>OY754328.1:27576491-28826491 GCA_963573305.1 Pyrrhosoma nymphula
GAGACAAAGATACCAAGTGTTCTTGAATACCAAATCAGATGGAGATAAGATCCGATATAAGTAAGTACAAGCTGAAGTACGAAGAATGGTTAACCAGAAAAAGAACGAAGCCTGGGAGAAAAATTGTGAGAAAATTAACTCTTACTTAGGAAGAAATAAAAGCACAGAAAGCTGGAAGTTACTGAAATCCTTGAGAAATGAAAACAGGAGTGACCTCATATCACCAATGACGCTCGATAATTGGGACCAATACTTCAAAAATCTCCTTTCCGAAAACAGAATAGAACTTATTACCCAAGAAGAACCCTCAAATAATAGACTAATATCCGATCCCATAAGAATAGCTTTTGACCAAGTTAAAAATATTTGTAGGAACCTAAAAAATGGAAGAGCACCAGGCCCTGGAAACATCCCTGCTGAACTAATAAAATATGGGACGGACAGATTATATGAACATCTGGCTGACCTCTTCCAAAACGGCCTAAATGGAGAAGAAATACCTGAAGAATGGAAGATATCATACATTTCCACAATTTAAAAAAAAGAGAAAAAAAGATGATCTGAACAACTACAGGGGCATATCAGTAACTGGAAGTATAGGTAGAATATATGGGAAACTCATTAAGGAGCTACTAGAAAATGAATATGCAGAAATGGAAGCAGAGGAACAGGCAGGATTCCGGGCCGGAAGATCAACCATCGATCACATCTTTTGTGTAACCCAAATGATAGAGAAAAAGGTAACTTTTAATCAGGAAGTACACCTGCTATACGTAGACCTGACTAAAGCATATGACAGCGTTCCACAAGACAAACTATGGAAGACACTTCATAGGGTCAACAATATTACAAACTTGATAAGTGCAATAACAAGGCTGTATACGAACAGTAAAGCCCAAGTCAAAGTGAATAATAGGCTATCTAATGGCCTTATTGTAAGTAAAGGTCTTAAGCAAGGATGTTGTATATCACCAACGCTCTTTAAAATATACTTAGAACAAGCGCTAAACAACTGGAGACGTAAATGCAAGAATATGGGAATACCCCTCAACAACAACACTCTCTATACGCTCTGCTTTGCAGACGATCAGATAGTGTTGGCACAAGATTACGAAGATTTACAATATATGACAAGAAAACTAATAGAGGAGTATAAAACATGGGGGTTGGAGGTGAATATGTCCAAGATACCTGATTTTAGAAATAGGGGATAAAATAGCGTACACTGATCACTATAAATATCTTGGGAGTTAAAATTACTGATGGCGGAACCTTGGATGAAGCTATATCAGACCGAAATAATCAGAGAAGAAGGGTTATTAGATTATTAAACAGCATCCTGTGGGACCAACAAATATCGAAAGCAAATAAAACAAGAATATACAATGCCATTTTCAAAAGTATTATAACGTATGGATGTGAAGTCTGGCCTATAAAGGAACGTACTAAACAAACATTAAAGGCTACTGAAATGAATTTTTGGAGACGGGACGATCAAGAATAGAAAGAGCTACAAATGAAAGAATACGACAGATTATGAAAGTCGAGCACTATACAACGGAAGACATCATGACCAAGCAGCTAATATGGTACGGACATGTAAAGAGAATGAACGAGGATAGACTACCAAGAAAGATCTTGGAGCTGACAATCCAAGGCAAAAGAGGAAGAGGAAGACCTAAGAAAAGCTGGAAAGATGTTAGTGGATAAAGAAATTAGAGTGAGAGGATTGGAAGAAGATCTATGGAAGGACAAAGAGACTTGGAGGCTAGAAATCGGAAGACGTCAGATGACGTTATGAGCCGATCCTACATACATACAATAGCTACCGCAAGTCATCAGTGAAATAAGCGTTTTTGAAACCAAATAAACTAAGAGTTGAAATTTAGTATTTGTTTTGACTCACACAGTCATGGTGGATCTTTCTTTACGACATACAGCAATGGGACGCCTAGGGGACCACAATTCAAGTCTTATCCGACGGACGAAGTACTACACTTAAAGTACTCTCTAAATTGCACCCGAGTAGGGATCAGGCCTACCTACAAATCTCTGCCACTGATAGGGATTCAAACGAGGAGGGTTGTGTTTGAACCGTTCGAGATAATTCCGAACGCGTAACTAACGAGTCACGTGATACAGCAACGCATCGTTCGAAATTTGCGTGTGTTTGAATCACTCGGATGGATACAGTAAGCGTGTTATATGTTGTTTTTTATGTCTCTAATCAGGATATTTAACTCCATCAACAATATTCCAGTGAAAAAAATCCGATCGGGAAGGCTTCGTATGATTTTTACGAGTGTTTCAATCACTTACACTAAAAAATCTCGAACCCTTCGTGATTGCATCACTTGACTCCAGGGCTCTTGGGATTGGAAGCAAGTACTCTATCCACCACACCAACCAAATCTCTAAAACTTCTCTTCGGTCACGTCTCTATGATAATTAACAGAAATGTAATCGTAGATATTTGTGAATGGAGAGGAAACGCAAGTTGGCTTAGGAGGAGTAACAGATAAGAAGTGTTAAAGTAGCGTCAGGGAAGATTAGATCTTGAGAGGAAAATAAAAAAATGAAAAAAAAATTAAGCATGGTTTTCTAAAAAAAATAAAATTTTATTAAAAAATCTAAAACATAAATAAATATCTTAGTATCGTACTAAATAAGACAAAATAATATTTTCTCAAGTGAATGAAAGTTTAGCTTAGTACTGGAATTAATGAAATTCAATTCGAGGAAACTAGCCACAAAATGACTAGACCACAACGAAAAGCATGGGGCGCTCTTTCATATTCGATATCAACATAAATTCATTAAATATGAAGATTTTAATATTCATTGGAATAGAGAGCTTCAATATACAATTTCTAGAAAATCATTAAATGAACTAAAGTTAAGGTACGAAATATAAACGCGACCTGCGCCAATGCTTTTCGTTCGTTGTGGTCTTGTCATTTTGTGGCTAACTTTCTTGAACTTATTTTAATTATTTCCAGTTCTAGGAAAAGCTTTCACTCAATTAAGAAAATATTATTTCTTATTTTTTAGTACAATGTTAAGATTTAGATTTTCTTCTTCTTTTCTTTTTTTTTTAATTTTTAATAAAATTTTATTTTTTTTAAAAAAGCACGCTTAAATATTTTATAATTAATAAGAGGGAGATAGAGAGTTGAGATGGCTGGTGCCTTAGAAAGAGAGTTTGTCTGTCAACGAGAGATGCACATTTCCTTCCGGAGGTGAAGTGCAGGACATATGTGAAAACCCCGTGCATTCAAAGAAAGAAGTATTTCAGTTTACCTCTTGCGGGTGTCCCGCGATATGACTATGAGTAACATTTCTAGCATGGTTTATGAAAAAAATCTTTATGGTGGCTCTTTTCAATCTCTATATGTCGACGATCACTATAGAAAAGTGAATGTGGCTACATCGCATCCACACACTTTGCCGCGTCACCGTACTCCCCGTCGCCGGCGGGCGGAACCGGACTCGACCGCGCGCTCGAAAAAACAATGCAAAATTCGGGGTCGCAAATATGTGCAAGATTTTTATTTAGATTCCAAATCTGGAAGCTTTGTAGAGTGGTGTGGTATGAGTAACTTAGCGTAACCAGGCGGCACCAACTACTTTTTCTCAAC
The DNA here is from genome assembly GCA_963573305.1 of Pyrrhosoma nymphula. Taxonomy (NCBI): domain Eukaryota; kingdom Metazoa; phylum Arthropoda; class Insecta; order Odonata; family Coenagrionidae; genus Pyrrhosoma; species Pyrrhosoma nymphula. The sequence continues at coordinate 27,580,130 of OY754328.1, forward strand.
AAATATGTAGAAATTTGACTGAAAATAGGCTCCGCCATTTTGTTGTGTCCCTATGGTTAATATTGGAATAAAATCTTTAAAAAAGCCATCAAATAAAAGAAAAAGAACTGTATAGTACAATGGTGTAACAGAATTTTCCATAACTAAATTCATGAAATAACAGCAAGAGGTTAAGTTTGGTAATTCACAGAGAAAATGGGAGGTGGGCGTTTTTTTGCGAAATTTGTTCAACTTTGACCCCATATATATTGTTAATTTGCAAGTACAGGAAAAAATAAATGCGCCATGTTACGAAAAAACTATTTGAGAATGTTGATGTGAAGTTTCAACTTCCAGACTAAAAAAAACGTTTTAGAGGTTTTGGCCAGCTTTTTTCGATTTCAGCCCACTGTGCGACGTAACCTATTGTCCGCATAGCATAGTATTGTGCTCAATCTTGTTCGATTACAAGATTATTTACGATTTAACTTTAATGAAACTTCTACATGCTAAAAATAAAGTATCCTTCAAAGAGTAGCGGTACTGGGTCATTCTCAGAGCTGTGAAATGTTTTGACGCGATAGATAAGATTTTTGTGGGCCTTCTACAGAGGATTTTCTATAATTATAGCGACTCACAATTCTTTCTTATGCCTCATGAAGGAGATATTTAAAAATGTCTAGTCCAGTCAATACGGACAACAGTCAAATAATAAACGAACGCGACATTTCACGACATAAAAACGACTGTACCTTTGAAGAAAAAAGAAATTCCGCCAAAAAGAGCAACAGCGAAGACTACGGAGGAATTAAGAAGACAGTTATAATGCAATGACAGTGAAAAAGAGATGCCTCAAGAACTCACTCGCGATGAGCATCAGAAATCTATGGAATTCCCTGAATTAACAAAAAAAAACTCCCCGAGTGCTAGAGAGAATTCTCCTGGTCGTGGTGGAGCGCCGGTAGTTCCCAGAAAGTTCCAATAATTGGGCCATCACTCATTCGAGATCAAGTGGATCTAGAAACTTCCCCTGGAGAAGATGGTTAAGAGCCATCCTTCTGCAGGGATGGGAAGTTTATTAGCACTGAAACTGGATTGCGTCAAAGAGGCTGCAATCATTTCTTGAATAAATATTTAAAAGGAAACTTAGCACACCTGATTCAAAATATATATAGTTTAGTATGAAAACTTTTTAGTAAAAGCAATTTTTTTCTATGAACATGTCCCTTGGATTAATTATCTATCAATTAAAATTGTTAGCTGATACATTTTCATGGAACTGAAGTCTTTATTTTGATTCTCCCCTCAAAACAATAATATGGAGTCTGAGACCCCAGGATAAATTGAACGGCATGGCATAGCATAGTCAAAGCATTGGGGAAAATGTTTTAATTTTCAGAAGTTCAAGTCTATTTAAATAAAATGTAGCATTTTGAAGATTATTATACATCTATCATGATCGCAACCCTAACGTGGTTAGATGATGTATCAAGGGAGTCAAATTATTCCCCACCTTCATTTTCGTGGTACCTTAAACCCTTCGTTGAGAGGGACGTCACCTTGGATCTTTGCCCTGCTGCCAAAGTTCTTGGCGCCTCTTATCGTTTTCTCCTCCCTCGGTCTCTCTGTCTCAAACCCACTCTGAAAGTTCGAAACTCTACACCATAAGTGCACAAAGAAGAATTCGACCTCGAGACTTTGGGTGCTCCTAGAGATCTCATCCTCATTGGAGAAGAGCCATCACGCTGCCGTAAGAATCCTTAGAATCTTTCTCAACATGCAGCGCAGCCGTCGACTTGAAAGCATTCGCAATGATTCTATACTCTTCTGCTGAGCATGTAAAGGTATATAATAATCATTTATTTAATCCCAAAAATTTTTGTTGCACAAACTGGTAACAGCAAAGGAGCGGGAGCTTTAGGTGGTCTCCAAGGTCATGAGACCAGAATTGAGCCACCAGCAAATTACAAAAATGTATGCCATAAAAATAAATGCAGTAACTGTTACATAAGTATTGTTACAATGAAAATACCATCAAAATAAATGTTCAACATTTTCTAGAGAAAAAAGCCAGTCTTCGGCAAGTTTTAATATTTTTTGAGAATTTAATTTTTTTAATTTCAGCGGGCAGTAAATTAAATATCTTTGGCCCCATATGGAGAAAGCAACGTTTATATAAAGTAAATCTTGGTCTGTTTGTTACAATGTTTGACTCATTCCTTAAATTATATTTACATTTATCAGATACACTCGGCATATTGCCACTTCTGGCATAAAACAATTTTAAGACTTTAAATAAATGCAAATGCCAAAGTGGTAACAATTTGAGGGCCACGAACAACGGAAATGAGTGTTCATAAGATTTTTTGGACGATATTACACGAATTTCTTTTTTTTGCAAGACGAGTGCACACTTAAATGTGTTCATGTATGCACTTCCCCAGCAGATTATACCATAAGAGATTTTGGAATGTACAAGAGCATGATAAATGGTCTTTTTCACCGGAAGTGGACATTTGTTTCTTAAGAAGTAAAATTTGGACAAGGCACTTCTAAGGCATTTGTTTACAGAAAGTAAATGTTTATCCCAACGTAGATTACTTTACCCTTCCGAGCCCTTTTCACCAAGTGTGCATGAGAAAAGAATATGCATAACTCAGTAACTCAAAGACCATGTAGTGTCTACTACCGGCAAGCCTGCTCCGCGCATTCCTTCTTTCATTACCCAAAATTTTCATTTTCCACGATTTTTATGATGTAACCGACCCAAGTGGTGATAATCGAGTAAGAGAGTTAAAATCGCACCTAGATGAGACAAAACAAAAAAAATCGCATCATTTTACTTGTGGACAGTAACTCCTCTTTCACACACAAATCATTTAAGCTACTCTAATTGATAGTTACAGGCGTAACTTGATGGAATCGATTCATTTTAGAATGAAAAATGTACGATATAGAGAAAAATAAAGGGTAAAGATTAGACGCATAAGAGCAATCAGAAAATGTATTTGTGTACGCTCTCGAGAGAATATTGTTAAATGATTTTTTTACACATCCCACTCTCCCCCCCTACAACTCATATTCCCCACTCCCAAACTTCCCACTCCTCCTTAAGGTGGTTTGAGCGAGATAGTACTCTAGTCATAATGGAGACCATATTAAAATTTTATTTTTTTATTTCATCGTCTGTAAGAAGAATGAAATAAATATTGTAATATTAATGGCGCAAAGATATAGTTATATATCACCAAAATTCTCAGTAATTAAATGAATAAAGCAACATAAGTCTCTAACTTGACTCATTATTTCCAATAGTAAGGCTGAAAACCCTTCAAAACAGCAGGTTTTTTTTGCGATTCTGTAAAAATTACTGTGGTGAGTAATAGATTATTTTTTTAAAATAGTTACGAAAATATGCAATCTACACACCGTTAGTTTTTTGAGGAAATGTAGGTGCTAGAAGTTCCTAATTTTTTAAAATATTCTCCCTCTGGAACGCACAGCCGTAATCTATCCTATGTAAAACAGCTTATATTTTTAGGCAAATTGCTCGAAAAGTAGTTCGGCAAGGGGTTGATATTTTGATATAATTGGGAAGATGAGAGTTTTTTCATAAAAGTGAGGCAAAATTCATCAAATTCTAGGTGAAGTGATTTTAACGTCCTTAAGGGACACAGCCCTCCGCTTTCCCCACCCTCTCCCTTGATCTTCGAGATATGTAAAGTGTCTTCTTGATTATGTACAGCTTAAACCCCCCCGATCTCCTACATTCCTCCACCATGTGAAAAGAGTGCTATCTATAGGGGTCCTCCCCTCCTTCTTTCTACCCTTCCCTACCCAGCACGCAATGCCTCACTGATCTAACTCCAAACAATGCCTCCACCCACCCACCCTCCCTCCACTTCCCACCTCCCCACCCTTACCTCAGTATCATATATAGATGAATGTCTGTACAGTCGTTACCTGACGATGACATTGAGCATCTAAACCCGGGCTGTTTCTAAATAAATCAATGTAAAATCACAACGTTATAGTTTTTCATTATAACATCTAAGCAACATAAAATCTAACGGAAGGGAAAAAAGGCAAGGATTAATTAAAGAAAATATTTTTTGCAATCATTATTCTAGGCCACTATTGCTGAATGATTTGAGACCTCTGTCAACAAGACACAATTACTGCAGTTAATAGTAAATACGCCAAAAATTAGCACGTGCTGAAATTTAATTCCATTAATTTTTTCCATTACTTCCAATTTTCTGTAATTTATTTCCATTATTTGCAGCAAAACTCGAAAGCTACATTCACGTCCATTACTTTCTATTTGCATAAAAACACGAGTTGAGTCGCAGTTGAGAGAAGGTAATGGTAGAAAAGCAATCACTTTTTCAAGGTTTACTCGGTGGCATACCATATTTAGAGGGAGAAAAATATAACTTATTCCAATACCACTGGATTTTATTAAAATTCGACCCGGGTTTCTACATGGATTCACATCATTACCTGATGATGATGTGAATCCTCGTCGAAACCTTGTCGAGTTTTAATAAAATTCAGTGACATTAGTGAAATTTGTATTTTTTCCCCTCTAATTATGGTAGAAACATACTTTTCTTTTCTTGCGCAAGGCCAATGCTCCCAAAAATCTTTCCTCTCTCTCTATTGCTCCCAAAGACTAAGTAATACCATAAATTAAATATAATATATTATATTTACTCTATGGTAATACCAAAGCTGATGAAAGCGGGAAGAAGGCTCAAGTTAGGTTTCTATTGTCGATGAAAAATAGATAATATGTTTTCTACAAGTACCACGAAAATTTTCAATGACATTTATTATTCAACCTCCATAATCTCTATACTGTAGTTTAGGGACAGGCATGCTTCCGAGCCACTTCCCTGTATTCTGTTAACCAAAGTGTTTACTGGTCAAGAACGAGGAAAATAATTTTCGCCAAAGGTCGGTAAATGAGACGCACTTCTGAATACAAGAGGTTCGGGAACAGAATGGCGGAAAACCGATTATCATTTGTTCACAGAACGAAATTTGAGTGCGGAGACTATGAATGAGTCCAAAAACTACTTCGGTAATTTTTGCTGCAGAACTCTGTAAGAACAGTGAAATGACTGCCGTAATCATGTATAATTTTGAGGTAAATTCCATCACGCTAAGGAATAGATTTTTGAAGCTGATTTTTTATAAATTGCGTTAGCTAGAATATTTTACATGCATCACGGGTACAATACAAACGAACCCTAATATATAATTTAAAAACAATGTACAATATTAGCAATGAGGGTGTATTTTCAGCAAATTTATTTATTAAAGATTACGAAGGAAAAATTAATTGCGCTCCACTTCCTGGGCATTCTGGCCACGAACCATTACAACTGGAACTATCCGAGTGGTCTCTGGGCTGGGCTGTGGGCTTGTGATGTGCGTTTCCTGCCTTTTGCCACTGACCTTGACATTCGTAATTGCATCAGCTGAAAACTTGAAATTTTCTATGAATGCCCAGATAACCTAACTGTTAAGTATCACCTAAATTTTTATAATTTTAATTTTTTTAAAGCGTAATAAAAATACTTTTTGGGATTCATGATGGTCAACTTCGTTTTATGCAAGCACATCACTGTTTTATTTAGGGAAAAGGAAGAGTTTCTGTGTTAGTGCGATAACATATAGCAATGGTGACATTTTTGAGTGCTGAATAATTGATTACAGTTGGAAAAATATCATTGGTAGGCATAAGTCTTATCTTCTGACTAAAATCCATCGTTTATTTTATTGAAACAAACATTTCATTTCAATAATTCAACTTGACCTCCTGGAGGTCTGTCCTAATTACTCCGCGGGACCCGACTCACCGATTGTCGTGAGCACCGTCGATGCGAAGAAGACCGACTGCAGGTAGTCCCATCGCGCCGGGGGCAGGACCTCCGCGTCTCCGCCCCGGGCCCACGAGGCGTCGCCCAGGGGCAGCCCCGCGTCCGCCGCCACCTGCAAGGCCGTCTCGTACTCCAGGAGCTCATCCTCGATGGAGGGGAATAGGGGCGGGGGGGAAGATAGGGAGGGAGGGGTGTAGGGGTCGGTGGGCGTGGGAAGGGACCCTGGGGAAGGGTACGAGGGGGTGGGCAGTGAGTGGGGAGGGTGGATGGTCGCTGGGGGTGGATGGTGCGTGGTGCACGAGGAATGGTTGGCGAGGGCCGTGAGAAGCCGTCGGCGGGCTGCCCACACCACCCGCGCACCGCTCTGCATCCGGGATTCTTCCGCGGGCCGCTCCAGCATCCGGAACACCTGCAATTACAATTGCAAATGTAAAAAAATTCTGTACACATTGCGAAAAAAAAAGAAAATCTATCATGTACTTACTTAAACATTAAAAGAGAAAAAAGTGCGCGCCACGTCCGGATACGTTGCTCTCGTACAACATAATTGTGTAGGGGTTAGGTAAAATAGGGACAAAAAAGTGAAAAGTTACCGTATTAAAATGTTCAAGGCTTATTTTAATTGATTATGGTGGTCAAGAACGCAGGAAAAAATGGCAAGAAACTGAATTCTTACTCCATATACCTTATTCTCCGATTTAAATTTGATTCCGTACTCTCAAAGATACTGGATCGTCTTGAAAAAGAAGCCATCGAGATCCGGCTCAATATAAGAAATTTCAATAGGGACATAATTCCGATTCGTGAAATTCGGCGATTCCTATTGCGATTCGGGAAATCATAAACATTTTGTGATTATGCCATTGCTAAGACGCTAACAAAGATATCAGCCACCATTTATTTTGTTTTTGCCCAATCCAGTGAGGCCTATTCAAAACCTATTATTCACCGTACTGAAAAGAGACATATTACCATCGTATCTGGTCTCCCGTAAGACCCAGTGGAAGATTAATGTCGGTTGACGACATCAGAAGAAGGCAAAAGAAAGCTGAAGATCATGGAACAAATCCGCGACTCAACACTAAATCTTTATAAACGTTATAAAATATCAAATATGTGTTATTTAGAGACGCTCACGTTGCAAAATCAATGTTAACTCAATTCATTAGCTTCCTGATAAATCACTACCAATTAAACCGAAGAGTTAGAATAATTGGAAGGCTATTATTTTAAATTAAGCGTTGGTAGAGCAAGTGGATGGATCGGATAGCCCAGGGCGAAAGGATGCTGAAGACAGAAAATAGATGGGAGAATTTTGCTCATACGGGAAATGGGGAAGAAAATAAGTCTTACGGTAAGAGGAAATGTGGCAAGAAGTATTTCGATCCAAAGGAAGAAATGGTATGAAAAAGTAACGTGCCTGCAGTCAGAAAGTCAGATAGGAAAAGTGTTATGGCCTAACAAACCTACTTTGATCGGTATAGGCTTGCGCTAAAACTTATTAAAATTTATTTTGATTTTTCATAACTATTTCTTGCTGAAAACAGTTTGCAATGTACATACCAAAATACCGTTCATTTCGTGAAGTTGAAAAAATGTCGAATTATCGAACAATTACTCAAATAAATAAACCATAAATATAGATAAGCATGCTGTTTCAATCGTTGAATTATTGTTAGGTATATAGCGAAATAAATTATGATTTCATCGGGAAAACGGACTTTCCTTAAATTCTATATTAGAAAAAATCTCGTAGACTCGTTTAAAATTTTACAGAGTTCTCGAATGCCAGACTGTAGTTTTGTGACTAATCCTTTTTGATACAATTCTTATATTAGAGATTTCTTACTTTTATTCTATCAGGGTGAGATAGGACAGGGATTCAAATGAAATATAATTTTGTTAATACGCAGTAAAATGTTAATGAATATAACTTCGCGGTAGACAATATTTAAAAGGCACCTTAGTGATGAAAGGAAGGTGTTAGGCAGCGATGTTCACGAAAAATGAATGCCCTTCTATGTAAGCAAAAAACCATGATTAACTGTTCTCAATGTGGCACTCTAGCTTGGAAGAGAAGATAAACCATACTATACATGAGAAGATATTCCAACATCAAGGCCGTTACAAGCACCCCCTGTAACTATTGGTCCAAGGGGCTCCGTGGTTTACAGGTTATGGTGGCTGATTATGTGCCTGGTCAGGGTGGCATGAATTTAGGCTAAATGCGGTGGGGATAAGGAAACTGGTATCTGGGGCAAAATAGGGAAGAAAGAAAAGGATAATACAGGAAAGAATGACTCTTGAAAAAAACATTTGAAATTGTAGAAATAATAGCAAGGTATTGTAGAAAGTTGTATAGTTGATTTTTATGCTGAAGGAATATTAGAGGATCGCATTGCTAACCAAAATACATATATTAAAATGGAATCTGCTTAAGAGGAAGGCGAAGGGAAAGTCAGAGATTCGGTAACTCAGCAAAATAAGTGGATGAATTGATTCTCTAGTTGAGAAACGCTGAAAGTCATATGTCATGCGTGTGAAGAAATGAATGCATATAACGAAATGAGTTGATAGAGGTTGGAAAGAAAAGATCATTGTGAAGGAACATAGCTAAATAGAGCCAGTTTCACGAGTCTAACAAAAAATAATTTTGCCTTTTTTGAACATGATTATCCCAGACGGAAAATAGTGATGGTTATGCAGTGTTGAGAGCATCATAAAACTTGGAAAACTTCTGGTTAATGCATTCAAATAGTTAAAAGGTCTCATAAATATAAGAAACTAGCTGTGCCCAGCATGCGTTGCAATGCCACTTTTTCTTTCTAAGTAGGCACTTATATACAAAGCAGGCATGCACAAAATGGTGACTATGGTGATTGATGGACAATGATTTTTTTGTCTATTCGCAAAACTAAATACCCTATATTGAAGTCCCCATTCATTTCTATGCTTTTCATTGCTTGGCCCACAAATTTTTTCAGGGTTCAAAATCTGTCCCTAAACAAATTTAAAACCTAGTTCAATGAATTCCTCGTACCTACACAGGAATTCATAACGAACAAATGATGGCATGAGTTTCTATTCCATGCCTATGCTGCGGTTTATAAGTAAATAAAATATTCTAATTTTGAAGTAGTGCAAAAAGTTTAGATTTTCGACCTTAAAAATCCAATTTTAGGGAAAAGAGAAGGATATACGAAAAATCGAATGCAAGAATTCAAAACCTTGTTCTTTAAGTGATCTTATGATAAGCATTTAAAATCTAAAAGCAAACAAAGAGGCCGCTGCACCAAATCTTATTCTACGTACAAATAAATTACGTTCCTTTTAACACAAATTAAGTCTCACTGATACGATTCTGATGCACGTGATTGAGCAACTCATAAACTATCTGCTTCGTAGCTTGTTTGTTGTTCCTCGCTTGTTTGAGAAACTCGCATGCCAACACTCATTTGTTGAAACTACCCGCGCTCCAACTTTTGTACAATTGCTTTAATATTACAGAAACCTTTGAAGGCGTGCGCACAACAACTCACATAAGTTTTCCCGGCATTCGTTCCAATGCCTATTTTTCTTTTTTTTTCAGTAGGCACATATATGGAAAGCAGACAAATTTACATGGACAAAATAAATAAAAGACAATAATTTTTTGTGTATTAAATTAAAGTTGAAAACATTTATTCAAGTGCTTTGGTATATAAATTATTTTTAGTCTTACCGCCCTCTGCAAAAACAAAGAAATTGTTCGGTTGTCCCACTCGTGAGCATATTGTGATAAGCATGGATTTTCCAGATTTAATCCACACACTTGAAGCGATTGACATTGTGCATTGTTGATGGTCATTGAGAAGGCAATGCGACCGAGGAACTGTAATCGTTTGACTATAACTATCAAGTTAGTATCAGGACCTGCGGCAGGCGTGAATAACCATTCATTTAATCGCTATTAAATGGATATCTCCATCGAGATAAAAATACAAAACTTGGACAAAAACGACGCGTATAAGAAAATTGAATGGAAGAATTAAATATTCCATGTTTTTATGCGTTCTATGATACAAACTTCCATCCAATATCTAGAGTGCAAGTAATTTAAAAATGTAAATAAAGAAACTCCTGCATCGAATTCAGTGTTTTTCTTATGGGAGTAAATGTTAACAATATTGGGGTAAAAACGACCCCAAAATTTAAAATTTTTATACTTAAGAAACCTTCATGGGCATGCCCACAAAAACTCACCAAAGTTGGATCACAATCGGATGTATGATATTGGCGTGAATAAAACACGAACAAAACAAACATTCTTTTTTATATATAAGATAATTCATCCCACCCACTGTCAAAATATTAATGTTTTTCGATTACATTTATAAAATTAAATAATTGAAGAACTTACTGAGCCCATTATGGACTTAACTGATTTAGTTGTTGATAACGAGCCAATTTAAGATACTTGAAACTTCTCACGCAAAGGAACTTGTCTTTCCAGTAAGCAGGGTGCTTACCACTAAAACGAAGGTATAGCATGCATTATGCTTCCAATAGTTGATATTTTTACCAAGAGTTAGCCAACATCAGTGGCGATTATTGATAGTATTTTTCGATAGTATTTATGGCGCAACTTCGAGCATTGAACCACCTTAACCCGCAACCTGACAACAATATAAACTACAGCAACAAAGTTCCACATTAAGATCGTGCTTAGAGCAAATAGGAGAGTTATCGATAAAATAAAAAGAGTGCCAACACCAGTATCCACACCCATGTTTTTCAAATGCATCAGAACTTGATCTCTCGCATAAAATTACTTCTCAGAAACAAAAAATGCATATTAATCACTCAATAATGTAGTAAGTTTATTCATTAGTATACTTTTGAAGCTTCCAAATTGGAAATACTCAGCATCTATGAGGAAGGCCGTCATGATGTTCAGGAAATTAGAATCAACTGATAAAGCACTAGGGGTCCTATCGAACTTAGTGGAAAAGGAAATCTGTGTACCCTAATGAAGTTTCATAACAAGGTAAAATAAAACTCAATCAACGGTAGGGCGAAGAAATACATAGTGTTTTACATACCAATATCATGATCAAGTTTATGTATTGCATTATTCTGAAAAAAAACATCCAATATTCATAATGTATACAGCTTTGATATGAACAAGACGAATCACAGATCAATTTACATGATAGGTATACTCACTAAGTTTTTCATGCTTAATGAGTGCAATATGGATCGACCTAAAGTGCCTTAATTTCTTCGGCGAACCGAATGATGACCATTAAGGAACTCCGTACAAAATGGAATTTTTGAGCGGAGTTAGTAATTTCCTTCAAGTATTTTATCTTTCAAATAAGGGAGCACCATAAAGGTCTGCCCTCCTTTTGCATGATGCCTCCGAAACTTTGCCCGAAATTCTCACGCACATGTGCACAGAGGAGACGTTCCCCAATTACGCAGCCAATCAAAGTAATTTTGAAACGAGTTTCTCAGCGTTTAAACTGTGCCCCTCTGCGTGACAAGCTGAGTCCCAGTATATAATTCCAACACTCATCCAGGCATCCAATTTAAAAAGCCAGAGAAGCATTGTGGGGAATGTCAAAGAGAGGCACACCAGGCGAAAACGGCTGAAGTTATTGCACTCGAAACTTCGTGGGAAGTCAATCAACCGAGAGAAGGCTAAAAGAGCTCGCCGTAAACATTAGACATGCATCTTCAAGATATTTCGCCGAAAATATTATTTCCACATTTCCTCATCATGATATCTCTCTTGAGTTTCATACAGTTTGCGAGAGTGATCAAAGTAAGCGGGGAAAGATAACGAAGGAAACGCATATCTTTTCTTTTTCCACACTTAGCTGAAATAGTTTCTACCTCGATTTCAATGCTCCAGAATCATTGCCACAAAAATACTTCCTTTTACATTGAAACAAACACTACAGCTTTGAAACTTCTTTAGAAAATAAAAATCACTATTAGGGTAAAATAACAACAGATTTGTTCTTTCTTTGCATGAAAACTTTTAACGTGGTGATCCCAGAATGAGCGCGCACTGAAAAAGAGGGTTGTCGGAAAGAGGCTCTTTTCATGAAAATAAGCAAATTACTATAGCAGTGTCAGCAATTGATTAGGCCAGCAGAAATAAAAAAGTTATTGAAGAGATATCAAAGAGAAGGATCACTCACATGAGGTGAAAGAGTTAGGGGAAGCTGCTCCATAAGGAAGGAAATAAAGTCAATATTTCTGTAGTGAAAGAAAGTGTTGCGCATCAATAAAATAAAAATGCATGAGAAACAAATATTTCATGTCTATGACGAGAGTAGGAAGTCAGGCGCACACTGTTGAGGAAAGCTTTTTTTAAATACAAGAATTAAATCAACTATTTCGCACTTTTACACAGATTTATTTTTAACAACGATGCGTTAAGACGTTTTATAGCATCAGAAATAAAAATCGCTGGGTGGTAACTTTGTGGTGTTGCATGACATAAATTTTTATTCAAACTTTAACTTAACCACAGATTTTGTCTCATAAAATTTATGCGATAACATCGTCTTCTGGTAATGCTGATCAGAGTACTCAATGAACCAAATGATTGGTCTGACGAAGTTTCATAATTAAAACTTCTGCTTAAGAAACTTGAAGATGGTGCATTGTATACGAATCATCCAATAGAAAAGGTGTTCGTCTTACTTAAAAGGAGGAGTAAAAGAAAGAATAAATCTAACAACGGGTGTTTTCTAAGATATGAATGACAAGGGTAAAAAACGGGGACGCTTTTAAAAATGATGATCTCCAAATATCTCTTAATTAAAAATGCTATTAAAATTTAGCTTTCCTTAGGTCGAGTTTTCTTCAGTACGAATTAGAACGTCATGAAAGTCTCAATAGCACAACTTGTCGCTGCTGTAAGCAGTCAACTACAGCTGATGCAGGCAGATTCAGATAAGAGATCTTAATAGAGGATCTTAAAGTTCCATCAGGGGAAAAGCAGGGAGATCGTCAGAACATTCATACAAACAATGTTACAGGGTCAGCAATTATAGGCATCCTAACAACCTTTTTGCTGTAGGTGCTGAAAGGTAGATACAGGAATGGATGGTAAAAAGATAGTTATCACTACGTAAGATTCAGGGAATCTTTTTGACATAGTTATGGGGTAGTGTTGCAGATATGCTAGATTTAAGGAATATTGCAGATACACAATTGTGGTTAAATTCAAGGATAAGACAATAAAATCAAATTTAAATTGTATATACAGAGATAAAAATGCTGTCAGATTCCTTCGGTGAAACTGAGGGACCGAACTCGAAGAGTTTGACTTCTGTCCATCCCAAAGTTTAGCAGCATTAGATTGTACTCCATAGGTAACATTGCTCAAAAATAAAATTTCAGAGCGTGAGTTCCAATTAAGGTTTCTTACGCGACGAGCTCAAGCGCTGTATGCGTTTTGTTGTGGTCGAAGAATGTCGAATGAAGTCCCGCGCGCTTTCATTGTCGGAAAGGAGGAGGCCGCGATGAGGGAATATATTGCGACTAGGCATTGAAAGGGGCAAGGGTGGAGGAAGAAGGCCCTGGGGTACTCCCCCCGGACGTTAATGGAAGGCGATCGATCAGTCCCGCCAATAATTGTCGAAAGCAGACCGCGCCGCCCGTCAGTCGCTTCCGGATACGCCCGCCCATCACTTCCGCCAGGGGGGAGGGGGGGGGGCCTCAGTGGGACGAACATCAATCAGGTCCCCTGAAGAGCAAAGCCCGACTACGTCATACGCACTCCCATATTATGCCGTCGAAGAAAAGTGTACGCGGGAGTCTCGGGCCAAACTTAGCGGCGTTGGCGAAGGACGTGTCCCTATGAATGGAGGGAGCTTTTAATTCCTAGGGGCCTGTGATATTTTTAACGTCCTCGAGCCAAAGCCATAGCAGCGAATCCTGCAATTGAGATTTAAACATATATTGATGACACACTTTTAAGCATTCGGAAGGCTATAGGAATGAGCTTAATACATGTAGTCTTTGAAGAATATGCCATGTATGTCGAATTTAAATGGAGATAACTACAAAGGCACATGCATTTTGAGACGTTTCTTTTTTAGACGCCTTCCCCAAAATACGCTAAATAGTTGTATATGCATGAAGAAAACTGACTATCTTTTTTTACTTCCTTCTTTCGAAAAACGCAACTCTAGCCAAGATAATTTTTTTTACATACAACACGCTTTTCCGTATTGGGTAACGCCCAGTCAGAGAAAACTAATTTATTCAAGTATCGTCTAGGGAAACGGGTTCTGCATACCTGATTTGTTCGTCTCTGCTCCATTCGCTTACCTCTTTTACTTTATCCTCGTTCAATCGTTTCTCTTCTATTTCCGTCTCATAAAGTTCCTCTCACTGAATGAATGTATATTTTGTTATAAGTACCTATTCCTTCCTCATATCTACAGCTACCTTATATCCCGTAAGCCAACTCAAGGGTGTGTGGTACGGAATCAGTATTCACCAACATTCATCACACTATATCCTACTAAAGTCAACGAAACGAACACTATTTATTCATTAGCAAAAACTGGCAAATATCTGTCAGGATGTGAAATTTCACCAACATGAACTGAAATATAGGTATGCTACCAGTGTTACAGAAAATATGAGTATTAATTTATTTTGCAACAACATAAAACATGAAAAGCAAAAAACAACACTGGCAACTACATAACATTGCATTCCATTTTTTATCTCACCCATTCTCTTACCACGGCCAATACTACAATAGTAGAGCGAAAGGATTAAATTGCTTGTCCGATGTATATGCAATCCTCTTATCTTCTCATCATCTCATGTCATTCCTCACTGAGATTACATGCAATTTATTGGAAAAAAATTCCATGCATGGTACATGCATGGATACCCTTTAATATCACCGCGGGAATACATTCATTTTACGATATATCCAAATTTGTTTTAGAAACGATCTCTCTTATGCATGGCAAACTTTTAGCCTTTCCTTCTATATATCATTTTCTTCACCTTTCACAACCTGATTTCATGCACCGATACACAATCTTGTTTCATTTAAATATTAGTAAACAAGTGCTACCATCCAGTGAGTGCTTCTATCGTACAAAAATGTTCACTCTACGTAAAATGCAACTATAGTCTCCAGGTTTCTTTTACATTATCTTGAACGTTACGGTTTAATAGGATGGAGAATATGAAATGTTGGACTCATAATTATTTTCGCAGTCTTCTGCATTTAATTTCCAACTGGAGGAGCCGTTTTTTGTTTTTCCACCGGGTCGCAGAGTTGGTCAGCACTAACGTTTCGACGGCTAAGACTACAAGATTAATATATATTAATAAATGTAATTAATGAAATACTTGCTAATGAAATAACTAATGATACATAAATTATTTATTTCTATTTTCATTATTTCAATAAGATGCTTGATTGTTTAAAGTAAATTCTCTATATATTATTCGAAAGAAAAATAGTGTAATTATTGTTGTTATAGTTATGATAATGATAATAAATTTATTTTCTATTCTTAATGCACTTTGAATGGTTATCCATTTTGGTAAAAATCCTAGAAAAGGAGGAAGTCCTCCCAAGGATAATAATCTTATGAATAAAGTAAATGTTATTATTCCTCTTATTTTGAGTGAAAAAGTTTGAGCCTACCACCTCCATTGTCACAATGCCATTCATTTCATATCACCAAAGTGAATCCATGACAAAGTATCACAAAAAAATTCTGACTAGATTTTTTCTTCTTTCATAGCGTAAATGTTTTTTTTTCTACCCAGCTTACACTTGGGATTACGAAACATCCAAATTGCTTCTCAAGACTTTTTATAGGTTTCTCTGCATTGCATGTCAGTGGTTCAATGTGCCTCAGTAGATTTTTTGGTTGGCCTAATGGGCCTCTTTCAAGCCAGAAGGAAATTGAATAGACCTCAAACGACCGTCTAATGAAGATGGAGGAGGAGGTATTTATGGCCCAAGAAACATAATCGAAAGCGGCATTATGAAACAAAACGCTGGATCGGTGGAAGGAAGCGTTGTTTAGGAAGGAGGAAGTATAGAGGGAAGACATGACGGCACGAAAAATATATAGCCATTCTCGAAAATCGTGGAAAAATTGAGAGAACGCTATTCCATTTTTTCAACCTAATACCTCCCTAGCGGGATACATTTCTTGGTTTTCATCAGTTCCAGCGATTACCTTATCAATGCTGATGACGGAAAATTCAGGTCAATTGAAATATATGGATGAAAAAGTCTAAAGTTCCCACTAATGAAAATTGCCACTTTGGTAAGCGATAAACAGCAGAACTCAAGTTGACTTTAAAAGTGCTTAGGATAATTGTTACAATGGTAGCATACTTTTTCTCAAATGCCTACTGGTACTTACTATAGGAAGCCATAAACTGCCAAGTAATTCTAATAGTTACGTAATATATGCATTAAGAGCGCTATCAACTGGAGCAGACAATATTTGTACGAAAATAAAGGTTTTTTGGTGGTCCCTGGCCTTTTCCTTAAGAATCAAGTGACTTCAATTACTTTGGCAGACTGAAATGTGCCTGGTACTTTCATATATCATGAGAGCAAACAAGAAAATCGATGCGTTTTAGTTGTGTTCCTACGGAGTAAAAATTATTCTTTGCATGTGAAAATTGAAGATACGAATAAACGTGGATACCTAAGGATATTGAATTTTCCTTCGAACATTTTTACAACAAAGATTCGGTCCTTTATTTGATGAAATACACACCATTGAAATTTTCATTAGTCAATGAATGGAATTGTTTTGGAATATTCCAAGAGGGCTTTGTTGACTCTAACTCACAAATAGCAACAAAAAAACTGAGGAGAAAATATTTAAATATTCCCTGCCTCTGCCTTAACTGGTCCTTAATGTTGGTGAAATACAAGGTTTGATTAATCTTCATCGGTTTATAAAACATTTTGACTTTTATTCATTCATGTTTAATTATAACGAGATAAAACTAAATTATATCATATTAAATGCAAAATAATTAGCATCTCCGCAGTCACCAGATACAATTAACATAATCATAGCAATTCCTTATTGTTTTTGGGGGGATTGAGCGACAATTTTTTAAAAATGGAAGTTTCGTGGCTCGGAATCATCATCTACTCCAAAATAGGTTTACGGGTTTTAAAGACGAATTCTTAGGGCTCTTGGATAAATTTGAGGATGAGGCGTTATGAGAGCCCATTATGACGAATTAGGTCTGTTTTTCCATCCACAGTGAGTGCAAGGGCTATTTCCTAATTGCTCACCTCGTCACAAAGGCTTACTTGAGTATGGAAAGTTATAACCCTGTAATCGGTCTCTAAGCAATAAAAACTTTAACTCGTTTTCCAATGATGAGAATCTCGGCCCTGGAGTTATAGCGCCATCAAATTTAACTGGCTCGCGAAATTATTACGAGTCACTTTCCTCTCGCCTTTGGCACGCAAACTGACATCTAGGGCTCCCGTCCCACCTCTATTCTTTTCCATTCATATCCAGGAATCTCTTTTTGCCGTTTATTAGATATTCCTTGATACTATGCCTATCTCTCTTTAATATAATGTTTGACAGATATAAAAATAAATTGTAACTGAACAAGCAATGTTTGTGAATAAATTAATTTTTTAATTATTTAGCTCATTTTTTATCTTAATATCTATACACCAGTTGTAACCGTGCGGTAACTCTCGTTCAAATTTGTCGCTTAAAAAGTTACAATTTCAGACTCTAATTTGTGGAAATTCATGCATATGGCAACCAACGCAGTGATTTAAAAGAAATATCTAGCCAGTAAATACTTTGCACAACAAAGTCAATTTTTTAAGCAACCATAAATTATATTTATAGGCTGACTGGTAAATTGATTGGGCCACAACTCTACTGGATGCTAGTAGGAGTTTGAACGAATAACTTGGCCGAAACAATTAGTCTTTTGTATCATTATAAAATGTATTTTCGAGGTCAGAAAGATAGAAATTTAGTGTTGAGACCGACTTCCTACCAGCAGTTAGTTTATTTTACGCCTCAATATCGAAGATGCAATTACTCTTACCACCGAGGAAAAGGACGAAGTTACCATTTTGAGCCATACAATAATAAGATAAGGTACTCTGATACTTATAAACAACCACAGCCATTCAATTTGATTCAACAAAAGAAATTAATACAAAATTAGTTATATTTCATTGCTGAAAAATGTTACCAATTCTTTCCTCGTTAATTATCTTAAAAAATTAAGAAAATACTTAACCACTAAAGATCTAAATAAAAAGGCACTGTATCACTCGAAGATAGCTCAATGAATAAAATACAAATGAAGAAATCACTGCAACTTAATGTAATAGCATTCAAACCGTGTTAGTTATAAACCTCGTAGTTTAAAATGCCTTTCCATGATGATCCATCACAGAAAGCTGCATATAATATCCCAAAATATAGAAATTAAAAACCAGCCTTTCATCGACCGATGGCTCCCTCAAGCTTCATTTCCAACGCAGAGGACATATTTCACGAAAAAAGCAAAAGTTGGCCGTGCAGATTAAAGGGTGACACAAGCGTTGCAGTGTTTTTAGGTCAGAAGGGGAAGTTTTAAAACTGGGTTCAGCGAACATGCAAGAAAAGCGGTGACTGGTAATCCTGGCTATCACTCACGTCGAGACAAAATCCCCACGTGACGCTAAGTTGGTTAGCTATTACGTACATTTTGAACAAGGTTGCACGTAGGTTGGACGTCCTAGAACAACTTTAAACTGTGTGACGGAATAAGAAAGGACAACTCATCAACAATGACTCATGAATTAATCATTCCCCCCTTCTAACTTTCCAATAAATAAAAGAGGCCCCACCATGTAAATTTTAACTTTGTCTACCCCGAACTAAGAGATCCCTTCCTTGAATTGACCATAATTTTTTGTACAGACCTCCAGCTTAAAATCCAGCATAAAACTATAGTAAAACTTTTTTTTACGAGTGTTTTTATCCAAACGCATTTAGAGTGCGAAAGAGACTTATGAAAATTTAAAACATGACTCAGTCGCTCCTTCTAAGCTTCATATTTCAATGCATTTATAAAAGTTACAATTTGCTAATTTGTAATACCTGTCTGAAAAAAATCTTTTAAAAGTCTGATGTACAAAAATAGAGTGAAGAACTATGGATGCAAAATAAAAAATACGTTGCTACGACTTTGAATTGTTGAATCAGCTTTGTTTGAAATAAAACAAATGATTGGATACGCTTCTAATTTCATCCGAATCTATATGAAATTTCTGAAATTAATATGAAAATATATCTAGTGATCAATCATATATGTGGCAGCTTTCCATGTTAAAACCAAGAGGTTTCACCTTCCCACTTTTTTTAGTGCTGGAGAATAATATCATAATTTATTTATGGCCTTTTCACGTACCGCGACAAGTCTCGCCGTTGAGTAAGTCCACCTCAGGGTAAGTTCATGATACGGATAATATTGTAGCAGCTTAATGAAAAGACGAAAATTATCCCGAGGGAGTAGGTATTTAAGCTGGAAAAGTGGAAAATCCGCCAATGACATTAACTCACGTAAGAGGGAACTGAGGGAAGGGGTGGGAGTTAAAATGCAAAATGCCTCCAAATAACGGCGCTTGAGCTGATTTGATCTTGAGGAGTAAACCTTTCATTTTCTCCTTACCTTTTCAAAAGGTAATGCGCCGTAAACTATTATCAGTCTGCAAATCTCCATCGCCACCGTCACGAAGGATGCAATGCCTGGCGTATCATTGATCTGAATTCTGCGCTGAATTTCGGTCCTGAGATATTTTCATGGACTCCCATTATAAATCCACGGCGAAATTCCTGTTTTTAACCTTTACGTCGGATTATGCGGAAAAACCTCACTCTTTGTCGAAGAAAAGAAATCCTTCAATCTCACCATAAATCTAAGGGTGTCAGGAAATTAGTCAGTAGAAAAAACTGTAATTTTTCTGTGGTGTGTAAAAATTATTTCTTTGTCCCACATCTCAATCAGCAGCAGTTATCAATCCGAAGATTGGCTTTCTGCAGCTTCCACTTCATTCAAATTTTTAGCTAATCGCGTAATTCCTTTTTGACTCTTCATTCTGGTGAAAGATCTCCCAGGTCTCTTTTGAAGCAATTCTCATGTATCATGATTATCCAAGGCTTTCCTTATGATTCTAGTCCAGATCCTGAAATGTTCATCTTCCGCGAAGATTTTAGCGTTCTCTACGTGTATTTCGTGGCATTGGGCAACATGTTCGGCGAACTTTGACCTGCCCTGTTAGCCCAGTTGAATGATGGAACTAGCGTCCATGATCCTCGTCTTTATTGTCCGTCCCGCATTTCCCATTTGGACTTCCTTGTACGTTTTAGATGTTGGGGCTCTTAACACTTCCCGTCCCCCCCCCCCCAATTTCTCCATTGCATATCAAGTACAGTATTTGTATCCGTGGTTTAAATATTGCCTTAACATCAACACTATACACTAGTTAAAACATGCATATCTTGTCCGTAGCTCCTTTGATATATGGCAGGTATACTTTTTTCATGTCCTCCGTTGCCTTTCCAGTGGTTGTGCTAATTCTATTAATATTCAGAAGATGTATTCTCTATCTCTCTTTCCTCATAGCCATTATTTATTTGGTTGTCTATCATATGTTTCGACACTTCCTGCCTGTGGTCTTCGTCGCTGAGAGTGAACAACCGGTGGATCATGGCTTTCATTATTCACTCCTTTTATCTGCTCCCCATGGAGGTGGAATTCAGCGTGGAGAATCTGTTAACGTGGGTGGGCTTCTATAAACCGTGTCTTCCACCGTGCCGTCTTCTCTTGTAAGTATCAGGACATAGAGGAAGGGTAATTCCGCGTCCCGTTCCTCTTCTTTGTAAATTGAATGTTTTAGTCAATTTGATTCCTCCCGAAAGAAAAAGACTGGCAATTTTCCACAAGAATAAGGTTTTTACTCGACCGGTTTCGGTGTACAACACCATTGATGGTGTTGTACACCGAAACCGGTCGAGTAAAAACCTTATTCTTGTGGAAAATTGCCAGTCTTTTTCTTTCATTATGATATTCCACCAAATTAAGCCTGAAACAACTACTTTTATTGATTCCTTCGTTTGACATCACCTTTATTTACTTTATTTATTCAACCCTTGGTCTTCCTCAATAATGCTTCCCCTTTATTTCTCCTTCCAGTACTGTTCTGTTGTGTGACAGAATGTGCCCAATAAGTTTGCTTCTTCTGTAGTGAAGATTTTTCATCTAGCACATTTTCTCCCCAGCTCTCCGTAGGACTTCTTAATTGGTGATTCCCACCGTCTTATTTATTTATATCATTCTACAACTACTCTATATTTATGTTTCTTCAAATTTTCTCATTTCGGTTGCTTTCCTTTTCCAATTTTTCCCTGGTTAATTTATTACCCAAGTTCCCTACTTTGCTACATTTCAAGACGTGACCATAAAATCTTACTTGTCAATACGATAACCACGGTTAAGAAGTAATCCTTTATAATTTTTAGCCTTTAAAAAGCCCACATTAATTAATGGATTAGGAATTTGATTGGATTTGGAAATGAAGGGAAGTTAAAAAAATCTAACATAATGCTTTTGAGCGTAAAAATAACGGCAAGTGAGATATTTAGGGATCAACGGCAGATGATGTTGGAATAGACAGGAGCAAAGAAAACAACAAGTAAAATTATTATTTTCTTCCAGTATTCATGCATCCATGCAGAATTTTAATTGCAGTTGAGCCCGGATTACTCATTGTTCAATCAGTCAGGATACACATAGAATAAGTATTAAAGTTTGCGCTGAAGGATATTATAGTTTGAGAAGTGCGTGCCTATGTTCTCCTCAAGCAAAAATAATTTCACTATCAAGTGGTTAAGCTATCTTCAAATTAAGGCAAGAGAGATTATTCACCTCTGAAAATTGATTCATTAAACATTTGGGAAGTAGTTTAATGGGGTAAAAGTACGTCAATATTTTACTTTCCGTGTTTTATTTTACTAAAAATGTTTCTTATTACAAGTAATAGTCTATTGACGAAACTGACGAAAATAAATATATTTAATGACTATTATAATGTATTTATTTAGAAATACGTTTACTAAAATTAAGTCGTAAATGAGTAAAATGAACTAGCTGCATCAAAAAAGATAAAATTGGCAATGGTGGCGATAACATATGAAACAATTTCCAGAGAAAATAAGATAGATTGCATGGCAGTGATAAAAAACCATAGAATTTTTGAAGTAGCTCATTAATCCTATGAAAACTCGGGATGATCAAAATTGATTAAATCAAAAGCATTGAAGTTTTCGTAATTTCACTGAATTAAAATATACTCTGGTTTATAAACTACCATGTTAACTATTATTTGAAACGTTTACTGTCTCAAGATAATACCCATCTGGAACGAAATTGAAAAGGAGTTCCTTCATGGGTGGTTGGAAGTGTTGAGATATGCTAAAGACGAACCAGTGGGTAAAAGGTGAACGTGTAAGTTTAAGAAATAGAGTAAAAAAAGCTTGGTATCAAAACATTTAACGGGAATAGATAAGAAGAAACGGAAGAAAATACCTCCTCAAGATTAGAGCTGCCTCAATATTAGAGCTGAGTGTATGCTGACAAAGAACAGACGTGGAATTGGAATATATGATGATAACCAAATTAGACAGCTGAACATTTTCAAAGAGTTTTCCCAAGAAGTCGTTAACTTTTACCCATTGATTGCTGATTTTCTTAGTCTTTCTTCGTGCAGTTTAACTTATCTATATCAAAATTACCACTTTGGGATATGTAAAACAGAAACGTAGCAAAATTAAGATTTTCACTATACATATAGCTCATAAATCTTTTCCTGTATTTTTACTCTGACACCACAATCCTTGACCAGTTTGCCACATAAACAGATGGTCATAGTTTTCCACACACCAGAAAATAAATATAATTTCTCTCAATCATAAATCATAACTTTGTTTTTGATGCATTAGCAAAAGATGAAAAGATTAATACCTAGTAAAACTTTAGTGGAAGGAGGATTTTTCCATAACACGCTAGACATATGTCTTTGTAAACATCAACCTGGAAGCTGTGAGTCTGCTTTTCTGTAACATATTAAGAGACGGTTAAAGGATTGTATTTTCTTGAACTCGATGCTGTGAGAGCATTAATTTACTACGCATTTTCGCGAGATATTGTTTTGATGGTGTTGAGCTTTTCATTGAAATTTATTTCAGACAATAAAATGCTTTAAAGACTGCTTATGAGATGCATCATTGATCCATATGACGCCATTTCATAATTCAACACTTGTGATGACTATTAATATTATATAAAACTTTTTCAAAGATATTGTGGCATAGTACTTGACCAGGCCTGGGCAGAAATTTCCCGGAAACGATTAATTTAACAGAAAAAAAGCCTTACAAACACCTTGCAAAAATCATACAAATATTAGAGAGAAATTGCGCTAAATGAACAATTGCTTATTCAAAGAACATTTATTTTGACTGGGAATGAACGCATAGAATATAGAGATAATAGAATAAATATGTAAAAACATTCAAGTATAAAAAACATTGTAAATTCGTTTGGGAGGAATTTAGGGTAATTTTCTTACACCTTTCCCCCGAAACAAGAACGAGTCAGTCGATTACGCTTGCCCTTTCATGTCAACTTGAGGAAACGATTGCTTCAGCTTGCGGAACACGCACTCCTCGCGTTCATTTGCATAATATTACGCATTTCCGTATCGCGTCTCCAAAATGCCGGTGTTTTTGTTTTTCTCCGTTATCTCCACCGACTGCGGCGTCCACCATTCTGCACCGCAAGAGCAAAGCAATAAAAAAATAACGGCGCAGAAAACTAAGACTCACAGACTTAATGGAAAAATATTCTTATTACTGAGAGTTCAACCATTAGATAAAGTTTCATACCACTTCGAGAGCATAGTACTATGAGAATATTTCACGTTTGATTAAACCCTAGATAGAAAAAATCACTATAAGAATTTCTTCGTACATAAATAGTAACTTATGAAATCCACAGTTTAGTAATTTTTTTCTCGCGCAATGAACGCTAACAGGGCAAAACAAAAGGGGAGTGCTAACTCATTTAAATATTCTTCATTAATTTCTGATTTATCATTTTTAAAGTGTGAAACTAAACTACCCTATGAAAGTTTAGCACTTGGCAGGCTCCTTTTCTCCAGATTATCTTGCTTACTCTCTTCTCCAGATTACCTTGCTTACTTATTTCTCCAGATTATCTTATGGGAACACTCTATATCACCTGACCCTATATGTATCTGAAATGCACGTTTGACTGGCATTAGTATGAATAAAAATAAATGATTTACTGTACTTCATAAGTAACACCAAATTAATGATTCGAATCGATCAAAACTATTAGTTTAAAAAAATTAAGTGTTTTCACTAAACTTAATGCATACCTATTGAAATCGGCATAACTGATTGATCACTATTTATGCACAAAGGTAGTAACAGGCTTTACATCTCATGCATACTCATTGGTTTTTAAACCACTGCACGCATCGTGACCATGACAAATATAGGTATATAAGCTATAAAGTGTCCCTGTAATATTTATTTACTTATTTCACACTATCCACTATAATAATCACTGATGTGTATATATATGTCAATAACTTTTACACAAGAAATACGCGTGAAGCTGAATCATTTGGCTCCATACCTTTTTTTTTATTTGCAAAATGAAATTATAAATAGCGGATTTCTGTTATTAGGAAAGGTACCAATAGAAAGAACATAAAATAAAGATTCTTATTCCTTAAATCGAATTTTGTATTCCGGTCGAAATTCCGAAATGTTTGCTAAAACGGTACAATTTTCGCGTTTTTGAGTCATCGTCCCCATGACGACCATACTTATTGTTTAAAAGTCGAGATTCCGTGTGTTTATCCCTTAACTCAATGATTCTTTGCACTAAATAAGATATGAATGGTTTATTACAATGCATTAGTGCTGATATTTTTTCTTCCCGTTGATATTCAACGGGCACCTTCTCTAATAAAATATAACCTAGGATTTCACCCAGTCAAGCCTTGTTCCAACTTTGAATTTGACAGCATAGATTTGAAAGATTTTCTACGTAAAACTAAATTTTAATTTTTAGAAACTAATACAGGTAACCAGAAAAACTAAGCCAAAGATTGTTTTTGTGTAGGGTACACGCAATACATTTTCAAAACAAGCTAAGGAAATACCTTAGCCTTCTTCAGGGTTGAATCTCACCAAAGGAAATGATTTTTACATGGCAAATTTCTAAAACTATTTTACCCGAGCGGGTGTGTGCGTATAATGCTCATTTTTTCCGTTCGCAAATAAATAATCATTTTTTTTAGAATTAGGAAAAAATATTATAACTTGAACATCTTTCAATCAAGTAGGTTAAAGTATGGACATTATTTTAATAAATTTAATAACGGAGCCTCTTTCTCGTATAAAGTGGAAAAAAACTTAAATAGAGTCAAACATTTACAAATGTGGAACTGTAATCTGGCTTTAAATCTGTTGGTGAGCAATTTACATTGCTTGGAGAGGAAAATCTATTCAAATTATTGTATGTAGAGGACTCTGATTTTTTCCATTATGTGTAAAGACTACGAAAAATTTTCTAGTAATTTGAATGAGATGACAGTTTCAAACCTGAGGGCAACCTATTTCTCGACTACTTATAAAAAAATAATTGTTTGGCAACAATAATTCCATCAATAAAGTTAATAGTTAATTTAAACACTAACAGAACCACTAGGAAAATTATAAGATTAAAAAAAAATACCAGTATCTGCAAATTTTTGTAAATTTCCAAAGTTAACCTTAACTACCGTGCTCATGGTCTATTGAAACAGTAAAAATACCATAGCATATGGCACAGGTGGCCTTCATAAGCTACGCTAATGCAAGAAATAGTAAAGGATAACAGTCATTTGAAGATAAGCGTCGAGCGAATGATATATGAAGTGCTAAACAGCATATTTTAACGGGCAGCTCTCAAGTTTTGCCGCAAAGGAAAGTAATTGCTAATCTCAAACCATATTTCTTCCACCGTATCTTTATTCATCATGGCATAAAAGTGGAACAAATTAAATGAACTTAATTTTTTAAGTATTAAAATTCACGCAACACAATGCACAGCCGTAATTCTATAAAGCGGGTTTGCGTGATGCGGGATTTATAGGTAAGGTGAATTTCATTGAAGCGTACGCAATTAATTTCTGGTTACGCTGTTGTTCCGTGCAAGATCTTAAAAATGTCATGTACTGAAGCTAAACCCAAACGGCGACATTTTTCATGTGCAAGTCTCGTCATTTAATTAAAGCACGAGCAGTAATTATTAAAAGAAATATATGACATTATGATTTTTACGATGTAATACTTTTGTAGCAGTTGTCGTTAAGTATTTCTTAAATGAAGATAATCTCTACGAAGCTAAGCCCCTGTACAAAATCTTACTCGATGCAGGTACCACGACTTGTAACTTTAAAAAATTATATCGATATTATTGGGACTGAAAATTATTACTAGTTAAGAAATTTACTAAGAAAGATTTTCCGTAGCCTTCGCAAACTGTTCCAAGAATGACTGACCTGCAGCTACGACAGCGGTTCCAAGTTGAAATAAGGAGGGTAAAGCTAAAAACTACTCATTACTGCATTGGCAGCGGCATGTTTATACCAGAGGGAGAAGATTATTTTCAATAAACATCGCAGAGTCCATTAAATAAGATTCCCTACGTTATAGAGGTCATTAGTGCCCTCGAGCCACGAAATGTGACGTTCGTGAAATTTCCGTCCGATTTAATTTGTTAATACACGCCTCACTCTACGCCCACCCGAGCAACCAGTCGAACGCGAAACGGGGTTGAAATACATCCAGTCCCCACTTGCACCCCCGAGTCAACGACGAAGAATGTTAGACAGGTCCCACATATCTACTCTTAGGACTTCGGGCTGTAAAGTCCTGAAAAAGGGGACCATTTAACAACTCGTCCTCCTGAGTCATCTCCAAAGATAGGATCAAAAGAATTCAGGGGTCATATTCTTCCTCCGAAATTAGACGTGAGAGACCTCTTCTGGATGGGGTGAAATACGTGACTCAGCGTCGATGCCGGAGGCAGTCATTCAGCCGACGGCTAGAGCGCGAAATTATGCGAGACTACCCGGACGAAAATAATCACAACGGGCATGAGACTTGCTGGACCATGGTGTGCCATGTATGACTCCTAAGTCTATGTCATGTACCTTCTTATATTTGAAAAAAAAATGATATTTACTTCCCATTTTGCCCAATATGACAACCGTTCAGTTCATTTCAATATAAAGTACACATTCTCAAGGGGGATTGATGATATGAATAATGGTCAACTTCGTCTTGGGAAAACGATTAAAAATGACAGAGAGCTCGTGGCAAAGCCAGTTAGCAGTCAAAATTGAATTTTGGACTCAAATTAACATGGCATCGCGCAGTGGAAGTTTTCAGAACCTAAAATCTTACCTGGTCCTCCTACTCAATATGAAATCAACAATAATAGGGGAAAGCAGTTGGAATATATTTTAAATACGAAATAATGAAAAAAATAGCATTTAAAGCTACATTTATTTTGTTGCTCAATGGTCTGATTTGAAAATTTTCCTCGGTATTTCCACGTAAAATCAACCAAATGGCCACCCTCTTGAGGCTCTACCATCTTCGATTCTAACAATTTTGTCACTGGGGAAGACATTAATAAAAACAGACTTTTTGCAAAATATTAGCCATTAATATTCATCAATATCTCAGCTATGGAGCTTTGAATATCTGAAGTCAGTGCTAAATGACACGGCGAAGCCTTATGCTGTGACTCAACTTATTGCCAATATACTTGTCGGATTCCGATAAAATGACAATTTCACTGTCAGAGGCAGCAGAGGCGATGATTGTTAAAACAATTTTTGGCCGGCCAAGGCTAATGCTGTCATGCGATGAGAGACATTGGATCGATAGTAATACGACACCCCCAAGTTGGATGCGGTATAACACGAAGAGAGGATAAGAAGGGTGGAAAAAAGGCGCAGCACAGCACGAGCTAATACAATGCTCATAAATGAAGCCCCAGCAACTATGCTAAAAAATAATGCGAGCATTAATATGAAATCAGTACTCGTTCGTAGGTTTCTGCAGCGTTGCTCAGATAATGTCAGCACTCTCGGGTTCTTCGTCCGCATGTGTCATTTAGAATGAAAATGTAATAGGTAAAAAAATCCGAGAATGCGAAAATCATGAAATTAGTGAAATCAGAGCTGATCATCCTCAAATGGAGTACGGCACTCTTTGTACCAGATGCATTTAACATTAGGAAGGATATCCAATGAAGGTTGGGATTCTTACAGCCAAGGAGCTAGTACAGGATATGACATATTGGTCATGTACCAGTACATGAGATAGACATATTAGGTGAGAAACGAAGAAGCTGGAGAAATGGCTATACCGAGCGTATTAAAATAGCCAGACGGAAATTAAGACAAATTATGTATTGTAATAATTATGTTAGAAGTATGGTAAAAGGTAAAATAGAAGGACATATCTATTGATAAAGACTTGACAAAACATTAAGGTAATACTATAAGAAATGTAAAAAGAAGTGACTTACAAGACGTTAAATAATTAGATTTTGAAAATTATAGAATGTAGGTGGTAGTAAGTACTCCACTAATGTAATTACTTACGGCTTGCATTTGTAACTAATAGATGCCAGAAAATAGTTGGCAATTAGAATTTTCCACTTAAATTAACATGAAGAAATTATATACTAATCAATTCTGAGCTATTTTGTTACACTAACAGATGAACTTGGCCTAGAAGTTTGAACCTCATAAATGTGAATATAATTATATTTAATGATAAGTATAAAGAATATAATTATGTTTAACGATGAATATAATTAAAATATAATTAATCCAATTATAAATACACTAACTTATCTTTGGAAATCGGAACAATTCTCAAAATATTTTGTTCTACTTTCCAATATTATATGATTTTTGTGAGGATCTTATTCTGTGATTTTCTAAGTTTTATAGCTTTTTCGCATAATTCATACTTTATAGAAGTTAGATTTTGTACAGGTAATCGAAGGTTTGTATGAATGCCACTAAAAACACATTCAATTTATAGACACTGACCAATTTCTCTTTTCAATTCACTGCTTCGAGTCAAGACTTTGGGGAATGGTCCACGAGAAGAACAGTTGAGATGCTCTATTAGCTCGGTTGTGCACGAGAAAAAAAAATTCGCACAGCACGTCCTCCGAGAAACTTTTAAGAGCGCGCCAAGGACAGATGAAACTCCGATGCACACACATCGTTGACACGAACGCAAACCATTAGAGCCAAGTCGTTTGTCATTCTAGTCTTTCCTCATACGAAAATTTTTCTCTTTCATCCTTTCTCTTTATTTTTTTCCGAGAAAATTTTTCAAGCCAAGACGTATTGAAGGCGAAGGGAAATAGAAAGTCCACCCCATCCCATTCCTTTCAATTCGCTCTTCGGGCTTAATGAGAGGAGAAAGAACGAGTTGAGGCAAGGTGAGTCATGCAAGGCAGAAATTGCTCTTCTGGTTGACATTTTCATGTCTATTGTAAAGGTTTCCTTGTAGAGTAATTTAACTGAATACTTTATTAACGTCGGTTATTAGGTTTTGAAAGACTATTATATTGTTGACAAATTTTATACTTCAGCTCGGAGGCTTTCACAGTAATTTTTTTGCGAGTTTTGATATGTTGCGTAGCTAAAGTTTACTTTCACCCATTTCATTTTTCGAACTTTTCAGTTATTTTTCAGTACGTGAGTTCTATTTGATTAAAAGACATCAGTCGTACCCTTAAAATTTTGTAATTGGTAAAAATATCCATTTTGTCACTGAGCATTTATGAAATAATTAACTATTTTTAACTTAACAAATATATATGCTCATTAATGTTCCAAGTGGGTTTTCTTCACACTTGAAAACTACTATAACTGACGATGTTTAAAAACAAAAATATTTTTCTTCTCGACTCAGTATTCACTAATTTGTTTTCATAACCGGTGAAAATAGTGTCAGAAAACCGGCCTTTTCCACTGAGGAATTTTGATGTAGGCGTTGGACGAACACACACAACCATGCCCAGGGTATATAAGAATTCCTCAGGCGGAAATCGAATCAACGTCCTGATAAGTAGCAGGTTAAAACTTTATCCCGCCGCTACCGAGGCCCATCAGTAGGTATGTTTAAAGTTCAACAGAGGGAAGCACTGCTACATGAGTGATTTATAGTTGAAAACAAGAACGTGACATTTACTTTTCATTTTTAATGCCAACTACTTGGGGAATAACCGTTGAAATTGAGTCGTTAATGAGAGATTAAATAACTTGACTTCAATGAAATCCATCGGTCACACATTATTTTCCACAGTACTTACTGTTGACTCTTACTGTAAACTAAGTCACCAACCGAATATAAATTTGATATGAAAACTTCATTCTTAAAAATAAAAACGCTAAATGAAGACTAGTTGAAATGAAATCTTTCAAAGACTGAATTTTCGTAGCTTGGGCATGGAACATTTAAGCCTGAATGACTTGCACCAATTGGTAAATGACATACCAATTGGTGCTATGACAAACTTCAAGCACGAAAGAGCATCTGATGACAACAAGTTCTCTACGAAACTGTTGTATCGACGTTGTCTTCATCTCTGAACGTTCTACCAGTTGTCTCGGTCCGAATCTTCATTTCACTAAGACCTACTTTTTTATACTTATTGTAATCTTGCTTCTTTGGAAGTCTTTGATCTTTCAGGAAAAAATCGCCATTCATCGCCTCTAATTGCTAGGCGCCTCTCTTGAACAATGGGTAATTTCCACAATTCATCGTTCTTCGAATAAACACGATGGAAAAGCCTCCAATAAGATCGGTGCATAAATGTTCTCCTCAGAAGGAGGAAGCTCTCTAGAAGGATACCTAAATTCATTAGGATTCAGGAATTGCCATAGAATAAGTTGCCTATTTTTCCGCTAGTAAAGGAAGCATTCAGTGCATGTTTTGACGCGACGCCGCGGTCGTCTTGGAATCTGTTTTGGGGCCGTTCAAGTATTACGTAAGACGATTTATGCCATTTTGACCCCCTTTCCTCCTATGTAAGACAATGTTAGATTTTCCCAACCCCACGCCCCACCCCCTCCCTCTCAATCTTACGCAAGACATTATATGTTTGTATGTACTCTGCGTTAAATGTAGTTTCATCTTTCCATAGAAGCCATCGTCCAGCTTTTTGCACTGGATATCATATAATTATGCAGTGTTGGAGTACCACATTCATTGAACATGGAAGTAATGTAGCTAGCCAATCAGGCGACAGGATAGGAGCATTGATGTAGCGGTGAAATTACGGAAAATACGCCATTAACGAGCGGATGCTACATGTGACTGCTAAATTTCATTCGGAAACAATACAACGTTTCAAGATGGACAAAAATCTTAATTAAATTGGTTCCAGACCCCCTGTCCCCCCCCCCCCTAGATAAGGCAATGTACGTCTATTCCAACCCCCACCCCCCAAAACGTCTTACGTAATACTTGAATGGCCCCTTTACGTTTTAGGGCAAAATCTCAGAACATAGTTCGATCTCAGAACCTCGATAAAGTTCTGTGAAACCAAATGCTGTGACAAACTCCACCGAAACATGTGGATTTCGTTATTCTCTTTAGATGCAAGGTAAAATTAATGGCTATAATTGTCACCACAATTCATCCTTCGTTCCCCGAACATTTTAAGTCCCATTGAGGCCTAATGAAGCATCCCAGATTCCTAGCAACAAAAGGAATTCGGACGCAGTTCCAGTCTTTGTGGTCATCCTATTACGTTTATTACATTGCATGACACACCATCATAAATCAATGTGCTGCACGCGCTGGAGTAAGGATGGTCTCGTAGCGTCGAATAACATGAAGATAGAACTCAAAGTCATTTAGGGAAACTTATATACACTTATGCCAGCCCCCGTGGTGGTCATGGCGGAGTAAAGTCCTCGCCTGCTAATCCGAGGGTCGTGGGTTTGAGTCCCGCCTGGATCGGTTTTTCGCATGCCCCGACCATGGGTGTTTCTATCAAGTTCTGCCCCTGAGAAGCCTGATGACAAGACAATGGCTTATCGGGATCGCAGGGGCATACGGACCACCAGAATCGTCCGCGAACAAAAAAAAATATACATATTTAATAGAAAATTACGATACGGTTGGAGAGTTTAAGGCAATTTTCCACGATTAAAAGTTTTGAGAAGACTTTATTACGACCTAGGTTTCAATGTTATTAACATCATCTTCAGGTCAGATGTCCTGAAGATGATGTTAATAACATTGAAACCTAATTCGTAATAAAGTCTTTTTGAAACTTTTAATTATGGAACAATGCTTTGAACTCTCCAACAGTACCATGTATAAATTCCACGCCTTATCAATCCTTCCGAATCTTCGGAATACAGAGAATAACGATATTGCCTAATTATACGTTATCCATGCAAATCCGGGACGTCTACTATGTACTTCGCAGTTAGACTTCCCTGGTGAACAGCCGCTGACGATCAGACATCCCTCAACTCGACGCCAAACACGGAACTCCATTCAACTTAAAGAATTCCATCTAGCTAACGGCTTTTTCCTTTTCTCCTCGCCGCGAACCCGCGGAAGACTGCAGGAAGGGGGTGGGGGAGGGTAAATTGATCGGTTGCCCAAGGAGAAGGAATGGAGACCCTTTTAACAGAGCAAGAAAATGCCGGGCATGAGGAAAGAGGACAACGGCGAATAATAGGCGGTGGAATGAAAGGGAGGGAGGATCGTGATGGAGAAACGAGGCGAAGAGAATGGGGTGTGGTGAAGGAGGAAGAGGACACGTTTGAATTCGGAGGGAGACCACTGCGTCAAAATATAGCTATAGCCCACCACCGACCAGGCAGAGGCCCCCCGAAAAGAACACGTGGGAGTGATGGGAGAGAGAGGGAGAGATAGAAGGGACGGTTGAAAGTGAGACAAGGAGGAAAGGAATAACAAAGGAGGCAGCCGGAGTGACAGTGAGTGAGAGAAGATAGCGAAGTAATTGGCCTCATAACGAAGCGCCGGAGCAGTTAAAGCTGTGAAACCTTCTTCCCTTTCTACTGACCGCTCACGAGGTGACGTAGTATGGCAAGCGATCACAAATCTACCGGGATAAATAGGAATGGAATAGTTTTTCCAGCATAGTTGACTATACCTCGACGAAGGCTTCCCACAAGAAGATGGGGAAATTGTTTTTTTTTGTTATAAAATGATGGGTAAACCTCGGTACATACCCTCAACTGTAATCTATGCAAATAAACCGGGAGGGATTCGAATTGATCTCTCCCCTTATTAGTATATAAGCATACCAATTATTCTCGGAGGAAATTCATTGAATTAACACCTTGTTTTCTTGCATTTCTTGAAAGGTTGAAAGTAAAATGTATGACCCTCGGAAATAAGTACTTTAAACAATAGATATGGAGCAAATCACTTAATTGCCATTAAAATATGTTACGGATGAAGAAAATGTAAAAACTGAAGGAGGGAAGTAAGTTTATGAACAATCCCACAAACCATTTGGTAAGGACGGAAATACGTTAAAGTATTGTAGCATTTTATAAATTATCATAAAATATAATCGCGCAAATATTCAAGGAATATTCAAATGTATAATATACGCGCAAGAAATTCTGGGATATTGATACCTTCGCAAAAACTCTATTCCACGAGGGGGAAAATATCTAAGAGTTGACCCACGTATGCGTACATTATAGTTCTGGTAAATATAGCAGGATTGAAAGAAGCAATGTTCAATTTAGTTGTTTCGAATGCTTTGATTGATATACAAATAAATCATGGTACTAAACTCCTGCTTCAACGTCTATTCGGCAGTTTAATTTCACTCAAAACATGTTAGAGAATATATATCTTCGTTCAAGCGTCACACCGTTGAAACCCCGGTAGGAGCAATTTGGGCGTAGAAACAGAGGTGTTTAGTATTTTCACAGCGGTGGTTTTTTTGTAGCTAGGTTAAATTATAAAATTTTCGTTCAATAAATGGTTCGTATGGAAGTAAGCACTTAATAGCTACTACTTTGAATTGAATTTGTTTTAATTATGAGTGGCATATTCTCCTTAGCATGAGAAAAATATTTCCAAAAAATGGGTACCATTCTGTTCTACCTACCGTACGGCGAATATTCCGTTATTGCAGATGTTGTTGTCATGATACAATAGTTATATAGCTGCTATATTATTAATTATGTTGCCGTTGCTGAATATTCTATGAAAGTGTATATCCCTTGAACTAATGAGTTTAAAGGACAATGATTGTTTCAATTACGGAAAACCCACACGCTCATACCCTGTGACCATACCCCAAACAAACCCAACAGCTCCACACCAACTTGGCTATAGCATAAGAAGAAGGTGGTTGTAACAAAGAAGAACCCCAAAATGAAAAAAAAAATTGATACACTTAATTCACATGGAATTCATGATGAGAAAAAACACACAGTACAAATTCCACTATTTTAAAAAATGCTGTTGAACGGTTTCTACGTCTAAAGCGTCATTATCAAAACAAACAGTTTCTCAAACAAACATTTAATAGTTGTCCATGATGATAAAACCACTTTTGTTGTTTTCACCAAACTTTATTTCGCTGGCACGACGCGGGTTTCACCTCACTGTGGCAAACTCATGTGCCTGGTACATGAGTATGCCACAGCACATGAGTATTCCACAGTGTGTTGAAACGCGCGTCGTGCCAGCGTAATAAAGTTTTGTGGAAATAACAAAGGTGGTTTTATCATCATGGATATCCATAATTTCCACGAGATCAGGCCTGATATCATCAGTTATATGTAATATTTGACGAATAAAAAGGTACGATGGACTGAGTTCAACGACCCGTTGAAGCGATTTAAAACGGATTTGACACGCAGGAGATCAACAACTATGCATTTCAAACAGATTTCATTAAATCTCTTCAGTTAATGTCTTCATATGATCACCAATCTTCGAATTTTCGGGACACGGAGAACTGGCCTCAGAAGTTTTAGTTGTGAAGGACGATTTTCGCCGCACGGTCTCCATGAAGAAAGGGAGACGTTCGGTGGGGCCTTTGAACTTACGATTTCCCCATAAAAGCGGCCGCCTGTCCCCCTTTCGCTTTCGGTAATTTTCGAAAATAGAAGTCGAGAGAAGAGAATGAATCGGAGGAGGAGGAGAGTGCGGCGGTGGAGGAGGACAATCGAGGAGACAAAGGGAGCGGTCGGTGCCAGGCCCCTCCACGTTGCACGCACGCATGAGCGAAGGGAAACACAAAAACACGCACTTATATATATTTATATTTATTTATTTATTTATTTATTTATTTAAAAAAGAGGCGCCGCTTGTCTCGCCATAGGGGTCGCTGCGTCTCTCCATTCTCTCACCTCAATCCCAGGAGACATCATCAAGAGACCCCCTCCCCCTTTCCTCCCCTCTTTCCCCTCTCCCGTACTGTCCCCCCAAGTTCCTTCTGCAACAAAATCTGGAGCCATCATATAAAAGCGTACCAGGCTGAACTTCGTGGAAATACTTGACATCCATTTTGAATGAAAAACAATAGTAACTATTTTAACTAACAACTTTAACAAGTATATTTTAACAAGTTAACCGACCATGGTTTTAGCACCTAATGCTATTATCAAGACCTTGATAATGGCATTAGGTGCTGAAACTATGGTCGGTTAACTTGTTAAAATATACTTGTTAAAATATATTGAGTGTGGAAAGTTACTCTTGTTTTTCATTTGAAATAGATCTGGAGCCATCGTTCTGAGCACCTCGTATACAACCACACCGCGTTCACGAGGATTTCGATCACCTGGGGGGTTATTCTGTAATTTCACCTCACGGAACATGACGTCACGGATCGCTCCTAATATGGTGAATGTTACCGAAAGTGGGGTTGTAAACCGTGCCCGCCAGACGGCGAGACCATCGACTTGTTCATTTCTGCCGAGAATGGTTACTTTCCAGTTCTTTCGGTCGTCGACTTGGGCTTCGAATGAGTACCTACTTCGAGAGCGGAATAGCTCAAATGGATCGTTCATTTGAGTTGGTGCTCTTCCGAAAGAGCTATTTCGGAAGTGGAATCACGGAATAGCCCCCCTGTTCAGGGTTTGTAATACGTTCCCAGCCCTGGTGCCCAATTTGGGAAGGAATCTCGTGATATCCGAGCCTCGAAAATAATGGAATTCCGCCGTCACAACGCCGAAAATTCAAGTTCATTCAATTCAAATTCATTTTTAAGCAGTTGAGATCTCTAAAAGCTGCGACTCGACGTTGATTGTGTTTGAACCGTTCGAGATACAGGAGAACGCCGCTAATCCGTCACCAACGGGACTGAGAGCATGGTCGGAACACAAAAAAGGTTGGATTATCAGAGGAACACATTTATCTACATAAAAACGTGATAGAACTGCAGTTGAAACAGAAAATATTACTATATGTACGGTTTTACATATGTAATATTACCATAAATGTAAGTATACTGCGATAAAAATACTTGCAGTAAATGAAGAGAAACATACATTTTAGAGTCCTGAAACACCATAAAACACAATAAACACTATGATACACTATGAACGTCATGAAACACTATACTGTAGATTTAATGTTCTTGCGCTGGTCGAAAAAAGTCTATAATGTTCTTTAGCTTAGCAGACGACAATTTTAATTTTGCTGCGATGTCCCTCCATTTTCGTATCCACAAAATGTCCATTGGTGTAGACAACACCGTGAACAAACACCGATAAGTGATAGCACGGTCGGACTAAGCGAGGAGTCGGACCACCCGAGTTCGGATTAGCGGGGTCCTACTGTAACTCCTATAACGTAAGGATTCACGTAGTACAATCACGGAGGGTTCGAGACTTTGATGTATTTGAACCATTCGTAAATTCTCACGCACCCTTTCCGATCGAGTTTTTCTCACCGGGATATTGTTGATGGAGTCCAATATCTCGATTTGAGTCGCAATAATCAACATATCGGATGCTTAAGTTAGTTTGAGCGAAAAATCACTTCGCCTAGAATTTGATGAATTTAGCCTCATTTTAAAGAAAAAAAAACTCTCATCTTTCCAATGATATCAAAATATAAACTCCTTGCTGAACTAATTTTTGAGCAATTTGCCTAAACATGTAAGCTGTTTTACATGGGATAAATTATGGCTGTGCGCTCCAGAGGGAGAATATTTAAAAAAAATTACTAACTTCTAGCACCTAGATTTCGTCAAAAAACTAACGGTGTGTGGATTGCACGTCTTCTCAACTATTTATAAAAAATAATCTATTACCTACTCACCACAGTAGTTTTTACAGAATCGCAAAAAAAACCTGCTGTTTTGAAAGGTTTTCAGCCGTACGGCGGGACAAAATGAGTCAAGTTAGAGACTTTGTAGCTTTATTTATTTAATTACTGAGAATTTTGGTCATATATAACTATATCTTTGCGTCATTAATATTCAATATTTATTTCATACTTCTTACAGACACTGAAATAAAAAAATAAAATTTGAATATGGTCTCCATTATGATTAGGGAACTATTTCGCTCAAACCACCTTAAGTTATTTATATGAATATTTCAAACACACCGCAATCTCTAACCATTTGTTATTGCACTACGTGAATCCTTAGCTACGTGATCTGGATTGTCTCGAACGGTTCAAACACAACCCCCCAGGGCATTGTCGATTCCTGCTCTGACGAGACCCCTGAATTTGTTACTCATGAATTTGACTAACAACAACGATGCAAAGACCGTTTCTATGTACTAACTATGTAGTACATGAGTCGTGAGCCTGGTATTGGTTTCCGATACCATTCATTCGTAATTTTTCACACATTGATTAGAGGTCTGTAGTCATGCACGTATCTTACTCAGTCCCATTTTTATAATTTCAGATCAGCATAAACTGCATATTAAACAAAACATTTGTAAATTTAATTTTGCCAGAGCGGTCGGGAATATTTCATCAGGCTGTCAGTTTGATGATGAGTTCTTTATCGACGGGAGAACGTTTCAACTTGAGTTTTCGTACCCAGATGATATTCAACCAGAGATTAAAAAAGCGGGCTTATGAGTTGCAAAACTGCTAGCTAGCTGGCGATTTTACTTCACTCACATAACTTTTGTAGAATTGAAGAATTCTCTGAAAACAGCATATTTAATCGAACCTAACTCACAGCAACATTGGAAAGAAAAATTACAAAAAATATTTACGAAAATAGGTTCTTAAAATGCGTAACCATCGTCGATATCAATGCCGGTTATGGGCTATAGATATCTCAGATAGGGAATGTATGAGTGCACTACCTTTCGAGAAATCCGTGCTTATCGAACGCGCATGCAAGCCCACGCAGGTCCAACCGGCGAGTACGAGAAGACTTCGGTACTCAGGCTGTTTGCAAGCGGGCCACGGATGTAGAATTAACGAAGCGGGCGGATTCGAGTGTACTCATTGTCAGAGCGAAGATACGGGACGGGACTCCGACTCGCTTGGCAGTTCAGCCTAGTTGAGTACGCCCGATGCAGAACTCTGAGACCTGGACTGGAATTTGAACTTAAAGAGCCCTAGACTTTGCGATGTGTGCTGTAACAAATGAAACTATTTCGGCGTTCTCTTCCGAAGTGAATTCCATGGAGGCTTCAAGGTCGCTAGATACATCCTCTCACAAGGTACTATAAACGTAACTCCCCTTGAAAATGATATGCATATTCTTGCCCTTAGCCTCGCAGCTCACGAGGTTAAATTTACTTAGAAATACATCGTCGTTCACCTTGAACTAATTTAAAGTAATACTGAATAAAATAAGCTCACTGGTAACTTTGTGGTATTCCATTATGTAAATCGAATTTATTAAAAAATTTTTACAAACCACAGAGAAATATATGCACATTCGTACAAACACGACCCGGGTTTCGGCGCTGAGCACCATCATAAACCTGATGGTTTGTAAAAGTTTTTTAATAAATTCGATTTACATAAAGTAATACTGATTATTTCGACTAGTTTGGAGGCTTCCTTAATATCTAGACCTTCAACTTGAGCATGAGGTTTTTAATAGATATAATAAAATAAAAGAGCCATTTGTAAATTTTAGTTCCAGTAAGGTTTTCTACCAACTAAATCCATAGTGCTCCGTCAAGTAGTGAATCTCATTCCAGCTTTTATAATCTAAGTAACGCTTAAATGTGTGGGTAGTCTCGCCTCCAGATGAATTCTGCGAGTAGCGACACCGTTCCCACCCATTCCTCTTCTCCGTTCATTGCGTGATACGGTCATTCAAAGGTCGGCCTCTCAACGCAGTTCACGTTTCCAGCTTGGGTGCAAATCATATTTTCACATGACACCACCCGCGACATGGCCACTTCAAGATTGAGTTACGACCACACACAACCTTACCGTCAATACTTTGTGCCCTGAAACCTACGCTAACCTAGATTCCCTCTCCGAAATTTTACAAAGATCATAAAATAAAAGCTGTTTCAATAATGCCTGTTGAGTACTTGTTCTTCGGATTGGACATTAAGGTTAATGCGGTCACTTGCTGTAAGTGGGCGCACTATTAAGAACTGACCATCCCTGTAATGAAACACATCCAGGATAAATATATACCATTCCTCCTCTTTTCACCAAACACGCATTGTTATGCCTCAAAAGAACGTTCAGGCGGACATTTCTATAATACAAAATCACAGATATTTTCACTTTACGTCTACTAAAACCGAAAAAATAACACTATTAACAGAAAATCTTCCACTGAAATGATTGCAAAATTTAGCTACTTCTCGAAAACAAAAAAAATCGATATTTTCTGATATGCAGCGCGATCCTAAGTTATTTTTTGTATAAACCCATTTTTATTTTACATTATTTTTATGTTATAAATAATAAAAACGACATTTTGGTAAGTTGCCTACCTCAAACAGGTTGTAAAGTTTTACGTTGAAGAACAATCCAACACGTTACATCAAGTTTAAAAAGTTATTTGCTCTACATCGGTTTGTATCGTTAGAGATTTAAAACTATTAGTTAGGAATTAAATCTATTTTTATTGCCTTTTTCGCCAAGCATTGTATGTGTTACAAATGAGACATTTTTTAAATCCCATTAGTCTTTTGTCATAAAATGAAAAAATAATAAAAAAATGTATCGTTAAGTTATATTTCAACATAGGTATTTAATTACAGTGAGTAAAATATGTTTCAAAAATGGTTTAAAGCCATGCTTCGACCAGAGTGTTTACATTGTGACAACATTGGTTACAAATATGGTGACACTGCCTAGTACAGGATACGTGGAGAAAGGTGAGGTGAGATGGGTGGGTGAAAATGAAGGGAGAAGGCTTGTGAGTGAGTGACGCCAAGCGCACCGCCTGTACATTCTCATCCCCCCTTTGAGAACACCATGTTTACCTGCGAGGACGCGACGAGTGTCGAACACACAAGCGCACTGCATACATAAACTCAATGTGCGAGGCACGGAAGCACCCTTCCATCTCACATGGGCTCACCCTGGACAAACAGGATCACCCCCAATACCCTTTCCCCCACACCTGTCTCCGTCACCCAACCCTATCTCTCCCTCACCCCCACCCTCTACCCCCTAACAACAACACACATGAGGCCAGCGCACGTGAGAAGCTTGCGGAAAGGCGTTTGTGTTTTTTTTTTCTTTATTAAATATCGATCACTTATCATATTGCATGTGCCCTCACGAGCAGGGTATCTGAAGTCCCCCGTCCCTTAAGTACACCCGTCTAAAGTGCTCGCGTGCGTTGGAAGTGTAGAAAATGTAAAGAGAGGATAAGAAGGTTGTTGCGCTGCTTTTTTTCGTCTTTTTTTGAATTTTCTAACGGGTGCGAAAGAGGGTGTGCGATAACTTTAGCCGCGGAAGGGGAGCTTTTAATGGGCGAATGGAGCACCGGAATAGAACTGCAATTGCTCCAAAAGCCCCCTCCCACCCTTCCCCCCT
Organism: Pyrrhosoma nymphula; assembly: GCA_963573305.1. Classification (NCBI taxonomy): domain Eukaryota; kingdom Metazoa; phylum Arthropoda; class Insecta; order Odonata; family Coenagrionidae; genus Pyrrhosoma; species Pyrrhosoma nymphula. Next base: position 27,621,171 of record OY754328.1, read on the forward strand.
CCAACTGTCCCGAACCGAAGCCATTAAGCGTGTTCTCCCCTAAAGAGGGTGGGCGAGTCGAACCCCCCCCTCCTCTTCCCTTCTCCCTCTTGCTCCAACGACTCCTCCTTTGAACTTGAGGATCCGCGAAGTGCAACCGAGGAAGAATACACGTGACGCACAGGAGGGGTATTCGAGGCTCGAAGAAAACAATTGACTCTCGGTTGCCATCGCAACGAGGTGAACGCGATACAATCAGAATTTCTTCTACCGTTCAGTATTAATGCAATCGTTCATCCCTAGAAGTATTCATGTAAGAGACTTTGCGAATTTATCTGAATTATACTAAATTAGCTTGGAGGCAGATGCTGAAGATCAAATGAACAGACACAAGAAAAAAAGGGAAAAGTACAGAAGAATAGAAGAGGAAAGAATCATTTACATCACTATCAAAAAGACAGGATCCAGATGGACTAGCTACTTATTGTGAACGAATTGGTAAGGAGAGTAATGACAAGGAAAGATCGCCTCTAGGAAGACCGAGGGACAAATGCATATCCCAACTAATACGAAATATGAAACAGAAAAGCTACAAGGGAATGACAGAGCTGGCAGCGGACAGGGTATAATGAAGGTCTGAAGTCAACCAATCTTAAGATTGAAATACCATTGACGATAATTATTAATTAAAATTACAAAAACTGTTGTATAAGAGTTTATTTAGTGCTCCACCGGATCTCTTCAGAAAAAACTGCAGTGTTCATAGTTTCACAGTGATACGCATTAGTATTTTCCAAAATATGTAATTTTTAAAAATATATACCTCACCTAATACTAACTGATGGTACCAATTCATCGATATGATTTACTTGTTTTCTACCTTTGAAATAGATTTTGATATTCCCTTAAAAATTCTTAGTGAAAGCCATTAAAACAATTCATTCTCAAAAACCTAAACAGATGAAGACCAAATTATATGTCCTCAGCCCATTATTCTTTTCATCACCTTCAACCAACTTCCTCCCACCTTTCCCCATATTCTTCCTTCCAATACGACCTTCAGAGCGTCGCCATCCCGCCAATAACTCCCCTCAGCACTTCTTCGAATCTCTCCAAGGGATTATTCACATCCTCCACTATGATGACTAGTGAATCGTTCTTTTTCACCTGTGCCATTTTTCATCCTCCGGAGCGGCATATCCTCATCTCCAAAGCTTTGAATGTAAACTTTCCTTGGTACCTAAATCACTACAATACAGTACCATAAAAGAACTACGTTCCCTATAAAATTAAAAAAAAAACAAATTAAAAAAAAATATATATTACCTGGCCTATAATAAATTCTCTCTCACTTAAAATTGCCAATTTATTTACTCCAAAACTTCTAATTTTCTCATTACCTCAAACATTGTCATGCGAAAAAAAGCCCATGTTCCAGTTTCATTGAATTTATCAATCCCTCCGATTTTATCCTCTGAATTCTTTAATAATTAGACTCGTATTAGATAATTTCTGTTTCTCATGTTCCGGTATATTAATAATTTCATTTTAAATTGTAATTTTACCTAGGTTCAACACAAAGTGAGAGCCATGACGATCTATAAACTTATCAGAATCTCATGCAGGATTGTTATTTATTCTGCACTTACTCTTACAAAGAATCATAACTTAATGTTTAAAGAATATGTTGGAAGAAAATTTGAACATACTTAAATGAATATTTTAGACTTGATTTACGGGAAACACTGCCGGTGAATAAATCGAGCATAAAAGGATTCCTATATGCAATTTTACAATAAATATGTAAGTGGGGGGTATAAACCACTGGGAACAAAACAAAAATAACTACCATTCATTATAATAAAGTTTGGTGCTTTTCTACACTTTTTGTTTTATAAAACACACGACGCGTTTCGCCAATTTTATGTCATCGTCAGGTGTAGTAGTTTGTTTACATATATACAAACTACTACACCTGACGATGCCATACAATTGGTGAAACACGTAGTGTGTTTAAAAAATAAAAAGTGTAGAAAAGTACAAACATTTATTATAATGAATATTAAAAGTTTCTACAAAGTAGAGCCTGAAGCTGTGGATTTTATTATAAATAACTACTAAATTTTAATATAATTCATAACAAAATTATCTTCAGCTGTTTTTCTGAACCAAATACTGAGTAGACCGGCTGTCTGGATACAAAGTAGACCAACATTTTTCTTCTTTGAAGATCCAAAAAGTGAATGGAGATTATGCAAAACATTGTGTGCATTTTTTTCTTTTATTTATCCTAAACCATGCACGGCATGTTAATAAGATGCAAAGTCAGGGGTATCCTGTTCAAGTTCCAAACACTGATGAATTAATTCCTGTGTGTAATTTTGCATTCTATGTACGCTATCTAAACTGTTCCATTCCTTAAAGAATATTAAATTCATAAATAATTCTTCCACGATACAAGTAGCATTATGAATCATTATGGCAACGGGAAATACCGTAAATAGTCGACATTGGGATCGAAGAATTCAAGATGTCATGCAGTGGTTTTAGCATCCATAAAATTGAGCCGGCTATTTATTTTTTTAATTCTGCCAATTTGTTCTTTAATAGCAAAAAAAGAAGTACAGAAATAAACGATCCCGCCTCGATGATATAAATGTTTGAGGAAAGAGGCGCAGCAAAAAACATATGGTTCAGTTTCTATCTTAATACCTACCCGATAACAAAGTATGGAAGTGGCGTCCGGACTGGCCTTTGATTGGCCGTTAAATATGATCAAAGGCAAGTTTATGACTATCCCTGAGCATTTATAGATCGATAAGGCTCTCTATAATAGCTAAAAATAATGGGGTCAAAAATGAGTTACCGTCTTCACCCCCGCTCCGTCTTTGTGAGAGAAATCCCCACGTCAATCGAAAACATCCTCAAAAATATACCCAAAATGGCCGGCGGGTATGTATTCTCGGATGTAAATACAAGAAACGGGTGTTTCATATCCTTCGTTATGGAATGTAGAGATGAGAGTTTGGCAAGTTTGGCCCGAGGCCTGATCTTAAAAAGCATTTTACCGTCGACGTTAACAAGGTGCTCAAAACAGCCCCCATGCACGGGAGAGAAAAATCGTGACATCGGATGCCAAGTTTCGGGCAGGAGGCGTCAATCCGGAGCCGATTCGGGCCGGCGATCAACCAATCGGATCACGCTGTTGCCGTGCCCACGCAAGCAGAGTGGTCCACAAGCTCATTAATGAGGAAACGGTGTTAACGCCTCTTTTCGAAAGACTTTGGACTTGCGTCACTTGAAAGATGGCTTTGTCCCTTTCTGGCACAGTAGGATTTTTTGTTTTCTAATTCATCTGAGCGAGATGAGCCAACGTCGTCTTCAAAGATAAATAAAGTAAGGGGCCAATCACAGTTTACTAGGACAGAAAAACAAAGTCAGTAAGCTCAGCATACAAATTGTCACCATTAAAAATTTTGTGAGGAACAAATGGGTAAGAAGATGGAAATAAAACTGTGGAAGGAATTTTTTTTTCATTTTTACATAATCATCGTTAAAGCGGCTATAAATACGATTGACCGAATAATCAACTCCCGAATTAAAGTGAATCGCTTTACGCCATATATCTTTGAATTTAAAATCAGCCACTTTCCATCACTAATATTTTCCCTTAGTCCCACAATCTACTCTACCCTCTGGGCTTCGCTCAAGTCTCACTTAACAAACCAGCCTCCGGATTGCTGACCATTAGTTCCACTCCCCTTCAATTGAATGCACGAGGCGCACGAGGAATGAAAAATTTTAACGATCGGAAATGTCTCCCCAAGCGAAATATTCATCAGCATACATATTCACTATTGGGCTGTCGCCAGCCAAAGCTGTCATGTCCTCCTGCTCCATAAAATGAGGATGCATGACCGCCACAGGCCAAGAGATACGAGTTTCGTAATTATTTCACGGCGTCAAGTGAGCATTCCGTTATCGCGAAATAGGTGATGAGTGTTCGGCGCACGCTCAACACAGGTCTCACGAGAATGCTTTAGGCAATAACGACGGAAATGGCGTAATACACGTAGAATTTTGATCGATACATAATTAAGGAGTTTTCACAGCGACTGCGTGAGTCAAAGCAAATACCAAACTCTACCTTTTCGTTTTTATGGTTAAAAAATACTGCTTTGACACGTGACATGCCTTATCTAGTAGACAACAAAATTAAGGCAAAATATATTAAGATTATTTGACGACAATTTTCATCAAATATCATTGAAAACTAATGGGTATGACATGTACATAGTGCTTTAATGAGAGTACACTTCCTATGCATATTTGGAAGGTGGATGAGACGCCAAGAAAATCTTAGAGAATACCACACTTATTTTTATCCTAAAAAGCTATACTATCACTATCAGGCAGTTCCATGGGCTACGTATTTTTGTATTTTTAGCCGGGTTTTTGGTGGTCCAGCTGCTGAGGTTATATCGCACAGTTTATCCTAAGACGTTAATGCAGTGACGATAACAACATCCATGCCCGAGACCGGAGAGTTACTCACGACCTTTCGGTTGGTTGGCCTGCGCATTACCGACGTGGGTACTTACACCGACCCCATAATTTCGTTATTTTTTCACACCTTGCCAAATCGTCCCACCAAATTCCTCCCTCCATGTCCCGCACAACCCACCGCTTACAACAATCAGAAGAATCCAAGAATGCCTTCGGAATGACATGTTTAATTTAGACAGATGCCTCATGTAATTTGAACTTAAATATGTCGTGTATGTGACGAAATCGGTTGTAGTTTAATGTAAGAATCTTTGTAATGCATTGTTGTGTAATAAAAATCTGTTAAGGGAGTGTATTTAGGCTTTCATCACCATAAAATTCAATTAAGACGAGTAAGGAACAATCGATTTCATCATGAGTGGCAGCAAGCGTTGTTTATTGGAGGGTTGGTCGGTCGATCGAGTTGGCGATTGACAATTGACGTCATTTACAGCGTGGAAGAAAAGTGGGTAGATTCGTAAGGAAGAAATATTTGGGGAATGGAGGTAGGGTAGATAGATATCCGGTGTTGGCATCAGCCTGCTCTAACGAAAGGCGCCAAGGGGTCCAAAGTTTAACGTCCCATCCAACAGACGAAGTGCTGCACTTGAAGTGCTCTCCACTATACCCTTTTTCCCAACTCATGGCGGGTTGACGTCACAGGACGAGTAGCTAATGAAAGGCGTTCCCCATTCCACCTCAGTTTCTGGCTCCCGGCGGCCAAACAGCATTGTCAGCTCCAGCGAATAAATGCACGTTGGGCGGCGAAGAGTCGCGTTAACCACAGACTTTGAGCCTCAACCAACGAAGTCTAACTCGCATGCAGCAAATTTGGCAACATGGACTATACGAGAGCGATGTGAACCTCAACGGCAGTCGGAGAGACACTGAGTTTCCCCCGCCTCTCAATGCATTTCATGCCACTCTTCTGTGATTGGCTGGGAAAGTGAAAAAGTACACCAGCGCATTCAATATCCGCCGACATGTGTTGGAAAAAAGGGGAAAATCACCAATATAGGGATCGCGATGCCTCTGAAAAATCCCCGCCAGTGCCGGGATTCGAACCCAATCCCTCGGGATGGGATGGCTTATGTGGGAATTCAAGACAGTATAGGAGTATCAATACTTCGTTAAGTTTCTTTTGAAGACTGTGGTGTCAAGGAGACGAAGGTGTGAAAGAGAAGTGGAACGTAAGGGTCCTCCCTGTCCCTCCAGAGATTCCCAACTAGTCTTTCCGTAAAACTTCCCGCACATCAACGCTTGGTTTATTCACGCTGACCTCAAACTCTCCGCTAAAGAGTGCCACCAAGTTTTGCTACACCTATAGATGGCTTATGCTTTGCATATTTTAACCAAAAATCATAATAGCTTCTATCGATAAAAATTTCTATGAAAATGCATTGGGGTACATTAGTAACATACAAAAATATATATATTTAATTCAAAATAAAACTGCACTCCTGAATAAAATATTATTAAGGTAGTGCCTTTATCTTTGGTTATTCTGCAGCAAGAGATTATATTTCCTCCCCCGCACTCCCATCTCCGGTGAATCGCAGTGAAATAATATTAATGTGCCACTGCATAGAAATAACGATACTGTACCCACATGAACCATCCAAAGACTTATATAAAAAACCTGCGATATGGAAAAATATAAAATTAAACAACTTAAGGTAGTCGATAAATCAATTCGTCTATAATTGAATGAATTTGACGTCATTTTAAAGAAAAACTTCTCATCCATCCAATGATAAAAAAATATTAACTCCTTGCCGAACTACTTTTCGAGAAATTTACCTAAAATATAAGCTGTTTTACATGGGATAGATTACGGCAGTGCGCTCCAGAGGGAGAATATTGAAAAAAACTAGGAATTTCTAGCACCTAGATTTTGTCAAAAACCTAACGGTGAGTAGTTTGTATATTTTCTCAACTATTTATAAAAATTAATCAATTACTCACAGCAGTACTTTTTACAGAATCGCAAATAAAAACCTTCTACTGTGAAGGCGATTTCACCGTGCGGGGTGAAAAAATGAGTCAAGTTAGAGACTTTGTGGTTATATTTATTTAATTACTGAGAATGTTTGTCATACATAACTATATTTTAGCAGTACTAATATTAAGTTGGTAGATTTCTATACCTCTTTTTTAATAATAATATTTAAAATCAGGAGTTTAGGTCCTTATCAAAATGATAATTCAAGCTATTTGGCCGACGCGACGGTTCGGAAATTGTATTTTCCCCCATCAGGGCTAAAAATGGGATGAAACCACCAATGCACACTAGTTAACTTTGTTTACAGGCAATTATTAAGACAGAAAATATTTTACAATATAATTTTGGATATATCTTAACGTCAAAATACACATAGTTGATTTTACATACCTTATTAGCTCTATTTTTTGTTTGGTGAATTGTTTACAATTTTTCTGCGAGGGGTTAATTTTTAGGTATTATTAGTTCTCATGTATGCACTCATGCATTAGTTTTGTAAATAGCCCTAAATCCGAATGTGCCAAATGCCTTTCCAACATCCTTTGTCACTTATCCTCAGATAAATACACTATACAAGATTCCTTTCAATTCTATGACAAAATTAACCACAAAGAGTTACTTTAAATTATAAACTTTGCTAACCTGATATCAAATCGCTCTTTACAAATATCCCCCTTGATTTATTGAATACCATAGTAATGGACAATTGGGAACTAATAGCAAAAAACATATTTCTTAACAGAGAAGACTTTATTGAACTATTTGATATCTGTGTAAACCATGGATATTTGCAATACAAAGATTGCCAATATCATATAAAAAATGGAGTTCCAATGGGATCTCCCGTGGCTACCATATCGGCGGATCTCACAATGAACAGTCTCTTAGATTCAGTAATCCCCAAGTTACCTTTTTATACACCGTTTATCTACAAATTTGTCGATGATTTATACTTAACGTTGCCAAATGAAATCCCGGAATGCAGTATTTTGGAAGAGTTTAATAATTTCCATCCTAAATTACAATTCACGATAGAAAACGAAAAGAATAACCAACTTCCCTTTCTAGATATGATAACTGAAAGCAATTCAGACGGCTCTTGAAAAATGGATTGGTGGAAAAAACCACATAAAACAGATAAGATACCTCAATTTCCAATCCCACCTAAATCATATCTAAATCATAAAAAAATACAGCTTGGGCACTCAAATTCAGAGCGCTTGCATTTAGTGATAAGGTTTTCCACGAAAAGAATTTAAAACTTATTGAAGGAATTTTAGAAAAAAAACATTTCCCAAAAAAATAATCCATTCAATAATTCAGTCGAAAAAAAAGTCATTTTCACATACAGAATATTCCACAAATTCAATAAAATCGTCGATCACCACTAAAAACCAGTATCGGGGAATTACTTTTATAAATGGATTATCAGAGCAAATAAGTAGTGTCTTCAAACAAACAGATTATAGAATAGCACATAAAAATCATAAAACTCTACAGAAACTTATATATTCAAAACTAAAATCTGAAACCCTTGACCAATTAAAAAGTAATGTCACTTATTCAATACCATGTAACCAGGCCCGTCGCTAGCTGATCTGGCGCCCGGGGCAAACTGTGATCGTGCCCCCCCCCCCCCCATAACATTGATATACCTCCAATCGGGAGATTTTCGGTATTTGGGGAAAATATAATAGAAAACATTTTTCAGAAAAAAGATATTTTACTGATTATAATTTAATATTCATATTATAATGGAATCTTTCTCGCCTTACTTTCTGCAAAAGATTTGATTAATTCTTGAAAATTCAAGTCTCTAGCTTCCTCATTCTCAATAGATAACGTTGCCAGTGCAACCAATCGTTCTTGAGACATTGACGATCTCAAGTACGTTTTTATAAGTTTCAGCTTGCTGAAACTTCTCTCCCCGCTAGCTACCGTGACCGGTATCGTGAGTAAAATACGAAAAGCTATCCAGAGGTTCGTGAATAAGTCCTGGTGGTCACTTTTCTTGATAGAATTCAGAATCTTCAATGGTGTCGCTTGTGTTTTTTTCATTTCTTCATCAATGATTGAGCCGACATGCTGTAGTTCATTGTACAGTTCAGTCCCGTTAATGTCAGAAATACCTTCACGCGTCAGATAGTTCTCAAGTTCCTGACAACACATCTTTAATTGATCATGTCCCGGGAGGTGGTTTAGATTGAATAGGAAACCCCATTTCTTCTTGTGTTCATTGAGCTGGCTGAATCGCTCCTTGAGGGATGTAGATACAGTATCTATCAGAGGGTAGAATACGTCCCTCGAAAATTCTTCTTCAGGCGTGACTTCGTAATTATCTGTGCTTTCATAAGAAAATTGTTTTTTCTTCTTAGCACGTCGTTTTTTCGGGAAATCACATAGGATTCCCGCATTTTCAGCTATATCTTGAACATCTATAATGGATTGATTGAATCCGTTCTCTCGATAATTATCAACAAATTCGATACATTTTTCAATTTGAATTACTGCTAATGAAACATCTGCGGTTTTGCCTTGGAGAGTTTTACTGACGAGATTGACCTGGAATAATAAGGTATGCCAAATCTTCAAGCAGACCAAAAATGAAAAATCTTCGAAATGCGTAATTAAGGATTTGGCCTCGGACGAGATCTTAGGATCATCAACAGTCTCTGAAAGCTCAAGTAGCGCTTCGAGAATCTCACTATACTGATACAGTACAGCAGTTATTGAATTGATACGAGCTTCCCATCGAGTTTCACAAACTTGCTTTAAAGTGAGACCTTTAACATGATCACTTATAATGCACCAACGCTTTGTCGAGGCGGAGAACATGACAAATATTCGTTGGAGAATGCCAAAAAGTGAAACTGACTTCACTGAGGACTTGGCTCCATCTGATATAACTAAATTAAGGCTATGGCAAGCACAAGGAATAAAGGTTGCTAATGGATATTCTTCTAGTATGCGAGCTTGAACTCCCTTATGAATTCCTTTCATATTTGCACCGTTATCATAACCTTGACCTCTACAGTCTTCCATATTTAGACCACAGTCACTTATTTCATCAATTAGCAAATTACTTAGAGACTCACCAGTCGACTGTTTGATTATTCTATAATTGATGAAACTTTTTTCTACCCTAATCGGTCCATCTTGAGCTGGGTCTTCATCCACATAACGAATGGTCAATGAGGTTTGTTCTAGATGACTTGCATCGGGCGTGCAGTCCATAATAACGGAGAAATACTTGGCTCGTTTTATTTTCTTGGCAATGTTGAGTTTTACTTGTCTTCCCATAAGACAAATAAACTCATTCTGAATTGAAGGGCTTAACATGTGAACGGAGTGTTTCCGATCCAAATCCATGAATGGTCGAAGGTGTTCCATCATTACGCTATCAAATTTTCCCAAGAGCTGGACTAGGCCAAGAAAATTCCCATTGTTTGGCGTAAATACCTTGCACGAAGAACCTCGAAAGGCGATGTTGTGCTCCGCCAAGTACAAGATTATTTCAACAATGCGCTTTAATATTTCTTGCCAACGTTCCGTTGTTCTTCTCACTTGATCTATCAGCTCTTGATCAATTGCTGAATTTTTGTTGAGCCGCAAGTGAGCCTCAGTCCATTGGGCCATGCATTTAAAATGCTCCGGTGAAGTCTCATGCGAAATCAATCGTTCTTGAACATGTTTCCAATCGTTAAAGCCTGACTTTTTAGCAAGCTGAGACTTTAAGTTGATGGCATACAAGCGACAGCAGAAACAGAAAATTGAACCACCAGTTTGAGAATAGATAAGCCAACGACGGTGAACCCTCTCGCCATTTACTGGGCGACGGAACTGGTATTCATTAAAAAAATGCCGAGATTGAGAATTCCGTGGATAATCTTTATCAGATTGAAAAAATCCATAATGGGGCCCTGCCAATACTAATTGATCACGCTCAGGACCTGTTAAAAATTCAGGCCAAGTGGATGGATCATGTGAGAAAAGAGAATTTACAATGTCATAATCAGAACCTTTTATCTCGTCTACCGTGCTTTCTGCTGTGACCAAACGTGCGTTATTTTCATTAGGATCGTAGTCGTTCTGGTTGTCTCTTAGATCCTGGTTATCATTAGGATTATTTGTATCATTATCACCTTCGATAACTTCTGATTCGTGAGTCTGCAAAGGAGCCTGTGTTTTGTTAAAAAATTGCGACAGTTTCGGCACTTTCACCATCACTTTTTCATGAGCTTTCTCAAGTTCCATTCTTCGTTTTCGTCCCATAGCTCCCGAAAGTTTCTGAGACATTTTCTCGCGAAATTTTATCAAACACAATCACAAAGTTTTAAATTAAAAAAACAAAATCACAAAGTTTGTAAAAGCTCGGACACTTTCCCTTAAAATTCGTCGACTTCTCAAATTATCGGTAAAAAAACTGTTGCGGACCGCGTAAGACACGAGCCGTATCTGGGTTTCGCAACGTGAAGGAGACGATTCGAAAAGGTTGGTTTGTTTACATTTCGCGCGCGGGAATTTTCGCGGTACCTGCGAGAAAATTTCGCCAAATCGTCGTCACTCAGAAACTACTCTTCTCTCTCTTCACTTTTGTTGTTTTCTGCGTTCTCAACGAAATGGTCACCCTCCAGTTGAATATTTTCTTCCTCGCTGGTGTCGGTTACCGAGTCGGTTTTGTCACTTTGACTACTCGCACACGTCTCACAATCACTAATCTCTACTTCACTCTCATATATCTGCAAATCTTCGCGCGTATAAGGGTGGAATTCCTCATCAAGAAAAAGCGCGTGAAAATCGTCAGGAACAAGATCATCCAAGTCAAATTCTTCCCGGGAGTCATCCATTGCCACGAGATTGAAAAGCAAGAAGATTTGCAACGCGATGTCTCGGAGCTCCTTCATTGAGTTGAAGAGACCCGAGAGCGCCACACAGCGGAAAACGTTGTTGTCAAAATTTTAAAAAGATATTCTATCGGCGCCCCCAACTCGCTGCGCCCAGGGCAAAATGCCCCGGCTGCCCCGCCCTCGCGACGGGCCTGCATGTAACGATTGTAATAATAGCTATATAGGCCAAACATCACAATATTTCAAAAACAGACTTTCACAACACATAAACTCTTTAAAAAATAAAATTCAAATATTGGCAAATCATGCAATCGAGAATGACCACACTTTGAATTTCGACCAAGTAAAAATTTTAGATACAGATGAAAATTTGTCAAAAAGGTTATTTAAAGAAATATATCAAAATTTCATACACGAGAACTAATAATACCTAAAAATTAACCCCTAGCAACAAAATTGTAAACAATTCACCAAACACAAAAAATAGAGCTAATAAGGTTCGTAAAATCAACTGTTTGTTTTGACGTTAAGACATGTCCAAAATTATATTGTAAAACATTTTCTGTTTTGATAATTGCCTGTAAACAATGTTTACTTATGTTCATTGGTGGTTTAATCCCATTTTTAGCCCTGATGAGGGAAAATACAATTTCCGAAACGTCGGTCAAATAGCTGGAAATCCCTATCATTTTGATAACGACCTAAACTCCTGATTTTAAATATTAGTACTAATATTACAATATTTACTTCACACTTCTCACAGACGCTTAAATTAAAAAAATAAAATTCGGATATGGTCTCTATTATGACTAGGGAACTATCGCGCTCAAACTACCTTAAGTCAACATTAATACGAATAGATCGTGGTTTGTGGTAAGATTTTGCTTGCTGGACACGGGAAATTGTTTCACTTTTCGCCGAAGTGAAAGCTTGTTGATTTGCATTGTTGTCGGGACTTTTATATTATTTGACTGCACGGCAAAGCGATGAAGGGGTGGGCCGGGGACGGGAGGCGACTCTACCCCAGTAGAGTCGCCTTTGGTCATTTTCAAACGTCAATATCTCAAAAACTACTTGTCACAAAGGTATGATTCTTAAATTTTTACAAATGCGTATTCTTCCTCTACTCATAGGTATCACATTCAATATCGTCAGTTTCCTATGTTTTTCAAAAAAAATGTTAATCGTGCGGGACGAAAGCTCACCTTTACCGAGTCTCCCAGTCCTCCCGATATTCGATCCCCTGGTACAACGTTTGTCCACCCAATAAAAATTCTACAATCCCAGCTTATTTGGTTTTCCATCGTAAATCTCCTTTTATACGCATCGACAGCCCTGTTCCCCGACCGTAGGGTCTAATACCCAGAGAGTCTTTAAGCCCCCCGACGCTCAGTCTTTCAATTTTCTTCCATTAGCTTCTTAAAACCTTCGAATCAGCCCCATCCAATCCCCGGGGGGGATACTCCGTATCGAATCATGATGGAGGTCTTTGGATGAATTGTCATTCAGATTGTCCGAACCTCCCAAGGCTTATCCGCACATAATTGGTTTCCTCTATCCTGCCGTAGATCCAGATGATTAACGGAATTTATCAGTCCTATCAATCGCCTTAACTTTCCAGTTTTCGGAGATAAAATCAAAGGTTCAGTCATAACTAGGCGGATAAAAAAATGTCACCTTCACAATGCAGTGTACACTGCTAGTTTTGTTTGTTTTCTGTTCGATCCAATATTTGTCGGGTTTATTTCAACATTTAAAAACTGTTATCAATATTCAGAAGCGGATAATTTCAAGTTATTACCAGGAAAAGTTATAAAATTAGAACGCGTCATGGGCAGGGTTTAGAAGTTACTACTAGAAAGAAAAAAAACAACTTATTTTTCGCAGGAATTGCAATGTTTGTGAAATTTTTAATATTCCAAATTATTCAAAACAAGTGAAAGCATTCAAAATTAAGCTTATTGCGCTAGCGTACAAGAGAAACGACTGCGAAATATGCTGTCCAGCGAGCAATTCCGCTAAGTTCGATTGGTAATATTTAGGATATAAAATCAGCCTTTTGGTCATCGTTTAAAGACAGTGAACTCGATTGAGAGTTAACGGTTTACTAAACATTATGGAACGTGTTCCAAGTTACTTAATAGGCCCAATGATTTGACCAAACCAAACGTTTCTCTTGAACTTACCAAGTTCTTTCCATGCTCATCGTGGGGAAGAATCACCTTCGCGGTGACTGTACTGCCACGAGGGGATTGAATGAGCAGGAACGCAGGGAAGAGGAGAAAAAAATAAAAACAGCACGACGTGAGAAAATTATGGGAAAAACCCAGGCGTCAATAGACCCAGAATTTAATTGATCAAGTTACCGTGAGAAGTTCGCGGCGGTGCCATCTTTTCAGTCGCATTTTAATCTATTACTTTTCTCATGAACTAAGCTTTAACGTTAGTCGGGAGCGCATGATGAAAAAAATCGAAGAACGAATTTCGCTTCATCTCATCGCCGTCTTATTCATTACAGACTCCTCAAATGACTCCGAAACTTTAACTCGAAGGTTAAACTAGGACAGGATGAAGACGACAAAGTTCTTCTACCGCCGCTTCCCCATTGGGATAACAAATCTTCTGCCATCCATTATGATCAAGGTATGATTAGAACGCGACGTTCGAAGAGCTCCCGATTCTAAACGTATCGCCGCGCCCCTCAATGAAATTACAGCATTCGTCCCCCTCCTTATTTTAAAGCGTCTCGGTTGTTCCCGCTGGGAGGTGGAGAATAAATTCACCGAAGCGGGGGTTCTACGTTCCGTACACGCAACTGCTCCCTCTCCCATCACCCGCAAAGGCTTCCTCATTTCTCATTTTCCCCGCAGCGCAAGGGAATTTTAGTGAGTGCACGAAAATTAAGACTGTGAACAAGAAATTTTTCGATTCTTTTTAGCTCCATCGTCGTGTGCTCGAGTTATTGAGATTGGTTTACAAATGAGTGAGATAGCGGTGTTGCCAATTGAAGAATCACATTAAAATTAAAGTAAAAATAATTACGCAATACTATTGTGACTGCTAAGCAGTCAAAACACGGTTCTTAAACCTCGAGGATGAAAAAAAAGAGAACTTACTTACGCAAGAAATAACATAAGAATTTATCAATAAGAACAGAGAGAATTGTTAGCGAAGCTTATGCTAGACATAATAATAACAACAGAGGCAATAACTACTCCATCAGGCAAGTCTTCCTATTCTTCATATGTGTGCTAAGGACTTTCATTCAAGTACTATATTACGATGCTTGAGTTCTTAAAATTCGTTTTTATCTATTCCAACAAGATCGAGTCTCCATGATTTCAATTCCCTTCAGAAACCAGAGAAAAATAAGTATTCCGTATTTTCCTTGATGGAAAGAGACCTCTAGTTAAAAAGATTGTGTGCATTTAGCAAGACGTTCATTTGGCAGTTTATGAGATCATAAACATAAATATTATGGCGTGCAGAAATCCTACCAGACAGCTTAGAAGAAAACACAGAAATTATTCTCTGCCCAAAATTTCAAAGAAGGCCAGCCGAAAGAAGCCGGAATGACCTATCGTGAAGATTATTGCAATGCAACTGCTTTCGAAAGGCGGATTCTAAGATTTTGATATCGAATTCTAAGTGAAATAGTGTTATCTTGATATAAATGGATTTCTTTATTGAACTCCAGTTTAAGATATATAGTTTCACAAGAAGTTGGGTACTAGACATAGCGTGAAATACGTTTAATGTAAACGGGAAAGTTAAAGGAAATGAATGCTGCTGAAATTGATAAATGAGACAGCACTCAAAGAGATGAACCATCGTGATTTTTCTCGCTGTGTACACGATATTTTTCATCTAATTCACATTAATTCACATGACGTGTTCCACAGCACTATGAAACCAATAAGTTTATAAGGTAAAAAGATAAGTTAAACATGAACCAAATTTAGAATAGGAATGAAACACCGCTTTCTATAACAGTATTACTGCCAGGTAAGAAAAATATCAAAAAGTTAAAACATCTTTTTCCTCTTATTATCAATTATAAAAGTTGAAGGTCCTCATCTATCACCTTGACTTGGTGGAGTTAATTTTAAAAGAAATCTTCAACGGAAGAAAGTTCTTAAAATTTGTGAAAAATTAAAATATGAGGACTTAACAATTGTAACTCGAAGTTCACATGCTGTGAAGAAGTTATAAAATCATTAATTACAAACCAGCTAATTACAACCCCAATTTTCATCCACATATATTCCTTGAGACTCAGCCAATGAGTGCTCTAAGTTCTTTGTGCACGTGCTCACCAGCAATATTTTGCGGTTTTGATGACAGTGGCTAGATTAATTCTTTGGCGCATGGAAGCAATGTGACTTAAGGGTAATGTGTTGATCTTTCACAAACACCATCTTAAAGCTCGCTACAATCTCTTCTCTTAGTTTATCGCATCGTATGAACGCAAAGTGAGATTTATCGTGCGCGATATTGCGTGCGATATACCGTTGCAGAGAAACTTTTAGATAAACTTGCGCCGCGAGACGTGGCCTTAGGTGAGTAAGGGGCCGTTCAAGTATTACGTAAGACGATTTATGCTATTTTTGACTCCCCCCCTCCCCATATGCAAGACAATTTAAGATTTTGCCACCTCCCCCCTTTCCCTCTCAGTCTTACGTAAGACGTTAGATATTTGTATCTACTCTTCGTTAAATGCTCGCTTTCTGCAGTTTCATCTTTCCATAGAAGCCATCGTACAGCTTTGAGCACTGGATATCGTATAATTACGCAGTGTTGGAGTACCACAGTCATTGAGCATGGATGAAATATAGCTAGCCAGTCAGGCGACAGGATAGGAACATTGATGTAGCGGTGAAATTACGGAAAATACGCCATTAACGAGCGGATGCTACATGTCACTGCTAAATTTCATTCGGAAGCAATACTACGTTTCAAGATGGACAAAAATCTTACTTAAAATTGGTTTCAGACCCCCTGCCCCCCCTAGATGGGACGATGTAAGATGATCCCAACCCCCTACCCCACCCCCAAAAACGTCTTACGTAATACTTCAATGGCCCCTTAAACACGGCGAATGGTCGAAGGAGAAGAATCTAAATCGCATCAATCACTCGTCTCCAACTTTCTCCAGTCCCCTCTTTCCCGGAGACTCTAATGCGACCCCTTCGCTTCTCTCTTGGCAGCGGCCCGCCGCCGCGCCGCGGAGACATCCGTCATCGGCGGCGGCAGTGCCAGCCACCCAAGCCACCCTCTGCCCGAGCCACGTGCGTGTTTGTAATGGAAGCGAGTGTTTTCCGGAGAGGGAAGATACTCTTACAAGACGCCGCTATGGGGAGCTGTAACGGGTGGCTGGCGTCGACTTATTAGAGTGAGCGACAGAGAGGAGAAGGTGAGGATGGGTTGAGGGGAAGAGGAGGATGGCTCGAGGGAGGTCGCTCGCTTGGAGGACATGTCCCCTAGGCCTGTGCGATTATTCGATTAATTGAATCGTCGATTCAATTATTTTTACAATTGATCGATTATTTCAGCGCATCGATGTCAATTGCGGTAATCGACTCGATTGTCAATTTTTGTCACATGTCAATTGTTGTTCAACAGAACATCAACTAATGACTACAATAAATATAGATGGGCATAACTTCGAAGAAGTGGAACAATTCAAATACTTGGGAACAATAATATAAAACAAAAATAGTGAAGAACCAGAAACTGCGAACAGAATTAATTTAGCTAAATAAAGCATGCATGCTTGTAATAAAATATTAAACTCAAAGGTAATATCACAAAATATTAAAATCAAAATATATCACACAATAATTCGACCGGTACTTCTATGTGGTGCAGAAACATGGATCATGAACAAGAAAGAAGAAAGGAAACTGATAATATTCGAAAATAAAGTCCTGAGGAAAATTTTTGGCCCCACAAAGGAAAATGAAATATGGAGAATCAAACGGAATAAGGAAGTACGAGATCTCTACAAAGAGCATGATATAACTGCATGTGTCAGGGCCAGAAGAATGAGATGCTTGGGCACGTTATGAGAGCGGAGCAGAGCTCAATACTTAAGGATGTTACCAGTGGGAGACCAGAGGGAAGACAAGACGACCACCGGGAAGACCAAAAAAAGGTGGTGGGATGGAGCAAACACGGATATAAACCGGTTAGGGGAGCAGTGGAAGAAGCTAGAGACCGAGAAAGATGGAGGGCAGGCGTTGGTGAGGCCAAATCCCAGCTTGGGCATAGATGGCCATGGGAGTAAGTAAGTAAGTCAATTGTTGTTCAATTGTCAATTTTATTCAATTCACAATTATTGTCCAGTAATCGATTAATTGACGATTATTGACGGTGGTGACGGCCACCACCTACCCCTCCCTCCAGAAGTTAGCAAGAATATATCCCGGTAACTAGCACTGCGTCCGAGAGGTTGTTCAGTCTCGGTGGGAACATTGTCATCGACACACGCCAGTGTCTGTCGGATGAACACGCTGAGGATCTCATCTTCATGTTTCCAAATAGCAACATATTCCTTTACTTAATTAATTAAAGCTCACTGATTGAATTATTTTGTTGTTTTTCAAATTAGTTCTTTCATTCTTCTCATTGCCAAAGGAAAGCCTTTGAAAAGCACAATCCAATTGAGTCCTATCAATTAATTGGTTGATGTCAATTAATTGAGCCATGTCAATTAATTGGACTTCGTCAATTAATTGAATAACTTCAATTAATTGTCATTTCTTCAATTCCCGACAGTTAAATCGACTTGATTTTCAATTATTCTTATAATTGATTAATGTCGATTTTTTTCGATAATCGCACAGGCCTAATTGTCCCCCTACTAGTGGTGGAATAAAGTGTTGTCGGAGCAAAACGGCTGCAGCCGCAACTGTATTGGTTAGACAACTGTTTCAAAAAACTGTTGCAAACAACAGGTTAGTTTCGTGACCGTGCTGCAGCGGCGCCGTTGCACTCTGTGCTGTGCAGCGGAAACTGATAGCTGAAGCTGACTGTTTCGTCCTCTACTCTGTTCCAGCCAGGGGCGGATTTAAGCACAGGCTACATAGGCGCGCGCCTAGTGGCCCACACCACAAAAAATCTAACAAATCGCAAATTAAAAAATTATTTCAATTTTATGACACAACGACATTGGCAGTGCAGACGACGGAAGACCCGCATCGTTTCATGAATTTTACTAAATTTCATTTGCCATTAAAATATCTTATTAACTGAGAATTAAGGTACTAGAGAGTGTATTGAAAATTAATTTAAAATAAACACACGGATTTTGCAGTTGTTTTGTTCCCTTTATATCTTCAAGTTAATGTTTTAAAAAAATTCCGGGGTCCCCCCACCGGACCTCCGTTGATGTGGACCGTATTCCATACCCCCCACCCCCACCCGGAGGGCCCGCACCACAGGTCGAGCCTAGGGGTATACATATCCTAAATCCAGTACTGGTTCCAGTTGCACTTCACCTGTGGCTGCGATGCGGTTATATGCTACTATTTGTTGGATTAGAATCTTTCAGCCAACACATGTCCGCCCGTCGTTGCAGATAAAATTAGAACTGTGAAGTAGGTTCTTTAGGTAGCAATCTTTTTTTTAAAAAGAATATATTTTTATTATGCTCTGGGCATCACCCTTGGAGCAAATGCTACAGCAAACTGAATTTGGCTCAGCATATGGTGGAGTACAATATGATTCCTTAAGAATACTGATATGTAGATTCAAAATAATAAGGATACAAATATAAAGTTACATATATATGAATACAAATAAATTGATACCAATATGATTGCTTAAGAATACTAATAAATAAATATACAATAATAAGGATATAGATATAAAGTTACATATAGATGAATACAAATAAATTTATACCAATATGTGGATACAAAATATATGGATACAAAAGATTTAGGCACAAAATTAATGGTTATGAGAATAGATAATGGTACAGAAAATTAAAAACATTCTGCATTGAGTAGAGTCATGTATAAGGCGTTTTTAAATGAATCAATGAAAATGAACTCTTGAGTATTAAGTTCTCGGGCAGAGAATTCCAAAATATTTCATGAAATCCAAATGAAATTGTTACTTTATTTAAGTGAAAGATTTCTTATTACATAGAGTACAGAATTACTAGCCATGTTGTAACAGCGCCGATCGATCGCCTGTTGTTTGGTGTGCCTCTAGCTGTTGTCCGCAACAGGGTGTTTCGCGGAACTGTTTCGTTTTGAAACTATTTCGGTTGCGAAACAATTGCAATGAAACTGTTGTGTTATTTTAGTGCCACCACTACCCACTACTCAGGTTTAACCCACGAGTTTCTCCGCAATAATAAGTATATCGCTCACAATTTCTCGCGCTATAAAAATTTGGTAGGCACTATTCTATTATAACCCCCTCTAGTCTATTTTACGCAAAATTGTATGAAAATAAGTTGGTTTTTATTCAAATTAAAATGATTAAATTTACTATATTTATTAGCTTATAATTTATAAAAAAAATCAAAATATTAAAATCATTAATTATTGAATATTTTGGGAGGTATTGAATTTCATTATTGAGCATTAAATTTCTTAGGCATTTTTGAAAGTACAGAATTAAATTATTTGAAATTTACGGAAAGATGCATGAAACCACGTTCCGACTCCGATTCAAATTTTGATCCTGTATTCTCTTCTTTTGTATCTCCAGCGTGGATATGAGGACAAGCACAATATCATTCCATGTCCCTTTTTGCATAATTTCTGTTTTAGAAGTATGTCACGTTCTTGAAATAAATGTATTGCGTTCATTCGTTATGAACTTCTTTAATAAAACAAATCAGATTCATTTTGGAATATAAACTCGTTGAACAATATCATGGCAACTCTGATAATTCACGATACAAGACCGATTTTAACAGACGGGAGAGGTATTAATAATTGAAATACCCATATCATAACTCTTGCCATGCGTTCCAGCGTGGCGAGATACTTTTGGGAGGAAATTGTAGCGATCTTAAAAATGGAGTTATTTGACACCCATTGAACTCATAATTGCTTCCATTTTTCATTTAATTAACGCAGCTACAGCAAACGGAACGGGAAAATATTGTTGATTAGCGCGTGCAATGAGAACTTGCGATTAGCCTCTAGATATGAATGTGAAATAGACGAAAATAGCAATTTTTATTGATTGTAGACAGAATATTAATATGTTATTGTTTTTGTACGATGCTTCCCCTGGAGTAGCGATGAGTGTTCTTCTTTATTTATAATCGGTAGTTCCTTCATAACTCCAGGAACAAAATGGAGTCCATCCTAAAATCGGATCCGCAGAAAATTCCGTACGAGAAATCGCGCAATCCCAATATCTCACGTTATAATATATTTTGGTGAAGATCGTTCGAGTGGGAGAACCTCTTAACAGAAACTTGTAATGTGGGACGAGGGCCTTATAAGAGTTAGCGGCAGAGGAGGCTGGGGGGGATGACGGGTGGGAACAGAGGGGCGGGTGGGAGGCCCGCTAAGTAGATGCCTGAGCACGCGCCTCGATTACGGGATCCGCGGGGTTAACCGATAGTGATTCCCTGAAATGAATTTTGTGAACTTGTTACGCGGGTTATCTGACGAGGTAGAGCTTACTCATAACCTAAGATGGATAAAATACAAAGATTAATGAAGTGTAGATGGAGTCTTGACGTACGAAAGTGATTCCTGTTGCTTTTGGGGATAATGATCCACCTTACATGGCTATCGCGCGCAATTTTTCCTCAAGTCTTGAAAACAATGTAATAATTTTTTTTTATTATTTCCATTTTGAATTATTATATATAAATCATTACGGTAAGGTGACCAGTCTGCTACAAATGCCTATGTCTTCGGCGTATTAACCGTACAACTGATGCATTACAAATGGGCAATTTCGCATTTCAATGGCTTCAATGTCCCCCGATGCTATCGTATATACAATTCATTCATTCGAGTATTCGACCAGCTGATTGGTAGGTTTTTGAGCAGTCCTTATCCTATCTTATTTTGTGTTTTTGTATCAAAAAGTTTAAATTTGTTTCCTTTGTCAATGTACCGTAATTTTTTATTTTTTATTTTAATGTAATTAAAAATTCCTGAATAAATCCTATTATTATGAAAGTAACATCCCAAATTCGGGTACATCGTCTTGCTTCCCCTCCAATAGATGTGTCAACATTAGCTTCGTACCATTTGGTTCCATTTATTCCCTTCTTTAATTAATGATAAAGTCACTCTTTCCCTGTAACACATCCCTGTTACCTTGTTGGCTGAGAAGTTGAAGTAAATAGCAGATAAGAATTAAGTGATCATCCCTCAGCTGGACCATTTGGGAACTGCGAAAAAATGCTCCAAAACAGCCGAAAAAGTCGCCTACATTAGCCCTCATTGGATGGAAATATCTTAAAAAGCAAACATTATACAGGAAATATTTTGATACGTAAATTATATTTTAGGTTCAAAATATTATACGGCATATAAATTGATTCAGTAACATAAAACATAACTCCGCTGGAGCAGAACGTCTATGTGCACCTACACCACACTTTTACAGTTACCTATGTGAATAGATGAATCGCAAGTGAAATATCTTCGAAATATTTATGAATTCAGAAATAAAAGCTGTTTCTTATTCTGTTTGGAACGAAAGCCTTGTTCATGCATGGGCTGAAACCGTAGGCTATTTGAACGTATGGTAAAAATAATTACAAAAAAGTTACAAATACGAGTAATTTACAAAAAAAAATTCTCTCACTTGGATCCGGATTGGTATCCAAACCCCCTGAAATCGAAGAGGATTATTTATAGTTTAAAATGGCTTAAAGCAATTGGCATTATTACAAAAAGGCAAGCATTTGGGGGATGCTAATTGGAGTTCAGTCCAGGAGAATGATTTTTTTCATTTTGAATTTGCGATTATCCTTAAACTCAACGAATGATTACGTTACGCTACTGTCTCGGCTAGTTTCGCAGTATTTGGAAATTTTAATATTGACAGAAAATCACAAGAAAAATCATATTCAGTCTGCATGCGACAGAACGAGTTAAGTATGTAGAGCGTTTCGCTCCTGGCAATATATTCCCTAGTTCTTCTTCTTAATAAAGCCTTGGAACATCTCTATCTAAACTCAACCAGCTTATCTAGGCACAAGATTATGTAAGAAACTGCTGGCGTATGGTGCTGGGAAAATAACGGCCACCTCAACTCATACTCACAAAATGTTAATTTCGTAACTCGCGGCGCACAGTAGGGCTTACTGTACATCATGTTAGCTTCAATCTCAGATACCTAATCCACCTCCAGGTTAAAGTCTGTTATGGACTAAGTAGATATAATTATGCATATGGTGTTCCCATAAATTTAATAAACCGATAAATTAAAGAGCATTCTAATGTTATCACAGACCTCAGTTATTACAATGAATGAATTATTAAAAATAAACTTTTAAGTCTACGATGGTTTTGGGGTCAACTGACCATGAAACGAAAAACTACGTAGAAATTTTCCGGAAGTCTCACCATGCTAACGACTACAATAGTAGTAGCCTTTCTTCGAAATCTACCTTAAAGGAACGCTGTGCTGGACATTAGGTAGTATACGAAGTGTGATAAAAAATAACGGGAATTTCCGTTTTTCTTAAAGAATATTTATTTATTAAGCGATATCAATTTTGTCCCCTTCAAAGTAATTCCCCTGAGATATAATACACTTGTGCCTGCAGTTTTTCCAATCTTGAAAGCACTTCTTGAACTCACTTTTCGGCTCCTTCAGCTCCTTCAGCGATTCTGTTCTTAAGTCGAAAATGTCGTCCTTTCATGGTTCTCTTCAGCCTCGGGAATAGAAAGAAGTCACAGGGGACCATGCCCGGCAAATACGGTGGCTGAGGCAAAATTACGGTTTGTTTTTTTTTACCAAAAAAATACGAATAAACAGTGATGTGTGAGCGGAAGCATTATCGTGGTGCAATTTCCAGGAGTTTTTTTTGCCACAATGCTGAGCGTTTTCGTCGGATTGCTTCACGCAAACGGCGCATAACTTCCAGGAAGTATTCCTTATTGACCGTACGACCATCAGGCAGGAAATCAGAATTATAGAAAATCCGAATTATAAATCCCGCGAAATTGAAAAATTCCCGTTATTTTATTTATCACACCTCGTATTTTACAATGCGTCGTATGCGTCGAACGAATGTTCATTCATGAAACAATTTGACCTCAAGTGAGAGCCCGGAGAGAAATACGTATGTGATAAAATCTCGGAACAATTTTGACCGAAAATTTCGAATGATGCGCATCTCTAACGCATTAAATTTGGCGACACCATGACATTAATTTCTTGCTCTTAGGAAGCAGAACCAAAAGCTCTTTAAAAAAAATAGAGATCGTTATGCCACCAAAAATAGAATAATTAAATCGTTTATAGAGTTCATACCGGAAGAGGAAGCAAATATTTACCCTGGCACGCAACGTCAAGGAAATGTTTTCTGAAAAAAATGACAACCTCAACTCTTGGAGACGTCTTCTCTACGATGACATTGGAATGGACAAGTATTAATTGGATTATCTCGTTAAAACCGAAATATTAACGAGCCAAAAAAAACAAGATAATTATATTTCTATATAGAATACACTTCAAAGATAGAGCATAGTTGAATGCATTAACTCTCTACCTCGTAATGTTTTTCAGTAGGCAAACACACTCTGTGGGCACACATGAATACGGAATAAAAATAGCAGTAGAGTTGTTCATTAAGAGGCAGAAAAGAGAACTGATTCAGCATTAAGCTCGCGAGATACAAGGGCATTTGGAAATGAAAATTACTCTAGTGTCAAGCTATTAATTTCACAATAACTCGAGAACTAAGTTTCGGACCGTTACTCAAAATTTACATGAATAACGTCAATTAGTTAACATTCTCACGGATGTACAAATCTTCTATATATATAAAAAAGGATGTTTGTCTGTCTGTCTTTAACACAAATCTACGGTTTTACTCCGATCATGCTGAAATTTTGTAGACTAATAGTTCAACACAGGAGGAAAATTATAAGCTATTAAGATATCTCAGGGCCCCAAAAGGGTCCAAAAGGGGCCCTATTGGTGATCTACGGTATTGTGTTTGGTGCAGTGGTTTCATTTTTAGCTTTTTAAAATTAATTTTACTCAAGATAAAAGGGTTGGTATTTTTTTTTATCAAACAAAAACGCAGATATTTTCTCTGAAATCAACAGTTGTATATTTCCTTGACAGCCAGATTTTGGTTTGCTTTGTTATAATTGATTAGGATTGCTAATCACTGGGTTTTGTGCAGTTGTTTATTTTTCTGCTTTTTAAAACTAATTTCACTCAAGATAGAGAGTTAAAATTTATTTTATCGGACACCCGAAAGAATGAAGTTTCTCATTTTTTCAATTGGTTCTCCTCTTATATGATGAGTTATGAAGGAAGTGTGATACCGAGCAACGCCGGGTAATTCAGATAGTTGATAGATATTAATCGAACAGGAATATATTTCCAGGATGGTGGAGGTGGAGAGAATACGTAGAGGAGCTATATGACAGCGAGAATAGACCCTTGAGCCTAGATCTAGAGGATGAAGGAACAATAGATAAGGATAACCTCGGACCAGAGTTACTGGACAGCGAAATAGAGAGGGCATTAAGGGAGATGAAGGGTAGAAAGTCCGTGGGAACCGATAACGTACCTTCGGAGCTTCTGAAGAATCTAGGTGGTCAGGGTTGTACACTTATATTTGGCGACACAATTTGGTACTTTTTGTTTCTCGGAAATAGGGTGAAAAAAATCTCTCTAAAAATAGAGATTTTCAAACCGCGAAAAACAGAATAATTAAATAATTCAAAGGGGTTCAAACCGGAAGAGGAAGCAAATATTTACCATGGCACACTTTAGTAAGGCCGACTGTTTGGAAAAGCATACCCGCAAAAACTCTTTAAAAATATAAAGCATATTAGTTTTAGAAATGGTGAAGCAGAAGCAAATGAGGTAACTTCTAAAATCACTGACAAAAAAATAAAATGTTTTTTTATCATGCTATTATGCTATCATAAATTTGTCGAGCACAAAAATGCATGGAACTTAATCTTGTGTGCGCATATACCACCCTCAGGCTCACGCAATCACAATATACTGGTGGATGATCAAGTTTACTACAACTGTCTCCCGTTCGTGATGCACCGATGACCTTCTTACTCCACATACGAGAGCGCGAATTGTGGAACAACTCCCTTTAAATAGAGTGACAGAGGGAAGGATGTGCTCGTTATACCCCAAGCATGAAGCAGCCTCGCGGATAAACAAACTGGTTCCCAGCACTTCAAGAGGTAGGATCTCTTCTCCGTATATGTATCAGTTAGAACTGTTTTATAGGCTGTCTTTGTGAACTTCAACGTCAAAAGCAAGCTTCAGTCTCAAACAACCTGGAACGCTCCCTTGCGAACCTGAATGACGTATCAATGACTTAACCTCAGGATATGCTCGCTTCTCTCCAATAATGAGACCGCACATGAAAACAACAAATAAAACAAATTAGCATCGCGAGAGAGATTAAAATTTTCCGAGTATCACACCATAATTTATAGTTTTAGACATGGATACTAGGTTTTAGAACTGATCGTTAACTACCTAAGCTTGACTATTCTCCATTTCTCTTTAATCTCTCAAGACAATATATTGATACATTTTAAAAACACAGAAACACGTACAAAGGACTACTACAAATAAACTTGGATGTTTCGACGGTCAAGTCATCATCGTCGGTGGTAGAATAATCGACGATGACGGCATGATCGTCGAAACCACCAAGTTTATTTGTAAGTGTCCTATTTACGTTTTTCTGTGTTTTTCAAGTGTATCAGTCACAGTGGCTCTCGCATTCATCAACTTTCCCCTCATTTCAAATCTCGAAAGAATTCCTAGCGGCTCAGAATGCACTAAGTCGATTTATTTCCCCTTCTCATATTTTGATCCAAATTGCTTTCCATCCAACGTCTCGCTGTCTCGTTGTTTTCCAGTCCCCAAGCCAGATGATTATTGGTTCCCAAACAAGAGGTCATGATGCACAGTGCGTAATAAAAATAATTTGGTTGGGATATGGAGAATCAGAATGAACTGGGAGTTAAATCAAATATTATGAAGGGAAGGTATAGTTAGGTTCTCCAAGTCACTGCGGGTGGCATGGATGGGCCACATAAAAAGAATGGGTCAGTCACCGAAGTTAAGCATCGTTGGGCTCGGCTCGAGTTTGGATGGGTGATCCTCCGATTCGTCCGAGTGCTGTTTCCCCTGTCTGCGCGTGGCAGACAGTAAGTGCGAAATAAACTTAGCCGTTAAAGCACGTTAAACATAAATACTACCACTACTATACTAAAAAGAATGGGTGAACACAGAATACCAAAACGAATACGCAATACAAAGATAGAAGGGGACAGGAAAAGAGGAAGACCACGGAAACGATGGCTGCAGGATGTTGAAGAAGATCTTAGGCCAATGGGATTTGCAAAATGGAAGGAGAAGGCAAGAATATAGAAATGGAGGCATAAAATAGAGGAATCCAAGGTCCACCCCGGGCTGTAGATCTATGGATGATGATGCTGATTTTGGTATCATTAGAAAGATGAGTTCTTTCTCTTTATAATCAGACCGAATTCATTGAATTCATGCGTAGTGATATCTCACTTACACTACCTTATCGTCCAACGGATACATCGCTTTTCGCGTTTTCGAGCTGGGAAGACATTAACACACTTAAAAAGGTAGAACTAACTTCAAACACAACGCTCAGAGGGACTTTAACTTGATCGTCCGGTATGCCATGGTGGCGTGGGGGAAAACCCCCTCCCGCTTCGAGGTGAGCGATCAAACTGCACACGTGCTCCAAAAAAACAATTCCTTTGAATATTTCAGGAACAATAATTTGACGGTCAATTGATTCGGTCAACCTTTTCGTGGTGATAAATAAAAAATATTAACAATTGTCATGTTAATTCACAGTGCCAAACTCGGATTTCCACTTTTGCATATTACAAGCAAACATTTTCAAGGATAAATTTTATATTCGAGTTTTAGATCACTCTCAAATCACTCTTAAAGTGAAAGAGAGATATTAATAGCTATGGTTAAAAATGATAAGGGGGTGCAGAGGTATTATACCAAATTTTATTTCGTAAAACCGTTGGTGGGATACTAACCTTGAGGTTGGTTGAACTCCTCTCATGCACTCCTATTGGTGTACGATATTGATCACTATCTACGACTTGGATGACATTATCGCCATGTATTGATCGCTGACATTGCTCATTACATACGAACTAATTCCCCTGCCGAGGTCTCAATAATGGGGAAGTCACCGAGAAATTCTTACGTTGCGTCCTATCTATTGCTCACAATTCCTACTACCCATTCCTGTCTAATTCCAGGCCAGGTGAACGCTCCTTATTATTACTTATAATAATAATCTCCTACCCTTAAACATTTTCTACATCAGATTAAGCATTAGTTCAATCTTTACTCTAGATTTATGTTTATCTTCTGGATGAATGTCTAATTAAATGAAGAAAATACTCACTAAATTAATGTATTATCCAACTTAGACAAGGAAACAGAATATTAGCAAACGTACTACTAATAATAGTAGAGGCTAACTTATTGGACACATTTTTCGACACAACAGCCTAATGGAAACAATATTGGAAGGAGAAATGAATGGGAAGAATTACTGAGGAAGTCTAAGAATGGAGGAATACATCAGGCAAAATCATGAAGGATGCCAAAGTGAAGAATTAGGTAGAAATGAAGCGGATGTCAGAGAGAAGAGTGGAGTGAAGGAACTGCTGCAAACCAATCTTCGGATTGATGACTACTAATGACGATGATATTATCAACAATGACGAGGAATCAATTTTGGCAAAACTTATGCGTGAAGAAAGAAATGTTGATAAGTTTTATGTTGAAATTTTACATTTCATGCTCAAAGGAAAAAAATACCTTTTATGAACTTTTGAAGTAGTAGAAAGATAAAAAAACAATTTTTTGTGATGACCTTGTACTGGTAAACTCGTCCCTTTATTTTCGTATTCCTTTTGACTAGTGAACCGTGTGAACGTTAAAGGATTTACTCTTGTAGCGTGATTTGGGATCAGGTCATCTTAACTCACCCCATACCACTTCCCCCTTGAGTTCCCTCATCCTCAGCTCCTATTTTTCCTCGCTCTAAATCAGACACTTAGGTATGCAAAACTACGCTATCTCACCCCTCTTTTGACTCTCATAATGACGCTTTTAATGTCGAAATATGGGTCGGTTTCGATAAAATAAGCAGGGAAATCGGACTAATTGATTACGCCGTCAATTTTTGCAACAAATATTCACTAAGTCACGCATTTCACGCGTATTTCTCTTTCTCACATTCATTGAACGCTTCTCTACCGCCTAACTTATTCACGGGCTAGTTATTAAACTGCAAAAATCATCATCACGCATTATTCATTAAGGAGCTTCGGTGGTTTCAACCAAATTAAGAGAATTCAATGAAACTTCCTGGAAGTATTAATTATATTGTTTTAAAGCTACCTGCAAATTTTCAGAATTATTTACCGCAGATTTTTTAAGATATTTGATCGAGAGTTGGGCATGAAATTACACGTTCTTATGCCTTTTCTTATGCATCCTGAAATTTTTGCATCCACGTTCAAGTACATTACCCGTGGTGCCAATTTCACACGATGTGCAACGCGCGCGAGGGATTTATTCAAGCGCTCGGAGTAAAAATCTGTTATATATACATTTTTCTATCGATAATATAAATTACTATGCATTCAATAATTAGAAAGATTCTTTTTGATGGAATAAAGCCTTGCGTTCTCATAACAACCGGTGTATTTTCATGCCCACTTCTCGTTCAAATATCTAAAGAAATCTGCTGCAAATAATTCTGAAAAAATCAGGTAGCTTTAAGACGACCAAGTTAATGTTTCCAGCAAGTTTCATCGAATTCTCAAAAGTTGAGTAAAACCACCGAACCTCCTTGAATTCATTATGGATATGGAATACACACCTTTATCAACAATATACCGAATCGTAGCAACAGTCAACCGAATTGAGCCCAGTCCAACTCAACTCTCTTCGTACGTCGAGAAAGTCGGCGCAAATCGCCAAGGAGTTTCGCTTTGGTGGTTTCCATTTTCCGTGCGCGTATTTCCGCACGCGAGAGTAAATGATTGAAGTCATTAGCGCGTGCGGACGATGACGAAAGAGTTCGTAGGTGGTAGGAGAAGGCAGAGTGGAAGATGAGTGGCGGGAGTGCGTCAAGTGGGAACCTCAAACATACCCGTATTCTGCCGAACCTAGCGACAGCGTGCGGATCGGAGAGAAAAGACCACTCTTTTGGTACAGATGGGCACCTGTGATTGAAAAAAATAACGCTTCAAGCGACCAAAAACGTAAGAAACAAATATTATTTTCCGAATGGTAAAGAAAAGAGAAATATCTTTTGCTAAATTGATAGTTGGATTCATATTCAGCACGATTGTTATCGCTATTTTTGTCTGGAAGTATAAAGAACCAATAGCGATTTCAACGTCGAGTTGAACTGTGATTATATCAAAGCGATTCTAAAAAAAGTACATTTTACTGTGCTTGGTGGATGTCACCCGGCATTGAAATTATCTAGTGTTTTCTCAACTAAACTTGTCCATAAAGGATAGTGGACAATTCCATAATAAGAGGTTTTGCATTAGCGTTATTTTTGACTTAAATAAGTCTTAAATATCAGTCTGACAAAGGGATACCAAGACTTAAAAGGAACTGAAATTTAACGTTTGCAGGATGATCCATTCCGACTCTGTAACTTCATGACTTGATACATGATTGAAATCAATGCAGTTTCCTCCAACCAGGTATTCGACTAAGATTGAAATTGATGCTTGACAAGCAAACGATGTGGAAATTATCAATAATAAAAATAAATATTTACTTCGTAATTTTATACACCATTTATTTTTCCTCAATCGGTTTCAACGTTTTAACGTCATTTTCAAGACTTAACAAGTAGCCTCATATTCAAGGAAAGTACCACGACCGAATTCCACACATAGCCAAACTCGACTTTCTGCCATTTGCATGTTTTTAGATGGAACCGCGAAAAATTTTATTTGAACCTAAATGTAATCACAAGAGGAAAAAAGTAAAATAATCGTTTCTCCGATATTAAAAATTTTTCATTTAAGTTTTCAAACTTTTGCGTGAAAATAAAAGACTTTTTCCCGTAAGTATTCCTTGGTTGACCCGGGCTCACCGACAGCACATCCATGGAAAAGCTCTTCCCCGAAGAAAGATATTTTGAGGAAGAGCGTTGATAGGGAAACCTTATCGAGTGCGATGCCAAGTAGGGAATGGAATAAATTTTTCTTTCTCCAGTGAGAGGGAGCACCCTTACCAATTCGAGCCGCTGAAAAATTCCCAGAATATTGACCATTTATAGAACGACCCGCCCCTTAAGGAGCTGCAGCATTTAAGCCAGAAGCAAAGATGCTGCTTCAAAGCCCGTTTTCTTTATACTTACTATCACCCTCATGGTATTTATACCAAAATGGTATTTGGCCTCACCAACACGTTGCTTCCTTCCTTCCGACCTTTTGCATCATCCTTGAATATCTTTATGTCGTTCATATTCGGATTAACCAGATCTTTGGATTGCATTCTTGGCCTTCCAAGGGGTTTTCTAGATTGCTTTCATCACGCCACCTTTTAGACTTCTGATCACCTCGCCCGCATACCTCAATCTCCAACTTTTGGCTTCTGTCGCTAAATCAGGTTCTCTGTATAAACGCTTACTTCTTCTGTTATATTTAATTATCCAAGCATTTCTCTCCCTTGTTGTTCTAAATATCTTCCTTAATACTTTATCAATAATTTACTTTTGCTTACCGGTTTATAATGTCTACTTTTCCGATATGATAGCCGATGTGGACATGCTCTCCCATTGCTAACGATAAGAGAAGGATGTTTTTGGAGAGTCGGCCATCAATAAATCAGATCTCATGTGCTCCTCTTGTTAACGAAACTTTGGAATAGACCTCACGTCACGAAACTCATTGAAATTATTTTGACGCGGAAATGACCAGTTAAAACTTTTTCGCAAGGATTTTTGGTGACCGAATATTTTTCCAAATACCTCTAACCAGATTTTTTGTTATTCCTATGATTTAAAGAAACAGAATTTAAAGAGCATTGCTTTTATAACCAAAAGGCAAACTGAAGTTAAAACTATATAAAGAAAGAAATACAACTTTTATGTTTCCTAATATCTATACTCTCAGCATCATTAAATGCATCCAAGTTTCTATGAGAGATATAACCTGGTCCTTGGTTTCCACTTTTGCCATCAAGCAAATAAATAGCTTTAAAGCCGGCAGGACTTACAGATAAATTTTCCAATAAAGGTACTTCAAAAGATTATGACCAAGTTTATGAAAAAGTGCATTTAATAGGCAAGATACATAATGCCTTATTTCCTTTAATGACTGGTTTCCTGACGTTAGAAGGAGAAATGACATTACGGCCAAAAGAATATCTTTTGCCTCAACCACTAACTTTTCGGATTACTAATGTAAAATAAACTTAAAAACAATTGAAGTTATTATTATTACAATTATGTCTTTATGGGCTTCTCTTTCCAAGAAGATCCTCAACATCGGCCATTTTTCAATCATGATTCATGTTTGGAAGTAGACACCGCCAACCTCATGAAATACCTTATGATAATAGAGACATGGGTTATGTAGAACCGTGGAACACGCAGGATTATCTGGCAGGCAGAGATACTAGCGGGAGGGTATTTTGAGTCTAGCACCATGCGTCTCGCTTACGTCAAATTTGCGGATAGAATTCCAGGAAACTAGCACCGACGAGAGGCTAAAGAATCGCATCCAGTGGCAGATAATTGCGGAAACGGAGGGAAAAACTACACAAGACCGTAGCAGGCTCTTCGATATCACGGTTCACGGCTCAAATCACTCAAGCGTGAGCAGCATAGATTTTAGAAGTGCCGGAAGCTGCGTCGTGATCCTCAGTATTCCCCCGACACAGCTCGCGGAAGAGCAGTGCAGTATAAGCAATCAAAGGGACGATCGATACCATTAACCTACTTTGCTGAACGAAAACGTGAATGATAGCATGGAATTGTTCGGATTTTCTGAGTTTTGGTCAACGGTTTCCTATATGGCACAACATTTGACTTTTACAAACAAAAAACGGCTGTATGACGGTACCTATTAAATCAGTAGGTCATTTTCGATCGATGTGTTCGAGATGAACTTCAGAATAAAAATTAATAGATGGCACTCAAACTGCTCGTTTCAGTAAATACAAACGATAAAAAATAAGCAGATATAAGTTTTCATCGCAATTATGCTGTTACGAGTAAATCGTTGCACCAAAAGAAGAATTGCAATAAAAAAAGGAATAATTTACATAAAATATTCATGATAAGCAACGTTTTTAAAAGTATTGAGGGAAACTCATCCCAGTATTCTAAGATTTAAGACTTTCCAGCAAATTCTTTGAATTTAGAGCTCTCGTGTTTCCAACCGGGTGATGTTGGTGAATGGCACCAACGTTTCTATGGCAGACTACGCCTTCAGGATACCTCACCACTCACCAAGATCACCCGGTTGGAAACGCGAGAGCTCTACATTCATCCCAGTATTTCCTAATGAGAATTCTAACTACTAGGAATGAAATATATATATTCAACAAATAAGGAAAATAACGGGCAAGCAACATTACTGAGATTATATTTTAATCAAACTTCTCTTTCCAAACGCGACGACCTTCAACTCTCATTTTGTTTAAAATGATCTAAATGAAGGTCAAGATGGTTTTATGACCAAGGAAGGATTTACGGTTGAAAAGTATGGCTTTCAAGTATTCGCAACCTAACCCAGGCCTGAAAATAACAGCTGAGTCACTCTTCTGGAATTTCGTATAAGACAATGAAAAGCCAACTGCAATTCGTATTACCTAAGAGACCATTAAGAAAATACAGTGATCAAATTGTAGGGTGAAGATAATTACTGGCTGGAATGAAAGAGGTTGTTTTCGTTATTTCCATGGAGTAGCTCCCATAGAGGTCTTCGTGAGAAACACTTGTAAAAGCGGTATGTGGAAGTACATCCGTTATCGGCAATATTACTGGCTTTTGTAAAAAATAATAATTATCGAGACGCTATTTAATTAAATTTGAGTGCCAAATTTCATTTAGGAAAAGTTATTACAAAGATCTTAAGCCAAGGGAAAGGCTTAAGGGCAGAAGGAAAGGGATATTTCGGGTTTGTTGGTCAGGTTATTTGGAGGAAGTGAAAGACAACTGAGGTCATTTGCGCCGTTAGGGATTGGTGGGCAGGTTGGTAAAGAAGAATTACTCGGCGAATGAAGGAGAAGCGAATGGAGAGAAACCCGGCAGCGTAGTTAGCCCACTCTTGACGAATGGCGTCAAGGGTTCATAGTTTAACGTCTCATAAAATGTAAGTAGTATTGTACTTCCAAGTGACCGTCCTCGTGACACTATATCAAGGAACGGGACTTCATTGCAAAATGTCCCCCTTTGCCGGAATTAGTACTCTGGCCCTCGGGAATGGAAGCCAACATTCTAATGTCACCGACCCTATCCCCGAGTATTTCGGGTCTCACTTGAATTTTAGAGATGAATATTTCGATGGAAGTGGCTTCAAGATTCTCCAAAGGCTGAGATTAACTTGCGCCTTTTACAAAAGACTTAATATCTACTGTAACATCAATACTCCAATCATTTCAACACAAGCACTTTGCAGTTCCAGGACAACTACTTCAGAAAACAGCAAGTATACAAACGCTACTGAGCAATGGCTTAAAAAATTAGGGCCGATAAAAACTCGAATGCCATGCACCGAATACAATCCACTCAGAAAACTGAAACGATATCAAGGCTAACATAAAGATTACATACAATTTAAGCCCCCAAAAAAATCTATAGTCCAGGCAAAATGAAAAAACATGAGAGACTTTCGGACAGGTAGACAGAAGAATTTGTTTTTCCCACCAACCATTCATGATCACAATACGACCAGCGAAACAACGAAACGCATTTCCCTTTCGATCCCTTTAATCACATATTACCTTTTTACAATTTCTTTCCTTCTCATTACTGTACATTGAATAACCCTTGCTATAAGTTCTGGCAACAGTTTTCATGGTGATAATTTAATGCAGATGAGAACAGCTAACTCTCCAAAGTGGTATGATAACTTCCTCCGATATCGTCACTGAAGTTTAATTCATTACACTATTTATGTTATTCCTCTATAAGGTGAAGAGGATGGGGTTACTTTTGTGATTAGAAGGCCCAGGTTCTAATATCGGCTGTGGAGGATTTTTTTCGATGAAATCCCGATCCCCACTTAGGTGCTATGTGGATAAAACAAAGTGTACTACACCGTACGTAGGGTGGGACGTTAAGGTGGTTTGAGCGAGATAGTTCCCTAGTCATAATGGAGACCATATACAAATTT
The DNA here is from genome assembly GCA_963573305.1 of Pyrrhosoma nymphula. Lineage (NCBI taxonomy): Eukaryota > Metazoa > Arthropoda > Insecta > Odonata > Coenagrionidae > Pyrrhosoma > Pyrrhosoma nymphula. Next base: position 27,656,150 of record OY754328.1, read on the forward strand.
TATTTTCTGATTTCAGTATCTGTAAGAAGTATGAAATAAATATTGTAATATTAATGGCGCAAAGATATAATTATATATGACCAGAATTCTCAGTAATTAAATAAAAAAAGCTACATAAGTCTCTAACTTGACTTTATTTTTCACGCCGTATGGCTAAAAAGCCTTCAAAACGGAAGGTTTTTTTTGCGATTCTGTAAAAATTACTGTGGTGAGTGATAGATTTTTTATAAATATTTGAGAAAATATGCAATCTACACACTGTTAGTTTTTTACGAAATCTAGGTGCTAGAAGTTCCAAATTTTGTTAAATATTTTCTCTCTGGAGCGCACAGCCATAATCTATCCCATGTAAAACATCTTATATTTTTAGCCAAATTGCTCGAAAAGTAGTTCGGCAAGGGGTTGATATTTTTATATCGTTGGAAAGATGAGTTTTTTCTTTAAAATTCATCAAATTCTAGGTAAAGTGATTTTTCGCTCAAAATGCCTTAAATCTTGGATCCCTTGCAGACTTTAGTTAATAGTAGACTAGAGACAACGCCAGGTTTCCTTCCACCCTTCCTCATGCAATCCTACCTTTACGTACCTACCCACTTATCCTCAATGACACAAATGACCTTAGCTGTCAGTTTATCTCCCCAAATAACCAGCGAACCATCTAAAAAGCTCCTTTTGACTTTTACAACGGACAACGACCGCGATTGAACCAAAACACCTCTAAATAACCTTGAGGCTCCCCCACACCATTGTTTACCGAGTGGAATACGTACAATTTGGATTCAATTCAACGTGCTTCGCTCCGGTTCGACTGTCTCCCCGCCCTCTTGGCATACCAACTACAGTAGACCCCTACACTACCACTTCAGTGAGCCAGCGTGTGTAACGGATGAAACGTAAGAGTAAGATAAATATTCTTTTGTATGCGAAGCGTCTTCACTACACCTCAAGCAATCCAAAATATAATGGGCCAATTAGTTTAGTATAAATAAAACTGATGCCCAGCAGTTTCACCACAAAATTCCGGGGACGATGAAAAATCGTCCAAAAACAATAATGGTAATGGCATAGGGGGCTGTCCATAAATAATGTCACACAATTTTGGACCAAAATAGACCCCTTCCTGTCACAGTTAGTCACTAATAGTGTCACCCTTCTCCCCTTTAATGATGTCACAAAAATGAAGTCTTCTATTTCCCCCCAAATATCTTTCAAAAAATCAATATTTTTCTGAAAGTGACTTCATAAAAATAAGACAATATACAGTGGAAGTGTGGATTTCACACGAAGTATTATTTCGTCATCCCCCCTCCCCCACATTGTCACAAGGTGGTAACCCCCCCCCCCCCCCAATCAAGTGGACGTCATTTATTGGCAGCCCCTATATTACTTATTGACATAAATGGCTTAATCCGCTGTTTATATACCAATCATTAGATTTTAAATCAGACAGACAGGAATGATTTAAAAATATATTACTTATTGGACAGCGAATCCATTCTTTGTAACGTAACTTGAAAAAAAAATAGGTCGAAAAATATACCACTAGCCCGACAGAACCTTTGCCACTGGCTGTTTACAATTACAGCATAAGGAAGAAAACAAAGTAACTGCGAATTGAAAGGAACTGACGGCAAATTTATTTTCACGTAGAGACGTGTATTTTTTCTGCTTCACCTAACGTTGAAGTATAAATTATTCTGTCTGAGGGAATCGCGTTGGTGCGGTGGTTAGAGTACTTGGTTCCCATCCCGAGGGCTCTAATATTTGACAAATATATTTTTGGTGGAATCCCGTTCCCTACTTCGGTGCCATGTGGAGACTTCTTCAAGTGCACTCCGTCCGTCGGATGGAACGTTGAACCGCGATCTTCTTCTCACATTCTATTAAGAGCAGGATAACGCCGACGCTGGGTTTCTCTCCACCGTAGCTCGGTTCCCCAAATAGTCCTTCCCTTACCAACCTGCACACCTGTCATTTAAAGGCGTGAATAACGTCATTTGTCAGTCGCCACCCCAAAAATAACCAACCGACAAATTATTCTGATTGCTAGTCTATTGATAAATTCTACAATTCCCCACGCTTTCACATCTCAGCATCTACAAAATACCCTGCAAGCCACCTGAAGGGTGCGTGGCACATCTGGAATGCAAAATCATAACGCCACGCACCGTAATGAATGACGGCATGCAACCCAAGGGAGCGCGGGCGGGCCAACTCACCACTCCGCCGACGGTGGTGTAAGCGGCGAGCGCCACCAGGAGACCCACGTGGCTGGCGGCGGAGCGGAGCTTGAGCCACCGGACGGCGCCCTTCTTCTTCTCGGCCGCCCCCATGACGACGACCCCCACAACCAGAGACGGAGGGACACCACTTCACCGGCCAACGGCCATCGCGAACTCCCCGGGGAAGGATGAGGTCGCCTCCCGGCGCGAGGTAGAAAGACACCAACCCCTCCAAGAAAAACACTAGGGGCCTCAATCACAAAAACGCAAACTCAGGAGCAAACAATTCACTGCGGAAATCACTATATCCACCGCGGAATCAATGTATTTCTCTTCCGGAAGAGAGAAACTAATAGTGAAGAACCATAGCTGTTGTTAAAGTATTATTCCAACTGAGTCCAAGAACTACTCGCGCAAAACCATCTTCAGTTCATAGTTGTCACTGTATTCTTCGTTGCCAGTCCAAGTAATTCTTTCGGGGACAAAAAATACTTCGTTCAGTACGACCTGCAGTTCCTTGTCAGAGTATTTTTCCTCCCGAGTTCTAGTACTTCCATAGGAGAGGAACCACTCGCAAAAATCAATCTTTACTTCGATGTTCACACCACTATTTGCAGCAAGAGCAACAAAGTCCTCGGGAAACTAATCACTCGCGAAAAACGATCTTCATTTCAGTTTACTGTATTTTATCTCGACAATCCACTGTGAAATCCAGGGAGTGGTGGTCTTGCCGCGAGAATAGTCCAGGCCATATGCCTCTCCCGAGTGGGAATAAGTTTTCAATCGGTCACGGGTCGCTGGTGAGAAGCGATGCGCTATTCGACGCATCCGCGTCCCGACGCGGAAGTCAGGTGAGTTCCGCGGCGATGGAAAGAAAGGAGTCGAACACCGCCCTAACTATCAATGGGCGGACTGCGGCCGGCACTCGCCATGGCCAGACTGAAAAGGGGGCGGAGAAGGATTCCCCCTTTCTGCGGCGGGGACCTGTTGAGTCGGTGGCGCAGGAGGGGGTGGGTTGCTTCGAGAGGGGTGAGTTTATAGAGAGGGTGCGTGAAGAGGGAGGAAGAGGAAGGAGAGACAAAAGGAGGGAACACTTGTGTGGGAAAAGGGAGAGGAAAGGCGGGAAGGAAAGTTAGCGGTGGTAAGTCAAGGGGGGGGGGGGGGAAGGGCAGAGAACGAAAGAAGTCAAAGATGTGGAGGGTGAGGAGGAAGCGTCTGCAGCACAGAGCTAATTCCCAATCTATTCCTCAAACACAACGAAAATGGAATACCAACAAACCAGTTACCCTCAATAACCTCAACCAAAGTTTTCCTAAAAAAAATACGAAAGTGGAACATAAATATGCACAAATCGGTGACGCAACCTGACAAATTTGTGCATAGTACTAGAAAGTGAATTTAATTCAACGTGATCTTATTTCCACAGGGCACAAACAACAGAAGTTGAACCAATAACGCCAGTTATTTCTCTACGGAGGTTTATCCCTCATCCCGTAAACTTGGGCTCGTGTCTCGCGAGAATCACTGTGTTTCACATTTAGAGTCCAGGTGAGAGAGTTCAAACCCCCATCGTCTACGACAAAGGATTGAACAAATCGAAGTCACCTCACACAGGAGTGTCTACCTTCAGACCAAACGCAACTGCAATTCTAAGAAAAATTAAGGGCACGAGCACCGGAGTATTCACAAAACTGCCGCTTCAATTTCACGCTCGAATAGCTCTCCGGAGACGGGTTTAACTTTCTCAAACAAGTTGGCAAAACCCACGAGACCCGATACACAAGCCTCGGCCGCGACCCCACGTGGACCAAGCGAACCCCCCTCCTACCTACCTCGCGGTGCAGCTGGAAAACTCTTGACTTTTAGCCGCGGAAGGCGGGGAAGAAGGGAGAGAGAGAGGTTTGTGAGAGGAGAAGAGAAGGAAGAGAGGAAGGAGAAAAGTGGGAGGGGGAGAGAGAGAGAGTTGAATAAGGGCAGTGGTCTGGAAAGGGGTGGAAATAGGCGATTTAGTGGGCGGAGAGTTTGGAACGGAATAGGTGATAAACGAGCGTGGAGAGAGGAGAACGGGGAGAGGACGGGAGAAAAACAAAGATAAAATAAGGTCCAGAGATGTAATTGAAATTGGACTCTAAAAATAAATAAATTGGAGCAAAGGGAGGTTTAATGGGTGGGGAGATAACAGTCCTTCCCGAAAATTATCGTCCCGATTACCGTGAGATGCGGGAGGGAAGCAGTCGCTAGCGTCAGTTTATTCCGGGAGAAGTGAGTTGCGATAGCGGTATCGAGGAAAATAATGAGAATATGGAGTCCAAGGCGGGGAGACTGGGTATTTATCGCGAGCTAATGCGTCTGGACTTCATACGTCGGACGCGAGGTTTAGGGAGGTATATGAGTCGAGTAAGGGGAGATCGGGCGAAGGTAGTTCTCCCCAGCAGGGCCTTGGGATACATCGGCAACTTGGGATGATTAATGCGCCTTGCTCCACCGGGCTCCTTTGCAGTTATTCTCGCGGTTAAGATTTCCCCGGGGAAAGGTGGCAAGAGGAGGGTCAAATGAAAGATGGGTTGAATCTCTCTCCCGGCTAGGCGAATGGAATACGGAACTCTTAGAACCCCCGCAGAGACTTAAAATATCCCCTAGTTAGGAGCTCTGCGAGCGAAGACTACGGGTGGAGGGGCGTTGGGAAGAAAAAAAATGGATCCATCAAGACCGAAAACTGATACTGATGAATTTCCCTCATCCATTTAGTAAGTGGGGTGGGGTGAGAGCCACTGCCATGCCCAAAAATGCATTAGGGGACCAACGTCTGGGAGAAATAATGGTATGGGAACGAGCGAAGGAATCTGATCGTCTTTGAAATTCAATGCAGAGAGGGTCGAAAGAAGGAATACGCACCGATGCGGGTGAGTTTTGTCAGTCCTTTCCGTGGGCAAGGAAAGGACTACGTAAGATGGAAAGGCATAATTTCTATCGGAACTGGGAGAGACGAAACGTTTATCCTCAAAAGATGCCTGTTCTATAATGAATGAACTTAATAATATGCTGTGGTGGATGACAATGGCAACGAATCTTAGTCCGAAAAATTGCATCACCTGTTTATTCGTAGGATTTATCACTCCGTAATTGGTACGTCCCGGATTTGCTCGATAGAAGTTTTCGTCGAAACACAGACATCGAACCAGTTAAAACAACACAAGTCATTACGTTCTGCTGCACCAATCACGGTTTAAAAGAAGTGGTGGATAGGTATCTTTTCCCCTTTCCAAAGAGCGAGATATAGGTGTAAACCAAGGGAAAAACCTTTGAAAGTAGGCACAATTGAAAAACACTACCGATTGTAGCACTGGTGGTCAAATAGAACCGCAAGGAGGCGGGGCCCAACTCGACTGGAACGAACGCTGGGACCTCAGGGCGACGTGGCGGCGGGGACTCCCTAGGACTGCCCGGCGGCGAAGGCCTCCCGGGGCCTTCGACGGACCGACTGCTCGCGATGAGGAGGGATGGAGGAGGTGCGAGTCGGAAGACTTCGTGCTCGTCCATGTGTAAGGCGAAGAGAGCTACTGGCTCTGGGGCGTGGGAGGAGTAAAAGGGGGAAAGGCCTAGGGGAGGATAGAAAGCAGGAGGAGCGGTAGTGGTGTTTCTGTTGGAAGGTTGGTACGTGATTGGCAGTTCGGATGAATGGAGCAGGAGAGAAGGGTGAAAAAGGAGGAGAGGGTAGGGAGAACTGCTGGAGAGAATGTGGGGGTGGGGAGGAGGAGTAGGGAAGGAACGGGGGTGGTGGGGGAGAGACCGCCGCGGGGAATGGGAGACGAAAATGCATTAAGGAGTGCGAGAGAGAGAAAAAGGGTTTGAGATACAGGGAGGAAGCAGGAAGAAAAGTGAGCGAGACGAATTCTCATACTATATATACACGCACCGTGATCCAAAAAAATCAGCACTCTTCCGAGATGAGAGATGACACACTAAGAAAAAAAATCCCCCTGGTCGCGTCGCATCCTTTGGGTGTTGGTGTCGACACCGAGATGAAGGCTGTCTAATCCTTCACGCTAAATCACATCTTGGAAGCAAATTCAAACCCGCCGCTCCCTTTAAGCCAAAATAGTCTAAGAAATCTAACTTGTTAGTCATTGGCTATGGGCCTAGGAAAGCCACTATTTAACTAATTTCTTCTTCCCTGGCCTCATCTTGCAATATTTCTTTTGCTTCTTTCTCATTCATACAGTGGACATAATACGTGCTCTCTTTCATCTACTAATATTTCTCATGTTGAAAAGACCTTCCGCCACATTCATTACTTTCTTAGTGCAACCTCTTCCTCTCGTCTAATTTACTCTTTTATCACATATCTTTTTTGTTATTCGATTAACATTCATTTCTCATCATTAGCAAGACAACACTAAATTGCAGCAACTGTGATTCAAACGATAATAAGAGGGACATTTTTGCTTCCATATATTTCATTTTTCATTCCCATTTATTCTTTCCACACTTGAGCTCCTGAGTGCATGTCAGTAAACCGTCACACGTTTCACATTTTTCTCGTTGTTTCGTAAGGGGTAAGGCAAAAGGTAAGACTCAACGATTTTCCTTAGCTTTCAATAATCGCTGAATCAAACCGATGATAGAAGTAATCTCAAAAGGGCAAAACTTTTCACATACTTCAGATGTTGCCCGTAACATTGACACATTCTCGAATCAGTGGGAAAGTTATTTTAACTCCGCGATGCCAGTGGTTTCCAAGGGTGACCCAGTGGGCGGCCTGGGCACCCCGGGTAAGACATTAACTAGGCGACACCTTAGTGGGGGAGCTAAATCAGTGTTTGGACCGTAGAATCATCACCGATGTGACATAGAAAATAAATGATTGATGGATATCTCGCTGCTATAGACTGGTGATGTAAATCGATCAACTTAATTCATAATTAGGTGTGCGTTTACATGTTAATTTCTTCACAAACATTAAAACCATTTACTTAGCTCCTAAACAGTGCGCCTAACTATCCGAAAAATCCAAACCAGAGGTTGAATACAGCGAGTGGTTCATTCTTTTTTCAGCATTGAAGTGCGTAAATATTTTGCATACAAATCAGTACATGCACATCTGTATCAGTAATCTGTTCACAAATATTTACAGTCGAAATTGGCATGTGTCCAAATATTTATTACGCACTAATGAAAAATTAAAGATATTTTACAACTCTAAATCCACAAAGTTCAAAATTTCTCATTAGATTAAAGTCCTCCGAAGAAAATGCTGGAATCTTATACGCCATAGCTTTCAACCTTTACTACCTTGCGCACAAAAGTGAAATTCCGACGACGCATTCATATGTTCACGCATGAGTTCGCATATAAAATCGCGTTAACTAAATTGCAAGATATTTATACCCAAAACGTAGCACCAATCACCATGATGGGCATCCGGTCGCCGTTACAATGTATATTTTGCAGGAACAGGGTACCTTCATGCCAGGCTGAAAACGCGCACGTAAGAGGAATAATAAAAAAAGTCTTGGAGCCCATTGTGGATCGTCCTTCCTCCCTCTCTCCCTTCTGATCTAAACAACTTTTCGCGCCGGGCACTTATTTGTGGAAGGAATAGTTTGTTTTCGGTGAGCGATTTCTGAAATACCGATGTCGTCACCGATGACCGAAGTGTTTCGTCACGAGCTAACTTAAAGGTGAAGGGAGAAACATGGACACGAGCCATGAGGATTACAAACCTCCGATTCCTCCGAATACGCAGAGTGGAAGACTTTTGTCTCGAATGAAAGAATGTTTTTCGAAGTTTCCACTCGAACCATTTTATTTTCTAGCGGAAATGTATAAGAAAAACGCCCACAGTACAAGGAACCCATTTGGATAGAAGAAAAAGTAGCATTAGAAAGGAAAACCACAGATCTGTTTATTTCAATGGCATTCGGCTCCGGGATCTCCTTCAGAAGCAAATGAAAAGAAAACTGAATGAACGGGGAGCATGTGTCAGGAAAGGTAGACAGAGATCGGAAATGAAGTCATTGTCAATATGACGTCATTATCCTCCCAAGAGCAAAAGTGAAATGAGAAGCTTCTAAGAAGATTTACCTTTAAGTGGAGCAATTTCCTTCCAGCATATTCACTCAGTTCCAACGATATCTGTGAATTCTTCATTTTATGAGACTATACCTACAACTATTGCAGTACGATTAATTTAAGGTACCGCATAGAAAAAGTGAATAAAATACTTTCTCAAAAAATTTACCTTTCATAAAGCAAATGCCATAATAACCAATGTACGTAGCTTCAAAAATTTCTATAAATATATTTTTATAAAGACATATTATCCTGGTTTAGTTGCAAAAAGTGAGGGCGAATGCGGTCAACGTAAGGATTGAAGGTGTACGCTGTGAAATATTTTTGTAAATATCTCTAAATTTTTTTTTCAACTTTTCCCACACATCCACAAATACTTTTTTCTATAACGGAAGATACTGAAAATTCGCTCGTGCATAAAATACAAGACATGGTTTAAAAAGGCCTTTTAAGAAAAAAAGAACACTACAATTTACGAATCACACAGCGGTTTTCACGTTTTGGGAAGGTTTGCGTGAAGGACGATAGTTCAAGTGAGGAAAATTACCGTTAAACAGCCTCTGGAACAGGGGAAATTATTCAGGAAGGACTCGAAAATGTCTAACTTCGGAAAATCCATGGATATGACGTCAGAGACCTTAAAAAATCTCAGCTTTTAAATATTGGAAATATTCGAGGCTGTGACGTCAAATTTTCGGCACTGTATAGGCTCCAAAATTCCGACACCTTACCGAATGGAGCACTAAAAATAATATTTGAGTCAGAAAAGTTTTGATATGAGAAAATTTCTTTCACTCGATGTAAAACGTAAAGAACGGCAGCGTAAATGATTTCTCTTTCAAATAAGATAATTCTGCTTAATGAATTCCGAGTAATAGATATTCAATTGTCGTAGTTACGGAATGATAATATTATATTTGGCAATAAGGTGCTCAGAACACTGAAATTATATCGCTCAGTCTAACTTAAGATAATTATTTAAGATGCACGCAGCATCCGGGCCCGGAGCGGGTTTTGAACCCATGACCTTTCGGCGGCCATACCAGCTCATTTCCACCCTGGCTATACGTTAGTCGAAGTTTTTTCCTAAGAGAAAGGAGGAGATTCATTCAGTCCGGCTGTTTAAAGCGAAAATCAAGCAGAGACTTGAGAGAAACGTTTATTTCACGGCTCGAGATCTGATGGGAACCATTGATTTTCTTGTAAATTTGCCTGCACCCATAGCACGACTGACTGCGTTTTTGACGCTGGGCGATGAGAAAAATGAAGCAGACATTTCTCCTTCCTTACATATTCCATAGTTATATCATCGAACCAGTCATGCCCCACGGCACTTGGCATCTCCGACGTTTGTTTCCCCCCTCCCAATCTGTTCAACGGGATGACGCAACCCAAGGACGGTGCAAAACTAGTTGGAAACAGGAATAACCCTCGCCGGTCGCTGTGGAATAGCCGAAGACAGTTGAATGGGAACGCTAAACACTCCCGGAGATCGTTTCTTGAGATGTCTAAAATCGGGGTCTCGGAGAGGGGGGAATGCAGGACGCGAATAGGGGTCGCCTTTGTCCGACTGCAGGTGCGCTCTAGAAGGTTAATGCCACGGTGAATATCAAAGATCCCAGCTCCACGAAATGAATCGCTCCCGAATGTCAGACGGCGAAATTAAGTAGACGAAGACAGAGATTGCAGTTTTCCTCGACTCGATATTTCTTTTACGACTAGATAAGCAAGTTATTTTTAAAGTGAATTTCTCTTCACTTGAAAATAATGTAACGGGTGAATCTGTGCTTGAGGTGCTCGAAGACGTTTGGCTCAAGCGGAGTTGGCTTTCATGTTACGGATACAATTTATATTCCGGTGCATATATATATTTGTTGGGCCTAGCCCATCATTTACGTAGGTATTAGAAATGTTTTGGAAAGGCGTTTACTTTCTGAGATATTTGCGTTTCAGGAATACCACCTTTGGCGATATTTTACGGCTGTTTAGAAGAACGTTTTCATAGTTTTCAAGCAATCCAGAAGAGAGGAAATCAGTAACTGCTCATCTACTTTTTTCTAACCCTTACTTACTCCTCGGCGCTACAGACCTTGTAGGACCTTGGCCTCTCTGACAATGTTAGCCCAGACGTCACGATATCCTGCATGAGTTCTCCATCTTCTTATTCTCATCTTTCTTAGATCATCTTCTACATCATCCAACCATCTTTTTCGAGGTCTTTCTCTCAATCTTCTGCCACTAGGATGTGCAAGGTATATCTTTTTCACCGTCCTTTCCTCAGGCATTCTCTCAACATGCCCTAACCACCTTATCCTGTTACTCTTAATTTCTGCCACTATGTTAGGATGCTTGTAGAGTTCCTCCAGTTCTCTATTCCTCCGTATTCTCCACTGTCCGTCTTCCTTCACTGCACCAAAAATCTTTCTTAGCACTTTCCATTCCCATCTTTTTAATAGCTCTTCTTCCGCAGTAGTCATGGTCCATCTTTTTCTAACCCATCCAAGCTAAAAAGGTTGCGGAACTGTGGAGTGAAACAGGAATTCCAGAGTCCGGCAAACACGCGGTCCATGATTACCTCTCAATATCTCCGACTCTCAAAGTCACGCTTCAAAATTATTCAATCGTTTCTCAAACTCGCTGAAACCAGTAAAATGAACATCAATCAGTGTAAAACCGCAGACTCTTCTTTCATCAATGTGGAATCGTTCAAATATACCAGCCTCGATGTCAGTGGTAGATTTTGGTCATTGTTTGTGGGGGGATTGCTACTTTCCGAGGGCCTGGGGTGTATGGAATACATTATGACCACAATTTTTCCTATTGCACCAGTAATTACGGAGGGAAGCTCCTCCCACGCCCCCTTAATCCGCCACTGCTCGATGCTATTTCGGCAAAATTAGGTTTTCAGCAGGCGAAAGAGAGAAGGAAATATGGCATGAAAAATAAATACTTGATTTTTTAGAAAAAAAAACTGATAAAATATTTATCCGCAAGGTGAATAAAACGACCGGATACTGTTTGAGCTCCCCCGCAATCATTATCGGGCATACATCAACTCTATCAGCAAGTTATAATCAAATAACGATTTGAAATAAAATACTTTTTATTTCCATGTATTCTAGAGCTGTGTCGTTCATGAACGAATCGTTCAAAATGAACGATTCATAGGCATGAACCGAATGAATTGAATCATGATTTTCATTTAAATCGTTCAAAATGAACGGTTTGCCGGAGATTCGTGGATTCAAGAATCCAAGTCATCCAAATCGTTCCAAATTTCCAAATGAATGATTTGCAAGGAGAATCGAAAGATTCAAAAACGTTTTGAATACAAATCGTTCATTTTGAACGATTTGTGTGGAGATTTCGAAGATTTGAGCAATTTTTATGGGATTTTCCAAAGAATCGTGTTGATTTCTTCTGGGAAGAGAAAGGTTGTTTGGATGCTGATATCATCCAGGTTTGTAAATAATGAACAATTATGACATTGCTATCATGTTGAATTGATGTTTACCTGCAAGTTGGGAATGTATTTGGCTGTAATTGCAGGAGTTGGTTTGAGGACATATTCACAGATTCCCTCTAACCATATGAGATAACTCTGGTAAATGACTTTTTCACGAAGAAATCTATATTATTCTGGCAATATCAATTATTGAAAATTCTTGGGTGACCGTAATCTGTGAAAGACTGTCTTCAAGTAAAGTCTTCTATTGCTACATTAATACGTTTAGTAGGTTTAAATTTCCAGAGATGCTCATAAGCTTTGGGAGAAGTCGTTATTTCTTTTCATTATTAGCAGTAAACTTCCGTTTTAGCGAGCTCATGAATGGCAAAATTGCAAAATTGATACTTTCACTAATCTGTGGATAAGAAATTTTTCTTGGGAAATAAACTGTGAAACGGATTAACTTTCCCTGCTAGTAGCCAGCCTTCATATAAAACATTGATGTAATTTCCTCCTTTCAGTAACATTATACACAGTACACAGAGATGACTCAGTAAGTTTCAACTATTCAAATCTTGAAGATCTGGGTAGGTATATTGATAATTTCAAAATTGAATACTATTTTATATAGAATGTTATAGAATTATGTTACATGCAGAGGATATAGTATTTTACTGGTGTTTTATTGTAGATTATTAATAAAAAGGAGAAATCAAAAATGCAACATTTAAACGACCTGATTAAATATGTGCAGATATTCACAAAAGGTACCTGAGCAAAAATCTTATTGAAGGTTTACATTTAAAAATAAAATTTTGGAGAGCTTCTTAGGCTTGAGACTTCTCCTTCTTTCCGATAAAATAGTTCCAGCCTTGGAGAACACCCTTTCGCAGGGCACAGAGGACCCAACTACACAAAGTCTTTTCTTCATCAATGTGAAAAGCCTTGGGTATGCCCCTTGGTTTTTCCACCACCACTGAAGAGGATCTTCATGCCGTAAAAGATGGGATTCTTTTAAAAATTTATCAAATCCTATAATGGCTGCAGCAGTTGGTGACCTATCACAGATTTTATTGCGTAAAATGGAATCTAAATGCTTCCAGACACACCCAGAAGAAGGAACCATATCCATATTTATGTCCTGGTTTGAACCTGCAGCTTCACTGAATGTAGAAACAGCTGCTGCTTTCCCAATTAAATTATTTTTTGCCCTATCAATGGCAGCTTGGTTGTCAAAACCCACATTTTTGAACCTTGGATCTAACAAGGTTGCCTCTGCCAGTAGGATTTTGTCCTCAATGCCCGAGAATCTCTTCTTCATCTCACTGCGAATTTTGGACAAAAAATTTTTGACCTCCTCTTCTGGTGCATCAAAGTTCAGTGACTGTAAATATATCATCATTCCCTGGCTGAGAGGTATCAGTTTTGATGCTGTCACTTGTTTCTCTGAACTTATTTCTAATGTTACTTCTTGAAAAGGCAGTAAAATTTCACAGAGTTTTTCAATTATATCAAAATCTGTTTGTTTTAGAGTTAGTTCAGTTTTTAGCAATGCTAGAGCTGACAGGAGAGGTTCTTTGTTTTTTAAAACTGATTGGAACATTGTATATGTAGAATTCCACCTAGTGGGTACCTCCTGCTTCAGAGTTGGGTAATTGACTTGGGGGGACTGCAGAGATTTTAGTTTCTGATGGGCAGCACTACTTCTCTTGAAATACTCTACCACTTTCTTTATCCTATTTTGTAGGTCTTTCACTTCACTCAATGAATTTTGCACAATTAAATTCAAAGTGTGCGCAAAGCACGGAATGTGGGTCCAGCCTAAAGTCCTTGCAGCAGATAGCATATTTGCAGCATTGTCTGAAATTAATGCTACTACTTTTCCATATAGTCCCCAATTTTGTATTATTTTCAGAATCTCTTCTGAAATGTTAATTGCTGTGTGCTTTTCCATAAAGTTTATGCAATCCAGAAGAGCAGATTGCAATTTTCCATCATCAGATATAAAATGTACTGTGACTGCCAAATAACTGTCATTGGTGGTAGATGTCCACCCATCCACAGTAACTGAACAAGAAGATGTGCTTTTGAGTGCTTCCTTTAGTTCATTTGCTGTTTTTGAGTATAAAAGTTCCAAATAATTATTTGCCAAGGTTTTCCTTGAGGGGAGTCGATAATTAGGATTCAGCAAGTGTATGAATGTCTTAAATGCTGGTTGCTCTACAAGGCTGAAAGGAAGATACTGTGACACGATCAGCTTAATTAATCCCTCATCAATGCCTTGGCTGGTCTTTATTCCCAAAGGACGGTGAATAAATTGCTTTAGCGTTGTCTGAGTTATGGACACTGAGGAAGTACATTGAGGAATGTCTTCAGTTGAGCTAGGAAGCAGCAATAGAGAACTGGTAGATGCTGCTGAATTGGATGATGGCTGAGACAATTGCTCTCCAGTCTCATCAGTGCTATGGCAAGCCCTTTTTGGAGCATTGCCGTCAAGACTGATTGAGGGATGCTTAATTTTAATGTGTCGAAACAAATTAGATGTACATCCGGACTTAAATGAATACTTCTGCTTACAAAACAGGCATTCAGCAAGATCTGTAGATACTTGTCGGTAGTAATGCCAAATTTCACTCCTCCTCCTCTTGGAATCCATGGTCTGGAAAATTTTCAGGGTAACTTATTTTTGTTTGGTTACCATATCTGATTTGAAATAATTTTTTAAAATAAATAATACTTTTTTCTTGTCAACCAGTGAATATTTCACTTCTCACCTTCAAGTCTCTGCCAAATTCCTATCACCTAGAGTATGCAGCTCAAGTCTTCAACAAGTATCTTTCCTTAGAGATATGAATCGTAGCTATAAATGTGTGAAAGAAACCACAAGTAATCAACGAAAGGAACTTAACATGGCCAAGATGTTGACATAAAATTATTAAAATCTCACATATATTCGGGAGAAAGGTCCTCAAATGAAATCACCAAAGGCCTCAGGACAAATAGTTAACGTTAATTTATCGCGATATGATATCAGGCTGCATCACTGACTATATCCGTGGTAGCATTGCCAAAAGCCAAGTGAGCAGATTCGGTTATCAGCTTAGGCGTTGGAGGACTGGCAAGACAACAATTCCATTTAATCATGAGCAATTGATCCTTGCAATTTTTCCGCATCAACTGGCTATCTAATAGCATTGCTAATAGCCAAGTGAGCAGATTCGGTCACCAGCTTAGACGTTGGGAGGACAGACAAGACGACATTCCGTTTAATCACGAACAATTGATCCACGTAATTTGAATAGTATGAAATTAGCAATAATTTTTTCGTCGAACACAAATGTTCAAAATCCTGCTGAATTAGGTGTCGTAAAGTACAGGTGCTTACTCCCTTTGAATTCATTTTATATGATGTGCTATTTTGTTATGCAATCATTGCGACCGGTAAGCAATGTAATACCGCTAAATAAAACCAGTCTACTATATGACTTTCTTTGTAGCTTGAGCTAAGGTAATTTCCCCGAAAAGAATATTCCAAGCTATAGGCATGACCTACTATCATGGGTCAAAGTACACCATATCGTATATTTGATGTGTGCCTGCTAATAGATAATGCGAAAAAGTCAAGCGATTTCGAACGCGCCGCGTATTCTGTATCAATAGCTGTGAAGAGAAAAATTAAAACGAAAATATTTTTGTGGATGGGAAACATAATGACGGGAAATAGTTTATATTGTGAAAAAGGTACCTAAATGAAGAATTAGAAGCAACCATGAATATAAAATTTCCGTGAAATTATGGCTGTAAAGAAAGGATATTAATCGCTTTTCCCAAGTTCACAAGCCATGGATTGTGAACTGCACTCCTAAATAAACAAAAAAATGGGGGAATTGACGAAGGTTTACATTCTGAAGGTAAATTATGAGATGGAGAATAAAAATTCACTTCTTCGCCGGGACATAACCATTGATCGCCTGGAAATCATATGATGCGCTTACGTAATGGATTCTTTGATTTGGTTCAATCCACTAAATCGTTCATTGTCACATTTTCGTTCATTATGAACGATTTGAAGATTTGATTCATTACCATGAACCAAATCACATGAACCGAATCATCAAAATGAATCGGATTTCCCACCTCTAATGTATTCAACAATACAAAACATTCACAGCAAAAATCTGTTGAAAATAAATTCACAAGCATTTCACTTCTCGAAATAATTTTAAGAATAAAATTTATTAAGGCATTATCCATGGTTAATGATGTGTAATCATTAGGAAACAAAGTGCTGATTTCAGGTTTGAAGAAAAGGATCGTGTATTTGAACAGCTTCCTTACCTCGATTTGTACGTCAAATAAAACTTACAGAGTATCTTAACGCTACATACCGAGCCGGAAACTGAAGTAAAAGGGTTAGTAACTTTTTTGGGGAATAAGGGAGTTAATCTGTAATGTTGAAAGTGTATTGACTAACTTCGGAACAGGCTGGTTCACTAAATGATTGCTTCGTGAATCGCTCCGAGGCAGTACCTCCATCTCGTATCTATATTTGTTACTACATGATGATTTTGTTTTCTTTTGCGCTACCAATTACAGAGGACAGTTTCCAAGGCGTAAAAAAACAAGAAAGCCCCGTTTACTGGCAAAGTAGACCCCTATTTATTGATAGGTGGCATAAGGAGAAGACGATTGAAAAACTAATAGATTTTACAGGTTTTACTTAATATGGACTAAGCTGATATGCTAAGATAAGTTTTTATTTTAAACATATTGGAGAAGCAGTGGTCTAGGAGTAGCGAGTCCGACATCTGATTCAAAGGTCGCAAGTTCGAGACTAGGGATCGAATAATATTTTTCTGCCTTCATAAAATATTTTTCTGGCTTCCGAAAATATTTTTCGACCGCAGTCAAGCGGAGATCAAGATGATTGCTTTGGTATCAACTGCCGTACCTGCGGGCGAGAGTGTATTTCACGGAAACACGGCATTGCAGCACTGCGATGTGAAAGACAACGGGAAGTCACCGAGCTATTCTCCATAGAAGGAGGAGTTAGAAAGGAAAGGACGGAATGGAACGTTGTAGTCAACCAATCTAAAGATTGGTTGACTACAACGTTGACTATACAAGAATATATATCAACCTAAGAAGAATCTATAACCAATCCAATAACTAATGATTATAATAAAAAATAATGGCCTTTTGTGCATATGCAACATTAATGTTGTCATTCTCTTACGTTTTCTCAGGATTAAACTTGAGCTCCCACTAAAGAAACCAAGAGAGAACATTGTTAAGATCCAAAGAAAGGGCCTTAAAGTCCGCTTTTGTGCTAATTTATGGGCATTTATCTTCTTAAAGCCACGTGCTTCGTGAATATCTGCCCCGAGCACATAAAAAGTGTGAAAAAAACTATTGTAAGGACTGGGTTGGGATCTGCTGCATAATCGACGGTTACACTCTGGGCTAAGATTACTAGAAAAATTCATATCTCAGGAATTTCACGTTTACTTTTCACGGAGGGCATTACTTTACCCTCACCTCACATCTATGGAAGAGAACTAAACCGACGAAATAAAATAAAAATCACAGTAAAATAGAGATGTTCAAAAGTTTTTTTTCCCTCTCACGCAATATTCTCAACCACAACGATGGGAGATCAAAACATTAACACCACAAAAACGCGCCTCAATTATCATTCCATTTCTTCTCCACTGCATTCATTAATCGTATTAAACCTTTTTCATATGCTTATCCTTCCTGTTACACCCTCTCGTGTCACGTTATCAGTGTAACCACGGTCTAGTATTATAGTATTACACTGTAATAGTACGTAGATGTAGAAAGCTATCATTGACGCAACACTGTCGTGCACTTGCTTACCATTCGTTTCATACCTTGCGCAATAGCAAGCGCATCTGCTTCTAAACAGATAGGAAGCAGAGTTTATGTGCGCTAGGCAATAAAAAAAACTTCAATAATCGCATCCGCGAAGGTTGTTTATGTGTTGATTTTCAGTAAATGCGTCAAACATTGATAATGTAACATTATAATTACTCTGTGGTAAAAATCTTCTGTTTTGAAGTACGTATTTTGAATGAGTTCGTAAACTATACTCAAAACATTCTGCCGCGACAATTATATTGCGAACCTATAGAATTCTACCTATCGGCAGGTTGCCAGCGCCCATCGTTCCATTTGTCGTCATTCGTGCGCACTGATGTGCGCTGATGTGTTCCGATCTGTGCTAACTTCAATACCCTGAACGGAAAGTTCCCATATATTCCTCAGTGTCAGCAGAGTTTGAAAGTAGCAGCACTTAGCAGCCGCAGGTTATTTCATATTAATTTCCATTTTCACCTTGAACAATTTCCAAACACTCAATGCCCGCCGTGCTATGGTGCCTGAAATAATACTACGGTATTTTGAGGTAAGAGTAATTTTTTTTACGTTTTTTAATTGCGACTGTTATTGAGGCGTCCAAAAACAGGGTAGAACTAATGACAGGGACCCACGTAAAGAGACGTGAAGTAAGGGAGGTAGTGGAAGAGCCTGATACGAAGCGTAGCGCTATTAGGTAGCGAAACTTGGACTGTTTGTAGAGAGTGGACTGGAAGAGACTGGAGGCGTTCGACCAACGAATGTGCTGGAGGATGGAGACATGCGATGGCCCGAAAGGAAGACAGTGGAGAAAAATTTTGGCAGGGTTGAGGAGGAGAGGTGGTCGCTTGAGGAAATTCAGAGTGGGGAAAGTCACTGGGTGGAACAGGTAAAAAGACTGAAGCCTGTTTTGGGATAATAAGAAAATTAAGTAGACTCTATAGGGGCGAGGTTGATATTTAATAGTCCCTTCTACCATCCAATTCGTCATGGAATGAGTGAATCAATTTAAAATAAGTTTTTTCCGAAATGAAAGTAGCATGAAATTATATAAATGTATAGTTGGAACAATGTCACTTAATAGTGTAAAAAAGATAGTTTTGTGGGAAAATGGTTATGAGTTTACGTGAGGAAAGGAGGATGCTTGGAAAGAGGGGTAGAGGAAAATGAAGGATAGTTATTTTGGAAGTTATGAAGAGAGTTAGGAAGTATACTAAACTGAATGAAGAGAGCGTGTTAGAATATTGTGCACCACTGACAAGGTTAATAAATAGGAGAGAAGCAATTGTACATAAAAAATCTTCCTTAATCAGTAGATAATAAAATAATAATAATAATGTTGTAGATGCTTGGAATTTTAAACGTGCTTACGATTAACGATTGCACTGGGAAAGGAATCCTAAAATTATGGCATACCTACTGTAGATTTAATTCTACGGCAATGGGAAATAACAAAAATAGTTGTTGGTTGGATGACTAGGCCGAGGAAAAAAACGAGATCCAAGAAATCAAATGTATAAAATGAAGCAAGGAAAAGTTTTTTTTTTAACGAATGCTAAGACTGATAAGGACCCGAGAGAAAAAGGACGAGTGCATATTCATGCATTAAATGTGATGCAAATAACTGGGCGGGGATTAGGAAAAAAACGTACAATTTTATTGAAATATGATAAACCAATCTAGCTACCTCTGAACGAGGAAAAAACAATAATTTGAGGCTTCCATTCGGAATAGTCACCTCCAATTCAACCTGGAATTGGCGTACCTTTGAGCAATAAAATTCTTACCTCTCTTCCGGAAAGTTTTGCAATGGATACAATACATTGGCGTCTATGTTTCTGCAGTCTGGTACAGTTCTTTTGATACAATTTACAGCCTGCCAATTGAATCAGCAAACTGAATATATATCATTGTCGCGCGAATCGCCTCAGCGCTAAATCGAACGCAGATAAAACTTTTCCATTTTATGATGAATTTTCCTCATTTGGCAGAGGAAAATCACTCCAACTATTTGTCTCAAATTTGATGGATGTAGTTATTTTAGAATACCTCTGCACTAATTCTGTTCCCGAAAGAAGTAGGCCAAGAATTTTACATTCCATTGTAAGGTTCAACAAAAAAAGTGCCTTTTCTTAATGAATAATACCAAATATCATTATCACGAATGTATTAACTATAATTTGGTTAGGATTACCAAATATTAATTATAATTTTGATTTGTTGATAAATATTTTTAGGTTATACTCCACATTCTTAGAAAGAGGAAATTGTTGGCAAAAAATGATATTTCAGCGTTGAATCGTAAGATTAAGTAATCGATGCTTTATATATCTTGCTATCGCAGAAAATTAAAATTAAACAAATCTAAACTAAATACGTTTTAGTCAATATTTCCAGAAGAGTAAGAACAAATGACACAAGTGGTGCTGTCGTTGACCTTTCACACACTTTATCTGTCTCACTCATCAAGTAAATTAAAACAACAAATGAATACTTCAAAATTTACTAGTTTTTAATGGCATAAATACTCCGATTAAAGCAGGATTAAAACTCTTAGTCATTACATTTATACTTTTCTCAGTCACTCGGAAACGTTCTTCCATTGACTTCAATGCTAACTTTCCGGAAGAATTATTTATCATGCCCATCCCAGATATTCAAATTTGCCGATCAATAACCTAACGCTGCTTTTTTTAATCTCACGCTTCTCTCCGAATAGTCAATATATGGGAGTGGTCGGTGAATACTTGGGTATTCATCAAGCATTTTGAGCTCCATCCAAGAAGATGCTGCCCTTACACTATAATCACATTGAAAACCCAGCAAAGATAAAATAAATTTCGAAGGATTGAATTGTGTGTGCTCAATCTAGCAAGTGGTGTCGGATCTATATTCTCTATTATGATCCTTATGGTGTCTGAGAATTTTATCCGATCCAAGCCCTCATTTTCCCATTTTCTATAGTCACCCTCTGAGCCTCAAGTTTTGCAAGCGGTGCCCTTTTGAAATTCGAGACGAGCTCTCCTCAAAGGTCTCCTTTGATAGCTGGCAAGCACTACCTATATCCTGCCTTGAACATGATATCCTTTATCGATTAGGAGATACCGAAATAAATCCAGTCTTGGGTATGCTCATCAGCATCATCACAGGTCATATGTTCTCGACGTAATGCATTCCACAATGATACGTAATTTTCGTCAAAGAGTCTTGAAAAAGACCTTTGCCTCAACCTATGCCATCTTTAAACCTGATACTCCCATATAGGTCCCCATCTGAGGACAATCTTTTGGCAGAATCTTCGACATCACGCCTGAAGGGCGGTAAACCAAAATACCCGAGAAAGGCTCTCTGCTTAAGTGTCTTTCCGGATATCGGTGAGAAACAGCCTCTTAGTTCATATGTCAACACCAAGGGTATCTTAAACGTAGATGCTGTTACTTCTCCAGCCTTAAGAAAAATTGGAAACTATCACATTTGAATAAAACTGATGATCTCAGGCCTGACCTCGTGGAAATTATGGATATCCATGATGAGAAAACCACCTTTGTAAATTCCACAAACTTTCTTACGCTGGCACGACGCGCGTTTCACCACACTGTGGCATACTCATGTGCCTTGTGCCATGTGCACATGAGTATGCCACAGTGTGGTGAAACGCGCGTCGTGCCAGCGTAAGAAAGTTTGTGGAATTTACAAAGGTGGATTTCTCATCATGGATATCACATTTGAAATATCTTAATGAAATTCTCCAAAAATGTGTAGTCAAACTTTAATCATTTTTTAACTAAAAATATTTTTATGCCTCTGTTAAATTCAATTGATGGTATAACTATACAATTAACTGACCAGTCACGATGGAAACACCAGTTCCCGTTCGATCACCGAGTCAAGCATCGTTGGGCGAAGTTTTAATTTGCAGGTTTGAATATCTTGTTTGTCCAGAGTGCCGTAGCCGGTCTTCAAATAGCAGGTGGTATTTGCAAAACTTTTACTTTAACTGCCGATGTACCTTAAACTTAATAACTATAACTACTACCATCGAAATATATCGTTTAAATTTGGACCAATAACTTACAAATATGTAACTTTGACTAATATGAATAATGTCAGAGTTCACTTAAGGATAACTAACATTTTGAGGTAGGTACTTATTGTGAGAGAGCCACCAGCAAATTAAGAAATTTCAGCTTAAAAAACCCTCATTGCAGAATTTTTCACCTACCGTTATTTAAATAGTCGAGTAGGTATACGCTCCATTTGTCTTAAGCGTCTCTACCGATAAAAAATACAATTCAACTGAAATACCATGGTATGGAAGTCACGTTTTATCAATGATGTTTAAATCTTTATGTAATCCTCGATGTTTTCTTTGAGGTAAAATAGGAAACATATAATAGCGACTAAAAGTGCCAGGATGGTCATTCAATGTGAAATCACGGACGAGTTGCCCTTACTATCGCAGATTTGCTCGAAATGTTTTGTGTGTTTTACTTATAAGGCTCTTAGTTTGTATATACAATTTTTATGAAAAATATTGAGTTTTTGCGTAGACACGGGAATATGAAAAATTCGGCATTTGTAAAAACATGTCCCAGAATTTCCCATTTTTTCAGATATAAGAAAGCGAGAAAGTTCCGGTAAGAATCACATTGTACAAAAAACATTAGTGCATCATATTTAAAAGTCAAATTTGAAACTTTTATTTTTTTTTTATTTAAAAAAATCTGAAAGCATAAAATTAAATTTTCAAAATGTACCCCACCTTCGATCCATCTCAAATTTTAGAATCCTGTAGTCCTTTGTATAGGTAAAGAGGCTGCAAAGTTTCGTCATTGCAATATTTCATGTCATTCATTAGAGTAATCTACCGGTTAGACGTAGGTTATGATGAAAGTCAGTGAATATCCAACGGACTCTTACCTGTGTCGTTCCCTATCTACATCTAGTATTTCTTTCTTCATCTCTACATAAGTCCTACCTTTCTTCATCCCGGCCATAAAACCTATTCTCTTTCTTCCCCTTCCCCGCTTACCCAACATCTTCCCTCTATCACGGCCTTCAGCAAACCATCGCCCCTCATTACCGCTTCCAGCTACCTACCCTGCCTTCCCCTAATCTCAACCATAAGTTTCCTCTCCTCGCCCACCACGTCAAGCACTTCCTCATTTGTCTCCCTTTCCGTCCAACGCACTTTCTCCATCCTCCTCCACACCCACATCTCAAACGAATTCAGCCTATTTTCGTCTTCCTTTCTCAAGGTCCACGTTTCTGCCCCATACAACGCCACAATACATATCAAGCTCTTCACCAGCCTCTTTTTTTACATCCTTACTTAAGGTCCACGTCATCACCTCCCTTCTATTATTGAACGCTTCCTGCGCTAGCGCTGTTCTCCTCCTAATGTATTTGCTACTATGTCCTGTTTCTTCTAGCATACTACCCAAGTAATTAAATTATTCTACTTGCTCCAGTTTGTGACTTCCTACTCTTATCACCAGCCTCGCTTTCTTTGTCCAATAGAATCTCATTACTTTTGTTTTCCTATTATTGATCTTCATCCCGTATTTCTCGCTCTGCTTTTCCAATGCATCTACTAAAGTTTGCAATCCTTTCGATGACCGACTAACCAACGCCTGGTCGTCCGCGAATCTAACCGACTTTATCCGCTGGCCTCCTACTTTCATTCCCACATATAGCTCATCCCATGCCTCTCTTACCATTTCCTCAGTATAGATGTTAAAAAGCAAAGGCGACAACGGGCACCCTTGCCGCACCCCGCGACCTATAACTGCCCACCCTGATTCACCGTCAGCTATCCTCACCTGAGCCCTCTGCCCCATATATAAGTTTCGGATGAGCATTCAGATGCCATACAATGAGCAAATACAAACTCCCCTGTAGCTGTATGAATGGGCTTCTGCTAACATCAGGAGCATAGCCTTGAACTTCGTGGGCAATGCTGAGGTTAAAATTTCACGAGAGGAGGTAAAGAAGAGATTGCACGTTGCCTACGAAGTGAAGGGAATCCGATCTTTCCATACCGTCATCCCGAAGTCATCGGACACTGTCTGTATGAAGAAAACATCCTTTGATCCGGAAGGAACCCTTGTTAAGCCGAACCCCATTCTCCTCTCTGAATGGATGGAAGATAAAGGAGTGCGAAATAGGTAATTTGTAGGCACATATTGCGTTTGCAACAAAACCCGAAAATGATTTCCTTGTGTATGTAATATTCACAGTTTTACCCTGCGTTTCAGGTCTCGGCGGCAGCAGCAAACAAGTGAGACTAAAGAATGTTAAAGACGATTCCATAATGCAAGCTCAGTTTCCTGAAAACGAATATCTTCATAATGCATGGAGAACTGGTTTGAATGATTAAAGAATGAAAGGATACTGAAAGAATGGGTCGGGGAGAGAATGGAAGGGATGGGCAGCAGGTAGTGGGAATGGAAGGGGAAGAGGCGAATGAGCTTAACGAAAGACTCTAATGCCAGGAGGATGTTAAGCGTGGTATAGTCATTTATGTGTTGTACTTTTAGTGCACAGATTTCCAACCCTTTAAGCAGGTAGTAACCCGTTACCCCGAACCAAGCGAGCGGGGGAGGGAGGGAGGCGACCGTCACCGGCGCTCCAACGAAACCCCCGACCCTGAAAATTCCGCGGAAGTCCACCACCCTGACAAGAAAGTGGGGAAGAACTGTGGAGGAGAGGGTGCGTGGTTTTTCCCTGAAGCCACTGCGTTTCCTCCCACGCCAGAATCCTGGCAATTTTTTTGCCACCAGCCGCCACTTCCACCACCGGTGGAAGGAGGCGCTGTGGCTGGGGTATTGCCGGCGACGCGGACGGCAGTCATCCGTTGGCTCTTGCCGAGAGCACAGGCAGTCGGTAACGTACATGTAATGTAATTATATCAACTCCTAAAACCTATCTGGTAATAATCATTTAAGTAATCAAAATGAAACAGTTGATTCGCATCAAGCTCAGGGTCAACTTACAGATTCAGATTGCAGATTCACCCACATCGGCCACCAGATTTAGGCAGTTGCACCAGTTGTTGGTTGCACCGCCGTTATATAAACCCGACTGTGAAGTAACTGTTTTAAGTAATACCATGATTTAAAGTAACACTTCTACCTTACGTCAAAAGTATATTATAGTGCATTTCTCACTCCATTGGCAAGTAACGAAAGGCCTAACTGCTACTCAATCAGATGGGAGTGGACACGGTGAAGTACATGCCACAAACAAATTTTTGTTTCTCTCCTACATGAAATATTGCAATGACGAAACTTTGCAGCCTCTTTACCAACACAAAGGAAGGTTCTAAAATTTGAGATGAATCGAAGGTGGGGTACATTTTGAAAATTTAATTTTAAACTTTCAAATTTTTTTTATTTATAAAAATTTAAAAGTTTCAAATTTGACAGTTGAATATTATGCACTAATGTTTTTTGTACAAAATGATTCTTACCGGAACTTTCTAGCTTTCTTAGATCTGAAAAAATGGGAAAATTCTGGGACATGTATTTACAAATGCTGAAATTTTTATAACCCCATATCTCTGCAAAAACTCAACATTTTTCATAAAAATTGTACATATATACAAACTATATCACCAAGAACACAAATAACAAAAAATGCCTCTCAATAGCCACAAAATTAAGACCTTATGAAACAGTTACACAGCCGGAAATAACTTATGCAAGTGAAACCATCTTCAAAACAACTAACACAATCGCAATAGATAAATTACTCAAGATAGAAAGGAGAATAGTCAGAACTTGAATAAAAAAAAATTACCGAAAAAACGGACACTAGAGATTATCTTCCAATAAAACAGTCTACAGAGAAACAGAACCTGTAATGAGCACGGTGAGAAAGAAACAAATCTCATTCTTTGGACACTTAATCAGAACACCAGAAAGCAGAATAAGCAAAAAGATTAGAAAAATTAGGGAACAGTAAGACCAGCACAAGATGGATAGCAAAAATTAAGGAAGTTATGAGTGAATTACAAATTACAATAGAAGATTTGAAAGAAAAGACAGATGCTATTGTGAAACTCAAGGACAAACAGATCAGACTACAAACCAATATGAACAAACAGAGGATAGGAAGGGTGATCTCAGATGAAGAAAGAAAGCTACGATCCGAGCAAATGAAGAAATACTGGGCTAACAGAAAACAGAAGATATCCAGAAGATGACTTAGTGGTCCAATGAAGGCCATAAAATTAAAAATAAATAAATAAAATAAAAACTAAGGGCCTTATAAAACAAAAAATTTCGTGCAAATCTGAGATAGTGGGGGCAATTTTTGTCGGTGCTTTGGCATGAAATGACCCAGGTATAAGAAGCTATATCGGAAAATGGAAAATAGCTGCTTATGCTCAGCCTGCAACAGATGGCGACAAATACCTGCAGCAGATGGCGAAGTTGATGAGGAGATTAATTGAAATAATTTTAAAGCCGTGTAAATGCTGGGAGGTCGCTATTTTCTGGGTCATATAAAAGAAAATAGTACTAGTCTACGCAAGCCAAATCAGCGGTATATAATAGAGGTCTCATTTACGCCCTTAATACATGGGTAAAGACATGGAAATATACACCAGCAAAATCTCTTCAGTGTGATATGTGGAAGAAAGAAGCTTTTCTCTAAGGATTCATA
Source organism: Pyrrhosoma nymphula (assembly GCA_963573305.1). Classification (NCBI taxonomy): domain Eukaryota; kingdom Metazoa; phylum Arthropoda; class Insecta; order Odonata; family Coenagrionidae; genus Pyrrhosoma; species Pyrrhosoma nymphula. Next base: position 27,682,436 of record OY754328.1, read on the forward strand.
ATCATTTATCATTTCCCCAACAAAACACCATAATAGTTTTACCTCAAATGTCTAGCAAGGCGATAACATTTAACATCAAAACAGAGATATTATCGAGGCTTTTTTATAAGCTGATATCACATTTTTAGCAGTCATGAAAAATATTACGGAACTTATCAGTCATCTGATGTATGAAAAAAATATAAATCTTTAAATCATATTTGAAAAAAAAAAAACAACTGGATAGCATATAGGCTATAGGCTACTAAGGCAGCAGTTTCTCTACGTATTTGCTTGAGGAACTCGTCTTGAGCAATCTTCTCATTGACCCGTGACCCAAACAAGCTGTGATCTGCAAGTATTGTGCATACATTACCGGATCTTCTGGAAAATAGCATTTGGCTTGCTCATTGTCAATATTAAAAATTGCATTTAAATAAGTAAAGAATAATGTAGCCAGTGGCTTTTTAGAGGAATATAAAAGAAAATGCACTAATCTTGGCTAGTAAGAGAAGTATGTACTTCAAGATAATCTCATTCAGAAATAGTAAATCGACTCTATAAATGTTTATTGAAGCATACAAAAGGAAAATAATGCTAAGAAAATAATGACGTTCATTCTGCCGTTTTGGACATCCATGCGTCATGCGTCTTCTTAATGTGTTAGAGCTGCATTTATTGATTTGTGCTTTGATACAGCTGGGACTGGTATCCCCCCCACACCCTTAGTGGCCGTGCAATGCTAATCATGCATCCTTGGTCATGACTGTGCGTATCATCATCATTTTATCTCCCACGAATTGAGTCAAAAACTTTTTCAAATTAAAAAGTTTTTGAATGGTTCCCAGCTCTCTTATGTCCGAGTCATCTTCAAATGTTTCTACACACAACTATCCAATTGCCCACCTATAAGTCTCTCATACGCTCTTCAATATTTCCACCTCCTTAAATGCTGTTTGTTCTCCTTCCCCTCAAACCCTCACTCAACACTCTCCTCTCAATCACCCTATCCGGCACAGGAGTTTTAACTCTATGTTTTGGTAGGAGTACATTATAGTTGAGTGTTTAAGAGGTGTTCACAAAAATAGAAAATTGCAGGAAAGAGGTGAAACATATTTTAGCTGGCTAAGCACCTTTAAGGCATCCTTCTTCCTCGAAACTTGCTCTTCATCTCAAGCTTCAACAAGGATGGTAAATCTGACATTGATAGGCATATAGATAAAAGCTCACTTTTCAATATATGTACTTCTTTAATTATTAAATAATACATGGCAGGTTTCACTGCCGTACCTATTACTCCATAAGTAGGTATCCACATACATATCAACATTATGATACAGCATCAACCAGCATATCTTCCACATAAATTATATGTAAACAATTATATCATCCACGAAATAATTGGAATCCATCAAGATACAAATCTTTCACAAATGATATTATAAGAGGACAAATTTTATGAGTATTCACACAATTTTCTTGTCGTGCAATGTGGCACCATAATAAGTACATACATACATTTACTGTGCTGTGAAAACATGGAAGTCAATCAATTATGAATACATCTAATAGAAATGGATTACATCAGGGAAAATTCCTAAGTATAAGTATGCCCATAAAGATTTATCCCAATCCCCTCAAAGAGCTTAGACAAGTTGCAAGCAGGCATTTTCAAAACTCCCTCTTCCACAGGGTGCTTTTTTCACAATAAAAAGACCCACAGAGAGGAAAGTGAAGACTGCTATGATCGTCCAGGACGGATAAAAGGAAGCTGTTGGCATGCTAGGATGAAATAGAAGTATGAGAGTTCATTATCTAAGAAGAATCACAAATGATATGTAGTTCTATGGGTACCTTCTGCAAATGAAACCATAAAACCTCTTTTTCTCAGCATCGAACATATTCATTTCTCCATAAATTCCTTCCATACACAAACAATAATTTTCACTTTGGATCTACATAAATAAATAAATAAATCACCTTACGTATGTGAAAAAGGTTGCTATTGCAACCGAAATATCAGAATTTAATTTGTGTTCCTTTTTGTTTCTATGTTTAATACCGCCTCACTTGGGCATCGTTTATCTAGATTATCACGTGTGTGATTTTTCCACGAACTTGTATACACTCTCTACTCTGAGAAAGGTGGATGCCAATACCACCGAAATGTTGAAAGTTTTAATTTGTGTCTTTCACTTGTTTCTATGTTTTTATCGACCACCCTCTTGGCATATTTTATATTTATCACTTGAGTGATTCTTCAAGAAGTTATATATACATAAATATTTGGATAAATTTTGGATCTACATCATCTGAGAAAAACAAACCCTACGGAGTAAGTAATGTAATATGCACTGTGAAAGATAATTTCATTCTTTCTCTACATTTCATTTGCTTACCACCAAATCACAAAGCAGAGATTGCATTTTCTGAGTCCACAGCAGGGCCTCTTGACTACCTCATTTCCTGATGCAGAAGCCCTTCCACCACAAGCATGCCAAAATTTTATATCAGAGAACTGCCCACAGATAAATGTGGACATATAAGGCAGCATATTATAAAATCCCTAGAACACTAACAATGAGGGCCCAATAGTTGTAGGGGACACACAATCAAGGTTACTGCCCTTCTCATACAGAGGGGTTTACCCCAAATGAATACATACTTCACCTCAAATAAGGGTTTCACAAAAACCTCAGTCTTAAGCTGATGTCGCACATGGTCAAAAATTTTGACAAATTTGGTTTAAATATCACGAGACAGACGGAATTTGAGGAAAACATAATTTGATCCCAATTCATCAAGAAATCAAATTCTTGAAATCAAATGACATTCTTCAAACTCTTCCGGTCCAAAATTACTCAAAACAGATTGGGTAAATTTTATGCCATAACTTTAGACTGTGAGATATTGACTTAAGCCAATTCACAGGACAGCAAACTCCTATGCTTAGTTAAGGATTCTGTGGCATTAATATAATGGTTACATATTTGGATTCCCACCGCATTCATTGCTTATGTGGGCAACAGTTTCACCCATGTACGAACCGATGGGCAAAGCTGTTCCCTATAAAATCAATGAACATGGTGAGAACACAACCACACAGACACCCAGCCAACGTCTATCACCTCAGGAGCAAATACTGAGATCTGAAGCTACAACGTGTTTCTACATTGATTACATGTACGTTGAACTAATAAACTAACAACAATTAAACTATCTCTCACTTATTCAACCAGTAGAACCTTAGTATCACGGAATCATTCATATCCTCATTACTTGGTAGGTAGGTATACATATCATGAAAAATCTCTCTGCAGCAAAATTGTAATTAGGTTTTTCACACGAGAATTTATAAAATGTGCTTTCATGATGTTAACAATACTATTCCATTAATCTCAGAATTTGAAAAGAAGCAATAACCAATATATTTGACCATGGGTTGCTTTACAATTTACCTTTTGAGTCACAAGGTCTAAACAAGAATGATCACCATGATGCACCTTGCTTGCATCTTGATTGAATATGTAACCAGAGCACAGAAGAGATGAGTGAATCTAACTTTGATAAGGCAGCAGATGTCCTCTAGATCAGATAGTTCCGCTCTTTTTTTACATTATGCACTTTTCGAAGGAAATTTGTACCTATTCCAGCAATCTCCAGAGAAAAAAGTTCCGCAACTTTAGTTGAGACCACCAAGTTGTACACAACAAACACAAAGGAATATGATGAAAAAATGACACAAGCACAAAAATACATAAAGATGGTTGAAGACAATACTGCGTCTCAACTTACTGAGAGAAAACTCAAAATAATTAATAATATTAGAAAAAAAAACATTTATTTAGCAAATAATGTGTGATAAACACTATAATGGCAATTAATATTTTATTATCCACATGTACAACTATATTCTATACACATTAACTACATATGCTTAGATATTTTTACCATATAACTTAAGTTCTCCATGCATCTATTTACAGAGGGATGGAAAACTCACTGGCATGACACCACTGGAATTTTTCACTGGTACACAAAACATACTGCAGCAACAGTTCTTGCAGATCCCTAGGATTTAAAGAAAAAAAATCAGTTAACGAGAGACAAGACTTAAAATGACTATTGACTTCAAATAGTAATGACAAATTGCCTTAAGTATTTACTAATACAAGAAAAGTCAGTGAAAAAATATTTAGATCCATCAGCATTAGTTTGGGGTGAATATTTGACACAAAAAATGCACATAACATTAGCTTTCCCTTTGGATGCATGCAAAATATTCCCAGATTTCTTTTCACATTTCTTAGTCATTAAACATACAACGTTTTCCTCACAAAGCAAAGTGACACATGAAACTACCACTGTGCACTGTTTTTCAATAATTATGGAGCTGCAAAAGGCAGAAAATAAAGATCAGAATGTACTTTGATCATGACTTCAGGATAACAGATTGGATAAAAGGTTGACGCTCTGATCAATCCTTATTGATCAGAGCGTACATTCTGATCTGATGTACATTCTGATCTTTATTTTCTGCCTTTTGCAGCTCCATAATTATTGAAAAACAGTGCACAGTGGTAGTTTCATGTGAATTAGTACTACTGTAGGAATACCGAAAAGGTATCAGAATGAACTTTTTGAAATTGAAAAGGTGAGTGACTCCTTGAATTGTGGCTGTTCCAACATGTATGTGTTACTTTTCATGGTGCTTAGGAGTCTCTCTGCCACTAACAACGAAAATATTATACTGTTCACTCCTTCTTACTCAATAATATGCTAGTCCAGAAGTCCATAATTACTCATACCATTCCCAAATTTTTCACAGCTCTCGTTAGGAAAAAAACAAGCAATAACTTATGGATTCTAGCACCTTACATTACAGTTCCGATAATTCCAATTATTCAACTCATCTATTGTATGCCTAAGATACTTTCTTGATCGTTACAAAGAATTTAATTAACTTTCTGCAACAAGCTTGCGTAAAAATTAGATAGATGTGCTTGGTTAGACCCTATGTCACATTTTATTTTTACTTGATCATGAGAGAGAACCAGGGAAAAATGAATAAGCAGCGCTACAGCTTTAGACTGGATGCAGCAGGTGACGACACATCCGTGGATGGCCCTCTTTGGCACAAAAGCAGTCGTTTGAAAAACATACTTTTCTTTGATCCAGAATATAAATATGTTGCAATTACCTCCATAATCAATTTTCATATGCTTACGTGGAGAACATGACAAAAAAGAGATATTTTAACCATAAAGTATTATGATTCAGGGCCTTAGTAAACTTCCCATTGTAAATCCAACAATACTAAGTACATATGTCAGAAGGCATAGTAAATAACATAATATGAATTATACTGGAATGGCATTGCATGATTCTGAAACCTGGAATTAAAAGGAACAGGATGGAGATAGACTGGATTTAGAGATGGATGAAATAGATACAGAGGAAACTCAGAAAGTAAAAACATCACTGAGCAAATAGGAAGCTAAAGCAGAAAGTGAAAGTAGGAATAGAGAGGAAGAATATGCTCATACAGAAGCGTATTTTATGGTAAAGGACATCCATGTCACCTCATCCTACAGAAGTTTTTATGCCCATGACATTCATTGCACCTTAAATTAATGCCCCACAGATCTCTTACAAAAGAAGACAAAATGCGTGGCAATTTTGACAGGAAAGAAATGCAATGTTGAATATCTGATTTTCATTTTCAAATATTAATGAAATTTTGTCAGTAATATTTACTGCATTTTCTATTTAGTCCATTCCAAAACTCAATTACACTGATATGTACTTGAGTAGATGCAAGTTGAGTGATTTTGATGGTTATCACAATAGTTATGTTAAAATAGTTAAGATAGATCAGTATTGGTCCCAGGACAAGTTGTACACATATAGGACAATTCAGTTCACTAGGTAGTAAATCAACTACAATGTATTGTTATGTTACATGGAGTCAAAAAATAAAAGTAATAAAATAAAATAAATATATATAGAAGGAACAGAAAGTAATTTAAATTATAAGCATAAACTTAAGACAAGCTTTATCATTTAAATACTCATTTACAGAGTAAGAACCCCCATCAATTAAAATATGTATTTTTACTGCTTTTTGAAGTGCACTATTGATGTAGTTGCTTTAATCTACGCAGGTAAATAATCAAAAAAATAACACACCAGCATTTACAGGACTCTTGGACTATAATGTAAGGTTGTGAGGCATGAGTCAACATTCTTTTTTATTCCTTGCATTATGACTATGAAGATCCAGGTTAAAATGAAGATTGACATTGGAATGTTGTTCCTTAACATATACATATAACAGTAACAGAAAATATAAATGCATTGTAGGGTTAAGAAGTAAAGTTCCTTAAATAAATTCCTACAGCTGTAATGTTTTCCTACACCCATCAAGATCCTCGCAGTCTACATATTTCTGAAAAAATATTGGGGTATAACTTGGGATATTACTTGGACCAAAACAAAACATCTTGGTACAAATTTTGCACATAATGGGTCAGGATATAAAATTCTACACTGAAAATTGTCAGTAATATTGCTCACATATATTAAGAGAGGAAAAATATTAGAAAAGCAAAACATAAGTAGAAAAGGTAATGAGTAAGAAGATCACTCATTGGATAATATGTAGTAAGGAGATAAGCACAAAAATATGGAAAATGGATTTTACAGCAATGAGTACGTATGCACACAGTTGCAATTTAACTAACAGAGCTACATAATATTCTACTTAGGGAGAAATTGAAACTGATTACAACAACAAAACATGCTTGGGATTATAAAATTTATCTTTCTGCATCTTTGCATGCAAATTACATCACAAAAATAATAATATAGCTTAGAGTGATTCTAGGAAATTCACGTTTCCTGAACCCTTTCTTTAAACCTGCATATCTTTCTCTAGCCCTTCATTGCTGACCACCTGACCAACAGAAGTCTTTCAAAATGATCCTAACCAGCTGCCATTGTTCTTGGGTCAACACTGAGCCCATCCACCCTCCCTTTACCCACTTCTCATAGGACAGCTGTCAAGAGGGGGTGGTCAGGGTGCCTGGCCAATATGAGATGGTAAGGTAAAGTGCCTACGACACTCAGCATAGGGACAAGGGCTGATGAAAACAGAGCCAGGCAAGGGCATAGATAAGGTCCATGAGAATGGACCGAAATTTATTTTGTCACAGAGCTACTGGCCGTACTTGTTGAAGTAAGTCAGTGTGTGTATGAGAAGAAAGAGACCACCCATGTAACAAATAATGTTAAATAAATACACTTGCTTTGTCACTACCACCTGAAGTAAATTATAGATGACAACTTTATTTAAGAATATTGGCAATTTTCCACAATAAATTCCCAATATTCTTTAATTATGATATTCCACCAGATCAAGCCTGAAACAACTCTATTTATAGATGACAACAACAGGTTATGGGCCTAGAACAGTAATGTTATTGCAGTGTTGCAGAAGAAAGTAAGAGAGAGAAGACCGGTGTCCAAGCACGGCAACATGACAGACCAAGAGACAAAGGATATTATCCCTAAGCTTAACCGAGGAAATTACTATTCATGGTCTCAGCAGGCCAAGTCTGAGCTAGTGGAGAGAGATTGTTGGAATACCATTGATCCTGAGTTTGGAGACATCAGCGAGGTGTATTACAATGAGCAGCAATAGAGAACCAACTGGAAGGCTCTTGCCTTCGTGCTGACATATGTGACCAATGCGAACATCAAAGACATCGGTGATTGTGAGAAAGCAAAAGACACATGGGATAAATTAAAGAGAATACATTCATCTTTCACCCTCATTCAGTGTTTAGAAAAAATGAAAGTATTGATGGATATGGTCAAAACTGATGATGTACCCATGCATAAGTATACAGCTAAAATTTAGGGCCAAACTAGAGTTATCAGAAGAGAAAATTTTTGCCTGGAATAGAATGAAAAACAACTTGACGGGGTATTCTAAGTTGGACTCCCAAAAGACCAGAATAAATTTTTAATTTCGATGCTGGAAAAAGAAGCTGATCTGTCAACGGAGAAAGTAAAGGCAGCTCTACTCCAAGACGAGGACCTGAGCAAGCTTAAAAATGTGAGCGGTGCTTTCATGTCAACCAGTTCCAGAGGTTGAGGAGGCGACAACTTTGACCAGGGTAGCAGTTGTGGAAGAGGGGAATATAAAGGTGGGGGCAATCATCAACACAATGGTGGAGACAACAAGCAGTCCGGATCATCTGGAGCGAATGCTGGGAAGGATCAAGAGAGGAAGTGCTATAGTGCAGAGAATTCGGTCACATAGCAAAAGAGTGCAAATCTACCCAGTGCTTCAAGTGTGGTTAGTTAGGACATATTCTCAAAGACTCATGAAGAACATGATGAAGGGAAGTCTGAAAAGAAAGATGAAAACAACAGCAATGCAGAAAAGAAGATATAGAGTTTGTGCCAGTACTTGAAATGCTAGTAGTGCATCTGGGTCTAGTCAATGGTTAGTAGGCTGCACTGCTAATGATCATATTTGTTTTGGTAAGAGTTTGTTTGTCTCCCTCAAGGCTAGAACAGTAAGGCTAGTAAGTGTTATTGGATAAAGAAAGTGTAGCTGTAACAGGTATAGAAACTGTTGGATAGGAAATCACAGAAGAATATGGAGGATGGACATTATCGTTGTCAAATGCTATATATGTACCTGACTTTTCGTTCAACCTGCTGTCATGTTCAAAGTTAGCCAAGAAGGGTGGAATAAAATCCACAGCTTCAGGCTCTACTTTGTAGAAACTTTCAATATTCATTACAATAAAGTTTTGTACTTTCCTACACTTTTTATTTTTTTTAAACACACTGCACGTTTCACCAATTTTATGGCATCGTCAGGGTCAGGTATAGTGTGGTGAGTTTAAAAAATAAAAAGTGTAGAAAAGTACAAAACTTTACTGTAATGAATATTAAGAAGGGTGGAGTTTGTGAAATTTATAAAAAGGACTGTGTTTCTAGAGATAAAGATAATTACAATGGAAGGTTATTTAAAACACATGAGAGAAATGGTTTATATATATATATAGGTAATTATGTATTTTGCAAGTGAAAAAGGTTATTGCAACCAGCGTAGTGGTCAAGCGATTTTAAAGTAACAAATTCTGTAGCTCTGAGAAGTGCTGTAGAATGTAATTCAAGGTCGGGTCATTTGCTTACTGAAGCTATTGAAAAGATCCATTTAATTGAGTGTAAGGGGAAGTTTGAGAAAAAAATGTGACCTGCAAAAAGTGGAAGGCAACAAAAATATATTTTATTCAGATAAGTGAGCGGAAGTCAGCTAAATTATTGGATTTAATTCACACTGATATGATGGGAAAATTGACAGTCTCTTAGGGAGGTTCAAGGTTTGTTGTCACTTTAGTGGATGATTATTCTAGATTTATGACTGACAGATAGGTGTGTTCAAGTTAATCCAGAAATAACCTGTTTGTTGGTATATATTTAGACTTGCTTCGCTCACTATGGAGCTCCACCCCAAAACCCCCTCGATGGCTTGCTTCCCAAACATCTTTTTTCTGGCAAAATAAAGAGATTTGGCCCCTTCGGGGCCTTGCAACTATATGTAGATGGTTTGGGTCTCTGGGGTGAAATGCATCAAGTTGAATGGATCAAAGCTAATCTGATAAAATTATTGGAAGTAAGAGATTTGGGTGTGATGAGTGAGTTTTTATCCATGCATGTTGTTCATGAAGATGATAAAATTGGTAATGATCAAAGGAAATATATAAATGATGTTTTGATTGAGTCTAACCTTCCAGCAGGTGTGCATTTTTTAGTCAGACGAGCGGGCGCATCGTGTACTCAGTACATGAAGATGCTAATTAAGAAAAAATTAGGTGTTTTGTAAAATAATGGTAAATTTTTCATTGGTTAGCTTTAATATTTATTTACATAATTGTTCATATTTTACATGTTCATTTTTTACTATTACATCTTTTAATAGCAGTCTAGCTTGCCGAAGAAACTTGTTCCTTGGCATCTTGTAGGCATGGAAGGCAAGTGACAAAGGCTCATGAATGTTTGTTGGTAATGTGCCAAATGCAATTACAAAGTAGATGTGTTATTTACACATAGTTTGCATCTCCCTCTTTTTGCAAAATTCATGGGAGTAGTTTTCACTTGTGAATGGTAGGTAGCACTTGAGGTATGCTTCTAATTGGAGGGCAAAGTCAAAACAGTTGATTTTGACAGTAAATGTGCATTTTTGAGACCCACGGCTAGATTGTTTCTGAATATCCTTCTTCCATACTGTTCTTTATCATACCATGTTTATTGAAAAAAACAGAATATGAGTTTATGCCAGCTATATTCAAGAAAAGAAAAAAAACATGAAAATGGTGGGCTATAGGCTACACACATTCTATCAACTGTGTTTACTGCCCCTTTAGTTTCATTGTAATATGCTATAATTTTTGGTTTGTTGGTAGCTGCATGGATGTCACGCATTGTAGACATTAGAATGATGGCTTTGAGTCTTGGTACATATGACATGAGCATCATGTTTCTTTGGAATCCAAGCAATGAAGTATGTACATACTTACCTCGCTTCATTCAACAGAAATTCATGTGGGATTTCTTGCTTGTTTTTCGGCACTCCCGGATCAATGCAATTTTTATCATGAGAAGATATTGAGCTAATGTATAGTATACCAATTGTAAGTGGTAAGAGTTCTGTTGTTGTTGTCAAATAGCAGCATGAGACTTTTGACTGTATCAGACAGTGAATTTCATACTTTATCTTTTCCATCCATTTGCTGCCCATGATAGAGTTCTTTATTGTCAAAGTAGAATAATTTTGCATCACATTGTGCCACATACTCAAACCACATGCTGCTGGCTTACTTGGGAATGTACTGCATAAAGCTACATCAACGTCTGAATGGATACAACATTTCTTCAATTGCAGTGTGATCGCTCATCTTGTAATTTTTTATGCAGCCACTCAAAAATCAATCTAAAATCGACCGCATTTCTGGGAGTTTATCTATATTCCTTCTAGCTTCCCTGATTGTAGAATCTTCCAAATTGGAGACATTGCAACAGAAACAGAAATCTCCTCTACCTCACAAAAGTTGTAAGTGCCACGATTCCACTGCCGTCCCGATTTTGGGCATAGTTCTAGAATATTGGTATGATGCAACTATGTTTTATGCCAACCAGAAATACACTTACTTCTTCTTCATCTTCGGAGGCTTCTTCCGAATTACTCTAAGCATCACCCTGATGTACTTCTTCCACTTCACATTCAGAATCATCATTGTCAATGGCATCATCTTCCTTTTCCTCTTCGTTGGAGTCCAACAGAAGCCTCGAGTTGATAGTTCCTCGGCTTCAATTTGGAAACTATTTTTGTCAAAATTAGTTTCACTAATGTAAAATGTATTGATAAAAAATAACATCTTTTTTATACAACAAAAAGTGACTCATTCTCTGATGTAAATGTAAGGGTAGGAAATTACAGGTAAATGTACCTCTGAAGACGTTCTTTCCATGATAGCCAGGTCTCTGCAACACACGTAATATTTTGTTTTAGGAGAAAATGACTGCCATAGAAAAAGATGAACAGATAATCAGTAACTTGCGATACTTTTCACCAATTACTGTTAACAATAAAAAATTCAATATCTGATAGAATAACAAAAATATATGAACAGACCTTGAGTGTTCGTAGATTCACTGGGCCTCGCAGCACACAACGTATGGACTCCATGAAGCGTTTCACTTTCTTATTCTGGAAAAACTGATTCTTAGACAAGAATTTCTGCACACTACGAAGGCCATTCGTACAAATGAGGAATAGAAAATGGTCCCAAGTTCCCTTACGATAAAATGGATTAAAACACCAAAAAACTGTCCGCTGTGTACACAGTACACATATGTGCCCGCCGGAAGGTTAAGCTTGAGCAAGCAAAAGGCAGGTCAGCTCCGCTGCAAGTGAATAACAATGACCAAACTAAAACAGGAAATGAAAGGGTTGATAAAAGTCAATATCAGCATGCAGTTGGAAAACTTTTATATTTACCTGGTTGTACTAGACCAGACTTATGTTTTGCATTGAGTTAATAGAGTCAAAGTAATACGTAATGACCCAAAGAAGTGAAATTGGAATGATATTGGTCATGTGTTAATATATTTAAAAGCAACCAAAGATTTTAGGATTTTTCACTCTTAAGATTGAAAATGTTAAAGAATCTATCATAGCTAATTTTGATTCAGATTATAACTGTACCAAAGGATTAAGAGTGTCATATTCTGGATATGTTATATCACTGAGTATTGTGTAATGTTGCTATTATTTGGAAAACAAAAAGGCAAAGTGTAATTGCTATGTCAACTTTAGAGCCAGAATATGTCGCTATGTGTGAAGCAACTAAGGAGACATTGTGGTTAGTAATGATTTTAAAGGAAATGGGACAAAGTCATTTAATCCCAAAACCATTTGCGATTCAAGGTGATAATCAAGGGGCCATAAGTTTAAGTGAAACTGGTTTAGACTACGACAGGTACAGACACATATAACTTTTGTTTTTTGCAAGATCATGCAAGTAAGGGGACAATTCAAGTATACACCCTCTTCACAAAATCTAGCAGATTTATTTACAAGTGTTCAACGGACCTAAGACTGAGGAATTTGTATTTATGTTGGGATTATATAAGGTGTATGTTTAAGGATTTTTATTGTATTTTTTTTTTAAATTTAGTTTTATAAATGGAAATAACTGTCAAGAGGAACTGTTGGTAGCAATGTAGCATACATGCCAGGTAGCACACATGCCAGGTAGCATACATGCCAGCCAGTTTTCATTCTCCCTTTTTGCAAAAGGCACCTATCACTCAGCCTCAATACTGTACAATAAATTGCCAAACTACTTTAAAACCATTACCCCTCCTGTGATTTTCAAAAGGAGAGTCAAAGAATTCCTAATGAAGAAATGCTACTATAATGTAAGAGAATTTCATTTCTTAAGTGATCATATTTGAACAACTTTGTATATAGTTATATGTTCATTTTAACATTGTAATTTCTGTGTGTATATGTCCTGTCCTAAATTCTTGACAAAACCATGTATGTAATTGCTAATGGCGTAGTAAAAAATATTATTATAAAAATCCACAGCTTCAGGCTCTACTTTATAGAAACTTTTAATATTCATTACAATAAAGTTTTGTACTTTTCTACACTTTTTATTTTTTAAACACACTATGCGTTTCACCAATTTTATGGCATCGTCAGGTGTAGTAGTTTGTAGATTTAGGAGAAGGTGATACTACGGATGAAGAAGAGGAATCAGATGAAGTAGTCCACATAGGGGCCAAAAAGCCTGACTCCTCTCGGAGGGTGAAAAAATCAGGCCCAACACCAGGATAGATCAAAGAGGACTGGATTGAACATTCAACTGAGAATTTACCATTTAGTTTCTCTGGCAAAGCTGGTTTGAAAGTGAGTGACTTTGGCACTGAGTCGATTGAATATTTCAATTTGTTGGCAAATAGGGAATTGAATGAATTGTTTGTAAAATGTTCAAATGAATACAATGAAAGAATTTTTACGGGCAGGCAATGGAAAAAATTTACACAAGAGGAATTTCAGATTTTTCATGTACTGCTGTTCCATATTGTAACAATAAGAATGAATAGACTGCAAGATTACTGGAAAACAGATGAACTATTTCAAATTTCTTGTTTTTCCCATTTCACGAGTAGGAAAAGGTTTCTTTCCATTCTTCATACACTCCATTTCTCCAAGAATGGAAACGTGGCCAAGCAACAAGATCAGATTGAAAAATTAAGGCCTCTAATCAACCATTTGAATAAAACAATCGATTCCATTTATTACCCAAATAGGGATGGATCATTGGATGGATCGATGGTTTTGTGGAGGGGTAGGTTACTGTTCTGGCAGTACATAAAGGGAAAGAGACATACATATACGTATTCCATCGTAGGTTTCTGCGTCATTCAGATGAATGCTTCTCCATTTTTGGGTGTCCACCACGTAGGTTGCCTTTTCTGACAACAGTTTCGCCCATATTCTGTTGTCAGAAAAAGCAAACTATGCAGTGGAAACCCGAAAATGGAGAAGCATTCAGACATACATATGGCATAAAATTGTACTTGCTGACAGAGCCTAGTGGTCTTGTTCTTCAATGCATAGTTTATTCTGGGGAGGGGACTCTTACCGAAGTTGGCAAACATTAAGTGTGGTGATGATGCTGATGGAAGGTAAATTTGGAGTTGGCCACAGCATTTTCATTGACAATTATCACAACAAGGTTAAACTTTCACTGAGCTTGTTAAGAGAACATACATGCTGTACAGGCACCTCTGGCAAAATGGAAAAAATAATCCTTCTGTGGTAGTTACTAAAAAACTGAAAAAAGGCAAGGTTGTCAGTAGGTACAGCAGAAATGGTGTTTGCGATGCAAAATGGAAAGACAAGAGAGAAGTACTTTTTATTTCAAGTGAATTTAAATGTGAAATGGTAGACGTGACAAACAGGAGAGGATTTAGGAAAAATTTACCCCTATCCGTTGCAAAGTATAACAAATTCATTGCAGGGGTTGACAGGCAAAGCCAATTGCTTTCGCATTACCCCTGAGAAAGAAAAACACTCAGATGGTATGTATAAAAAAGTGGGGATTCATATTTTTCAGGTGATGCTCACTAATTCATTTATCTAATATAATACATATGTATTGTAAAAAAAATTAGTCCTTACCATTTTAGGTTACAGGTTCTTAGATCTATTCTGAGTTCTAGAATTTTTCCACTGTAAGCACCTAAAAGACTGTGAAAATTGTGCATTTGCCAAATAAGGCTCCCATAAATGCAAAATAATATATTTTAATGCCGTAGTTGTAGGATGTATTCTAATAAAGGGAGAAGGAATCATTGTACTATTGCAAGGAGTGTGATAGAGAGTTTGTTTAAATGGATGTTTTCCAAAGTATGTACATGTCAGGAAAAATAATAAATTCTGTAAAAATTGATTTAAAACTTTGCTGTTTGTGTTAATTTATTTGTAAGTGTATGAGATATGCGTGGATTTGGAGCTCACTGAATATGCCTTTGAAATTTCTGGGTTTTCCCTCGCAGGCGGCTTCACAAAAGGTGAGTGCACATGCTTTTTGCACACCATCATAAAAATGCCATCACCACTTATCCCTATCAGAGATCAGCCACTAGGTTGTTTGGTTGGCACACTCATCCAGAAGCATTTGTCCTCATTGGAAGGTCTTTGTTATGGGATTAGTCGGTAGTACTTCGGGTCCTTTGAAAGACAAGGATCTTCCTGGAGTGAAAGCTGTCAGTTCACAGCCACTTCCAACAGCCATGGAGATTCTTACTCAGAGGAGTAGATGTTATTTGAGAAAATAGTATGCTTCATATCTCTGTAGTGTCTATTCCTCATAGCATTGATGCTGCACAGTGAGATATTTTGTTAAAAGTAATGAAAATCTAGCTGGTTGAGGAGATTTGTTAGTTTAATAGTTAATTTAAAAATTAATATTTCAAGGAAACAAAGCAAAAGTACACCAATGTTTCCACTATTTCCAGGTTAATGTCAATGTAGGCAACACTACTACATTAGTGCGATATTTCACAGAGGAAAATCATTCGCATTGATTGGAATTCGAACCCGGATCACTAAATTTCATGCTGAGTGTTTCAGCCAGTTTAGCTACCGAGGCGTCCTCCTCCCCTGCAGATTTTTTCCCGCCCCGGTCAAGGCGAATGATTTTTCCTCTGCGGAATATCGCACTAATGTGCACTTGCAAGTGACTCCGTAAAAGTTTATACCGTGGGTGGCCTCGAAATTGGTGGTCGGTATCCTCAAAATTAGTCAATACTACTACATTTTACTTAGTCATAAATTTGCATTTTCGAGAAATTGGACTGATATCAATCAACTAAAATGTTACATGAATATAAAAGACCAAATTCAACATGATATTTTACTTAAAACCAAAGGTAACTACTGCAATTATTTAAAGACAAAACTAAGGAGCCAGCATCAACACTAATAAATAAATGCTAAATTGTTGCTATTTATATCATTAAAACTTTAAAACATAGCAAAAGGTGCTATAAAATGAGTTTCTCAAAAGGTGTTATAAAATGCCTATTCGGCCATACAGGTTGAATCTAATAACAGTAGTGGTGCTGAATGTATTAATTGCATAATTATGTTCCATTTGGAGCACATACCTTATAAACTGTATCTCTTTTGCCATTCTTTGGAGAGGTTTTTTCAAAATTTTCTTGAACAGCTAGGTCACTAGAAGTTCACGATTATTATTTGCACTAATTGAGAACTAATTATTGTCTAATTTGACATCTTCTACTGCCTTAGACAATTGTTCCTCCTCCTCATCTGGATGAGGTTCTTCCTTTGCAGCCCGATGCCCAAATATTGAACTGCCAACTCTAACATTTGAACTTCCCAATTCAATCTAGAAGAAATATATTAAATAAAAAAGTTAAGGTAATTGAACAAATCATGACAGTAAAATCATTCCAAGATCATGCTATGCAGGAAGTCACCAGAGACTATATTTATAGGAATTATTAAATTTAAAATATTCACAACATTTCCTAAGCTTATAAGGGCAGCCCTAAATGATGCCAGGGCTAGAGAATAGCACTTAAAAAAAATAATTTCAATAACAGCAAAGTGCAGCTAGTAAAATACTGTGCCTATGTGTGTACCACACGCAATTTAAGAAATTAGGTATGCATTATACATTAGGTACCAGCCACCAGTGCCTTCGCCATTCACTCAGCTAACAAATACGAGCCCAGAACAATGCATCTTGATCAGAAAGAAAAAGGCATGTTCTGCATTATACATACATAGTAATTCAAATAATGTTTTATTCCAATCTCTCCGATGCAATAACAACGCCCAGCAAATATTTTCTCAAGATTTTCCAAGTGAAAATTAGGGTGATATCATATGTAAGGGTGCGCGGCACATTAGTACACATGGTACATACTTTCCAATATCAGCTGTCTTCCCACAATAATATCTATTTTTTCATAGGAACATCAAAATAGCTTTCCAAGTAATTTTTCAAAAACCATTACCTACAACACTACAGAAATAGGAATGAACTGAACATCTTTCCTTTTCCAAGCTCAAATAATTGAATTGAAAAGAGTAATACTTCTCTGGAATAACAGCCCATTCAGCCTGAAAAAAGCTTCTCCAATGAGGATTTTGTAATTTCTGAGGTCCAGTCATGTTCTTAGTAGCATTTTATTGCTATTTCTATTCAAAACTTAAAATACCAAAGAGCACGCAATTTGTGGTTTAAATTCGGACTGGCTCTGCAATATTAAAATAAGATATTGAAGTAAAAGGAAAAATTTAAAGATTGCTGAGCATATCTTCACAAGTCCTTAGCATTGCTGAAAGTTCAATGTGCCATGAGCAAGATATGTACAGTAGAAACTCGAAATTACGAAGTCAACGGGACCGGAAAAATTGGCACTTCATAATATCAAATTTTGTATGAATGATTATCTTTCAAAAACATTGTGATGAAGCTCTTTTTTGTTTCCTTAGATTAATATGTACTCTCGCGATGTACTTGCATGGTTTACGAAGTTAAAATTCATGAGAGTATATTTAAATGTGTATTCATGTCCACAGGGTGCACTCATTGTCAGTTGAACACAACTAATTTGTCGGAGTTTGATTCTTCCTATTTTCGTAATTTCCACCGCGTCGTTCCAGCTTTCCGCGGCGGAAATCCCGAAAATCGGAAGAATCAACCTCCTTCCAAGCCCCGCCGAAATTTACATCACCACAACTAACTTGTCGTTCTTTTTTCCAATGAATGATTAGACAATGAAGTGTCTTTGCACAATTTTCGTGCAGTTTGGACTAAGCCTATGAAGCTTCTTAGTGCATTTTTCTATATTATTTCTTAACTGGAGAACTTGTAACTTTAGCGTGAGCGATGTATAATCATCAATAATATTGATTTATGCATACACTAAGGAAGTGTGTGACTTGCATGATCATTTGCATCGGATATTGAAGACAGTGAAAATAAGATTCTCTCGCGGATTCTTTGCGATGGATGCATGTCATGTATTTTGTACAAATACTAATATACCCGTTAATCTCGCGAAATAACAATCGTTATTCTCCCTTGGATTCATCTTATTTGTGCGTGGTTATTTCCGATACGATGGAGCTTATAGAGGAGTCCAGCCAAATATGTACCTCCTTTCAAAAGTAGATTGTACATACAAGCTATGAACTTCAACGGTGAAGGCGATATAACTCCTTTTACACTTCATCTGCAGGAATGCAGCTGAGGTCTCATTTAGGATATTTTTTCAATCACTGGGTTGAAGCAAAAGGGAAGGAAGGTACCTACACCATTTTCCGATACAAATATTTATGGATACTTGAGCATTTTTTCCCTTTGATTATGCATGCACCAAGCGCTAGTCATATTTTAGAATTAACGTGCGTAAAAGTAATTGGTCGTACGAACCAAGATAACTCGTATTTTCTCTGGTTTTCTTGGCTGTTGGCAACGGAGTCTACATCAAAACGCTCAATTAGGGTGGGAAATTAAACCTGATTCTTTCGATGATAGCTATTGCCAGCCGGAATAATTATGCAGTGGAGCAAGGTTGAGTGTAATCAGTCTTAAATAGTGCAAAAAAAAGCTTCCTTGGGTTATATTCACGACTGAATCTACCACTCAAACAATATAGCACCATCTCCGATACATTTCATAGATTTTGAGCACACACGTGCAGCAAACGAATGCTGTTCCAGGAATGTTCATCATGGATTACTGCTTGGGAAAACTAGTAGCAAAAAATTCCAGGGATCATGAGAGGAAAATGCTAGTTGTAGCAATTAGTCTCTCGCGGGCGAGTATATCCGTACACGACTAATTTACATATTTTACTCGTTGACAACTCTGTGGACTCGTGGTAACAAAGCCAAATGCATTTTTTGTTCGATTAGTTTCATATTCTATGTGCTACAATGCCTACGATTCAAAGTCGTCCTTAAGGTCTGGTTTCACTGGGACGACCAGCGGCCACGTCCAACCGCCGCGTCTGGACGTCGCGGCTGGACAACACGGCCGGGTGGTTTCATTCAGGCAACTACATCCCGTTTCCGCAGCTGGGCGATGTGGGAGAGTATGGATTTAGTTTAATTACGAATTTGTTATCGCTTTGTGTTTCCTGAGAGTGAGTTGATTTTAAGCTGTAATGGATGGTGACGATTTAGTTTTGTTGCTTTTGTTGGAAGACAAAGAAGAGGACGACCACTGTTGCAAGTAGTTTTACAAAAAAGAGCTGGGAAGGACGCATAATATAAAACGCGGAGAGAGGAGAGCAGAAAAAATCACCCTAAATTGACGCAGACGTCGGGCATCAGCTGTCAAATTCGACAGCCGAGACGTATCAGTGAAACCGAACCCATTTTATATACATTGGATGAGTACGGCAGTGACTTCCGACTGCTGGGCGTGGATGCTGGATGCAGCCGCAGGATGCCCCAGCGAAACCACACCTTTACTACTGGAGCATAGAAAAATGAGATATCGTTCAGGTAATACATTCAGTGCAGAATGTATTCGGCCACAATGATTAATTAGATGTTTAACTCTGACAAGGAGCGCCGAAAAACGTTTTTGTGATCCATCACTATTCGTATAAACGAGTAACTTTTTCATGTCGGGACCAAGACCCGAGGTTTGTAATTTTAAAACTTCGTTATTTCGTAATATCGCGCACTGTTACATACACTTAGATACCCTTTTAGTCGGGACCGAAGATTTTGCTTCGTAAAATCAAAATTTCGTAATTTCGAGTTTCGTATTTTTGAGTTTCTACTGTATTATGATAATCCACCATTCTGCTCTCGGTTTAAATTCCAGTTTTTTTTTCAAAATTCAAGGATCACTGGCCATCCAGCAGCAGATATATCATAGACAGAGCTAAAGAAATCAATGATATATTTATCTCTTTATTACGGTTCAATAAGTCCTAAGAAGCAACCTTTTTCAATTTAAAAAAATGAAAACCTTGCTCTGATTTGAAAGATAAAAATTTATGTGATATATGTTCCACTCCTTCAAAGGATTAAACTCAAATGAGAGAGATAATTTAACCAAACAAAGTGCATTTGAACAATAAAACACTAATACTCACAGCATGCTGAAAATCATCTGACATCCCCATGGACAGTTCAACCTGAGAACATGTCAAGCCCAATTCCTGGCATACTTTCTCTCGGCAGTTCCTGAGACTCTGTAAGCAACAGAAAAATAATCAGTTATCAGTGAAAATGTTATGTAAAAGAAAATACCAGTGAGGGGATGAGAACACATGATGAAAAACCCAGTTGTGGAACGGCCACTTCATAGAAAAATGAAATGCTTCCATGGAAAAATCATTGACATTATGTAGTATAATTTGATCAAGCTTTTTGATTCAACTTACAAAGTTAAATTGAATGCATTGTAGATGATGAATTACTTCACATTATACTGATTAAAGACATAACTTGTTAAAACAAAGGACATTTAGCTCACAATAGATATTTTTTAAAAATTAAACAAATAAATAAATAAATCCAATACTGAAATTAAGAACTGAAGCTAAGAATTAGGCGAGAACAAAATCAAAGAAGTCGAGGTGATCCATCTCTACTAACAATCAATTAATTTTGACCAAAAATAATAAAGAGTGCTGAAAGAAATTCACAAGACACATAAAACCCATTAGAAAACAATTAATTGTACATATACATAATTTGCTTGATGTGACCGAGGGAAAGTGTGTCCTTAAGATTTTCTATTTGTGTTAATTTATGCAACACCAGTAGAGAGTTGGATACATGACATTTTCTGGGAAGGCATATTCCCAAAAGAAACTACATTTCCATTAATTTTATTCCTCAATCAAAAGAAACTCTCCGCATTAACAACTTCAGTTTGTTTATTTATGTTTCATTTCCATACTGTTGTAGAATTGCTGACACACTTTGTTGAGTGTTTTTGTCAAGTGCGAAAATAACTAGGGTCCCAACTCATTTAATTAAGTCAAATTCATGATTATCCACACTTTTTAAAAGCTGAAAATCAAAATTTTCACAGTTTCGTTGCAGTTAAATACATTCTCATATGAAATCATATTTTTTTTGTTGAACTGTCATTTTGAAGAAAGATTAGATTTGACATGTTCAAGTAGGTTTTTATTGTCAATTTAATGAAAACTTAAAGTGATTGCCAGAATTCAATGCAACTGACACTCACTGAAAAATTATCCAAAAATGTGCCTATTTATCTTTTCCACCTTCTTAACCCTAATGCTGGGATGAATTTCAAGGGTCCAGCAAAGAAATACAAAAAAGTCAATAGGCCTGTCAGTCAGTGAATCCACTTGCTCTCTTAAAGTGATATTTACCGATTTTATTTTTTGACAATTACATATCTATTTTCGTGACGTGTGAGAATGATACAAGCTTGGCTAGGTGTAGGACATGGGGATAGCGATGTTGACGGCAAATTGACAGACGGCAGTGACGAATCGCGGTCACACGGAAATCCACCATGGCAGAATAGTAATGCAGCTATCCGGGTGCACTTCGTCCAATTGCCGAATTTGCATGCAACGTGCAATTACTGCAATGCAGTACTAAAAAACCTATAATATTGCCTTTATGTCTCATTTGAAATTTTGTTCATAAGCTATAGCCTATTAATATTTGTCATAAATATGTTACTTCTTCATTCATGAAAATTGACAACATTAAATTCCAAGTGATCATTGATTTCAATGGCAAGCTTAAAATAAAACATTTGACAAACTTACTTATCTAGAGTGGTGGAACTAAAAAATATGAAAGTAAGGATTTGCTTTATAAATCCAAAAGAGCTAAAGATCACATTATCTTGTTCACAGGTGTGTTCCAGCTAATCGGCCGATCCTAGTTATATTTTATTGTGAAAAAGCACAAGCTACTGGGTGTAATTTTGCTTTGGAACCTTTTGGGTTGCACTACTTTGTGCTAAAACAATGATGTTCCCACTCTCAGGCATGGGCGTAGCCAGGGAATTTGGCTGGGGGGGGGGGGGGGGGGCATGGGACCACCCACCCTCAGGGGGGTCTGGGGGGTACCCCCACTTCAAGAGGGGGTGTTCCTTCCCTGGAAATGTATGAACGGGGCCAAAGGGATTGCGCCGCCGTGCTGTAGCTCGGCCGCAGGCGGGCGGTTGCCAGAGCTGTGTGAAGCGTGGCAGCCACAATTTGTCAAATTTTTCTGGGGGGGGCCACGAGCCTTCTGGAGGGGGCCGGGCCCCCCCAGGGACTCCCCTAGCTACGCCCATGCTCTCAGGTCTTTACAAGACAAACATTTACTGTAATTTTTGTCTTGCCATCGAAATATCCATTTTACTCAATAATCCAGCACCCACGAATGTGAATACCTATACTACCCAACCCGAAAATTACCCAATACCCGCAGATATTTCACTACCTGAATCCCAACCGACCCGAAATGAAAAAGTGCTACCCGCACACCCCTATTACAAAGTAAGTGCTAATACTACCACTAATGCACAAAAGCAAATGAAATGGTAAATCTTGGGTGGTAAAATTTGATGCGCATGCAATGATACTCACCTGAAAATCTGGATTAGGCCCCAATGAAAGATCATATCCAATCGATCCTATTGTCATCAACCCTAAGAAATTCAAATGCTTACATTTGTCTAGTATATGTTTTGCAAGGACATGAGCTTCATCTGGTAGACAGCCACTTTTCCCTTAAATAAAAAATAAATATTTAGAGAAATTTATATCCTACTAAGTGAAAGCATATCTCTTTTAAATTTCCTACAAACTACCAAACCGTTAATCCCAAATCAGTTCATACAGGTCATATCCTCAGTCTTTTAATATTTGCAAAAGCTATTATCTGCTAAATTTATCTTGGCAACTGAGGGTGGGATAAAAGTGATGTGTCTGTGATTCAGGGGAGGAGAGAGCCAATCAGTCAAAGCCCCCCCTTCCTGCATTCTGACATCATTCTCTCCTCCTGAGGCACTGTGGTGGATTCATTGGCTTCTAAGAGCTACCTTGCCAAGCTTACTGGCCACTGCCTTCTCTCTTGCGATTCCTGAGCCTGCTGACAGTCATGAGCCCTGGGTGTGGGAAAATCTCCCAATTACTTCCCTTCCCACAATGGCTCTCCCCCCAAGGTGGAATTGAATTGAAGGAAGGCTCAGGACCTTCTGCAGCACCTTGAATTGCAAAGATATATTTAACAGATAATATTTGCCACGATGGAACTATAACTACAGAATAATTTTTAAGATTTAACAGAGAGAATCCACCCTAATTGATTGAATCAACCTCCGGGTTGAAATAAATAGGCTCCTCAATATTTAAATTTATTGCTTTTTATGGTCCACAATGAGAGAAAGATTTGACATAGAGAAGAGAAATATAACAAAATACCTCAAATCTAAACCTATACCAACGCCTAGTATTGTAAAAAGTATAGTTTAATCGCAGAAATCCAAAATAAACTTACCAAAACTATATCAACACCTTTTAACCTCAAACATATTGGTATATCATTTTTAGTAGGAAATATCATTTTTATAGTAGGAAATATCATATATATAGAAATATCATTTTTAGTAGGAAATTTCTAAGATTTCAGAATATACCTGTAATTATGGGAAAATAAACACTTAAAAATCAACCGCTCATAGGATTTCAAACAAATTAATAGCAGCTGTTTAAAAAATAATCCACAAGGAATTTATGCATAGAATGATATAAAATTGGACTTACAAGTGGATTGATCGATCAATTAATGAAGAGGCACTGAGATGAGTGGGAGATGATTGAAATCTCATAAGAACTAAAAATAAAAGGAGGAACTTCGACATATTTTAAGATAAGTGTCTAATGAAGACAACCAGAAGCACAGTTAGACCTTAGCTGAGATACATGGAGCAAATAATGAATTATGAGGAAACAAATAAATGTGTAGAGGTGAAGAGGCTAGCTGATAGAAGCATAGAGTGGAAAACCGTGTCAAACCAACCGTAGGGTTGATGACCAGCATAGATGATGATGACAAAGGCACAATTGTGATTTAACGGGAAGTAAGCCAGTTCGTATAAGAGCACATTCAGAATAGATCTTTCACAAAGAATGATACATATTCTGAGGTATGTACAAAAACCACTTGAGTCCTACTACATCCATTCATACAATTCCTGCATTTCCTGTGTACACCTCTCAATGAAGAAATTTCTTCACTATATGAAGTTAGGCTTTCGAAGGTAAAACCATGTTTCCTCAGACATTCGAGACCTAATACTCTCACAAAAAGGGAAATAATGGCACTCAATGGACCAGAGATTCTGCTGCTCGTTCCTTATGATTTTACTGACTCATGCTTGAGGGCATTATGACTTGGGAATGACCTGTAAGTACACAATTTGAGGAGAAACACATATTCCACCATCCTCAGAATTATTGCATAAAATATGGCCTGAAATTTAATTTTAGGTGCATATAATTAATTGATAAAGACCAAATAAGAGCTCCAGTGCCTCATTTAGGTGAGGTACTAAAAGCACTAAGCCAACACACACACAGAAAGTGCCTAAAATGGAACTGCTCACTTATTGAAAACTAAGAATTTAGACTTGGGAAAGCAAATTTCCAGGTAAGATCCCATTTTCCCTGATTTTTCCAGGGTTTCCAGGGCCATTTTCAATTTCCCTGACTTTTCCAGGTTTTTAGGTCTGTAGCAACCCTGTTAATAAAGACAGCAATGGATGCTTCACATATTTGTGCGCTTCTATTATTCAATCAAACATCAAACCTGAGCTAAATCTTAGCAGTGACCAACATGACCACTGCGGTGGTTGTAGGTAGTGGTACGGGTCCAGCCATTCTAGTGTTAAGGAACAAACTTTATTACACACCACATGAAAGCATGGCGATGTAACAATGGCAGTAGGCGATTTTGGGACCAGAAGGGTATATTTTTAAAAACTGGTTTCAATGGAGAAACACTTACGTAACATTACTGAAATACATAACTTATATTCAGCAAAGTTATTACCAGTAGGTCATAATCTATGTCGGATTAATATGCCTTACATTTAATGATTTTTTGTTTTGTCTGGTTTCACCATAGTTAGAGGCATTGTATGCCAAAGTATTACATGGCAACCATATGACATTCGATACATTACTCTTCAATATTGCAGGAGCAATCAAAACAACATACTGCGTATGCCCAAATATAAGCCCCCATTTATGGCCAATTAGTCATCAAAAGGGCAAGAAGGTGCTGTTTTCGAGCATGAAAGAAAAAAACCACTCCAAAATTCAGTGGCTAATTGCCCAAAATAATGGAAAAATACATAGTTATGTACTAATATGACACATATCAGTAAACAACAAAATATATTTTAAAATTAATGGAAAGTTTTTTTTATTATTTATCTTTGTGTCAAAGCTGTTTTAGCTGTATTGCAACTTGGTTAAGGCCTTATGCAACCTGCAATACAACTGTGTCAAATATTTTTCCATTCAAACTGGGGTAACAGTTAAAAAAAAAGACTAGCAACTTTGCTCATAAATTCAACAATAATTCTAGGAGTTTACTGACTATTCTTATTATCTTATTAATTTTCCATCATGACGATGTTTCTATAGCCCTACAATGACCCGGAAAAGTTCTTATATGCAACCCGCAATACAATTGTCATGAATATTCCTTGCATTAGATCTGTGGATGCACAGAAAAGAGACAACCAATGTTATTTGTTATTTTAAGAAGATAAATACAGAGGAAATTCGTGATACGAGAGTAAATATAAACATACATTTATTTCCAAAAATAGAGGTGAAATGTTAGGGGGGTTGGAGTTTATATTCGGAGGGGGGCAATAATTGGACAAATACGGTACATATTTGTCCACAGTAGAAAGTTTTTGGGATGAATTTGGCCAGCATGGTGAGTCACCTTCACGTATAAGACCTAAGGGGTGATTTTCGAGGGATTATTTTGGGGGAAAAGAAGCGTCTTATATGACGTCAAATATGGTACATACATATGTACCCATCACACCACTCCCATTTGGGGTAGACAGAGTCAAAAAAGTTTAATAGGTTTGTGAACCAGTGATTAATTTGCTGGAAATTAAGGCTGTAAGTTGAAATTTACTGTCTAATTACTCAAGTGCAATTTAAAATTTGTGACACATTTGGCATGCCAGAAAAAAATAGCACAACTTTCTGGAAATAGCACGCCCAAAAACAGAGGTAATCATGTTTAGTAATGCAGTTGCTGGGACTTGTCACTCATACAAAAGGCAAATAGTTTCACCAGACTCTTATTGCACAATCTGATGCATGTGTGGATGTATATTGAAAATTGTGTCGTGTAATGTGGTGAACTACAAGAATACATGCACAAATGTATAAACAAGAGATGGGAAAACAGCCCCTTCTCTAATTCTATGCTCGCATTCTCGCAATTTCTGTACATCAAATTGTGCAATTAAGTGCCTCATGTAAAACGGCCTTTAGGTAACGGCTTCCAGAAAAGTGAACTATGGTTGAGATGAGCCCAATTGTAATAATAGTCCAAAATTTGATACAAGGCAGAGAAAGTTCCTGAAACAAGGGGTAATAGTGAATATAATAAGAACTTAGAAGATGCAATTTTTCACAGATAAAAATTTTAATTCAACCCGGGTTTCGATGCACTGCATCATCATCAGGTACATAAATTTGGAAATCAAGGTATATATACAAGAGAAGGTGGGTGAGGGAGGTTAGGAAAGTGGAGGGAGGGAGTGGGGAAGGGGAAAAATTTCAAGGGGGAGGGAGTTTTATTTACACAAGAATATCGTTAACATTTGAAATTTAAAAAAAAAACCAAAAGTTTGTTGAGGTGATGTCCTGCGGCGAGTCGAGGGGGGGAAAGGGACAAGAATTGGAAAAATAGACACTATGTCACTGGTTACTGGAGAATTTTGTGGGGTACACAACAGTAGAATACACCATGTATAAAACCAAAAGGGTTCTTTGTGGAGTGTCCCACGGCGTGTGGTCAGTCTTCGTGATGCCTGGAGCCCAACCAATATACTCCCATACAACAGCGGGAAAGGGGGGTAATAGTGAACATGTCTGAGATTATAGCAGCAAAAGCAAACTCGTAAGTAATAAATAGTTAACATTTTCTATACACTTGTGTAGCATTGAGAAGTTTCATACAAATTTTAAGCAATATAAGTAAGGTTTTTACTGCCCACTAGAAGTCAAAATCAAAGCCAACATGGTGGCATGCATTTTTCAGCACAACCTCAAAATATGTCTTTCTAAGTGTAAAGCAAACTTTACATTTTAAATACTACCGATGAATATCCTAAGTATTTTTTCTGGCATGAACTTTCGATTACAAAAACAATAAAATTAGTACACGACCCTATTCTCGGTGATAGGCCTGTAGAGCTGCCTCTGCTTTAATAATTTCCTCAATACTGGCCTACCCTTCCATACCTCTTTTGCTTCGGTTAAAAACTTTTACTTACAAAATATACCTTGATGGTATCATTGGCATACACAGCTGAGTAGCTCCAATTCCTTTGAACAATGCACAGAATGATTGAATACAAAACAAATGCTCCTTAATACTTTTACTGCAGATTCCCCTTCTTTATTTCTCAGGTGACTGAGAAAAATATTCATGCATGTACATTTGACCACAGTCTTTGTCCCTCTTCTAGTTTCTCTCCAAGTTTTACGGCCAAACCTTCACAAGAGGTTTGGCAGCTCACACTTCTTTATTATTCGTAATCGGGGGACTCCATTCCAAGATATTTAGGGAAGTGTTCTTCTGTCAAAGTTAATAGCATCTTGTTTGGAAGTTGATCTAAAGTAATGGATGGGAGTACCTAGTTTTCACAGATTATATTTCAAATTTTCCCAGAGTAGTTTCTGAATAACTGTTGAGTGTATCATATGTGATGGTTAAAGAAAGCAATTATTGCATGGCATGGGATCCCAGAAATCATTCGAGATGATAATGGTCCAACATTCAAAGAGAAGTTTCAGAAATTAGAGAATGAATTCAAAAAAGTGATCAGCAGTCCGTGCTATCATAAAAGCAACAGGGAGGTAGAAGTAGCAGTAAAGATAGTAAAGAATATATCTATATATCTATATCTAAATATATAACATTGAACCAGTTTTCAGGACTCCCAGAGTATTGTATGCTGCTGGAGTCTGGCCACACCTTTTAGAAGTTGTTAGGGGGAAGGCAGATCAAAACACCCACAACCATCATGCTTTATCACAGGAATGATAATCTCTTACCTGTCTTCTTTTGAATGAGCACTGATAGAAGGTTTGTGGTGCACAAGAATGAGCCAAGAAAAATTATGAACAACACCATGAAGCTTGAATGTAATCATCATCAGCCCCGGGAGTGTGGGTTTGGAAAAGGGATTAGAGCCAATATGGCCTACTCCCAAAGGCGACCAGTCAACCGAGGTGAAACCCCATTGCAGTGCCCAAAGGGGCGATTCATCAGCACCAAGGATCAACGGAGGAAGTTAAGTAGCAGTGTAGTGCAATGGAAGAAAGTCACGATCCTAATAACACATCCACTGGCCAGAGACTCCCAAGTGGAAGATACAGTACAGAACAGATGCAACCTCAAAGGAAGCCACAGATGATGCTGGGTAGGGAAGCATTCAGGTGATAGGAAGAATCAATATCAATAAAGACACAGAATGCTGGTTTGCTTTCCTGTGAAATTGGAGGGATCTGAGATCCAAGGAGTAGGAGTAGGACAATGTGGTGCTTTTAACTCAGCGGGAAACCCGAAAACATTCCTGCAGGTAGAAGAGTAGTCAATGCAGAGCAGGTGAGTGATAGGATTATATGTACATATGTACTTGTTTTGACAGATCCAAAAAAAATTAGAAATAATCCAGGAGTATATGCTGACCTCCAAACAGAGAGTAAGATGTAGATGGTATGCAAAATCAGCTGGAGGAAATGCTACATACCTGGGAGTAAGCACTAGGTAGTATGTAACTAGGAGTTGGAAGTAGGGTGAAGGAAGAGATGGGTGGGAGGTGGGCAATAATGGGCTAGGAATGAGAAATTACCACAGCAAGAAATCTGGAGTTTTATATGAGAAATAACCTAATGAAAAGAAATATATGGTTCAGACATCATCCTTTGCTTAGGTACACTGGGAGGACACCAGGAGACACAAGTTCCAGACATATAATATTATTTTTAGACATAGATTCAGGAACAGTGTTTAAAACTCACATACCATTATTGGGCAGATACAGACTCACACCACAACTTTAATAACAATGAAATGCTTCAATAAATTCAAAAGTATAAGACAAGGTAGGAGGCTAAGAAATTAGTATACAAAAGCATCAACTGGGGAGATGAAGAAGTATCAAGTGCTGGCTGATAAAATCCTAGATGAGCATAATGGATTGAGATCAGTAGAAAATGAATAGGGAAGTCTGAAAAAAGGAATTTAGGAAGCAGCAAAATCAATGGTACGTAAAGTAAGTGCAACTATAATTAGAGACAGTGAATAATGAAGGACATGAATGGGAGATATTAGAGAGAAGGAAATAGAATAATGTCAATACAGATTAAGGCAAGAGAATGTCCCAGGAAATTAATGGTAGGCTTGAGAGAGATACTAACAATAAGAAAGCAAAGTACGCACGTTGGAGAGAACAGATCAACTCCTTGGAGAAATTAAAAAAATAGAAAAGAGCAGATGCAATATATAGGAAAGTAAAGGAACTGACAGGCATTGGTTACAGAAAGGGAATTCAAATGATAACAGATAAGACAGGAAATTTAATCATGGAACCAAAATAAATCCAACAGACGTAGATTGAATATTTTAGAGAGCTGTAAGGAAAGGAAATGAGGCCTAGTATGTTAGATAGAATGGGAAAGTGACACCAACAAGGATATATCCTTAATAGTGAAATCAAAAGAGTATGTACTATGAGAAATGAAAAGGAATAAGGCAGTATGATTAGATAACATGCCCTCAGAGTTTCTAAGGAGTATGGGCAGGAACAGAAGATGAAAACTTATTGCACATATTCATAAGATTTATGAAGATCAAGAGTGACTGGAGGACTTCATGACAACTAATTCCTATACCGAAGAAGGAGTAAGGCAAAAGCATACTAAGACTATAGGGTATAAATTTAATATCACACATGGCAAAAGTAGTCCTTAAAGCCCGTTTCACACGGGGCACATCATTGCATAATCTGATGTACGTATGAATGTGCATTTCAAATTGCATCATGTAAAGCCGTGAATTGTGAGAACACATGCCCGAATGCTTGAACCCGAGATGGCAAAAAAGCCCCTGCTTTAATTCAAAAATGATTGCATGGCGATTGAGAAAAACATGCAGTTTGGAGTTGTGCAATTTCGTGCCCCGTGTAATACAGCCTTAAGAGTTGTAACTGGGTGGCTATAGAGCAAGGCCAATGAATACCTGGGTGATGACCAGTTTTGGTTTATGAGAGGGACAGGAATGCAGGATTCTATATTAGTGACAAGGACCCAAGCGGAAAAAAACCTAGAATATAGTGATGTTTTTGCTTGCATCATAGATTTCGAGAAGGCAATGGAAAGAGTGAATTCGACAAAATTAACAGAAATTCTGAGGAAATTAGGGGTAGATTGGAGGGACAGTCATCATATTTGGCATCTCTACATGAACCAAATGAAACAGATAAGGGTAGCTGACTGAGAAACGGAATGGACCAAGATAGGACAGATAGGATAGATAGGCAGGGGTGCCATTTATCATAATTTCTTTTTAAAGAAGAAATGATATGTAATTATGGAGATTCACAGATGACCAAGCGATGGTTAGCCTGTCAGCAAATGGTTTGCAGTCAATGAGTCAGGAGTTATAGGTACAGTATGAAAGGTAGGGGATGAAGATAAATCATAAGAAGATGAAGGTAATGAGATTTTCTGGAAGAAAGAAGACAGGACTGAATATGAGGAGGGAATGGAATAAAGTAGAGCAGGTAGAACAGTTTATGCATCTAGGTAGAATTTTGGAGGAAAATGGCTTTCGGGGAAGGGACGTTCGATGTTGAATAGCCCTAGCTCAGGAGGCATTATCGAAAATAATGAAACTGATGAGAGGGGATCTAAGGAGAAAGATAAATAAATGATTGGTAAATATGTACTCTAATGCTGTGTAGCACTGTATGCATTTGAAACTTGCCGATAGAGAATGTATGTAGGCTGGAGGCATGTGCATCGTGTCTGCTAATAAATGAAAAAGAAATTCAAAACTTTTTCAAGACCAAAATTTTAAAATTCCGGATCAAAAAGGCTAATTTTTTAATGCGTTATTGTGAAGGTCAATAATTCGGCCATCTTATTATCTCCACACCACCGTTGTGATCGTCCAGTACTATGCGATACCTATCCATTTCTTTTATCTTATGTACACGAAATATTATATAAATGTCTCTATTTATTTACATGTCCAATGTTAGTCACATTGCTTAACAACATGAAATATAAACTTTAAAAATTTGCCACTGTTTAAAAAAATTAGATAGGCTAGCAAACTAAGTAAACAAGATTCCATCAAAGTTATTTTATTATGATAAAAAACTGATATCACACAAAGGCTTAAAAATATATTTGGATTTATTCATAATTTTACAGCAAACTGTCTGTATTGTTGACAAATAATTGACTCACTTCAAAACCATCACTTATAAAAATGATTCACTGACAAAAAAATACATTTGTTAAACATACCAACAAAACTGACCTCTTCCGACCTGGTGCGGCACATACGGCATCATCGGCGACGACATAATATAATGATTTTACTTTCCAGGGGCCCATTTCTGTTCTTTCATGAAGATGTAATGCTTGCGTTATGGTGTAATGAAGCAACAGAATTCAATGGCAAATGCAAATAACAGATTGGCAAACAGTAGGCTTTACTGAATGGAATTCCTTCAAGATGAGGGTGAAAGAAAACACTAAAATTCCACAGAAAGTTTAATTTATTCCACCCAAGGATGATGCGCAGCATAGAAAATTAGGAAGTGATGGTTTAAATATAATATATCTACTTAGTGGAATTCAACAGAGTTGCACCCTCAGAGACATGGCAAAACAAAAAATGGAAAATGCCACTATCATACTATAGTACGATCTATAGATCGCTTAAATCTTTGGTAGCATTATAATAACCACACTAAAGGTAATTGTTTCGAAATAATCATTCATGGGAAGGAGGGAAGTATACCATCTTCAGCCTGCAACCAACTGAGCCGATTTGTCGCTCGGCAGCATGCAGGAAACGGTGCCCACATCTAGTTCAATCGAATGACTTAAGTCGCAGACTCACACATACTGACCAGAGAGGTTTAAAAGAACACCTCCTTGATACTGACTGATATTCAAAAAGGGAAACAGAAGATCTATTTTCATAATGCCATGTCTGCCGTTCCAATTTTTATCGTGACAATTTGCAAGCAACTATCATTTATCCTTTTCCCGAAATTTGATTATTTTTCAGCAAATTCCTGACTTTTTCCAGATTTTTTCCCTGCATTACAAAATTCAAGACTTTTTCCTGGATTTCCGACTTTTCCCTACTGGTAGACACCCTGATGTGATATATATTGAGTTTGGAGAAGAATAGTGAGGGTGACCTGGATGGTGAGGAAGACAAATGAGGAAGTGTTGGATATAATGGGAGAGGGGATGGAAGTTGGTGGTGCAGATTCAGGCAGAAAATATGAATGGAGGATACATTGAAAGGTGAGGGCATGTTTAAGAGGGAGGCAGAAGGGGAAGAAGCATGGATGACGAAGGAAGAGGATAGGAATTTAGGATACACGAAGAGAGGCACAAGGTATTAGGAACTCAAGAGAGACATGATGGCAAGTGATACAAGGGAAAGTGAAAATATGTCCCAGAAATGGAAATGTTAGGATAATGACTATCCAAAAACCAATGAATCAGCAGGTAGAATACCCATGATGATGATCATCAATTGACACTTTTACATTAGGGATCGTTACCAGAAAATGTTTTTAAATTGATTAATTACTCCCACCATTTAGAGTTAAAGAATTTGAGATTGATAGTTTTTTTTAAAACCCAACTGCCACAGGAGAGGAGCCAGATGATGTTATAATGGAAATAAAGGACAGCTGTCTTGTCTCAAGTTTGTGTGTTGTCTACAATCATACCCATGGGCGTAGCCAGGGAATTTGGCTGGGGGGGGCCATGGAACCTCCCACCCTCCGGGGGGTCTCCCCACTGCAAGAGTGGGTGTTTTTTCCCCGGAAATGTGTGAACGGGGCCGAAAGGACCGTGTTGTGTGAAGCAAGGCCGCCACAATTTCGATTTGTCAAATTTTTCTGGGGAGGCCACGAGCCGTCTGGGGGGGGCCGGGCCCCCCCTAGCTACGCCCATGATCATACCACTGTTGTTAGGGAGATACAAAAAATAACGATTTTATCCACTTAGCATTCAATTCGCCAAGAAACCTATATGATAACAAATAATACGTATGAGGGCTCTTAAAGCAGTATGAGTCTATTGTTTTCAAAAGTAGGTACCCTCACCTTTCAACTTAAATTATAGTATCTTACCTTCTTCTCCGCTTGTATTAACTTGGACCATTACATTGAGAAGACCCTCCTGACCATGTTTTCCATACTGATCATTTATTGAGCTCGCCAACTTCTCTGAGTCGACAGTTTCAACCACGAATAACCCAGGTACATTTACGATTTTATTCACTTTATTACGTTGCAAATGCCCAATGAAATGCCATCGGATTTCTTCACACTTCTCAAGAATCTAATCCATGTAACAGAAAGAAAAAAATCAATGAGTGGCCACATTTTCACTTGAATACGTAGCTATGTGTCATTTTATGACTTTTCTCACCTCGGGATCGTTAGCTTTTTCCACCAACTCTTGAACATAGTTTTCACCAAAGCTTCGCTGCCCGGCGTTGTACGCGGCTATAATAAGTTCTTTTGGTTTCGTTTTACTGACTGCAACAAGACGAGGCTCAAAACTACTGAGTTCCTAAGAAAATAAATAAACAATGCTTTTTAAAGAATAGATCATAACTGCGAATAGCGAAGACAAATCTTAAAGATCACATGTCATATTCATTTAGGCATGGTGAGTTTAGAACTTAACGGTGTCAATCAAAATAACAGCATTGATAAATGGGTCAACACCCCTATATCAATTGCTTAATAAAAACTCTCAATTCACATGAGCAAATATTTTCCAGTCCCTTTCTACCGATAAGTTTTAAAATAACAAGAGAGAGAGCAGGTAAAATGTTTCTGAAAAAGATATGTCCGACTCAATGGAACGCTTACCACTTGAAGTTGCGTAATGGCAACATCAAAGAGTTCATGTCATTGGGAAACAAAACTTAAAAGAACTTCATTTATTACTTTTTCTAATCTAATGGCTGTGGGTTTAAACTATCTTGGAATAATATTATACTCCGCATCAGAGGTGGAAGAGGAAATACACATCGTATCATCACATCCTCTTCAGTGCTACACCTAAATTCGCATGGGACACACATTTAACGATATAGTGACAGGTACAAATGAAGGAAAATGTTTTTCCGACATATGAATCTACCGAATAGGGTACTGACTTGTGGCCTCCTTTTGCATGCATCCTGAATTCTGTCAAGAACCGATCGCAAGCACTTCACCACTTCTGCCTCCGTCATGGCTCGCCGAATCATTCAAAGTCATTCGAAATATATGTCGTAAGATGAAGTCTTCTAAACGCAGAAAAAGAAAAATGTGATAGCCGCAAGAAAAATTGTACGTCACAAAAGTGGTAATTACCAGACGCATAGATAAAAAAATAAAATTCATTAACCTTGAGATGTGGGTTTACTTTGGGTATACTATGAAAACACAATGTGTGTAAATAAGTATGAGTATTTTAAATTGGACCTCTCATTCTTTATTTATCGTGCCAAGCCCATTATATTTAGATTTACGTCTCTAAATATGACTATTATCTTATTTTAAAAATTTCCTGTAAATTGTTAATTTAAGCGCCACCGTGGTCATCCATTTTTTGCTGCGAAAAACAACAAAGCGTGGAAATTAAAATCCAAATTTCGTGAGTCAGTTGCTTGTTTCCGCTTGTTTGTGTTTTGGATTAGATCGTGGGATGAACACCTTCAGCGTTACTGTGATTCTATAGTAGTGTTTATTAATTCTCTCCAGTAAAAATCTGTGATTTTTCATATTTAAATTCCAGTCAGGTATACCTACTTTCCTAGATATTGCTTTTTATATGATGTCAAACACCTTCGATTGTAAAACGCCGGAATTATTTTGCCAGGCAATGGAGGAGAAGAAACTTATTGTAAAATGGAGCGGGAAAGAGTACGAGCTTTGTAGCCTTTCTGATTCAGATTCTGTGTTGACTCTAAAGGAGGCTATTCACAAAGAAACCGGCGTTCGGCCTGAAAGACAGAAGTTACTGAATTTGAAGTATAAAGGCAGGTCATTTGAACTTAACATTTTTATTTAGCCGTTAGCGGATGTAAAGTTGTCAATTGAGTAAGACTGGACTTTTTACCTTCAGGAAAGGCTCCTGATGATGACTGCCAATTATCTCTATTGAAGCTGAAACCTGGGTTTAAAATCATGATGATGGGATCCTTGGAAGAAGATATTGCTGATGCTAGCAGTCCACCAGATGATATACCCGAGGTAGTGAATGATTTAGACATAGAAGAGGATGAAGTAGCTATTGAAAACAGGGAAGAGTATTTGGCCAAGGTAACACACTCGGTTGCATATTTGACATTTCCTTGGGAGTCATTTTGCTGTACACTATAATTTTGTTACATTTGTTGCAGATTGAACGACGAATTAGGGAATATAAAATCAAAATGATCAATGAACCCAGGCCCGGAAAAAAACTTCTTGTTTTGGATATTGACTACACTTTATTTGATCATAGATCTTCTGCGGAATCAGGATATGAGTTGATGAGGCCATATCTACACGAGTTTCTAACCTCGGCGTATGAGGTGATACACTTATAATTTATTTACGAAAAGAAATACCTCAGTATTTTTTCATAAAACTATCCATTTTTTTCAGGATTATGATATTGTGATATGGTCAGCCACAAGCATGAAGTGGATAGAAGAAAAAATGAAATTATTGGGAGTCTCAACTCATTCAGATTATAAAATTATGTTTCACTTGGACAGTTTGGCAATGATCTCAATACATACCCCAAAATATGGCGTTTTTGATGTAAGTTCTATAATTAATCTGTAAATAATGTACTTTTATTTTACTGTTAACAAGTTTTCCACCTAAGCATTGATTTTATTTTTATACCTACTAGTTTAACATGTTGCATGACTGTTTTGATATTGTTCGATTGGATGAGCTTACCCACCTTAATTTCATCACGAAAGTTTCACAATATCCTTTGTGAATTACATGGATTTAACAATTCATATTCTTTGTGATTTCATCAGGGTATTCCTGCTCCTATTGTCACCATGCTTTCCTTGCAGCATTTAAAATTCCTTATTCCATTCAGTAGTCCTTCTAGGATATTTCCTGTGTAAGCCATTCAGTAGAACAGTGTTTTTCAACCTGTGGGTCGCAACCCCCTAGGGGGGTTGCAAAGGCTTGATGGGGGGGTCGCGGTCGCAATCTAGGTAAAATAAAAAGCAAGGGTTATAGGTCCTACACTACAATGAAAATACAAAAATTTCAGAGAAAAGTTTATTTATAAATATTACAATCTACACCTACACTACATTAAAGATACAACAATAATTTCAGTGAAAAGGCAGTGCCTGTTTATTTTTTACTAATTTGTCGAATCATGGTTCTATTTTTGAGACGCAAATAGGGGGGTCGCATATTCAAGAAGGTTGAAAAACAATGCAGTAGAACATCTGCCCATGCGTACTAGGCATAATTTGGTAAAGCTCTTTTAACTTTTTCATCTTGTTGCTTGAAGCAAAGCTTTGGACGTCTTAGTGTATTTACGGATATTTATTTAATGAGGCTCTAGTGCAATCCTTTAAAAATATTCTCCTGGCATACTTCATTCAGAATGGTGGAGAGAACTAATTGTTTCCTAAGAAGAATTTCAAATAGAAGGAATAGAGTATTTTCCACCATTTTTTATAGCAGGTCTCCAGTGTGTGTAGTAGGGTGGGCCGAAAAACACGAAAGTGTCCAAATTGAATCGTAATAGCGCAGAAAAGTTGCTACTCGTCACCTTGATCACAAAGAAAGAAACATTTTTGAAATCGGACCATGTCTTCCGGTCGCACATCTCGTTCGAAGTTTTGAAAAATCGTAAAAATATGACTTTTTTAGGGATTTTTAAAAAATGAGTTAGTGATTGGATTACGTTCAAAATCGGTATGCGGCCTCTTCTAAAGAACCTCTGTCTTAAAACAATATGTAACACCCCTTATATCCTTTTTGTAGGGGGAAGGGGAGTCGCTCATCGCGTTCAAATTGTCGAAAAATCATAAAAAACATGACTTTTTTCGGAATTTTCTCTTTATGAGTTACAGTGATCGGATTGCATTCAAAATCGATATGTGGCCTCTTGTAAAGGTCCTTTGTCTTTTAAGAAAGATATAATTCCCGTTCCTTACTTCTTTTATGGGGGAGGGGAGGAGCATGTATCCTAAAAATGAGAGACCTTACGGTAGGCCTACGCTTATTTTTGAAAATTGGTTTTTCTTTTTAATTCGTCCGTTCAAAATATGTAGTTGTTTTGGTGAGAAAACAAATACATTTCAGACTGGTTGATGTGCGACTATCCATAGCCGTGCCTAAGGGGTCAAAGTGCAGGTGCACTAGAATAAGCGGATTTCGATACCAGACACACGTCTTTACAGTAATTCGCTGATAGTAGAGCTCCGCAGGGGCGAAAATTTTAACCATTTTCCGTATCTACGGATATGAGCAATTCTTGAAAGGCGTCCTCTTTTTGTTTTATTAGTCTGTTGAAATCGGACATAAGTTGTACCCCTCGCTCCGCACGATCATTAACCACTCTAAGGTAAGTAGCAATTTGCTTTCCCATTTTGTAATCCTCTTTTTCAGCCCATTCAGTCACAGGGTACTCTAAAAACGCTTGACTAATTCCTAGTATTTGGAAAAATCTGATGGAGCTTGTTGTAGCTAAGTCACCAAGTGTCATATTGGGAACATCCCGCAACTGCACCTGTCTCTTCTTCAGCAGCTCCTCTGAACCTTCATTAATGAGAATACCGGTGGCAACCTGCGTTTTGTCTTCTTCAGTGAGTTTCTCATCAACCATTCCTCACTGCCCTCCTCTGATCATCCTTCTTCATCTTTAGATCTACACCCCCGATAACTCCTAACCTCGGTCGGCGTTGATCACACAAGAAAAGTATTTCTTCCTTCCAAGCCTTTTTTCTGCTTCTTTAGCTACATCATTTGCCTTTTTTTCCAGCTGTTCCATTGCATAATTTTTTCTCAAGTCAAACAGAGTCTAGCTTACTCTGAAACATTTCTTTCTTAGCCATCGCGGCTGCACTTGGCGGTTTATTAGTGGAGGTATTCTTATGGAGATTCCTCCATTCCTGATAAAGCGACTCAAATTTTTCAATAACCCGAATGTCTTGGATACGGGGAATTTTAGTTTTGTTCCACAGATCAACAACTTCTTTCATTGCAATCCCAGCTGGGTCCCGGACGTCATGATTTTTTC
The DNA here is from genome assembly GCA_963573305.1 of Pyrrhosoma nymphula. NCBI lineage: Eukaryota > Metazoa > Arthropoda > Insecta > Odonata > Coenagrionidae > Pyrrhosoma > Pyrrhosoma nymphula. Next base: position 27,721,349 of record OY754328.1, read on the forward strand.
TCATGTAATAAAAGAACACACACAGTACCTCACGTATTGTTGGAAGCTTTGATAATACTTAAAGCTCCACAGATTCTTTTCCAACAAGGTCAATCACAGCTCCACTCCGCATCCACGCCATTGTGTATACAAACTGTTTCACTTGAAATAGATTTCTACGCAACCACACACTTGCAAGGGAAACACCTAACTGAACTTCTTTGACCAAAAGAAGAGACTGCGTTTCTCATATTCTATGTATTCACTATGTCAAGGCAGAGAAACATAGAGGACTGCCGATAATTTAACCCCATCCCACAGGGCTCAAATGATTAGCTTGGAAGGATAACAGGAGATACCAAAATGATTACAAAGCAATGCTTTAATATGCATCATATCACTATAGACTAAGTTAGCAGTTCTGTATCACACCACTTCACCAAAACACATTCATAATATAACAGAACTATCAGGTTATTAGCTTTTCGGTGTCTGTTCAGAGTGAAAAGAACACTCAGCGAAGGAAAACGAGCGGACGATTCGGCTGAATTGACGATAAAATATATCAAAAATCGTCAGGCGCGACCATCGCCCGTACGGCGGCTTGGCCGGTGCGGAGTAATATTACTCCATGATGGCTTCAAGATACGGAAAAATGGTTAAAATTTTCACCCCTGCAGAGCTCTACAATCAGCGAATTACTGTACTGTACGTGTGTCTGGCATCGAAATCCGGTTATTCTAGTGCACCTGCACTTTGACCCCTTAGGCACAGTTATGGGTAGTCGCACATTAACCAGTATGAAATGTATTTGTTGTCTCACCAAAACAACTACATATTTTGAACGGACGAATTCAAAAGAAAAAACAATTTTCACAATTAAGCTTAGGCCTACCGTAAGGTCTCTCATTTTTACGATACATGCCCCTCCCCTCCCTCATAAAAGAAGGAAGGAACGGGAATTATATCTTTCTTAAAAGACAAAGGACCTTTACAAGAGGCCACATACCGATTTTGAATGCAATCCGATCACTGTAACTCATAGAAAATTGCGAAAAAAGTCATGTTTTTTACGATTTTTCGACAATTTGAATGCGATGAGCGACTCCCCTTCCCCCTACAAGAAGGAGATAAGGGGTGTTACATATTGTTTTAAGACAGAGGTTCTTTAGAAGAGGCCGCATACCGATTTTGAACGTAATCCAATCACTGTAACTCATTTAAAAAAATCCCTAAAGAAGTCATATTTTTTACGATTTTTCAAAACTTCGAACGAGATGCGCGACCGGAAGACATGGTCCGATTTCAAAAATGTTTCTTTCTTTGTGATCAAGGTGACGAGTAGCAACTTTTCCGCGCTATTACGATTCGATTTGGACACTTTCGTGTTTTTCGGCCCACCCTAGTGTGTAGGCCCTCATGATAGAAGGAGGCTGCCTGCTGTTCCAACCATGTGGTATAGCTGGCCCTTTCCATCTCAAATCATGCAGAGCTCTATGAAATGTGTAGGGTGACATTCATGAATTTAAAAAAAATATATATATATATATATATATTTTATATATTATATTTTTATTGACTTCTCAATTTTCTACAGCTGAAGAAGGGCCTACATGCCCGAAACGTCCCAGTAAGTCCTCTCTCTCTTTTTACTTTTATTTCCCCACCCCCTGTCAAGTGTTTATATATATATATATTTTTTTTTTATATATATGTTATAGACCAATAAGAGACATTCAAAAATTACTTATTGGTCCAAGTGTACATGCCTAATAGTAAGAGGAAGTGGATGGGGTATACAAGCAACTAGAAGAGATAGTTAGAAAAGTTCCAGGCAAGGAAAACCTGATAGTGATGGGCGACTGGACTTCAATGGTGGGGGAAGGGAGGAACGGATTTGAAGTGGGAAAGTATGGACTTAAAACAAGAAATTATCACGTTGAGAAGGCTGTCGGAATTTTACTGGAAGAATTAATTAGTGCATAGTAACAAACACTGGTTTAAACATCACTCCAGGAATAGGTACACATAGAAAGTGCCGGGGGAAATGGGGAGATATAAAATTGATTGCATCATGGCAAGGCAGATGTTTAGGAAGTGTCAAAATCTCGTGTAGCTTTCTGGGGGAAGATGCTGACTTAGATCATAATTTTATTATGAAATGTGATGGTAGATTCAAAAGGCTTAGGCCGTGTTCCATTTCACGCAGGGTGCACCCTACGCTCTACGCCCTTGTGCTCTTAAATGCCCTACGCTCTTATCTGCTCTTTTCAGTAGATGGCGCCAGAGTCTTCCATTGGCAGATATGACAACTTTGAATACCATAAATAACTTTTGTGGAATACATTCGATATAGCATGTATTGACGAATGCTTTATAGGTGTTTAGAATATAATTTAGATGGTGATAACTCAGTCAAATACGGACAAAAGAGATTTTCCTGCCCTTCCCCAGCATGCTTTGGCACTGAACCAACTGTTGGTTGAATGCTGTTCCTGAGGCATTATTGTTATTAATTCAGGGAACGAGACGATGAGTTTTCGTATTATTATGGTATAAAATATCTATTTTAGTCCATTTACATATGTAATAAATCGTATTAAAGCACATGCTCACTCATGGAACTTAAAATCAAGAGAGTCAATGGCGTACTGAAATCAGATGGCTATTTTCTTCCACAATTTATTCTATCTCTAGTCAACAAAACTATACCTAAACTGAAAAAGGTAGTATCTATGGATTCAGTTACATCCAATGGATATACTTAAATGGGGAAACCAGCTTGAATTCAATAAATTATGAAGAAATATACCATATTAAGCAAAATTTCCATTATTTCACTGTATAAGTTTCACTCGCCGCCCCTAATAACGAAATATCACACTCAAAATAAATCTATTCTCCCTACTTTCTCTAAATTCACATTCACAATGGACCGCATCCGCATATGCAAATCACAGGTAAATGAAAACCAAGCAATTCTCAGTTTACTATATCAGGCTATATAGCCTGAGGAGTGTCTGATAAGTTTCATTACATTTTAATCGTTAAAGTATCTATCTTAAGTCCAATGAAGCCATAAAACCTATGCGATTGGCTCCCAACATAACGGAAACCCATAACACACAAAACAGCATCTGAGGAAGGACCTTTTAAAATTAAAAATACTTAACTTCCCAATAAATTAATCCCTACCTCACCAAAGAAAACTAATGTACCAAGAAATAACGCGTTTCAATATCCTATTCCATATGGCAACTTCCCACCATATATCCCTGCACTTATACTTTCTTGCTATAAAATTAAAGATAAACCTTTTTAGAATTTTATATGGAAAAATAAACGATACAAAAATATTCTTAAAATTTGTTTAATTAGCATTCATATTAAAAAGTAAAGTAAAACTCCTTCTCTGCTTCCAATCCGTGTTATAAGCTGAAAAAACTCTTAATTATAGCTGTTACAGCCCTGATCTAGCGTAGCTTAATGGTTTAGGGCGCATAAGGGAGCATGGTGGAACTCTTTCCTACTCTACGCCCTTGCGCTCTTCTCAACATTCGCCCTACGGAATGGAACCGCCCTACGTGACGTCACAACAGAAAATTGACGATCGTAAAGAGCAGATAAGGGTGCATTACAGTGAAATGGAACATGGCCTTAGAAAAAGTAGTAGTATTTTAGTTAGATGTGCTTTGATGGGTTGGAATAGTTGAAACAGGGAATACCAGGAGCTAGTGGAAAGGAATGTAGGTGAAGCAAAGCAAATGGGAACAGTTGAAAAAAAATGAGAAAGTATTTTAAAAATAGGCATAGTAAGAGTGGAAGGGAAAACAATAAGATCAAAATAGATGATAAAAAATAAAGAAGCAATGGGTCACAAGAAATTATTAGAAAATAGAGAAGGATGTAGAAAAACGTCGACACCGACCTAGGCAAGAGGAAGTACAAGGAATTAAATAAGTTACTCCAGCAAGTAACCAATAATGTGAAGGGAAACTGGTTGAAAGGACAGTGCGAGGAAATAGAAAAGCTACCAAAAGAGGGGGAAGTGGGAGCATTATAACCTAAAGTGAAAATGTTGAGTGCTAAGAGAGGGCCAACGATACCAGAGGTTATGTACAAAACGGGGAAGATACTAATCGAACTGGAAGATATCCAGGGTAGGTGGAGAGGATATGTGGAAGAGCTATATGACAGTGATAATAGATGTGTACCTAGATATTGAGTATGAAAGAACAATAGATAAGGAAAACCTCGGATTTGAAATACTTGACAGTGAAATAGTGAAAGCATTAAAATAGATGAAGGCAAGAAAAGATGTGGTAGTAAATAACTTACCTTTGGAGTTACTGGCAATTTTTTAAAACTTATCTGTAGGATCTATGAAGAAGAAGTTTGGCCAGAGGACTTAGTAAAAACAGTCTTGATTAATATCCCGAAAAAGAAGAAAGCATCAGAATGCGAGGAGTATTGAACAATCAGTTTGATTTCAAACACAGCTAAATTTTTGCTTGGAATAAGTAATAATAGGTTGGAGAATAGAGCAAATTACTACCAGTTTGGGTTCTGGAAGTAGAGGGTAACTCAGGATGTGATTCATATGATGAGGACACTAATAGGGAGAAACATAGTGTAATCAGGAAGTGTTTGCTTGCTTTGTTGATTTTGAAAAAAACTAAAATTGTGAAAATAGGAATGAATTGGTGATATAGGAGACACATTGAAAACTTGAAGATGGCCCAGAGGGCACACGTGAGGGTGGCTGCTGGAGAATCAGGGTAAGGTCGTGGGGTAAGGCAATGGTGTCCATTGTCACCTTTGATTTTTAACATTTATGCTGAGGAAATAGGAAGAGTTAGTTGTGGGAATCAAAGTAGGAGACCTGATAATGTTGGTTAGATTCACGGATGACCAGGCATTGGTTAGTCAATCATCAAAGGGATTGCAAGCTTTAGTAGACGTATTAGGAAACCAGTATGGGAAATACGGAATGAAGATAAATCATAAGAAAACAAAAGTAATTGGATTCTTTAGGGCAAAGAAGTAAAAAGATAAAAGGAGTAAAAATAAGAATTAAAAAGTACAAGAGTGAAGGAATAGACATACCTGCAGAATTTCTCAAGAGTTAGGGGAAGAACAGTAAGGGATAACTCTTCTGAATTGTTTGTAGGATCTATGAGGAAGGAGTGCGCCTGGAATATTTTTACAGGCAGAACTGATTCCTAACTGATGAGTAAGGCAGAAGCCTGCTTAGATTTTAAAACTGTTAATTTTAATATTAAATATACAAAAATTAGTCCGTAGAGTTATAAATAGTAGACTTGAACACAAGGGATATACGTACCTCGGTAATGACCAGCTTGGGTTTAGGAGAGTGACGGGAACACGTGACACCTTAGAAGTGATGAGGAGAAATTGATGCTTGAGGAGAGATTGTTTGCTATGCTATTTTGGGTGAAATATGTTGAAGTTCTGAAGAAATATGGTGTAGATTGGAATTGATTTTGGATGAATAAAGGAGAGGCAGAAGGTATTGAGGAATACAAGAGAGACAGAATGGCAGACAAATAATGTGTAGGAAATTAAGAAGATTACCTAAAAATGGGATGTTAAGATAGGAATTGTCTAAAAACCTACCAATACCAATGATGATTGTTTATCCTCAGTTGTGTTCCACTTAAGGGCACATCACTGGACATTGAATTTGTTATTCCAAAATTATCCTTTCTCTTCTATTGTGTATACCAGAGAGGTTTTAAAGGAATTAGATGTTCTGACGGGTGCCAAGCATACAATGACACCAGTGGTCATATTCATCTGCATTGCACCTCAGTCCCCGAGGTTAAAGCTACTTTTAAAGAGACATTGCTGTTTATATTTGACAAATTCATGGCAGTAGAACTTCATTGGGCAAACCCCACTATGGAGATAAAAGAATGTGTGAAATTCACTGTGAGAAAGCCAGTCCAGTCCAGACTAATGATTCTTTTCATTGTCAATTTCACTCATTCATGTACCTATGTATTCCCATATTGGGTGACATCTCGGGAAGCCCTTCTGTGCTGGATGTTTTATCTGCTATCCTTTTTTATCTAAATGATCCTTTGCTATTAGAAGGTTGATTTGTGGCAATAAAATTTGACTGGATGGAAGGTGCTTACCAGCATCGTCATTGCCAGGCAAAATATATTGTGGACTTATCAAGAGTGATATTGACAATCTTGGCCTTAGCTACTATGTAACCACTTACTTTTAAACATTACAAATAATATTTAGTGCAATGTAATGTGATTTTGTGTTAATATTTTTCAATTCGTTCAAATTTAATTTTACTTGGTACTTATCAGCCCTCAGCTGAAACTTAAACTTGTGATGAATGATGCTGCAAAATATTCCTTAAGAGTATGAGGTAGAGGCATGCTATAATAAAATGACTTGATTAAATTTTATGATAAATAATTTAATCTTTGTATATACAGGCAGTCCCAGAGTTACGTAATAAATGTGTTCCGACACTAGTGGCATAAGTCGAAACTTACATAAGTTGAAATATACGGAAGCCGAAAAAAAATGAGTTGAAAATTACTCTGATACAGAGTTCGTGCTCTCAAAATTACGGTCCATTCGGAGAAATATGGGGAATAATTTTTGGCCAAACTTCATTCAGTTCACTGCAAAATTCAAGAACTAATTATAGTTGGTTACCTATATTGTAAAATTCATAGGTTGATATTAAACTTTCGCTTGCTAGTGATTCTTTTGTTTATGAAGTTCCCTTCATGAATCTCTTTGGTATCTACTGTCGGCGCAGAAAGTATGCGACCCCGAGTTTGAGACTTAATGCCTCTAAAATGGCAAGGCCGATTTTTATAACATTGACATCAACATTTAGCTTGTTTCAATCCACGTTAAGTGATTATAAGAAAACTTTTAAAAAATTTTAGTAAGAGTTTGTTTCTTGGCATAAAAGGAAAATGGAGCTAATTTTTTGGCCTGCGAGAAGCTATGTCCAACTTTCGGTGATTGCTACGCAAATACCATTGATTCGATAGCAGTAAAACTTAAACACCTTATTTCTTAATCTTCTGTTAGTGCTTTTGTTAAATTTTCAAGCTCTCACTTTATATTTTTAAATGTTGACATATGCAGAAAGACTTGATCTCCGTTATCATGGCACGTAGAGAGATTTGCGTAACACCAGTGGCTTTTTCGCGAGTTCTTCATTACGATTCACGTATATATAAAAACATTAAAGTAAAGGTTTACTTTATAGAGGTTTTTATTTACATCACGTTTTTGTCTGTCTTCAGCCTGCGTTGAGTGGCGGAGGGGGAGACTCAGAGCTTACTTTCCCTTCCGTTTACTCACGAGGTGTTGCCAGTGGTTGTATAAAGTAAACGTTTACCTTAATGTATTTATGTACACGGGAATCATAATGCAGCAATTGCGACAAAGCCAATGGTGTTACGAAAAACTCTCATTATGTAGTGAGAATGGAGATAAGTTGTTCCGCAAAAATAAAGTCAACATTTAAACAAATAAAGTTAGAGCTTTTACATTTAACAAAAGTACCAACAAAAGATTGAGAAATAAGGTCTTTCAGTTTTACTGCCATCGAACTAATGGTATGCGCGTAGTAATCCTCGAAAGTTGGACATTGCGTCTCGCGGGCCAAAAAATGGGCTGTTTTCCTTTTCTCCCAAGAAACGAACTCTTATTAAAATTTTTAAAAAGTTTTCTTGTAAATTGCTTAACGTGGAATAAAACAAGCTAAATGTTGATGTTAATTTCATAAAAAATCGAACCAGCCATTTTACAGATATTAAGACTCAAACTCAGAGTCGCATATTTTGTGTGCCGACAGTAGTAAGCCTTTGCTGTGTGTAATTCCTTGCTTCAAGTTGAGAGTGATTTTGAGTTTCTCACTAATGCTTTGTTATAATTCACTTCATTACGAACTTCGTTTAGTCATTTATCTTGTAACAAATTATAACATTTGATGTTTACACGTTTCCTAATTTATTATTAACCAAAATGTTTAAATGGTCTGAAAGTTGCGCATTATACATTTCTTATCAAAATCCATACTATCATATCTACGAATTAAACAACCGCACCTGTGTGCAAAAGCACAGTTCTTGCTGCTACTTTACGACTGCTAACGAGGCCAATTTACCGGTCATAACCCTCTCCAATTAGCCAGCTCTTACTAACATTCCGGCACATGCACTCCTTGAAAGTAGGCAACCATCCTTCCAAATCCGTAACTTTCATAATTCTTGTCTTTTTTTGGTAAGGTTGCCACTTACGTAAGTTCAGATTTATGTAAGTCGAGGCTTGCGTAACTCGGGGACTGCCTATATTGCCGTATATATCCAATTTCTCCTTAAAAATATGTTCTCCCATGCACTCCATGAGTGAGCTTGCTGCCTGGTTAGGGAGCACTTGGTTAATTTGTTTCAATTTTAAAACTGTGCAATATATTTTCCATCTACCAAGCAACTGCTTCTTTCAATCAATCTGTTAAAAAGTTTTTTGGGGAGAACACAATAGAAGTATTTTTCCTTGTGAAGCATGGAATTATTTTGTCATAAAATGGATCTTTCTGGAAATTCATCAAAAACACTTCCCTGCAGCCTGGTTACTCTTCAAAGCCATTGCGTTGTCAGTGATGTGAAATTAGTACCATATATATTCATAGGTTGGTCATGAATATAACTCAACCTATTGTGGCACTTACATCTTTGGGGGTCAACCAGAAATGAGAGAAAAATCTGGGAGTAGCTTGTGCCATTCTTTAATGCTTATGTCCTCAATTCAAAGGTGTAGGGCATCCACTGTATTCATATGAAATAATTACCAGCTTTCAACTTAGGAGAACTCACAATTTCTTCAAGGAGGCACAGTGGCATTTTCATGATAACAAATGTCACATATTGTTCCTTAATAACTATTCTGATCCTCCCCATCTCTAGTTAAGCCCTTGTGTTGTAAGTTTTTTTTAAATTGCCTAAGAGAAAATGCTCTATTACCTTCTAAAGTTTGGAGTTAGAATCTCAAGACAGATTGATGTACAGTCAACAGCAAAAGTAAATATGGAAAATGTGGAAATTCGAGTAATCATGATAGCTGCAATCCAGAAGCAGCTGATGCCATTCCTCACTCTGCCACCACTCACTCAGTGGTTCAACCCGAAGGTTGGTTTAGATAGTTGAGGGTAGAGCTCAACCCAGACTAAGCCATAGGCGTGTGAATTTCACACATTCAGGGTAGGGGGGGCAGTAGGGGGGCCTTTCCCTGGGCCACCTCGCACTCAGAGGATTTTTTGTTCGGGTGCGTCCAAAGGCTTCACCCGGAATTGAACCCAGGACCCTTAGATCGGTAGCCAAGCACTCTACCCACTAGGCCACCACGCTCCCTCCAATTTTGGCTAAGGAAATTGTGAAAGGGAAGAGGCAGATTTTGATTCATAATCAATAAATTTGTTCTGTTAATGCAGTAAGTCGTTTATCATTGACAGTGGAGGGAGTTTGTAGTGCCCTGAAAACAAAGCGAGACCTGACATTTTTTACTTAATGGCAACTAATACAGCAAATTACTCATAATATATTTGTATGAGTAATGCGGGAATTAAATCATGTTGCATAATCAATTAGAAGTCATTCGTTCATTCCAATCATGCCGCTCTCTTGCGGATAAGCAAAACCTAAAAGCCCCATGTGCTAGGCACAGGAAAATACCTCACCTTCACCACTTTCTCCTATGCTTAGAGATGTGGTTGTTAATAAAAGAGATTGGAGAAGGTACGGAAAAGGAGACGAACGAGGAAGTGCATGGTATGGTGGGCGTGGAAAGGAAACTTCTGGAGGAGATTAGGAGGAGGCAGAGTAGGTGGTTGTAACAAAGCAATGAGGGGCAAGAGGATGTTGAATGGCGGTGATAGAGGGAACGATGCTGGGTAATCTGGGAATGGGAACAAGAAAATATGCTTTACGCATGGGATGAAAAAGGTCGGATGTACGCAGAGATGAAGAGAGAAATCATGTAAGGAGAAAAGAAACTGCGCCTTTAAAGGTCTAGAAGATATTCTATTCTCTTACATCTCAACCTAACTAGACCGCTAGATCATCCTTGTAATAATTATGATCCTTGCAAACATTTTAGCCTCATCTGCATTTATGACTTAACTCATGCACATCTCCTCGTCTCTAAGACACATAATACCTCTCACCTAGAATGGTTAATGACATCTGGACACAATTTTATGTTTGATGTTAAAATATATTCCACTCACGAGGGTGCAAGACCCTTAACCGCTCCTGACCCTCCTATACGGGGAAGCCTCAAGCTGCTCCTTTTGACTAAGCGGGATGTGAGCTCAATACCCTCCAACTTGGCTGTCTGCTGCCATCCGTGAAGTGCACTTGTAATCGAGCCAACCTCAACCCACTGTTGGGCGTGATCCGCAAAGTGGAGGAGGGTTTGTGTCGTGAGAAGGGGAGGAGGACATTAGTGATCGGGGGAAGGGAGGGAGGGATCAAGTGAGGGGCAAAGCAGGCGGCCGGGATATCAAGGAGGACGGAGAGGTGGTGGAAGATGGGGGAGTGGAGAGGGGGTGGTTCAAGCAGAGGGATCGGGGATGTCAAAAAAGAGGGGTTGCACGAGGGAGAAGTGGGTGTGAGTCGGTGAATATTCTGCTAACTGGCACCGTGAATCGGAGTTCTGCCCCGTCGTCACTTCCCCCTCAACCAAACGCCCCCGCCCCTGAGAAGACCACCTTCAAAACCACGAGAGCCGTTCCCCGGCAAGGGAGGCATTTCCTCTCTCCCATCTCAAAGCCTCCCGCCAAACACCCACAACCAATCCCCCATAGCATCTAATCTGAGTATGCCATACATATAAGACACGGGCTGATTATCCCGTGGTGGGTATGAGGCATATGCACGTCAAGACGATTTTAAACTACTTGGTGGTGGGTATTTTAAAGTACTTAGTCAAATTGTATTTTGATATCATTTTTATTGATAAATACTCTGCCACCAATCGCCAAATAAAATCATAGCGGTTTAATTGAGTTTGAAACATTCAGATAGCTGCATTTCCATTCAACTCGCTCTATATGGCCCACAAACTATATTCCCTTATTGTGTTCCTTCTATTCTTATTGTGTTCCTTCACTTCCTCAAACTCTCTCACCCCTTCCACCTCTGACTCTTCTTACAGCGTCTATTTTCAAATGCACTGCCAACATACAAATATTTTTCATGCCAATTTATGGTGGTTCTAGCTCGGTCTGAGTCGTAGCGTGGACAGAACTTCCCTCATTTACTGTTGCTGTTGACTACATTTTTAAATGTAAAAAGCTGCATCACCATATGTCATCTCCATTGCTCAATTGATCATCATCATCGTAAGTCATTCAATCCCAAGATTGGTTGACTGTCACCCTCCACTCTTCCCTAATTCCTGCTAATTATTTGATAATCAGATATCTCTTCTGTTTTGCACCCCATTTATCTGGCTAATGAATTTACCCCAAAGGTCTTTCGCATGAGACCTATCCTTCTATTTCCCTTCTATCATGTTCTTTATGAGTTCATGGAGCCTCAAGGTGTGGCCAATCCATCTGGACTTACTTTTCACTTGTGATGTTCATAATTTTAATGAAGTTTTTTTCACTGTGTAGGTGAAGCCACTTGGTGTTATCTGGGGAAAGTTTAGCCAATACTCCAGCAAGAACACCATCATGTTTGATGACATCAGAAGAAACTTTCTAATGAATCCACAGACTGGCCTGAAAATTCGCCCCTTTCGGCAGGCACATCTTAACCGATCTGGTGATACAGAGCTGTTGCGACTGGCCAAATATCTCCGTGAGATAGCTCTTCTTGATGATTTCACATGCTTAAATCACAAGCACTGGGAGAAGTACAAGCCACCAAGGTCAGGTGAGAGTCGAAGAGCTCGTGAACGGGATCGAGAAAGAGAGCGAGGTGGGGGTGAAAGTTAGTGCTCTCATATGAATCCACATTTCTTCAAGAACACTGGATATGATGAAGATTTTGCCTCAAGCTGGAACATCCAAAACAACTGATCCAGCTGCACTTGACCAAAAACATCTCCTTGGTCGCAGTTTGACAGTCAAGTTTATCTGCAAAGTATTATTTTAGGCAACAATGAAATTGAATGCATCTTCTATTTCTTTGTGTAACAATGTAATCTTACTCATTCCATTCTCATGCAATATAAAACATATTTTGTTCAGAATAACTACACTCAAAAGTCATTATCCACGGTGGTACTCCAAAAGCCTACCTCAATAATCCTTGTTTCCTCAAAGGTACTGGGCAACTTAATTTTTTAAAAGACATTATGTGCACCATGTAGAGTACTAGGAGTAGTTGAATTGATCACCATATTTATCTCTGAATCTTTTATGGTCGATTGTATCAAGAGTGGATGCAACTCTTTTCATAGTAGACCTGAAAAAATTAGCAGGCATTTAATTAAGGTTATATTGAACAATTTCCCACACCGGAAAATTGTTTCATATTCAATCACTGGAAGTCTTACTTTTTAAATATTTTTTTAGCCAGACGGTTGTATGCAGTATTCTGTGCAGCTTTAAGATCTGTTAGAGTGGGATGTTTGGGATTCTTCTTTCTCTTCCCTTTCTCAGGAATAGTAAGGTCAATCCCTGTTTGTCTCTGTAATGAAAATACTCAGCATGACAAACTGTTTAAGACAACAGCTGTGTCAAGTGTCAAAAATAACACTATAATGATTATTCTTTCCTGACATGAAAGCAATAAAAAGACTTTTCAAAAGTCATTTGTACAAAGTAACTTACATAAATTCTTTCTAAGAGTCAATAATAATATCACTTTCAAATTATCAAGATTTTTATTTGAATTGAAACACCTTTCCCATCACTTTGCTTTCAGTAGAAATTAATATCTTTTGTGACTGAGGTAAGTAAATTATTATTTCATTTTTTATGGGAATCTCAATGGTTACACCAGTCACATGCTTGTTTTGGTGAATTAGTTTTATAGCCAAGTTCATTGAGCTAAAAACTTGTATTGCTGACACAATTATGCATTGAATAGGACATCGAGGCAATGACATACAGAAATCCACAGCAAAGATTACGTTTTATAGCAAGTGGGTTGTTAGAGGAGTGGTCTCTAGGTAATTTTTGGTCAATATACAAGTGAAAATCAAAGAGTGATGCCAGTAAGACAGGTTTCTTATTAGTGCATGGGATGTAAAACTTCAAGGCATCAACCTGAAAAGTAATACAAAGTATTCCTATGATATTACAAGTAATCACTGAAAAAAGTTAAAGACATTAAAATGGGGAAGGAGCCTGAAATTAATTGTGTGTCATTATAAGCAGTGTACATGACTACAAATTTTCTAGCTAACATGAAATCCATGAGTCCAAGAGTTAACTTCAGCAAATAATTGCCTTTATCTGTAAACTAACTAAATAGCCCTCACCAGGACTTGAGCTGAGGATGCTCGGTTTCTGTAGCTGAATACTATCTGCTGGGCCACCAAACGGCCTTCACACCACCACATTCATGGAAAAATCAATGACTTGTCAGCTCTTGACTTTGGAATGCTGGAACTTAGGCAGAGTATTGAAATATGAAGATATTCATCCTGCCCAATTACGGCAATGAATAACAAAAAAAACTGCCATGAGAAAAATTCTTTCACACATTCAATGCGGGTCACGAATTTAAGGGAGACACTAGAAACGGAACCCATTTTTTAAAGGGCCTAAATTTAAAGGACCACGTCTATTGACATGGTCCCGTAGATCAGCATAGACGGGACCACGCCAATAGACGTGCTCCGTGCTGAATGTGTTAATATGTAGAACGAAAAGAAATGACCTTGGGTTGCCTACACTTCAGGAAACAGATTTATCGAACTCGGCATGCCATAGGGGATTATAGACTAGGAACTAAGGCACTTAAGCGATACTTGTGTTTTAGATAATACTTGTTGAGATTAAATTACCCCTAATTTTGATTTATTGAAAAAGTTAATGTTTACTAAACATACCTTCACGCTTTGAACAAAAATAAGTTCATTTTTGTTGGATACCCGGGATACAAGAAAAAGTTGTTTCATGTTTAGGACACCAACCTTTTATTACCAATACAATCAAGTTTTGAAATTCGGCTAATAGTTAAAGAACCATTTCAAATTTGGTGTAGGCAGATATTATGTGTGTGAGCTTCTACAATGGCCCAAAGTACAAGACCATGGCTGGGAGAGGCAAAAAAACAGCCACTTATTCCACTCTCATCACAATATAATTGGCAATACATAACTAGATAAAAATTCTTCAAATTTTCTTTTCAATCACTAAGCGGGAAAAAGAATTAGCTAAATGCTAGTCCAAATGTGTTAACATCAGCCCCGGTATTTTCTATGTAGAAGTTCAAATTCGAGTGCACATAATAAAAAAATCCAAAATTAATTTTATGAGATAGCCTTTTTAGGGCATCCCTGTTAATACAAATACTGGATAATCGTAGGTACTCTATTATAATCCATTTTTGCTAGTTCCATTTAGCAAGTGATTTTTCAGATCCCGAGAGCTCTCACAAAATAGGGCTTCTACTCTATATGAAAAAGACTTTTCAAGACAAAAATTTTAAAACTCAGGGCCAAAAAGGCTAATTTTTTAATGCGTTATTGTGAAGGTCAATAGTTCGATTCACAGTCCTGTCTAATTTTTCACTTGGAATTGGCCATCTTATTACCTCCATTCCACCGTAATGATCGTCCAGTACTATGTGATACTTATCCTTTTCTTTAATCTTCTGTATACGAAATATTATATCAATATGTCTCTATTTATTTACATGTCCAATGTTTGTCACATTGCTTAATAACATTAAATATCAACTTAAAAAATTTGCAGCTGTTTAAAATAATTAGATAGGCTAGCAAACTAACTAAACAAGATTCATACAATGGCTTAAAAATATATGTCTATGTATTTATTCATAATTTTACAGCCAACTGTCTGTACTGTTCACATAAAATTGTTTTACTTCAAAACCATCACTTATAAAAATGATTCACTGACAAAAAACCATTTATTAAACATGCCAACAAAACCGAGCTCTTCTGACCTGGTGCGGCGGTGGCACATATGGCATCATTGGTGTCGACATAATATAATGTTTTTACTTTCCATGGGCAGTTTTCTGTTCTTTCATGAAGACGTAATTAGTTTTGGCATAATGAAGCAACAGAATTCAGTGAAAAATGCTAATAACAAAATGGCAAACGTTAGGCTTTACTGAATGGGATTCCTTCATGATGAGGGTGAAAGAAAGCACTGAAATTCCAGTAAGTTAAATTTATTCCACCCGATGATAATGCTCAGCATAGAAACTTAGGATGCGATGGTTTCAACATAATATATACGCAAGAATAATATATCAAATGGAATTCAACAGAGTTGCACCCTCAGAGACATGACAAAACACAAAATGGAAAATGTCACTATAGTACGATCTATAGATCGCTTGAATCTTTGGTAGCATTGTAATAACCATGGTAAAGGTCATTGTTTCGAAATAATCATTCATGGGCAGGAGGGAAGTATACCATCTTCAGCCTGCAACCGACCGAGCCGATTTGTAGCACGGCGGCATGCAGGAAACGGTGCCCACATCTATGTAGTACAATCGAATGACAAAAGTCACAAACTCACACATATTGACCACAGAGGTTTAAAAGAACACCTTCTTGGTACTGACAGATGGACAAAAAGGAAAAAAGAAACTATTTTCGAAATGTTATGTCTGCCATTCCAATTTTTATCGTGACAATTTGCTAGCAACCATCACTTATCCTTTTCCCGAATTTTGATTATTTTTCAACGAATTCCTGACTTTTTCCAGATTTTTTCCTGACATTACTAAATCAGGGTGGCGATCGTCAGGGAAAACCTGGAATTGTCAGGGAATTTTGAATTTCTGGAAAAGTCAGGGAAATGTCAGGGAATTTTCGTAACAGTTAGGGAGAAACTGGGGTTGGAAATTCTCATTATTTTTGTACCATTACGTAAATCGGCCAGTCTTTCCCACCCTCTATTTCACCAAAACATTTCACCAACTAAAACTAATGTCCGTCGCTGACGTGCATGGAATAAGCCCCATCAATTCGTGGCTCATTCAGTTGTGAATCTTAGTTATTTAGTAGTGAATCAGACGTACAATGTATCCCTTTTGCATATCCTTATTGCGGTATTTTCCTAGTAATGTCAACATTCATGATAACAATGTATTACGCTAATCACAAGGAATCCGAGGCTATGCTGTTCGGAACATTTTACCTCGAATTTTTTTTTTTAACTTCCGAGACTTAGCTTGAGAGGTAGCTGGAGTGGCTGGAGCATACTAGCTCGTAGTAAATGCATGCTTACAGTTCTCAAAATACGATACAATGATTATTAAAATGGTAATACAAGTACGTGTAAACAAAATCTTACGCAAGATCATCTTCGATTCCCATATCCCCCTTCATGAAACAGTAAGAAGAGCCCTCCTCCCCTCCCCTCCTTTCACGCTCGACGTAATCACTACGTTTACCAATCGATCTCAGATCGATCTGACCGGCTCAGCTCGGTATGGTAAACGGAGCGGGCTGGCCAGATCGATCTGAGAAGCGAGCCGAGTCAGCCCGCTTTCCCTAACCAGTCTGAGATCTCAGATCGATCCGAAGAGGTCGGAGCGTGGCGCTCATCGTTCTTCTTTTGGTTGCCGATGGTAAACAAAATATAATCGATATCCTTTACGGCGTGACTTGTTGTTAGAAGAGAAAGGAAAGAAATTTGCGGCTGAAATACGCAAGAAATCTCAAAATAATTCAAACTACTGAAATCGATAGTTCAATATCGATATTTTCAGACCGTGTTGGTAAACCAGGGGATCTGAGTCAGCTCGCTGCTGAACTTTCAGATCGGTCTGAACTCAGACCGATCTGAGATCGATTGGTAAACGTAGTGATTGTTGAATAGCCCATTTAGCTCCCTCTCGAAGCAATTTAGTCAGGTCAAAACCACCTCAAACATGATATTCCTGAATATGATGCTGCCGTTGCCAATTGCCTCCTGTCTTCGCTCGTAGTGGCGCGCTTACGTTTTTTTTGTTTATCCAAATAGTTTTACATCACAATTGATTGGCAATACTCTTGCAATCAAGGGGTTATAACCACGTTAATCAAATTGTTATTCGCTTCTGAAAGTCACTCGCGCCATCTGATTTTGATCCAGTCCAACAAATTGGCTTTGATTTGTATTTTTCGCGCACCTAGTGATACATTTGCCGGAGTCTGACAGTAAATTGGCCATTGACTTTCCCTTCGATGCCTTTTCACTAATTCTCAGCTTCCCAGAACTACCAAGACGCGACTATAATTTGGATGAGAGTTTAACTTATGAAGATTTAATATATTTTCTTTTCATTAGGATGTACATGCAGCTTTTAATGTATTGATTTCAGCTTTTAACATTTTCAGAGTTTTGACGAAAATTTAATTCAACAGAAATAAAATATTCCAATAATAGGTGACCTTTTGGCGATCGGTCAGGGAAATTGGTAAATCCATTAGGGAATAGTCAGGGAAAAGTCAGGGAATTTAAAAATTGGATATCAGTAGCCACCCTGTAAATTACCGACTCTTTCCCAGATTCCCGACTGGTAGACACCCTGTATAAATTGCACGCCATGAAACTCATCTGAGCGACCTCGCACCACGAGCGTTCGATACAGAATTAGATATGCCCAATGCACCTCGAAGAGGGATGTGCGAGTTACAAAGGAATCGCAAGTGGAAACAGTGAGCGGGCGAGCAGAGAGACAGGTGTAGCCTCCGATAATGTTGCAAACCATGGGGTATTTTTCTCCTCCAACGCTGGCCCGATAAGGGCCTCAAAGAAGCAAAACATATCTTGGCAACATTGTGTTCAAACCACCTCTCTCGGAGGTAGTTCCCCTCCCCCGTGGCAGTGGAGACTTTCGAACTGTTCCGGGGTTTCCTGAAAGGTACTCACCCCAAGCATTTCAGGCCTGCCTTTCAGCCAAGATATTTGAAAAGGTAGCCAGGAATGGCCACGCAGAGCCAAAGGGAGGAAGAAAGAACTGGCAATGAGTGGTCTGGCATATGGTGGCGGAAATGAAAGAAGTGTATGGAACATGAGCCGAGACACTTGTAGAGGTGCGACCACTACAAGTTTCCCCTGACAAGACATGAAAATCCCTGACATTTCCCTGACTCCCTGACAACCAACCTCTTTTACCTGATATATCCCTGACTTCCCTGACATGTGGCCACCCTGATATTGTACCACACACAATTTTAATGCCAAATGTAATTATAAATCATTATGGTGAATAATACATGCACAGGGTGTTTCAAAATGAATATCGGGGTTTCAAGACTTTGTAGTATTTATACCATTTGATTTATAATTATAAATTACAGTTGAGGACCTCAAATTCGTAATCCCAAAATTTGGAAAACCCAAAATCCGCAAGATTTGAAGCTAAAGTTTCAAACTCCCTCCACATGTTTTTTCGTTCTACCGCCACGCAGCGCCACCATCGCTTCCAGTCGTGGAACTATTGGAGACGATTCATGTTAGATTCACGTGATCTTACTGACGTAAATTTGCTTGTCAGGTATAATACCTAGACTTTACAAATTATAATGGTCTTAATTTAGGTGAATGTTTCAATAAACATGTGAGTGTTACGATTTCTCTTAATGAGGACCCAAAATACAGAAAACTCCAAAATCCAGAAATCACTGCTTTCCCATGCTTTCCAGATTTGAGGTCCTGTACTGTATACATCAAATGAAAGAGCAACTCAAACAGTTTTGTTCTACACTTGTACACATGCAGTGTTTCCTCTGTCTTCTGTTAGAAAGCACTAGTAGTAAAGATTGGTTTAACGACGTTGTACCCAACTGCTGGTTTGGCCTCCAGGGGCCAGATGACCGGGCTTGTTTCGCATGGCCTCCACATTCCCCCGATCTAACACAAGCGATTTTTATCTTTGGGGGTTCATAAAGGATCATGTGTACAAACCTCTGCTACCAGCTGACCCACCCGACTTAAGAAACAGGATTGAATCAGTTGTTACATCATTTACTCCAGACACACTGATCAATGTATGGGAAGAACTCGCCTATCGACCGGATGTGTGCCGTGTGACGAATGGTGCTCACATTGAACACTTGTAGGTAAAACAAAAACTGTTTCAGTTGCTCTTTCACTTGATGTATCATTTATAATTGTAAGTCAAATGGTACAAATACCACAAAACCTTAAAACCCCGATATTCATTTTGAAATACCCGGTATTGTGAATCATTGCCAACCATTGATGTGCCATGAAATGACTAATGGGTGATTGCACAAGAATGATGTACAAAATGGACAGTATGTTTAATCCTAGAAAATGAGCACCACACTGTATTTCTGACTGAAGAATGGCTTTAGTTCCTCATTATAAATAGTTGCTAATAAGGATGAAAATTACCTGTATGTCCCTGAGTAATTCTGGGTCTTGCCAATCAGGAACTTTGGGCTTTTCAGGAGGGAGCTTTGGTAGTTTTCCATCCACTTCGCAAACATTGCCCTGTTCATCTCTGGGAACAATTGGTCCGTGAAATGGACACTGTAAAAAAATGTGTGCTGATTTAATGGATGAAATAAACATACCACATAAGAGACTCCATATTTCATGCAGACCTAATAATAGTAGTGAAAGTATAAACCACCAACTCATTTTTATAAAGAGTGCTTTCGAATCAGTATGAGCAGATTATTGCACATTGTAACGGACAGAAAACAAACGAGCACAATTGTGGTTGCCATTGGGACAAACTGTGCTAATGTGCTTCCTCCAATAAGAATGTGCTCTGACTCCCCCCCCCCCTTTCCCGCTGTTGTATTGGAGCATATTCGTCGGGCTCCAGGCATCAAGGAGACTGACAACACGCGGTGGGACACTCCACAAAGAACCCCCCTTTTTGTGTCGTCTACTGCTGTGTACCCCACAAAAGTCCCCTGTAACCAGTGACAAAGTGTAATTTTCCAATGCTTGTCCCTTCACCCCCCCCCCCCCTTCGACGCGCCACGGGACATCACCTCAACGAACGTATGTTTTTTCAAAATTCAAATGTTAACGTTTTTCTTGTGTAAATAAAACTCCCTCCCCCCCTTAAAAATGTTTCCCCTTCCCCATTCCCTCCTTCCACTTTCCTAACCTCCCTCACCCACCTTCTCTTGTATATTTTCCTTGATTTCCAAATATATGTACCTGATGATGATGCAGTGCATCGAAACCTGGGTCGATTAAAACTTTTTTCTGTGGAAAATTGTTATATCCTAGTTCTTTATAAGAATGCAACTGGTATTAATGTTGGTAAAAACATGAAAAAGTGAGAAAATTAACTCTCAAATGTCATTAAAAATGATAACATTGAGGCTTTTATTTATGGACTAATAACTATGTCATAAATTCTACTACATATTCCTAAATTAATATCAGCAAATCTTTCCACTATTTTGTGTGTCATCTGTTAGTGCACATTTGTGCAAATAAACTATACATACATGTTTTAATGTATTTAGAAATATTTGGACAACCAATGTTCTTGGAACAGAATGTGGGCAAAACCGATTGAGTACTAATGCATGATTGAAAAGCTTGCAATGTCTGATTGAACATTTCTAAAGTACGAAAATTATCAACAGTTCACTGCAGTGGCATACAGACGGGGTTAGGGTTTAAATCCCCCCCCCCCATACATGTTTACCTGAATTCGTTTTCGTTCGTTTACCTGAAAAAGCATCTAGAATTTTGCTTATTGAGCTGAAAAATATACTTGAATATCCTGTGTATGCCACTGGTTCACTGTAAACACATCAACTTCCCTACAGTCTGATTGCATTTGAAACCTCCACATTAACTCAAAATCAATATCCTAATTAATTCCTAATGTTGTTTGACATTCGTTTTTTTATAATTGACTATGCAAGCAACACTCTAGTCTAAGCGACATTCGATGCTTAAAAATAGAAATTCAATACATACAAATTTAGTTTTCACATACAGGTATACCTCAACTTACGTCGGTTACCGCAGATATGTCGGTTTTTTGACTAATTAATGGATAAAATAGGTCAAGATATATCAACATTACGGATTTTGGACAAAATACAAAATCTAAAAGCACTTAAAATGATAAAAATATAAGGAAACAAATTGAAATGAAATAAAAAATTGTTAAAAGACAAATAATTCAAAGTAAATTACAATACAAAAATAACAAAGCAATCGAAACAAGAAAGTGAGCACAGATTAGAACACACCAGCAAACATGAATAGAGCAATGTGACCAGAATAAATGTTCGGCAACCTGCCGGTAGATAGTAAGCAGTATTCACAAAAGATATGGCTGAATGTTCTGTGCATAGTTATCAAACTCATTCAAAATGTATATTTAACATCGTAAGCTTTTTATCACATGGTAGTTAGAAACTTTACATTACCCATGTATGACACCTTTACTGAAAATCAGTAAAAAACCATCTCGTGTGCGATTATCAAAGATCTTTTATTGTCCAGTACTTATCAATGCCTCGTTTCCACAACAGCCCTATGGACCGAGGTAGGTACCTACCCGTATAGGGCCAAATCGCCATGGAAATTCATATTTGTAGAGCTGGATCATTAAATTTCTAACTCTGCATCATATTGCGGGGGAGGAACCGGAAATATGATGTGCAATACTCAGAAAAGGAACACAAAATGAATAATGGTGTGATATTATGCACTCTGTTTGATAAACAGAAGAATTTCATTTTCTTTTGAAACCATTCCAAATATTGCAAAAGGTATCATTGATGCAGGAATTCTAATTTTGCACAAAATAAACTGGTAGCGTTCATTTTTTTGCTGCAGCTGTAATGCCAATGTAGTGGGAATACGTGTAGGGTTTTGACGTCGATCCATATGACTGTTATGGAAATAGGGCACATTGCTTTTCATTCAAAACTTTTACAAGCTGCCAGAAAAAGGATAAAATAAGCTAAATCTCATAACTACTCAGACTTCACGTACATGACAGGAGTAACTCAGATACATTACTCATAACTATGGATCTCCTCAATGGCTACTCCAGCCTTTGAATAACCCAGGGTTTTAGGTAAGTTTCCGTGCCACACAGTGCTAAAGACATAACCTCAGGATTTTTAAGAGCCGAGTTTCTTTGAATCCTACTCAGCCCACAGCCCCACAAAGCAACTTAAGTCATCAATCATTTGATTTCATTGGAAAGATCAAGGGTTATAAAACCAGCAGCGTAAACCTAAAGGGTAATTGAAACCAGCATTACAGAAGATGTATGACACATAATGAATTACCTTCTCACGATCTTTGCGAGGGCAAAGCTTTCCTGAGGGTAGAGGAGCACGACATGTCCACTTCACAGGAGTGAACTTGCCTGAGAATTCTATAACACGTACTGTCCCACTCAGCTCTTTAGGAATCTCTGGATCTTCAGTATCCAATGAGGCAGTTGTCCAGATATTGTGAGCATCAGGATGTGACCTGAAATCAATAGCGACCACCAAAAGTAACCACATTTCAAATTAGAATTTACAAATCAAGGTATCATCACAAATCTCATTTAATGCACTTATTGAGCAGATTAGTCACTACAAGTATAACGGCAGCAAATTACTACAAACGAATAACTAAGGTATTTATCAGGATTTTTTCATACACATGTACCTAAAAAAATTACACTGACGATTATCAGGGATGATATCTGAATGAGGAAAAAATTACCTCTAAGACAACTTTTATCACACATCACAAAGGAATACTATTCCCAGGCTACAATTTATGGGGATTATTCAAAACATGATTGAAATTTTGAACTGAAATAATTTTTGGAATTTAATACTTTTAATTGTTACCATATTCAACATATATAGACATAATAGCGGAAGGTACCCATTGAAATTCAACGGGTGTGAAAAACATTGAACTTATTTCATGGGAAAACCGCAAAGCCTGAAGTTTACTGACAGCATTATCATTTACTTTCTTTTGCTCGCAATCTGTTATGAACAGATCACGAGGAACTCGAATTTTCTACACTTCGTCTTAGATGCCACCTCCTGTGATCTATTGTCACTACTTTGTCTCTTTAGGTGTTTACATCTGTTATCAATGTATTAAACTTAATTTCTTTCATGTTTCTTTTACTTATTTACCATTTTCGATTGCATTTTGGTATTTCAAAGAGTCAATATTCAAAAAAATACCTGCCAGAAAAAAACCTGGCCTCTGGGGCAAGTTGAAAAAAAATGTGTAAAGAGAATTTGATGAGATTTTTAATAAAATATTCCTTGAAAGCAAAGGACAATAATTTTGTAATGCATACTATGTACTGCTGTTTGCTAACTTTTGTTGGATTGACAAATATATATATATATATCTATATATATATATATATATATATATATATATATATATATATATATATATATATATATATATATATATATATATATAGTAATTACAAAGGTAAACAGATCATCACAGGTGAGTTGATTGAAAACCTACCAAACCTTTCATTGGTGTAATTTATGATAACGCCACTTTGGAATATTTCCATTCATTGTTCTGTGCCACTTATCAGAGACCAAGACCATGGACTTGGAATAATAGCAAGTGTTATGATAATATGTACATACAGAAATTCACAGGGATCTTTTAAAAATACAACCATGAACATTTCATTATTGAAGATTGCCAAGAGTATTAGTCCCAGTCAAGACAAACGATACAAAAAATAATAGCTAGACAGAGTCATTTTGAGGAAACCAAGATGTAGGAAGGAGCTGAATGCTGTTTACATGTGATCAAAACGTCACATGCCATGACTTTGAGGAATGTTCTGCTGACTTACGTCATCATAACTGATGATGGCACTTGCTCGTTCTCCCAGTGATACAAGTCAAGGTCAAATGGCACTTTAGGAGCAACAGCCAAAAGCTTATTTTTTCTTGAATCTTTTGAAGTGCTGGCAACCGGAGACTGTGGTTCCCCACTGCTATGCGCTCCTGATTTTTTATTGACTCCAATTTTAACATCAGGTTTGCTGTCAAGACTTTTCTTTTCCTTAGTCATTTTTTCCTTCGCTATTTTTGAAACTGTTGAAAGAACTGAAGTTGGATCCTGTTGAGTACACAAAAACAAACACGTTCCTATAGTTAAAGACAAAGTACAAGTTATAAAAGCAAGACAAGAAATAAAGGGCAAAATGTCAGTTAAGGAATCAATTTAATTTTCCAAAAGCTGCTAAAATATGATATGGGATTACTGGCAATGTTTTACTAGGGCAGTCAATGTTTTAAAACCATCATGAGGTATACAGCCTCACAGAAAGAAATTAGCTCCTTAGTATGGTGAACGGAATCATTAGAAATTTACAGAAAATCCACCTATACAATACAATACATTTTATTTGCCCAGCGATCAAGATGTTACACCTGTTACACTTGATATAAGACACAGGGTAATTTAACAAAATACATAAATTCAAAATTTGATGGTGTATCGCTGTTCAACCGAACGCTCCATCAACGCTCCGTGTTACAAAGTCGAAAAACACACTTCAGGCGGAGGCACGTCTTTCTGCTCAGACTGCTCGGAGCAAATTGGCAACCAGCTGTGTTGGAAGGGCAAACCCCCCACTACATTTCCCGACCAGTGTTACCGTACTGCCATATATTGTCGCGTCACGATAAAATCATGCGCATTACTTTCATAATGGACCCTGTATATTAAATTATAAATAATACCTTTAGATTTATTGTATAAGACTAATGTAAATTCTGCTTGATTTATATATATCCATTCTCAAATTGCATGTATTTGGGTGTTTCATGACATAGACCATTTCTTTAAAAAGTCTTTCGTGTAAATTTGATTCATAATCTATAATATTGGTTTTATTTAAATCGAAACTATGGCTAACCGTTATGGCATGATCAGCTAGGGTACACGTTTGTTTAGATAATTTTATTGAGGATTTGTGTTGGTTCAGCCTATCTTTTAAATATTGTGACATCTGTCCAATATAAATCTTGTCACAATCTTCACAGGGAGTCAAATAAACAATATTGCTTTTTAAATTTGTAGGAATTTTTGATTTAAGAGGGGTATATAAAACTTTATATTGATTATTATTATTTTAGAAAGCAATTTTAAAGTTTATAGTGCTTTTGAACTTTTTTTGCAATTTGTTCTGATAAACCTGTTATATAAACTATACATCTATATTTGTCCATGGGTGCAGAAGGTGATGGATATGTAGAGAAAGAATTATTGGAGATAGTGTTTGCAATATTTTGTGTCATTGATACTGTTGAAGAAAGATCTTGAGAAGGAGTGTTCATATTTTGTGTTGGGTATTTATGTGATGAACATTTACTTATACAGCTTGAAAAAAGTAGGGAGTTCACTAATGTCTTTGGAAATTTATTTTTAACAAGCAGGTCTTAGAGGATTTTAAGATTTTTTTCTTTATAAATGGGGTCACAAAGGGTTATAGCTCTGTGTTTTAGAGCTAAGGCAGTATTAATTTTGTAACTTAATGGATGGTGAGATCTAAAATTAATATATCTGTCCACTTTGTATGTCATACAAAAGAAAAAAAAACATTACATATTTACCAAAATATACCATCTATGTACCTACGCAAAGACATAAACATTTCAGCTATTTGTGGCTAAGGTTTTACAATAAAAATGCAGGAAATATAAATAAGGTATGCTTCACTTAATGGCTACAATATAAAAGCAAAATTTCTCATCACTGCTGCAGTTTTCAATTGGAAAATTTTATGATTTCTCATGTGAGACCTATAATATATTTATCCAGTTTTCTACATCCCACAACCATTTATTACATCAATTGGCCAACCATTCCATAAAGGAAAGAGTGTTAGAGTATCTATGTTAATATGTGAATATTTGCAGCTGCTCACTCATTTTTCACTTTTAATTTCTATGAGTCAATGCTGCATCATTTACTTCCTCAAAATAGCATCCACCACGTCAAAAAGAAAAGACATTCTCATGAGAATAAAATACATTCTCTGAATAATATGCCAATTACACTATCACTAACACCTCAATATTTCTTCCTCATTGGAGATCAGTTTCAATACTATGGGTTAGAAAGGAACTCATTTTTCTAAAGCAAAACATTTAATCCACAAGTAAACAAATATTTTGGCATCAAGACCATGTTGTATCAAGAGAAAATGAAGATTATGGAAACCAGAATAAAGGCATTTTTTGGCCTCAGTACATGGTAAAAATATTTTACATGCTACATACATCCTGGAAAAACAGCTGAAAAATTAATAGTTTCACACCTAAAATTCTTGCTTCTTTGCTTGCAACTAGAAATAGCTACACGAAAAGCAATTTTAATTCAAAACCTATCAATTTGAGATAGACTGTCAAACCATTTTCAAATTTCTAATCAAATCAAACCTTGGACTATCTAAATCTGGTAAGATTTTTTTCATATTTTTAATGATTCGCATGATATTATGAATGATGTTGTCTCAGTGCAGATGTGGATAACTTCTTCTATTTAAGCGTAGTATGAAATAAAAAATTCCATCGCATTAACTAATATTTCTACTTGTTAATGAAAGAATAGTGAAGGCCCTGGAAATGATGGATGAACTCTTACTCGTACATCGAAACGTCGACAGAAATGCAGAGTTTGACCAGTGGAGGACCCAAATAGACATCACTAACTGATATTTACTAATAATGGAATCATACCTCTGCAGTATTTTCAGGTGAAATGATGGTCCATTCAGGTTTCATGTCACCCTTCTTAGTCGTCTTACTTGACTTTGAGTAATTATATCCAGTTCCCTGAGAAGTAGATGGCAATGGCTCAACTGATTTCTCCTCATAATCTTCCTTTGGCTTAACTTCTTCTAAGTCAGATGTGTCACTGTCATCTGAAATGTAAAGTTGAATTCAAAAATGTTTTAGGGATAAAATTATTTTCATTATGGCTGATCAGTTGAAAAAATATTATTTTACCTAGCAATAAAAAATGCATCGACATACATTAGTGAATATTTCTGTAAAGAAAGTTTCTAGAGCCACTGTAGTATGATATTAAATGTCTCATTAAACAGTTCACTGCCAGAATGTCCCTATTAATTGAGCATTGTGTGTCTGAAATAGAACCCACAGTAAATCCCTGTTAATTAGACTTA
The DNA here is from genome assembly GCA_963573305.1 of Pyrrhosoma nymphula. Classification (NCBI taxonomy): domain Eukaryota; kingdom Metazoa; phylum Arthropoda; class Insecta; order Odonata; family Coenagrionidae; genus Pyrrhosoma; species Pyrrhosoma nymphula. The sequence goes on from OY754328.1 coordinate 27,748,699, forward strand.
CAATACACTCTCAACAGCAAATTTTTAAGCAAATTACAAACGTAACAGACTGGGTTCGGCCTTCAGGGAGCTTTGAACAAGACTTCATTCATAATGGTAATAACCTAGATTCACCCTGAAAAATGCTAATGCATGTGGGGGTAACCAAAATAAATTGTGATCCTTGGGTCCCAGTACCATATACAGGGTTTCAAAAAAAGGTGCACTGGTTGTAGATTTTCAATAAACATAAATTCTCTTTAATGAAGCGATAGTGGATAACCTACACTTGGGATAACTTTGTCTGTACTTCTGGCATATCACCTCTCCCTAAGATTAAATCATCATTATAACATCTAAAATATTTTGAGACTTTTAGGAGTCTTTTTTCTGACCTCAATTCAACAATTGCAGTTAAACAATTCAGCCAGTTTAGTGTACTCTTAGGGATAAGTTTGAGCCGATTAAGTTTTGACTAATGCCACGGGGTTAAGAATCAGGAGGGTAATCTTAAGGGGGGAAATCTTCCTGCTTCAGTCACATAGATATTATCATTATTCTGGATAATTCATTTTATTAGTTTTGAAAACATTTACATAAATACCAGGGAACATAAAATTAACAAACCTGAATCCTCAACTATCAGATTCTTAGCTGGCAAGTTCAGCTCTTGATACTTAATTATGACACTCTCAATGGAATTCTTCAGGCATATAAGACTCTTCAATTTTTCAGCATGGCCTATTAAAGTAAAGCAAATGTTATAAGATATAATGGAATAGGTATATATTCCACAGGCTCTCAATAATCCCACACTTACTTGATTTTGTAAGAATTTGAATCCACTTCTTAACATCATTCAGATGCCTACTACTCAAAATTATAAATAAATCCCTCGCATTTTCAGCCACAACAGAATTTTCTTCTGTCACTTGAAAGTTTTCTGGCTCTAAATAAAGAATAAATCTGATAATCCACCATTGGTATGATAATAAAAAATCTACAATTCAAACACATTGAAAACAAGTGCAAACAAATAAGTGTTAATCCTTGTAGTGATAAAATATTGTAAAATACCATCAAAGGTTCAGTTCAAAAATTATTACTTACTTGGCTTTAAATCAATGGTGATACTGGTGTGAGGGTTAAGTACACCATACTCTCTTAAATTGATATTTTCGTCCAACTCTCCCTCTGAATCAGAACTTGATGACAACTGGTCATCATCACTTTCTGGTTCATTAAACTCCTCATCATCAGAGAGCTCAATTTTGCTTGATGTTGTACTTTCCGGAACTTCATGTATTTTCTGCTCATCAGAGTTGATGACAATAGACTCATTAGGTGCCTCCTCCTTTTTATGGAGCACTTCATGGGCATGTCCTGCATCCTCTTTGTCAACTCCATGAGAGCTACCACTGGCTTTAGTTTCTATGCTTGATGATGCCACATAATTTCCATCCTCAGCATCAAGAAAGAAATCTTTTGGATGAGGAAGCAAGAGAGAGAGGCAATTTTCCATAGAGGTAAGTGTTTGACGAATATCCTCTTCATTTTCTATTGAAAGAATATATTTGTCATTACACAAGTGGATAATGCCGAATGAGATAAAAATGGAATACATATGTAATACTAAGTACTATTACCTTCAACCTCTATCAAAATCTTTTTTGACTTTGCTTCCACAAACTCCAGTCTCTTCCTTTCCAGTTCCAACTGCCTTTGGTGTTCAATAGAATTTTGAATAGCTAGTTCCCCAAAGTCAACCTACAAAGATTACCTTTAATTACTACACATGTACTACAAAAGAATAATGCAGTCTAAATTAGAAGTTAAAGGTATGACCTTTAGGTCCAATATAATGGCATGAAGAATAAAAAAATGCTCATATGGCACTCATTCAACTTCTGTAAAGAATGTGAATGGATTGCCCTCCAGGTCCCAAATAAGGTAACAGTAAGTACCATATATGCCCGAGTATAAGTAGAGAAATTTCTTCTTTTTTTTGGCCAGTGAAAACCTACCTTTGACTTATAGTCGAATCACCAATAAGGTGACTTTTTTGGGGTCAATATTTATGCGTATAAGCTGCATAAAACCATAGGCAACTCTATTACTGATAAGCCACAGAGAATATTTGCTAATAAATGCATTAGATTTACATTCTAAGTTTCGTTATAGGATGTACCACTGACAAATACACTTGGTACTTCTGTTTTGCGATATTAATACATTCCACAAGGCCGATCACATAGTACCAATATTGTATAACCAATGCTAAACAAAGAGATTCAGAAATTTTTTCACTGACTTATACTCGAGCTATGGATTTTTGTCGATATTTTTGGCCCAAAAATATTTAGACTTATACTCGAAGATGTATGGTTATTTTTTATTAAATTTGTGAATTAGGTACTTAGTCAATGAAAATCACCCATTACATCATTAAACCATTTAAATTTCTTTTGAGGCACTCTAAGGGCTGGTACTTGTTTTATGTTGTATGTTTGCTTTAAACCACATGGTTTCAAGCAAAAATAATTGATTTTGGAATTACAACAGAAATATGTAACAACTTTAAGGGCCTTCCTCATCCTGGCCTCCACTATCCTCTCCCTGGTGCCCTTTCAATGTATAGAATTCAAACAATCGTGCCAGAAAGGCAATAAAAAGCCAAAAATTGAGATCAATGAATAAGATATTTTTTTAACTAGCAGAAAACTCCAAAAGAATTTTAGCCAAAACATTTTCCCAGAAAAAGTCCCTAGTTGAAGGATGATGCATTTCATCATTAGTCACCATGTCATGCTCATTAGGGCAATAACCTAGCTCATTACGTCCCATTTTCGATGTTACGGAGTGCCTGAGAGGAGCACAACACCCCTCACGATCATATATCGGTTGTTTGCACTTTGCCAGCACTGCGTAACATAAACCCATGATGTTTAACGCTTAGAGTGATCACGTAGCTGGAAAGAGTGCTACCAAACACCAAAAACGAGACGCTTCATAAGCCTGGTTAGGCAGTCGGTCATTCATAATGCCTAGTAGAAGTATATGCATATAACAGCCAGTTGCCTAATATTTCATCTTTTAACAACAGCAGTAGGATGCAATAAGAACTCAGGGAGGCCGCCATCCAAGGAATTTCAGTGGAAAATTTTATTTTTGATTAACATAAAAAGCATTTTTTGACGTCACGTCAAACTTTCAAGCTCCAGTGGAAAGGTCATTTTTGCACTTAATTGGATTAACCCTTCATAATAATAATGGCTGGATTTGGCAGTGCGCGTGCGAAATTTTATTGAAAGCAGACAATTTTTTACGTTTGTCAAATATTTGAGGATGTAACTAAGGCAGTCAGGCTAAAATTTACCAGTTTGTTTCTTTGGATGGCGGAGTGTAGTCTCTTCCAATGGCAAAAATTGTGCACCGGAGATATGTAGTTTGATTTACGATTGTGTTGTGTAGTCGTTTTTGGTCCAAAGTGAATTTGTGTGGTACATGAGTTCTGATCAATAGCAGTGTGTGGCAGGCTTATTGCACGTTGGAATTCCTAATTGTGTTGCAAAGTCACATTTACCTCTAAATATACTAGGAAGTGATGATCACTCGAGTGAAGAGCCAAGTGGAATTTCTTTTTGCAAGTACAAACATAAATTTTGGGGTAGATGATTGAAATGTGATTGCCTTTATTTTGGTATCACCCCGATAACTTCGACATTGAGAACTTTTCCTGAAGACACATAGACGCAAGAGGCAAAGTTTTTGGATGTTCCAGAGTGTGGCATTATGAAGCACGGGATGTTAAGTAATCACTCTACATGTCTGTGTATGCAGAGGTACAGTAAGATAAAAAGAGGTCAAATGGGATCCTAAAGGCATAAATGCCACTAGAATTAGCCATGATACATTAAATCATGGTGAAGCTTTCTGAAACTAGTTTAGCATCATTTAAAGATTACACTTGATTGAAAGTTGATTGAAAATATAGAGATGCTTGTATGTATTGGACTTTAATACTTTGTGGGTTACAGCAGAAGGGAAACACTAGTTTTGTCATATTTGGATCCCTTCAAATTGAAAAGGCTCCAAGTGGATTCCTACCACGCATTGCAAACTAAAAGAGAAATCATCATTTCCACTGCATTCCACATTTTGCAAATTCCACGATTTGGACATTCTACTGTAGTTTCTCAGGCTTAGCAGATAAGCTACATACAATAAATTCATTGATATAGCTCTTCCATTGCTTCACTCTTCTATCAACGGTGATTTAAGTGAAACTACATCAATGCGTCGTAAAGCGTCACCATTAATAAATGCAATGTTAAATTCATTACTGCATTATATCATAATTACCTCAAAGCAATTCTTCAAATATTTGTACGCTAAACTAAGCTTTTTGTAAGCACTGCCATACTTCTGATTCCACTCATTTATAGTATGCAGAGCTTTCTTTTTCAGGCTTTTGGCTGCAACACTTGGAAGAGGTAGTGGATTGTCTTCATTGACCCCCATAGTGAGCTCCATATACTGCTGCATATCATTAAGTAACAGCTCCCGAAAAGAGTGAGATCTCCTACAAATTAAGCATATCTTAGAATTCAAATTGTTTCATAAAACACATTTTCAAAAATACTAAAGACAACACTTACCTAAAAAAATCATCAATGATTAGAAAAGCACTTAATCGGACTTCAGCATGATCCTTCTCCAGTTGATGCATGACTATTTGATAGCTTCTCCGAACATGATCGTCTGATTGTCTAGAAGAGTCATAATAGTAATTAATCGTTAAACTACATAAAAAGGAAATAATATTCAATTCGTACCAAAACATCTTGTTCTATGATTTCTTCATAAATTTGCATGGAGACAAGTTACTTTTTAAAATATGATACAATGTATATTTGAATACAATGTAATTTTTAAAAATTCCAGATTACAAAATAATAATAATTAATTACGCACAAAAATTTAGCCTTCGCGAAACCTTACTTGCATAAATTCCTCAATGAGGACATTAATTTTCCATCTAATTCCTTCTGGCCAGAATGCGTTAATTCTTCAATAATTGACCGGATTTGCCCTAAGGGATCAGATGTATCCTTCACGGCTTTATGTTTTCGATTGAAGGGAACTCGCTTCATTTTCACTGAAATTCCTTATTTCTCTGTTCACAGATAGAATCAGGTTAGGTTTTACATTTTGGTCTTCATTATACCGAATACCTTTTGTTAGCACATAGATCTTCAAAAGTTCGCAAACACTAGAGGAATGTCATTTAAACGATGATAAACGTTGAATTCTCACAATGTAAACATCAATTGTTTACATCGGGATCATCGGGATCGATTGCGAGACTCGCTGTGGCGGCTCACGCAATTCTCTTTTCAAACAAAACCAACAAAACACTTTCCATGGCACTATCGTAATACAATTGTTCCCAAATACATAAGCCCACAATAAATTTGGGATGATTCCTCAGTGAAAAAATGAGGTTTTCTTTGTTGTGACCCTTCCAGAAGTGCTATACGAGCTCAATTTTATAACATGGTTCTTCACCATGCAAGTTTCATCGCCCGAACGGTGCTTGTCAGAAATAATAACATCGAAGAGGCATGTCGAGTCATGAATAGGTATGGTTCTAACACCCACACTTATTTCCTTTGCCTTCGGATAAGTTGATAACAAATGTTTTTATTGCAGAATTTTAGGCAAAGAAGGAATCTTAGATCAATTTCGCCGCACCCGCTTCTACGAAAAACCATTCCAGGTAACTTAATAAAATTGACCTTTGATTTGAGAAACAAACTCGTCAGTGGAAAACATCAAACTTACTTAATTTCACATTATACAATTTCTTTCATTTCAGTGTCGACGACGTATCAACTATGAAAAGTGTAAATCCATTTACAATGAGGATATGGATCGAAAAATAAAATTTGTAATGAGGAAAAACCGTACAGACCCATACCCTTGGTATGCGTAATTTGTAGCTACCTTATTTGTAGTTGATATTTAATGTTATGGTTAATAATAAATTAAAATTATTTTGAATTTTTTTCATCGATTCGTGTGGTTTAATGTTTTATGAAGAGTGGTGGATTTTGATGACTTAAGTCAATAGTGTTAAATGAGCATCTGGCTCCTGAAATAGTCTTAGGTAATACTTTCGAAAGTTCAGTCTGCGAATTCCTCGATTTCACCTGCTTTCCTCGGCACAAATTACACCTATTTCACACATTTTGCTATGCTACATATGCGTATTTATACCAACCTTTAATTGTCTTCATTTCTAAAGTCTGCGTCATCGTTTTGAATGATAGCATAATAGTTTTTGCATGCAGTAAAAGACTGAGTTACCAGAGTTGAGGTTCGTATGGAAAAAAAGTAAGGGGGCAATTCTCCTAGTACTATCTTTCCTGAGGGTGCAAGGGAAAATTCAAGATTATTTCTTACCTAAATTACTTAACAGTTATGTAGCTACCTACTCACCTTCATTAAAACCCAAACACTTAGGTAGTCACTTGGTTGCATTGGTAGGGGGGGCTGTCCATAAATGACGTCCACACGATTGGGGGGGAGGGGGGGGTCACCACCTTGTAACAATGTGTGACAGGGGGGAGGGGGTAGCTATGCTTCATGTGACATCCACACTTCCACTGTATATTGTCTTATTTTTACTCAGACTGTGGGGGGGAGTAGAAGTTTTTTCATTTTTGTGACATCATTAAAGGGAGGGGGGGCTCTATTTGTGACGGGGGGGGGGGTCTAGTTTGATTCAAAATTGTGACATCATTTATGGACAGCCCCTAGTCCTTGTGGAGGTTATTCCTCCTGTGCTGCAATTTTCTTGAATGCTCTTACCCGCAAAATAATTTAGCATGTTACACTCATTGGTCTTGGGTGCTAAAGTTAATTGAATTCCTTCATGTAAAAATACACTGCTTTTTTCCCTTAAGCCTGATTCACACGATCATTTTTTCCATCCCGCGGTAGGGATCACTTAAGGGACACTTTCCGCGATGGCTCACATAATCGGGAGAGTGATCACTCAAGCTATCATTTTCTGATTCACACGATCACTTACGTCATCCCTGAGAACATCATTTTCGCACCCGAGACTTTCAGTGCAAATCTAGATAATGCAACCCTAGTTTGTTTGCTAACCACACATAGCACAACATTCGTTCTTTGCCGTGCAATCAGATTGGTTAAATGACGGAGTTAGGGACGGAAAAAGGGACCGCTTAAATGATGAAAAAAGTGACAGGGATCCCTATCACTTCAGCTATCCCTGAAAGTGATTGTGAAAACCTTCATTTTGAGCCATCATTTGAGCTATCGCTTGAGCTATTATTGGAGATATCCCTGAAAAGGGACGGAAAAAATGATCTTGTGAATCAGGCTTTAGAAATTATTTTTTATGACAACTGCGTATCTCTTGATCTGCATTTTATTTCTCATAGTTCAAATTTATTTGTTGCACCACCAAATCAAGGTCGTGGGCAATAAAACAAGAATAGGTGACTAAGTTGCATCAGTCAAATTCATACTATGTATCAGATTTTCATGCTTAACTTGGTGGAACCACATTGCGATAATTTAGAAATGATTTCACTTTGTAATATTCAACAAAAAGTTTAATTTCTTCTTACCCAGGGTTTCGACTACTACACAGTCATTATCAAGGTGACAATGGTTCATCACGAGCCCCTTATATACAGAGTGAGGGTGTAGGGGGAGGGTAAGAAGAGGATGGGGAAGGAGCCAACAGGAGGGGAGTGCATGACTGATGTGAAACATGGGAGGGAGGGTGAGGGGTTGAGCATTGTTCACAAATTGCACCACAGAGGGGGTGGGGAAGGAAATGTAAGGTCAGGAAAGGAGAGTAGGCTGGGAGCATTTCCTTCAAAACACATACATTTTTGTTTTTGGAATGCAAAATAATTTCCTGATTTTTAGGATAGTCCAGCTTGTGCCCCTTGCATTGGGAGTGAAGGAATTTGGGAATGAAGTCACTTTGGTGGTCTTCTTCAATCAGGTGCTTGGCAAACTATGAGCTTACATTACCTTTAATTAAACAATTATGGTGTTCTTTTATCTGGGTACGGACAGCACGTCCTGTTTGACCAACTGAACCAATGTGTCATCCACATACTTCAGCGAGAAGGAAGGCTTCTTGGTGGAACTGCTGAGTGCTCTCCATTCGAACTCTTCCTGGTACATGTTTGCCACTACCAGAGAGAGTGGAGAATCCATTGGCGAGCCCTCTTGTCTGTTCATATTTGGGTCCATCCCAGAGGAAGTACAAATTTTTCAGACAGAACTGTCTGGAAAGTCCTTCGGCAAACCTTGATTGCAGAGATGCCGGATGGATTCGATGGACTTCTTGATGGGGATGTTTGTAAAAAGAGATACTATGTCAAAGCTCACCGGGAGATTGTTTGTTTCCACAATTGTTGATTTTAGGATCTCCTTGAAGTGGGTGGAATTCTTCACAAAGGATGAAATGCATCCTGAGAAGGTAAGTAGTATCCAGGTTTAGATTGTGTCGTAGGGGGGGCCTTTGACAGGAGCCCGGGCACTTAGACCTTCTTGGTCCATTGTGCCAACCCCATGCCTGTCTACCTCATGCAGACACGGGACAAGAGCGCCACGGTGAAGGTATGTATGGTCACCCATCCAACTTCCATCCAGGCCCAACATTGCTTAACTTCGGTGATCTTATGGGAACCGGTGTGTCAATGTGGCTGGGCCCTTGCCCTAAGTAGTATCCAAGTGAGGTGTTGGGCCAGCCAGAAGTTTGGGGTTCGTATAGTGCTATTGACTAGATTGGTATCCTCCCCTTATGGACCTTAGGTAGATGATAGAGCATAGGAGCTACTGCAGCAGAGGAGGAGTCCTCACTTTTCCTTCCATGGAATGGGTGACTACTTGATCAGCTGCCTCATCTGCTGCTCAGTTCTTGCTGTTGGATCCATCTTTAACTCCTTGTATGTCTCATCATTCAGGAGAGCAGCTATTTTGTCCTTGTCAGTAAGTATCCTCGGATAGGAAGACTGCATCAAAAGACAACATGCAGAGAAAACCCAAAAGTTTTTACTCTTCAAGTTTAATGAAGTGGAAACCTTCGGGTCCCTTTTAGTGTGAGAGTTTAATTTTGGCTTGGCGATGAAGCTGAGAAGTAATGAATGACAAAACAACCATGTGGGTGATGCCCTGAACTACTGATCCAAGGGTGTCTGTGCCTCGAAGCCTATTATGCAATTAATTGGAATGGTATACAGGTGCATATTTGCTCTGACAAGGGATGTGATGTGCTGGAACATGGCAAAATACTCGTGGACAATACTTACGACTTTTGATATCCCAGAAAAAATTGCTATTCAAGGCCAATCAGACTTCATGGCTATGGATCAGTGGTAACCGGGTTAAATAGACGTTTAAGCTGGCGATACGAAACGATATACCCGTATTTCTTCTATACGAATTAAAGTTTCCAAATTTAATTGACTTCGTGATCCGAGTTATTCAGATCTCAACTAAAAATCCGGGATATTGTCTGCCCGAGAAATCCGGAATATCCTGGAACGTATGCATTTTGCAACACAACCCGCAAGCACGCATCAAAATGCGCACAGTGCGCATTCCGTTTCACATTATCTGTCTGCCTTTTCTGCTCATTTGCTTGTTCAAGTTTGTTTACATCATCTTTCATATGACGTTTTTTGGATCATAAATCTCCTACTTCTCCACGCATGATGTTGCTCAAGTCTGTGTAACATCTCCTATTTTAGTTCTATCAAGAACTTCACTTTGATTCGTTGCATCCGTCGGGATTTGCCGTTCTAGTAATTACATGTAAGCAATGGCTTCAGCTTCGAGCACCAGTGCGAGAAGCTTATTTGTTGAATCAAAGCTAAGACTATCCGATCGTGTTCAAGTGAATGTTAATTATGTCGCTTCCGTGGCTCGGCAAATCCAGAGAGGAGCAAAATCAAATGAGGTAAGAACATATTTTGTTCCAATGATGTTGTGTATTTTAGTCAGTTTTCGCACTTTTGTTTCATATTACTTAATGATGTACTACCTCGTTTAAATTCACAGGCGTTAATGCATGCGGCAAAAAGCTTTGCCCTGCAGGAAAACACCATTGATAATTCATTGGAGGTTGGTGTAATTGTACTAATTGGTATTCAAACAATGTTAGTTTTCGTTAGCTAATCCGAGAGTGTACATGCCTCACTTTTGTTGCAGAACTTAAAGAAAATGAATATGATTGCGACTCATCTCAGCTTTCAACAAGAATCCATTCAAAAAAGTGCCCAGTTGCTTGAAGAGGTTAAGGAGGAAGTGCGGGCCATGCAGAGGTAGTTGCAAAGTTAATTGCTGTGTGTGTGTGATAAAACTTACTTTAATGAAACTTCAGCAAGATGCTGTGAGATTGTGTCAATTATTTAATTCAAATCGTTTATTAGGGGATTCACATAGCATCAGTGCCTATTATACTGCTATATTCTAGTATACTCTTGTGATGAATAAAAGACTTTGCATTAAAAGTAATAGCCTGTGCACACCATTTTGTATAATTGCACTTTAACCGACATTGTCAATTGGCTCCAGCTTCTAAGGAATTGAGGGATTTAATCCTCAACCCCTTTGAAACGACTGCACCTTCCAGAATGCCTGGGTGCTGCCCTGACTCCTGCTGACTACTGATCATGATATCTTTGCCTCTTCTTTCTTATTGCCTTAAGAGGCAAGAAAGGAGAGTTCTAATGACCACATGCATCTGTATTTCACGTGAACGTTCAATGTTAGAAAATTCTTTACGTGTCTGCATTTTATTTTCTAAATATAAATAATTATGATTTTAAGGGAGAAGCCTCCCTTTCGAGATTTTGTTGGAGTTAATTATTAGAATGTATGTAGACTTTTGTTTACTGCCAGGCAGTATTTTGGCCATCCTATATGTATGCTGATCCTATCTTTCTCGAGGCATATTTGTCATTGGTTTTTGTGAGCGTTAGTTCTTGAAACATTTTCATTTTAGATGCATTCATTTCCAATTGATTCCTCAGGTTATACTCTTGTTAAGTTTCTTTATTAATAACGTAAATCTGTGAAGAAGTGGTTTGAGTGTAATTTGTGAATATTCATCAAGTACTTATTTGGAAACTCAATTTCATCTTGGGTTAATGCTGTTGTTACAGTTCTGAGGCTGTGTTGTTTAGTTAGAAACGTGATTAATAACTTTTAAGTTGTTGTTGTGGCCATTATGCTGTCATTAATCTACATTTCATACACTTGCAATAATGATTACATAATGTAAGCAGCTAATGGTTTTTATAAAAATTATGCAATTTGGTTCATTATTATGGCTTTCACATTATCTTACCAGAAAATAATGGGTAACTCTGTGATAGCTATTTTGTATTCTGTTATTTTAATTGTTGGTACAAGAAATACATATAAGGTTCTATTTTCCCTGGGCAATCACTTAAGGATAATTAATAATCAGCCCATATTTTGTATCAGATTTGCCATCCTAATGGATTCATTTTTTTGTAAAGAATGGCTAATTATGCTCTTATTCTATGATCATCATTTTAATTGTCATTCCTTGTGTCAGTATGTTGGAACCCTCAAATTCATTCCATAATTTGCCCATCTATTGATTCTTCATGACTCTACATCAACATCCCCCACAACTTGATACATATCACTAATTCAGTGTGTGGTTCCCATCATTATAATCTTTAGAGATTCATTGTGACCTGATTAATGCCCAAGAATTTTTTATTTCCAAACAAGTTTTTTCTTCACTCTCACCCAATCTTCTAGGGGCTTACTCATTCGTCTAGAGGTCCTTCCTTTTTTTTCATGTATAGTATTATATTTAAATCTTTCAATGTGCTTTCATGCCCTTCCCCGCAGTCAAGGAAAGTACATTTTTGGGATGCATATGTTTAGTTTTGTAATGACCAAGCTGGCGTATCTGCACAGGTATTATTTGATACACAATGTCCTGTTCCCACGACAATAGTCTTCTTTCTGAAGACTATTCTGATGTTTCCTTCTTATTTTTTCATTTCTGGTTATCTTCTTTTTATGTGAAATTTTTCTCTAAATTCACTCTATAGCATGCTGCATTTCTGCCAGTGATCAATTATTTGTAAAATAAATTCTACATCGTATGTTCTCATAAACATATTAAATACTGCTAGTGAAGTATTTTTTTTATCAAGTGACTTTTCTTTAAGTCAAAAGTCTAAAACTAGGGCATGGAAAGCATCTGTGCACAACTCGTGCCTGTATTTTCACTTCTTCCCTAATTTCACGTCCTTTGATTGAAGATACATAGTTCCAAGCAAGAGCAACTTCCTCCCTAGTATATGTCAATCTTAATTTGTTTCAGTGTATTTCAGCTTCTTTTGGCTATGACAGGGTTCTGGTCCTCATTGTTGATAACTTCCTCCAAACCTGTTGAAACAGTGAAGGTTGCTTTCCTTTTTGTATTCTTTCTTTCCAGCTGTTGGTCTTAATGCAAGGGTTCTTGTTCATTGGCTTTTACTCAACACCATCCTTAATTTTCTTCAGTCATGTTGTTCAGTTGATAATGATCTTGGAAATTTGGACCATCAATCTTAGATTGGCATTAAGGTATAACATTAATTAACCCTTTTTTCATGGCATGTTCTTCTCTTTTATTTTTCTAAAAGTCAGTTGAAATTCTTCTTCCTTCATGCACCCTTTATCAAGACTCAACCCTTCTACTGCCATTGGCTCTTGATTCTGGCTGGTATAAAAAAAAAACATTTTTGACATTCTTCTCATAATTCTTTACTTCTGATATACTTGGATTCAATGAATTCGGCATCATGTGTTTCCTTGTTTTCTCTTTCCTGTCATCTCTCCATTTGGCTTGAAACAGTGTTTTCGCTTAAAATATATTTCATTACTGACAGAGGTCTAATGACATTTCTCTTTTTGATTCCCGTCTTGTTTTTCCTTTTATGCCTTCTCCTATTCTTTCCTATCTCTCTGACAGTTAGGTTTTCTTCCCCCTTTGCATTTTCATGATATCAGTGGTTTTATTAGGTTCATCTTCCTCCTTGTTATTTTATCATTTCATTTTATTATTAGTTTTAATAAAACTTGTGCCAGCACTGTGCTGTGTATCTTCCTCTTGGCTACAGTTTTTAATGGCTGAACATTGTTCACTTACATAGAAGCTCATTTTCCCTTTATCTGCCCCTCACACATTACTACCCAGCCACTGCAATGACATCCATTGGACATCCAATGGATGTCCATTCATGGATGTCACTGACATCCATGGACATCCATTTGACATCCCATGGACATCCTGTGGATGTCCAAATGTCCCACTTGTGGACCTCCATGGGATGTCCATTTTAGGCTCAGGCATGGATGTTGATGATTTGCAGGGACATCCATTGGATGTCCATTGGATGACCTGGACATCCATGGACATCCATTTGACATCCCATGGACATCCTGTGAAGGTCCCAATTGTGGACCTTCATGGGATGTCCATTTTAGGCTCAGGCATGGATGTTGATAATTTGCCGACATCAACCTAACACCTGCCTGACATCAAGGCGAGATCAGGCCAACAAGCCTATACAGGCCCGACATAGGCCCAACAGAAGCCGACAAATGCTCGACATAGGTCCGACATCAAGCTGACATAGGCTCGGCATAAAATCAACCTAGGTACAGCATATGAAAATTATATGAAATCCACATACCAACAAACTTTATTTGCTGAAATTATTCTATCAGATGAGATCGAATGCAGTGAACCAATGAATACTAGAATCGTGACAATATGTAAGGAATTAAGATTAGTTAATTATTGTAATACCATTGAGAACATATGTAATTTAGAGAGAATTGAATTACATGGATAAAAGTTAACCAAGTGTAAATTATGGTATAAAATCCTCACTGTAACTTAAGGCAGGTGATTAAACATGAACAGCAATAAGGAACTTATTGTAAATTTGCTCATTCTTCAGCTAAATACAGAGAAACTTATGTTCTGCAAGACCCATGGCAGCAGTTAAATCATTCAAACAAGCTAGTTATAGTAGAAATTCCCAATCATATGGTGAATATCTCATGATAAGAACTGTATTATTACAAGTTCGCTTGATCCTCTTACCTAGTGTTAGAACAAAAATTTCACAGGAATAAAATATATGAAATTAAAATGCTAAGGTACAGTAATAATATGACTTTTATTAAAGTAAAAAAGTTATTAATTCATTACATACATTCTTATGAAGATGTTTTTGACTGAATAGCAAATAAACACAGTGCAGAATGGCACTAGGCGAAGCCCTGAGTGATTAGTATTTGTATATAATGAAAAAATAAAAATCTTGCACATTTTTTGATTGGATTACACCTTAATTGAGACTATTAACGAGAGAGTTAATAAATCACATCTCCACACATTTACTTCGCTTCTTCCCTCTATTGTCCTTACATCACACACACATTTGCTGCTAAGATCTTCCTCCCTCAGTCTTGGGCCTGTGCCAAACTTACACCCACTTCGATATTCACTTAAGCTTCTGTTGAAGTAGGACATGCTGCTCGGATCCCAGCTAGAAATACAAGTTATAACCACTGTGTAATAAAAGAAATAATTTTAAATATTGTATTTGAGTATACAATACCCAAATAGATTTTGTCATGAATACAATATCCAAATCAACAGAGCTTATAATGTTAGGTTATATAAAACAATTGCTGATCAACATACATTCTTAAGCAATGATGCTTACTGCACCACTATGCACAGTAGCCCTTATAGTTTATCACTGGTTATGTAAACCGATTATTCAGTACACGATTGAACTACACATTCAACGCAAATTACAGTAAAAAATTGTTGTATTCACTGATTTTCTTATCTATTCCACTAATTTAGGTACCACAGAAATCACCTCTTAGATATTTGCTTTTCATATAAAAGCAAATGAGTTCTGTACACCATACAAAAGTTGTGGTACTAGATGGTACAGGTGGAACACTTCTCAGTACATACCACAAAACGTGAAAATACACCGGTAAATACAATAAAAAGTAACTGGTGGTACAGAGAAAGAATAACGCTTACACAACACTTAACATGGTGAACTTAATCTAACTAGGGGCACGATTTCTTAGACAGCAATGGAGAGACGGGCTATCGTGCTCAGCGTAATAAACAGAAATAAGAAAAACAACTTACCTTGCTTCTATAGTTTGGCGAAGTGATTTCTATGTGCCTTCGTTGAAATTCTGGAGGGTACTTCAGCAAAAGGCACGTCTGATCCCAACTCGCGTAAATGCCAAAATGGACGAGTAAAACTTTCAAGCGTAGTGTCTAAAAACTTTGTTGACGTATATCTAGTATCCAAGTTAATATCAGCTACAGGTGATAGCCAGAAACTCAGTTAACCAGGAAAATTCTATTCTCTGAAGTCTGAACGGCGTCCCTGCCAAAACCGCCAAAACGCTATAAAAATAACGTTCTTCATTTGTTCGGCGCTGCGACCCGGGCCCGCATTTTTCAAAACCACAAGTTTTTGTCATGATTTTCAGAATGTACGTTTTAAATTCCTTAACATGTTTGGGTCACCATTTAGGATTCACTGGGTGTACGTGTACTTAAGGGTTGTTCGCTCACTGTGTGGCGGCAACAGCCACGATTAATCGAATGATTATTATTACTTAAATCTGTGACTCTAGCCATACCTAACTAGCACAGGCATTGTTGAGAAATATGCGATCCTTGATAATTATATATAATTTTTTTGAGGTGACATCCAGAGCAATTAATTCTGTTATCTCGACTCTGTTATTGATTTATATTCAGTTTTGATCTGAATGAAAGACACGTGATTGCTTGATTGAAGGAAGACACGCTCACAAATTAATTAACGGTATTGCTGTTGCAATTAAGGCAGGAACCATTAAAATGATTGCTTTTATCGTTCAGTCTCCGCATACTGCTTTTTGGAGAAAATTTAATTTCCGAAAAGCATTATGTTGAAAGCAGAGATGGTGCAGAATACATCGAAAAAATGAAGAAAAAAGTGATGATTTATCCTACCCACTGAATGTCTTACTTTTCTTTTGGAGAACATATCCCTTGTGCTAGCTGTGGAATGACTTAAATGCCACTTCACTAAAAATTAATCTAATCGAAAAGGTTTTCAAGTTATTTTCTTTATGTCCAGTGGATGCCAGTCCATGGACGTCATAGGGATGTAATTTTCTGAATGTCCAATGGATGACATTCAGTGGAGTTTTAGAGGATGTCATCAAATGGTCATCATCTGGATGTCCATTGGGTACCATTGCATGGACTTCATATGGATGTCATCAAATGGCTACCTTCTGGATGTCCAGTGGATGCCAGTCAATGGACGTCATAGGGATGTCATTTTCTGGATGTCCAATGGATGACATTCAGCGGACTTATAGAGGATGTCATCAAATGGTCATCATCTGGATGTCCAGTGGATGTCAGTCAATGGACTTAATAAGGATGTCATTATTATAACATCCATTGGACATCCTATGGACGTCCCTGAGGGATCCAGGATGTATGGATCTCAAATGGACATCCAATGGACATCCTGGGGTGGACTTCATATGGATGTCATCAAATGGCTACATTTTGGACGTCCAGTGGATGTCAGTCAATGGACTTAATAAGGATGTCAGTATTATGCCATCCATTGGACATCCTATGGACGTCCCTGAGGGATCCAGGATGTATGGATGCCAAATGGACATCCAATGGACATCCTGCGGTGGCTGGGTAGTCATCTCTGTGTATTGGCCAGCCATTATTTTTCATTTTTTTTCTTTTCATTATTATACATGCATATATTCCCATAATACCATACTCTTTTGGGGTAGGCCCAGCTTAATTATGTTTCATTCTCGGTGGTAGGCTTTATAAAGCTGACTATATGTACCTTGATAATTTCTTCCATACTGCCCTATCCTTGCATACCTCTTTAGCTTAATTTACCCTCATACATTGCTTCCTGTTCCTAAAACTCCTAATATTCATTCTTTTTTTAGTATTTTCAACCACATTCAGCAAAATATTACTAGAAAGCATACTTGTGTGCACATTCCATTTATATATTTTTCTAACGGAAGTTTAATTGTACATTTTGAAAAGTTGATTGAATTTTTCTGAACAAATCTCATACATAAATGTCTTGTTTATTAAATTACCTATTGATATAAAATATGAGACTTTGTTTTGATGAGGTATGTGAGTGCATTCATTGTTGTCTCATGAGCAGTGTTTACTTCTATGGTTTGAATGATCACAAATTTTATCTAGTCCATGCATTATTTATTTTTTTATTTCTTTGGGTAACTACTTTGAAATTATTAGCCCAGTTTCTACCAGGTTTGGGTACAACCCATTAGCTTTTCAGTTCTCATCAATTGATAAACCTTGTTGATATTAACTGATAAGTACTAAATGTAAAATATTGATTTTATTGTAAATATGTGTGTAGATAAATACATGTGTGCATTGAAAACCTTATTGTCATTTGATACCCTAGAAATATTTGATAATTTGTGACAACACCTGAGTATGTACTCCTTGTATCGCAGAGGTCGACAACATAGTGGGTACGATTCTATACTATAAATGAGAAAGCAGATTCAGAAATAAGACCGTATCATTTTTTTTAACAAAATCATGGCTTTACAATATGACTGTTATTAAACATAGAATTATTGCACTTAAAAATGCCTGGGGTGAACTCTGGCCTGGGAAGGAACTTGTGGAGGTGGGTGAATTCCGGGTGATGGGAAGGGGGCTTCTGACAGTGACGACAATCGGCAGAACGATGAGCGTGGTCATGAATGGCATGACTGTCCCGAATGCACTATGCTCATCGCCGGTCACCTTTCAGTAACCCAGCTGGGGAGCCAGCGAAACTGAAGGCATGGTCACAGTAGTTGTAACTGGGCCAAGGGGCACGTACACCAAGTGGTCACCTCTCGATAACCTTGCTGACTGCCCCTAGGCAAGAACGTCTTTCCTGTTATATGTTGAAGGAAGGGTATAGGGGTGATCATCGCCATCCACCCACGAGCCTCTTTCTGGATCATCCTGGGCCGCACTTATCAGGAGCCCTGGCCTTGATTTGGAAGTGTTTGCTATGATATCAAGGTGTGGTGTTCCCTGCTGACTTAGCGGTGCCAAGATGTCCAGTGCTCATCTGAATTAATTAAAGTATTGAAGAAGAAGGGGATGTATGCTTGTGCCCTGCAAGGCTAATCGACATTCTGACACTTGGCAGTTCAAAGATTTTTGGCTGTTCTCCCTTCAACTATGGAATTTTTTTTCATGGATAAGTATAGTCATGCTATCAGTTTCATTAGATTACTACAGATAAACAGAAAATGTTTTCGTATTAGAAAACTCACATTGCAACTGTCATTCGTAGATCATTTACTATTTTAATTACATTGATTACTTTTCATCACCATGTTTTTCTTATATTGTAAAGATTATTGTGATAAATATTTCCTTATTTCTACTTGAATTTTTAGCTCAATGATTATGTAATTTAAAGATAAAATATTTTCCCGAGGTAGCAACTGTGACAGCAGGCTTGATTTAAATATTTAATTTGTATTATCAAAATGGCTATGCATGTACATAACTACAACCACCGCTACTACAATGAGGCTCATATTACACTATGGTACTTCTGGGGCACTGTGTCCGGGACCCTAGTGGAGTATGGAATCAAAGCTAAAATAGGGGAGGGGGCACTCATTCTTCCTTTCACTCTTATGTCTTCTTTTCTTAATCAACAGCAAAAGCACCTCTTCGTTGCTTGGTGGCACTGTGAAGACTGATTTTTGAGTGAAGATAGTTGAGGAAAGCGGTTGGTATCTTCTGCTGTTTCCGACGAGGTATGTCTGCACAAATTTGCCCCGGACACAACGAGAGGCACTGTGAAACACAGTGTTCCAGATATTTCCTAGTATAATACGGCCGGCTTAACAACCTAATGCATAAGACTAGATGTGATTAATTGGGTGATAGAGCCAAAGTAATTTTTTCATCAGGATATAATGTCCAAGTGAGCCTAAAGGTAAAATAGCCAATTAACCTAATTTTTTCATCATGTGTGTTCACTCCTAGCCCTGGGTTTTCATATCGCAGTGGAAATTGAAAGGAAATTTCGAATAATATTTAAGTCATGTTTCAAGGAAGGAAGTAAGTGATGACAAAGTCAGAAAATTACTTGTGACAATATTGCATATATATTAATTCACTGACAATGGTGAGCTTCAGATCCATTTCCTTAAGTGTTAAAATTTTAACACTCATACTTTATATTTCACCTGTGTTCACTTTTAGTGGTCATCATATGCAGTTCTGTCAAAATTTAAAAAGTTATGTTTCACATGATATGCAGTGGTACAGGAAAATTAATTATGAGGTGAAATTTTCATGGCAGTTTTCCATATTAAGATCAGATGTTGTTAGTGGCTAAATGTATGTGCAAAAATATTTTATCTAATGTCTTAGTTAGGGCAGATTATGTGGGAACAATGGCCATTAAATGAGGATCAGTAATATGTCAGACATAACAAGGATTTGAAAAGACAAAGGGATTTGTATAAACTTTAGGAACATGTGATGAAATTATATGAGTAGTGAAAAAAACTGGTTTGTTGATAATTGGTTGTTGCAAAATGTTTAGTATCCTGAAAGGTTAGGTGATACCAAAAACTTCATGGCCCTTCTCTTTAATATGTCCAATAATTAATGGATTTGTCTTTCTGGTGAGGGAATATTTTGCTCACTGAATTTTGCAATGCTCAACCAAAATGTTAGAATCGATAGGTTTGGGTTGAGCTCACCTCATTAGTATCGAATGCTAAGGTATCAATGTGTTATGCCTTCAGTGCAGGAGGGAAAGTACATTTTCCTGCTCTGTGAGCAGTCACTGACCTAAATGTTAACTGACGACTCGAATTCTTGCTAGATCCTCAGGCATCACCCAGATCAGAGCAATCTTGACAGCAATGAGAGCCCCTGGGCACAGCACACCCACCATGTACATTCATAGGCACAAGATTTCCATGGCTGATTTGGCATCCCATTCCCAAAGGCACTACCAAATGGGCCCAAGCGTCAAGATAACACCAATGGAGATTATGAATCAGGAACCTCAAATTCTCTGGATCTTTGCCTACATGATTCTTATGCTGATCGATTAACCCACTGGTCTACCAACGTCATCCCCTTCAGAGCTTTACCCTTGAAATAAAGAACAGTATTCGCAACAGCATTTCAAGCTGTGGCAAATGGCCAATCATGCCTGACCTTAAATTTCAGTCTTCCCCAGTGGTACTTATCTTGCATAACATAGCCTTAGCTGGAGCATGCTATACAAGGCTCTTTCCTCAGCCACTCACTTCTTAGAGAGTCCGTGATTTAAGATCACTTCAAAGCCCTTTTTTAAGTAGAGAATGTGTTCAGTTGATTGATTTATCAAACTTAATTTTTTAAATAAACATATGTTTGATTGTACAGTTATTCATATCCAATTGTGATGTTGCAAGATGAAAAGTGGTTGTCATGGTCACTTATTGAGGTTTCTTTGGACTTTAAATAATGACATATTTTGTAGACGTCCGGAGTTTCTGGATTATGGTATAATTCTTTCTTTCCAATGTGATTCGTTTTATCATCAAGAAATTGCATGCGACCAAAGAATACATAGGTGAATTATTCTTTGTAGGAATCTAACTAGAGCTATTGCTAGGTTATTGCCTACTGATATTAATTTTCCTGATGAATGTAGAGTATTATGTGTGGAGCTACTTAACACGTTCAATGAAGGTGTCGTTCTTGAATGGCAGTGGTGGGCATTATAGGCACGCAGCTGCCATTTAGGAATGGTGGCTGGTTATTTAAATGGATAATATTCAACTGGTTCTGCTTGGGAGAAATTCTTTCCATATCACAGTATGCGTTGAATGTGTTAAAAGGGTGTCTATGTATGCTAAAGATGTTTATTCATGCTCCATCATAAGACATGTTGATAGTGCTGTGTTGATGACGACTGCAGTTGTTGAATCAGTGGCAGGAAATATCAGCAGCATGCCTTGGACTTCTTCAGTGACGTCATATGTCTGGCAGTCCAGAACAACTTTATCCTATAAAGCCCTCTAAAATCCATAGACGAGGAGGATGCCTCGGTAGCTTAACTGGCTAAAGCACTCAGTGTGAGGGATCCGGGTTTGAAGCCTGGCCAAGGCGAGTGATTTTTCCTCTGTGGAATATCGCTCAAAATTAGTTATAGTTTTGCCGCCGATCAAAAGTAGTACACTGATAGCATTATTATTATTTGCTTAAATCCTAAACTGATGCATTTTAATTGGCCTGATTGTGTTTTATTATATCGAAACTGATTATGTACAGTAAGCCTTCTTACTATAAATGCATCACAAATATCCATGTGTTAAAAGGTATTAAATGGGAAAAGAGAGATCATGGTGGCATAGTAGCACTGTGATTAGAGCGTTTGGTAATGGCCAGCAGAGTTCCGGATTCAAATACTTCTCAGTGCAGGTTTGCACCTGAGATCATGTTCAAGCGGTGTGGTTTTCTAAGCTCCATGGGATGGAGAGAGGGTTTGAGATGGAGAGACAGAGAGAGAATGTTGAACTTTGAAACTGCTGGAGATCATATGAATTAAATTGGAACAAAGGCTTTTGCAGTGTCTAATGCAATGAGATTTCATCCATTTACACAAAAATCCAGCTGCATATATCTTTTTATCTTGTACGACAGTTTTTCTCTCATTCCATTTGGTTGGTTATTTGGGGAGGTAATTAACAGCTGAATAATTTTGTGCCATCTTTAAGATTACGTGAGTCGGGTGATGAGGGAAATATTGATTAAATGTTAGGCAGTTTGGCCAGGACAGTACCGCTTTTGAGGTGTTTGTCTAGGTGTCCTGTAAGGCTAAACTAAAATACTACATAATTTGTACTGACCATCAAATTTTCTATTAAAATGAAAATTTCTCCTTACCAATGGAACTAATAATGTTTATCATTTATATTCTAATGAAATCATCTTTTCCCTTAATATTTGATTTCTTTTATTCCTCTATTGTCCTAATGAATGCTTAATATTTATATTCCTTCCTATATTTATCATACCCCAAGCTCTCTATGAATCGATGGAGGTTTAGGAAAAGTGAGCCACATAGGACTCTCTTGTTTCCAACACCCCTCTTGATCAGATATATATGCATGGAAAATTGCCCCTGCTCCAGGAACACCGCACGTTTGTCCTTTAGGGGATCAGAAATGTGGTGACCTTAATTATATGGGGAATTGAGGAATAGTGGAGAGAAATCTGGCAGCGGCAAGGGATCGACAGTTTCATATCGCATCCTACGGATGGAGTACAACACTTTAAGTGTTTTCCACTTGGCACACAAGCAGGATAGGGATTCTATCGAAAAATAAACTCCATCACTTCAGTGGTGGACTGCTCTGATAAGACTTATCATGTACTGGCCGATCCCCCAGGATGGACTCTTTGGTTTAGGAATTCTTATTCAACACTACTCAGTACAGTCCAAAAATAATGCAAACATTGCTAACGAAGAATATCCTCTAATATAATCTTCCTTCTATTTCCAATGGTGCATGTGTATTTTCCTTTCTCAATTTCTTTCCATTATGTATTGTGTGTGCTCCTCACTTTTCATATAAATGTACGCCTCAATCACTGCTGAAATGCCAATCTAATTATCACTAGCCACCAACTCTCCCACCCCCTATTCTAGGGTGTGTCTTCAGGTAAGAGTGTTTTGACCAGTTTTTAAAAATATGTAGATAACCTGTTGCGTGTCGATGAGTGGCTGAATCGTCAAACAGGAGCCTCTTCCATGCCAATGGCGAGCGAGTTACCCTCTTCCTCGTTATAATTCTGCAGGTTTTTTTAAATTTCAAAACGTTCTTTATTCTGTGATATATTCTTTATTTAATGGACCTTATGGGCACTGCCCAAGTGCCCATAGGGGCAGGGTCGTCCCAAGAGATTGAGGGGCCCTGTGCAAACGAAAGTCGGGGCCCCCCTAACTTTGCATTCCCTTTTTTATAGTGTAGCATCTTTTAAGCTTATTTCATGGAAAGAAGGAAATCAACCTACAAATGACTAATATTCTCAAGAAATTTACACATATACTAAGTAGTAGGCAATTTCGGAAAATGGGAGTGTCTGAAAAAGACAAGCCCGTGCGGGGCCCTCATAGACGCGGTGCCCAGTGCAGCGACACCTGTCGCACTACCCTATGGACGGCATTGCATGGGGGGCCCGACTAGCTCATGGAATTCTATGTATATGAATGCTAGAGAGGGATGGTGGGGGCAAAGTGCATTACTTTGCCCTGGAGCCTTCAATGCTGCTAAGACAGCCTTGCCGTAATTTGATGCGGTAATGTCATATGCGCCCCTCGGCTTGGCATGTAATGAGCTTTTCCCTCGTCAATAAAATCAATTGAAAACGCTTAACCAATAGGGCTAATGGCGGAGTTTTCGAGTGAAAAGAGACTTTATTTATAATAATGGATTGTAATAGGCTTTTAAACCTAGTTAGTACCTAAGAGGAGGACTATTTAAGAGCTGAAACTTCGGGAGGATCTAAAATAAATCGATAAATTATTCGTAAAAATTTCAATGCATTAAAATAAATGACCCACTCTCGCTCTTGCTTATAATGTGTTGCTTTACTTGGCTTTAATTCACTTACCGATTTCCTGCAATTTTCGTTTTTATTTTCCTTCCCTTTCAAATTTTACATTCCTTAATTACGATATTCATTAGGCTCAATAATTGTGAGATTTCCTCAAACAAAGAAGCGAGGCTGGTGTTAAATATGGAGGGTAGAAAGTGGAGCAAGTAGAGTTATTTAATTACGTGTTTATACAAGGTACTACTATAGTACATTGGAGGAAACATGATATAATATAACAAGGACTTTAGAAAGAGTATATTGCTCTAGCGAAAGAAGCGTTTAGAAAGAGGAGAGTTAATGACGGGGACTTTTCGTAAGAACGTTAATAAAAGTGCGAAATTCCATGGATGATAAATCATTCGCCTTGACCGGGGTTCGATCCCGGATCCCTCGATTTCGCTCCGAGTGCATTAACCAGTCAAGCTACCGAAGCGTCCTTCCCCTGTGGATTTTTGAGGGCTTTATAGGAACAAGGCGTTCAGGACTGATGAACATATGATGTAACACAAATAGTCCATAGCGTGCGCTTATCGCCGCAGTCTACTAGGATAATGCCAAACATGGAACACAATGAGATGTTAAGAGAGGAAATTTCTGCAGGAGATTAGGAGTCAGAGCTTGTGGTTGAGACTTGAGACAAATAATGAGGGGCGAAGGGGTGGTGAAGGCTGTGATACACGGTAGGATGTTGGGTAAGCGGGGAAGGGGATGAGTACGCCTTTAGGATGAGATGAAGAGAGGACGTATGCTGAGATAAAGTGAAAATTCGTGTTACGAGATAGGGGCTTGCGCCTCTAAAGGTGTAAGGGATATCTACTCTCTTACATTCAAACCTACCCCAACCGCTAGAGCACCATAATAATAAATTAGTATGAGGAGGCAATTATAGCTTTCGCTCTTATTTCAAGCAAGACATTAAATACAATAAGAAAATCAAAGATATGTAAATGCACAGCCTCACTGACGCTCGCAAAAATTTCGGATGGTAAAATTTCGTTGAACATGAGTATTTTGCTAGAATTAATAGGCCTAGAATTTTTTCCCCTTACATTCCGATTTCAACGGCTTATTGTGGAGGATTCCTGTCTGCTTGTTCGAGTATGCAGCGCAGGTCTGCTACAGTGGCGATAAGATAAAAATTAATATGGTGTACATTAAAGTGGGATTGGGAGAAGAACCGCAGGAATTTTCTGTTGGATTTAGGGGGGAATAAGGTACCAAGTATTTTTTAAAGAGGTCTAATTTTGGGAAAGTAGATATTTTAACTACCTGTATAAAGAAGTACATTCTGAAGTAAGTCGATATTTGTATGAAAGTAGTGTTATGGCCTGTTTACGCATGTACTCGCACGAGTACATGAGTGAATGCATGTCCCTTCAGAAATTTGTCTTATAACCATAATGACTTGCTCGACTGCATGAACCCGCGTGAGTACATGCGAAAACAAGCCTTCAGAGAATATTCCCTGCGGTCAAGGAATCAATAGTCAAGATTTATTGGAGTGGCCATTCTTTTCACATAATGCCTCTGATCAGATAATTATATCAGACAGGAGAGCGTGAGACACTTATTCCTTGTACCTGAATTTTCTCCGCACAACAGATTCATGTATCATTTTTATCTGCTCTACTTAAATTAACCTCGATACTGTCTTATCCTGTCGGCATTATTGCATATGTTACACAGGGCTACTACAGTCCTGGGATACCTGGAAAGTTCATGGAAATTGATAGCGAGCCTGGAAAACCCAGAAAAGCCATGGCAAATGAGAAATTAGTGTGGAAATTTGCTTTTCAAAGTCAAACTATGATTTTTTTTCAATAAATGAGTGGTAACTTTTTATGCATTCTCTGTTGGTGTGTGGACTTAAGGTTTTTAGTTCATTGCCTTAATGAGGCATTGGAGTTCTTATTTGGTGTTTATCAAGTAATTATTCCCCTAAAATAAACTTTTCGGTTTTATTCTTAAAACCCAAGCTGAGAAAGACGGAATTTTTGCTTCTCCTCTGATTGTGTTCAGATAATTCGTAGCCCTAGTTGCTGCCGAGACCTAAGAATAAAATACTTTAAAAATAGGTCGATTTTCTCCCATAACAATGGTGACGGTGCTCTGTTTGTTGGAAACTCTATTCCCTCACAGTACATACATGCGTTAATAATATCAACTTAATATGCTGCTATCTTATTATAGCGGCTTCTTTAAAATACACGCCAAAGAATGGAATTTTCTCATGGAAAATAAAAAATGTTTGCCTGGAAAACTTATAAAACTCCTGGAATTTCATTATCTATAGTCTGTATAAGCAACCGTAGATACACCAAAAAGAACTATAATCATAATCAACCATTTTTATCAGTGGCTGGATTCATTCACTCATTACAGTAATCTACCGGTTAGAGGTAGGTTGTGATGAAAGTCAGAGAATATCCAAGGAACTCTTACACGTGCCGTGCCCTTTCTACCTCAAGTATTTATTTCTTCATCTCACCATAATTCCTACCTTTATTCATCCCATCCATAAAACCTATTATCTTCCTTCCCCTTCCCCGCTTACCCAAAATCCTACCCTCTACCATGGCCTTCAGCAAACCATCGCCCCTCATTACTCCTTCCAGCCACCTACCCTGTCTTCCCCTAATCTCATCTATAAGTTTCCTCTCCTCGCCCACCATGTCAAACACTTCCTCATTTGTCTTCCTTTCCCTCCAACGCACCTTCTCCATCCTCCTCCACACCCACATCTAGAAAACCTTCAGCCTATTTTCGTCTTCCTTTCTCAAGGTCCACGTTTCTGCCCCATACAACGCCCAACTCCATATCAAGCTCTTCCCCAGCCTCTTTTTTACATTCTTACTTAGGGTCCCCGTCATCAGCTCCCTTCTATTATTGAACGCTTCCTTCGCTAGCGCTATTCTCCTCCTAATATCTTTGCTACTATGTCCTGTTTCTTCTAGCGTACTACCCAAGTAATTAAATTGTTCTACTTGCTCCAGTTTGTGACTTCCTACTCTTATCATCAGCCTCGCTTTCTTTGTCCTAGAGAATCTCATTACTTTTGTTTTCTTATTATTAATCTTCATGCCGTATTGCTCGCACTGCATTTACAGTGCATCTACTAAAGTTTGCAATCCTTTCGATGACCGACTGACCAACGCCTGGTCGTCTGCGAATCTAACCGACTTTATCCGCTGGCTTCCTACTTTCATTCACACATCTAGCTCATCCCATGCCTCTATTACCATTTCCTCAGCATAGATGTTAAAAAAGTAAAGGCGACAATGGGCACCCTTGCCGCACCCCGCGACCTATAACTGCCCACCCTGATCCACCCTCAGCTACCCTCACCCGAGCCATCTGCCCCATATATACAATAAGTTTCGGATGAGTCTCCTATCACGCCAATATATTCCTATTTTCCCCAATATATGCATTCGTTTCTCCCAGTTTACTTTGTCAAACGCCTTTTCGAAATCTACCAAGCAAGCGAAAACATCCTGATTATGCTCTATGTTTCTATCTATAAGTGTCCTCATTACCGCAATCGCGTCTCTGGTTGCCCTCCCCTTCCTGAACCCAAATTGGTCATCGCCTAAATAGCAGTTTGCTCTGCTCTCCAACCTTCTATTTAGTATCTTAAGGAAGACTTATGCCATTTCCTCAGCATAGATGTTAAAATAGTAAAGGCGACAATGGACACCCTTGCCGCACCCCGCGACCTATAACTGCCCACCCTGATCCACCCTCAGCTACCCTCACCCGAGCCCTCTGCCCCATATATAAGTTTCGGATGAGTCTCCTATCACGCCAATATATTCCTATTTTCCCCAATGTATGCATTAGTTTCTCCCAGTTTACTCTGTCAAACGCTTTTTCGAAATCTACCAAGCAAGCGAAAACATCCTGATTATGCTCTATGTTTCTATCTATAATTGTCCTCATTACCGCAATCGCGTCTCTGGTTGCCCTCCCCTTCCTGAACCCAAATTGGTCACCGCCTAAATAGCAGTTTGCTCTGCTCTCCAACCTTCTATTTAGTATCTTAAGGAAGACTTTTGCCGCGTGCGAAATTAAACTAACTGATTGTTCTATACTCCTCGCATTCTGACGCTTTCTTCTTCTTCGGGATAGGTATTAATACTGTTTTCACGGAATCATCTGGCCATACTCCTTCCTTGTAGATCCCGCGAATAAGTTCGAAAAAGTATTCTCTCCGCTTACTACCTAGATTCTTCGGTAGCTCCGAAGGTAGGTTATCGGTTCCCACGGCTTTTCTACCCTTCATCTCCCTTAATGCCCTCTCTATTTCGCTGTCAAGTAACTCTGGTTCGAGGTTATCCTTATCCATTGTTACTTCATCCTCTAGATATAGGCTACAGGGTCTATTCTCGCTGTCATATAGCTCCTCTACGTATTCTCTCCATCTTTCCTGGATATCTTCCTGTTCGATTAATATCTTCCCTGTTTTGTCCTTAACCTTTGGTATCGTTTGACCTCTCTTACCACCCGATAACATATTCACCTTGGCGTACAAAGCGCCCACTTCCCCCTCCTCCTTAATCTTTTCCATTTCCTCGCATTGTCCCTTCCACCAGTTTTCTTTTGCCCGATTGGTCACTCGCCGGAGTTTATTATTCAATTCCTTGTACATCCTCTTGCCTACGTCGGTGTTGACGTTTTTCCATATCCTTCTCTCCTCCATTTTCTCTATCATTTCTTCCGTAACCCACTGCTTCTTAACCGTCTTCTTTTCCAGTGTTCCTATTGTTTTCTCTGTCGCTCCTGCGATGCCTGTTTATAACCTCCCATTTTCTCTTTATTGTTCCCATCCGCTTTACTTCACCTATGTTCTTTTCTACCAGCTCTTGGTATTCCCTCCTTTTCATCCCTTTCAATGCTTCAAGGTTCCACCTGTTCATCTTCCTACCTTTACAAAGCCTTTTGAATCTAACTTCACACTTCATCATCACCAAGTTATGATTTGAGTCCGCATCCGCCCCTGGATAGCTGCGCGAGTTTTTTACACTGTTCCTAAATCTCTGCCTTACCATTATATAATCAATTTGGTATCTTCCAGAATAACCCGGCATTTTCCATGTGTACCTATGCCTGGGCTGATGCTTAAACCAAAAGTTTGTCACTACTAATTTATTTCTTCTACAAAATTCAACTGCCGTTTCACCGCGATCATTTCTTCTTCCTAGCCCAAACCCTCCCACTTCTAATCCGCCCCTCCCTACCTCCACCACTGCATTCCAGTAACCCATCACTATCAGGTTTTTCTTTCCCGGCACTTCTATAATTATTTCTTCTACTTGCTCGTAAACCTCTTCCACCTCTTCCTCCTTATGGTTGCTGGTAGGCATGTATACCTGGACCAGTACGAAATTCGTCGGGCGTGCTTTTATTTCTACCATTAGTACCCTGTCGCTCACCTGTTCAATGTTTACCACCCTCAGCCCCAATTTTGTGTTCAGTGCCATGCCTACCCCACGTTGACTCTCATCCCCCCAACTATAGATTACCCTGTAACTATCACTCCAATAGTTTCCGCTATCCTTCCATCTCACCTCGCACAATCCCAAAGTATCTATTTTTCCATTTCCTGCTTAATATTTTCAAGCTTCCCGGCCCTCATCATGGTCCTTACGTTCCAAGTTCCTATTTTTACCAATGTTTTCCTCCTCCTCTTTTTCTTCTCCCTCCTATCCCTTGTATCCGCCGATGATGATGCTGTGCAAGGATTTCATGTGATGACGACCGCGGAGGCCTTGCCTCCCCCGCTGCCGGGCACGACACCCGCCGTAGTGGGCGGCGTCCCGTAGTTGCCAGGAATCAATCAACTGTGAATGACTTTCACAGTCTAGGAAGTGATAGTTGAGAAGTATTCCCACGCCACTCAACGGTATTTATAATGTGGCACCATCACGGAACTACCTTTAGTCTGGCTCCTACCCTTCGACCTATCATGGCATGGGTGGCCCTATTAGGAGCAATAGTACTTGCTCCTGCCAGTCCAGCTCTAGGGGTCATTGGAACGCACAAGCCCTTCCACCTCGTCAAGGTCGTAGTTCAATGGATATCCTCCCATAAGGACACACTCTAAACCAAGTAATGTACTTAATAGTGTGGTTTGAAAAAAAAGTATTTTATTTCGGAATGCTATAGTGCGCAAAAGTTGCCATTGGTATAGACATGAAAAAATAATAATTAAAACAATTTTGTTTAAATATCTTCCGGTCGTGCATTACCGTTAAAGTTCGATAAAAATCGTTAAAAACCATAAACTTTCAATATTTTTTGTATGTACAAGTGATATGACTACAGTCCTATATCTATTACCATTACTTACTATTCTCTTTGTTCATTAACGACCTACCGAGATGCGAATTCACTCCCAATATTTTCTATATGCAGACGACTTCCAAATTTACCAACATTCAACTCTAGAAAGCCTAACACAGACTATTGCTAGCTTTAATGCTGTTACTGTCCATATTAACGCATGGGCTGAGACCAATGGCCTAAAACTAAATGAAAATTAAATTACGGCTATTATTATCGGCAGTAGGAACCTTACATCTAAGATAAATTTTCACCTCATCCCAGCAATCACAGTCAAAAATAAAGCTGTCCCCTATGAAGAACACGTAAAAAATCTAGGGGTAATAATGGACAGGAACTTAAATTGGAATGCACACTGCCTAAATATTAGGAGTAAAAGCTATAAAACTCTTCACCAATTGTGCAAATCCAAAAACCAGTTGCCTACAAACTTACGAAAAACAATCGTAAATGTGATTATTTTCCCACATTTTGATTACTGTTGCGCCGTACTAAGCAATATCAATGAAGAAACAAATAATAAGCTCCAGATTACTATGAATGCTACTGTGAGATTTGTATGTGATCTGAAACGGTGGGATCATGTTACTGATTCATACAAGAGACTAAAATGGCTTAAAGTTAGAGAAAGACGGCTTTATTTACCTATTCTCTCCGCCTTCAAAATTTTCAAGTCAACATGTCCTCCATACCTGTTCAACTCTTTTATTAAAAAAAAAAACATCCAAAACCGGTTAACAAGATCCCATCATTTAGACCTACAGATCCCACAGCACAAAACTGAAATTTACCATAAATCTTAAATTACCACTGCAGCAAGAAATTGGAATACTCTCCCAACAGATATAAAAACATGTAATTCTGTACCCTGCTTTAAAAGGAAATTATTTCAATCCATAATCACGAAAAGATGTTGAGGGAGAAAGTGAAAATGGAAATGATTGTTGTAACACTGTGATCAATTTTAATTTTTTTTTGAAAACCCTTTCTTGTATTTTTTTTGTGTAAATTTAATATTATTATGTAAATTTTGTGTAAACACTGTCTTATAAGCATTATTATATTTTTTAAATTATGTTTTGTGAAAATGATAATTAATGTACTAAGGTGTCTGAAAGACCGATAAGGGTCTACGACAATAAACGTTTTATTTATTTATTATTTATTTATATCGCGTAAACGATTTTTTAAGTATTTAAAAATGACTTAAAATTATATAAATTATATTTATATGATATCTTTAGGTTGCGCATCGCTATGGAATATGTGATAAATTTGCGATTTTAGTAAAATTTCAAAGTTTTAAATTTTATAACGATTTTAAATGTTACATTTTTCGAACCACCCTAGTACTTAAATCCAATGTGATCCACTGCCTGCTCCTCATCTGAGTTTTTCTCAACCACCCAATGAACTTTTTCCTGAGTGGCATATAACGATAGGTACATTCTCTTGAGGATTGATCTCGAAATGGGAATACTGAATTCCTTGGCTAAGGAGTCTGTAAGACTTACATTCATTGGCTGACAGACTCCCGGTGTTGGTTGGCATTAGTGTTTCCGTCCTATTCTCTTCCGCAGGCTAATAAAGGCCCCAGGTTTATCCAGGAGATGATGAACTTTCGCTGCAGCTCGAATCGTTTACTGTCCCTAATTGCCCACTCGTTTACTCCAGCTCGTCACGAAATCAAACTTGTCTCCGCCTTCCTGGTATTCGTTATCCCCGCGATCCTTAACTCATCGAATTATCAACACAACCATATCTTGAGCTGTTATCCTCCCTTCTTGCCTTTTTTGTGAATTCCAGTAAAGTTCTCTCCACCAGATTTTCATTCTATAACTTTGTTACTCACAGAACCTATGTGCTCGGAACTTAGTTTTGAATTGTTTCATATAGTCTCTCAAATAACGTTTTATCTAGAATAATGATAACATTGGATAAAAATTCAAGATTTCATGTTTAAATTTCACTAATGGTACAAGTACCATTAGTCTTAGTCAAGACCAAATTGTTGAGATTTCCATCTCTTTGTGTGGTTCCTGCTAACTCCGACAGCATATTCCAAATATATCGCCCAAATATAACTTGCTGTGTATCACCCCAGAGCAAGTTGTGTCGTAAACTATTTAAGTTTATGACTGTGGGGAGGAGCTACAACAAGCAGCATATATAACAAGAGGGAATTTTGTAATATATTTCCAAATTCCGTTTACGGTGTAACAATAACTATCGAAGGTTATTCGATAGTTATTGTTAGTTATTGAGGAAAAACCATGGTGTCTTACTTTAGAATGCATATTTTAAGTAGCTCTTTTCTTGGGATATAAAATAGTATAAATTTTTTTACAACCTCATTTACTAACAAAAAATACCTCTTTAGAAATCGGCCGTGTCGCTGATTATTGCCCTCCTTGTTTAAAAAAATGATCGCTCTATAGCATCGTACATATGTTTCCGCGCACATCATTATATTTAAATTGCAATTATATTCATGTGGTACAGCAATATCATACTTCAAACACCCTCACCTGGGGTGAACTAGAGGAAGTTATGTTCTTTCAGCTGCAACAACATCCAATAATGAGCCAATCAACCATGAATATGATTCTCTACCAGAGAACTTTAGTTAGGATATATATCTGCGGCATTATATGCACTTCACCTCCAGTTTTTTTTCTTTCTCTGAAACATTTATATTTAATTAACAAATTAAAAAGAATATTTTGTTTAATGCCACCCATTTTTATTCGAGTACGCCGATGTGCCGAAATTATTCCTACCTGAATAAAAATTGGTGGAATTATGCAGTGTTCTTTTTTATTCGTTTTATTGAACTTCCACATAGTTGAGTCGGAAACCGTTGAGCACATTTAATTAGTAATTTTAACTAGTAATTATTTGTAAATTAGGATCACTGTTATTTCATTTACTAATAAATATGCGCATAAAATGTTATGAGCGGAGACGCATTATAGGTGTCATCTGCGCGCATAGATATTTTCTCAAATGTCACCCTTCTCGACGGCGGAGTGGCATTAAGTAGTTGCCTCCCCCATACACCTACCCTACTCGCTCCTCATTGCCCACGGAACTCGGGGAGTCATCGGACGTTGTGCAATATTAATAGCGTAATGGGCGGAGCTCACCCTCCGTGATGACCCGAGGGCATGATGGACTTGACGATTTTGACTTGGTTGTCAGAAAACAACGGACGGACGGAGAAATATAACGGGGCCGGCCAGCTGAGGACTTTCTCACGACCTTTATGCCTCTCCTGCGAAGGAGTCAGGGGGCTCCCGTTTTTATGGCCGAGGGTGAATTGGGAAGTAGGAGGGTGGGGAGAGGAGGAGTTGAAGGGCGCTTCGGCTAAAAAGTGGTACGGGGGGGGGGGTAGGGGAGGGGGTAATTTCGTCATGTTTTTGTCATGCAGTGTGGACGGGAGGTGTAAAAAAATATCTATCAATATATCGCACCTCGACATATTATAAATACCTTAATTTTCGTGTTTGCAAATTTAAAAATAAATAGGTATATCAACATATTATCAAAAATATCACAGTAATATTTTAATAATACATCCGATATTTTGGTCAGTGTATTTTTTTTGTCATCGCATTTGAAATCTTGTTGCCATATTCATCTACCATCGTAAAGTAAAAGAATACAGTGGTGCAAGACTCCTGCAAAAACATACAAGCCTGAAAAGTCCTCGAAATTATTAGCAAATATGTATATAATTGTAGTTAAAAAATTAAGTAATAAAGCATTTTAAAATTTAATATATAGTTAAAACTTTTTAAAACATTCTGTAAACATGAAATTCGCCGATTGACCTCAGAATCATATCAGTAAAATTTTGTGGTGCAAGTCTATTTTCATTCCTTGAAAACACCCATCAATTTACTACATATCAATTTTTGGTCACTAATTGTTTTCAGTAATCATTATATTATTTCATTGTCCCTAGAGACCCCTTTACATTTGTTTTACCAGCTTTAATAACGACAATAACTTAGCACTTATCCACTCTTACACTTTACTTCCGACCATGGTTCCAGCAACTTCCTGTCATTTTAAACGCTTGAAAACGGAAATTAGTTGCTGAGACAATAGTCTGGAATAAAGTAGGTATGAGTGTAGATTAGTTCTAACAATAAGTTATATTGAAAAGCTGGCGCGTTTTAATTAAAATGACTTGGTTCAAAAAAGTTAGGCCAGAATCAGTCTCCGGTATTATTTAACCAGTTTGGTGAAATTTTTAATTATGTACTCCACACACAAAATATTAGTCTGTGTGAAATATGAGTAGAATAATTTTACACCACTGTATTCCTCAGCGCTCCAATTAGAAAACCTTTAAGATAAAAAAGTAAAGTGTTCTAAAACAGCTTCTCTGACTGGAGACATATGCTTAACTTGTAAGACGCCAGTTCATGAGAGCCGCATTCTTCAGGAGTTAATTAATTACGCCAATTGTCGGGATCTGCTGCTTAATTGCTAAGAAAATAATACCAATTACATATGAAGGTTGGTCACTCAACCGCGAATTTCGATGGTTACATACAAAAATCAGTTTTATTTCGTCCTGGGAACATGTCTGGGTGGTCTGCGATGAATGCCGTACTATTTGCTGCTTCTAATCCTTTGATTTTGCTCACATTGAGCTTTCCTCGTATTTTCTTGCCGGGTCCTTGAAATTCTCTCCGGCACTAGGATCTGTTTTGAGAAGGTCGAACAGATAAAAAGACGCATGCATCGACTAGTTTTCATCCAGTGGCAGATGAATTGAATTCACTCAATATGTTTTCATTAGATTAATAAGAAAAACCATCTTAAAAAATGTAAATTTTAACCTTTTATTGAAACTACGGCAACTTATTGGGACGTAAATGGATTACCTACCGCATATTTCCATGAAATTATGAATTTTCATAATTTACCAGTAGCATAATTTTGGATGAATCTGCATTTAAGGTAGTTTGAGCGATAAATCAATTCACCTAGAATTTGATCATTTACCGTCATTTTATAGAAAAAAACTCCCATCTTTTTTATGGTATCAAAATATTAACTCCTTCCCGAACTATTTTTCGAGCGATTTGCCTAAGAATATAAGCTGTTTTACATAGGATAGATACTATATTTTGCTGTGCGCTCCAGAGGGAGATATTGAAAAAATTAGGCATTTATATCACCTAGATTACGTCAAAAAAAATAACGGTGTGTTTTTCGTATGTTTTCTCAACTATTTATAAAAATTAATCTATTACTCACCACAGTAATTTTTACAGAATCACAAACAAACCTTCTATTGTGAAGGGTAGTTCACCCTACGGCGAGAAAAAATAAGTCAAGTGAGAGACTTCTGTGGTTATATTTATTTAATTCTGAGAATTTTTGTCAAATAAAACTATATTTTTGCGCCATTAATATTAAAATATTTAATTCATACTTTTTACAGACGATTAAATTAAAAAAATAAAATATGAATATGGTCTCCCTTATTACTAGGGAACTATCTCGCTCAAATACCAAAACGTGAAAACTGTGAGAGTGGCCATTTTAGATCTTGAAAACCCGTGAATAACCATCGATTCCACTTCATTTAAGGTGGCTGGAGCGGTAATCGTGAGTCGTTGAAGGCACATTCTAATAAATTTTCAAGTAAGTCCAAAAAAAATATTCTTGGACCACATTTCACTCAAGTACAAGTTTATACGTTGGAAATAACCATAAATGCAGTAGTGAATATGATGCAAGTGTTATATTTTTAAAAAATTTGCTTTAATTAAAGTATTGTTTTGACTTGGATTTTCGACGCGAAATACGAAATTTACGAGAAAATCATATCTAAATATGCTTTTCTTACTCGGCATGATACCTTGATATTTGTTAGTAGCTATTATAATATGAAACTTATTATTTCGCATTTAGGAGATAATCTGTACATACGTAATCGAATTGTTTCAAACTATATGCCGTGTGCCATAAGAGTACTTGTTAAAATATCAATGAATTGCCAGGAAACCAAATCGGTAGCATTCAGTTTTTTTCACTTTTATCGATAGATATTACTAATAAGGACACGTATGCGAAGTTTCACTCAAATTTGTACATAAACAAAAATCGCTCCAACCACCTTAACGAGTGGGTGTCCTTTTCTGTGGCATGGCCTCGAAAATGTTCTTATAAATCGGCAAAGTATGCCGAATGTACATATACAAACGAGATATCGATATATACACCTCCCACCTCTATTGTGTTCTCCTTGTCCTCCGCGCTGGTTTGGAGTGGAAGTGGTGGTGTCTGACGCGTGGGTCTGTTGAGGGAGTGAGACAGAGGCACGTTTGTGTCTATTTCCGAAGGTGGGAAGAACGATCAAGAGGAGGGGGGTCGCCACGTATCGCACGGGTGTCGCGTTCTGGGTGACGTCACATCGCTGACCTGTTCCCCCTTTCGTTCGGCTCGATCCCAATCAAACCCCCCCCCCCCAAGTTTCGATTTAAAAAAAAACATGCATCGGATACGCCCGCTGTTGCATAAAGCGAATCAATTTTTTGGGGAAAAGAGGCCAGGTGGTGGTGTTATTCTGGACAATGCGATGCTATGGATTACTCGGTCACGTTGATGTCATGAGCTCCATGTCAAAATTGCATCCGAAGCGCAGAAAATATGAGATCTAAAGTCAGGGATAAGTGCATAAAGAGGGTTTGCATAATGATTCTGATTTTTCATTCATCCGGGTTTTGACGATTAATCTGCTGGAGAATCCCCCCCTTCTAGGAAAACGTGGGATTTGAACTAGTTTAATCAATTCCCCAAGAATCGATATGTAATCGTATGCGAGACCAATAAAAATACTTCCAGGTTTTCCTGCAGCATTTCATAATTTTATACGAATTCAATCTTCCAGCCATTTTTAAATAATTGTGGTCGTCGTGCACAGCGCACTAAAATTTAAACTTTTTGCCCACAGTCAAACTCACTCATGCATCTTTAAATTTTTCAGTAACTGAAATTTCCAGGTCATCCATGAAATTTTCTATGCGTTTACTTATAAAAAACCTCATCATATGACCTACTCAAATCTCTCAGAGTTTTGGAAATAATGTTATGATATTGGAGAGTCTGAGGCTTTGACATCAGGTTACGCACCATCGAATGAGTGGCGAAATTTGGTCCACCATTAAAATTGGGCACTGCACGATAAAATTACGATTGGCCAGCTGTCTTCTCACGACCGGCAATTGCTCCATAAAATAAAAAGAATGAATGCATCCTCATTAGAGATTCAGCCCGCTGAGCCGTCTCCTTCATCACCGCAGGTCACGACGAGCATTAGTGACTTCGTGGAACGTGAGAGGTAATCCATATGATCAATGGAGTGTGGGGTGGTCTTCGAAAACCTTTTGTGTGCCCTCAAGTATACACGTACGTGATGTTTGGAAGGAGGCTAATATGTGTCAAGAGGAGGAGGAGGGTGGGACTCGGGCTGTTGATGGACGGTTAGATACTTAATGTGTGTGGGGACGGGAAAGAGGAGTATAAAGGGTAAAGAGAAGGGTATCAGATGCTCACTTCTCACGCCCCGTCCAATCGTTTGACCGGTTGTGCTCTCTCTTGGCGCGAGGCGACGCGGGCACGCAACCTATAACCCCCTTAATAACCCTCCCGCCATCAATGTTCACTCTTTTCCTCGGACGGCGGGTTGGCTCGTAACATTGGGACTTCACGTAAATCCATTCTGGTGACTCCATGCCATCTCATTTTTAAAAGACAACGGGTGAAAGATGTTTGTCAGGACATGGAAGAAGGGTTATGGGAATAAGTTGAATTTCTCACGGAAAGCAGGAAAATGAATGCTGGATTTTAATTTTCGTGGCATTGGATTGAGGAGGAAATCCTGGGAAAACACGGGTGTTATTTCTTTTTTTTTGGAAGAATGCTCGAAATTATTTGGATCGCCGTGATCGAATGAGTGGGTAAACATGAGAAACAATACCAGTCTCGTGTTTTCACGATGGAGTGATTAAAAAAAAGCCAAAATAGAAGAGGGAAAACGTATCGAGTTGGGCCTAACGCTTTTAGATTGAAAGTCGACAGGTCAATTTATAGCATAAGATATTCGTAATTTTCAAATTAAATCCAGCCTTAGGGTGATAGACGGGGTCATGCGACACTGACATGTGAATGATCTGATGAAAAGGACAAGACAAAAAGAGAGAGATAGGACAGCTAATAAATTTTACCTGGCCAAATCAGTAAGTGGGAGTTTCTACTGAAATGAAACCTACTTAAACCTCAAGTGACCGGGGAATCATTCATTTGATGTTATGGAAGATTTAAGATGAGATTGAAACTTATGCCACGTTCATTCGTCGACGAATGTATTAGCTGGCATTCATTGCGATCTCCCTTCGCTGCTTTGGAGCGTAAGAATAGGAAGGCCTTATGAGGGAGACCACTTGGTTTATGAGGTGGTTTACAGCATCACTTAATGTAACTTCTCCGTTCCATTTTCACTTATCTCACGTTTCTTTCCCAATATTCGCGAAAATAGCGTATTCATTAGCATGTAACTTATATTGTTAAATCACCTGTTCTTTTCCATAACCATTTCTCATGGCGTTAACGTTTTGCAATAATTGAAGTTTCACAGTTGCTTTACGCTCAAATCTTAAAGGTTTCAAGCTTGCAAGAGGGTATTATTTTACCAAATGATTTCGAGTAGAGGTAGTGGTGCTTTACTGCAAATATTGGTGTGTGCCAATATTGCTTATTATATCGCGGACCCTCTATCATTCCTCGAAAACACGTCAGCGAAAAAATTATCAAGCACCCACAAATAGTGAATTTGACTTACAGTGGGAGACAGCCAGCATGTGTCTGCTCGCAAGAGGAGCACCAAGTCTTGCTATCGTGTGGCCTAACTTTGCCCCTGCTGTGATGCAATAGCGACTTGCATTTTCGCTCCGAGGGATGCCTAATCTACGCCGCGAGTTTTTTATACGATGGAATCTGAGCTGGTGTATTACGGAACGAATTCCGTTTTTATTGCGATTAAACCGAAAAATAAGAGGAAGGCATACACAATATCAGCAAAAAATTAAAAGTTTGAGGGAATAAATTTATATCATCTGTCCTATATTTAGATACTTATAAAGTTTTGTACCGGAAAAAGGAGGAACGCGTTCCATCTACTAATGGTTCATCCCAAACTTTCTCTCATGATTCTACAACCCATCAGAATTTATCAGCAACCCTTACAATGAATGTATTTACGTAAGAGGAAGGACGTATGAAGGACGCTCGGATGTCCAGCAGGGCGGATTTAAATCATACTATCCCGGGTTCGACTCTTTCAGTAACTAGAATTTCACTGTTTTAAGGTGATTCGCAAAAAAGATGCAGGTATAAGGTTTAAAATGTACATATTGTATCGTAGATGTGGTAAACCCATTGAAAGAAATGTTTTTACCAATTCTGTCGTTCGGTTGGAGCTAGCTTATAACTACCAAAGTGCGTCCACCGGGTTGATGGAATAGAGGTTGGCTGCGCAAGTAAGCGAATTTACTCGACGAATAAGATCCAGGCGTGGTAAGGTATTAACATTAGCTGGAATTAGTACTGGAAGTGGAAGGTGATGGTCAACCACTATATATATCATTATCTCGAGGAGAAACAGTTCACCAGCTTTTTTCCTTATGCCATGTACATACATACATACGTACTGTGAACCCCCCGAAGTAGAACAGACAAGCTTTTTGGATGTATTCAGAGATGAAACAGCAACTTTAAAACAGTACTGTGATAAATGAATAGGAAACATTATCGAGGAAGACTAAGAGTGGAATACATGAAGAAAATTATGAGGAACTTTAAATTTAAGATTTATGAAGAAATGGAATAGTTAGCTTAATTGAGAGTGAAGTGGAAAGCTACCGCTACTTCGGATTGATGACTGCCGATGATGATGAGTTGGATACAGGACGCATATACATAAATTTAGCTGATTCGTCTTCTTATTCATTATCAAAATTATCAGTTAGCGGGTCACGCAGAAATTTGGTTGCAATGAAAGATAATAAAGTCAAAAAAGAATTTACTTTCTGGTAGCATGTTCATCCTGCTCAGATTGCAGCGGAATGATAAAAATCATTTAAAATTTAACGAATTAAAATGGAAGATTTTCATTGAGGTGGAAGGAAATGGAAAGAAACCCAAATTTATGATATAAAATATAATAATTTATATATATTTGTCTGATACAATACACATCTCTCCAGAGATCATAATATGTAGGTATGAAAGTCGTCGAGGAAGATATTTTGTATTGAAACCTTATATACATTTATATATCAACGAACTCATCTAATACGAAAAACACACATACACAAAATCAAACACAAAAAATAACGTGCACACTTAAAAGTTCATAAATACCCGGAAACAGTGACAACGGCATAAATAATTATCTTGGTGGGCCAGTGTAGGCACAGTGTCCTTTCACGTGACTACATTTAAGGTCCCATTTTTGTAATGGTTGAATATCACACAATTAATGTCAGTAAAAGCGTAACGATTCACGCGGCCCTCGAGGAGAACCTTCTCTTTCATGGAGTCTTTTCACAGTGTGCCAAGTATCGAGCAAGGCGGGGCATGGTGTAGTAATGAGGATCAACTACTGTTGGCCGCGCTGTACAGGAGACACCTCAGGTTGGACGTCTCGTGTCGTAGGGCGGCAACCTCGTACTTGAGCTTGAGGTTCTCTTGCTCGAGGAAGGCGGCTCTTATGGCGATCTCGTCCTCCTTGGCCCTCCTCGCGTCCCTCGACCTCTTGGCCGCCTCGTTGTTCTTCCTCCGCCTCTCCCAGTAGGCGGCGTCTTTCACCACGGGGTACGGAGCGTTGCTGGACTCGCTGTTGCCCCGCGACCTTTTCTTGCCACCGGAGGATGAGCCATCTTCGTCTCCGCTCGATGCGGAGCTCTGTGCGTTCTGATGTTGTGACTCCGAACTCTCTGAGAGCACCTCTCCTGGAGACTGCGACGCCTGATCGTCGGACTGTTGTCCTCCTAGCGCCTGCTGTGTCGTTGGCCTCCGGGCTTTCGTCGCCGCCACCTGCCTCAGCATCTGCTTCCGGAACTCGACGTACGCCTCGTTGGAGGCCTGTCCTAAGAGGCTCTCGGCCGTCGAAACTCCGACGGTCAGCGTCAGCGGATCTTTCGGGTAGGCCTTGAAAGGACGGGTCACCTTGATCCCCGGATCGGTCTTTCCTCCGGTGGTGGAGGCCGCAGCGACGGCCAGAGTCTTGTGGAGCGGCGCCGGAAGCAGGGAGGGGTAGGTGGGTTGCTGCGGCTGCTGGGGTGGGGACAGAGGGTGCGGCACGGCGCCAGTCAAGGGGGCGTGGAGTGGTACGGGTGGAGGAGGGGTCAGGGAGAGGATGCCGGGGAAATTGGCGGGGTGCGGGGCGGCGGGAGTTGTGGGTGCGCAGGAGCCCTCGGGCGCGGCGGCGATCTGCGGGGGACTCGGCTGGCGAGGCGCGGATGGGGGTGTCATCATAAAGGGGTGATGGTGAGGGTGAAGCGCTACTGGGTGGATGGGGTACGTCTGCAGAGCAGGATGGGGTGGGCTGGCCGCGTGGGTGTGCTGCTGTGGAATGTGCTGGATTTGGTGGTGGAAGGTGTAAGTACCCTCGGAGGACGCGTTCAACATACTGCTACCGTCACTACTGCTCCCCCTGCTGGTGTTGTGGCGGTCTTCCTCGTCGGTCATCGCCGCTGGATTCCCCAGGCAGCTCTCCGGTAGGTTGCCACGGGTGCAGAGATCGACGACTCCCGCTTCTACTACCCTGAAGTCTGGTGTTCTCCGGATGTGACCGGAGGATGGTGCGGGCCTCGAGGAAAAGTCCAGAGGGACCGTGTCCTCGTCTGTGGTGTCGGCGATGGGGCTGCGGCCGGCCTGCGCGGCCTCCCTCTGCTCCTCGGGGGTGGGCAGTCGAGGGACGGGCGAGTGGTGGCCGAGTGGTGGTTCTTCCTCCCTCTCCGGTCTGCGGTCCGGCATCCTCAGGAAGCGGAAGGGTGGGCAGGAGAGCGTCGGAGACGAGACTGCTGGGTGCGTCGGGTGTGGCATGACGGCTGTCAACATCTGGAGGGAAATGGATGAGAAGAAAAGGATCCTTTAGAAAATTGTGTCGCTAGTTCGTTTGGATGTTTTGTGGCGTTTTGGCTTTTTTATTCAGCGCAGTTCATGTGTGGGATTCCCACGGACAAAGTGGCATGCAATTTTTATTATCGATTCCCGGAATCGCGAGTGTCGGCGCGACATATTGCGCACCTGTCGTCAAGGGAAAAAAATGAACCAATTCCACGGAAACAGCACATTGCATAACGAAAGTTCAGCTAACCAATGAGCTCCTTTTCTACGTTCGAACAAAAAGAGTTGTAATGCTTCCCGCATGCGGAGAATATTTCAACACTGCTGAACGTTAGGAAAATTGCCAAAATGTATCAATTGTTATAATGAATTCAATTATTTCCTGATCCCGACGTGAAGATAAAAGTTTGTAGCTAATTTGGCAAATTATAAGCTATTCTAGTGCTGGAAAGACAAAGAAGTTAAAAATAAATTTCTTCAAGCTTACCCTAAATGCAAATGGTGAATATATTTGGAAACCGTTGTTACCTCTGGTTCTCGTTCAGTTGACAGTTTGAAGGTCGAGGAATGAAAAAGACCAAAAACTAGCGTTTACGTTACGCTACGTTTTTTATAGCCCCGAGTAATTGATAATGCAAATATACCTCCGCAAATTTTAT
Organism: Pyrrhosoma nymphula; assembly: GCA_963573305.1. Classification (NCBI taxonomy): domain Eukaryota; kingdom Metazoa; phylum Arthropoda; class Insecta; order Odonata; family Coenagrionidae; genus Pyrrhosoma; species Pyrrhosoma nymphula. The sequence continues at coordinate 27,791,680 of OY754328.1, forward strand.
GATAAAAATTGTATTTCCAAGATCTTACGAACGAATTATCTTCATTGATGAGGTATTTAAAACAACGAAACAATTCATAGTGGAAAAAATTGCATGCTTTAGCTGTTAAAGGTTGCTCTTATTATCGACCAAAAGGTATTCAACGGGCACAAAAGTGAGGAACGGGCTCATAAAGGTAAATTTGATCGGAACAACATCTGTCGTTGAAGTCTCTGGCCTTCGAAAAATAATCCACTTATTTAAATTTGAATTTCCTCAATGCAAGTCCTGGCTTGAATTGAAAATGGGCCTCTGCTCTGAAAAATATGCAAGGAAACAAGGCATGCATGTTTATAATGCTTGCGAGCTCATTGACTTGGAATGCATACCTGGTGACTCACTACACTTGAGTAAAAGTTTGTCTCCTCCAGCATCGCCAAAGGCGTGGTTTCAACTTAACTCTGGGGTGAAAAGCAAATTAGTTTCCACGGGAAATGACCCGCGTGGCAATGAACTGTATTTGTCAGGCATAGACCGCCGGGACGCAAAACTCAATGCGGATGTGACCTTCTAACGAGAGCATAATTACCGAAAGCATTGTAATTTTTTTAGCCTTTGGGCTTTATTCTCATATCATTTCTGATCAGACCTCTTATCCGTGGAGGTACAAACATCTTTTGAACTAGTGCGTGCAACGGTAAAATGAAAAAAATAAGAATGAGAAAAAATCGACTAGGTATCGGTTTTGATATTGCGGAAATAAGCTTCAGAGGCTTGGAATGTCTCATTCATGGAAAATATGACAATTTTTGGCATTGATAATTGGTCGACCGCTCATTGCATAAGTAGTTGAACTATTTAGCCTATTTTGTTGGCACTCAGTGGCACAAGTATTCCTAACAGTTAATATAATGTCGAGCATATATCGGCGTCAATAGCCGTAGTGATATTTATCGTTCATCTACATCGAAATGGTACCCTGCTAGCCACCTCAAAGGCGTGTGGCAGTGGGTCACTTTTCACCAACCTGCTCTGCACTATACCTAATCGCTCCGACCCTGCAGCACGTATTCTTGTCCCCCACCAAAAATGATAAGGGAGTACCAGGTGTACCTTAGAAAGAGTATGAGTTTGAAACATTTCTTGGTGTCAGAGTGCCGTGTAATGGATTTGTCGAGTCTCAAGACATCGGGAAAAATTCACGCAACCGAGTCTAAACAAGTCGACAGTGCCCGGGAGGACTTATTACCTCTGATGACTGAGCGTGCATCACGAGGCTTCCGGCCCCGAAGATATTTTCCCTGCGTCACAACCCTTTCAAGTTCGATTGCGCAACAATCGACAAAACCGCCCTTTCTCTCGAATTTGTATCGGATAGTTTACCGCTCCAATAATACGCAATTTTTGACTTTAACGGGAAAATTTGCGTCACCTCGGTCGGCCATCGGCTCGGCCGGCCGGCAGCGAGAGGATTATGCAACCAGCCCCACGGACGGCCCGAGAAGGCCAAACCAAATCGAGGAAGGGGGCAAAGGCGATTATCTTTCGTGGGGGCTCCGGGAAGGACCGGGAGGGAGTTAATGAGGGGCAGGGAAGGGCCATGCGGAAAGGGGCGAAGAGTGAGGAAGGTCCTGGCTGGCTAAACAAGGGATCCCGCTGTGAGGTGCGCTGTTTCCAACTCTTTGCTTCCTGGAAATCGTACACATAATCTCGTCACCAACCCACCCAGGTGTAAAGTTTGCCCATTTACGAGGAGTTCTTCTAAGCGATTCCGAGAATCGGAGAAATTCTCTTGAAGGAGGTGATTAGCGTGGTAACAAAGCTCCTCAATTGTGATTAGCGAGCTCTCGTTGTAAATGCAAGGGATCCTAACGGGTGCGAGATTTTGAGCAGCGCGAAGGAATTTGACAAATTTGCAATGCTTAAATATACTAAAAATAAGAGAAGTGAATAAACATTAAATAATATTTTACCTACGGAAAAGCTGAAGGAACAACTAAAAAAATTAATTCATATTAACGCCAAATAAAAAAGTCTCGTAATGCTTAAAAAAAGACCGTTGGTTGCATTGTGCCATGAGCACTTTTCTGTTCAAACACTTGAAACAGTTCAAGCAGCCAAAACAACGGCTGTTTTTTATGCGATGCAGGTGTTTGATTTCTTATGATAGTGAGCAGCCTAAACAGATTTAAGAAATACGCAACCACTTACATCATATCGCGCTATACATGCGATACCAACAGCATAAATACTGTGTACGCTAATAGGCTGAATCATGAGATGTTAAAATGACAGCTAACTATGAATAGTTAGCACCTTGGACTTAAATTCCATTCCAAACTAAAGATTTGAGAGCAGGCGCGACGCATAACTGAACTAAAAAAGTTCTCAGAGTATCATAATAATTTCTACAAATAAGTACAAAAGGTCGCGCATCCTTCATTGTTTGAGACGATCTCAACAGAGTATAAGATTTTGCTTCACTAAAAATGTAAATGTAACATCCAATGCGTTTCGGAATGCTCCACAAACTTGAGCTGATTCTAAAAAAGGAATCAAATTCGTAACTCAAAGGCTCTGAGAAATGTATAAATATAGTATAAATTTGAGTGTTACATGGTATCTAACGTATAAGACAACCTAAATCGTAATACGGGTATAAAATGCATATCAAAACTACATTTATGATTAAAAACGGACATGAAGTTAGATAAATTTTCATATTACCTACCGGTCGGTTTGCGAGGTTTTCAAACAGGACCGTTGCTTTGATTTCGAGCAACAAACGGGACTGCAGGTGTTTGTGGTGGACCCGATTCGTCGGATTTCGCAAACGTTCCGTCTTCCCGATTGCACTCGCATGCACGAGGAAGTGTAGAGCAACTCCTTCGGGATCGAGAGGCTATTTGTAAATGTATGTCACCGATGCGGTGGTTGTGAGCCCTGAGGGAGAATGGCACTGGGACAGTGACAAAATTGAATTGGAGGACCGGGCCGCGCCCACTGACTTACCGCACCACCGCATCGTTTTCACCCTTCCCTCGGTCATACGAAAAGCGCGCGATGGAAGAGAATTTTCATGATGCAAAAGCTGACTTTTAGTAGTTGCAGTTTGCTGCTAAGTGTTGGGGGCAAGGAGACGCGAAATGGGATATACCGTACGACGCTAATGGATTATAAGAATGAATTATGATTGACCGGTTTAGCATAATATTTCTTCATAAAACTCGGCTCGGACCAAATTATAATGAAGGGACTTTGGTACTCCTTCAAGAGTGATATAGACTATGATGCGTGAATGAAAAATTTTTCATAGTAAAACGTAACCCATATTGTATATTAGCCTCTGAATTGTAATGTCACTTATGTCCTCGTACTTATGTACGCAACTTCTCGGCTCAAATACAAAATTCAAATATCATACTCGGCGCCAAGAAATCTCCCGCCAACGTTGAAAAGGTTTCTCGCAAAAATAATCAGAAAAAGCAGATGCTCAATTACAATGCAGGTCAAGGAGCGCGTGAGTAGGAATACGAAGTATCCGATTCAAAGATTTTCCCCAAATTACAAGCAAAATATTTTCCACAGCTTTTGTCCTCTCAACAAATAATCCATCAATCAAGCATTCAAAACCTTATTGCTGATGTCTTTATCTCATTAAGTAATGATAGTAAAACCAACCGCCAATAAAACAGCAATTTTAAGTTGTCCAGTCTTCGTTGAGCAGGCGAAAATAATTTAAATCACCCAAGGAACTTCGGTCATTCAAGCCGTAGACACATTCCAGTGACGGCTCGAGAGCCATAGATTAGCCGCCCTAAAACTGGTACACGAATAAGACAATGAAGGTAGTAAACCACCATGGGACGCAGAAGGATACAATGAAAAATGAAATAAGGGAACATACGTTTGGGAATGAATTACCCTGAATAGTGACATTTTTCAGTCAGAGATATAATTAATTCTAAAAATGCTTCCATGCGCATTAAATAATTCCACGATTTGCTCAATCACTTCATGATCTTATTCTAGCTCCGAAGTCCCGATACTAAGTTTCGAAAAAAGAGCGCAAATTTTCTACGATTTAGTTTGGCCTACGCATAGAGCACTTGGTCTGACAACATTGAGTTGGTTATTGTCAACGGCTACAAAATTACATAAAAATAACAGCAATTACAGATAAGAAATCGCGAAATGCATTTTAAAACTAATACAAAAACATATTTAACACAAATATTTCTGCCATCAATTAAGTAAATTGATGCTAATTTTGACACTAAACAAAAACTCGCTTGCTTGAATTTAAATGACAGAAATACTGACAACATAGTACAAAGTTTATAAAAAAAAGCCTTTGATTCATTCCGAAAGTTTCCTTGACTGATTTCGCAAAATGATTAATAAAGGACTTCCTTTTGATCCTAAAACTATGGATAAGACCTAAACGCGTTGGATAAATTGATATGCGCTAAAGAATTATTTTTTCCACTAGACTTTTCAGAGTTCGAGTTAACTTATCGTCAGCAGAAAGTCCAAGAAAACAATTTGTAATATCCCACTTTATTTCTTATCTTAAATCTTTATTACTTATACTTGGGTTTCGAAAATTTATACATTTAGACCGGTTGAAAGTTTTATCTTAGGCTTCTTCAAGGAAAATTTCCACTAAATACAGTTTAACGTCGTGATTTACATTGACGTCTCAAGTCTCGATCTTCCAATCATTATCGCCACCGATAAATATCCGGAAAGATTTCGGAGTGCAAAATAAATAGATATGTTGACATGGTAATCACCTTGTCTGTATGTTCCGGGATTCCCTCCGCTGCGCTGTTGATCTGGTATAGTCCACGCGGGTGCGCAAACCACGGCAGGGGAGACGTAGCCATCGGCATCGGTGTGATAGGGAGGACGGCGACGTCGTTCGGCTTGCTAGCAACCACCTTGGCAAAGGAGTATCCGCCTCGGCCAGAGGACACGGGGAGATTGAATGTCACGGCAGGGCCCGATTCAGGGATGCTCCCTTTAGAACACGAAGGCCGAAAGGGTAAGGTGCGTGCGGACACGACCCAGAAGTCACCCAGTAGTAGTCCGGACAAAACCGTGAGGAACGTGGAAGCAAAGGCAGATCAGGTCACAACAGCTGCGAGAGCGAATGGAGACTGACGTTCGGTTCTGGACGGTGGACGGACGGAGGTGGCCAAAACATCCACCCCCTTCCCCAAAACCCACCCCTTCCCGAAAACCCACCCCTCCCCTTTTCAAACGTTTTCAACCCTTTTCGGCCAGAAATCTTCCCCGTCCCTGATTCCTTGCCTTGCTACCTCACCCCGTCCTCCTCTCATCCCCGTACGGTTCCTCCCCCAACCCATCCCAGCGTACACAGTAGGCGGTCGGTCAATCCGGAAGGAGAAAAGCACATGGAATAAGGCGGTATTCTCTCCCCTCCCCGCCCCACACCCCTTCCTTCCCCCATGCATAGCACAGTGACTCCCCCACCCTCCTCTCCCCCCCCCCCCCCTTACTCCCGTCCCATCCCGTCCCTTCTCTCGCCAATGTGCACAACGTGAAACGCGGGAAAACGACCAATCGCGTTCGACATGCATAGGGATGACGTATCCCCCCCACCCTCTCTTCAACGTGCCCGCTATGCTTTTCAAAAGACCGAACTTCTTTCCCCAAAAATGGTTTTGAATTAATATTTTGCGAAGGATTCGGTCTTTCTGTCTTCCACCCCCTTAACGGGCGTGCCTAATGCTCCATTTCCATTACTAACATTCTACCATGGTTATTTTAGCTCACATAACCTACATATACCTGCGTTACATCTATCAACGTTCTACCCTGGTAAATCACTCGTTTCGTCACGTAGCAATTACCAACATAGCATGCATTCTAGTAAAAAGAGTAAAAAGTAATATCGACGAACGATATTTGAAAGCGTACCTATGACTTCTCGCCTCTTGAGTATAAGCACGTTAAATCATTATTATCATCACAATTGTGTTTAATGAATCTTCGTTCAATTCTTGACCTCTTTTTACACCCAACTGTAAATTATCAACCTTAAGATTTATCAGTAAACTTAAAAATAATGATGCAATCGAAATAAGATAAGGTTATATTACATCACGACGGTTAACATCACGACGTAATATGTTGGGTAAAAGAGTTCTTAGCCGACCGCGAACAGAGGGTAGTTCTAGATGGCGTTAGCTCAGATGTAGTGAAAGTTACATCAGGTGTACCTCAGGGAAGTGTCATCGGTCCCTTATTGCTCCTCTTGTATATTAATGATATCACTACCGTTGTTACTAGCAAAATTCGCCTCTTCGCAGATGACGCAGTGTTGTACAGGGATCTAGACAATGAGTCCGACAAGATTGCGTTACAAAAAGACCTAGATGCTATAAATGAATGGTGCAATACTTGGCAGTTAGAATTGAATTTTAAAAAGTGCGTTGTTTTGAATTTTTGGAAAAAGAATAACTCGGTCAACGATACGTACACAATTAATCAAACAGACTTATAAAATGTAGAGTCAGTTAAATACTTAGGTGTGACCCTTACTCAGGACCTGTCTTGGGGGAAACACGTTCGGGAAATATGCGGACAGGCTAGTCGCAAATTGGGATTTGTCACGAGAATATTAGGAAGATGCGACGAGAAAGTTAAAGAGCGATGTTATTTTTCACTCGTGAGACCTCACTTGGAGTACGCCGCTAGCGTGTGGGACCCTTACGAAGTAGGACTAATCTCTGAAATCGATAGAATACAACGGAGAGCGGCAAGATTTGTGAAAGGTTGTTACGATAAACTTAGCAGTGTTACCGAATTGTTGAAGGAATTAGGGTGGGAATCTTTAACTGATCGAAGGGAGAAATACAGGTTAAATCTTTTGCGCAAACTCGGAGCAGACAGTTTCTTGCCGGACGTTCAACACATACTGCTAGAGCCAACGTACTACGGTAGAAGCGATCACAGGAATAAAATAAGGGAAATTGACTGCCGAACCGATAGATTCAAAATGTCATTTTTCCCACGTACAATAAGGGATCATAATAGTTACGATAGATCAATCACATGAAACTCCCACCCTCAATATGTAGAGTAGAATTTTCACTTGTGCTTAATAACACCTTATAATTACTAACTCTTCACACCGGTCCATTAATCCGGCATTATTTTATTTTGTTCTTTGCATGAGGTAGCATCTCGTAGTATTCATAAATTAACAGTATCAGCAATATTAACTACTTTATGTGTCTATAGCATTTTTCTGCATGTTTGTATGTTCTTTTACGTATCACTCTCCCAGTTTCCGGTTGGACTGCGCACTGTTCTCCTGACTGCTTTTGGCCTGCGCCTAGCGCCAGGGGTAACGTGCGAGGTTCGGATTTGTTCTGGGACGAGTGCTGCATGCCTGGTGTGGAATCACCCCGTGCCACATACCCCAGTGGTGGCTTGCACGGTACTTCGTAGATGTAGATGTATATTCGAATTCATGAGTTGAACATCCTGTTTTCTGATACGCCTTAGTATTCTGCTCTCCCGCATTAAATTTACAGCGTTAAGTGTTGCATTTTTCCCTTATTGGCAATTCATTCGCGCATCCCGCCATATCGGAGAACAAAGAAATTAAAGATATACATACTTAAATACGGGGCCCAACCCCTAATTAAATATATCCTCCCTTTAAGTATGGAGGCAACTTCTAATAATTATTAACTATAGGTCTTCGTTAAATATTTACTTAACAATAGTGTGCAGACGAGACATTCAATTGTGTACCTCAACGCTTTTAGTGATTCAACAGTTCCCAATCTTACCAGGATTTTGCCGCACTTGCGTTTCCATTACAAAACTTTTTACCATGGTAGATAACTACCTGGTTTGCTCAACCCTAGTTCTATGGTAGGCGTTTTCAAGCGTTTCCTTTACTAGTATAATGGGGGTAGAGAGTAACCATAGTAGGAATGTTAGTGATAGAAACGAGACATAAGGGGGTGTTGTTATTGGAGGTCGTATTTTTTCGAATATGGAAAAGTTGTGGACAAAGCTATACAATAAATTTATTAGTGCAACAGGCCTGCTGCAACAACTAGGAATGGAACCACTGTCATATCATCGATTAAAAAATAGCACTTAATTTTATAAGCACATTCGAAGTTTCTTGTCGATTTTTACACTCTGCATGGGATATTAATTAATTTAATGCTTCATGTGTCTGTAAGTTTGTAATATAATGTGCATGCTAGCATGGCTAAACTCTAACAAATGGATCCTGTGATATATGAGTGCAGTGTCTATTCCGCATGAGTAGAATTATGGCTAGAAGCTGTAGGTATTGAATGTGAAGTCCCTTGCACGTGGGTCATTCAATTTAACATAAACGTATACTTAGTATAATTGCTAACAACAGTATGCCTGGCGTGGAAGCCGGTACCGCGTAGACGTAGACGAAACTGATCTATTATCTGTTGACTTCGAAAATATTTTCCAAATCCCGGCATACTACGTTAGATTAGAATGTATTTAGGGAAATAGAGTTCAGAATGGACCAGTTTTAATGAACTTTCCCACGAACGATAAGACACTATAATAGCTATCATTAATACTTAATTACTAGATTGTTTGATGGGTAACGGAGGGAGGTAGTTATTTTGCTATAAATGTTTTATTAAGTAATGTGCTAGCAGGTAAGTATGTACTAGCAGCATGTCTCGCATGCTTGCTCAACATTCTCATATCCCTGTGCATTTACCTATTCGTAAAATGCGCACTCATAATGCCTTAATCTTGTGTAGAATATAGTTCAATGCATGTTTTGATGAAAATTCACCCCAAGCCACCTACCCTTGAGGTGTATTCAAAGATAATACGCAGATGTAGTATAAAGATTGAGGTAGGTTTAGATGGAGATGGAATTACTTGTGCCGACTCTTTTACAATTGCAGATACGCACCCGCTCATTTTATTTCTTTCTAGAGCAAGGCATAGGTCGTAGCTCTTATCATTCCATCATTTAGCTAACACTTCTTTCTACTCCAAAATTATTTCCAATACTTCCATAATAGAATATATTTTAAAAGCGTACTTTTCTTTCGGGTGAATTTAACTTTCCAAATCGGAAGCGTCATGACTCATAATGTGTGTCATGTAAAAGTAGTTGTTTCAGGCTTTATTTGGTGGAATATCATAATGAAAGAAAAAGAATTATTATTATTATTGCATAAATTGTTACAAGTCAACCATTTAGTCGGGTGGTAACATATAACAAGAAAATACTTAAAGAACAAAATACGAAATACAAGTTATCCATTTGGTCGGGTGGTTACATAAGACACAAAATATATGAAGACTAAAATACAAAACATAAAATACTAAATACAAAAAAATAGGAAAATCCCTCAAAATTCAATTTTTTTTACCCTCATCATAAATATCCTAGTATTAGTTGGGAAGGGCTCCAAAATTTCCTCCGGTAAACCATTCCAATCCCCTATCCCCCGATGTAGGAAGGAAAATTTTAAAGTATTTGAGAGCTGCCTCGGAGGCTCAATCTTACAATAATGATCCTTCCTCGCCAGATAACTTTGTCCTTTTAACCGGTTTGATAGGTCGCTCCACGCAGGATCACCGATAAATGCTTTAAAGATACACTTAACGCGTGCTTTCTTCCTCCTCGACTCTAATGATTTCCAGCCCAGCGTATTTAACATCTCCGTAACGCTTGCCTTCCTTTTAAAATTTCCCATTACAAATCTTTCTGCTAAACGCTGAACTTTTGTCAGTTGCTTGATCTCCCCTTTCAGATGAGGATCCCAAACTGACGCCCCATATTCTAGGATAGGCCTAACAAACTTTAAAAACGCGAATTCTTTAGTTTTCCTGCAGCTCCTTCCAAGGGTTCTCATAAAAAAATGTAATGCTCTAAAAGCTTTGGTCGTAGCTCTTTCGATGTGCGGTCCCCATTGCAAATCCCTGCTTAAAGTCACTCCTAGGTACTTACAACTTTTGGTTTCCGTCAGTAACTTACCCATGATGTATAATCATTCAGTGTACCACTCCTACCTTTCCGAAATCTAATAAGTTTAGTTTTTCTTGAATTTATTACCATTTTATTCTCGTTAGACCATTTATCCAATATATTGAGGTCATTTTGTAAGATAATACAATCATCTACTTTGTCTATTACTCTATAAATAATGCAATCATCTGCAAACATTCTAATATGACTCTTTATATTCCAACTTATATCATTTACGTAGATAATAAATATTAAAGGTCCTAGCACACTTGTTTGTGGCACCCCAGAAGTGGCAGAGAATTCATCGGAGAATATATCGCCGACTCTAACCCGTTGTGATCTACCTGAAATAAAGGAATTTATCCAGTTTACGACCCTACCATCCAAGCCAAGCGAGTTAATTTTTTTCATTAGAACTTCATGATCTACCCTGTCAAAGGCTTTTGAGAAATCAATCAGAACCCCATCGATTTGCTTGCCGCTGTCTAGCCCCTCCGCCAAATCCTGATAGAGAGACGCAAATTGACTTTCACAGGAGTAACCTTTACGGAAACCATGTTGTCCTTCCCATAACCAGTTCTTTTTTCTCAAGACCTCCTTGATATAGTCCGCGACCAGATGTTCCATTATTTTACACACGATGCAAGTTAGACTAACTGGTCGATAGGAATCAACACTGTCGCGAGGCCCTTTTTTATAGATGGGAACGATGTATGACTTTTTCCAATCATCGGGTAAATCACCATTGTTATTTATTACCGTGAATAAGTGTTTTAGAAAAGGAACCAGAATATTTCCCAGTCTTTTGATTAGTTCCCCCGGAAGACTGTCAGGGCCGCAAGACGCGTGACTTATTATTTTGCTCAATCTATTTCTTATATCCCTGTCTTTGATTTCAAAAGGGTCAAACGAGACATCTTCCCCAACCTTTGGTGATACTACCCTTGTTTCACTATAAACTTTGGAAAACAAAATCTTAAAAGCTGTGGCTTTTGAAAAATTGTCATTTACAATCCGGTCTTCACATTTGAGAGAAATATTTTCCAGAGCATTATTCACTTTTCGTCTCCTTCGAATATACCTATAAAGCCCACTCCAACCCTGTTCTTTTAGAGAGTTCCTCAAGAATTTATCCTTGGCGTTTAATTTTTCTGTATTTAGTTTCTTATAAGCATCTTTATAATTACTTAAGTACAGGCCACCTCGATTTCTTATCTTATGAAGCCTTCTCACTCGATGCTTTAGCCTTCTGATTTGTACGTTGTAATATTCGGGATCGGGGTTTGCTTTCAGTGTTTTGGAGGGAACGTATCGATCTGATCCTTCGATAAGTAATGGCAATTTTCTACTAGAATAAGGTTTTTACTCGACCGGTTTCGGTGTACAACACCATCATCAGGTATCCTGATGATGGTGTTGTACACCGTATCCTTAATATTCATGACCGTGTGGTGTGCATGTGGCGGTCCGCTTGCATGCTGCATTTTGGTGACTTGTCACCCCCTGCCAAACACCCTAGAGGTGGCTCGCAGGGTAATATGTAGATGGAGATGTAACGCCTTTTCTTTAAGTTATAAAGATATATGGGATATGTCTGCGGGCACAGTAGGATCATTAGCTCACAACTGTGCTTCCTTTGTAAAGTAAAAATTAATATTTCTCGAGGAATAGAAAAGTTTTAACCTGATATCTACTCACTCGCGACTTGGTGCGTAAAGAGACGAAATTAGGTCCAGTAGATGTTAATAATAGTTATATTCAACAATTTTACAACAAAAATATACAAATATCAACGTTAGTCGTATTTGTAATTTTTTAATAGTAATTTTTTAAGCAGTAAATGTGAAAATATGCGACCAATGAGACTTAGAATTTTCTCAGCATTTTGGATGATGGATAGATCATTTTAATATATGTTGATACAATGGCGACCTATCGTATTCGATAAGCTCAAAGAAAACGGAAAAATAAACATAAATTGTTAAAATTAGGTATGTAATATGACATTTTTCTATCAATAGCGCATATTCACACGGAATTTTAGTCATTTCATCCATGCCTTTGAGGGAGTGAATAGCAGGCATAAGTGGGGAAGTTTATGGTTGCACCAAATAGTTGTTTCTACCTGTTTTAATTTTCCCTTCAGACATTATCAAATTACTAACTTATCAGGAGTAACTTGGAGCCAATATTCAATGACTGTTATTATTACGAAACGCTTAGGTAGGGTCAGACTAATTGTTTTCTCTTAATTTTTCCTGAAAAAAGGTGTTCACCTTACGATACGATACCCACGCATCAATTTGTTGAACCTAGCCCTCTATATGTTTAAATGAGATATAAAAGAATGACATCACAAATGCCTGGATATAAATGTAACCTTTAATGGAACCAATTAAAAAATTTCTGATAATATTATTGACTGATTACCGATAACAGCTTCAGAATATTTTTAAAAAATAATGGACGGATAGATTAAGACGCCTCATGGTCACGTGCCAAAACATACCGAAGGAGATGTGGAAAGATCACGCCAACATTACCGTAGTGGGGCTGATGTGGGATATCATTGTAATTTGAGGAAATATTTCGTTAAAATGGTTCAGCATTGTATTGCCTGCACCATTTTGCTAGAGCTCTCGCAAAAATCTAGGGGTATCATTTTATAAGCTGCTGAAGGACAAGTCTTGTTTTATCAACAGGTGATCAAAATCCGCTGCCAAGGGAGAAAATCTTAAGAATTCCCTGAACAACATATAAAGGTAGTTTGAGCAAAATATCACTTCACTTAGATTTTGACGAATTTGACCTCATTTTTGACCTCATTTTTTTTTAATTTGACCTCATGTTCACAATGCATGGCAGTTCTTCAGGAAAAGTAACAAAATGTAGATTATCTAGGAATCAGAAGGCATGTTGTTCAGGTGTATTTTAAGAAAAACGGCAGGCTATCAGCTGGAGGAGGAAGACCAAAGATATCAAAAAACTTACTTCTACGAATTCCTAGTGAAATAAGGTAAGATCACACTGATCACTGGATTGGTAACGCCGCAAAAAAAACAGATGTGCTATGTGCAAAAAAATTAAACAAAATTATGTGAAAAATGTAATGTGCATTAACATTATGTTTATTATAAAAAATTTTGTGTCGAATACTAAAGTGTACTAACTGCATTCTCATTTTAAAACGTGATATTAAAAAAAATATTCGTTGCAGAACGGAATTTTCTTTATGCTCCCATTCGATCCCAGTGTTCCAAAATTGGAACATAGTATTACTGTAGTTCTATGGGTGCAAACTTCACGAAAATAAGATGTATGTACTTAAAATAAATAAAACTAACAAAAAATGTTTAAAAAGTTGAATTTATAGCAAAAAAATAATTCGGGCAAAAATGGGTTAAAGAAAAAACACTCATCTTTCAAATTATATCCAAATATTAACCCCTTGTCGAACTAAGTTTCGAGCAATTTGTGAAAAATATAAGCTGTTTTATATAGGATAGATTACGACTGGGCGCTCCAGAGTGAGGATATAGAAAAAATATGGGATTTCTAGCAATTAGATTTCGTCAAAAAACTGACGGCTTGTATTTTGTATGTTGTCTCAACTATTTATAAAACATTATCAATTACTCATCACAGTTATTTTTATAATGCAAAAAAAACCTTCCATTTTGAAGGGGTTATACTGTACGCCGTGAAAAAATGAGTCAAGTTAGAGACTTATGAGGATATATTTATTTTTTTTAACTGAGAATATTTGTAATTAATTACTATATTTTTGCGCCAATGATATAGCAATATTTACTTCATACTTTTTACAGACGGTGAAATAAAAAAATAAAATTCAAATATGGTCTCCATTATGACTAGGGAAATATCTCGCACAAACTGCCTTTAATACTAATAATAATGACCCTTAATTCTGAGCAACAGTTTGCTCGTAAATATTATATAACACACACAACCATGCCCTGGGAGTTGAAAAATCCTTCACAGGCGGGAGTCTAACCCGTGACCATTGGGTTAGAGGGCGGGGACGTTACCGCGCCGCCAACGAGGCCGGCAATACGAAATGTTCACGTCGAAACTGAGAAAAATATAACGCTAAACGAGAACACATGAACATTTTCGACTAAATCGTTACGCGGGATGGCTCTCTGAAGTAGTGATAAAACCTTACATCGTGGCATGCTGCATTTTTCCAAAATATACACCTATTAACCATGCCGTTAGGAAACCGCCATTCCACTCAGGCCCTGCACTAGCATTCGCAGGTAAAAATATGAAGAATTTTGCAGGACCATGTGGAGGGAGGCGCGAAGACACTGGACGAATGGGGCCTTAAAAACACGGGGATAAGTGGAGAGAGATGGTGGGGAAGTACGCGGACAACGGAGGGCCCAAGAGGAAAAAGGGTCTCTCAGGTGGATGAGGCTCACTGCTGAGTTCTCGGAAATACTGGGTTATCTCTGGCCGAGTGGAGACGATGGTGAGCTCGCCAAAGTGGTTCGCACGGACGGAGAATTGACGTTATGGAGGATGTCTCCGCGGGGGCCCTTGGGGGCCGGGGGAAAGGATTGAGCGAGGTCAAGGACCGGATAGAAGGGGCATCAATGGAGGACAGAGATGAGACAATAGGACGTCTCCCTGGGCGAGTTGAGACAAGATCCCTCGCCAAGACCGCGCACACGCTTCATTCGGTAATTGATCAGGGATCTTTGCGAAGGAGCGAAAACAAATCAAATGAACGGAGGAGCAAAGAGCTAACGTCAATATTGTATTTGCATCTACATAGTAATCTGGAAGCCACCTCTAGGGTGTGTGGCAGAGGGTGACTCCATACCAGGTAGTTCTAACTGTCAAATACACTATCATACTCTTATTAGCAATTTTATTAAATGTACGGTTAAGTTCTACATATACAAAATACCCTGAAAGCCACCTCAGGGGTGTGTGGCAAGGGGTGAGTATTCACCAACATGCATTACACTATACCCTAAAGTTAGCGTAACTACGACTAATTATGAATTAGCATAAATCGCTAATGCTTGTCACGATGCGAAGCCTCACAAGCATGCACTACTACACTACAGATATTATCACAATGGAGAGGGACCATTAATATATATGTATTTTGCAACTACACAAATGGACAGACACTCAAGACTTATGTAGAAAACATGCACGGCGTGCTGTTGGTACTAGGTAACAGATAAGGATTCAAGTATTAGGAGTACTACTACTACTAAGAGCTACACTACCTAACGACAAACCTAGATAAAAGTCTCATTGGCAGCTGTTATGGTCCCTTATCGTCCGTGGGAAAAATGACATTTTAAATCTATCTGTTCTGCAGTCTAGTTCCCTAATTTTATTCTCATGATCTGATCTACCGTAGTATGTCGGATTTCGTAAAATATTATCAACGTCGTCAGAGAATAGACCGGTTTGGTGCTTATATAATATATTGAGTCTAAATTTCAATCGACGGTCTGAAAGCGTTTCCCATCCCAGTTGCTGCAAAAGGTCAGCAACACTAACGAGATTATCATAACGGCCTTTAACGTATCTTGCCGATCTTCGCTGCACGCGTTCTAACTCAGTTTCCAAGCTTATCTCATAATGATCCCAAATACTGGCAGCATATTCTAGAGTGTGTGGCGGAGGGTGACTCCATACCAGGTAGCACTAACTGTCAAATAAACTATCATACTCTTATTAGCAATTTTATTAAATTTTCGGTTAAGTAATGTATGTGTACGTATATTTTATGTGCAATAAAGCTTATAACCATTATTCTATACTCGTTGGCATTACACTCATGCATCAAGGGGACTATTAGTTCAGTCATGCTAACATGCAAAATTATTACAAAATTACAGACACATGATACCTACATAAATAATGATACGCCGAGTGATAGCAGCGCGCTGTGAAAGAGATTCCCTTCCCTAGACTTATTACAGCACCTTTTTATAAATCTAGGTAATCTTCGAAGCGCAAAAATAATTTGCACTAATGATTCACAATTATAACTTAGAAAATTAAAAAATCATCAATATTTAAATAATACATGTACGAGAATATCGCAGAGGACAAATTATTCTTCCAGACTGTGATGAATCTTAGTAGTAGAACTGATATATATATATATTCACAAATTATTGTGTTAGCCACACGCATCTATAGCGTATGTTAACGATTGATTTTTAAGCAATAAATACTCTTTTTCTCGCGCACAACTGATGTATACATTTCAGGACATCAACTAAAACATATTTAAAACACTTATTTCATTCACTACAGCGCAAATTTGGCTGGTGCCCTAACACACCCACTAAACCCCTTTTTTGCAGCTCCAGAAGTACAAAGAAGTTGTAGATGTAGATGTAGAGCATTCCCTTAAGCAAGGGACTTCGATAAAGCTGAAGTTGCATCACTTCCTGTGGTACCTACGTACAATATGCTTGATGGATGCTATGTTGGCGCCAGGGCTAACGGTAGGCATCATCAGTTAACTTACCGATATCTTGTGTACTGCATGTTAGCATATTTGTCAACGTAGCGCTCCCTTGGTTTCTCATTTGGCCCTGTATTGTCTTCCTGACTGCTTTCTGGTCCCCGCCTATCGGCCTGGCGAGCGTGCGAGGTTAGAATTTGAGCTGGGATGAGTATTGCATGCCTTGTGTGGAGTCACTCAGTGTCACACACCCTAGAAGGGGTTTGCAAGGTATTTATTATAGAGGGACCAGTATTTCTTGTACCAAAAATGTTGCGCAGTCATCCGAGAATTGTCCATGCTTATTTAGATTTGTAGAATGTAGTTAAATGACCTAGGTCCTTCTGACACTGATTCTAATCGTGTTCCCAAGAAGCTAGAAAATAAAATCGATATGTAAACTACGAAAATATAATGCCTAAGATGAGCACTCTGCTGACAAGTTAATGGGCTCCTATTATTACATCCACGTGGTAGCCTGCAAGCAATCTGTACATCTACTAAATACCTGCAAGCCACCTCAAGGGTGTGTGGTAGGGGGTGAGTAGTCACCAACATGCATTACACTATACACTAAAGTTAGTGTAATTACGAATAATTATGCATAAGCATAAATCTCTAAAGCTTTTCACGAGGCGAAGCCTCACAATCATGCACTACACCACAGATATGCTCCCAATGGAGAAGGACCGTTAGTATACATGTATTTTGCAACTACACAAATGGACAGACTCAGGAGTTATGCTGAAAGCATTCACGTTGTGCTGTTAGTACTAGGTAACAGATAAGGATTAAAGTACTGTATACTGTGTGGCAGGACGTTACTCCACACCGGGTATGAATTACATCTACATCTATGAAGTACCGTGAAAGCCACCACTAGAGTGTGTGGCACGGGGTGATTCCACTCCAGGCATGCAGCACTCATCCCAGCAGAAATCGGGACCTCGCGAATTAATCGTCAAACACACTACCACACAGTTTATAGCCACCAAGCATTATTCATCAATGTAAGTAGATGTTCTTCAGGATGCCTAATTCTTCAGGGTAGGTTTTTTTCTTAGATTTCCTCGAAAACAAGTCATCACCGGGATTTGAAAATGCTATTCCCGTAGGGATCGAAGGTTGACCACGTTTAGTGAAGCTGCATGACGGCAATGTTTGAAATTTATCAGTGCCCAGATAATTGCGATGTTTGCGCATCTAAACTCGGAAGATACATCCTTCGACCACAAAATATCCTCGCCACATAAGGAGCTCAAACTCGAACCCATGGGATGGTCGGCAAGTGAATTCTCCACCCTCTCTCCAAACTGGTCAGAGAAAATTAAATAAATTTGTGAGAAAATGAAGATGAATTAAGAAATTCGTGGTCCAAATTTCAGTCCCTTCGTCAAGAAACCCACATTTTAAGTATATATTTAAGTTTTACTATTTAACATGTTTAAGTTCCAATCAAAATTTAAATATTTCACTTGCAAAAACGTTTAATTTCTCTAAAAGAGATTTACAAAACTTTGATAATTTTAGCTAAGACTGCATCACTCGATACTTAATCCAATGCAAGACGTTGTGTGCTACGAAGTGCTCGTATTTGTTAGGATGGCGTAGTATGATTAAGGCCGTTCAAGAGGGTTTCACAGGGGTGATCGTATGATCATTCAGCTTATTTGTTGGCATGGCCCAGAATTGCCAATTGAAGATCACATAGCACTTTTAGAAGTGAACGTGATTGTCAGCCACTTCATCCTGCCAGCAGCATATGTCATACTAGGGCAGCGCCAATTACAAAATCAATGATTTGAGCTAGGATGGCACATTCGCAATTAGGCAGCGCCCAACAAATTACCACTAAGCTGTGTGGCACTCTGGCAGGGGGTGAACTTTCAGCAGAATATGAAATACATTTTACCCTATAAATGTTTCAGGAATTACGTGTTTTAATGTATTGAGCATATGTATACATGCTTATTCAGAGTTTAACACTCCAAAAACATCTTTTGAGAATAAGTTGAATGCGAATTCTTGAAACAAAACCAATAGTGGGACGCATTGAATGACAATGCGATCTTCGAGGTCAATTTGAAATATCTAGCAAGATATGTAATTGTGCAGATTGGTAGAGTACGATCACGAGTAAACCCTTCCTGAACGCAATGATGGACTTACATGAGAAGCTGTGGAGACTTGGTGCCCCAACTACTTAGAAAAAACGCATGGGAACTATTTTCCGCCCACGAAAGAAATTGTTATTCCCTCCCTGCTTTAATTAAAATAACATCTAGAAGCAAGTTAACCTAAATTTTACCTTAATATGGAGTGTAGCGTTGGTTGGTGCAGAAAGGTGGACTATGAGAAAAGAGGATGGTCAGCAGTGGTTTGAGATGTGGGTGTGGAGGAGGATGGAGAAGGTACAACATACATACGACGAACGGAAAGGAAGACGGTCTAGGAAGTGCTCGGCATGGAGGGTGAGCGCAGGAAAATTCTTCAGCACATTAGGAGAAGGCAGTGTAGGGGGTTGGAACAGGTAATGAGAGGCGAATGCTGAAGGCCGAGGTAGAGGAGAGGATGCTGGGTAAGCGGGAAAGGATAAGAAAGGCAATAGACTTTATGGACGGGGTAAAGAGAGGTAGGACAGGTAGGGCATATGTCAAGCTGAAAAACGAAAGAGTTTATAGAGACAGGACCTTTGTCTGAAAAAGATTAGTATAGGAATTTCTGCTTCCATCTAAACCTACCTTTACGGGTAGATTACCTCTAATAATAATTAAGAATATACATTTAATAAATATATAATAATTTATAAGCGATACATAATAATAATAAATAATATTAAGATATATATGAATCCCAAAAGTAAAGCCAACATGTAAGACGTCGAATTAGTACTGATCCATTTTTATCATCGTCAACGATGTTCTACCAAATAAATGGTCTACCTGTCGGACAAGCTATTTATCCATCTTAATTGCAGCAATTAAAATCTGTAATTCTCCACGGGGAAAAAATGGCCCTCACTTTTGGATTGCCTCAAGATCAGTTTCTAGAACTAGCTGGATTAAGAGTCATCGTCATCACGGTCCCTTGGGTTAAGACGGAATTTTCCGTCGAGCTCAGCGCTTGTAGTATTTGCACAAAATGCGTAACTAAGCTCATTCGACGGCTCTCAATACAAAGGTTCTTGCGAAATCCATTTGCTATACGTTAGTCTCCTACAAGATGCGACTTCAGGCGCACAACCCGAACGCAACAAACCGGGTTCATCGAAAACAGGTCGTGAGATAAAACGGAGCAAACACGAGGGATGAGTGAATACTTGAGTAATTCTTGACCGACTGAAATCCGTTAACTCGGATATTAGATTATGCGACTTATTGCACTATCGTGCTTTTTAAACATAGCGTTATATGACTTAATTTTCATTCATATGGGATAAATATATGCTGGAGTTCAAGGAACTGGTTCAAAGTCGAAAGCCCGCCGGTACGCAGCCAGAAGCACATCATAAAGGTGCCATTTATGAACTGACAAGTGCGTAAACAGGACATTTCTCATTACATTGATATCACCCTTACTATTGGACTATGCCCCCTAATCGCATATGGCGGCCTAACCCTCCGAATGCCCTCCCTTCGCCGCCACTCATTTTAAGGAAGAAAATTTACATTTTTATGATATTAGCAGCACTTTATTTCAATAGCATCTTAGCATCTTTCCAAATACATTTTTTAATGATATCAATAAAACTATCAGAATTGTATATCTATATTTCATTCTTTGAACGACATTTTGATAGTGCTAGTGCACAACTGTCCATGACTAAACAAAGGAGTACCGATGCATATGCCAACATAAATAAAGTGTGCAGGTGATAAAATTCATTCCTCCATTGAATCCTTGTCGATGTTTTCCTCCATGCATTCTTCAAAAATGGCATGGGTTGCTAAGGGGATGCTTTTCAAGAAATTGCTGCATTTTAAGGTGGATTTACTCTAGATCGTTTATTGCCCAAATTACTTGAAGCAAGCGACTTTTGACGTAAATTGCAGTTGTTAACGGCTCTGCAAGTCCACTTGCCGAGCTTTGAAAAGTTCCGGAAAGTTGCTTGAAGAAGCATATTGTTGTAAGTGTAAACGGCAATTAATCTGGCTCTGCACTAATTTGTGAGCAATATTTCATTCAGAGTGTAATCCCACGCAAGCTCTTGCAGAAGAAACTCGCGGAAGTAACTTCCCAGTGTAAACCCACTCTTAGGAAATTATGGAATACTTTGTAAAAGTTCTCTCAATTACGAATCAAATACAAAATCGATGATAAAAATAAGAAAGTTAATTCAAATTCCTTTCTTACGACACTTCTCTCAAGTTCTCACTTGGGAAAAAGGCAGAGTATTATCTGCAAAATGGTGACATTAAATAGCATGCAAAGCTTGAAAGTTGTGCAACTCTTGATAAAAACTAAGCATTGCATCAAAACATTGTAGCTTTAGTTCTATCTTTTTATATGTATATAATGTAGGATATACAGTGCAGTGGACCCTATTTTACTCCGGTTTCCCTGTAACCAGTCTCAATTTTTCTGACAGTGAGTCTTACAAATCATCTGAGGGTTAAAAGGCCCAGCGGTGCCGAAGCAATCCATAAAAGTAGTATGTGGCTACCTCAGGGATGTGCACGGAAAGGTGGTAAGCATGAAATTCCCGTTTCGATCCTCCCCAAGCGTGGAGGTATTTTACTGACCAAATAATCCGACATTGAGATTTAAAATTCGGTTGTGTGTCAGGTAGCGTAGCTGATTAGTTGGTTTGAAATTTAACGTCTCTGTATTTATATAACGTCAAAAGCGACGTAGGCATTATGCAGTAAAAAAATTAAACAATAAACTCCGGCGAGTGACTAATAGGGCGAAGTAAAACTGGTGGAAAGGACAATGCGAGGAAATGGAAAAGCTGCAGGAAGAAGGGGAAGTGGGTGCCCTGTATGCTGAAGTGAAAATGCTATTAGGCGGTAAAAAAGATCTAACGATACCAAAGGTAAGGACAAAACAGGGTAGATATAAATCTAACGGGAAGGTTTCCAGGATAGGTGAAGAGAATACGTTGAGGAGCTATATGACAGTGATAATAGACATGTGAACCTTGGTATAGAGAATGAGAGAACAATAGATAAGGATCTCCTCGGACCGGAGATATTCGACAGTAAAATAGAAAGAGCATTACGAGAGTTGAAGGCAAGAATAGCCTTGGGAATAGATAACATACCTTCGGAATTATAAAGAATTGAGGTAACAAGGGAAGACAATCTATTTTCGACCTTATTCGTAGGATATACGAGGAAGGAGTATATGGTCAGAGGATTTGGTGAAAACGATGTAAATACCTATCCCGAAGGGGAAGAAAGCGTCAGAATGCGAGGAGTATAGAGTAATTAGTTTAATTTCCCACGCGGAAAATGTTTGCTCAGAATAATTAATAAAAGGCTGGAGAGTAGAAAAAATTACTACTTGGACGATGACTAGATTGAGTTCAGGAAGGGGCCGGAAATTCGGGGTTGCGATTGCAGTGATGAGAACACTCATAGAAAGAAACATACATAGAGTACAATCAGGATGTTTTTGCTTGATTTGTGGATTTCGGAAAGGCATTTGACAAAGAAAATTCGGAAAAAACTAATGCAGATACTCGGGAAAATGGGAATGTAAATTGGCGAGGTAGGAGTTTCATCCGAAACTTATATATGGCCCAGAGGGCACAGGTGAGAGTTGCGGACGGTGATTCGGGGTGGGCAGTTATAGGTCGCGGGGTAAGGCAAGGGTGCCCATTGTCGTATTTGCTCATTAACATCTATGCAGAGGACATGTTAAGAGAGGCATGGCGAGAGCTAGATGTGGGAATCAAAGTAGGAGGCCAGCTGATAAAGTCAGTTAGATTCGCGGACGACCAGGCGTCGTTTAGTCGATAATCGAAGGGATTAGAAGCTTTAGTAAATGCATTAGAATTTCAATGCGGAAAATACAGAATGCAGATAAATCATAAGAAAACAAAAGTAATGAGATTCTATAGGACAAAGAAAGCGACCTGGTCATTAAAGTAGGAGGGAGCAAGCTGGAGCAAGTAGAGCATTTTAATTACTTGGGTAGTTCGCTAGGAGAAAAAAGGCATTGTGGCAAGGACATTAGGAGGATAATAGCGCTAGCGAAAGAAGCGTTCAGTTAAAGAAGGGAGCTGATGACGGGGACCTTGGGTAAGGTTATAGAGAAGAGGCTGGTGAAGAGTTTTATTTGGAGTATGGAGCAGAAACGTGGACTTTGAGAAAGAAGGACGAGTGAACGAGCACTCGTGGGTGTGGAGGAGGATGGAGAAGGTGCGGTGGACGGAAAGGAAGACAAATAAAGAAGTGCTTGACATGGTTGGTGAGGAGAGGAGACTTCTGGATGAGATTAGGGTGTGGCAGGGTTGGTGGCTGGAAGTGGTAATGAGGGACGATGATTTGCTCAAGGCCGCGATAGAGGGAAGGATGTTGGACAAGTGGGGAAGGGGAAGAAAGAGAATAGGCTTTATGGACGGGACGAATAAGGGTAATACGTAGGCGGAGATGAAGAAAGAAATACTATAGGTAGATCGGGCCCTGTTCGTGTAAAAATCTGGAGGATTTTCTCTGACTTTCAATAAAACCTACGTTTAACCGGTAAATTATTTTAATGCAATGTATTAATATGCTAAGTAAAACCTACAGCACATCTTGCATGATTCCTGCATAACTATTATATGTCTTTGTATGTGTGTTTCCATAATACTTATATACTCGTGGTTCTATAACTTTTGTAGCTTAGTCAGTGCAGTCTCGATTATCCGATGTAATGTGGACTAAGGCCACCACGGATTAACAAAAAACTCAGATAATACGGAAAGCATTATACAAGAACATTTCACGGCAAAAATGAGATATTTCTATGCTTTATCATACTTTATTTTTTGACATGTCTGGGATAAAACGATTCTTTGAATCGCTTTCAAGTAGGAGGTCGAACTGATAGCCAAATTCTGACGTTCATTTGCACGAGATAAACTGGCTTTATACAGCCGCAACATGAGGATCTGTACCTCGGGTAATATGGAGCCTCTATTAATCGGGAATCGGATGATCTGGACTTTACTGAGTGTAATTCATATACATAAAATACCTCAATCCACCTCAATGGAGTTGGCAGGGGGTGAGTTTATACGGACATCGTACTGCACCGTACCCTATTATGGTGAATGAAACTACGACTATCAATGCGTTATAAAAAATCTGAAAATTCTTGTCAGGATGTGATATTTCACTAACATGCACTACTTTTTTGGTGAAGGTTCATGTTGGTGAAGATTCACCCCATGTCACATACCCTTGTGAGTTCTATTTTGACGTCGACGAATCGTTGAGAAAGCACCAAAGCTAGTTCTATGGGACTATGGAATATTTATCTGGGATATACTTTAAGCCAAAGCTGCATTAACTGATTTTGGAATTTCGTCGAATCTTATTTGTTATGCTCTTCCAATGGTGGCACTACGTGGACTCCCAGCTTCGTCGATGCATTTACTTCGCGAGCATTTCAAGATTTGGGCAAACCAAGAAAGAAATCTGAGCCGAACCGAAGCGCCAAATATACCGCGGCACTGGATGCAAAGAAGCCGTGGGGTTATGCCCATCCTTTTAAATCTCCTAATTGAGATGCCGAACTTCACAAAATTATCCCTCCTCGCCACGCCTTCTTGCATCTGCGTTATCCGGCGTTGAGAAGTATAGAAAGAAGCGAATCGTCCACGAAAAACACTCTTTTTTTTAAACGATAAAGAGCGGCGGCTTCGCTTACAAACCGCTCACGTCCTCGGGCATTATAGGAAAGCAAAATGAAGTGGTCTTCCATTCTTTCATTTCCCTATTTTCCTTCTCCTCTACTCCTCCTCCCCTCTCAAAATCTCCTCAGGAACGTTAATTCCGTTAAATGGCTCATGATATCCCTACGCCGACCTCAATCCCCATTTATCGCCCGTTCCATTGTGGCGAGATAAAGAAACCTCAGTCGAGTGGTCCACGAAGCGAGGAACTTTTTCCTGGCCCGTCCAGTCGGCTTGGGATCGCTTCCAGCATCCACACTCAGGAAAAAGAAGAGATAAAAACCCTGGACGGTCCATGCGTCGTCGAGCATCCATTCCCTTTCACAATGGGCGAAAAAGGGGAAGTGAAGGTAAGGGCTTCGAGAGGAGCAAATAGAGGCATATGTCGGCCTGCCTTTTGAGAGGAGCGAGCAGCGAAAAGCACGGAAGCACCCCCGCATGAGACTGGAGGGGGAGAAATGGTAAGAAGGGTGAAGGCGGGTGAGGATGGAGAAGGGTGGCAAAGCAGGGAAAAGGCCAAGGACGCAGGGATATGTGTGTAAAGGATTCAGCGTGGAGAAGTGGTAGAGCGGTTGAATTCTGAGAAAGGGAAAGGAATGGACACCCTGGACGGGTGAATGAAGGGTGGTGCTGGAGGGAAGGGGGTCAACCAAAAGATTGAGACGAGAGGGAGGGATGAAGAAAGGGTTTATAGGTGGTGGTGCAACAGCAACGGGATATTCCTGAATGGGGAGAGGCGTGAGAAGAAGTGTTAGCGGTGCACCGTTGTGGCGAGGACAGAAGGGAGGACAGCGACGGGAGGATTTTCGGAGTGGAAGTACGCAAGCATTGGTCCAGGGTGAGATGAGACACGAAACGGCAAACAGAGACACTAAGAGTTGGCTCCTACTCTCTACATGAGGAGAATTTTCAAGAATCGACATGAAAACGCAATTTTTGATGGACCTAGGTTTTCTTGCCGTATCTCGATTATAATTGCGCAGATGAATTTCATGATGACTTATACACATAAAACATCTGCTGAAGCGTTTGTGTAAAAAATTATGGCAACCGGATAATTTTGATTTTCAGGATGCGCACACTTATATCTATAATAATAAAGTGATTCAAAAATGGTACATACGCATATTTTGTGAGATGTGCCGACAGGAATATCGAACATAGATAAATAAAGAAAACAATTATGAATGTCCTAAAAATTAAAGCAAAAAATATTGTTTGCAATATTTTTCCTTGTTCCTACGCGTATGTACCTACATTGATAAAAATCTAAGGACACCATTCTCTCTTACGTATTCTCTGTTACTGAATCGGCCTAATAAGAGTTTCAGAAGTTTTAATTTAAGACAGCCAACATAATAGAGAGGGTTTATGACTCGCAGATTTCAATATACCCACTAGGAAAAACCATAAACAATGCAGTTTCTCACTCATTTCGCAGATATACCGCCGCTATCGACAACATATAGGATGAGTTATACAAGTATGCATAACGGTTGAAGTGTGTATAAGTGTTCGCGGTCAAATTGTGAAAAATGAAAATGAAGGGATGGACGTCCTGCAGAGTTAAATGGAGGAGGGTGCTTGCAAAGATTGAGACGAGAGGAATGAATGGAAAGGGGATATAGGCGGTGCAACAGCAACGTAACATTGCTGAATGGAAAGAGGCGTGAGAAGGGGTGTTAGCGAAGCTCTACTTTATAGAGAAAAGAGGGGAGATAGCGTGGGAAAGATTTGAGGAGCGAAGGGGATATAAAAGGGAGGGCAAGCAAACCAGGATGGTCCAGGATGAGGAATGAAGTGACAAACAGGGAATCGTGGATCCTAGTCCTGATAGTTCCCTAAAATGAATCTTCGACGCAAGGACGGAATGCGCATTGGCTTTTCTGATTCGTTAGTAGATAGTCCGATGATATTTGACGTGATTTTATATTGATCGTACTAATTCAAGATCTTTCAAATGATGGACGGTCATAGTGAAGGGATTGAAGAGGATAATGGCGTAAAATAGTGGCGAAAGGAAAACATTTAAAATCAGAAAGATCATTTGAAACGGTTCGAGTAACGAATAGAAGCCGTGAAAGTCACCATTGCTATTCATTTATTTATTTATCATGGCTTTCTTCTACAAAATGCAACTATAAACAGTTGACATTATAATTACTGAATAGTTACGATGGCAACCGAGGCATTTCTTCTCACGAACTCTCATTTTACTCCACATTGTCCCCCTCTCCCGTGCAGTTTCTCCTGGTTCCTCCCCGCCCTTCACAACGTACAGACCCCACTTCCCTTCCTGCTTCTTCCCAGCTGAACTATAATTCTCCCTTCTATCACAGTCTTCAAGTTTCCGCTACCTCTCAATTCGTCCAACTCCCACTTTCTCTCATCCGATTCATCCATTATCCATTCATCATAAAAATTCACCCATCAGATTTCATTTATTCTCCCAGCAATTGCGACATTTCAATAGGTCTTCTCCATCTCTCAACACGACTTCACTAACGTCCTTATGTCTCCATTCTTCTCAAAACCCGGCTACAATGGCAGTGGAATAAAGCGAATTACTGTTAACTTGAGCTTGTGGGTTTTATGCCTGCCTGGTTGGATTTCATCACCAAGGTTTCTATTTGTGTTCTTTTTAACAGAATTTCTCGTAATCGGCGGTGCAACGTTTAACAGAGAATATATATACCGATACTTGTGAGATGTGCCCACAGAAATTAATATATATCACTTACTACACATCTCAAAATCCTTTAGGGCACCCCTCAATTTATTTCTTCTTTAATAAATGCACTGCAGTACACTTCTTGCGGAAGTCAACGCACTAACGACATGTCTACACTGTGAATGGAGTAAATATAAAGTCATCAGACGAAATATAATATTTGGAAATTACCTTAGTCTCAAACCTATCGTGGAGAACACTCATATTAAACATATGCGGCACAGCTTTAAAGATACTAGTATTTTTCAAGTGTATAGTAGGAAGGTCATCGGATGAAAAAGTGAAAGAGAGGTACTCATAATTAATACAGCTTAGTACTTTTCTACAGCTTTTTATTATTGAACGATGAACGATTATTATTGAACGTCTCGTGACAAGCATTAGCGATTTATGCTTGCAGGGTATTTTGTAGATGTAGATGCGTTTCGCCGCTTTACGGTATCGTCAGGTTTACAAAATATAATACACATAAGTTTGTTATTTCAGTTTGTTATTGTTGTTGAAGTTTCGGAGGAGGAGGGGGGAAACCAGATATTGGGACAGGGTTGAGGGGAGGAAAAATGAAAGACACGATGATTAAGGGCTGGTGAGACGGGAAAGATTTATTTTATCTGAAAGGAAGGGGGAGGGATGTGGAAATTATAATTCGTTGCAAAGGTGTTTTGACTGTCTGATAATTTATAATTGTTCCAGTGCGTCCATTTTCAGGTATTTGAGAATAGCGTGTAAAATTTC
This sequence comes from Pyrrhosoma nymphula, assembly GCA_963573305.1. Taxonomy (NCBI): domain Eukaryota; kingdom Metazoa; phylum Arthropoda; class Insecta; order Odonata; family Coenagrionidae; genus Pyrrhosoma; species Pyrrhosoma nymphula. The sequence continues at coordinate 27,819,545 of OY754328.1, forward strand.
GGGGATTAAATCGCTCGTATTATTGTTATCCAGAAGGTGTTCGGCAAAAGGTGAGGTGGAATCCATATTTCTGTAACATCAGTCTGGCCGATGTATGCCATATTGCAACTATTGCATTTTTATTTTTATAACTACCAGAATTTAGGAGTCTATCTTGTCTGTCTTTGCCGTTGACTAAAAGTTTTAAAAGGGTTAGGGTTAGGGATAGGGTTATGCAATAGTTGCAATATGGCATACATCGGCCAGACTGGTAGGAGTTTTAGTACACGTATCAAAGAACACGCCAGTTGTTACAGAGCTCCACGCCACCACGCTACCCAAGCTTCCAGTGGAGGCGTTAATTGACGGTGTATTGCCATTCACCCTCTCATCAACTTTCCGTCGTTGCACACGCACCAAAAAATGAAATGCAACCCAATCACCGATTGCCACCTGCGCACGTCTTAGCGCTTTTAAAAGTTGTGCACAGGCCCGGTGCACGGTCCTGTAAACCGTCACTGCTTATTGTACCGTTCCAAGACCTCCGTCAGCCCTTTGAGGAAGGCGGAAGGGGAAGCAGAGCGGGGGTTTAGGCGGCGGAGTGGGATGAGGTCCAAGTTTGATGTTTTTGGCGTTTCCATCGATGTCACCGCTACCTCAGAGTTGCACCGGGTCTCTACCCCATCCTACCACGCCTTACGCATAAGCCTCTACAACCACCGCACCTCCAATGGCCGGCCTTCGCCTCGGTCCAGCGCTGAGGCGAGGGGAGGGAATTGAAGGGTGGGGCGAATAGACAGAGCAGCTGCCGCCCCCGCGGGCCTCCCGCCCACCCCAAGAGACTCCACCCCCATAGACGCGGGGGCAGGAGGGAAGCCGTGGGGAGGCTGCGGCCGAAGCTTTACTCGCCCATGGACACCAGCGCACATCTCAACTCACTCTTTCGAAGGGGCGTAAACAAATATGTGCTGCAGGGGGGGGGGCAACTCTTAAACCCAGGACCGTACCTTCCTTCCCCCACTCCCCTATCCCTCCCCATCCGTGCTCCTAAAAACCATCCCTCCTCCCAACTCTATTCCGCAAATATGAAAGGGTTCGCCAAGAAGGGAGAGATGCTGAATGGAAACCTGTCATGGAGTTGTGCGTGGGTGCCCCCAACCAAAAGTGTATCCAGGCGTCCCCGTCTTTCAAGGGGGAAGAATGGGGAAGAGTGTGTGGGTGCGAGTCGGGAGGAGAGGATTGCTCCGAGGGGGGGGGAAGAGGTCTCCCCCCGAAAGATATGGGATGGTGAAGGTGTTGGGTTCTCCCTCCTAACCGGACGCACCCGTTGGCGCTGTACCGTAATGCTATGGCGGAAGTCCGCATCACCGTTTTAAGCGGTGCACGCGCAACAAGTGTCCACTGCCCCGATTTCTGCTTAACTGTCCCGAGGTGGGAATGAGCAGCGGGTCTCCCGGAAGGTAGGGAGGGGGGTTTGGGGGTGCGGAAACCAGCCCGTTCCAGTTTAAAGTCGCGCACTTGAGTCGCGCTGGTTAATAACCGAAGGAAAATTCAAGAGTGGAGAAATCTCAGAAATTTAAGATGGTTCCACCGCGACTGTGTGGATCAAAACTAATACTAAATTCAACCTTTTGCTTTCTTTGTTTTAAAAACCCTGCTTTCGATGACTACATGCGTTACCTATTGTGAACCAAAGTAAATATGCAAAATATGCAGATTATTCCGCGAATATATTATTAATGAGCACTTTTTTCAAGCCATGTGTGCCGATTGCAGGGCCGTTTCTACGGAATTACCGTATTTTGACTTCAATTACAGCAGCAACTACCTAATAACTTAAAAAAATAAGGTGGTAAGATGCCTATATTTTATTTTTATTCATCTTCTCTGGATTATTTCCTTCTTATAGTCAGTTTTCCGCAAAAATTTCATTTATATATTATGTGGAAAAATACTACTTTTACCCGTGTTTATCCCATTTTCGCACTTAACACTATGTAATTTCAAGTTCTATTTGCGTGAAAAATTGCATAGAAAAGTGATATTTTTCTCATATCAGATAGAGATTTTGTTGCTCATTGCCTTTCCTTAAGTAGTCAGAATATGAATGAAATTACATTTAAGTCATTTTACGGTGGAACTGCCCCGAGGTTGAGCTCGAGGTTAATTAAGCTGCGCAGTTAAATTTCTCGGGTTTGAAAATAAAAAAAGTTGAAGCATTGGCTTCTGGCCTGATAGGATCATCTCGCGAAGTCATCACAGGCCGAATATTGATTGAAGAATTCACCGAGGTACATCTACGTTTTACCAGTTTTACTCAACGTGTAGCCACAGGGACAGGTGGTCGCGAGTGTTAGTTTGTTTACTACTTATTCATTCACTTAAACATTGCTAATGGGCCAAGAACCATGAGTAAAGTTACCTTGGAGACAAGCAGTAAATAATAAATAAGTAATAAATACAAAATATATGCATATAGGAAAGCGTGATAGTGTCAAAATGCATCGATAAAGAATTAATACTTTTATGTTTAGTTGTGACTGCTAAGAGAATTCTCTGTACATATATTTAATTAAGTTGTTCTTGCTTTGCGGTGATTAAGTAGAGGTCTCGAATCTTGTAAAAGGAAAAGGGGTATTAAAACATATCAGCCATCATAATCTTCCTTATTCATTCGCTGTGGTTGAATCTGCCGATGCCCAGAGATATCATAATGATACCGTTGGAATCTAAATCAAGTTCTGGTCACATGAATCTGTCTGCTATTCCTCATCTCTTTTACTACGCTTATAGATTCAGAGTAGTTAGAGATTATCAAATAACCCAGTAGGACTTTTCTCTTCACGCGACAGTTTTTTTTTATCAATCTGGCGTTTCTATTTTTCAGCATTATCTAATTCCTTAATAAATTCTCGTTATATATTTTTAGCACAGTTAACTAATGTAAGCTAACGCTTTTCCCAGAATGTATCATTACAATAACCTGCCACAAATTCAATGTAAATAATCCTATATTTTTCAAGGCTATTCCGTATATGTATGCTTATGGTTTGTGCGCACCAGGAGAGGTTAACGGCGAGAGAGAAAACGTGTTTCCAGTATTTAATTCCTTACTCCCGACGAGGAAGTTGAAAACATCCGCATAAGCTACAGAAAAGTGGACAAACGCAGCGTTTTAAGGCTGTACATGTGAATTTCAAGAAAAAAACTTTAATTTATGGTTCAAAGAAACGCATAAGCGTGTCATTCAACAGATCATAGTTATCTGAACATTTCAGAAGTTTGAAAACTTCTTAGGGATTCTAAGGACTTAAAATTTTCAAAATTACTCAGTCATTAATGGAATACAAACAGATGATAAAGTTCTGGTGGATGTTTTTACTCTCTGATAAATTAACAGTCAAATAACATTAAGCGGTGGATATTACAAGCCCACAAGAGCCACAACCTTACAGTGAAGTGTTAGTGCATATTTTTCACTCGTGAAACGTTTGGTAGATGAATGCCGACAATTTATTTATTGAGATATCAACTAAAAAAATGACCCACGCACTATTTCTTCCACGAGGATAATTCAAATATTTGCATGTAAAATAAAAAAAAACAAAATTTAGGATCCTACCAATGGTAGACTAAATTCCGAGTGGAACATTCCCAGCTTAAGATGCCTTAACTTGGTAAGTAATTTTTTCCGTCCTTAAACTTGAGCCTAGTCTTCACAATTCAATAAACCTTAAACAAAAAACGTTGAACAGAAGCAAGCGTTAAGAAAGATTTCTCCAATATTTTGGCATGTGATGCCGTTATTTTAAGCGAAAGTAGCTCCTTTGGCATCAAATCAGAAATAAGCTATGAGTGAATATACTCTTTTAGCGCAAGGTAGGTCGGTTGGGAATATTCTATAAATATGTTGGCCACAAACTTGAATAGTTCTAGCAATTTAGCAAAATTCTGTTTTATGGCGAATTTTAACTTTGTCTGCAAATCTTACTGATATACCTACTCAATTTTCTCGAGGCTGAATAATTTAGACTTTTGTACAGGGAAAGCATAGCTAAAATAAAACAGCTCTTTTAGACTAAAGAATTGAAATATTTGTAAAATTATTGAAAAAAAAATACAAAATGACTTACTCGGCCTCGATGGCAGCGGGATTAAAAACTAACTGGCTTATCCGAAGGTTACGAATTTGAGTCCCGCTTGGGCAGTATTACTACACTACTCAGGACATATAGGCGATAATATATACTGTTACTCACTGTTCTAATTTATTAAATATTTATAATTTGGTTAGTATCTGTGAGCATTAAATATATCATTATTATTACTATAGCTGCGATGAATTGAAGAAAATATGCTTTTTCACGATGAATATGACGGACGGACAAGATCTGTATGGCATCTGTAACTCATAAATTTCATCATTTATATTTATTTCAAAATGGTAATCTAGATGTATAAAGATGCACAGATTTGACAAGTCTGACTCATACCTAGATGTTACTCGAAATTAAAAGGAACTAATGCATCAGCAATAGTGAATAAATGCCGTGTTTTATAAGTCGAGCATAATTTCACGCCAAGAGTAATTGGAATCGATCGTAATTTTAAGATGACGCAATTTGATCTTTCACCAGTAGCATTCAACTCATTCAGTAATCAACGCTATAAATGTGTCATGAAATGTTTTACCCAATTTTTTGTGGAATTTTAAAGAAAGGGATTAGAGTATAGATAAAATCTACCACAACAGCTAGGCTTTAGGGAGTACTTAAAAGTTATTCATTGCGTATTTTTTTATGGCAACAAAAATGAGATTTGACCAGCTAAAATGAGGAATTCAAAGCAATGCGGGAGCTTCACGTAGCCATTCAACATTAAAGGAATGTTTAAGGGTAATTTAAAAGTAATAGTTAGGTAAATCAGCCCTAAAACTGATCATCACACGTACTATTTAACTAGGCTATTTATTATAAGAAAAGAAAAATAACCTCTTCTTCATCAACTACCACTTTTGCGGTAAAAATGTAATAAATTATTTAGATACAATAAAAATTCAGAAGGAACTCTCTCTGAGCCCTGAAGATGCATACGTAAAATTGCGAAACGTTGTCAAAAGAATAATAAAATAATTTATCAATCAATGGACCTATATCTCCAGAAGAAAAAAAAATTATAAATAAATAATTTGTTCATGCGCATGTCGAGAGAGCAATTAATATCCGCACAAATCGTCATGTATGAGAATTTTGCGCAAAGTTATACTTATCATTAATCAAATACGAATCAAGGAAATGTGAACTAAGAATCTATGATTGAAAAAGCTCTCCGCTCTCCGGTGACTGAAATAAATAACTGAGTTCATACCGACACTATTTATCAAGTAAAATTAATCTTTGGTAGTAAAAAGTAGACGCTGTGATTACTTATCTCCATATAAAAAGGATTTCTGCATCGTCACTGCTTTGACTACAGCTCATGTGCCAAAAAATTGACGCATTTAATTTTGATACACGAACACAACCGAGTAAGTTACATAGTTAAAACATTCTAAGAAATAGTCCGAAATATTGCAGGTTGAAATCGGATGATCCTCGATTAGTAAAGGTAATGGAATTCGAAAAGTGAAAGCAGTAGCATTTCTTTCAGCTAGCGGCTGCAAATTGTATTAGTCCAAATGACTGGTTTTACGTTACCATGTCATCACGAGCGCGACAAGAATACGAAGGGACCTACATCTATGATTTCAGAACTGTCGTATGCTTGAAGAATCTAAATAGAAAGTGGGACATGTAACGGCCTTCAATAGCCCAAAGGTATAGCACAGAAAGGACCAGGTTAGAGAGAATATTCAGTCGGAAGCAAAAATACATCATATGAACCCGCGTAACGATGTGCCCCACATAACATTGGGAAATTTTTCTGTACCAGGTCTGACGTGGCGTGAAGTTTTTTAAGTGTCTACTTTTACAGGAAATTGATACGAGCATGCGAGAAAATCGAAAATCAATACACTTATTTAAATAATTGATATGATGATCATTTTCATCGTAAAACGTTTATGGAAACTGCAAGGAATAAAGGAGGTATGCAGGGCGTTCGAACGCTCGAAGAAGGAATATTAGTGGCATTAGGGTATGTATGTGCCAATGAATGATTGCCGAAAAATATATCGGCTAAATGACATGTTCTCCAAGTACGAAAGTGGAATTTGAATATGGCCCTGGAGCTAATAGTTTTCGAGTGCTATGCGCTTCAGTTAACGATCCCAGGAAAAGATAGGTCGCTACCGCTAGTGAGCTCTACAGAACTACATATACATCAACGAAGTAGCGTGCAAGCCACCACTAGGGAGTGTGGCACGGGGTAATTCCACACCAGGCATGCAGCACTCGTCCCAATACAAGTCGGGACCTCGCACGCTCCCCCGGCCGCTAGGCGCAGACCAAAAAACAGTGAGGAGAACAGTGCGCAGTCAAACTAGAAACTGGGAGAGTGCTACGTAAATGAACATGCAAACATGCAGTACAGTGCTAAAGACACATCTAGTGGTTAATATTACTAATAATATTAATTTATGAATGCTAAGAGATACTCCTTCATGCAGAGAACAAAATAATGCCGGACATAACAAGCGGTGTGAAGTGTTAGTAATAGTGCTATGTTATTAAACACAAGTGAAAATTCTACTCTACCTAATGAGGCTGGAAGTTTCATATGATTGATCTATCGCAACTATTATAATCCCTTATTTTACGTGGAAAAAATGACATTTTAAGTCTATCGGTTCTGCAGTCTGTTTTCTTTATCTTATTCCTGTGATCGCGTAGTACGTTGGCTCTAGCAAAATATGTTGAACGTCTGGCAAAAAATTGTCTGCTTCGAACTTGCGCAAAAGATGTAACCTATATTTCTCCTTTCGATCAGTTGAAGATTCCCACCCTAATTCCTTCAGCAATTCGGTAACACTGCTAAGTTTATCGTGACAAATGTTTACAAATCTTGCTTTTCTCCGTTGTATTCTAAATAATGAGAAAAGAATCATCGCCGCCAATTGAATCAACTGTGCTAAGTTTCATTGACGTAAGATTATGCGTGAAAAACTGAAGATTGGTGGATATTTCCGCTTATGCATAGGTATCGTCTTCATTTATGTATAAGATTCATTCCACCGCTATCGATTTTATCTCCTTGGCCTTGAATGTCTAGACGCAGCAACGGGCCACGTCAACACAAGATACCGTAACACTCGATCGGGTCACGTGAGTACGAATTCAGGCAGACGGAAACTAGTGCACCACTATCGTGACCCCCGGTAAGGATTATTTTCTCGTCAAGGATCATATATCATGAACTCTTACAAGGGCGTACTCAAAAAACATGGCACTTGCTCACGCATCGAGGCGTACGTGTATCGTATGAGAAGAGTGGGGAGATGAGGCGATTCCTACCATTCCTACTGTATCCTTCGAATTCCCTCTTCCCTCTATTCCTGTTCTTTAAAAATAGCGCCACGGCCACGTGGTGACGGCGGGCGAAAAAATCCGGGCGCCAACCGAATTGCTCTTGAGCCGCGGCGGAGCGAGGGATTCAGGGAGGAAGGGATTCGATTGGTGGGAGGTGGGGAGGGAGGAAGAGTGGCCGAAGGTGCGTCATCATCTGCGTGGGAAGAGGGTTCCCACGGAGCCATTATTAGTGGCTCGTGCATAGATGAGCGGGTGCCACGCTTTTAAGCCATTCACATTCGCCTCGCTTCCACATCGAGCGTTTTGACGCGATTTTATTATTTTTTTATTCGGGTTATCTACTATTTATGATAGGTTTAAATGGTGGAGAGTAGAAATCGTCTAGATTTTTTTTACATGCGCTGCCCCCTTTATACGTGCGAGATGTCTTTCTTCATCTCAGCAAACGTCTTACCCTTTTGCAATGGGTTATCTCTGTTATTTTATTTATCGTTTTCAATAGTATCGTATGATTGACGTGTTTTATTCATTTTTTTTATCAACACATTTTTTTAAACGTTAAATATACTCTTATTATTACTATAATTATTATTAAATTTATAATTGAATCGTATTTAATAATTTTTCATATCTTTGTTCATCCTGATTTATTTTTTAATTATTGATCTGTAATTTTATAAATATTTTATTTCACATTTATTTTCGCATAACAGCTCCCCTTTTCTTTCTTTTTGTATACTTCTTACATTGCTTTTTTAAAGCACATTAGCTTTATCTATTGGTAGGTTTTCGCAGGTTTTTCACACTCCCCTTCATGTGTGGGTGTTTTCCTGCAGTGGGTTTTTTTCGTTAAGGATATCCGCTTCATATTCCTTACGTTTTTGCCACAATCGTGTACATCTTTCTACATTGTTTATATTCCAGTTTCTTCATTATAAAATATTGATGGTATTTTTTCGTTCTCTTTCTATAATTTTAATTGTCAAATTGTAATTGTTTCATAGATGTACTTGACGAAGGGTTAGATGGAAGAAGGGAATGTCCCAGTCTCAATCTCGCCCCAATAAAGTCGCATTATTATTATTACTCCTCTTCATTCCATCCATAAAACCTATTCCCATTCTTCCCCTTCTTCGCTTACCCAGCATCCTCCCCTCTATCACGCCCATCAGTATTCCTTCGCCCCTCAATACCAGTGCCAATCACCATATCTGCCCGCTCCTAATCTCCTTCAAGAGTATCCACCACACCAAGCACTTCCTAGTTCGTCTTTCTCTCCGCTCACGACACTTTCTCCATTCTCCTCCACACCCACATCTCTTAAAGCCTGTAGCTAATTCTTGAGGTATTTTCTCAGAGTCCAAGTTTCTGCACCATGCAACGCTACACTCCATATTGAACTTATCGCCAACCTTTTAAATTCTTACACAAGATCCCTGTCATCATCTCCCTCCTTTCGCTGAAGGCCTCATTTGCTAGCGCAGTTCTCCATCTAATGTCCTTGCTACTATGCCCGTTTTCCTCCAACGTACTACATTACCCAAGTAATTAAATAGTTCTACTTGCTCTATTTTGTGCCCTTCAACTTTAATTTCAAGTTTCACTTACTTTCTTACGAATAATCTTAATTGATTCGAAGATGCGAAGACAGGGTCAACAGGTGAGTATATTTTACTTCACCGCCAACAAAGCCGGCTTGAGTTTAACAATAAACACGGCTTGAACAATTGCTCTATATTTCGAAGTTTGTAATTCTTTTTCAACCTGAATAATCAGGACAGAAATGGTAGAAAACCAACATATGTCCCTTTTATAACATTTAACGCACACAGTCCAGTGTGGTGAAAATCCACCCATCAGGGATTCGGACCTGCGACGTATGTGTCAACAGTCGATGATTTTACCTACCACCAGAAAAGCCAGCTTGAACGTATTAACCAACACACCGGAAAAATTGTTCTATATGTTTTAGGTTATTTTTTAACATAAATATTCAAAACAAAAATCGTAACAAATCCAAAATATGTCTCTTTCCTGACATTTCCTGGCATAAAAAATGTACGTTTTGAAACATTTTTAAAAGAAATTTGATTGTTCTAGATGCTAAGGTCTCTGGAAATTTATTCTACCTTGCCATTAATGGTAAATATTTTGAGATTCTAACCTTCCAAGTCGTTCCTAAAAATATTTTCTGAACAATCTGCACCGTAGCTCAGGCCATCATTTATAACGAAAAGTATATTTAGCTGTTTAAATTGTGACCAATGTGATGTATCCTACCTTCAACTCCCAGATCAAGCAGTCACAGAAGAATCTTTTCAACTTGGTCCTGAAATGGAATTTTACTCATTCATCAATTGCAACATCAGTATAAGCAAATGGCAACGCAATTTATTATTAAAATGGTAATTGTTAGCTTATCTATTATATTGAATAGGTCTTTTTCATATCATGATGGATTCAGCAAATGGTGGTAGTTCTTTCCCTTTGGTTTCATACAGCTTCCTTGCTACGTTCCGAGACTCAGAGAATCCCAAGTTTCTGTTCGTATTCGAGATTGATGATGTCCCGCAGGGTACATTTGTCCTCCTTCGTGGATTTTTCGAGCATGTTATTGCCATTTAGGCCGATGTATTAGTACGGCATTGTTGTTGGACGATATTTTCCAAGTGTTAAAAGCAAGGTCAAACTTTCAAGGGCCCATGACTAAGTGCGTGGTTGCGATATTTTCAGATTTGAGCTCAAATAGCCTTCTGAAAATTCATATACCTACCTAATGACTACCAGCTCCTTCACTCCATCATTGCTTAGTTCTTGGCCAATTTGGGTTCTTAGCATGAATATAGAATACTGGATGGGAATCAATGGCCCGGATCTGTTGTCGAAAATTCCGCGACTGAGGCGATGGCAGCGCTGTAAACAAACGGGTATTGGTAAAACTATTGGCGGCGGTTTAACCTGGCCACAGAGCGAGTACTCAGGGTTATGTTCATTATTAATCGGGTAAATGAATTCGTATCGCTTCAGGAAGTAAATACTGATTAAATTTAAATTGGATTAAATTCCGATGTATGGAACTAATATATAACGTTTATTCATAAAAAAGCCTTAAATTCATTTTTATGAAAAACCGCAGTAGAAATCCGGGAATTCCATTATGGTCAGGGTTGTTTCCTTTGCAAAAATTTCAATTACAAATTACCTACCTATTTTCCTACTGATCCAGCAAAAAGAAAGGTAAGGGTATTGAACTGCCGGATGGATAAGTGGAAACCTATCTTCTTTATCTGGAAGCCTATGTTTGTCGTGTCACCTATCAGTAATCGGAGTCTGAGGTAATTTCACAATTTTTCTGGAGTCGAACGGAAGACTTAAGCCCTGTTGTCTAAAAATATTCCCAAGTAGAATGTCATTGCCTATTGTCCTCGCAAATATAATTGTTTCATATTACGTATTAATTGAGATATCCGTGGTTCTTTTAACCTATGTCAGCTGTTCATTTACATGGAAAATTTGAATTCCCACTGCGATCTGGATTCAATATGGCGGATTACATTAGTTTAGTACATCTCATCACCTGGGGTATAGCATATTACTGCACAACCTTAGCGACGCTAACGCTACCTACCAACTACCCACTGTTAGAAAATGGAACTTCTATAGGGTGCGGAATTTATCGACAACAACGCTTACGGGGGATTTACACGGGACAAGATGTCGGATTTCCATCCAGTAACTATATTCAAGGTTCTTAGTCATCAAAGTTATCTCACAATTGTGTAGGTCAGAAAGCAAAATATCCCCCACGGCATTATTTTAAGTCATTTTCCGACTGACTTTGACTTTTCCTGCCCAAAACACCATTTTTACAAATTATTCTCGCACTATCCACAATGGCCTGGCGCTATGTTACTACTTCTATCCTCGCCTGCAGGATGTAGGCCATTGAAAACGCGGATGTTTCACACCTCTTAGTCGTTTACGAATGCCATTCTACTTTCACAACTTTCATTTGTGTATTTTTATTCTTCGAAGACCTAACGGTTGTGCTATCGCATGTAATTTTACTCGAGAGAGGATTTCTACTCAGACTCATTGATAGGTGGGAAAAGTGATGAATCCAATATATTAGAGTGAAATGGATAGGAGAAATTATCTTCCCCCGAGATATGGTCATTGGAATCTGAGGAAAAATGTTGATTCCTAGGTGAAAAACCTTATTCAGCCTTGAGGAGAGTCTTCTCCGCCAGCACCTTGAAATTTCTTCGCCTCACAACTTTACGGTGGAATCAGCGCACTGCAATTCCCACTTCTCATGACACACTGACCATAGAAATTCGAAAATACTATTTATTTGAGGCATTAGTATTTCTATGAAAACAAGACAAAATATTTCTAGAAACTTAAGAGCTCGGTAAGAAGAATAATTTTCTGTGATTGGCGTTCAAAAACAGTACGTACTCAGTGTGCATAATTCCTAAAAAATTAATAATCTAAGTAAAATTTTAATTAAAACGCGGAAGATTTAGAGTGGCTCCATCAAAATATTAAGAAACTGGCTTTTAGAAAGTTTGCAAGTTCATAATGAGGTGTTAAATGATATCAACTTATTTCCCTTAATATCCACACATATTTGAACATAAAAACGTGATGAGTTACATTATTTCTCATAATAGTGATAGTTACTTCTTTGTACGAAGCAAGATAAACCCTACCACTTAGGCTGTGTTGAATGCATTATTGGTAACAAAGAGGAGCAATTAAAAACTTTCCCTCACGCTCCCCTGGGGTTCGAACCAAGGAATTCCATACAGAGAGTGACAAGGCTTGACGAGGGCTTCATGAGGTGTTTCTTAGCACCAAATCGTTGGCTTTTAAGTTTTTCCTGTTTAATAAGTGAGTGACAGAGAAATTTAAAAAAGTTAGTTTGAGAAAAAAATCACTTCACCGATAATTTGATGAATTTGACCTCATTAAAAAAAAATACGCCCATCTTTCCAATGATATCAAAATATTAACCCCTTGCCGAACTATTTTTCGAGCAATTTGCCTCAAAATACAAGCTTTTCACATGGGATAGATTTCGGCTGTGCGCTCCATAGGGAGATCTTGAAAAAATTAGGAATTAATAACACCTAGATTTCGTCAAAAAACTAACGGCCGGTGTGTAGTTTGTATGTTTTCTCAACAATTTATAAAATTTAATCTATTACTCACCGTAGTATTTTTTACAGAATCGCAAAAAAACAGTTGTGAGGGTGTTTTTACCGTACGGCGTGAAAAATGAGTCAATTTAGAGACTTAAGTCGATATATTTATGTGTTAATTACTGAGAATATTTGACATGTAAAACTATATTTTTGCGCCATTGATGTTACAATGTGTACTTAATACTTCTTACGTACGCTGAAATTAAAAAATAAAATTCGAATATGGTCTCCGTTATGACTAGGGAATTATGTCGCTCGAACTATATAAGCTTTCTTTAAGACGATCCATCTTGTTGCCTCATATGTAAGTTTCTTAACACTTGGCTGAAGTAAATGTAATAAAAATAATGTTAAGAAAAGGGAGACTATTCCTCTTTATGAAATATTTCATATATGTCAAAAATACGACGTTGAAATACGTAGAAAATACCACGAGAAAAGATCCACCTGGACAGGGAATCGGACCACTAGCCATTGACTTGCCGGGCCAATGCACAGACCTCCACGCTACACAGGCTCTCTAGTTATCATGGCTATATTCGACGACATGCATTGAAGTGCTGTAACAGGATTCAAAATCACGGATTGTGGCTTCCTAGAAAATCCTATTATCCCCTTGCGTTGTCATCCTTGATGGTCCACACTTCGACTCTCGGTCCATGCTATTTTTTTCTCGAGGCAATTTTTACGTATGTTCACGTTAAACTCCACTCCGAAAATATCCACCATCTTCTGTCTGAAGGTGTAAATCGAAGCATTCTAAGATTACCTTTTAGTAAATAATCGAGGAAATGTAACAATATTTAAAAAAATAACCGACACCTATTCTCAGTTTTCATCAAAACGTTCATATCATGCAAATATTATCGTAACTCTGATTTATACGTAGTGATATTTAAAAGCAATAAATACGAAGTATTTACCACCCAAAAAGTTGGCTAATCAAAGACTATACATAAATTTAAGAATCCATTTAACTTCTCTTTCCGCCGGATTTTCCATATTATTATCGAGCCCCCGCTTCTTATAGCAAATTTATCAAGGTATTTTTTTAAAAAGGCTAAACATTATGACTTTTTCATCCAGCACACACAACATAGTGCTGCAAAAGTTAATAAAAATTAAAATTTATTTCTCAAAAATTTCACATTACATGACCAAGAAACACAAGGCAGACTAAGGATTAACGATTGCCTATAGTGTAAAACGGAATGGAATTCTTCATATTGAATTGTCACGAATTTTTATTGCATTAATTTTTAATAATTTAAAAACATTCACACCTTGGAATACTGAAGATAATTCTAAGCATAATTGAATTGCAAAATCAAAACAAAGAATGAACGTACTTTTCCACTCAATTTTTTATAATATAGTATTTTTATTGTTTAACGTGCTTCGACGGCTAAGGTCATTTCGCACTTACTGTCTTCCACGCGCAGACAGGGGCAACAGCACTCGGACGAATCGGAGGATCACCCCTCCAAACTCGAGCCAATCCCAACGATGCTTAATTTCGGTGACTGATAGGGAACCGGTGTTTCCATCGTGGCAGGCCGTGGCCCTTCAATTTTTTATATAACTCACTCATGGTGTAAATATTATCCAATCTTTGTCTACGATTCACCCAGGATGTAAACACGTCAAATCAAACGTATGCATTTGAACATGTTAGTGTAAAATTAGTGTTGAGAAAAAATGAATTTACGTGTTGATATATTTTACTATGCTGAGTTAGCAGCGAAAAAATAAATAAGCATGGAAAGTATTTTCTTTTTTCAATCCGAACTTTTAGATAACGATTAGAATAAAACTTTCGGCGTTTTCCCTTCCGTTATGCGGGCAACCATCCCTTTTCCGGGCGGGAAAAGGAAGGAAGGAAGCGATTTCGACGACGAAAGTGGGAGGGGAGTGCTTGCTCCCCGCGTGGACCTCGATTTTGCCATTTCCCGAGGCGGCTGTCGTCGGTGACGCTGTCGTTGGATTCCCTTCGCCCTCCCCCCCATCGGGGAGGAAACGTGCGCGTGGGAGGAAGGAACTGCACCTCCGGATGTGGGTCATACAGAACTGGGAGGGACCGCTGGGGGTGGTAGGCGCACTGACGCAGCGGGGGACACTAGCCCCTTCCGCAAAAAGGGGTTTGCGCACATTACGGGGCGTGGAGTTGTCCAACTCTCACATGGAAGGCAGGAAAGGGTTGCGAAGGAAACGTCGAGAATGGGGGGGGGGGGTAGGAAAGGAGAAGGGTTGTAGGGGGAAAGAGAGGGCCGCAGAGTTTAGGGAAAGGGTTGTCGAGAGAAATGGTAGAGAAGGATATTGGCGAGTCCAGGCCTCGCACAACCACAACCGACGCTTCCCATAGCTTCAAGCACTCAAGTAGTAAAAGGCATAACTTTAGAGTCGTGGATCTCCTCTCGGGTTAGTTCCTGGAACGGGTCAAAGGGTTGAGGACGAATTGACTGCAATTCCGGCCGTCGTGCCCTCCTGCCCTAAATTCCATAAATATGAGCGCCTCGATTTTGCTTTCGCCCGGCCCGGGAGCTCTTGACTGGTTTAGGGCGAGCAATAAAGGCATTAGGAGACCGACAAGTGACAGCCATTCCGCAAGAAATGCAACCCTTCCTTTCATGTTCATTATATGCGTATTATGTTACGTGGCACATGCTAAAAGCCCGGTCAGTGCCTCTACGTTGTGTTTTAAACTCGTTTCCCTGACTCGTGGAATGAATTACTAGGAAGTCTTAAATTTTAGGGCTGCTAAATACAGACGATAACATTGAAAGTGAAGCGCTGTCGTATGTTGATTTTAGAGAGGAAAAATTCATTAAAAATGTTCCAATAAACATAAATCGAACAGAGTCTTGGCGACGCTGGAGAAAATATAATGGTATAGGTATGATCGATCAGTATCTATGTACACAGAATATCAATATCCAAATTATATTTCTCAAACGCATTTGAAAAGGTTATCAAAGAAAATTTATAAAATAATAAGGCAGATAAAATATTCTGGACAAAAAGGCAAGCAAATTAATGAATGATTTTGGTAATATAATTCCTAAGGCCTAATTTGCGCTAATATCTTACTGGCTCTCCTAGTAGTTTCTATTGTCTTTCTTTCCAGTCAATTGGTGGTCTTATATCATTACCAAAACCCAAAATCTTTCGCGCAGCACGGGAAAAATTAATTTAGTAACGATTTATTTTATTCAAGTTTGGGTCTGCTACCCTGAGATGATATTCTTTGATGCAACATTCATGCTGGAGGAGCTTGGCATCTCAATTCAATCACTATCTACGTGCACAATCATAAACGAACAATTCATGAATAACAATACTGGAAAAATTGCATCATACAGAAAGAGAACACCTTGCGTGCATTTCATCGCGTTTAAATTTCAGAAATGACCATCAACACGGCGCAAAGAGAAATCACGCTAAAGGAGTGTGTTGGCATTGAGTCTTGAATAGAACAGAAGTTATTTTTATAACGCGGACGAATAACGGAAATGGAGAACATAAACAAACCCTAGGCCCTCAAGGTGTCAGAATAAGAGGAGAAGGGCGAGAAGAAATGGATGCGAGACGTTTGTGGATGGGAAGAAATGTGGAAGAGGAGGGGTACAATGAGAGATTGCAGCAGCCAGAGCGAGAGAGGACCCAAGAGATTACTCCGGAAACCCTCCCACGAGGTAAAGATGAAGGGAGCAGAAAAGGCTGAGGATGGTAAGAAAGGATGAAAGGGAGAATGGAAGAGAAGAAGAGGAGGAAAAGTAAGGGGAGGCTGGTGGGCCTGTTTACCAGAAATAAACCATTCTTCTCCGAATGACACTCCCGTTACGAGAAGAAGAATCCGAAGACAGGGAAAAAATGGGTGAAGAGGGGGTGGCGCGAAACAATCCATCGCCGTGGAAAGGCATTGGGTGAAAGTCCTGCCAGAGAGCGGCGGCTCGGACGCAAAAATGCGTTCCCCAGGGGGTGGGGTGCTCGGTGAGGGTGTTGCGTGGGAAGGATTCTCGGCCAGCTATCAGGAGTTGAGGAAAAAAGAGGGATTTTTGCAAGGGGTGTCCGTCTGTGGGGATGAGCGCGCGCTTTGCATGGCGGGAAATGAGGGATGACAGTTCTGTGAGGAGGAGGAGACCCTTTGAGCATATACGGACTAGAGATGTCCTCGGCGGAGAAAGTTGTATTCTCAGTATGAACTAGGTACGTGACGTCATACACGGAGATTCAGCCGATAGGTATAGACCGAAATGTCTTTGACAAAAGGAGAACTCTTTGCAGTTTTCAACTTTTGAAGTTCAACAGTTAGTCCCACCACAGTCCCCATCAGTCCTGATATAACATTAATAATTCGAAATGTATTTGTGTCAGTTTCGTTTGATATTCGCACATAACTTTTTTTGCAAAATAGTGTATGTGTCCGAAGTAATTAAAAATTCTCAGCCATGTAATGCATTATTACTCCCCATTAACTCTTATTTTAAAACGATATAGGTACCACCTTAATTCTTATTTTAAGTATAGACTTTTTCTCCAGAATAAATTAGTGGCGAGTTGCTTCTTCGTAGACGTGAAGAACATACTCGGGTGCTATTATGGTAAGTTTGACCTTGACCACGATACTTCGTATATTTGTTTAGTTGTTCGACTCTCATAAGTTCTCTCAACATGGCCATGCGCTCTTTTCATTTACAGCTATAACCGGGTCATCCATTTCACATTCTTCCATCACCCCTTCATTTATAAATCTATACCTCCTACTTTTACCGGAAAGGATATTATGTAGATCAATATATACGAGGGTTTGGTTTTTCCCTGCTAATAGTTGAGATGAATTCTTCACGGGTTTCCGTCCGGGCTAGTGACTCCATCTTCTCCTCTGCCGTCTTCATCAGGGCCATTGATGACGAAGGATAAGTCTTCCTTCGAAACGTCGGCAGAGGAGAAGATTGAATCACTAACCCGGATGGAAACCCGTGAAGAATTTACCTCAAGATATATGAGGTTTGATTTTGAAAATACGCGGGATTTGTTCTCACTGTTTCCTACGATCTCAACGGTAAAGTGTACCATGAATTCTTGCCACCAATTCGTACAATATATAAGGAGTACAATTAGGAGGAGGAGTAGGAGAAGCAAACCGAAGGAATCTCTGGGATTTGTGGCGAAACAATTCATGGTAATTGCACCACGCTAATGCTCCAGGACACACTTCACTACCAGTTCATGAATGTTTGGTGAAAAACAGCAACGTTATGATTCCTCTGTCTCCGTATTCGCCGGTTGTGGCCCACTGCGACTTTTTACTTTACCCGAAGTTTAAAAAAATCACGAATGGATGACGTTTTACCAACAGTGAGGAGATAAAGACGGAATCGCTAAAGGAGCTGGACACCATACCGAAAATTGCGTTCTACAAGTGCTTTGGAAATTGGAAAAAGCTATTGAACGAGTGTATTACATCGGACTACTTTTAATGAGACAAATTTAATATTAAAGAATAAATAAAATTTATTTGAGAAAAATTACTAGGTACTCAGATTATTTTTTCACCACATCTCGCATACTTATAACCTCTTCGACTCAGACGAATATATTGTTCAGGCTCAGCTCGTCATCTCTAGGGGTGGTGTGCTCGAAGGTCTGACCGACCATCCCCAACATCACCTCGCTTGACGGAGAAAGAAGGCAAGATCCCCACCCCGTCCGCTCTGCAAGTCCACATTCTGCTCCTTTCCGAGAAAAAAAACCCTCATCCCTTGCTCGTCCTCCGAAAGGCGCCCGGCACGCCTCCCTCCTCCTCCCTCCTCCGCCCGACACTCGAAAATCTTTTGCGAACCCCCGTTAGGACCACACCGGCGGAGGAAAGTGGGGGTGTGTGCAGAGAAAGAGTTGAGGTTCTATTTTTGCCGCGAGGGTTTTTGCGGGGGAGGTGGAGGAGGAAGGGGAGGGGGAGGGTGGGAGGCAGTGCGTGGGTCCTTTCTCCTCCCCCTTTCTTCCCCACTTCCTTCCACCCCAATGGGAAGGAAACCGTTATTGGCAAATAACTGCGGCCGCAACTTTTCTCCCAACAGGGCTGGGGGTGAGGGCTTTTGGAAGAAAAGGGAGGAACGCAGAGGATGAGCATTGCGTGGACATCACTCATTGTCAAAAGATGCCGCAATGCATGAAAATGGCGAAATAGCAGTCATGCATTACCGCAAAAAGTAGACGTTTCCCACGGTTTATGGTCACCTGCACTATTTCTTAAAATCATGGCCACTCACCGCTAATGTTTTTCTGTCAATAAATTCTTAATGCAGCGCATCTAATCTACATCTGGGTCATTCCACGTCAAAACGACCATAGATAAAGATCGATATTGCTATTGGCCTCACTGATTTTGACCAAATTTGTTGTACATTTTACTACAATGTTGACTGTGCTAAGTTGTTTTTCAAAATGTTAATTCGCAGCCTAGTTACGAGAGCATGAATAATTGATCTTCTCGTAAATTTGCATTTGATTTGTCTACAATATCTCCGGGCATGTGATGTCAAGGTCAGTACGAAGATATTCATTTTAAGAAAAAATAATAGCGCATGAAATGGTGACGTTGAAAAGGGAATATTTTAGATTACAAGACATCTATTTGATTTTCGAAACTTCTAACGAGTTTTTCTCCAAAATCCTATTCTACAATAGGTCTGCAAGGCCTCTTCATTTTGCAGTTCTATATTCAAAAGGCGTTATTATTATGAAAGAGTCATCCAGCTCCTCAGGAGGACATCTGTTTCAACTTCACGACACATCGTGTTTCGACTTTCGAGGGACCATAAGAAGGTGATGCTACATAGAAAAGGTATAAGGACTTACCTATATTTACTCATAATTAACAATAGCATCAAAAGTCAGAATTGTTTTTTTGCCTACCTTTCATGATGTTTTTCGGCGGACACAAATAGATCATAAAATGCTGTATTTATCTTTTCTCCATAATTTCTTTCATCATTATTATGCATAATTTGTAAAAAAATCTAAAACATAGCGGTATTTTTGCCATTATACGTTCCCCTAGCTCGAAAGCAACTTATTAAGCACAAAGCAAAGGCTTAATACACAAAAAAAACAAATGTTTAGGATTTTTCATGGTAGAGACATCGTTTCAAAGGCATTTTTGAGATTTGATGTTTTCTGGTACCTACTTTCTTTGTTATTATTTATTAAAAACACCAAAAAAGCAACTAAAGCATTTACATTTGGTTCAATAAACAGAACAAATTAAATATAACAGCAAAAGCAAAAAAAAAACTTTTCATTCTGAATTTGCCCTCTTAAGTTCAAATAATATGCTAGAAGTAGGTATTTAATAATATCCCGATGTACAATCACCACCCCCCGTCTAAGGGTGGGTTTACACTGGTAGGTTACTTCATCAAGTTTCTTCTTTATGATCTTGCGGGGGATTCTGGCGAAAAATATTTCACAAGTCAGTGAAGACGTGGATTGGTTGCCATTTACAGTGGCTACAATACGCTTCTGCTTGCGACTTGTCAAAACAATTGAATATTCTGCAAGTGGACTCGCAGAGCTGTTTAAACGAGGAACGTACGCCAAAAGTTGCTGCTTGCTGAAAATAACTTGCGCAATAAACTTGCCAGTGTAAACCCATCTGGAAGCATTTCGAAAGATCGGCGCAAAGAGATAGCGTACAGGCACAAATAAATTATTTCTCCCTAAAAAGAAAAATTACCGACGCCAAACTTCGGAAGGTACATAAGGTATTTATCAACAAAATATTTAAAACAAGTGGAATCGGTTGGTACACATTTTGAGAAAAACGTGTTAGTAGTTTTCAAAACCAAAGCAAATGCCCGAATCTGTAAAATATCTCCTTTTTAATGACACCTTGTGATGCACTATTGCTTTTTTCCTTTCAAAACCTAATTTTCTTACTGAACGAGGCATCATATGTACGGGGATATCGTAGAGAAATCAAAACACAAATTTATAAGTAGCTCATTTTTCATACTTCCGTAACTGAATGAAGTGCATTTTGGAAATTTCATGAATAAATACTGCTTCAATATTGATCCTACAACAAAAAATATTACACAATTTAAAGTTTCACGATTTAACTACAAATAATAGAAATCAACTCGATATACTCCGGCGTAACTTTGTGAAAATGTCACATATGCGATGAAACCGGAGGTATTAAAAAAATCCATTGTGAAATGTACAAAGTTTGTATTGATTCTGTCAATAGAAAAGTAAATGAAATAACTTGAAACTAATACATATACGAGTACATAATACATCCAGAAGCTTTCTAACCCCATAAGGCTAGCCTGTAGTTAGGGCGCCATGGTTACAAAAATAATCTTAAAGACTTAGATAATACCCGCTCAACTAACAGTATAGAAAAAAATAGGGAAAAATATACTTAAATTTTCAAGCAGCATTATAAATTTATCACACATTAAAAGCAGTATTATAAGGAATATCGTTCCCTAACATAAATGAAAACAAATTTTGCGCAGCAAGACATTAAAAGATTTCTAATCTTTCAAGATTCAATAACCTTGTCAAATGAGCCTTGAGTAAGGCATTTCTAATGCTCTGTATGTTTTCCGGTAAGAGATTGAAGATTTTAGGTTCCACATAAGCATAGTTATGCTTAAATACTGTTTGTGTGGGCCTTGCTAGCGCATAGCTGATCCTTCTTGGGTTGTATGGGTGTGCCTTTTCAGTTACTTTAGAAGCACTACCGCTTAGGTATACCATATAATAGCTTCAAAATTTGATAAAAATATAGGTTCCTCAAAGGTATTATCTGGTGTTGTAGGAATATTTGGAAGGAGGGATCATGTCTATTTTTACCACTAATAATAATTACCTACGCCATATTTGGTGAAACATGTTGTGCTATTTTTGAGGAATTATTCCACGGTAATCGTAAAATATCCTGACACCGCTACTCTTTTTCTTGGGAGAAATGCTCAAGTTCTTATCGCTCTTGCAGATATCGTTCATTTCATTTATTAGTATCATAAGAAAAGAGGTTCATCATCAGGTAAAGAAACTCAAATATTTGTCTGCTGCAGCTCTCGTCTCCATTCCACTCATTTTTCAGAAAACCGCTTATTTCCATCATAATTCCTCATTTTGCTGTTTAACCATTTGAAACGCATTTGAAGCCACAAGTTATATCTGGAAACTCCGCATATCTAAACTCAATCCTTATCATCATTAGTTATTTGTCAAATTACCATCGCTGAAGAGACCAAGCCATCTTATTTCAATTTTCTTTTCAAAATTCTGCGCGTCATGTTTATAGTTGTAGATTTTCAATTTAATTAGCCCTTCTTCTATCTTTTTTCATAGGAATACACTGTAAGAAATTATCCACTACCATATAAGACAGCTATTCCTCCTCATCAGAAGGTAATATAAAGGTGCCCTACACATTTTGAATTAAGTCATTTTTTGGTGGTTTTTCGTCACGGTAAAGTAGGAAAATGCTTATTAATATAGATACTCTTTCGATTGAAGGTCCATTCTTGA
The DNA here is from genome assembly GCA_963573305.1 of Pyrrhosoma nymphula. Taxonomy (NCBI): domain Eukaryota; kingdom Metazoa; phylum Arthropoda; class Insecta; order Odonata; family Coenagrionidae; genus Pyrrhosoma; species Pyrrhosoma nymphula. The sequence goes on from OY754328.1 coordinate 27,841,749, forward strand.
ATGCAAAAACCCATTACGTTGGTCGTAGTCAACTCATATGACGGTGCGCTATTTCCCATTTCAGGTCACATTTTTTTTCTATACAATGTTCATGTCTACAAAAAAAAGAATAAGTATTCAGTTTTCCCTAAAAATATGAAATATTCGATGAAAATTCAATGTTGCTAGTGCTTTAAGTTGCCAAGCCCATTTTTGTGAGTTATATAACAATTTCAATAAGCCAAATTGTAGAATACTTATGTCCAGTTTACTGGTTCTACCACCAATTTCTGATGCGAGTTCCTCAGAAACAGCATTTATATGATATTTCTGGAATCCTTTGGGTGACGAGTTTTCACCGTTAAGTCACCTAAGCATAAAATGCATTTTCAAATACATCGATGATTTTTTTCATAGTCACGACTCGCTAGCCACAAAATAAGTAAACATCAGCTAAAAGGAAAAATATCTTGAGGTACCCACGGTTTTATCAGCATAGCTTACGGTCTAAAATTCATCTTATCCCATTTTACACAATTTACCGTTGCGTACCTTTTTGTATAAGAGAAGATTATAAGAGAAGCTCATATACAAAAAAAGTATTAAGGAGCACAGAAGAAATGCATAAGATGTGCACCCAGTGTATATATCAGGCAGCTTTAGGCTATCCGGAAAAAAGAAGAAAACACTACCGGTGGGACACAGACATAGAAGAAAATATAGAAGATAAACGGAAAAATACAATAAGTTCCTCAATATCAAGGCTGACTCAGAGAAAGTGTCATATAAAGAAGCGCAAGCTAAAGTTTGAAGGAAAATAACTAAGGAAAAAATGAGATTTGGGAAAAGAAATGCAATCAGTTCGATAGTCACCTAGGTGGAAAAAAAACCTCATAAAGCTGGCGGTTGTTCAAAGCTCTCATACAGAGATAAAAAGAAAGAAGTAATAAAATCAATTAATATAGATTACTTCACTGGGTTACTTACAGAAGAAAGAGATGAATTTCAGAACGAAGGAAACTCTCAAATATAACTACCTAAATGTCTCCCATTAAAATAGAGTGCAGGGAAGTGAGAGATACATGTAAATGATAAAAAAATAGTAAAGCACCGGGCCCAGGGGATATCACGACGGAAAGTTTAAAGTTTGGTCTCATTTCGTTGTATACTTTATAAGCCAAACTCTTTAGTACGTGTTTCATTAGGAAAAGTGTCCAAAAGGAGTGGTCAACTTTATATATTTCAACAATTCATGAAAAAATATAAAAAAGAGCGCGAAAATTACCGTGGAATATCAATTACCAGCACCATAAGTAGAGTACATGGAAAATAATAAAAAATAGAATAGAAAATGAATATCAGGAAATGGAGGCTGATGAATAAGCAGGATTTCGAGCTGATAGATTCACCATATATCTCGTCCACTGTATAACGCAACTTATTGAGAAAAAGGTTGCATATAACCAAGAAATACATCTACTATTCCAAGACCTGAAAATGACATATGAAAGCGTACCTCAAATGAAACTTTGGGATGCCCTTAAGAAAACTATTATTACTAAAAACTTAATAAATGCCATTAAAAATTTCTAGAGAGAGAATAAAGCGCGAATAAAAAATGGGAAATAGAACATCTCAGGATTTAAAGTGGACAATGGATTGAAACAGGGATGCTTCCTCTCACTAACACTTTTTAAGATACACTTAGAACAAGTTTGAAAATCTTGGAAAAGAAACTGTGATGCTATGGGAATCCTTATGGAGGGAACGAACTTATTTACTCTTTGCTCCGCTGACGATTGGACGACTATATCGCAGGATTATGATGACATTGAGTTTATGACCCGCAAAATAAGCGATGAATATCATAAATGGGGGGTAAAGGTAAATATTAAAAATACAGAATGCATCTGCATAGGTGGAAAACTACAATACCTCATTATTGAAACTGAACAGCATATACGACACTGCCAAGAGCATAAGTATGTACCTAGGGCTAACAATAACACAAGATAGAACACTAGACCAAGAAATTAAAAAACGATGCACACAGGGTAGAACTGCCATATCGTAGTATTCTGTGGGATAAAAACATTTAAAAGGAAAACAAGCATAGGGTCTTCAAAACCATAGTTAGCCGAAAATAACATATAGTGGAAATTATGGTCATTAAAAAAATCAGAAAGAAGTCTTAAAGTGATAGTGTTGGATTTAGTGCAGTAGAAATAGTTGAAAAAAACACATTGAGGTGGAACTAACTGTAACAAAAATGATTCCTGTTGTAAATGGTAAGTAACACGCTCCTAATTAACATACTAAAAATATACATCCGCACTGTCGCGCAAAATGCGTTTTTTGGCCGCCATCTTGAAAAATCAAAAAATTTAAAAAATCATAATAAATCATGTGTGGTCCCGAAAAGCCTTCACGGAAATCATGTGTGGTATCAAATTACAGGAAATTTCATGCTGAAAAAGAAAATGGTATTGGTTTTTTAAAAATCAAAGGAAATAACAAAATGTTGGCCGAAAAACTGAAAGCTTTTTCGGTATTGAAAAACATAATTTCATTATTTTAACAAACATTATAAAAACCTATTTTTAGCTTTAACCTCGCTCACAATTTAAAAGAATTGATAATCTCTGGCCATCATTGTATCAGTTAAACAAGTATGTTGTTTACTATCAATACGTGAAACACTGGTCAGTAAACTCATTGCACATATTACCTACTTCACTTCATTTTGAATGGCTCAAAATCCATGTTGCACGTTGACTCTCAGTCATTCCTCCTCCATGAGTTATACCAGAACGACTTTTAGTGCATTTCATGAGCGTTTCCTCAATGTTGCCTCATGTCAGGGAACGAGGCCTACAAAGCTTGCGTTACCGTCTTACCAATCGAAAACTCTTTCAGATCATTGCATTAACCACCGATTAGGATATCCAAAAAAGTTAGTAGCAATGTCTTGTTTTCTTCAACGGATGCAATATCTGATGCACCAGGATAAAATTCCTTATTTTTGTACAACAAATGTATTTCAGTTCTGACCAGTTTCGCTGCAGACTCGATTAATCTAAATTTTTCTTCATCGGGGTCAAGTCTTTTTTGTTTGTGATTATCCGAGATTATGTTTCACACAGTTTTTCCAAATGTTATCATATTACATTTCCCACCTGTGCCTGATACTATGATGTCATCAAGCAAACCATTCTTGCAATGTTTTTTTCAAATGTTAGAGGTGTAAGGCTCTCTTCCCTCTGATAAATAACTACACATTTTCCCCCTAAGTCACTGACAGATATTTACTCTTGACAGTTTTATTGTGACCACTCACATGTCTTTAAAAAAAAAGAATCAGAACTGTCAGTACTACCCGCACGGCCTACTGATGTGGGCAATCCTCCACTACCTTCAGGAGTATAATTCACAGGAATGGGTTTGCGGCTCCTAAAACTGACACTGCACACTTGGTGATATCGACCTTCTGTAGCAGGTAAATCTATGACTGAAAGCATCCATGCGTGTACATTTGCTGTCCATGGATCACTTCTAGTACTGCAGACATAGTTTCAAAATTGTGCCGCGAATCTGGAAAGTACGCACAGGAATGACCGCCATTTTTTTACGCCTTTCATAATCCGTTATAATCTGGCCACAAAACAAACAATTCTCTTTGAAATTGAACGATCATACACTTCCTTGTGTCGCTCTCGAGCTGGTTGAAGGAGTATCATCTTGCAATGTTTTCAGTTTGATATCAATTTTAATTTTAATAGGATTGACGTAATTTTGATAGGAACACGTCGACATTCTGTATGTTCTTTAACCTCACCAGTAGGCATGGGATTGAAAAGTTCATGAATTTTATCATCTCTTTGTTTGCTCGCGTTGACAATTCCCGTCAAGCCTTTTGCTGTTAATGCGACATATGGAGTATCGTCACAAAGCACATTGGAACACAACATGCAGGTTTCTTCTACCATTTTTCGCATGATGATTTCTTCACACAAAACAAAGATTACCTACCTGAAACAGATACCTAATAAAGAAAATCAAAATTAGTCTCACAGCATCAGGTATAGGTGTAATGTAATGTTATATAATTTAAGGTGTTAATATAGGGTCATGTAGGTAAACTTTTTTCATAATTTTTCCCCATACTTCATCTTTGTAAACATTTTACTTTTAAAAACCAATATCATATTCCTTTTCAGCATGAAATTTCCTGTAATTTGATACCACACATGATTTTTAAAATATTTGATGTTATTTTTTTTAAAATTTGCGCGACAGTACGGATGTGTATTTTTAGCATGCTGATAAGGAGCGTGTTACCTACCATTTGCAACGAGAATCATTTTTGTTACAATTAGTTCCACCTCTAACACTAGTAGAGAGAAGGCCAGAGTGTAGTGCTTATAATGGGTCGATAAATAAAGGGGTAAATTCTAAAGTTTTTAGTAACAGAAGTTCCTCCAGAAATCAGAATAGATTAATAGAAAGGAAAAGCAGCGTGTCAGGCTCAGCATCACTAATTTCCAATAAAAAATTTAGTACCTTTAAGCATGGGAAACGTCAGCTGCGTCATAATGTCAATGGAAGGAAAGGTAGTAGGTCAGTTGGTGAGACAAAAACGGGAAATCAGAGGTCAGTAGATTCAAGTCATTTTAAAAGTGAGATAAAAAATTCTGCAGTGCCCGGAAGTAGGAATACAGGGCCTAAAAATAAATTAATCGGAAAGAGCGAATCGAAAATACTCCTAAATTGCAATAATATTAGTGATGAAGTAATAGTCGTGGCAGTAATTAATTGCCGTAGTTTAAGAAATAAGATTCCTGAATTCCACCATTTAATTCATAGTACGAAGTGTAACGTCATTATAGGAACAGAAAGTTGGCTTACAGATGATGATTCAGACAGTGAAGTCTTCCCAAAATCTTTCACCGTTTATAGGAAAGATAGAGTTAACCGAGCTGGAGGCGGAGTATTTGTAGCTGTAAAGAATTCAATTGTCAGCCAAGCGGAAACCTTACCGGAGACCAGCGTTGAATCTGTGTGGTGTTCAATTAAATGTCCTAAATCGAAAACTATATTTGTATGCTCGTACTATAGACCACCAAACACAGATATAACATCAATTTTAGATTTTGAAACCCAAATAAACAGCATAGTATCCAAATATCCTGATAGAAATCTGATATTAGGCGGAGATTTCAACTTACCCTCTATAGATTGGAAGACCTATAGCTTCATACCCGGTGGGAGAGATAGAGTCATCTGCGAGGCGTTACTGCACGCTTTTTCATCAAACGCATTGCTTCAAATAGCTTCCGCTCCTAACAGAGGAGAAAATATTCTTGATTTGTTAGCGACAAATATACCACATCAGGTAATAAATGTGAGCACCGTCGAGGGAATCAGTGATCATAGGGCAGTAACAGCTAAGTTTTCTTTAAATATCGCAAAAAGTTTTAAACGAGAACGAAAAGTTTTCATATTTAAAAGGGCTGATTTTGATGGGTTCAAGAGTAATCTGAAAAATGCTTTTCCCGTGTTTCAAAAATCAGTAATGGAATTAAATGTAGAAGGGACTTGGAAAGTTTTTCTTTCGCTCATAAATTCAGGAATCAAAAGATATATCCCTAGTAAAATAAAAAAAGAAGGTAGCGAACCGAGATGGTATGACGCGGAAGTCAGAAAATCATTAAGGCGACAGAGAGCGTGCCATGCTAAGATGAAAAAAATCATTCATGATGTGTCTCCTAGTGATCGAGAGTTAATAATTAATAAATATAAGTTGTCTAAAGCCGCTACAAAGGAAGCGTTCAGAAATGCATTCACGAATTTTAAAAGGAAAACACTTGTAGAGCAGTTACGGGATGACCCAAAAGCATTTTGGTCCTATGTTAGGGAAGTTCAAGGTAAAAGATCTACCGTTTGTTCGCTAAGAAACGATAATGGAGATGTGTTAACAAACAGTTCCGATAAAGCCAATTTATTAAATTCCTACTTCAAGAGCGTGTTCACCGAGTCATCTGAGAATTCATCCGTGGCGGTTGATAATCACTGCATACGAAAGATGCCTCCCCTTGATATTAGTGCTCACGGAATAGAAATTTTATTGAAATTGCTCAGTCCAAATAAGTCACCTGGTCCAGACGAAATCCCTTCTCGCGTGTATAAAGAACTAGCGTCAGAAATTGCCCCCTACTTGCAGCTAATATTCACAAAATCCATAAAGCAACACGGAGTACCAAATGACTGGAAAATTGCCAATGTAACGCCCATATTCAAAAGTGGAGACAAGGAACAGCCATGTAATTACAGACCGATATCTTTAACGTCCATTTCATGCAAAATCCTTGAACACATTGTTGTCAGCTCAGTAATGAAACACCTAGACACGCATAACTTGTTAATGAGAACTCAACACGGATTCAGGAAAGGTAGATCATGCGAAACTCAGTTAGCGCTGTTTGCCCACGATATTTTAGTCTCCGGAGAGGACAACATTCCAGTGGACGCGATTTTTCTTGATTTCAAAAAAGCATTTGATAAAGTGCCCCACGATAAGTTATTAGTAAAACTAAAATCATACGGCCTAGACGATGATGTAATTTCCTGGATCAGAGAACTTTTGAGCGATCGCGTGCAAAGAGTAGTATTAGACGGCGTAGCCTCCAACGAAGTTAGAGTCACATCTGGCGTCCCTCAGGGTAGTGTCATAGGCCCACTCCTCTTCCTACTCTATATCAACGATATTGGTGACATAATAGACAGTAAAGTTCGATTATTTGCAGACGACGCTGTAGTATACAGGGAAATCCGTAGCAGTGAAGATAAGGATAAACTAACGAACGACCTTACTGCAATCCAAGCATGGTGCGATGCGTGGCAGCTAGAGTTAAATTTGAAAAAATGCGTAGTAATGAAATTCTGGGGGAAAAATAACTCCCCACAACAGAGCTATTTCATTCAGGATACCCAATTAGAGACGGTAGAATCCGTAAAATATCTCGGAGTTAGGCTCAATAATGATCTATCGTGGAATAAACATATTCGGGAAATAACAGGTCAAGCTAATCGTAAATTGGGATTTGTTAAAAGAATTCTAGGCAAGTGCGACGACAAAGTGAGAGAAATAAGCTACTTCTCCCTCGTTAGACCCCATTTAGAATATGCTTCCAGTGTTTGGGATCCTCATGAAACAGGCTTAAAAACAGAGTTAGAACGTGTACAGAGAAGAGCAGCCAGGTACGTGAAAAGCCGTTACGATAGTCTTGTTAGTGTTACTGACCTCTTAGAACAACTCGGATGGGAATCACTGTCAGACCGTAGATTGAAAACAAGACTAAATCTATTATGTAAATTCAAGAGTAGTTTATTTTCCGACGAAGTTGATCATATTTTACGACCGCCAACGTACTATGGTAGATTAGATCATAAAAATAAAATAAGAGAGATAGACTGTAGAACAGATAGATTCAAAATGTCGTTTTTTCCGCGAGCGATAAGAGACTATAACGGCTGTGTAAGGACTTAGAAATAGATTAGTTGACTGGTAGTGTAGCTTACTAACTTATGTATTTCTTAAAGCATGTTTACGGAGTTTTATGGTGATTCTAACAGCATGTTTTGCATGTTCTAGCTTCATAGGCAGATTGCCCTCTTAAGTAGCATGTAGAATATTATGTGTCATCGTACATGTGTGGCGTGCATGTGGGGATTCTCTTGCATGCTGTATGATGGTTTTCAGTTATCCTTAATATTCATGACCGTGCGGTGTGCATGTGGCGGTCCGCTTGCATGCTGCATTTTGGTGACTTGTCACCCCCTGCCAAACACCCTAGAGGTGGCTCGCAGGGTAATATGTAGATGTAGATGTAGATAACACTATTTCTACTGCACTCATTTTTGGAGAAGAGCAGCAGGAACATCTCGACGGGATAAAGTTCGCAATAGTAGGATTAGAGAAATTATGGACGTCCCACATGATATTATCGAAGAAATACGACGAAAGCAGCTGGAATGGTCGCGTCCAACGAATGGAAAATGAGAGGCTACCAAGTCGTATTGTAGACTCATATTGGGAAAAAGGAAAAAACAGACACTTCTCGCGTGCAAAGGGTTGTATTAGATGGCGCTATCTCTAATGAAGTAAAAGTCACATCGGGTGTCCCACAGGGAAGTGTCATAGGCCCGCTTCTGTTCCTTTTGTACATAAACGACATCGGTGACAAAGTTGACAGTAAGGTTAGATTATTTGCTGACGACGCAGTGGTGTATAGAGAATTTCGTAGCTTTAATGACAAGGAAGCGCTAAGGACCTCGAGGCAATACAAGAGTGGTGCGATGCGTGGCAGCTAGAATTAAACCTGAAAAAATGCGTTGTTGTGAATTCTTGGAAACGGAAAAACGCTCCTTGTAACAGCTATTACATAAACAACATACAATTAGAGACCGTAGAATCGGCTAAGTACCTCGGAGTTAAACTGACTAATGATCTATTCTGGAGTAAACATATTCGAGAAATTACCGGTCAAGCTAATCGTAAATTGGTATTTGTAAAAAGAGTACTTGGCAAGTGCGACGATAAAGTTAGGGAAATCAGCTACTTCTCCCTCGTTAGACCCCACTTAGAATATGCCGCCAGTATTTGGGATCCTTATGAGATAGGCTTGGAAACTGAGTTAGAACGCGTGCAGCGAAGATCGGCAAGATACGTTAAAGGCCGTTATGATAATCTCGTTAGTGTTACTGACCTTTTGCACCAACTGGGATGGGAAAAGCTTTTAGACCGTCGACTAAAATTTAGACTCAATCTATTATGTAAGTTCCAAACCGGTCTATTCTCTGACGACGTTGATAATATTTTACGAAATCCGACATACTACGGTAGATCAGATCATGAGAGTAAAATTAGGGAACTAGACTGCAGAACGGACAGATTTAAAATGTCATTTTTCCCACGAACGATAAGGGACCATAAAAGCTGCCAATGAGACTTTTATCTAGGTTTGTCGTTAGGTAGTGTAGCTCTTAGTAGTAGAAGTACTCCTAATACATGAATCCTTATCTTTTGCCTAGTACTTACTAACAGCACGCCTAGCATGTTTTCTACATGGGTCTTGAGTCCCTGTCCATCTGTGTAGTTGTAGAATGCATGTATATTGACGGTCCCTCTCCATTGTAAAGACATCTGTAGTGTAGTGGTGCATGCTTGTGAGGCTTCGCCTCGTGACAAGCATTAGCGATTTATGCTAATGCATAATTAGTCGTAGTTACACTAACTCTAGGGTATAGTGTAATGCATGTTGGTGATTACTAAGCTGAGGACATTTAGGCACTAAAAATGAAGAAATAGGCAGCCTAAATAGGCACTAAAAACTTCAAAATAGGCACTTAAAATAGGCGCTTAAAATATTTTTAATCGAAGATATGAAAACAAAAATTAAACCGATAAATCAACCAAAGTTCAATTATTAACTTTGGCCCCAAAGAGTTGGTAGATACCAGTAACAGCTGTCACTATTCTAGAAGCACCTCTAATGGAATAACGGATTCATTAAGATGAAATTTGAAGGATCCAAGAAATGAATACATGAAATCACTCACAATTTAAAAAAACTCGAAATCACTCAATGCAGAACGGCCACACGGCCACGACTTAACCCAAGTCTAAAAAAAAACAATATGAGCTTCGCCTTGGAAACTTTAGGCTTGAGAACCTAGGATAAGCTGGCCTTTGGCTTTGGAACCAGGCATATTCCCACACAAGGATTTGGAACCTTGTCGAAGAAACCAAATTGCAGGCTTGGAATCCTCAACCAAGAAACCCACCCGTGGCTGGTATTCCACGGCAATTGGGCGCGACCCCTACGGCGATGGGGTTACGGGTTCAAATGCCTGAACTGGTAGTGGCAATGGCAACGCAATATACTACAAATGTCTACATAAAACAAACAAGACGACAAACAACAGAATGCATTTGGCGCCACCATAGAAACGTTCTCAAAGTCATTCATATTTTTAGGGCTGTATGTGCTCGCGATGAAAGACTAAGTCTACTTTTTTAAGATGTTTGAAACATGCTCTTTCAAATGAAAATGATTCAAAAGAGTATACAGAAGGTCTTTCTTTTGTAAGAGCGGGCAGAAAATAACCTATTTTTGTCATTTTTACAAATGTCATCCTCAACGTTATCCCTATTTTAAGGGCCTTATATGTCCGCGATGAAAAACAAGATATACTTTTTAGAGGGTTGAAATCATTCTCTTTATAATGAAAATGATCCAAAAGAAATTCCAGAGGGTATTTTTTTGTAAAGCGGGGAGAAAATACTCTATTTTTGACGTTTTTACAAAAGTGCCACATTTTGACTCGATTTTTAAAATAATGGAAATCACTAGGAAGATGAAATATTATATTCATAAACCATGTGTTTATATGTTATCATGCTCAAAGTTTCACGTTGAGTATACCTTTACTTCCTGAATTATAAAAAGCCAAAATTATAATTTTTTTCGATCCGCAATTTTTCGGGCCAGTTTCGCCCTGAATTTTTACAGTTATTTTTATTATTTTGTTTAATAGCGCTTAAAAAGTTGTAAAATATAGCAAATTTTTGTTTCCCATATCAAAATATCTCCTGAGATACTATGCCTCAAAGTTACCGAAATCTCATAATCATACCTACTGAAAAAGGGTGCGGCACGGGGTCAAACAAATTACTATATATCAGCAAGTAAACCATCGTCGAACGTAAAACTTTACAAATGTTTATTGGGGATATGTGTGAATGTCCATACAAAATTTCATTGATATCCGTGATGGTCGAGCGGGGACCACCAGACCACTTGGCATGGAATGACCCAATAGTGTACCTTTAAGTAGGTGAAAAAGACGTTCGAACTGATGTACCGGAGGTGCACCTTATTCCTGTCAAATTCCGCACCAATTTCAATAATTTTATCTGCAGAGTATAATGCAGTAATATTGCCTGAAGTTGATCTACCTTTAAACTCAGCAATACTGAGTGGTACCTTCAAAAACAAGTTTTTGGCAATTGAAACCATCACATTTACGCATCACGTAAAATTACCATAGTTGTTTTTCTACTCTTTATATAATAATAATTTGGATGATTTTTCTGATGCATGTTTAATGACATTATTTCAACCTTGATAGATTAAAAAAGGAACTGAAATAACAGACAAACTCTGCACTAAAAGAGAAGTTTGGTGACGTTGAAAAGAATATTGCTTTTTTAGGCCCTTAAATAGGCGATATCAGCAGAAACAGGCATCAACAGGTAAAATAGGCATTTTTAGGCAGTAAAAAATCGCAGTAATTTTGCCATAAATGATCATAAATGAACTTATAACTTCATAAAATTGGTTTCCTGAGTAAAAGAAAAAATAGGCATTTTAGGCAATGTCCTCAGCTTAGTGATTACTCACCCCCTGCCACACACCCCTGAGGTGGCTTGCAGGGTATTTTGTAGATGTAGATGAAGAGTTGGATGGAAAGGATTAAAATAGAAATGGGAGAGAGAGAGAGGTCTTGAAAATGAGCAATGGCATGACGAGAAAAATGGAGATTGGGAATCGGAAGACGCCATTGAGCGTTATCAAATTTACATACTGTTTTAGATTTCATCCATTATAGTTTTGGAGAGTAACGGAGTTGATGAATGATGAGTCACCCTGTTTGCTACAACACTTAATAGGAATTGCTCTGATAATCCAATTTTTGTTTCAACTTGTATTTTACAATTATCATAGATACTCACGATAGTAATCCTCCACAGTTGGTACTCCTCCATTGCATAAGATTTCTATAAAATATATCAAAATGACTCGATCGAAAGCTTAATGCAATTCTATGAACCAAAGGGATTCAGGCTTATTATACTCGATAGATTTCTCTCTAATCTGCTCATTACGATGACTGCGTTGTTGCTTGATCTACCTCTTCTAAAGTCTTGTAGTTTCTCTGCAAAACCTATGTAGCTGAGTACCAAGTTAGTAATTATTTTTTGTTAGTTTTAGACCTGCTTCAAGGAGATTATTTCCCTGTAATGCTTGGGATTTGTTGGTTAACCTTTTTTGAACTTTAGAATTAATATTTTACGGCGTTTTGGGAAGGTATACTGTTCAAGAATCATTCGCATTAGTTTAAACAACTTTTTAGTCAATTTTGGCCCCCATGATTCATTAGCTCATTAAGTATCTTGTCCTGACCTGGAGATTTTATATTTTTTAATTCTAATAGTTTTTTCTGACTTTTTCAAATGTGATGGTTGCATCATCGTTTATTTTTGAATTTTTCTGTGAGGGAGTTTGATGTACATGATCACTTTTTAATAGCACTTTTTAATCATTTTTTAATATGGACATTCAACCTAAGTTTTTTTATTTATGATTTGTTTCAATCAATTTTCTCATTCCAGCTTTTTCATGTAACATCATACACCAGATTTGTTTATGTAAACCAAGGAAGTCGCTTTCCATTAGTTTGGAGAATATTTCCTAAAGGTCTCCCTTTATTTTCTTTTATTAATATGTCAATGTTCCTTCATATTGAAATCCTTAATGACTTGCTTAATATCTTCTGCCCTTGGCCTTCCTCGGTTACTATTCGTAGTATGTACCTTCCAGTATTTATTTATTTTCCATAGCCAACGTAAAGAGCTCTTAAGGCATTATACATCGGAGAATCTAACAATTAAAAGCAGACGAATGCAAATAACCATGCCCTGAGTGGTGAAAAATCCACCAAGATGGTACTCGGACATGCGACCCTTGGGTTAGCAGGCGAAGACTTTAACCGCTGCCACCAACCGCTGAGGCGGTCAATATTTCTGTGCGGCTATTATGTCTCAGAATCCACGAAAGTATCGCAGCGAAAGCCTTGTAAATCTAGTTCCATCATATTTTCACTAAGAAAACTAGCTTTGACAGAGAAAAAACATTTAAAAATTTTTGCCTATTAGAACAAGCAAAAAAAAACAAAATATCCCACTATTTTTCATTCGTCAATTCCCTCCCACGTCATAGACGTACAAGCATAAACGCAAACTACCCTTTCACTGAAAGGGGTGAATCGGTCTCTACTAAGCGAAAAGAGCCTTTACTCTGTATTTGTAAATGTATTCAGCATTGAAGAGTGGCGGAGAGGGTGCTACCTGATCCGAGTGAAACCTGATGACTTTTTCACTATTTATCGAACTCAAATAACACAATTGATTGAAACCATAATCGGGGAGAAATATTTCCAGGGGCATTTTTTACAAAATTTACGTATTTCTATCCTACATGATTTTTTCTACAGTTTCATCAAGAGGAAATTTTCCATTCAAAAATCCCCTTTTTGGATCGTTAATTTAACTCAAGGGTAAAATTTACGTATCACTTCGGGAATGAACATGGCATTCCTGGAGCAAGGGAGTACAATTTTAATTTATTAAAATATTATTAGGTATAACTAAGTGTATTATGTGAATACGTAAAAATATTTTAAAAATCTCCATGCTACCATGGTAGGTTGGATAACATGCATACAATTAAGGTGATATATTGCAAGGCAGACAAAATTTAAATGTCATTTTCCGCGTACGATTAGGGACCATAATAGCTATTATTGAATCCACCAATAATGATGATGATGACGATAGGCAGCGTTCTTGTCATGCTCTTTACAATTTATGTTTTTCAATTTTCAATATCTGCATGGATGCTAGTTGATTTTATGTTTGGTGTCTGTATTAAAAAAAATAGCATGTTAGCTTGAATTAACACTAAAAAATAGTCCCCGTGATGTATGAGTGGAATGTCTATCCCACATGAGTAGAAAGATGATTAGAAGCCTTATTGCATGTGGAGGTCCCTTCCACGTATGTTACTCAATTTAGCGTAATATTATATTTAGTAAAATAGATAATATCAACAGTGAGACATTGTGTTTGATGATTAGTTCATGCCTGGTGTGGTAATACCCCTTACCATGCATTATTCAGATGACTTGCAGGGTACCTCGTAGGCGTATACTACTTAGATGAAGTTTAGGAATTTGGAGCCCATGTTCAAGTCGAGTACCGAAATAAATACCTTTAGGGCTAACACTTCAATGATAACCCAATATTTCAAGACATTTGGTTTTATTCAGTAAAGAAATGTAAACAAGTTGATAATAATTCGTATGTCAGGAACTTTTTACGGCCAATCAATGTGTAAGCAGTGCTGAGAAGGGTAAACAGAGTGAAAATTGAACCTTCAGTAGCAACGAGAACAGTATCCGCCCATATTTTAAAAAAATACTGTACTTCTTAGGTCCCCCTCATTTATGTTTTCTTCTCTTCATGCGGAGGTTCGCAAGCCAAAACTGACCCAAGTTACGTCTCTGCAGCTACTCCAGCAGATGCTATCGAGGTGACCCGAAAAAGGGCCTCAATCTGCCCGGAGTTGCTGACTCAGCCTTCGGCATTATGACGCCCAGCCGGTTGCGGCGCCATTTTGTCGTCAGCATCGAATCGAAGGGGGAGGTCCAAGGCATGAGGAATGGCGTTCACGTGGGGAGGGGGGGAAGGAGGTGGCGATGGGAGAGGTGGGGGGGAGAATCCGCACGGGCCGGGGGCTCGGGAAGCTGCAACGCGATTGATGTATGGCGGACGCCCTCCGCCGTGGTATTGGGGGAAAGAGAGAGGGGCGAATGGCTGGGGGTGAGAAGTGGTGGGAGGGGTTGGGAGTCTGGGAGGTGGGGTAAGTGAGACAGTTTTCTGCCGCGTGCCCCGAAGGGGTGGAGGAACGGGGGATAGAGAGGGGTTGGAACGCATCGCATCCCCCTTAGGAATGGGAATAAGGGTTGGCTGGTATCGAGGAAGGCGAGCGAGACAAACACAGCTCTATCCAGTTTCGCCAGATATTGTCGCACAGTGAAGTCTTACCAAACTACTATTAGTTTACTTAGTCCTTACCATTAGTTTAACGCGCGGTACTTTAGATCAATCGTTGCAGGTTTACTTTGTGGATATTCATATTAATCAAATACATTATCTTTGATTAGCAATGTGCTTTTATTTAGA
The DNA here is from genome assembly GCA_963573305.1 of Pyrrhosoma nymphula. Taxonomy (NCBI): domain Eukaryota; kingdom Metazoa; phylum Arthropoda; class Insecta; order Odonata; family Coenagrionidae; genus Pyrrhosoma; species Pyrrhosoma nymphula. The sequence continues at coordinate 27,856,813 of OY754328.1, forward strand.
ATCTTCAAGTACACAAAATGGTATTTTATATTATTTAACATAGGTATGCTTATCATAAAAATTCTTTGTATTCATGATTAAATAAAATACTTCAAACGTTTCTACAAAATATTTTTTGTACGACGCTTTGCACCGACGCGTCTGGACGCCGTAAATCGGTGAAGTGCGTCGTGCAAATAGGCATTTGTAGAAAAGCACTATGTAATTTACTTAATCATGAATACAAACATAAATAATTTCTACGAAGTGAAGCCTGCCACTGTCAAGTTAATAACAATTCTTATTTTACCTGTTTACAGCATAAAAGTAAGTTAAATGAACAGTTAAAAATCGCACGGTGCTGGTCCCGAAAAATATAATGCCGATATTTTGATCTAAGATTCCAAATCTCTAGATATTTTGTGGCCCAAAATATGAGGAAATTCGTGGTGACTCAATGAGAAAACTTTCAAGGTCTCTACAACTTTTTTGTCGCATAAGCCTCAGGTACCTCAGGTGTTCACAACACATCAACTTCCTCAGACATGACGTATTTCAAAATACAGTCGGATGTAAATATTGGTTGTGAAAGCTCAACCATGCGATCTTTTCCTAGAGGTTTTGTATTTTGAAAGAAAAGAAAGTAAGCGCATTTTCTGTGGGGGGATTTTAACTGCATATCCTACATTATGGAGTAAAAAAGATACCTTTATCTATTAGAAAAATTGCAGAAGACACGCATTTCCAAAATTGTGACTTAACAAACATTCTGACTGAAAGCAGAGGAATGTTGCTTAAGTGCTACGAAAAAGGGAAGGAAAAGTAGAACAATATTGCATATTCTTGTAACGCCTTAAATATATTTCCAGGGAATTGCAAATCTGTTGTTATATTTGTTTTAGTATGAAGCTATCAATAAATTTTAACGACCATTATTAACAAAATGACCTGAGTTTTTTTTTTTAATTCTCTTAAAAATTTGACGGATATGTTTGAATAGCTACATGTGCATCGTGAACCATAATGCAAATTCATAAATACATGCTCAGTAGCATTTAGTAGCATGTGATTCACTATCGAATCAGATTATTACTCTGAAGGGGTTAAAAATATATTAAAAACTCAATTTTTATCACTTTTATAGGTAAATAAGACTAGACATTGGTGATTAATATTTCCATATTATTATTACTAACACCAGCTCTCATGAGTTAGTGTTAAATGGTTTGGCTTTCTCGTGAATTTGTGCATGTTTCATAACAATGCATTCCCCTATTTATGGCCTAGTTTTTTTCATTGTTCTCCTGAACGCTTTTTATCCTCACTAAGCGGCCAGAAAATCGTTGCATGGTTCGAAATGGAATTGAGACGAGTATTGCATGTCTGGTGTGGAATCTCACGGCGGCTCGCACCCCAGCCTTGCACCGTACTTCGCAGATGTGCATAGACGATGTTGTGCATGTCAGGTGAGGTGTTGCTCCCTTTGAAGAAACCAAACGGTGGCTTGCGGGACACAACGTAAACTCGGATTGAATATTCCGCGGTTAAAAACCGTGCCTTGATTACATCCTAAGTTCGCATTCATGCCTTAATTTCGTACTGCGCAGCACCGTAGCCCCATCCATTGGGGACGTAATGAGGACAATGTGGACGGTTGGGAGGGGTCTTAAGTGCGCTTGCGAGAGTGGGGAATGGGTGAGTCGCATCACACGCACATAAACGCGGAAGGCAGTTGCGGAAGAGGAAGAAGGGTCGAGCTCGTGCCGCCTGCTATTATTGCGGAGGAGAAATAAGGGGCGAAAACACCGCCCTGCGGGATACATACACAGCACGATGCGGAAGGGTTGCAGGGGGATGTGGTGGGGGAGGAAGAGGGGCTGCTGTGGCCTTCATTTGTGGCTGGGAGGGTGACGGGGACGTATGAGGGTGGCTGCGGAAGTGGGATGGGTGCACGCGCTTCTTCTTTGCCCTTCTGGGTGGGGGTGAGGGATGGGTGATCTCTGGATGCGGAAGATATTTCGCTCGCGCGAGCCACACAAGGGGGGATGAGGCATTGAGGGAGAGAGAGGGTGGGGGATGAAGGCGAGGGGGGTAACGAGTAAGAGCTGCATCTGCTCCAAGCGGGGCGCTTTTGGGTGGGGAGTGGGAGGGGATACGCTTTCACGAAAAAGGATTTCGGCGGGGACGAGGGGCTGTGTCGAAAGGGGTGGAGTGCCAGGGTTTCTGGTGTTTTGGGAGATCTCGACGCCCGCGCGCACGCGGGGGTTTTTGCGATCTCTCTCTCCGCAAACCCTTTCTCTCCACGCCACTCTCCTCCCTCCTTCGCAAAAATCTGCCATTGTTGTCGACCGGTTGCCTTGGCACCCGCCTCTCCTCCTCCCCCACTCCCCGACCCCCACTCATCCACTTGTCAGCTCTCCCCTCTTCCATATTTTCCCTTTCCTTCTTCCTCGACCCCCCCCACCCTTTCACCCCTCCTCCAAACTCCAGCGTCCTCACCTCTTGAATGGCGTGTATTGCCTCGGGACCTCCCCGACTTACTGGGACGCCGGTTCGAATACGGAGAAGAGAGAAGAAAGTCCTCATTCTCTGTGCGGTGAAATGTTTTCCCTCTCGCTCCCCGCGCACCAAAGATGCTTACGGTGTTGCTTTGTCCGCTTCGGATGAAGCTGCCGCGGCGCACGGAGCCTCTTTTTTTTGGACCGCCACCATTCCGCATGGGATATATCTGCCAACGCTTCGGCAAATCGCTGTGCAAAGGCGAAAATAACACGCGCGTCCACCTGGCGCACGTTTGACGGACCAGAAAAGCTTCCTTTCGTCGGCCACGGAAGACTTGATTATACACTTCTTTTCTAAATTTTTGTAGACATCTGTCTTCCCAACATATTCGGGAAGATGTAATAATTCCGATGATTAATGATTTTCCCGTCTGCAGATGAAAAACGTATCAGATCTTCATCAAACCTGGCCCCTCTCATTGACATCTACCTAGGAATAACAACTTATTTTGTTAGATAGGATATCGATCCGGCATTTATTCCTGAATTCCTTTGTTCGATTCCATTCTCTGCAGTGCAATTCTCCAACAACAGAGCTTCGAGTTGGCTTGCAGAGCACTATGTCGATATAACTGCTTAGATGCCAAAGCCCATGTTTGTTTTAAAGTTATCACTGTCTAATAATTAAAATTAATGAAGTTCTGAGGCATATAATAAATTTCAATAAACCACGTGGTAAACGTACAAACACTCACTCACCCAAAGCACAGGAATAGAGGATGGAGGAAATGTAATAATAGATGCTTAAGGGCAAAGTATATCCTGAGAACTGCACTGCGAAAGTTTGTAGGAAATACGTTGCTAGGCCAATTCCTAAATGAAAACCTGAATAAGATCTGCAAGAGAATGTGAGGGCAAATATTTAAACTTTTATTATTTATTTAAAATTTTGTAAACTAGAATAAAGTAGTTAATGCAAAGGCAAGGTAAATATTTTAAACTGCTTCTTTAAATACGTTAACAAATGGCAAAACTATGCCTAACTTTGAACACTCTCATTGGTAAACAAATGGATGACATAATTATCTCAATCGTCTCAGGCTCAACTTTGTGGAAGTTCATTTTATAAATGAAAAGGGAAACTTTGTTTTATTCCACCAATTTATTTTATTGTACTACTATATAGTTTCGACGCAGCGGAGAGGTACCAGAAGATGCCGCAGCTGCGTCGAAACTAGTAGTACCGTAAAATAAATTGGTGGAATAAAACAAAGTTTTCCTTTTCATTTATAAGGATGACATAATAATTAAATATAATAGGATGATCAAATAACTGCAGACCATAGAGAGGGAGACATTCTCTGGTAAGGAAGATATTAGCATGAGGTCTTGAGGAGATATACTCCATATATTCCACCCTTTTTAGAAATAATATTACAAAAGTCACTATAGGTAGGTGACGCACCGAAACACTCAAAAGTATCCCATATTACACCCATCTTTCTGAGTAGAAGAAACAAGATCCAGGAAATCACTGACTGATATTGTAAGAAACCCTTTATTAAAGAATCACTGAACGAACATTTGTGAATAACAAAAATACCTCCTGAAAAGTAGAACTTTTTTATTGAAAACCAATAATTTTATTAAGTAGACGATGTAAAAATACACTTTGGACTCTGTCCACGAATCGAGAGAAATGAAAAAAACCACGTAGATGCAGTACTCTCCGACTTCAAGGACGTATTAAAGAAGGCTACGTTCAACACGCTACTATTTACACTGCATTCCTACGGAATCAATGACTAATTTGTCTTAGAGTAAAATGGAAGTTGTTCCGGCGTATTTATGGTAACAGCCGGCATCCCTAAGAGTATTTTAACTTCCCCTCTCTTATTCCTGATATACAAATGAATAATAAATATTTTTCATCTTAAAGAATAATATTGCTTCTTAAATTGAGGACATAAAATAAGACTACTTCTTCTTAGAAATCTACCGAGAAATTACTAAAATGCTGAACTTCAAACTCTTTTGTCAGACAAGAAAAGCGTAGGTCCTTGGTGTCAGTGTTGGGGACTCGAACCAAAGGCAAAGTAATGCATTGAATACTCTTAATACAAAAGACATCAAGTCAATCCCATCAATAAAGCTAGAGGCTGAGTATTTATAAACGTAGAGTAAGGAGTTAAATATTTGTAAGTCACAATAACTTCGAATCTATATTGATGTAAACACATTCGAAATATTCGTCGAAATGAATTACTGAGGCTATGATTCATCAACCCATACGTGGGAAAGCCCGCGGACGAACAGGTCAAGGAGAGATGTTATTTTGGCCTAGTTCGCCCTCACCTCGAGCGAATACTTGTAACCATCATAGAAGGGTTTATTCCCCGAATAGAACAAAAAAGAAAGCGAATCTACTTTGAAAACACCACCGACACACGCAACTGTTTCAAGACTAGGTTGGTTGGTTATTTGGGGAGGCGATCGAAAACTGAAGTTATTTGCATCAATGAAGACTGATGGCTAAGGATAGCGCTGTACTAGGAATAGGAAGTATGGAGAGAAACCCAGCGTCGACAATAGCCTGCTCATAACGAAATGCGCCAACGGAACTACAGTTTAACGTCCCATCCGACGGACGTAGAACTGCAATTGAAGTATTCCCCAAACGTCACTCAAGAAGGGATCATCTGAAACTTCTCCGTCATTGCTGGAATACAAACTCAAGCTCTCAGGATAGAAAGACAGTGCTGAAGCTACTTCTCTAACCTGATTTCTTGATTACTGATATGGGAGCTATTGGAGATTATTAGGCTCAGCGGCAGAATAATGTTACTTGATAAACTCAAGTTGCGAGAATATAGCGCGAAGGATATTATTCTGACTTCAAGCTGTATAAACCTGAAGATTGGACAAATGCAGCACGATAAGAAGGATAGTCGACCAGATTGGCACAAGAATTCTCATTTACCACATACCACACACGGCTACAACACAAACAAAAAATCAGCACATTGGAATAGCCCCTCTTTCTTGTACTCTCTTCCTCTCTCGTTAATTTACATATATTTTCCCCTATTTTCTTCATGGCTGGTGAGCTAAGACCCCATGCCACATGTCCTTGTAGATGGCAGGGTATTAATTAAATGCAAACATTCAAACAGAAAATTTTCCTACTGCATCTTAAATATAAAATCTATACAGGAAAGATCAAGCAAGAACTTTAGGAGGAAGTATTGCATTTTCCCCACGTAATAAAATATTAAATTTAGACTTAATAGACCTTTATGAGTTCCAAGCCGATATTTTCTGATGACCTCAATAACATTTTAAGAAACATGATATACTACGTTAGCTTAGATCATGAGAATAAAATTAGGGAAATAGACTGTAGAACTGGACGGTTTGATATGTGATTTTTCCTGCGAACGATAAGAGACCATAATAGCTTCCCATGAGACTTTTAACCAGCTTTGTCGATAGGTATTGTAGATAATTAGTTGATTTACTCCCTAATACGTGTACCCTAGAACTGACCGCATGCCGCGCATGTTTACAGCATAACTCTCGCATTTCTGTCCATTTATGTAGTTGCAAAACAAATTAATCATAAAAGGTCCCTCTAACATTGCTAACATACCTATAGTGAAGTGCATGTTGATGAAATTCCCCTCCTGGGAAGTATTTGCAGGATTTTGGCAATTCATTAATAGTCGTAGTTTCTACAACCTTGTTAGAGTACTGCTTGTTGATGATAAATCACTCCTTGCCATACACCCTTGAGGTGGCTCGCAGGGTATTATGTAGATGTAGATAGAGGTAACTACAATTCGTGGTCTCAATTGTAGCTTGTTGAAACTTATTCATACTCGAAATGAAGCGTTTAAACTTGGTAATTCCAAAGTGCTTTCTTTCAAATCCTGAGCCTGGTATCAAAATAAGACGTAGAACGTTATCTTAAGATTGTGACTTCAGGTCACTGGGATTATAAAATAGCTTATTTTGTTACTTTTTACACGAATATGGCGTCTTAAGCCGAAACCCGGATCTTGATTTTGTGGAACCGCCGAGTTTTGAAGGTGGATTTCAAGAAAGTAGCTCTGTTTGTATCAACAAAAGCTATGCACTTTGAATCACTAGTTAGCATTAAATGAATTAAAAGAAACTACCAAAAACACAGTGCTGTAGTCGACCTACCAGTGTCAGTTCTCCTAGTTAGTTGCTCGCTAAAATGACTGAGCATCAAGTGGTGACCCTGGAGATAACTTTAAACGGAAGAACGCCTTGGTAGGTGGCATGAACGATGCATATGTAGATGAAGGTAACTAAAACATCATTATTTATAAAAATTATTCATGCTGACACACAATATCGGAAGTTGATTCAGTTGATAAGATATTTGCGATGCTCATTTTTTCGAACCATGTAGGAATCACTTTCCATCAATTAATATTATAATTATAAGATCATCTATTTTGCTACATTTTACCTGACGAGGTAAGAAAAAAAGAGAGCTGATTCTTTCGTGTACATTAATGAGTGAGTCAGGGATTTTCCCAGTTTCGACGCACATGCATCAACAAAACTCGAAAACTGTGATACAAAAATAAGTGGCGCATTTGGCTTACCGATGGGTGTGGTAGCGTCAAAGATGATTTCTTTCTAGCTTAACTGCGCGTATATTGGTCAATACCAGAGGTCTTCAAAGTACGGCCCGCGGGCGACATCTGGCCCGCAAGATGATTTCATCTGGCCCGCAGAAGAATTATGCGGAAATGCACCGCATAATTTTCGATTGAATGGGCACTACTTGTAAGCAATAAGAGTTTCAAAATTTAAATCTCAATTCAAAAAGATTTTAACAGCACAAATAGTAACATCATTCATATGTATGGTTTAGTGATGAAAATAAGAGAATTTGCTGGTAGTGTTCGTCATCAGTACACGGTAATTAAATTTCACCTACTCTGTAAATAGCTAATAAAATTTTCTGATTTCGATAAAACTACTATCTAGTGTTCCCTATTTTTTTTACTACGGCCCGCTGAAAAGTGTTCAAGTACCCATTGTGGCTCTCATTACGATAAGTTTGGAGACCCCAGGTCTATACTATACTATTGGTCCAGAAGTGCTCATCGTTGGCTTTGAAAAGGAAATTGTTATTTTTCCTCGATGTCAAGGGGCAAAATTTTCAACTTGTGAGGCAAAATTTTCTTGAAAACTTCTGAATCGCTTTCATTCATACTAAAAAAAAGATAAAAAACGAAACAAAACAAATACATGCGGCATAGACTTCTTACGCAGCTTTATAGATAACGCCGAAATGATTTACTGGCTCATAACCCATCTGCCGCGACAGTGCGAAAGAGATGTATCATGCTTAAAGTATTTGTTTTCGTATCGGTATATATTTGCTGCCTTGAATCAAAAGACGGGAGATACACGAGAGTTGTTGACAAGGAAGCGCTCAGAATTCGCCGCAAGCAATTTTAAAGCAGTGGCGAAGGCGTGAATTCCTCCCTCCCCTAACCAGAAGATAAGACGAAATACACACATTGAATGGGTGAGAGAATTTGCTCAAGGAATACATCGGCGTCAACGTCGTAGGCGCGGCAAATAACAGCCACGGGAATTAAAGTGATATCCACGGAGCCGTGGCCGAAACTTGCTAGGGAAATGTCTTCCTTTTTCGCACCTGGGGGTGTGACATTTCATTCAGGAAGCGGCGGCAGATTATTCATGCTTAACCTTTTCTGTCACTGGTTTTTGCGTCTATCCTCGACACGCAAGAGCCTTCAATACATGTCGGACAGTGGGAAAGGGCATAAGGATGACTATTCTATGACACCTAATTGTAAGCTGTCATTTACGGCTTGAGAGTTGAATGGAACCGTACATCTGCAAAACGTTGCTGAAGCTATTGCCACGAAAATCGTATCAGCCGCGATAATTATCGACGAGCAATTCATATGAATATCAGGTGTTACGTAAACCAAAAAGACTTCACGTATATTGCTGCGAAGTGACCATTTGAAGTCGGTACACCTTCATACATGGAATGACTGCTACAAGAGCTCATGCTGCTTTTTGAATGTTATAGGGAATCATTCGCAGTTATCAAGTCCAAATGGTTTGATGATTGTTAATTATCTGTAATAAAATCTCGGTTGACAAATGAATTCAGACAATCACAATCTTGTTCCAACATCCACGAATGTTAATTTATGCACGTCACTCCGAAAATGTCATTCCTGGAATTAGCATAAACGGTTCGCCAAGTTCATCTCCCATAAATTTTCATAATATGTAAATGCTACTTTTTATGTTTAAACAACGTCTTGTCGCTTTATTAAGACTTAATTTCGTTTTTAAACATCAAAGAGCTACATTTCATCACATTAATATTGAAAAAGGAAATATAATACTCAGAGTGAAATACAGATTTTTCATATTTGTGCTAGATGCTTCAAGGTCATCCCTTGTCTAATTTCTCTCACTAAAGCACACATGTGAAGCTGAATTCAATTGTTGATTTAATGCCATCTGCATTTACTAAAAAAATACTATATTTCATTATTACACCTTGATCGAGAAGGGCAGACAGAATAGGGGTATTATATCATAATTGTGGTCATAGATACTACAAAGTAATTTATGCATGAAAATCTTGTGCTTAGTAAATGGGTAGCAATGAATAAACCTGACTCCACAAACATCAAATAGCGTTACAGCTGGAAAAAATTTGTCGTAACACACCAAGCCTGGGTCTTCAGATTCATAAATGGCCGGGGAATACCCGATGCGAGAAATATGAAATAGTGAAATGTGTGGCCAAGTATTCAATCAAAATTCTTTACATGTAGGGATTTTAAAACCACTTCAACATTTATGTTTTAAATTTAGACTCTATTCATTTTCAATTACACTTGAAATCCAGAAACAAATGATTTATCAAAATCATTTCCAATATTGACCATTTTACTTTTTTTTTGTATTTACTTTGACAACATTCTCAAACATCTACACTTAATGTCACGTATTTGATGCCTGGTAAAAAGCAGTTCCATTTTTCTTAAATATTGACGTTTAATGAGGTTGAAATGTATTTTTAGAACGTTATGAATAAAATTATAAGGAAAAATACCGTCTTAAAATTATACTGTTTCCTATTAAAATGCGATTTTTAAATTTTAAATGTGACGATGACAGGTGTAACGTAGCTATAGTTAAAATATGATATCAAACCATCGATGTGATATGAGCCACCACACAATTTTCTTCATGTGAGCTACAAAGCTTGCCCCATCTGCCTAATTTTTTCACGCTTTTGGTTAGCATGACCGAATTTCTATCGGTATTCCTCCGGAATCATTAGCGGTTGCCCCATAGACGGGTGTATTTGGCGGAAACGCAAACAAACTCTTCAAAAACAAGCACAATGACTGTCATTTAAAACGATACACTTGCCTGAAACTTGTTTGTTGAAAAGTTTGCGAACTTGCCAATACTACCCCATCACTTGTATAGAAGCAACCACTTCCATAATCTGGTGGGACCATCATGTGTCTCGTGTAACTCAAATCATTTTTTTACGGAGAAAATAAAGGAATGCCTAACAAATAGAGATATTGAGAGTTTCTAGGTTTCATGAACAGTCCATTAATATTTCGCATGCCACATTCTTTTAAAATGTACTTCACACGAAGTACCGTGAAGCCACCCACAGGGTGTGGCACGGGAATAAACGCCGAAATATTTAACGCTTGAGATAAAATAGTTTAGCAGACCAAACTTGCTCAACTGTTCAGGCCTAGAGATGAAATTAACTCCATGACTCCATCGTAGGATTGGGCTAAAAGGATTACATTTTAAGAATACCTATTGCGTATTACATCGAAAGCTTGAGGATTACCGAAAGCATTATCCGTAGAATTTTGTGACAGTGGCAATTATCAGTACACATTCCTACGTCATAAACTAATATCGATCACTCCACTGTAGCCGATAAGGAGCTTCGGGATAAGATGCCCCCGCAAACTGTTCCTCCCAAATCTTTCCTTATTTGCTTAATTATTTGATGCCGTAAACAGTTAAGCAGAAGTCAACATTCCGCTTGCAGGAAGCGAGTAAACAGAAACCTTCCGTCATCTCCCGACGCGACGTGACCAGAGAAGCCCAACAACAAGTTTATGCGGCAGGGGATAATGTTTGGGCATCCGCTCCAAGTATTATCCAAGAAACGCCGAACAGCTCGATCGAATATCGGAACGGACGACAGTAGTTTCGGTGGTGGACTTAGGAAATGGGAAAGGGGAGATCAGCTCCTTCCTCGAATCGACGGAAGCAAAGGCTGTGAGAACTATGCACTCAACGAGAAGGTTAAGAATGAATCGGAGAGTTTCCGAGGTGGAAGAAAGAGAATTAGTTTTGGGTTAATGAGTGTGGTTGCCGAGAATGATTCCCGCATGGTAGGAAATCTTTAGCATACCTCCAAAGTAAAAACATAATTCAAGCTTAAGATGATAATCGGCGAATTCACTTTGTGGAAATGAGACATTACAAATCAAAAGAATACTATTTCTTATATTCCAAGATTTATTTCTTCAGAAACAACCCATCCTAAAGGAAAAAAGGGTAGAGAAGACATTGTCAGAAATTTTTTCCGTAAACCTATTAATAATGCGGCGGGCATACCGTCGATACATAGTTGGGAAATTACCGGCCAAGCTAATCGTAAATTGCAATCTACTAAATGAGTACTTGGCAAGTGCGACGATAAAGTTAGGAAAATCAGCTACTTCTCCCTTGTTAGACCCCAATTGGAATACGCTGCCAGTATTTGGGATCTTTTTGAGGTTGGCTTAAAAACTGAGTTAGAACGTGTACAGCGAATATTGGAAAGATAAGTTAAATGATGTTATGATAATATCGTTAGTGTTACTGACCTTTTGCAGCAACTGGGATGGGAATCGCTTTCAAATTGTCGATTAAAATTTAGACTAAATCTATTATATAAGTTCCAAACCCATTTATTTTCTGACGACGTTAATAATATTTTACGAAATCCGACATACCACGGTACATCAGATCAAGAGAATAAAATTAAGGAACTATACTGCAGAACGGACAGATTTAAAATGCAATTTTTCCCGCGAGCGATAAGAGACTAGAACTGCTGCCAATGAGACTTTTAACTAGCTTTGTAAATAGGTAGTTAAGATAGTTAGTTTATTTACACCCTAATACTTGTATGCTCATCTGCCACCTAGTATTAATAGCGCGCCGTGGATGTTTTCAAAATAACTCTTGTATCTCTGAACAATCATATAGTTGCAAAATACATTAATACTAACGGTCCCTCTAAAATTGGTAGCATATTCATAGTGTATTGCATGCTTGTGAGACTCCGCCTCCTGACAAATATTAGCGATTTATGGTAACACATCAATGGTCGTAGTTACACTAACTTTCACAGGGATTAGTGTAATGAATGTTGGTGACTACTCACCCCCTGCCACACACCCTTGAGGTGGCTTGCAGGGTATTTTGTATATGTAGATAAAACCGATCGAGGCACTCAATAAGGCGTGGAACATACAAAGAATTATTCTTTTAATTTATAGCGTACCAAATCTGTGAAGATTTTCGAACTGACAATCTTACTATTTCAATACCTATTGATTGCTATAATTTAAGTTAGCTAAATACAAGGCACCTTCGTTCACTGATAAAATATGGCCCACTTTACTTATTTCGCATCCAAGTTACTGCAGTGAAAGAGAGTATTCCTTTCAAACGCTTTGAGATGAATTTCTTGCAATGAAAATTGAGCTATTGATCTGAGTATTAAGAGAAGTAGTTATTTTTTCTATTTAAACTTTTTTCTATTTTGTGAATAATTTTCTCAGAAATGATTTTATGATGTAAATAAAGTCTTGTTGGGTTTTCTATCGGGTCAGAGATTCCATTTATTCCGACGTTTCGAGGTCCAACTCGTTCCGCGTCGTCAATGATGTGGATTACGGGGAATGTGTTCGTCCGTTGATTCTTGTTGAAACACCCGTTGTAAAAGGTCAGCAGAGATGTTCTTGGGATTATGGAAATAAATAAGTAAACGTGTCGGACCTCCGACCGGCTGCAGACCCGAGAAGACTTCATTCAGCTCAGACGCGGGGAAAGCACCAGATTCTTCTATTTGTCGTGACTTTTTTTTACGTTACCGCTTGAAGCTATTTTGTATTCATGCAAAGTTTTTTCTATAATGAGAACTCTAAAACAGACTTAGTGAGGATTACTTACCGAAGTCTTTCTTTTCACTATTGATAATTGGAAGCGAAGTTAATTTTTCTGTATATCAAAACAGTTACTTTAACAAAGATTAATTCTATAGAACAGGTGATATCTCCAAAAGATGAATAAAGTTCAATCGACACAAAACTACATCGGGATTGAGCATAAATTCTTCTCGGGGTGCACACTGGGTCAGGTCCTCAATCTCTGTAGACGTTTTGATGGACGACTTGCTCATCATCTTCAGGAGCCCTGAAGACGATCAGCCAGTCGCGCATCGAAGCGTCGACAGACATGGAGGACTTGACTCAGTGTGCACCCCGAGAAGAATTTATCTCTCAAAATTCGCCGTCGAAGAATCATTTCGTACGATATACATACATGCACATAATATAAAAAGCAAACAAAATGATCAATAATTGGTAGCTTTAGTGTTTTCAGGCTCCCTGAGGTTATCTCACATTTCAATTTAGGTGCAGTAAATCGAGTTTAGGGTAACGCGTTTAGGGTAAAAGTCGTGTAAAATTGCTTGGGTATTTCACTGAGAAATGCAGTACATGATTATGCTTAAAATATGAAAATTGGATCAGTATTCGAAAAAATTCGAAATATTTCGTAATGTACAGTACAAAATGTACAAATTTCGTAATGTACAAAAAGAGAGAAAAGGCAAAAAATATGAATTATCCCATTGTTATTTACAAATATAGCCATCGGAAAAGGAGTCGCTGAGAGCAACGCTGGAACTTTTGGGAAAACTTATTAGCGCCACTGATAGCGGCGTTGGCACTCAAAACGATTCATGGCCGCGGTCGAACCCGAACCTGCGGCCAACACAAATATCTCCGTCTACGACTACTAGCTACCTTGCCGGCCACCTCAAGGGTGTGTGGCAGAGGGTGATTCCACACCAGGCGTGCACTTTCCGTGTAACACACTCATGATGTTATTAGCAATTTCTAGTAAATATACGTATCCTTATGTTAAACTAATTAACGTAACTTTTAACTTAAAATGAACGTAAATTAACGGAGGGGACTTTACATGCAAAACATTTATAACCATCATTCTACTGATGCGAGATAAGCATTGAGCTCATACATCATGGGGACCATTTGTTAGAGTTCAGTCATCCTTGCATGCAAATACAACATTACGGACCCGCCGAGCATAACTTTAATTAGCAATCCAATACAGATATTGAAAATTAAAGAAAGAGAAAGTAAATGAAAAGGACCATAATAGCAAAGCTACCTATTAACAATACAGGTGCGATGGAATATAGCTATTTAGGTCCCTAATCGTACACGTAAAAGATGAAATTTTAAACCGGTCTGTCCTGCAACCTCTCATTTTATGCGTGTGATCGAATGTACCATAATTTAGCACGGAGTTTTTTAAATGTGGTATTTGGAGAAGTAATTCGCCAAAAATTTACTTATCTACATCTCCGAAGTACCGTACAAGCCACCAATAGGGTGTGTGGCACGGTACTTCGGAGATGGGGATGATTCCACACAAGGTATGTAGCACTCTTCCCAGTCCAAATCAGCACGTTCCCCCCGGCCTCTATGTGCGGATCAAATAGCAGTCAGGAGAACAGCGTGTAATCAAACCAGAAACGGAGAGAGTGCTACGTAGACGAACATGCAGTACACTGGTTAACAGACAACTACTGGTTAATGTTACTAATACTATTAATTTATGAATGCTACGAGATACTACTTAATGCAGAAAAAAATAATACTAATGGGATTTAGCTTATTCTTTAATGTACGCTGTGATACCAATTCCCATCCCGATTTTTGGAATAGCCTCGACTTATCGTAACATCTCTTTACAAACCAGGTCGGTGAGAACGTCGTCCTCTGGGGTTATGCAGCTGAGACTCCGTCCGATCACTTCCGAGAATCGACCGCTCGACCTTGTGCAAGCGTAGAAGTTGCACTGCACGTAGAGAGTTTCTTGAACTTTAAAATGGACCATGTTCCAATCCAGCGTCGCGAAAAGGAACCGCGGGCCATTTAGACGACCCGCAGCCCTCTTATCTTCATTCTAAATCTGTTGTTTAGGGACTACTAACAGGGGAAGTAGGAATGATGAATATTGGCGAATCCATACAAGAAGGAAACTTGAAAGTGTGAGTCACGTTTCGCGAATTCACTGCGTGCATGAGGGAGAACGTACCTAGTTATTTATGTGAATAGTTTTCCAAATACAAATGCTATCGCATGGATACAGAAAACATCAGCTCAAGCAGTGGGTATTCGAAAATCACACAAAAAGTACTAGAATGGGAATCTAAAGCGTGTATCCCAACTGACTGCCGCTGTGGGCTTTTTTTTTACTCTCGATCTACCAGTTGAAATTTAAGATGGCACACAATAGGTGCTGGTAAGCAGGAATTTGGTTACGAAATTCCTCATCGACGTCAATATGCGCGATTAGAAGGCCGTTCTAATCAGAATCCAACTCACTGTCAGTCTCGGGTCTCTTACACCTCCCTATGCATAGATATATCCCATCGCTGTTGCTTGATAACCCTGGGAGGTGATTAAAAACTTGGTCATTTGCATGATTAGGACAGGGGGATAAGTTGGTAGTAAAAGGTTTATTTGAGGAATGGAGGAAGGGTGGAAAGAAACCAGACGTCGACATTAGTCTACTATTACGAAAGGCTCCAAAGAGACCATAGTTAAACTGGCCTAATCGGCTGAGGGAGTACTGTATTTATTTTTTTATTGTTTCACTGTTTTATATCATAAAAACATGCATTATTACTTCTGATAGTCTATTATTTTTAATTTTAAGATTAGTTTTTTCCATTTTATTTTTCCTTCTCTCGATTTTGACCGTGTAAGGACCGCGCAATATAACCCAACACATTAACTTCTGTTTTTTTTATACACTGGCTCTTTTCTTGCACCCTAATCGCTCTCCAATCTTCGCTCTTTTTCCTTCCTTTCGCTTTCTTTTTTCTCCTCCTCTCTCCCGTCCACGTGTTATTTCTTTTCTTCTTTTCCTTCTTCCGGAAACACTAGAATTTTTGCGTTTCTGTTTTTTAATTCTGTATTATGCCTTCCATTTCATTCATTTATATTGTTTCAAGTTAAAGTTATTTACTGGCATCGTCACCATTTAAGTATTTGTTTTAATTTTGTACATATATTTGATGTTTTAAACATACAACTTCCATCAGCATTTAATTTTCGTTTCGCAAGTAGGAATCGGGATTCCGCTAAAATATTTCTGCCGCTGTCGAGATTCGAATGCGTGCACTTCGGAATAGGAAGCCAGTAATATTGTAGCTGTCGCGCCCTACCCGAACCCCACCCTCTTGAATCCTCACGAGAGGTCGTCGCACGGAATCAGCGCCGCAGGCGGACGCGGGAGTGGTGTTGTGGAGATGTTTTTCGCGGCGAATGGGGTGTGTTTCCAAATCGACTGCGCATGTTTGCCCTCTCTCTCCCCATACCCTCTCCTCCTCCCTCCCCTCCCTCCGGTCACTTAACCCCCTAGGGGGGGCGCCAGCAGCGAGCTCGTCGACGGAGATGAAAGCCTTGCGCCAGCGATCGTCAGAATTTTCCATTCTTTTTAGGAGAAAACAAGATTTCGGGTCGGTCGGGATGAGAATGAGGCGACAGAGAGGAGATGAACCTTGAGTCCCTCCCCCCCAACGGCCCTGTGGGCATGGACGGAAGAAAAAGAAGATTACCGGAAAGCACGACAAATCCCGTCATCGCGGAATCATCGGCGCAAGACGCTTGGTGGAGCCCTTAATCAATAAGGTGGTTCCACCGTGAAATGACTTAAATGTCATTTTATTCATATTCTGTCTACTTGTAGAAAAAGTTTTCCTCTATCTGATATGGAAAACAAAATAATACCTTTCCACACTATTTTATTCTATAATTGAACTTGAAATTACATGGTTTTCAATGGGGGAATGAGAGAAACACGGGGAAAAATAGTATTTTTCCATTTAATATAAATGCCATTTTTGCGGAAAACTATTAAAAGAAAGAAATAATCCAGAGAAATTGAATAAAAATAAAATATAGGCATCTTATCACCTTATTTTTTTAGTTATTAGGGAATTACTGCCGTAATTGAAGTCAAAATGCGGTAATTCGTAGGAAATGGCGCTGCAGTCGGCTCCTATGGCTGGAAAAAAGAGCTCCTTTAAAATACATTCGTGGAATAATCTGCATATTTTGTACCTTACTTTTGTGTTTCTATAGGTAACGCATTTCATCAGCGAAAGCAGGACTATTTTGACAAAATATAAAAAATGTGGAATTTAGTATTTTTTTGACTCACACAGTCACGGCGGAACCTCCTTAATGGAATAAGCGGCGATGTCAGTCAGTCGCTTACCATAGGCCATGAATATCTTGGTCGCTTAAGGCAGTTTGAGCGAGATATTTCCTTAGTCATAATGGTGACCATATTCGAATTTTATTTTTTTATTTCAGCGTCCGTAAGTACTATGAAGTAAATGTTGCAATACTATAAATGGCGAAAAAATGTAGTTTTATATGCCAAAGTTTCTCAGTGATTAAATAAATATATCCACATAAGTCTCTAACTTGACTCATTTTTTCACGCCGTACGGTGAAAACGCCTTCACAACAGATGCTTTTTTTGTTGCTATTCTGTGATAAATACTTCGGTGAGTAATTTATTATATTTTAAAAATAGTTTAAAAAACATACAAACTACCAACTGTTAGTTTTTTTACGAAATGTAATTGTTAGAAATTCCTAATTTTTTCAATATTCTCTCTCCGGAGCGTACAGCCGTTATCTATCACATGCAAAGCAGCTTATATTTTTAGGTAAATCGCTCTAAAAGTAGCTGGACAGGGGGTTACTATTTTGATATCATTGGAAATATGAGAGTTTTTTCTTTAAAACGAGGTCAAATTCATCAAATTTTTGGTGAAGTGATAACTCGCTCTAACTACCTTAAGGGTGGTGGATGATACACTATAAAAAGCGTTCGCAGACCATTGGGGTTATCATCACCACAGTACCATTATAGTACATTTTAAAAATCCTATGCTTACGATTCGGGGCCTAAAAGATGGAGAGCGGGAAAAACTTTACTTGTAGAGTTGATATTAATCGTATATTTGACAGAAATAAATGGGTGTGTCGTCTCGTGGACGCATGACAGATGTGGAACTACTCTACTACGTTATATCACTTCACTCCAATATCGTTTCTTCATTTCTCGTTAAGTTGTTTATAGCAAACACAGAAATAAAAAAAACAAAAAAGGTTAATTCATTCAAAAAAACACTGCATCGGGCCAGAATTTAAGGTGTAAAAGAGATATTATCGCTTAAAATGAACTATGAGACAATTAATCTTAGTTAAGCTCCTTAAAACCGTTCTTATACCTGTTCCTCAAACAAATTAATATCAGACATACTCTTAGTGTAAAACAAATATGAGTATTAGAGAGCAATAGTGGTCGTTTACATAGTTTAAATAATGGAAGAGAGTGAAAAAAACGCTAAAATTGTACGCTTTAATTAACTATTATTTCCCAATTTAGAGATGACCACGTGAAAATTGGACGCATTAAAATAAAAATATAATATTTAGGTATATTTCAATCCAAGTCTCGCCGTTGTGTAGGTGTATTTTGTTCATATTTTATTGAACGAAAGAAAATTGATCTGAAAGGAAAATTTTCATTTCTCCCATTTAATTCCGTTGAAGAACGTAATTCTGTTGGTGCTCGAAATAAGGATACTTTCTCAGAGTTTTCGAATTTTTACCGGCGTGATTAGGAACAATCCCTGAAGATTTCAGCCATTCAGCTTGATAAAAAATGCTCAGAAATTTGTATCATAGGGATCTGACGTCATCTTACGTTTTTCCGTCGTGTCGCGTGTCGTTCATGAAAGTTTTGCTCCTCATCAAGCGAACGCGTGTTTACATCGGGTGCTACTGCGGGCGTAAAATAAATGACGACAGTGAAGAAGGTCCACTTCAAACTATCACAAACCTTGCTGAAAATGGGACCTCTTTCACCGGAGCGGTACTTGGTAATTGGGAGTGATACGAAAGCCAATTAATCCGTCGGCGTCATGCAAAGATCAATCAACTTTGAATTCTGTCATTTATCGAGACTAGGTTTCGTAGAATATGTGCAGTCGTGATGACCGAGGAGGATATTATACGCATAATCTTTGTTATAAACCTTCCTCGGCAGGTTGTCCTGCAGGCAGAGCCGTTCTCCCGCCAGGGCCCAGCAGTCAGCCATAATTGCCTCCCCTCCACCATCTTCATAGCTCCTTTGCAAAATCCTTTGGATTTTGCCGAATTTCCATTTCCATTTGCATTTTTGAAAAGTATTCACCTCTCTGTAGGGAGATTTCAGGATGAGCATGCCGATGTGTTGAACGTGAACTGTGACCCTCTGACCAGAAATCATGCAATGCATGAGGGATGTTAATTTGTAAATCGTTCCCGGTATTCCAGCGTACGAAAAAAAATATTGAATAAAATACATCGCTAATTCCTTAAATTGCCTTACCTAGGTGGGCACTCAAACCTGAGCAGGTTTTTGACTTTGGCAAGAGCTCTCCACCATCTTTGCCGGTTTTCCATCATTTCGGTGTCCACCTTCCTTTGTCACATAGTTATCCCTTTGGATCGGATTCCTTTAGAGATGCTTCCAACAATGATGGTGTTGACCATCGGTAGCCTTGTTTCAATGCTTTCTTTGTCATTTTTCTTTCAGTTTTCAATGTATGCATGGGGTGATAGTTGATTCTTTTGTTTTGTGTTTGTATTCTACTATAATAATCACCGATGTGTATATGTCTGTCAGTAACTTTCACACTTTTTATTTGCAAACTTAAGTTATAAATAGTGGTTTTCTGTTATTGAGAAAGGTACCAATAGAAAGAAAATAAAATAAAGGTTCTTATTCCATCAATCGAATTTTGTATTCCGGTCGAAATTCCGAAAATTCGCTAAAACGTAACGATTTTTCGCAATATTTTAGCGTTTTTGTGTCATCATCCCCATAACGACCATAGTTATTGTTTAAGTCAAGATTCCGTCTACATCCATTAACTCAATAATTCTTTTCACTAAATAAATATGAATGGTTTATTACAATCAATGTAAATTATAATATTCTTCCCGTTGATATTCAACGGGCACCTTCTCTAGTTTTATAATAATCTTTGCATGTCAGAATGACTGTCAAGGTATGCAAACGAGACAACTTCGCTGGGTAGACGAGCCATTGTATGTATGTACTATAACACTTCTCCCCGCTTTAGATGCCGTGAATGACTTTGTTTTCTGCAACTAATGTCTCGCAATAAGCATAAATTAGTAGTATTGGTAGTACTAATAGGTAGTGATATCTTGGTCCTGGTACTGCATGTTAGCCAATGTAGCGCTTTCCTAGCTTCTGGTTTGGTTATGAATTGCTCTGCTGACTGCTTTTGGTTCGCGCCTGTCAGTGGCTGAGTGTTTTGTGCCTGGTGTGTAATCACCCCGTGCCACGCACCTTGGAGTTGGCTCGCACGGTATTTGATAGATGATGTTTCCATCACAGTCACGGTCACCTAGGTGGTCGTTTTTCCCTCGGCCATCCCTCCAGTATTGTCCTCAAAGTTAAATTTCTCTCTCTACACGTGTCCTACCCGTCGCAATCTTTTACCCATTGTGCGATTATGATTGGTTCTGTGTAATCATTATTTCTGAGCAATTACGATTGATACAATCTCAGGAATTTTTCGGTGTAACATACAGCTTCGTACGGGGGAAATCGACAACGATAGTCATCATGTATGTGTATGTATTCAGAAAGTTAAGACATCACCGAAATACGGAAAAAGTTTTATCTCCGACAGGAAATCCAGCTTTATACCACAAAGGTATGATTTCTTGACTCCATCTGTGTGATTTTTTTTATACAGGCTATATAGCTACGGTTATATACGGCTATATATATACTATAGCTACGGTTATAACCGAAGGGTCCATGGTTCTACTCAGGATAATGCCTCTTAGTATTCAATGCCCACCCTCGTGATTTTACCTCTGGGAGGAGTGTATCAGCCCTGAGGTAAGTAACGCAAAATACCACAACATAATGGACCGACGCACAGAGCCAAGTGTTAACCATCGTTATTGACACCGATCTCATGACTAAGGTCGTGGAAAAGTTTGTCTCTGGAGTATGGCGCCATGAGCCGTCTAGTTATTTCAAGGTCTACAGAGGAAACTCGCCACGAAAACTGGTAATCACAACATCCGGAAAAAATTATGCTCTACGTTCAAGAATAACAAAATATGACTGGTGGATAATGTCGGCATAAAACATGGCCCTACAATGATCTTTTTCACCATACTGGATTTTATAAAACACAGTGATATAGGCTTATAACAAATGTTGGTGAGGTAGGTGGAGTAGAGCTCATTAGGGGCATTATTATGGTACGTGAAATGCTCCTATTCATCATCAACCATGTTTTCACTCGTACATTCAAATTATAAATTCTCTTTTCTTTCCGAGCCGGCTGTTTCTCAAAAAAGATCTTCTATGCACGCTAAAATATTCCAAGACTTTACGGATCCCCTTTTCTCTACGGGAATATCAGGCTCACTGATTTCAGGACGCGACCTGTTCCTCATTAGAGACTGCGTTTAGGGTAGTTTAGAGGAAAATAATTATCCTCCTCGTGAAACACAATTGTCATTTCTACGGCTTTGAATTCAGTTCAAAGGAAATATTTTTCTGACGTCCAATCGCAGATGGATAGTGCACTTATATAAAACAGATTGTAACTTAAAAGTTTTTGAAGTTGTCTGTTTTAAACTCAAGGTAGATAAAGAGAAATGTCTATTTCACGTTTTTCTTAAATGAATCTCAAAATATTTTCAACTTTTATTTCAATAAACAGAGTCAAAGTTGCACATCGTTCCCAGGACGTGAACGCAAGATATAACAAGTTTCAATTTGAGATGCTTAAGTATAAAATCCCTTTGGCCGTCCTGTATATGTCAACGCCTAAACACGGGTGACGCATGTTTGTAACGAACTGTGGATCGTATTCTAACGAGCAAGTTCAGTGAACTCTTAAGGTTTCCTCATGTCTGCTAATTTCTTTGCTACAGATGGGAAGATAGCCATGCATGGTATAGCAAGTCAGCGAATCCAGGTTATTCGACAACGACCGTTGCGGAGCAATCACAAGCTATATGAAAGGAAGACAGGATAAAGGGGTTTTGCAAACGATCGTTACATAACTTGACAACTGCCGCTTTTCTTTCAGCAACGGTCGGAGACAAATAATTTGGTTTGAAGAAATGAAGACCCCTTCTAAGAATAGTCAGATGTTGCAGGAAAGAATATTTCTCGATTTATGAGGAGTAAACCTTCTGAATTTCGCCTACACTTGGATACGTTTGTACGCGGTCAGGAAAACATTTTGGAATGCCGGGAGGCCATATTGGGCAATACATGCAGTCTTACGAACCGTTTCCCGGAAAACAAATATCTTGGACGGATATCTTCCTCTTACTCTCCCAATGACCTTCTGCGAGGTAAACCTTTAATATTTATTCTTTGCCTTCCCACTTCCTCTCTCATTACCTTTAACGTATGTAAGATTCACCAGTAAGAAGTAGGATTTATCCCAGGGCTGGGATTGATGGAGTATTTGTAAAGAAACTGCAATAATAAACTTAGCAATGTGACTAAATTGTTAAATGAATTACGCTGGTTATCTCGGATATTTTGAAAGGAAGACATAGGTGGAATATTTAGCATCTCTTTGAAGCAGATGATTTTGCGAGCATATTTTACAAAAGCCAACGTATTACGGTAGAAAGAATCTCAGATACAGGACAAAGGGAATAGACAGCAAAATGGAATTTCAAATGTCATTTTTTCCGCAGACAATAAGGGAGAATAATATTTTAGATAGATATTTTCTGTGAAAGTAACTCCCTTGCTAGGGAGACTATATTTTGTAATTTTGTTTAATTACTTATATTTATTAATAAATCTTCACCCTGCATAATACACCCCATAATAAGTATGATTTGATCTTCTGCATGAATTAAGTGTGTTTTAGTATCCATGAATTAGTAATGTCGTAATACTAATAATTTGTAGTATCTTGTCACTAGGTTTACATCTCAGCATTTTTATTAACGTAATAGTCTCCTATTTTCTGGTTTATCCGTGCATCCGTATCATCCGACTGCTTTTTGGCTCGTTCTTAGCAACCAGAGCAGCATGTGGGGTTCCATATTGAACTGGAACGAGTATTGCATGTCTGGTATGGAATCAATCCGAGTCGCACACTCTGTAGGTGACTTGCCCGATACTGTGTAGATTTAGTTGTAGACCCTGAGCAATAAATCGACCTCATGAAAGGGGTTGGCAACTGAGTAGTGGGGTGCCCCGGCCATTTCCTCCCGGAAGGGGAAAAGCGAATCTTATTCCCTTTCCATTCGCGAGATAAGAAGTCCGTAAAAGGGAGGGGTCTCGTCTGATCAGCGCTTCCGAAAAGGTTGGGCTCTTTCCATTTTCGGAAACGCATCCTACACCCCATCCCAGACCGATGCGTCATAGCAAACACCCGATGGCCCGGCCAATGAAAAGGACTGCCTGTGCACTACACACTCGAGAAAGATAACCGGCTAACAATGGAGCGGTCGCCTTCTTATGTCTTTCACTGATTCGTAAAACCATCGGGACAGTTCAAATACTGATATGGAAGGCAAATGGAAGTTCGTACAATAATGAACAATTATGTAAATCGTAAGGAAAGGTAGATCTTTTATAAGCTTTTCTGTTTTTTTTCAATTTTCAATATCTACATGGTGTGCAAATTCATTTTATGCTTTATGTGTCCGTAATTATGTTATAATATTTAAATTACGTACGTGATTGTCAAGGGGTGAATATGAGACAGAATGTCGCTCGGTAGACTAGACTCCGTACTTCAATAACTTATCATTATTACTATCGCCTAATCGTGCTTGAAATATCCTGCATGATTCTGTTTTCAGCATGCATTAATACCTCGTAGTATCCTTGAATAAATAGTATTAGTAACATTAATCAGCAGTACTATGTTAACCCCTGTGCTGGATGTTAGCATGTTTGTCAACATAGCACTCCTCTGGTATCTGATTTGGCCGTTCATTGATCTCCTGACGGTTTTTAGTTCCTCGCTTTGCGACGCGGAGAGCGTACGGGGTTCAACGTTGAACTGGGACGAGCATTACTTGGCTGATATGTGGAATAACCCCATGCCACACACCCTGGAGGTGGCAGACACGGTAGTTTGTAGATGTAGGTGAAATAATGAAGCAAAAACCCCGGATTCGGAACTGGATGGAAAATAATTAACGTAAATACTATCCAAAGATATGCGTTTTTGCCAACAAATGACAGAATATTATTTTCGTCAGAGTTATTTTTACTTTGTTTCCTATCATATGTTTACCACATTACTGGCTTTGTTTTTTACGGGAACGATTCATCCCCAAAAGATTTATTATGCTCCTACGAAACGCCAACATTTAATGAAAATAAAATTTCTTCACTGAGGCGAGGTAATCCATTACTCATTCTTTCCCAGGGAGTAAATGAGCAAAATTTATAGGCTAAAGATAGTAATAAATACTTAGCAAACGTTTGTCGGTAAACCCACAGTGGACGATTTTAGCTCCATCCTTACGATGCGTGCTTCTGCTCGACACAATTACGAGTAATAAATGCATATATTTATTGTACATTTATCGCACAACTAAGACATTGGTTAAGGTAGTTGGTGATAGACATGTTGTTTATAAAGCTTAGAAATTGCATAATTATCCGCATCAGAAATTTAATAATAGGTGGAGATTTCAATGCCTCTCTTTGGATTAGAGGATCTAAAATTACCAGCCTGGGGGAAGAGGCTAAGACATCTGCGAGCCTCTGATTTACACGTTCTTATCAAATTCCTTACATCACTTAGCTGTGACACCTAAAAATGGACAATATTCTTAATCTATTAGCAAGACACAAGTGATAAATGTTGACAATGTTGAGGGCATCAGTGACCATAAAGTTGTTACTCCTAAGTTTTCTTTATATACCAATATAACAAAGAAGAAAATTCTATATTAAAAAGAGCTGATTTCAATGTGTTCAATAGACATCTAAAAACTTCTTTTCCTGACTTCTAAGAATCAAGCATAAAGTAGACACGGAGGGTACTTGAAAACCATTCCTTTTGATCGCGGATTTGGGAATCAGAAAATATATCCCTAGCAAAGTCTAAAAAGAGAGCGCTGAACCAAGATGGTAAAATGCAGAAGTGAGAAAATCGTTAAGACGACTGAAAGTATGCCAAGCCAAAATGAAAAAAATCTTCAAACAGATTTGTTCACCGGAGATCATCATTTAATGTTTAAACAATATAAATCCTCTAAAGCCGCTACGAGGGAAGCCTATCGGGATGCATTCATGAATTTTAAAAGAAAAACAGTAGTGGAACAGTTACAGGATAACCCAAAAGCCTTTTGGCCTTTCGTGAGGGAAGTTCAAGGCAATAGATCAACAGTTAATCCACTACGGAACGAAAAGGGTGAAATATTTTCAAAGTTCGACCAAAGCTAATATGTATATTAAACTCTTACTTTCAAAGCGCGTTCACTAAGTCATCACAGAATACAGCCGTCACGGTAAATGATAATTTCCAGCGAAAGATGCCACCTTACTGCTACACGTAGGGTTAAAAACTGGAAAATTTCGTTAGTTTTACAGGCCTTCTGCAACAACTGGGATGGGAATCGCTTTCAAACCTTATTAACGCCGTCAGAAAATAAATGGGTTTGAAACTTATATAACAGATTTAGTTTAAATTTAAATCGTACGACGTGAAAGCGATTCCCATCCCAGTTGCTGCAAAAGGTCAGTAGCACTAACGAGATTATCACAATGGCCTTTCACGTATCTTGCCGATCTTCACTGTACGCGTTCTAACTCGGTATTTAAGCCTACCCCATACAGGTCCCAAATAAAATTTAGATGTAGATGTGGTAGATGATAATGTAGATGAGGTAGCTATGCTCTTTATTTTGAGTCAAAACCAGACTGGATTCTATGTCTTGCCACCAGCTCGGAGCTTACTAGTATTTTAATGTCAATCATCAAATATACCTAATGTGAATGCATCGAAATCGCTAAGGGTTTATTTTCTTGATACGTATGGAAAATGCCGATAATGATTTATCAAATGACGCCTGACACAAAACGATAAACTCTTCTAATTACTCTTCTGAAATTATAACTTAATAGCTTTTAGGCTTAGTAATCATCAATGAACTGAACTATAGAGAAAGTTTAACACGAGGAATATAATTCCAGGTGTATAAATGATCGAAAAACCCATGTAAACAGCTAAAAATCCCCACATTAGTTCCAAGAGTAATATTACAATAAATCACCGTTTAAATCACTTTTCGCAATCATATTCAAGCAAAACATCATTAAATTAGTCAAATTTCCAAATGGTACTATTTTTGGAGGGAAAATCCCCCACAATTTTCCCTGAGGTGTCATAAATAAAATGCTTTAAACCTGTTGCATTTATTTATTATTAACAACACCCCCGAAAACAGCCACGTTGGGCCTTTTCATCGGGAAACCTACCCAGGCGGGACTCGAACCAGCGACCTTCGGGTTGGCAGGCGAGGACTTAATGACTAAATTTCTCACAACAGTGACGCAACATATGTGACAAATAAGTAGGAAAATTTTTATCGTGGAAGGCTATTCTCCTTGATCTGATCAAATGAACAAAACTGTTGTTGGAAAAGTATTTGGAAACGAGACACGCCATTAGCTAAATTGACTGATCGTTGAATCGTTGTAGATTGACTAAAAAGATATTGTTCTAGGCGTTTATATGCAAGTCAACGGAGATAAAAACAGCCAGCCAAAACAATACATAATGAATGATTATTGCGCCGAAGAAATTAGTGTATAGGCGAATTAAAATAAAATTTACCGCTTTCCTTTTTCAGATTCTCTCAAAGAATACGGCATTCCCAGGGTACGGCAGACAGTACCCGTCCGAAATTTGACAATAGGTTGAGGTCGCCGACCCTTGAAAAATTTCGCGGCTGAGGGCATTTATGGTCTCGCTCCCATACATACATACTCGGGTTGTCATAAGCTCGCCTCTTCTTTTCATTTCCAGCGCAGCCCAGAAACCACGCCGCCCAGGGGCGTCCCTCCCCTCTGGCGGGCGCATGAAACAAAAGACAATAGCCAGGAGGGTGTTTAGGAATCGTTTTACAGCACCGCGGTCAACGCACTCTCCGTCGCCAAAAAAGTGAATAGCACGTAGCGTTCCTCAAAAAGTGCATTCTTCCTGGCCCTGGCTGCCTGTCGCCTGATTTCTTGGAAGCGATATTTTTCACTTATGATTTATTGCTTTATACATGTAAACTTCATATACATATCTAGGCACGCGCATGGCCGTTGGCAAAAACGTTAAGTGGAGAAAGTTCTACATTGCAGAGCACAAAATATATCGTGGCGGTTTGGTGGCCGTTACTCAGCGTGTACTACAAGTAGTAATTAATCAATCCTCATTTAGTACTGACGGGAGTGAAACTAACTTAATGATAATTATAATTCATCCTCTCAAACGCACTGATTTGTTGAAAATAATGAGAAACAAACCAGTAAAACACTATTTACTGGTTTAACCTCCACTGGTTTACCCTCCACTACTACCCTCCACTGGTTACACTGGTTTACCCTCCACTACGAATTACTCTGTCCAGTGGAAATCCGACTAAGGGTTGATATTAAATATGTCGTGAAGTAAGTTTAAAATACATTTAATTGTTTCAGGCTTGACTTCGTGGAAGTGATAGATATCCATTTTTAATAAAAAACTTTGTACTTTTCCACACTTTATTTCAAAACTGCGACCGGTTTCACCATAATATGCCATATTATGGTGAAACCATGCCATATTATATTATGGTAGGCCAGAAGATGCCATATTATGGTGAAACAGGTCGCAGTTTTGAAATAAAGTGTGGAAAAGTACAAATTTTTTTATTAAAAATGGATAAGTTTAAAATGTTTAATTAA
Organism: Pyrrhosoma nymphula; assembly: GCA_963573305.1. Taxonomy (NCBI): domain Eukaryota; kingdom Metazoa; phylum Arthropoda; class Insecta; order Odonata; family Coenagrionidae; genus Pyrrhosoma; species Pyrrhosoma nymphula. Next base: position 27,884,742 of record OY754328.1, read on the forward strand.
ATTCTTAAGTTTGCTGTATTTCCTCCGGTATTACCTAGGAATATGAGCCTCAGAGAAACTTGAAGTAGTTAATCCAAAGATTTTGTTAAAAGTTGAACATAATGACTTTTTTCTATTATAAACAGGAATTAGCACCCGCCATCGTAATGCAGCTGGAAACATCTCAAGCAATTTGCGAGGAATATTTCAATACCATCTAAAATAAAATGTCGTCTCACTTTTTACATGCTACACTTTTTTTATTCTTTCCGACCATGGTCTCGACATCTATAATGTCATTACCAAGTAATGACAAGACACATCTACATCTAAAAAAATACCCTGCAAGCCACCTCAAGGGTGTATGGCAGGGGGCAAGATAATGAAATTATAGGTGTCGAAGCCATGGTCGTTAAAAATGATAAAGTTTGGAACGCACAAAGAGAAAAATCATTTCATGTAAGTCAGTTCCACAAAGTAAAGTCTGAAAGTTTAACTATTCATTACAGTGATATTGTCTCGGGCTTCCGACCGTGTCAGGGTCTCCATATCCACCGACGTTTTGATGGAAGACTTTTCCAGCAGGAGGAGAACCTGCCCCGGTCGGAAGCCCGAGAGAATTACACCGGAATAATTCGCCAAGAAAGCATCGAATCCTAATTTAACAATCTATATTCATCAAATAATCACTTCCAATTTTAAAAACTGGGCCAATCGGGAAATGAATATGAACATACGTTTCTTAAAACGAATGAGATATGTATCCAATTTATCCCTCGCCTAATTTAGGTTTCCTTTGAAAGAATTAACGTCACCCTCAGATGACAGGTTTCTTGTTGGCAATGTTGAATACCATTCGTTATATTAAATACTATTCGTTACTACTGTGGTTGCAATATATTTTACTCGTCATCAAAAATATCGAGTTTCGAACTAATGTAAAAGATATATGCTAGCAAAATGATATGCTATATTTAACATATATGTTAATAAAATGTTCCCATTCCGGGAATCGAACCCGGGCCTTCTGGGTTAAAGCCAAATTTCCTAGCCACTAGACCACGTAGTATGTAATCGTCTACAAACTTTCTTAAATAACCACCTAAACCGCACTTATTTGTTAAAAGAGTACTTTGCAAGTGCGACGATAAAGTTTAGGGAAATCCGCTACTTCTCCCTCGTTAGACTCCACTTGGAATATTCTGCCAGTATTTGGGATCCTTATGAAATAGGCTTGGAAAATGAGTTAGAACGCGTACAGCGAAGATCGGCAAGATACGTTAAAGGCCGTTATGATAATCTCGTTAGTGTTACTGACCTTTTGCAGCAACTGGATTAGATTAGATTAGATTAGCTTAACCACTGTTAAGCTAATCTAATCTAATACATACTAGAAGCTACATGATAATTGAAGTCTATTGACACACTTGGCTGTTATATTCTCTTCAGCAGTCTTAATTAAACAGAGAAAATTTAATGAGCGTTATCCCTGGGAAAATGTTGTATAAGGTTCCTAGTTAGTTTCATGGTTATTTTCTTTATTTTTGTGAAAAGAAAACAATGAATTGATGAGTTGCTCTACCTAAGAATGGTTAATTCATGATTTCCCATTGTCTTCCAAATCGTAGGGCCATTGCCGTGAAGTTTTAGGTGCTATCACGATAAAATTACTAAATTATTATTCTGGCTATATGTGCCCTTTGCTTAATATGAGCAAAAAAATCATGCATCTCGACACTATTTTTTCGCAAATTGAACTTAAAATTTTATGGCTTTTAACTAAAAAATGAGTGAAAAATGGGGAAAATTGTATTTTACCATCTCATATAAATGCCATTTTCGCGAAAACTTTTTATAAGCTATCCTATTAATATTCACCCAGGCTGCCTATTGATATACGCCAGTAACGCGCGTGAGAAGTGTGCCATGACTTGGATACCCCTGAGTATATCATATTTTTAGGTCATCGATCCCGAAGAAAGACACCAATTCCCTCTGGATACCGCATCAGATAGTCCATGGCAGTCAACTCACGCTTTTTGCTGCCAACCTCTTATTATAAATGTTGACTAGCCATACGCACCTCGGACACGCACTCAACCTCAGCCAAAATACTGCAGTTTATGACATTAGAAAATTAATTCTTGGATATACCACATTTTTATTACCATCCAGTTTACATGTGTACTTAATTATAAATTAAAAGCAGTTTATTAAATATAAAATTGAAGTAAGGAAATGAATTAGCCATGGTATCTCAGCATTCCCCTTCACCCGAGTTGCAAGTTATCAATCATTCAATTAATTGAGACAACAAATATAATCTCAGAATAATTATCTTTTAAAAGTGGTAACCTTTAGCTGTAAAACAACAGGAAGGTCGCGTTTTGTGCATTCACGAGTAGCAGTTGAGAAGACAATAGGATTTAAATAAATTTTGATTTACCCTGGGAGCACCCACGGAGACATTTGATAAGCTGTGTTAAGATTGTTCCCGCCAATGTTCTCCGTGCGCACGTTTTCAATGATTATCATTATATTTGTTTTAGTTTTTGATATTAGCAGTTAAAGGGTGTCTGCATTAAACACGTGAAATGGCATATGATCCACTAGACTAATTTCTCATCGATCTAAATATTTAAGTTTGAACATCCAAACGATCCAGCGACTAAAGGTATGATTATAAAGGAATAACTCATTTTATTTTAAGATTTGAATCAGTTGTTTGACGATAACTGAATGTGAGTACTTCTTCATTAATTCTGAATTATGAAACAACGTAAAGTGTGAGGGTCAAAGAATTTTCCAGTGTCTCTTTAAAATTAATATCAAAGATAATAGGTCCTGGAAGGTCGCGGAGGAATGAGGAGGGCCCTAAGCGCTCCAAACGCGTCAAGGCCAGGGGAAGCCCAGGCTCTGTCGCGGGATGGAGAGTGGAGGACCTTTCTCGGACTTCCGTGCCTCCGGTGTCGTCTCCCTCCGTTTCTTCGGGGACATGGAAAGTGGTCTCGAGGCGTAGCCACGGGGTCACCCTCCGAAAACGAGGATTGGCAGGGGCGGAGGCTGAGTCAATCCCCGTCAGCAATAGGTTCGATGTGCTGGCGGAGGCTGAGCCATCGGAGCTAGAGCTGGGAGGTGGGTCGCCGAGTGGGAGTGGAGAGGGAAGGGAGGGAATTTTAGTGATAGGTAGCTCCAATGTCCGGCGTATAGTGTCCCCGATGCGTGGAAAGGCCCGACGGGAAGGAGGAGAACCACGGGTCACCTCCTTGTGTATACCGGGAGGAAAGGTGCCACAGGTGACGAAGGCGATGAAGTCGGCGGTCAGGGGTGCGAACTGCTCCAAGTTGCATGTGGTTGCCCATGTTGGGACCAATGATGCCGTGTTTATGGGATCCGAGGGGATTTTAGGCTCTGTGAGAGACCTATGCTCCGAGTTCCGCCGTATTCGCGGAGAATCTGGTACCAACTTGAGGCTTACCATATGCAGCTTGGTACCTAGGACGGATCGGGGTTCGATGGTTTGGAGCCGAGTGGAAGGCATAAACCAGAGACTCAGTGAAGTCTGTGGGAGCGAGGGAGCGGAGTTCTTGGACCTCAGGCCGGTGCTGGATTCGTGTCGGGTGCCTATAAATCGCTCGGGTGTCCACTATACGTACGAGGCATCGCAGGAGGTAGCGCGCAGGATACTTGAGCACACTCGTCGAGTTTAACATAGACGGTAGGCTACAGGGCAGGTCAATTAGTGGGGTCAATAATTATGTGTTGCCAGTTAGTAATTTAGCTAAGAATACTCTGAATATAGCGTCCAAGAATAGCTTAATTGAAGACAGCAATCTTGAAATTACCCCGAATCGCATAAACAATAATCATGAAGCATTAGTCGTTGCAGTAGTTAACTGCCGTAGTTTAAAAAATAAGATTCCAGAATTTCACCACCTTATTCATAGCACGGAGTGTAACGTCATTATTGGCACAGAAAGTTGGCTGACGGACGATATTTCTGATAGTGAAATATTTCCTAAATCATTCAAAGTTTACAGAAAAGATAGGTCCAACCGAACCGGAGGCGGAGTATTTATAGCTGTAAAGAAAACCATAGTCAGCCGAGCGGAAACCGTCCCAGATACCAGCATAGAATCTGTATGGTGCTCTATTAGATGCCCTAAATCAAAAACAATATTCGTGTGCGCATACTACAGGCCACCTAACACCGACGTCACCTCAATTTTAGAACTCGAAGCACAAATAAAGAACATCACATCCAGGAACACCGAAAGAAATTTAATCATAGGTGGAGATTTCAATACGCCCTCTATAGATTGGAGGACCTACAGTTACATATCAGGAGGAAGAGACAAAGATATATGCGAGTCCCTGCTGCACACGTTCTCATCCAATGCCCTACATCAGATAGCTACGACGCCTAACAGAGGGGACAACATTCTTGATTTATTGGCAACAAATATACCGCAACAAGTAATTAAGGTAAACACTGTTGAGGGCATTAGTGACCATAGAGTAGTTACCGCAAAGTTCTCCTTGAGTTTCATTAAAAGTTTTAAACAAAGAAGAAAATTCTACATTTTTAAAAAAGCCGATTTCAATGCGTTTAAGAGTCATCTAAAAACTTCTCTTCCCGAATTCCAGGAATCAAGCTTAAAGTTAGACACGGAGGGTAGTTGGAAAGCTTTTCTTTCGATTGTACATTCAGGGATCAGAAGATACATTCCAAGTAAAGTAAAAAAAGAGGGCAGCGAACCAAGATGGTACAATGCAGAAGTGAGAAAATCGTTAAGACGTCAGAGAGTATGCCACGCCAAGATGAAAAAACTCCGTAGAGATTTGTCCACTAGTGATCAAAATTTAATATTTGAAAAATACAAATTGTCTAAAGCCACTACAAAGGAAGCCTTTCGGAATGCATTCATGGATTTTAAAAGAAAAACATTAGGAGAACAATTACAGGACAACCCAAAGGCATTTTGGTCATACGTAAGGGAAGTTCAAGGCAATAGATCAACAGTTATTCCACTACGAAACGAAAATGGCGAATTATTAACAAGCAGTTCGGACAAAGCCAACTTATTAAATTCTTATTTTCAAAGTGTGTTCACCAAGTCAACGCAGAGTACATCCGTAAAGTTAAATGATAACTTCCAGCAAAAGATGCCGCCTATCGACATCTGCACTCACGGAATAGAAAACTTGCTAAAATCTTTAAGTCCAAATAAATCCCCAGGTCCTGAAGAAATTCCTGCCCGCGTGTATAGAGAATTAGCTTGTGAAATAGCACCCTACTTGCAGAATATATTTAGTAAATCCATCAACGAACACAAAGTACCCATGGACTGGAAAATTGCAAATGTCACTCCCATATTCAAAAGCGGTGATAAGGAACAGCCATCGAACTACAGACCGATATCTCTCACATCTATCTCTTGCAAAGTCCTTGAACATATAATTGTTAGTTCAGTTATGAGACACCTCGATATAGAAAACTTGTTAACAAAAACACAACACGGATTCAGAAAGGGAAGATCTTGCGAAACTCAATTAGCACTTTTTGCTCACGATATTTTAGTCTCGGGTGAACATAACGCTCCTGTTGATGCAATTTTTCTTGACTTTAAAAAGGCATTTGATAAAGTTTCCCACATTAAGTTACTCATGAAATTAAAATCCTACGGTTTAGACGACGACGTAGTTTCCTGGATTAGAGAATTCTTAAGTAATCGCGTGCAAAGGGTTGTATTAGATGGCGCTATCTCTAATGAAGTAAAAGTCACATCCGGTGTTCCACAGGGAAGTGTCATAGGCCCGCTTCTGTTCCTTTTGTACATAAACGACATCGGTGACAAAGTTGACAGTAAGCTTAGATTATTTGCTGACGACGCAGTGATGTATAGAGAAATTCGTAGCTTTAATGACAAGGAAGCGCTAACTAAGGACCTCGAGGCAATACAAGAGTGGTGCGATGCGTGGCAGCTAGAATTAAACCTGAAAAAATGCGTTGTTGTGAATTTTTGGAAACGGAAAAACGCTCCTTGTAACAGCTATTTCATAAACAACATAAAATTAGAGACCGTAGAATCCGTTAAGTACCTCGGAGTTAAACTGACTAATGATCTATCGTGGAGTAAACATATTCGAGAAATTACCGGTCAAGCTAATCGTAAATTGGGATTTGTTAAAAGAGTACTTGGCAAGTGCGACGATAAAGTTAGGGAAATCAGCTACTTCTCCCTCGTTAGACCCCACTTAGAATATGCCGCCAGTATTTGGGATCCTTATGAGATAGGCTTGGAAACTGAGTTAGAACGCGTGCAGCGAAGATCGGCAAGATATGTTAAAGGCCGTTATGATAATCTCGTTAGTGTTACTGACCTTTTACAGCAACTGGGATGGGAAAAGCTTTCAGACCGTCGATTAAAATTTAGACTAAATCTACTATGTAAGTTCCAAACCGGTCTATTCTCTGACGACGTTGATAATATTTTACGAAATCCGACATACTACGGTAGATCAGATCATGAGAGTAAAATTAGGGAACTAGACTGCAGAACGGATAGATTTAAGATGTCATTTTTCCCACGAACGATAAGGGACCATAATAGCTGCCATGAGACTTTTATCTAGGTTTGTCGTTAGGTAGTGTAGCTCTTAGTAGTGGTAGTACTCCTAATACTTGAATCCTTTTCTGTTACCTAGTACATACTAACAGCACGCCTAGCATGTTTTCTACATGGGTCTTGAGTCCCTGTCCATCTGTGTAGTTGTAGAATGCATGTATATTGAGGTCACTCTCCATTTTGATGACATCTGTAGTGTAGTGTTGCATGCTTGTGAGGCTTCGCCTCGTGACAAGCATTAGCGATTTGTGCTGATGCATAATTAGTCGTAGTTACACTAACTTTAGGATATAGTGTAATTTATGTTGGTGATTACTCACCCCCTGCCACACACCCCTGAGGTGGCTTGCAGGGTATTTTGTAGATGTAGATGTAGATAATATTTCCTGAAATCAAATAATATTTTTTAGCTTATTCAACCATAAGAAAAACTATTGTTAAAGAGTTTTTAAACGATTTTTACAGGCATATAGTTTCAGCTAAAGCGGATTAATTCGAAGTTGTTTTAAACAATAAAAAATACTGTGATCAGTGATACTTTATCAATATTTGACACGCGATCGCCACTCAAGCTACCTTAGCTGGCGCAAAAATAACTTTCGCGGATCTGCAAAAATTGTCAGCCCAGTCAGAGTTTTCTTTAGTGCTACCTCGTGAATGTTTTCGAATGCCTAATGCAGAGAATAATCCCTAACTTTACCCATTTGGCACACGGTTTTTCCAAATAGTCAAATTAAGTCCTCTCCAAGCCAGCATCTAGTCCAGAATTCCGAGAAGTAGTATAATGGAGGGCCCAAAAATGCAGCCAAGTGGCATTATGGAAGCCTCAAACCTATTGTGTGTATGCCCTTCCTCGAGAGAGGTCTGGGCCTGAAAGGGAACGGGTTGCCCTCTCCCGGTCCCGTTGCCTCCAGCCAAACGAGGCGTCCCGCTGCTATCCCTCCCTTTCCCAAGTCATCCTTCCCTCCTTCGCTTTCACCCCCACCCCTGCTCATCGTTAAAGCCACCCCTTCAGAGATATGCTCGAGGAGGATAAGGGCCTCAAATTAATATTTCCGAGAAACCATCTTTTGCGTCATTCATAGTCGTTGGACGCGATAGACCTCCCGCGGACGACTCAGGCGACGAGCGAAGGGAAGGTGAAGGCTGATCGCTACTTTCCAAACCACTCCCCTATCTCACGTGCACACTGGCCATCGTGGGGATCGGAAGATCTACTCGTTACTCTTCTTCCTTTTGTTCCACGCGCGAGCCTTGATTGCTCTGACCTCGGTTCCAGTCAACTCGAAAATTGCATCATCGCACCTGATGAGAACAATTTATTTCTACATCTACGAAGTACCATGAAAGCCACCACTAGGGTGTATGGCACGGGGTGATTCCACACCAGGTATGCAGCACTCGTTCCAGCACAAATCAGAACCTCGCACGATCCCCCGGCCTCGATGTGCGGACCAAAAAGCAGTCAGGAGAACAGTGCGCAGTCAAACCAGAAATTGGGAGAGTGCTACCTACGTATTGTAGGAGAACATTCAAACATGCAGTGCACTGCTAAAGAAACAACTACTGGTTAATATTAATAACACTATTAAATTATGAATGCTACGAGATACTCCTTCATGCAGAAAATAAACAATCCCGGACGTTTAAAGTGGGGTGAATAGTTAGTAATGATCTACATGTACAAAATACCCTGCAGGCCACCCCAAGGAAACAGTAAACATTGCACTAACTTTAGGGTATAGTGTAATGCATGTTGGTGAATACTCACCCCTGAGGTGGCTTGCAGGGTATTTTGTAGATGTAGATGAAGGGTGTATGGGAGGTGGTGTTATGATGTTATGTTATTAAACATAAGTGAAAAAGTCTACCTAGTGGGGGTGGGATTTTCATATGATTGATCATTACAATTATTATGATCGGAGGCCGTTATGATAATCTCGTTAGTGTTACTGACCTTTTGCAGCAACTGGGATGGGAAAAGCATTCAGACCGTCGATTAAAATTTAGACTCAATCTATTATGTAAGTTCCAAACCGGTCTATTCTCTGACGACGTTGATAATATTTTACGAAATCCAACATACTACGGTAAATAATATCATGAGAGTAAAATTAGGGAACTAGACTGCAAAACGGATAGATTTAAGATGTCTTTTTTCCCAAGAACGATAAGGGACCATAATAGCTGCCATGAGACTTTTATCTAGGTTTGTCGTTAGGTAGTGTAGCTCTTAGTAGTAGTAGTACTCCTAATACTTGAATCCTTATCTGTTACCTAGTACATACTAACAGCACGCCTAGCATGTTTTCTACATGGGTCTTGAGTCCCTGTCCATCTGTGTAGTTGTAGAATGCATGTATATTGACGGTCACTCTCCATTTTGATGACATCTGTAGTGTAGTGTTGCATGCTTGTGAGGCTTCGCCTCGTGACAAGCATTAGCGATTTATGTTAATGCATAATTAGTCGTAGTTACACTAACTTTAGGGTATAGTGTAATGCATGTTGGTGATTACTCACCCCCTGCCACACACCCCTGAGGTGGGTTGCAGGGTATTTTGTAGATGTAGATGTATAATACTACGATGATTACAAATGAGAAACTAAGTTTAAGTATAACCTATTTAAAACAATTGCGCTGCCAAATTAAAAAACTTCTACACAATATATCATACTTTATAAAGTTGGTAGCGCAATTTCAAATAATGATGAATATTTCTACTGGCATAACACTTAGGATGTCACTGAAAATGGCTTAAAAATTCTTGTAGCCAGTCCAGATCCATATTTGAAGAGGGAGGGATCTCCATGGGGGAGAGAAGGGTCAGGTAGCAGGAAAGCAACCGAAAGGAGGAGTTCACCTGTTGTTGACTCGTGCCTCCGCACGGGGCCCAGGCTATAATGGTCGACTGACCAGAAGTGCGCTTCCACTATGTGCCAACGTCAAGAGGAGGGAGCGGGCGAATATCGGAGGATCCCAACATCTGCTGTTGTTCGTGAGCGCGGTTCCGTTTTCGAACCAATAATCCACTTACACGTCCCCCCGTGCTCTGTTTTGGGGTTCTTTAGACCCTATCATCTTGGGAGCCGACGAACAGCACGCGACGGGGCGCGATTAAGCGCAATTTAGGCGGTGAATTGGAAAACGCCAAGGATGAGAGGAAGAGCAAGGGTAAGGACAAAGGGTATCGCCCACAAGGTGGCGGAAAGGGATCGGGTAGGCACGGTGGCTTAAGTTCTCGTATCCGACAAGACCCATGCAAGTATCATCATATGAGTAAGTATCAAAGAAAACTTTTAAGGTGAGCGTGCCAATAGTTGTCTAAAAAAGAAGCCCAGCAGTTGGGGAGATGGGGTGTGAACAGAGAGGTTCCAGGTGGAATCCTGGTAAAGTTTCTTCGACAGCCAAAAATATTAGCATTATTATTATAGAATTATATTAGCATTATTAAAATATTATTATGTATAGGTATTCGAACTCCATGACATACCGCAGGAAAGGAATTACCCGCCGTCCTTCCCTACCCACCTCCCCTAAATCTGATATATGTGAATCCGAAATCCCCTACATGTGTGATTTCCACATTTATTTACGGTGAATCATTGAGAGCTGAGAAGACAGGGAAGAGAAAGGCATTGGTTGGGGCATTTTATGCGAAGAGATTGTATTCAACTGAGGGTACTTGAAGGAAAAGTTAAAGGAAAGAAATTGAGAGAAATAACTGATATGCTAACACATATATACATACGTAAAGAGAGAAGTTATGCTCGTAAAAAACTGCAAGACAGAATATAGTTACAAGTAAAATACAGTGGAAACCAGTCGAAACAGATCCACTAAAGAAGATGGTCCTAGTGCGAGGTAAACTCATATATCAATGAAACAATGGAACAGATCATACAGGGTACATTATACCCTCGGACTAGACTCTCACGTTTTTTATGAAAAAGATAAGCTCCTATAGATAATTGGAGACCGATGCTGTGTTCAGTGCAACGAACTTTGGCTGCTCTCATACGCGGACTCAAGTCCATGGCGGATCACTTTTAGAGACTTCACTTAAATTGACAATTAGATTGAAAGCAATGATTGAGTGAGTGGAACAATGGCTTACGCTCAAATCAAACTGATTTAGAATGCGGTCATCTTCACTCGAAGGATTTTTGGTCTTTGCTTAAAAATTCACATCCTGGTTAGCATTTATCTACAGACAGTTAATCATTTATCTCTACATTAACAAATAGTTTGCCATTTATTTGTACGTTGTCCACCACATTTGATCAACCGTACTCAGTGGCAGCTTTGACTCCTGTTCATTTAGTTACATTATTTAGAACAGCCAGAGGTTGGAGGGCGATTGCATAATTACGCAGTTATATCAGATTGCGGGTTACCGAAGACCCAACATGAGTAATATACATTGATGATGCCTTCCGAGGTAAATTTTACAGTTTTGACTTGTAGCATCCTAATTTTGTTCTCGTATCATAAGTTTCCTCTCCGTAATTCCTGGAATCAGTCAATTTGAAGAATCTTAATCTCGTGTATTACTAGAAGTTTACCAGCAGCGAAAAATCTGCATTCATGAAACAAGATCAATAACCGATTGGCACCACCTTTCGTTATTTTTTTATATTATATGGAATGAATCATCTAGAGATGTATCTTCAGCGTAAATCGTACTCAAAGATACTAATTTCGAGTAAATACATCGAAATATCTTGTTTGAAAGTAGGTTTACATCTTCATAAATCTGTGAATCTAAAAGATTTTTGTTCCTCTATTTAAAGTATCATGTTTGGTGATATTTACTCGTAGTCTTATTAGTTTCGGTTATATGTTATGTAAGTACATGTTATATTTTAGATGTCGTAAAAAATGAATACTCAGGTACAGATAATTATGGAAAATGTTTGAGGATTATGTAACTATACTTTTGAATATAAAGACGCGGGTTTCCCACGAAAAAAGTCTATAGACACTGACGCAGTCGTATGGAAGTAACAAGTTCTCGCAGATTGCACATTCCACTGAGCATATTATTCCAACAAAAACTTTTGTAAATCCTTTGTCTGGCGAATACATCGCGAAAATTTCTCCAATAGACATTTTACACTTGCAGCAAAGAATATTCCTTCCGCTTCACGAATTTTCCTTGGGTGAGACGAGAGCGCTCCTTCGTCCGGGTGACCGACGAGAAAAAAACCCGCAAGATAAAGGGCCAGACCTAAAATGAGGGAAAGAAATTTTGCAAGCGATGATTAATTATTATCCTCTTCTTCTCGATTGGGGTAAAAATGGAAACGTCCCACTTGCCGAGTCATCTTAGCGAAAGGAATAGAAAAAAATTCTTCAACGACGAGAGTGGAGAAATAAAAGAGGGAAACTCTTTTTTCGGAAAGCAAAATGAACATTTCTCCTTGAACTCCCTTCATTTTTCGCGAAGGAGCGGACAGGGATGGAGCATTTCACTCGGAAGGCGTGGCGCTCGGCAAAGAGACCGCGTTCGGGAGGGGAGAGATGGAAGAGTTGAAGGGGGAAAGACGTGCGGCAGTTGTGGGAGAAGATGAGGAGAGAATGCGGTGGACGAAGAGAGCAGATGCGAGGTTGTGGGGCGGGTCTCCTTGCGTGGGCCGAGAGTGTGGGCGGAAGACAGCGGTCAAGCGGCGTCATAACCCCTTCGCCTCAAGAGGAAGGACAAATTCAAAGACCGCGGAAGAAAAGGGAGCTGCCACAAGTCTGAGATACTTTGGAGAGATGCAGGTCTATTGGAAAGAGGTAAGGGGCGGGTCCAATCGGGGGTGAGGGAGGGCCGGTTAGTTCGGCTTTCGCGGAGATTAGAGAGAAGCACAGTGCACACATATGAGCGCATGTTTGTGCTTGGACTTATAAGGGCTTGCTTCCGTCTTCGGAAAAAGGTAAACTCGAGGCGCCACAGTTCTACCATGGTGAAGCTGAGGCGTCCACGAAGATGAATGTGGACTTCGCTTCAACTGGAATTTGGCCATTACATGGAATACGGCGGTATAGGGTGTGTCAATTCGAGGACTGTCAGACTACTTAACCTAACTCCAGATGTGCCCATGTAAAAAAAATGGGTATTTGTATATTACGGATGGCCCGCAGCCTCACGCTTTGCGTTTTAATCGCTCTCTAGGCCTCTTCGCTAATAACTACCTTTATTGCTACATTACCTAACACGAAATGCGTAAGAGATAAATCAATAAAACTTGTTTTATAACCAGGAAAGTGGTAAAACCTCCCCGTGCCACACACCCCAGTGGTGGCTTGCACGGTACATCGTAGATGTAGATGTAGATGAAAACTTTGGAATGAAAAGTAAACAAAATTGAGCTCAACTACACCGGAAGGAATGGACAATAAAAGAGCTTTTCTCCTTTTAAATTACCATAAAAATTGTCGTCCTCGGCGGCGGCGGGGTAACGTCCTCGCTTGCCAACCCAAAGGTCGCGGGTTCGAGTCCCGCCTGGGGAGGATTTTTCTCCAGGACATGGTTGTGTGTGTTGTCCTTTGTTATTGTTATGATGCCTGATGCAAAATGGTCCTCGAGGCTGTATTCAGGTTGGTAAAAAAAATAAAAATAATAAAATACACCAAACTAGCTCTCATTAGCACTGAAGTTTTAAAGGTAACATGAAACGCTAGCAATTTGGGGGACGAATTATGTTTTTCCCTAGCAAGTAAGCTAAGGAAATGACCTAGCTACTTCTTCCTTGTTAACCCCACTAGGAATACGCTGCCAGTATTTGGGGTCCTTATTAGGCAGGCAAAAAATCCAGTTAGAACGCGTGCAGCGAAGATCGGCAAGATATGAGTAGAAGGCCGTTATGGTAATTTCGTTAGTTACCGGCCTTTCACAACAACTGGGATGGGAATCGCTTTCAGACCGTCGATTAAAATTTAGATTTCATCTTTCATGCAAGTTCCAAGCGGATCTATATCCTGACGACGTCAATAAAATTTTACGAAACATACAACAGTAGAAGAGATCATGGGAATAAAATTAGGGAAAACAGACCGCAGAACATTAAGGTTTCAGATAGGTAAATCTTTTTTCCCACGAACGATAAGAGATCATATCAGCTGTCAATGAGACTATTAACTAGGTTTGTCGATAGGTAGTGTAGCTCATTTGTTGATTCGCTCCCGAATGCTTGTTTCTTAATCTGCTACGTAGTGTTAACAGAACATTTTGCATTTTTATTCTGTATAACTCTTGTATATCTGTGCATTTACGTAGTTGGGTGATTGCCAAAAAAAGGCAAGTTTTTGTAAGATATTTTGAAACTTAAAAAATCTTTTTAAAATCATCAAACATTTTTACAATATTCTACTTGATATCTTGGTTTTATATCACCACCAAATCATAATCGCTCAATTTATTTCCATTTAAACATCTATAATTTTGAAAATCACTAGGTCCATAGAGTGGACCACAGAGTCTATGGAGTGGACATTACTCCGAAATGAAACATATGTATTTGGTAACAAAGAGTGGATAAGTTAAAAAAGTATTATTATTATTTCATTATTGAAAAATCATAAATCTCAGTAGTTTACATGCCTTAAGAAGAGAAATCTAAATCAAATTCATATTGGTTTCTCCGGAAGGAAACTGGTTGGCCTAAAATTGCACAAACATCAGAGGCATCTACATCATATATTGTTCTGTCCTTTGGAGGAATAAATTTAGTCGGTCCAGTTTTTAAGGAAAACAAATTGATTGTAATGCACACTTTTTGGCTCAACAATAGCAACAAAATACCTGAAAGATTTATTTCGTGCACATTTGACAATGATAAAAATCTTTTGGTCCAGGCTCGTTGTAGTTTGTGAACTCTACAACTTGTGAAGCCTCTTATTCACTGCTTGTGTAGATGTCAGACACAAAGAGGCAATCATTTTTAAACATTGCTGTAGATTCATTAAGTAAATATAACCTAAGGATGGGAAGAGATATATTTCCCCTCAAAAATATATAAAAATATAAAAAGCGAAATACCTATCCTCCACGGCCCTAATATTTCGCTTTGATGGTAAGCAGAATCATGTTTTCATGGATTTTATAATATCTCTCTATCAGAAACTTTTGAATAGAGTACCCAAAATGGTCTGTACCTACAAAATGCCCTGTAACTTACATTTATAAAGGTTTAAATCTCTTTTCTAAATGCAGTAATTAAATTTTTTAATATGTTGTATTTATCAACTGATTTCTTTTGCGATAACGTTCTCTCTTTCCTTTTCTTTTTCATATTTGATTTAGTCATTTCTTAATTTATCTCTGGTTTTTCTTATATATTTGTTTCCATTTCCTGCCCCCATTCTAGTGAATCATTTCCGGGCCTCTTCCCTTTACAGCCTGTTTTCCCCATTGTGTTCCAATTCATGTGCAGTGTTGATGTTCTGTGTCTATATTTGTGCTAAATACAGTTATTTTTTACTCTTTTACCTCCTCTGAATGCGTTGACTGTCTGCAATGAATAATTGAATGTAAAAATAATGAATAAAAATAGGAGTGTTTTTATTTTTCATAAAACCAGAAAACTTTCACTCTATTGTCATTACTGTCCACTTCATGATTTTGAAGATCCATGGAGTGGACAAACTTAAAGATTTGAATCTAATATACACTGAATTTGAGTTTAGACATTATTAAAATTTTGTTTAGTTGAGTATAAACACTAATGCTAAATTACGGAGTATACTGACAACAAAAATATAGACTATCTTACCTTTTTATTGTGTCCAGTGGCGTAATTCGGGGGCGGCAAGTGGTGGCAGTTGCCACTCCAGAATGGTTCAACCCAGTATTTTGCCACCCCAGAATTTTGAAGTAAAAATCTCAATAATATACAAACAATTGGGAAGTACAATTCTACATGCACGGCCCTTTCTTGAACTGTTTTGATTCTTCATTAATCATGCCCACCTCAGTAAAAAAGTTGAAATTACGCCCATGTTGATGTCCACGTAGTGGAATGGTGTTATAGATATAGTTCAAATACACAAACATGAACTTTAATAACCTGATAACTTGAAATAGAATTCAATCTCTGAAATAGATAGAATACAACGGAGAGCAGCAAGATTTGTGACAAGTTGTTACGATAAACTTAGCAGTGTTACCGAATCGTTGAAGGAATTAGGGTGGGAATCTCTAACTGATCGAAGGGAGAAATACAGGTTAAATCTTTTGCACAAGTTCGGAGCAGACAGTTTTTTGCCGGACGTTCGACATATATTGCTGGAGCCTACGTACTACGGTAGAAGCGATCACAGGAATAAGATAAAGGAAATTGATTGCAGAACCGAAAGATTTAGAATGTCATTTTTCCCACGTACAATAAGGGATCTTAATAGTTGAAATAGATCAATCATATAGAAACTCCTACCCTAGGAAATAGGTAGAGTAGAATTTTCACTTGTGCTTAATAGCACAACATTATTACTAACACTTCACACCGCTTGATATGTCCGGCATTATTTTATTTTGTTCTCTCCATGAAGTAGCATCTCGTAGTATTCATAAATTAACAGTATTAGTAATATTAACCACTAGATGTGTCTATAGCATTGTTCTGCAAGTTCATTTACGTATCACTCTCCCAGTTTCTGGTTGTACTACGCACTGTTTTCCTGGCTGCTATTTGGCCGGCGCGGCGCCTAGCGGCCGGGGGAGCGTGCGAGGTTCTGATTTGTGCTGGGACGAGTGCTGCATGCCTGGTGTGGAATCACCCCTTGCCACACACCCTAGTGGTAGCTTGCACGGTACTTCGTAGATATAGATGAATAGAATACACACAGCATCAAGCAAGCAACAAATTTGGCTTTCATTTTAACTTGTGGCTGCTGTTAATGGCAAGCGGCAAGTTTATTAGCTGGAAGCTCTGTCCATGGAGTGGGCCTACTTGTTAGGTACTTGGGGACATCTGATTCTATTTTTATGGGACTTTAATTAAAAAAAGACTGGATGTTGTCAACTGTTCTTAAAATTCTAGTTAATACTTAATAATGCTAGGGACATTAAAATAATAATTATTCGTCATATTATTTATATAAAAACAAAATTCACTTTGAGAGGTGTTGCAAGGAACTGACCACGGAGTGGACAAATAAAGACTTTTTCCCACAATTTCCGATAAAATAGATTTTTTAATTAAAAGATAAAGGATAATTCTGGTTCTATGGATAATTTTAATTAGTTGTTTAACTATTATAGTATGAAAAATCATGTTTTCAGCATTATAGAAGCTATAGCTTATAAGAGACATCGTTTCTGATCCTTTTTTTGGCAATCACCCAGTTGAAAAATACATTAATACAATTAGCTTCTGTAACATTGGTGGCATTCTTATAGTGTAGTGCAGGTTGGTGAAATGTCACCTCCTGATAAGTATTTGCAGGTATTTGCTAATATAATAATAGTCGTAGCTTCATTAATTTTAATAGGTTATAGTTTAGTGCATGTTGATGATAACTCACCCCCTGCCACACTCCATTGAGGTGGTTAGCGGGGTATAATGTGGATGTATGTGCAATCCATTAAGGTTTTCCGGCTACGTAGTGACATTGGACGATTCCACCCAAACTCACTGGCTATACATTCGTAGCTCGTCCATCTTCGTTTATAACGAATTTTAGCAAAAAGGAAGTGTTAAAGATTGAGTGTTTATATTATCTAAAGTTAGCGGAAATTGGATCGGAGCTGCTCCCAACTGTGACTCCAATAAATTTCGATCTTCACATTATAAATTTAACGACATTTTCTAAAATAGAAGCAACAATCCAAGTTATATATTGACTTTTGGCAACATAGGCATCTGTTATGCATACTCTTAGATGAATTTAATTTTAGCTATTTTTCTCTTAATTTGGTCCATGTGTTGGGCCTAATACCTAACTAATAACAAAAAGAAAAGCCGAACTGGAATTTCGTCAAATTAGTACTTTGCATAGAATACATAAACTATTCTATGTGGCACTCAACCAAGGTAATAAGGAGCTACAAAAAACCGAAAGATTATTCCAGGACAGAAAAAGAAAGAAAAGAGAAAAAAAGTAAAGATTTTCGACGTGAACAAAGTGATTATAGGTTAAGATATCAGTCATTAAAAAGTTTACAAAAATAGATAAAATTTGTGGGTTTTTAAGTGAAATACACAAAATGACAATCATAGTGGTCTGCAAAGCGAGCGATGGCTTTGAAAATGGCGCGTTGGGAGATTATGAGGGCGGTTTGCGCATGCGCTCCACACCGAATAGTTAAGTGAGACGTTACGCATCTAATGCTCATCTAGCGTTCGCTTAAACTCAAACGATGTCTAGTCCTGAACTATGAACAGAGGTAGGAGGAAAATAGTTTCTTCTCTAATATCATCGTTCGGTCTGTTAGTCTGCAGATCTCCTTCGAGAAAACAAAAACATGGCCAACATCAAAACAGACCCTAATAAAATGTAAACTAAATATGGTCAAATCTATATATATGGTGACATACCTGATGATGGCATGATATGCCGAAACCTAGGTCGTGTTGTTTCAAATAAAGTGTGGAAACATAACCAAGTGCTTGTTTTTTCATTCAGCACAGGAAGACTCTTCAACTACCTCCGAACACTGAAAATAGCCAATATATGGATTATAGAAGCTGAATAGGATATTTAAGATCTCAAAATCACAGTACTAGATGTCATGAAAACCGATCGCCACTTCGGCTTAAACTACAAACATCCAAAGGTTTCCACGAGAAACTTTACATGAATACAGGTACGGTTTGGGCTGAGGAAAGGAAAGGGAAACATTGGGAAAGAATGAAAGAGATTAAGGAGAAGAGAAAGAAGGAAAGAAACATTTGATATTAACGTACTCCATAGTGGCTCATATGGGAAATTTATCATCTGGCGTTTTTAGTCCTCGGAGACGGAACTATAGTCGAAATTCTACACTTGTTTTGTTAACCCTATATGACCCAATTTTTTATATCCGTAATTTGCTGAGTCCTTTCAGATATTACATCGCTTGTGGGAGTATTATGAACTAAAAGTTACGACGAAGAGATATTTTGGTTGAGAAATTTTAGTTAAATTGAAGTCTAAAAGGTACACAGAAGTAAAGAAACCTATAAAAAGCGATAAAGCTTCTATATTGCATAATAAATGAAAGTCACAAAGGGTTATATGGGATTTATTCCCGACGTAAGCCTTTGATATTACTATGTTTCAGAGTTTTTTTCTGAAGCCAATTCTTTGCAAATGCCCATGGAAGTCCTAATTTTGGAGGCAAAGCATTGAAATTGCCGGAATAAACAAAGTATTTACTGTGCAAAAATTAACTAATAAACACCAAAGGGGATAAAATTGGACTTGAAAACATTATTTACTTGACCGGGATTCAGACCCGGATCTCCCAATTGCTGGTCCCGTGTCAGTTACACCATCAAGCCATCTTAATTCAAGGTGAATTTCAGCAGAGGTTTATACGAGCAACTAATAACTTACCATAGTCTTCCTTGGTTTGAAAATTCGTGGAAATCAATGGTGCACGGCCATGGTTGATTTGCGCGGAATCACCCATAAACGTTGCAGTGATAATATTTGGGGGTCAATCTCGATAAGATTATTCTCGCGTCGTCCTCGTCCATTCCTTCAATTTTGAATAAAAGACAGACAATAAGACAAATTTTAATCCAGTATTCAGTGTTTTACTCAAGACTAGGGATTTCAGAGACTTTTTGTAGGTTATAAAACAATGGAAAGACAAGAGCAGATAAAAATTCTATCTGAAGACGACAACTCAACCAACTTTCCTCAGGTGATCTTAATAAAAGATGCCTTCCGAAGAGCTGATGACATCACGTGTGACAAATTGCAAGAAACTTTCTCTGTGAATTGTTTAAGATTGTATGTATAAGAAGCATAAACAAGAAAAATATGGAGGACAAAAAGGATGAAATTTTGCGTACAAATGAGTAAAAGCATAATGCGGAGAATCTTGAAAATATGAATACGGAAATACCTACCACCAAACTCTCAAAGTGCGAGTGTTGGCACATACAACGAGTGCAAGGCCATGCATAGCAAATGAATCATATTGGATTTGATAGAGAGTTTAATATTCAATCAAAACCCAGTTTCAATCCAAAAGTTTCATAAAAATTATGACTATTACCCATGAGAATATTGAGGGGAATTGTTACCCTAATAGTATTATATACGACAGTCAGAGATCATTCGGGTTGTTAGCACTGAGTTGCAAAATACGTAATGCACCTAAATATTGAATTGGTATGACGAGTCACTGCAATCATCCCTGTAAAATGGGAGGTATAGATAATTAATCAGAGAGTAAATATGTCTACGTATCAATACGTTCATTCTTGCAGCTTATGCTCGAGTTCAAATAGCAGGTAATACAAGCAAAACTAAAAGGTAAAGTCACAGTCATAATGCATCCGACAAAGGAAATAGGAAAGAATACCGGGTGGGAAGAAGGGAAAACCGCAAGGCCATTCATTAAAAATCGTGAGAAATCTAAGAAAAACTTAAAATAGAGGTATGAAAGTTTCCTCCGCGCTAGGACCGACAAACACTTCACCGTACATACATTGCTACAACTGCTTTGCGACTCATCCGAGAAATGCAGATAACTTCCCTATTTTTAGGAGGATAAGAGAGGACTGCTAGCCACCCCTTTTGCGAAGAGAAACGGTTTTGCGAGTATTTCATAACCCTTAGCGAACAATCCGTCTTTTTCCTCCCCAGGTAGTACCCGCAACCTGTCAATTCCCTGTCCCTTTTTGTACGCCGGACATCCTCTGCCATTTCCCTCAAGAGGACCCCATTGGCTCGTCCCCATACGTGACTCCTCCGTGGGTGTAACATCTGTCGACTGACCACCCTCCCCCACGGTCCCTCCCAACCACCCCTTTCGCCATCCCTCGCCGCCTTGACCACAGCCGCCCCCACCAAATGGTGACCACCAACGCATTGTACATCCTCGGCTGATGGATGCTCTCTGACTCGGCAGTTCATCATGTGCGACACATTGAAAATCTTATGGCCCACTGCACACACGACCAAGACGAGGCCGAAAGAAATCCGCCAACTTCTTCTTCCCACTTAAACCCCCTTCCTCCTTTTTCCGTTTCCTTCGGAGGAGAACTTTTGGTCTCCTCATGAGCAACGACTTTAAAAACGCTGCACCCCCTCTCGCCTTTAATCCCCTTTCGAAATATTTCGGGAGCGGCTCGGGGAAGAGGAAACAAAGCAATCCCACACACACGGATTGATGTGGATATTTCGGAAAGCACCGTTACTCCAACTAATTGCCCAAAAACGGCTCATTAAGCCTTCTTTCTCTCTCTCTCTTTTTCTGTCTCTAGAAACTCGTTAATTGTTTATAAGTCGCGTGGAAAAGTGCGGGGAGTATGTTTAGAGCGGTTACCTTAGGCAGTGAGTGTAGGTTAGGAGAAGAGGAGGAGGGGAGGGGGGGAGGGTCTTCTCCTCGGGCCTTTTTGACCAAATCCTCTTCTTTCAAAGCCGCACAGGGTCCCGCTAGTCGAGCGCCGATAAAAATCTCAAACGAAAGGTTTGAGATTTGATCTGAGAGGCTCTCCCTTGATGGACAGCGACCATTTTGTCACGTGAGCGGTAGAAAATGCTCGGCCAAAAGAAAACGTGAATAAACGGCTGCCTCTTTCATTTCCATTTCCCTTTCCACTCACCCGCAAAACTCCTATTCTCTCTCTCTCATTTCACTCCAACCCCTCAAACCTCTCTCTCCTTCCATCACCCCATTTTTGCACGTGTTTTCACCGCGAACTAATGTTAGCCCAAAAGTCGGCAGAGTTTGGTAAATTGTTATTCTGGTTAACGGTAACTTATTTCAACACAAAATTTTCACTAAGAACATATTTACCACTTCCCTTTAGTACCACATTCTTCAATATAAAAATACTTGCGCAATGAATAAAACATCGTGAGCGCAATACTATTTATCCAAAAATAGGCAGATTTTAGCGAACTGCGTACGTACTTTTAATTCCCCGTTTAGTTGTTTTTCAAACAGGCACAGATCTGGATTGCGACATTGTACTTAAAAATATCTACTAAACATTGAACTACAATTTGTGAATTCTTCAGAAATAAAATGCGATATATTAAGAGACAACATGTATTCTTTGAAAGAAAATTGAATATTGATTTTATTTTGCCAATGGAATCATGCTTACGGAGTACTGAGTTGCATGCTTCTGAGTAAAAACTGAAATAAGAATCGTTTCCATTCCATGCCAAGGAAAAATATATATTTTTGTCTAAGTAACTTTTTCCTCTAATTTTATTACCAATTGTAAGTAAATGAGAGCAGCTTATCTAGTTTTATTTCAAAGAATGCAACTAATCGATGCACCCACGATCTTGATGTATCATTCTCTCAAAAAATGTTTCACCGTTCTTGGAGCCTGACATTTAGCAATATCTCATGCACTACAAACTTTAGTGCTTTAAATCAATTACATCGTTTTAAGGGAAGCATTGGGTTCACTGAGATGCATTATTTACACAAACTATTGACGAGTATGTAACTAAAATACATGGGTTGGTAAAAAGAGTGCTAATTTGGCATACTAAAGGCCCAGGTAGTTCAATTTCACAGCGGTATTCTGATGATGACACTTTGAGTACCATGATAAGAGAACCATGAGAGCAACATAACACTCTTTGGGTGAGATACTTAGCTTTGAGATATCTTCTTAGCCTTCTGAATAAATTGGCTAATAATTGCATTTGTTAAAAACGCAAGAACCTACTGCGAGCAATATTCAGAGGGTTCCTGCCAGTCATGCATAACATCGAAGGGTATCTTCTTTCTCCATCCACTGTAAACTAGTTAGTGTTATTGCCACAGTTCTGAATTGGTAAGAGCTTCTCAGATTATCTACGTTTTCTAAAATGAAGCCTAAAGTATTTCTCGATGAAAATCTCAAGAATTTTTTTCAGGGCGGGAACACTGCATCTCAAAACGGAATTGATTGGTCATGAGCAGGGGCGGCGTGGGTGCTCAGGGTGCACGCCCATAGGGGCCCGGTTTTTGTGACTCCCCTCCCCCCTTATGAAAAAATTTGTGCGTTTGAAACGCGTTAAACTACAATTTCATGGGTATTTATGTACAGTACGACAAAATTGTATTCTCACTCAGAGATATTTGGTCTGCTGGCTGTTCAAAGTTCGGAGCCCGGCCCGCCGGGCCCTTCGAACCCAAAACCTAGTGCGTGGCCCAGGGCCCGGGCGGGAATCCCCGCCTTCCCGCCCTGGCCACGCCGCCCCTGGTCATGAGGATAGTGTCATCTACAGCATTCTTCTTATCGACCTTTTGATTTATAAATCCATTCAAATAACGACTAGGGGTCAGTTTAGGTTACCAAAATATCATCCTTTGCCAACGTTTCGGAATTTAATGAATTCCATCATCAGGGATCCATAAGAAGAAATATATGAGGGTGCAACAATCACATTTCATAGATCATTTAACTCATCAACATCAATACAATTTACAAAGGGCTTTGTTAAGGGTAGCCCCTTTGTAAATTTGGGAAGTACCCTTATATAAAAATTCTAAGGAATTTTTATATAAGGGTACTTCATCAAAACTTCATCATGATGATGTTTTTCAAGTTTTATTATTATTTTTATTCAAAGTGCTACGACTATAGCAGGTTTTATCTCAATATGTGTTAGTATTAAGTTAGTTTTATCTCAATATTTTGATTACCTAAACTGACCTATACTCACTATTTGAATGGATTGATAGTGTCATCTCTAAGTAATAATCTATTTAGCTTGTGGCCAAAGTATAGTCACAGCGTTAACAGTTAATAACATAACGTAAATACCGGAGTAAAACTTCATTAAAAAGAAGTATGCTTGCTCCTATCAATTGGCGAAATAACTTTTACATGTTCTTTTATATTTCGCCTTTTTTCAACATACCTCTCCTATAGGCAAACTCCTTGACTATCACTCGTTTGGTGAGCATGCTTTGGAAGGCAAAATGTTTGCAGATGTCCTTCACCATTTATTACATTCTGACAAGGAGACAACGCGTGACTGATGTTCGGGATCCAAACGAGACAATTATTTTCTGAAACTATAGAGAGAATACGTGAAAAGTGGCACGGCTTTCTTCCACATAGGCCCGGGTTCGAGAGAAAAACGCTATTAAAGAATCTTCCTCCGTATAAATCCTTTACAGTTCACGCCTCTCTCAACAGAGGTCGTAGCCCAGTGGGTTGAGGAGCTGAGCCGGTAATCTTCATATGGTGACTGGGGTTTAATCCCAGGTTGCGGCATTTTTTTTCTTCCGAATATTTCACGGAATTACTTTAAATTGCCCACTCCCATACATTTACGGCATTAGCAACAATTTTTAAAAAATTTCAGCCTATTTGCTGGATTTTCAATCAATCCTCTTGGGAGACTTTCGAAGCTAATTTCTGGATTCTTGTTAAGCCGAAAAGAGGCTACACATGCTGACAGACCTAATATGTTTAGATTTTGAAAATACAAGGATACTTACGGAAATGGGATGTGCTTCGATTGGTCGTGGATCTTTCTCAAGGCCGTAAACAATGAACGAATTATTACTTTTTAATTAGCAACGATGTACTCACTTAACATTTCCTAGGAGCCGCGCTCGAGTAATGACATTTGTCATCCGAAAGTATACAATTCCACGCCATGAATTAAAAGTTAAATTCCTTCAATTGAAATAAACATGAGGTGGGAAAAGAATAGTGTTATCATTACGTGATATTTTTTTTGTGATGGAATATCTTCCTCTCCCCCACGATACAGACTTCGCTTCAATATAATGTGTTGCTCCGCAAAAAGGTCATAGCAAATTTTTTTTACATAACCTCGGAAACCGTTACCATCTCTTTTTTACCTATATCATGTTCACTATTGAACAAGAAATAGAGTTACAGATGTCATTACAACGCCATTTCTAAGGAGGGTATATTGCCTACACTCATAAATACTCTTTGCTGATAACTCAAAAGTAAAAAAAAGTTTCTACTTGAATTTAATTAGTAATATATTTAATGAAAATCACGCAAATCCCGTAAAACATTCACAAAACATCATGTTGTCCATTCATGAAAATAAAAACGTTTTGCTTCTCATTCTCACCAAGGAGCCTGCGTGACTTCACGGGTGATCAGTGTTAATACACAGCCGGAGATTAAAGTACTGCTCAGTTAACAGATACACCACGACATTTTTCCTGAAGTATGAAATCAATCACAAACATTTTATTTTTTAACATTAACTGCTCGATTTCTATGCTTTCTCTTTTTTCCCCCAAGTCAAAAGAACCTGGCTTGAGGCAGCCCCATCTCCGTAATTGCCTGTCCGTCCTATCGCTTCCTTCTGCTTCCCCACCCCTCCTGGATAAGGGGTATGCCGCGCAGTATCTCTGCCTGCCCGGAATGCCCCTTTTCCACCCCGCCGCCCTCGACATGAGGGCCTTTTAGGCAGGAACAAAAGACGTGGCCGCGCATATTTTAGCTAACCCCGCCCCATCTACCTTCCGCCTGGACCAATGGAGAGCGGTGGTTTCCCGATGAGAGGCGGGGATTGGATGGCAAGCTTGTATGCAAAAGCTCCCCTCTTCTCCCCTGCACCCTGTTTGACCAAGGAGGGTGAACGGCACCTCGGCAAATAAAAATAATCACAACAACCCTCTATCCCTCACTCAGGGTCTCGTGCCCTTCCGGGGGAGGGTGGGAGGAAGGCCGTGGAAGCGGTCCTGATTTCGAAAGAATGAAAGGCGACGCCCTGTCTTAAGAGAAAGAGCGCCACAAAGTAGCGGTCGATTGTTTGCGGGCAACCTTCGCAACACTTAGTACGGAGGATTTGTCGGCTAGCCGGGTGGTCGCCAAAATCTCGAGGTCGACATCCAGACCGTTACTTTTACTTCACTATAAAACAGTACCAAAAATAGAGCCTTGCAGCAATCTCAAATCCCAGCCTTCGCTTTACCTTGCGGAAGAGCAATTGACGCTGAAGAATTATGCAATAATTTTCAATTTTCTGTATCAAAACAGTGTTCATTGTGCATATAACTACGTTCCATGTGAATTTCTCAGTGCTGAGTCCCTCAGATGTAAATGAAATATGTACACATCTCTGGAACTGTTAAATTAATCTTAGTTCAACTAATAAATCTTAGTACGACGGGGCTCATAAAATGTCCTGGACGTCGTAAAAAAATTGGCTTCATAATTACGTAAAAGACTCTATTAACACGAAACGAAATTCTCTTGGTTGTTGCACAGAATTTTTTATTTAATACGGACCCTGGTTTAGTTGAGTCGCTCTTAACTAACAGGTACGGAGATTTGAATTTCACAGTTAATATGCCTACTTAATGGAGGGAGTAGGTGTTGTGGGAGATCGGGGAGAGGGAAGGGATTCGGAAGAGTTGCGGGAAGAAAAGGACAAAGCTACTCTCCCGCTTTTCTTCTCTCTCCCGCACCCATTCCACCACAGAAGATATTTTAAACTCTCAAACCATTATACCGAGTCGTCGTTGCAATAACTTCATCTTCTTCAAATAACGCATCTTCAATTTATTCATCTCATATGAGTTTTTCAAATGTTCACTTTATTTTCTTGTTCATGTTATTCTCCCTTCCCTTAAACTACAACCTTGACGTGGTGGAAGGGCTTGTGCGTTCCAGTGATCCCTAGAGCTGGACTGGCGGGAGAAATTACTATTGCTCCTGGTTGGGCCACCCATGCCAGATAGGTCGAAGGGTAGGATCCAGACGAAAGGTAGTTCCGTGATGGTGTTTAGTTAAAAATACTGTTGGGAATCGGGGGTGGGACTCCCTCCCAACTATCAATTTCCCAGAAAAAGAAAGTCATTCATAGAGATTTCAATCCTGCACTGAAAAAACACTTTGGATATGAGAATCGTAGGTTTGGATGTCACACCCAAACCTGAGGTGAAGGAAAGGACTTGCCCATTCATGTGGATGTGTCATCCAAACGGAATTGGTGATGAGGTGTTGGATGTGCCAACTACTCCTTTGGTTGCTGGATCCAAAGAATATGGACGAGTACTTTGGGTGTGAGAACCAAAGTGTTGGGTAGCTCATCAGAACAACGTTAGGACACCGAATGAAAACTTTAGATGACCAGCCCAAAGGCATGTGCCCCAACGTGAGACAACTTAACCTCAATAACATAAAGAAAGTTCAATGTTAATATGCACAGCAGCACTGTCGACAAAACATGATCTGAGAGTTTGAACTTTGTTTGTAATAAGCACATAGAGATAACATTGGGAATCTGAAAAAGAACTCATAAGCAAAGGCTGGTACTGTAGGCATGAAAATTAACACAAAATGGCCGTGCAATTTCAGTGCAACTTGCCAGCGAACACCCGGATATAGGCTCCAAGTCCAGACTTCAATAGGAATTTCTTCGTCCCCTCGTCCATAATCTCATCGAGCAGCAGGAAAACAGTGAAGCAGACGCGGCAGAAGAGTCACAACAAAGTTCGCCTGTTTTACCCAGAACAAGTCCACACGTGTCGACGGCTCGCCCGGATGAACACGGAATTGCGGGTGCTACAGAGCTTCCTGAGAGCGCCACCAGAGCGCGCAACAATAGATTTGTATTTCGCACCTAAACCAGCAGAGTGCATCAACTACAACTTTGGGTCTCCCATCCAAAGGACGTTGACTGGACATGTTTGGTGTCACACATTTTGCCTTTGGTTCTCACATCCAAATAATTAGTTCTGACGTCGTATCATTCTTGATAGCTCATCCAAACCTCCCCGCCCAAAAGAGCTTAGGGTGCAGCATCCAAACCTGTTCTCTCAGTGTGGCAACTACGGGACGCCGTCCACAATGGCGGGTGTTGTGCCCGGCAGCGGGGGAGGCAGGTTCTCCGCGGTCGTTATCAGACGAAATCCTTGGACAACAAGGCCATCAGAGGACACAAGAAATTTGAGGGAGAGGAAGAAGACAAAGAGAAAGAGGAATCAGAAGGCAGCGGTAAAAATAGGAACTTGAGTGATTTACATGGTTGCCTACAGTGAGGGAGATGGGAGTCTACGTGGGGTAGCTATGGTACTGAATAGAAAGTTGGGGATCAGGATAGTAAACATAGAACAGATGAGCGACAGGACACTAGTGGTAGAAAGAAAAGCATGCCCGACGAATTTCGTATTGGTCCAGGTGTACATGCAAATAGGGAGGAAGAGGTGGATGGGGTGTAGGAGCAACTAAAAGGGATAGTTAGAGAAGTTCCGGGGAAGAAAAACCTGATAGTGATGAGGTACTGGAATGCAGTGGCGGGGGAAGGGAAGAGTGGATTGGAAGTGGGAATCTATGGTACTGAATACAAAATTGGGGATCAGGATAGTGGGGTAGCTATGGTACCCCACTATCCTGATGGTCCCCAATTGGTAGTATGGTGAAAGATTAACTATAAAAGGAGAAGAAAGATGGAGAAGAAATCAATCGTGGAAGCATTGAAATGGTTGAAAAGGAAGAAATACCATGAGCTATTGAAAAAGAACTTCGGTTGAAGCAAAGCCAATGGGAACAATCGAGGGAAGATGGGAGATATTAAAAACAGGCAAAAGAGAGCGGCCGAGAAAACAATATGAACAGTGAAACGAGGAGGGTCAAGAAGCAGTGGGTTACGGAAGAAATGATTAGGAAAATGGAGGAGAGAAGGATGTGGAAAAATGTTAACACCGACCTAGGCAAGAGGAAATACAAGTCAACCAAAACAAGAATTAACAAAAAGTGAAAATGCTATCGGACGGTTAGATAGGTAACTGATACTAAGGATAGCAAGGTTAAGGACAAAACGGGGAATATATTAATCGAACAGGAAGATATCCAGGAGAGGTGAAGATAATACCTATGGGAGCTATAAGACAGTGATAATTGACCTGTGAACCTAGTGATACAGGATGAGAGAATAATAGATAAGGACAACCCCGGGCTAGAGATACCCGTCACTGAAATAAAGAGAGCATTGGGATATGTGAAGGCATGAAAAGCCGTGGAAGTAGATGGCATACCTTCGGACTTACTGAAGAATGTAGGTAATAAAGGAAGACGAATTATTATCGATCTTATTCGTAGGACTTAAGGAGTATGGCCAGAGGATTTCGTGAAACCATTATTAATACCAATCCCGAAGAAGAAAAAAAACTCAGAATGTGAGGAGTATAGAACAATTAGTTTAATTTCGCACGCGGCAAAAGTTTTCCTTCGGATAATAAATAAAAGGTTCGAGAGTAGAGCTAATTACTATTTGGTCAACGACCAGTTTGAGTTCAGGAAGGGGGGGGGGCTACTCAAGATACGATTGTGGTGATGAGGATTCTTATTAGTAAGATCTGGTGCTTTCCCGGCGAATTTCCCGGGTTTCCCACCGGGTTAACCCGAGGTAAACCCAAGAAAAGTTCCTGCACAAGATTCTTATTCATATAAAAATAGTGTATAATTAGGATGTTTTTGCTTCCTTAGCGGATTTCGAAAGCGATGTTTGGCAGAGTCAATTGGGAAAAGTTAATGCAAATATTTGGGAAAATAGGAACAGATTGGCGAGATATGAGACTCATCCGAAACTTATATTATGTGGCCCAGAGGGCAGAAGTGAGGGTAGAGGACGTCAGTGCAGGATTTACGTATAAGCTACACAAGCTATAGCTTAGGGCCCCCACTTTCTTGGGGCCCCCCCAAAGCCTTAGTAAATTGTGCCTTTTAAAAGAACTTTTGTTTCTCTTTACCAGAGTTTGCATTTTTAAGTTTGCTATGTATAAAAATGATTTTAAGTTTAAGATTTATTATTTCACTATCTATATACTTCTTAATTGTATTTCAGTTTAACCCTCTAGGTATCCGAAAATCATATTTGGCACTGACATAGAATATCCGGACTTATAAAGGGCCCCATATCTCAAATAGCTTAGGGCCTTATCAAGTCTAAATCCGGCCCTGCGGACGGTGAATCAGGGTGGGCAGTTATAGGTCGTGGAGTGTAGCAAGGGTGCCCGTTGTCGCATTTTCTTTTTATCGCTTATGCTGAGGAAAAGGTAAGAGAGTCATAGGAAGAGCTAGATGTGGGAATCAAAGTAGGAGGCCAGCTGATTAAGTCAGCTAGATTCTCGGACGACCAGGCGTAGTTTAGCCGATAATCGAAGGGATTACAAGCTTTAGTAGATTCTTTTGGCAGTGCGGGAAATACGGAATGAAGATAAATCATACGAAAACAAGAGTAATGTGATTCTCACGGATAAAGAAATTGAGGCTGGTGATAAAAGTAGGAGGGCACAAACTGGAGCAAGTAGAGCAATTTAATTACTTGAGTAGTACACTAGAAGAAAATGGACATTAGGAAGAGAATAGAGTTAGAGAAGGAAGCGTTCAATAATAGAAGGGAGCTGATGACGGGGACCTTAAAGCCTCAAGTACACGGGGCGAGTTTAAAAGCTAACAAGCCGGCTTGTAAAAAGCCGGCGAGTCGGCGAGTACGCTAGTAGTCGAGTACACAAAAAAGTTCCCACTTGCTCAGTAGCCAACTAGCTGGCGTGTGGAAACCAAGTGTTGTCGTCTGCTGACCAATGCTACTAGCAACTTGTGCACAAGCTACTGTGAGTACACGTGGCTAGTTTAAAAGCTAGATCACTCAAAAGCCGGCGAGTGGTGCGTCAAGTCGCCGGCAGTTCAACTTTTTCCAGAGCGTTTTCACAAGCAGCTAACGGAGCGAGTGCATCGAGTATAGTGGACTAGTTTACGAGCTGCTTGTGAAAAAGCCGGCTTGTAGCTTGTAAACTCGCCTGGTGTACTTGAGGCTTAAGTAAGGATGTAAAGAAAAGCCTGGTGAGGAGCTTGATATGGAGTGTGGCGTTGTATGGGGCAAAAACGTGGTCTTTGAGAAAGGAGGACGAAAATAAGCTGCAGGGGTTGGCGATGTGGGTGTAGAGGAGGATGGAGAAGGTGCGGTGGACGGAAAGGAAGACAAATGAGGAAGTGTTTGGCAAGGTTGGTGAGGAGAGGGAACTTCTTCATGAGATTAGTGGGAGGCAGGGTTGGTGGCTGGAAGGAGTAATGAAGGGCGATGGTTTGCTGAAGGCCGGGATGGAGGGAAGGATGTTAGGCAAGGGTGGAAGGGGAAGAAAGAGAATAGGTTTTGCGTACGGGATGAAGAAGGGTAAGATTTACACCAATATGAGGAAAGAAATAACGAAGGTAGATATGCCCCTGCACGCTTAAAAAAAGCTGGAAGATTTTTTCTGACTTTCATTAAAATCTACCTTTAACCGGTATATTACATGAATGAATGAATGTTATTCTCATATTGGCTACATATAATTTAAAATTTTATATTTTAGAGTATCACCTGAATACGATGATTACTTTGCTTAACCAAAAAGATATTTGTTAAAACATGCAAAAGGATAAACAACCGTGTGTACCTACTACGTAAAAATACGAGAGTGGCAATGAGCTATAGTAATAAATTAATTTATATCAAGTAAGGCCAAATATATGCAAACGTTATCAAATGGTAACACTAGACACCAGGTTTACTTTCTTATGCTCTTTCTTTGGGTTGAAGAATGTGCCTGAGAATATATTAATGGTGTATAATTCCGAGAAAATCCACGGGGAATCTCAGTTTAAGAGCAGTGTCCTTCAAGGTGATCGTTCCGCAAATATTTACTTACCAATGTTTTCCACCTTCTCTCTTCGACAGAAAATCGTAAACTATTATGAATTCGGTGGAATAAAGACGTAGGTATCATGAGTTGATGTGTTTAGAGGATATTACGTAACCTGCACCGTACCTTCATTTTCACTCCGCTGCCCTTCGACTAGATAACACCAACGTATACAAAGGATTGATTGGTTATTTGGGAGGCAACTATGACAACTAAGGTCATTTGCGCCACTAAGGTGGGTTGATGGGATGGGGAAGTATCATCTGAGAGAATGGAGAAAGAGTAAAGGCAGCTCTCAACGAGAGGAATTTAAATTATTTGTACTTAATTTAAAATTAAGGGTAAATTTAAAATGTAATTTTTCCGCGAACGATAAGAGACCATAATTGGGTTTTTGGTTAGGCATAGTTGCTAATTACTTCCTTTTCTTTCTAACGCTTCTCTCCTAATTTTCTACATTGTAATAATGCCACGTCTCCCATATTTCCTGTATAACACCGCTATCTCTATGCATTTATGTAGCAGCAACATGCATTAAATCTCATAGTTTTTATAAAATTAATAGCATATAGTGTATTGCGTGATGGTAAAAATTTGCCACATGAATTTGCAGGGTAGTAGATTTAGAGGCACCAAGGGGACCACAGTTTTTCATCCCATCCAATGGAAGGAGTAAAATATTTGACGTGCTCTCCGCAATCCGCATAACATCCAAGCTGTAATTGGGTATTTTCCAAAAATCTCTGCCACTTCCGGGACTCGATCCGGGCCCGCGTGATGGAAATTCGGTACTTTAGCCACTGTATCAGACCGATAGAAAACAAAGAATTAATGTATCAAGAAAAAATTATCGTTAATTTCAAAGATAGGCAGTTTGCCACGGCATTGACCTCCGCTTAACCAAGTTGTAATTCTTCGTGGAATAAACTCAATTCTTAACAGAAACATATTAACGGGTATAAGATATATGGAATTTCTCGGCATACAATCATTCGATTTATAACCTTTTTCTTAGGTTGTACTATGAAATGATTCACTAGCACCCCACAAGAGCCTAGAAATGAATATTTGTTTACATAAAAATTC
This sequence comes from Pyrrhosoma nymphula, assembly GCA_963573305.1. Taxonomy (NCBI): domain Eukaryota; kingdom Metazoa; phylum Arthropoda; class Insecta; order Odonata; family Coenagrionidae; genus Pyrrhosoma; species Pyrrhosoma nymphula. Next base: position 27,917,218 of record OY754328.1, read on the forward strand.
TTATAAATTACGCACGTCGTTACAATATTGATTTACAAAGAGCAAGTTTAACGTATGAGGAATATATTTAGGATTAGTTTTCATAAGGATGAGCAAAGAACACGTAGTATATTCTTACTTATATTTGCCATAAAAGAGGATTCTGAATAAGGACATTGTCTCGGTACTCACTCATCAGCTTGTAATCTTTTGAAATGTCATAGAGGTGTGTAGAAGGTTGACTGAATAATGGGATTTTCAATAGAGCCGTCAAGAAAAACTCAGTGTATAATTAGCAAATACCATGAAAATGCCCTTTCAATTATAATTTCGAGCACGACTTTGACTTGAATTTAACGTGCATTGAAAGAAGCCCTGGAAGTAAATCGGTTTTCAGGTGACCGTAGGGATTCACTCCGCGTCGCTTGGGGGAATATAGGAGTATATCTCCGATCAAGGTACACAAAAAGCAGCTAGATTAGTGGAAATATGCTTAACACAGAACTTAAGCCATGGGTTCAAGACAAGTGGGGTTTGAATAGCATCTATTTTTCAGATGGCAATTCTGAAGGGTACTGAGTAAAAATCGACTAGCCTAGGAGGCTGAAAAAATTTCAGGAAACACCACCTCATCTTAAATGTTGAAATAACAATAATATATTTTTGTCAATTAGCAAGTTGGATTAATATTGCTCTGCAACACTAGAAATTGGACTCTCGCCCGATGAAAAAGTAGCATGTGAAAATTACGAGGTTAAACTGTGAAATTTACTTAGTTCTTATGGAGGAATTTTTACTTCATGTAGGATGCGATTAAGATTATATGGTGAATGACAAGTTATTTAGTTCCTTACACGAAATAATAAGAAGGCAGATAATATAAACTGATATTTTTTCGAACAACATTCTTTTTGGATGCACTTCATTTTACAAAAAAATACATTTATTCTTAACTCTGCTCTTATTCTAATCGTTACCAAATTACTGATTAAATAGTAATGCAAGTATTTTAAACGTATAATTAGTAAGGTATACCAATTTATATAACACCATCTAACCTCATTATAGTTATCAGCGGTTTTTCATGACCTGTCAAAGAAGCTTGAACAATTTACGGAATATTATGTATGCATTCTAATTCCGACCTCACACACCGTTCCAATCGATGAAATCTGTTAGAATATTCAATCAGTTAGATCAGACAAGCTCTTCTCTCTCAACATCAGTATAACTTCCGTAAATCTAGAGACACGTTCAATGGAAGGATGGTCATTATTATGACTTTCCAAGGATTTTTAAATCCTTGTCACGGTCAAAATGAAATTATGATTACGTTATTAAATGACAATGTTACTACTGGTATACGATACATACCTGTGACTTTTTTTTTCTAGTCACAGGTATGCATCATACATTAGAGGGAGGTTTAGACAAATCGTAGAATCAACGGCATAGATCCGTGGTTTACCTATAAATAATGTATGCTGTTTCACGGTGACTTCATTCTTAAGATCTAAACACTTTCAACCATCCCTCAAGCCATTTGAAACACTTAATCCATGATTTCCTTTCCCCAGTTAACAAACTGTGCTGTCTTCCACCAAGGCCTTCGAAATTCCATTACATTCCTCTTGATATCTTATGCATCCTTTTTTCCTGGTTTCTCTGAATTTCATCGCACAACTTCCTTCTTGTATTACGCCTGACACTCACTTATCCAGGCATTTTTCAAACTAATTCTCTTTACCCTTCTCCATTGTCACATCAGAAAATCCTCCAATCCACCCTTATTTTTTGCCGCAAGTTCAAGGTATCATGACCATACAAGGCTACTTTTAAGTAATGCGGGAGCAGTATTCATTTCAATCTACGATAATGTATACTTACCAGTATATGGGTCTCAATTATCCCATCTGTTCATACTTCACTGATGCAATTCTCCTCAAGTCCTAAATGAAATGCACATTTTCATTCAAATACTGCTAAAGGGAATAAGTCCATATCGTCCTCTCACATGAATTCCACCCAAAGAGTCATTCCGACGCGCTTATACCACTTCTTCAGTGTCAAGGTTAGAGGGCAGATGTTAATGGGGACATTCCTTTTCCTTTGACGATCATAGAAAATTTGATTCCTCATTCGCTACTCAAAAATCATTTTCAAGGTTCAAATAAGACGTCAACCTCTCCAGTTCGCTGTTATTGATGGATAACCAGCAACTGCATCTTTTTCCGAGAACGCTCTTAGTAGATTTTTTTAATCCCAAAAGCAAAGTAAAAATCCATTCTCATAAGCTGCATTCCGTTAATGTTTCCAATACTGCCTCAATTTCTCTACCCTTCCTAAATCAGATCAGAAATCCAGTGACGTGTTTTCATTTCGACCGCGAGGTCGAGAATATTGTATCTCAAGGACTCAATAGATTAAATTGGTGGATTCAGCTTGAAATATGCGAAAACATACCTTGAGTGATAATATACATAATGCATAATTATCACAAATATTTTACACAACGCATAATTTTTGGTGCAATAGGTTAGTTCAAGAAGCTTATTTTCGGAATCAAGTTTTCGACAAGAGCTGGATTGAAGTTTCATAACACAACTATATCAGCTTACATACTTCCTTTTTTGAGTTATTCCTCTCCTTTTTGATGGGTGTTATCTTAGCGACCTTTGACTCTCGACCTATCGGCGGCTTTTGGCTCTTATGTAAATGAAAATATAACGCGAAGCCAGATGAGACCGAAATATCTGATACGAATCTGATTTACAAGTTCACCCCATGCATAGCAGCGAATGATGATTCTGCTGTGCTACACGTTTGTCACAAACAAACTCCTCCGGTATGTGTTTATATTCATTCAAGCAAAACCCTCTCGATTCTCCCCACCCCAACCGATCGCGATCAGTGAAAGTTTTTCCGTCATTTAAATATAGCTCCTAACTCTTTTAAGGTGAACTTGGGTTATTCACCTCGAATGGCCTTACCGCAGGCGCTGCTCCATCCATGCGGGTGCAGTAACCTACGGTGTCAGAGGGACATTGACTGCAATGTCATTGTTTTACTTGGCAACTTAGGCCATAAATAAGGGGAAGAGAGGTAATGGGGTTTCTATACTCTCACCCATGACACAGCCTACAGACGTCACTTGCCATGAGCATAGTTTATTCTAGACTGTGCTCCTGAAATGAGTACACGAAGTACCCCTTCAACCGTGTGCACAACTTTAGGGTTTGAGGGCTGAATTCACTCTGGAGAAAAAAGTTATGCACGTACATGTTATAAAACTGGATGTTAATGACTCTATTTTCGAACATTAATATTTGATGAATTTTAACAAACAGCTATCGTATAAATAGACCATCTACGAAAGCAACGTTCATTCAACGAGACTATTTTATTTATTATTATTTATTTCATTACCACCGAAAACAGCACATATTGGCCTTTACATCGGGGTATTTTAACAATTAACAACGGACAAGCACAAACAACCATGTCCTGGGAAGTGAAAAATCCTCCCCAGGCGGGATTCGAACCCGCGACCTTTGGGTTAGCAGGCGAGGACGCTACCCCGCCGCCACCGAGGCCGACAAACCAGGAAATTTCTACGAAACCAAGCAAGGATTGAAACTTTAATGGTTACCTACGTCTATTAGTGTAACTAGTAAATTTTCCAATGGCTACGGCGATACACATAAAGTTTAAAAGGTTATTAGGGGTGGAAGTATTCTTGAATTTTATTCATTGGAGGAGGAGGGCTGTAGGGATGGGCAAAAAATAGCGGTATTCGGTAGTACCGATACTATTTTATTTTAATCCGGTAGTACCGACCAGTATTTAAAATCGGTACTACCGACGGTACCAGTACTAAAAACACCGGTATTTAGACAGCGCAGTCATCTTGCGTCAACTACCGGAACTAACTACGAAAATTTACGATTACACTAAATTTTCAAATGTTCTCGTAATATGTGTGTTTTTTTTCTTATTTACATAACCGTGAAGTTGAGATTTGTTTGTTATCAGTATTGATACAATAGGTAAGTACCTATACATTTTTTACGAATGCCGAACACCAGACAATCGTTGATTTTGAACCGTATTAATACAAACATTTATTCCTGTAAGTTAAACGTTTTTGCGACCGCAAGGACTGATCACTACAACAGGGAATTTACATGATCACAACATTAAAACAATATCGATCGTTCTTCGTGTGATTTAAAAGTATTCCAACAAAAAGAGACGAGCGCAAACATACCTTAAATCAAAAAGTATTTACTGAATATTCCCGATGAATGTTCATTAAAATGCCGGTGGATGGAAATTTCTGTGTACCTTTTTGGACAGATATTAAAATTTTCCGAAATACCGGAAAATAAGGGTAAACGTATGTTAATTTATAATTAATTAAAATATTTAATGAATCACATAAATACTGGTATTTTGTCGTCGGTACTACCGGACGAGTAGTATTATTGATTTTTAATACTCATAAAAAAATACCGGTACTTTTTTGAGTACCGCCGATCCCTAGAGGGCTGCCATTGGTGTCCTGGTCTTCCCGAGTTCTCACAGGTTTACCGTGACAGCTCCACGGCCTATTAGATCTTTTATTTAACGCATTACATTAGTCAACTCCATCTGGAGTGGGCTGAAATAGCTTGGGAGAGAATGTTTTGTTCCGCACTCCTGTGACTGATTTTGTACCCGCAATAGGACAAGGCGTGTTGGAGACCGGGTGGGAACAACACGCCCAACACGAGCATAAAAGTTACGACACGATCGCACAGTTTTAGCCGAGAAAGGCATTCCCCTCTCCTGACTGACTGAGATAGAAAACTCCGCAGCTTTCCATCTATTCGGACGGACAACAGGAACTCTCGAGGCGAAGGGCTTGGAGAGGAAAAGTTGGGCGCGGAGTCCGGCGAGCGACGACGTTTTCGACGCAACGAAAACACACAGTGGACAGCAACAGCCTCCAAGAGTAGGGGTGAAGGATATTTGGACACGCGAATTCCCACGCGCCTGTAACCTCGTGGATTGAGCGAGACTTGCGCTCTTCTGACCGAACACCCACCCACATCCCTCCAATGTGGTTGACCCGAGAGAGGAAAAACACCGCGCCGCGCTCACTCATCTAGCCCGGGGCTGGGAAAACTTTTTCGAAAAACCTCCGGACGGTCCACGAGTGGAGGCAATAAACTTTTGGAAAGTTATGAACTGTGTCCTCCAACCATGATTTTTACCCAAATAATGTAAAAACGTGAATAAAAATCCTGGCTAAACATTGACACAAACGTTGAAACATCGTATAAAAGCGCATGTGTGAATAGACGGAATAAGAAAAAAAAACACAAAATAATTCTCGTAAACAAAAACTGCGTTAAAAATGAATAAATGGTTTTGATTGGCAAGAGCCACATAGCTTAAGAGGCATCCTATAAGGCAATCGTAGCCGAATTAATCGAATCAATTTTTGTCACTAATCCTTTGCAAGTATTTCGTTCCACTCCTACCTTCACCGACGTTAGGATAGTGGGGTTCCACAGTCAATTGCGAAAACAATTTCCTCTTCTCTTTCATTATTCTGATTCTGGGATTAATCGTTTACGGATTATCTATTTGGAAACCATAATATCTCACAGCGAACGATGTTGTTCTGGTGGACGTGAATACATATTCACTTCTTATCGTAACAAGAATCCCGAGAAAGGAAACGGCAAATTCTTTGGCTAAAGATATATCCATGTTATTCTCATAAATTTTCACGTTGCCGCGGGGTATTAACACACCAAGAAAAGAAAACACCAAGATATCACACCTCCTTTCCAAAGCAATCACCATGCTGTTTTATGAGTGTGATCCTCTTTAATTGGTGCTCGCGTTAATCGGCGAAAGCAACTAATGCAAAAAAATAAATCGATGAACTGAAACCAGAAGAGTCAGAAAAATCCACAACCTTTATCTGATAGTTTGTATAGGTATAGAAAAGAAGTTGAGTGTGCCACAAAGTTCCGCCACACCTATACATGCTACTGCGTCACATTAATAAAGCTGATTTTAACTTGACGAGCCGATTTGATTCGCCCGTACTGTTTACAGTTGCCACTCTCTGAATAATTAAGACGTATCACTAGGGCAAACATGGTGCAAATGGCCATGTAATTACTTTTTTATTAAATAGTGCACGTTCTCTGTTGTATTTGTGGAATAGATGTAACAGAGAGCAACCATGATACCTCCAAGCACAATTCTCTCTTCGATGTATAGGACTACAGCAAAATATACTGGTATGAAGAATTCTTGAACATCATATACTTGGAACCCAACGAGCCATCACACGGTCGTGTCGGGGAGTTTTGGGACACCAACAACTTTATGGATATTTGTGAATATAATGTCTATCCTATATTTAAAATTGTTGCAATCATCGTTTCGAAAGCTTTGCCGTGGTTTTATATATTGAGTTATAACCAAGAAAGGCGCTAGGGTAAAAAAAGAACCCAAACTAACCATATACCTATAGCGTCATTTTATCAAGTTAAACCTGGGTTAACGATGTTTTACTAGTCTTGTTCTATGAAATGATTCAAATGTGACTAATCACCCAATGCCAGACACCCTAGATGTGGCTTAAACGATATATAATAATGTAAATAAGTTGCTATTCCGCTTCACCACTAGTTGAAACTTGACATTAAACCAGTAACCCAGGGGTTTTATTTTCTGCGAAGACTAAAGCTGCCTAATAAGCTGAATAAGACAGTCAACGTGCGATAAAATGCCATGAATGCTCGTACACGAGCGCCGGACGAACTGATTCAGATCTAGGGCGCAATCGCGGTTATCCATAACGCGTGCGCTAGCGTAATCGTTTTTTTTTCAATTGCGCTCAAGAGAGCGAAAATGTTATCGTCATTCTTCAAATGTTGTCAGGTTTTAAATCACTAGTTTCGATTGATGGAGTGCATTCTTAGGACAGTAACTGGGAGCATTGACCTTATAAGGCGGTCAGCATTTTGGATGACGGTAACGCGAAAGGACGGACCGTGATCCCACCCCTGGCCCGCCAAATTCATGAATACAGCCACAAGTGTCCATCTCTTTTATCTGGAACGGCAAGGGAGTGCTCGGCCGCGCCTCACAGTCGGATCCACGAAAGGATGCAAGTCCTCAGAGACTGTGGTGTTTCACAACCCGGCGAGACTTGTTGGTGGCATGGGAGACCGTCGCATGAGGGTGGTTTTTTGAGAGCGACCGTGCTGCAGAAGTGACATAAAGGGTTGCGGCGAAGTGTTTCTTCCGTGTGGGTGGGATGACTCGCTGCACAGGGGGGGGGGGAGAAGAGTAGCAGCTGCCGCCGGCCTGCTCGCACTAAGGGGCTCCATCGCTCCTGGAGAGAGTCCATCTTCCAAAAGAGAGCGGAGGTGACAAATGCACCGAGACGCACTCTCTCTCACTTCTCCCACTGACGACGCACCCTTTTGTGAGGAGACCCGCTAGGGTCACCTACCTACCCGGTCGCGTATACACCTCACCGACGTGACGGATTATCTTCTCAAACACGGCCGAGTGGAACGGTTCACGTCGAGAAACCGCATTTTTAAGGGTCAAGCTGCGGTCAGCCGAGAAAACAAAATAGGAAAATTGGCTCCTCCGCCACACACAGGCACCCGTTCCCACCACGCTCGCTCGAGAAGGGGTTTTATTCAGAGCCATTAGTTTGCGGAACGCTGGCAGGATGGAGCAGGGACCACCATCGCAAGGCTTACAGCGAGGTGGGTTTCTATCTTTTAAGACCTACTCCGAGGAGATTTTCAAGTTATGTTTAGAGACCCACTTTCCAAATCCCCAGTCATCAACGTTAATTGGGTTTCTGAGGTTACCTTGCGGTAGAGGTCACGCGGCACGGTCAAGTAAATAATGACGTGTCAACCTAAATCAATCACCCTAATGCGGTACTCGAGCGTAAGAATTAGAGACGTTTTACGGGGTGAAGCAAGCGGGAATGATTATTAATTTTCATTACGTGTGGCTAGGAAAATAAACTTCAAAGAAAAACTTCAATAAGGTGCTAACAACAGATGCATTGTCTCTTTAGGCTTATAGAACAATCTTCATACATGTATTTAGGCATTTCAAGAAATTGTTCCTCCACATATTTCATGAATGCAAGAGTGAAAAACATTCTCACAGTATCACAAAACAAAAAAAACAATGGGTCACTTAGCTCCGCTCATATTAAAGCAGTCAATGAAAATCACAGCAATATTGAATTGAAATTTTGACTCTCCTACAACTTATGATTATTTAGAAGCAACTATTAAGTTTTTCAGTTAAATTATAACATTAGCTATTACACTGCTTCGTAAACGAGACTTCATACTATGAAAAAATGAAAATGATAACTGCATCGAATAATGAGCAATATGACTTAACTATTCGTAGCGATATTATGCAACATAAATAGTTTAGGCTAAATGATTCACACTAGCAGACAACGCCCATTGTGGAGGCCAGTAGCGTTATATACACAGAATATACTAATATCTGTGAATATACGAAAATATACTATGTTACATAGAAATAAACTTAAGCTAAATCACAAGTATTCCCAAAATACCGCTCAATTCGATTAACAAATTGCTGAATACTACAAGGAAAGCACTAATATCAGCTGAGCAATGTGGAATCTACGAGACTTTATAATAGGCAATACATATAAGGTGCACTTTTATTGGGGCTTTGTATAAGTTTAATGACCATGGGTGACGTGGTAAGGAGAATCGCACAAACAAGAAAGCCTCTTCTTTTCAGAGAAAATAGAACATCATTATCCACTCGCTTAATATCACAAAAAATGAGTTTCCCATTAAAACAGATAACGCAACTTAGTTCTCTCACGTAATAATTTAAAAAATGGATTTTTTCTCATAATGCATTAACCCGACCTTTACTTATTTTGAGAAAACAGACATAAATTTAAAAATGATTTTTATTTCAACCGAATGAGGATTAGTGTCAAAGGCCAGATTTTTCTGATAACGATTCAGTCCACAGTTATGCCCAAGTTAGAGCATTATGCCGCACACGTATTCAAACTGTCTTAAAAAAGTTGAGAATTTTAATTTACTAGGGAAAAAAGAGACTTATTAAATGATTGATTCGATCACTGGTGAAACTATCAGGAAACTTTCAAAATTTCAACAATTCATTGGATTAGCAAAAACAACAGAAAGCCGACAAATTATACACAACTAGAAAAGTAAATACCGGAAGCCGGGTGGAACAATTATTTTTATGCAAGTTTTGGATGCATGGATTCTATGAAGCATATTATTATGAACTAATAACAAGAACAGAAGAACAAGAAGGTGACTACGATACAGCGCTCACTGTGACAGTAATCTTAAGTTTAGTTGAAGTAGTTCTCCAACGGCTGTTGTCATAGTGCATTACGAGGGAAGACCTTACACAAACATTCCATAACATGACTTCCATAAACTTGATTTGATACCCACTCAGGAAATTTTTAATAAACCTGTAAATTCATCATCGATTAAAGAATTTTCTAATTCATCGCCATTATCCACCAAACTTAAACGGTCGACAGGATCTCTATCCCTAATGCATCAATAGTCGTAGTTTCGATATCATTGTAGGAGATGTTGTAGTGCATGTTGATGAAAACTCATCACCTGCCATACACCCTTGAGGTGGTTTGCACGCTACTATGGGCATGTATTAATTTTGTTGGATCCATGTATTACTCACAAAATCAAGTTATACGACTTCAGAATTTTCGAAAGATGATCAAGAAACCTTAAGAATTTATTCCTCTGACAAATAATTAAATACTGCCATAATTTTCGCGCAATTACATATTTTGGATACTTAGTCAAATGCTAGACCTTAACATTAATACCATGATAAGAATTTCTTAGCTGGTGGCAGATGAAGAATAGTTCCGAAAAAAGCCAAATAAATTATAAGCGTACCTTTTACCACATTTTTGTGAAGAGGAGGTAATAGAGATTGCAAGTTCTTTATTGAAAACACTTAATTTTCTGAAATTTCTGACGATGGAGAATAAGGAAGAAAAATACAACTTTTACTAAGACCACTGAATTTTATTAAAACACGACCCGGGTTTCGACGTGGATTCACACCATCATCAGGCCTGATGATGTGAATCCACGTCGAAACCCGGGTCGAGTTTTTATAAAATTAAGTGGTATTAGTAAAAGTTGTCTTTTTCTTACTCTAATGATGGAATACCATCAAGTGAACCTTGAAAATGAGGATTGGGCAAATAGATAAATAAGACATTTATAATGATTCAAAGCACGACTCAACGGAACAAGAAAATTTTAATAGCACACACTACGTTCTGTATTGGAGCAATACAACTCCTCCTTAGGAGGAAAAGGCGCTTGGTAAAGGCCTCGTTGGGATTCCATTATCTTCTCTGAGAGGACACCTAAGATATCAACCGGGAAGCGGAAAAAACTGGTTTTATTCGCACTCCCAAAGAACCAACCACAAGGTCAAGCAGTCAAGGAGCTATTCTTGAATGATTTTGGCACCGATCTCCCGGATTTCTTGCGTCACTATCTTGGTCCGAATAAGAAAGGAAACACTGATATCGGTTCTTTTTACACTCTGTGGAGGCTGGATGGGGCCACTACTTCTTGATGACGTGCGGCAAGTCGTACTTCCCCCTCACGCACTTGATCTTCACGCCGATCAGGTCCTGGCACCGCCCCACCCGACAGAGGACTATGTTGTGCTCCTGGAGGTTGTGCCCAATCCCGGGAACATAGGCGGTCATCTCCTTGCCTCCGGTAAGCCTCACCAGCACGCACTTCCGGTTCGCCGAGTTAGGCTTCTTGGGCTTCCGGATGAGCGTCTTGAGGACGACGCCCTTGGCGAACGGGCGGCCATCCAGCGGCTGCCTAGGGGGCCTCTTCTTGATGTGAGGGCCTGTTCGGTGCATCTGATTGAGCGAGGCCATCATTCGGAGCGGTCCTCCGGAGAGGGCTGAGGGAAGCGGCATGGGCTGCAAGGCTGCTTGACAGGCTGGAATGAAAAAAATGCGAATTGAGTCTACGGTACTTTCTTGATCATGTCATTTCATTTAATCGGGCATACCCCAGGTCAGCCTGAGACAGGGATGGCGCCCAGCTGTATGAAAAACAATTCCACAACACAATCTTGGGCTTGGGCTCAACTGTTCCGCGTCCCGCAAGAATTTAATTTGTCCCGATAAACCAATTAGAGGATAAGGATTTAATTCTCCCATTACAGGATCATCGTCAGTAGGTCAATGCACAATTTTTAAGCATATTTCATGGAAACTTCCACATTTCGAGTTCTAAATAAGGTGTCTTATATAAAGGTAGATATTAGCACGTGGCGGTAAATCAACAACCATCAACCCGTGCCAAGAAACCAAGCGGTAGCTTGCACGGAGCTTCGTAGATAATAGATCCAAAGCTACTTTAAAAGGTAGACCGTACCCAAAGAATAAATATTCTTGTGAAACTAATAATTAAATCGATGAAAACAATTTTATTTCGGGATCTATAATCGGGTGATAAAGAAACGATTTATTCATTCTAGAACGTAATTATTTTCATAGGATAAAATGGTAACTTACGTCGGCACCCAAGTATCTGATCGCTCACTGGAGTAGAGCTATAAACTGATTTGTTGCAACAGAGGTAGTAGGAGTACGGATCATCCATAATTATATGAGCGAGGGTGTACATACGATATGGTATTTTTACAACGAAAAGGAACACAACACAATACAACGTCACTGACTCGATTATCGGAGTCGAATCATTCCACTCTACGAATGATCAAACAAATAATTCAGCTATTTTAAAATGTGATTAAATTTAAAAATTAATTTACTAATGTTTCCTTGGAGGCTTCCTAGGAGTATTCCACTTGCAGAGACTAGGTTTTCGGGTCTTCTTCCGCGTCTATCCATATTCTCTGGACAATATTTCACCTAAACCTAGTCTCTGTATAATTTACAAATGGCCTATTTAAAAACGTCAAGATCTAATTAGAAAATGATAATTTCATGGAAATTTGGAGAACATAAAATTTTCATGATGGTAGAGATCATATATCCTCCATACCAACCGTAGTCTCATGCCCGGGAAAGAAGGAAGACTAGAGCTCTTAGTTCACTTTTTGCAGCCGAAAGGGAAGCTGATATAAAATACTAGTACTAGTAAAAATACTTATTTTAGAAGGTCCAATTTTAATTTCCGAAAAAAATGCATTTTCAAGGTTAGGAGGAAATAGGGTTGGTATGGAATGTGAACGAAAACGAATAATATACCTAATATAACATAAAGGAATATTATCATGAGTTCAAAACCGCACCCTATAAATATTCTAATACATTTTCATCGTAAATTTACCATTATTAATTCTAACCACGGCGTTCCACATAGCCCTATCTCTTTACCCTTGTCCGGGAGGGATTTGTGTGGGGACCATGGGGCAGTTGCTAAGCAGGCGAAATAACGAACTGTTGGTTTAACTCTTTTCAAAGGAAAGTCTCTTCGATGTCTCTCCACACATTAAAACGCACAACGAATACTAAGCAAGTTGCGGGGGAGAGGGAGGAGGAGGAAGGGGGGGGGGGCAGTCGTGGATTTCGTGGGGTATATATATATATATAGCCAAGAACGTGACACACGCGAAGACAGAAATATTCAGTCAACCTGAAATTTGAAAATAACGCTGATCAGTTACTTTATAAACTGTGCTCATGGTCTCTTTTGAGTCATCTTCAGCATCATACGTTAACTCGAGATAGGCATAGATAATGAGAGGAAATAAGAGGCCTAAAATAATGAGAGGAAAAAGGAGAAATCTTAACCCAGTATTTCTCGAACTTTTTCGAGCCACCTATACCAAACCTATACCCAACCTTTACACACCCCACAAACCTATACCCAACTGTGAACTTTGGAATCAAAGACTACAAGACCAAATCAGGAATATTATAACGATAAGGTTAAAGAAATACTAACTAAATGAATATTTATTTCCAATCCAATAGATAAGATAGTTAATTAATCCCAGGACGTCTATGCGTGGTACCATTCATTCAGAATCCTGCCTACATCGCCCCCCTGCCCCCCCTTGTTTCTTTGGGGCCCTCTAGATTACAGCACCGCCCTCCGGGGGGCGGTAGCGCCCACTTTGGGAACTACGGTATCAATCAGAGAATTAATCCTCATATTTAACAATAGTTTGAAGGCAATTAAAGTAGTACATACGCCTATAGTACCTCAATTAAAGGGGACACGAGAAAAATTAATTTTATATCCTATTGCGACATTAATGGAATATCCCAAATTCTTAAGCTGTGAAATTTGTGAAAGGCATCCAGTAAACCATATTAATTTCAGCTTTCTCAGACGGGAAATGCAACTGCACTAATACGCGCATGAAGGCACAAATTGGCATTTATGTATAGGCAATTGACTAAGCGCATTTATTAGTGTAATTACATGCCTCAAGCAAAGAGGTCTATTCAGTAGGAGTAGTAGAAAAATATCCGATTTATGCACAACGGATACGTGCGAGTGACTGCTTAAAATTTATTTCAATAAAGCAACTCCTGCCAGGGTCACAACAACCTTGGGAGTTGTGTCCAAATGGCCTCGTAACCTGGAGGAGAACCCGTTTTCCAATTTACTTATCTACGGTGAACCTCAACTCTTTCGCTTTTATTGCCCTTCTCAATAAAGACACACAGTACGCGGTTGCGATAAAAAATCTTTAAAAAATTAAAGTGATTACGTTTAAATGAGAAAGCAGATCTCGCGGATGGAAAAAAATTAAGACAATAAGATAATTGCAATAATCGCAGAGAAATGGGGCAGACTATTCGACACGCTTAAACGCAATAGCTGTAGAAAACATGCAGATTAATACAGCGGAGAACTAATTTGCTCGTAGATAATAGAATTCTGACTTAAATGCTAATCCGGTCACGTGAACCGACGCTTCACAGAGCTACCAGAGAGTATAGCAGATATGAGAGTGATACATGATGAGCCACTCACTGCGTGTGACTTTCTTCCAATGCCACCTATATCTAATCTAATATCCTACCGTCAATCACCTCCACATTTTTTTGTTTTCTCATTATTACCTATTTTCCACGTAAAATTAGTTGGGAGAGTACCATTAATAGGACTTCATAAGCACTTCAGCCTGAAAAATTTTACTTTAATATAAAAGAATAAACCTTTTATGTTTTAAAATCTACTTAATCTTAAAATTCCGCGATATCTGGCGTAACATAGTGAAACGGCATTTTTCGAAATGAAAAATCACAGCAATTGTAGTCCACTTTATTTTTCTAATCACGTTTCGACGCTTAAATTGTCATCAGGTACACTACCAGACGATGACAATTTAAGCGTCGAAACACGTGTTGTGGTTAAAAAATAAAGTGAACTGTAAAAGTTCTAGTGCTTTAAATTCTGACTACCTAATTTTCTCGCCTAGTTTCCTGTGAAAATAGAACTTAGATTATTTAAAATGATCACTTAATTCAATCAATTTAAGACGATCACAAAATAACAGGAAAATACTTTACCAGATAAAATTTAGCAGCGAACGCGAACTCGAGGATAGAAATACCTCTAAACAGCAGGCCGAGCCAGAAAGTAAATATCTGACGAAGTAAATACACCCAGTAAATGAAATACCTATGTATTACATCTCAGGAATTCGTCCTGATATTATTCAATCCCGCCTTACACTAAAAGTGCCGTGTCAATAATATATGACAACGTTAATGACAAGCATTAAGTATAATGCCAGCAATCAAGAGCTTGACGGGGCTAATTTAGCCAAGCAAACACCAATACGTAAGCAATAAAATACACAAAATGCTCATTGAAGCTTAGCCGCGGGGAATATAAGTACTGCATTTAATGAGAAACGTAGAAGCCCACAATCATTTCAATAAAAGAATAAACTGCATTATGTGCCAAAATCGACAATAAGGAAATTGAAAGCTACGCCAACTGGTGAAATTGGACTAAAATTTGAGCCTTTTTCACCTTTAATCTGACGGAATAGGAGAACAAGCACGTGGTAGCCAAGCTTAGCCGCGGAGAATATAAGTACTATATTTAATGAGAAACGTAGAAGCCCACAATAATTTCATTTCAATAATAAACTGCAGGATGTGCCAAAATCGACAAGAAGGAAATTGAAAGCTACGCCAATTGGTGAAATTGGACTAAAATTTGAGCCTTTTTCACCTTTAATCCGACGGAATAGGAGAACAAGCACTTGGTACCATTTACATGACTGGAAGGAGATGAGGAATGCAAATTCCAAAATTCCGAATTGGATATAAATGAAACGACACTTTTGGACTTTGGGACAGCTTCTCCCGTTTTCATCCCACTTTGCGTCACAACATTTGCAGTTATCGCAGTAGGTTTACTCCTCTCCGCCGTAGAGGGGAAATAAACGCCATTTAACGGCGTGAACCCGCGTTACATCACTGATAACCCACACACAGCTCCTCCTCGGCTGGGCTCACGCGGAAACAACCGGATGACAAGTGACTCTTACGGGCGAATGGGGTGAGCGGAGAAAGCACAGTCTGGGGAAGGGAAGGAGCGCTGTAGAGGACGCTCACTCACGCCATCAAAGGCCGCGATCCGATGGATTTCGAAAACATAACCGCACCGTACTGACATATAAGTTTAAAACACAAAACCTACCGTAACGTGAACAGTTTTAAAAATATAGAGCAAGAACATCGATGAGAATCGTTACCGAATCCCCTCCTTGTTTAACTCCTTGGCTTCGAAATATCCTTCCTTGGACTTCTCCTCTGCCACCGCTTTAAAATCCTCCCTTAAACGCCACTTGAGACCCCTCTCCATTCCCTAAGTCCCTTTCTTACGTTTGTATCATTACTGTTTTATTTTATACATACTATTGTTAGAAAGTTTTTATTTATTTATTGATTATGTCAGCAAATGTAAACACCTTCGTGACGTTTTTGGCGGTGAATAAAATAAATGTGACCACAGATTTATAACTAAAGCCAATATATTACGGTAGAAACAATCAAAATTACAACGTAAAGGAAATAAATTGCAGAACGGATATATTTAAAGTTTCCTAGGACAATGAGGGGCCATCCGGGTCATTCCATGTCAAGTGATCCAGTAAACAATTAATTGGTTGTATGATAATTAAAAAAAAATCCTTTTTCTGCACACACATAACTTTCTGCACACATGTATTGGCAATAGAATGCAACGAATTAAAAAAAAATATCTATCCTCGTTTTCTCGCGGGAGCTATTTTTCCAGGATGGCGAAAGAGCATTTTTGAGAATTTTGATGTTTAATTTACACGTAATATCTCAAGAACTAATAGTGGCAGAGGAGAGATACTGAAACCATACTGTTTTACGCAAAATGGAAAAACGTTTTTTTACTTTCCTTTTTTCTTTGTAAATTTCTTTATTGTTGAAATCGAGCTTGAAGTCAAAAACATTTTTCCCACGAGAAACTGTTTTTTGATTTGAGAAAACTATACAAAGGAGGGAAGTCTCAGATTTTAGAGTTTTTGTACTGTTTGATTTGAGAGATTGGAATAAAGTAGAAGAATAATCTTAAAAAGTGTTATACGTATGGAACTAATCATTTTTATTCTACATATAAGCTAAACAAAAATGGGTTCGCGCTCAATATCAGCCATTTTAGGACTACCTTTTCTCCGGAGGGGTAGGTAGCTATTACAAATATCGACGGCTAAAAGTAAATTCATTGTATATCCACTTTTGTAAACTTTCGGAAAATGCTAATGGAAGATTTCGAACTTGATGGAAAGCTTGCCCAAGACCCCTAAATACTCAACAGTCTCATAAATTTAGACATTAGATAATATATTATTAGATAACAATAACATTTTTAAGCTAATTTTTAATAGTTTTACTCACTTTAATACATCATTTGGTCAAAATTATGGACATACAATGATAGTACTTTTAGCCATCGATATGGGCCTCACAGAATATAAAGATATACAATATTCCAACAAAGAGCAAAAACTTGGGAGTTTGAGATTCTACTCGTAAGAGAAATATAGTGGATTACAAATGGAGTTAACTAAGGTATTAATTCTTCCGTAATGGATAACTTCCACAAAATCAAGCCTACAACAGTTTCCTTTGAGAAATATCGTAGTTGTAAACTATCTTGGCGCTCAAAATCAGTCATTTTTGGACTTAATTTTCTTCGTTGGGGGGCCCATCATATGTGGCTTAAGAATACAAAGATATGCAAAAGTATGTACAACATATCGTTAAAACTCGAAGTTTGAGATTCTACTCGTAAGAGATTTTTTGCTGTTGTAAAGTACGCGGGTAATTGAATAAAAATTACATGCTGTCACTCCCGTTTTTATTGTAACTTTAACAATTGGGTTCCGCTGTAAATACGAAAAAATGGGTGTTCCAATCAGATAATTATTACTGGTGAAGTGAACAACAGTAAAGTTTACCCATAAAGTTACGCCCATGAATTTGAAATTTATTAGAAAGCAGTATGAGTGTTACATTAGGTACCTCCGTATGGTTTACACGGAAACAGATGTATGAATAATTCCGACGGAAGAATAAGAAGGGGACAGAGGGTCGTAATGCCGCGGGCTGGGGAAGGGTGGGAGAGGAGACGTGTTCCAAAATATCGCCATGCATGCACGGCCGTGAACCCGACGGATTGCGAGATTCTCGAAACTACAGGCAAAGGCGAAAACAGACCTCACGCCACTCGGGGACGTCTCCTCCGGAAGGCCAGAGAGAAGGCATCGGCAGGGCGAGCCGCCACCATCCCCCCCGAGGACTGTCCCACGCGCGTCCAAGTGCTCCCGAGGCCGCGGAGGGTTTACTTTCGCGGTAGAAAGAGGAGAGGGGAGCATGCGTAATGGTGTAAAATGCAACCCGGGGCTCACTTTCATGAACTTCTCTCTTGTTTTGGAACTCTTGAAATCTCCCCTTTCGCTCCCCCTTTGGGTATTCACCGAGCCGCGCGAGGCTGACGTGTCGTCTCGTCCGACCTCACGCCGCTCGCCAGGTTCATTTTTCACTCGGCACGCACCTCAAACATCGAATGAATGGAGGCGCCATCTCCCCGGAAGCTCGTGTTCCATCCAAAGCAAATAAGCCAACGCATGCATCCGTTTTTTCCGTAGAGAAAGCATATTGCTCCGTGTTTTTTTGCGTCGTTTTGCCGCAGCCTCATGCGTTACTCGTAGACCCAGTTATAACGTTAGCGTCAACACCAAATGAAAAAAAAGACCGCAGTAAACCGAGACGTGCCCGGTCTTATGAATAATATTAGTTTGTTTTAAAATCGTAACATCAGTTATCAAATCAGTTCTTGGGATCAGTGTTGGCGGTGGGCTGCGCTGGTGGTATTTGATTTAAAAAAAACAAAGACTACGACGCGACGGGCAAAAAAGGTGAATCTCTATGTCTCACGTACTACATACATGATGTCATACAAATGATGATCCCGAAATTTGTTCAATAATTTTCTTTTCGATTTTTAGAGCCAAGTTTCTGTCAGAATTCAACAGTACCTAGACCACAATCCTAAGATTACTCATAATTACTCGGGAACGAATCACGTGAGCAACAAACTAGCCTACGTTGGGTCTCCCCAAGGTGGGTAGGAAGGTATTCTACCCACCTTGGGGTCTCTCGCTTCTGATTGGCAACGAAATGTGCGGCAAGGCAAATACGGATGCACGAAAACGCAGAGTTAATGGGGAAGGAGTTTTTATGGCAGTACCTATAGTTATTTTAGAGAGTTTAGTATAGAGTTATTTTCGAACAGTCAGCTAGAATGCGTATGGTATTCCATGCAAAAGCCTAAAGCAAAGAGAGTCTATGTGAGACATAGATCGTATTAAGAAGGTATTCGACAATATATAGTACCTCATAGCAAATTGCGTGAAGTTAGAAGCTTATGGGATCGTTAGAAATATCATATTCTGGATTAATCAGTTCTTTAAGGGTCACGAACACCAGGATTTTTTATAGATGGCATAGTGTTCAACGCCGCTATTTTTGCATCAGGTGTTCCCGAAGGAAGAGTCATCGGCCCTCTTCTATTTCTCCTAGTAAGCATGAATGAAATTAGTTCCGCGGTTAATAGTAAACTTTTGGCTGACGAAGCAGTTGTACACAGAGATTCACAAACCGGAAAATTGGGAGTCAAACGAGAGATGTAGAAGCAATTCCAAGTCTGGTGCGAAAAATGACAATTGGAGCTACAACTAAAACATGGCGTAGCAGTCAATTTTAAGAGAAAAATGTTCACTAATTAGGCCCCACCAGGAATACACGTCTAGTATTGGTACCCCTATGAAGCAGACTTGATATCGGTATTGGATCGCAGACAGCGTAGAAAAGATAGGTTTGTAAGGATATATTCTATGACAAGTACTGCAATGTGTCGAGATTATTAAAAGAATTGGGATGGGAATCGCTATCACAGGATGCGTTGTCTCTCGCGTAAATTTGAGGTGAAATACTTCTCTGAAGACTTTACGTAGTTGCAAATTACATAGATAAAAATAGTTTATGTACCATTGGTGGCATACCTATAGTGTAGTGGATGTTGGTGAAATTTCACCTCCTGAAAATAATTTGCAGGTTTTTACTAATGCAGCAATAGCCTTAGCTTCATTAACTTTATAGGGTACAGTATAGTGCATGTTAGTGATGACTCACCCCCTGCCATACACCCTTGAGGTGGCTAGCAGGAAATTGTGTAGATGTAGATACACCTTCTTCCTAATACATTTTACGTCCAAGTAAGTCTAATTCCAGCCTCTCCAATACAGTCACAATACGTAGAAAAATGTTTTCGCGATTTTCTCGGAAAGAAGTATGGTGCGCATCTTACGCTAGGGCACGTTGTACAAGAGTAAATAGCGTAAAGGAATATACAGGAGTTTTTACCATTCATTTTATATAAAAGGAATATTTACTATTCAAAAGTAACGTACTTTTCAATACCGAAGAAAGATAATGCTTTATACATGCAATACTGCCTCAATCTATTTATTTCGAGTATCCATTCCTGTATCCCTATGTTTATCCTTTTAATAATACCCCTTTCATTCCACCTTCATTTTAGTGATGCTGTTACTTTCGTTCACACGCATCACAGAAGCCAGTAACCGACACCATAAATGGTAAATCCATCGTGGTTAAGCAGGTTACTTGGGTTAGCGCCAACTAGCCACTGTAAGAAAACTTTCCACCCGCTGCTTAGTCACCACCTTAGAAAGCAAGTTATGTGAAAGTTTCTTCACCTAGTATTGCTATACGTTAGGTAAAAACTCACACATTATCCGAGCGGCAGCAAATCTTTAGTGCCATATCCAGGCCTCTTCTCACCACCGCTAAGTTGATTGCCTTGCAGCTGACAGGATTAAATCTTAGTTAAAATTCAGCTGCCTTTTATTGCATCCATTAAACTTATTCACCTACAATGTAAGGCAAATTTCCGAATCAATGGCAATGGCCTAACACCCACGAGGGAAGGGACAACTGATGCCAACTCGTTCACCGAAGTAAAGCGCCATTGGGCTCGACTCGAATTTGAATGGGTCATCGCATAATTTGTCCCGTAAGATAATGTCTATGCCTCCATATGGCAGACAGAGATAACCTTAGCCATATAAACAAGTTAAGTTAAATTACTACTGAACCCATCAGACTGCAACTATAGAGTAAATCGTGGTTCAAAGCCTCAATCTTCCCACTATTCAGCCATACTACAAAGGCCTCTCCAGGACTAGATTCCTGTCGGGTGCAACTAAAATGGAGTTGCTCGGACGTCAACTCACGTACGTCTACGTAATACCGGGCAAGCAACCTCCATGGTGTATGGCACGAGGTGATTCCACACTAGGTATGAAACGCTCGATTTCAAGATCAAAGCTCGAACGCTCCCCTATCCACCAGGAGATGACCAAAAGGCAGTCAGGAGAAAAATACGTACTAGACATCACCAGTCGTAGCGGGAAGGATACTTGAGAATACTCGTAAGGTCAAGGACGGTAGGCCAGAGAGTAGGTCAATTGGTGAGCCGTTAGATTATTTATCGAGACAAACAGTTGTCGACAAAAATTTCAGAGTTAATTCAATCAGGTAAATTTTAAAAAATCGTAGTGAGTCGGTAAAGCGTACGCCCGATGAAAATTATAACGACAACACTTTACAGTATTTATTCTTAGAAATACTAGGTAACAAATGCGATGCCAGCAATGAAAATTAACAATCCCGTAACAATTTATTTTCGCACTTTTGCTAAGAAAAACCACACAATAACAAAGGCTTACTCTCACAAAGTGTATGTTTTATACGATTTACAGTTTTCAAATATTGTTTGTGATTTACCTATTTATTTAACGGTTCAAAATCTGACCTTTTTTCGAAAAAAATGCTCAATTGCAGGTGAACGCAGAGAAGCAATGGAAAAAAATGTATCGCTACAAAAGGACGAGAACTGCGAGTCGCTTTAGACAACAAAAATGCCAAGGCAAACAAGCTTTTAAACCAGGGACGCGAGACAATGATAAAAACGAGAACCTTGCAGGAAGTTGACGCGATTGGGAGAAGAACGGAGGCGAATGGCCAATCGCTTGCTATAAGGAAAGAATTTTAGACGGAGGATGCAAATGACGTCACGAGCAGACACCTCCATCATTCTTCTCATTTCAGGTTTTTTTAGGCGCATTCTAGTTTCAACTGTTCCAGCACGAGAATGTCAGGACCGATTTTCATCCAATTTCCATCCGAACTTGTAACTAACTCGTTATTCGCTGAAAAGAGAAACGAAAAAATATCTAGATTATTGGACTACGATGGAAGTAGAGAAACTGTATATTTTCTCGCCTCACCAGACAGTGGAGTAATTTAGGATGTCTATTAAATCCCACGCGTTCATTCAATCCGCACCAAAATTGGAAAACATCATAGACAGAGATTACCACAACTATTAAAAGCCGATTTCGAAACTTCACCATATTCACAAAAGATAATTATTCAAATGGTGAAACGACTTTTCCTTGTCTCTTGAGTAGGTACTGCCATGTCTACAAAATCAATCCTTCCAATACAGAAAATCTAACAATATAACCATTAAAAATGCCGGGCAAAGAACCAAATTGATTCCACCGAGGGAAATTTCCCCCGAAAGCCAACAACACATCCAAAAGTCACCGCCACGATCTGCGGTGAGAATGAGTAACGCTACTACAAATGCAACTCTCCATTTCGGGTTCAACGTTAAGCGGAGTGGGATGGGACAAACACGCACGGAAAACTACCTTTTACGCCGCTTTTTTCTTGTTATTTTCAACGAAATGACACCGTTAGCGGTGAGAAACATAGCCACGATCAAAACTCAAATTCATCAATAATAGGCAAGCTGGAGGACAGCCTACCCTTTGGGTAGAATCAAGGGGTCAATTCTCGAATAGTGATAATTATCGCAGTAACGAAAAAAAAATATATATCGCACGGTTCCGTTGAAGTATTGAATGCTACACTATCACTTGATATTTTTCATGCAGTTATTGCCACATGCGGGTAGGATGTGACAACTCAACAACACTGCATCGACGCAAAGATTCGGTAACATTGTTATTTACGCATACGATAATTATCACAGCGTTCGATAATCAACCCCCTGATCAATTTGTTGAGTTATCTCGCGTAAACGCCCCGGAGAAAATGATTTTGAAAAGTTCTTAGCCGTCTCAACAGCTCGATCTGCGATGGGATACAATATTCCTGTCGTTAAACGAGCAGAATAAAGCAATTCCCACTTTTACGTCTGCTAAGCAGGATAATGGATTTATCTTGGTTATGAGATCTTATCATCTTCTTTATGTTTTTATAGCCCTTTGAAGATTGGTAAACTGCTTTTTAATTCTAAAGATAGTTTTAATGTTATGGACAAAAGTGGTATTTATATGCTGAAATGTAATACACCTAACTGTAATTGTTTTTATTTAGGGCAGACCGGTAGGAGATTTAATGTAAGAATTGGGGAGCATCAAACTTCATTGAAAAATCTTGATTGTAAGTCTATGTTCGCAAAACATTTAATGGATAATGATCACGTTTCTAATTTTAATTTGAATGTGATACACTTTGGGGACAAAGGGGCCAAATTAAACTTTTTGGAAAACTTTGAAATAAGGGCATATCACAGGTTGCACAAGGAGAAGATGGTATACGAAGTTGTTCCTATGAACTCACCTCTTTTGTCTGTAAGAGTTCCCCCTCCTCCATCTACCGAGTTGTGTTTTCAAAATACTGACCTTTCTTCCTCCCAGTAAGCTGGCACATATTCACCTTACTTCCCTCCCCAGCCTCTTTCCTAATTCCCCCTCCTCTGGCTCAGTGTATAAATGTGTGAGACTGATGGCCTCGTCGCCTTCTCAAATCCCCCGACAGGAAGACACGGTCTCCAAGGCGGAGCACCTGCGTCTCCTAGCCTCATTGCTGAGAACCATCCACCATGGCAGCCAACTACGGCTGACCTCAGAGAGGGCGGTCGGCATCCTCGACACCGTAGCCAGGGACATCTTCGGATTGTCCGTGGCTTGGGTCACTTGGGGTCAGGCTTACCTTCTAATAGTTCAGCGGTTTTCAAACGTTTTTGCACGATCCCCCATTTCACCATGGTTCAGAATATGATTTCCTCTTCCCAACATGAATAATTAAATAATAATTCGTCCCGCAAATGAAACTAATGCACATAATTAAGAATCGATTTTAATGTGACAATGAACACAAGAGTGCGAACGCTACAAAATAAATTAAAACAAACTACAATTATAGAGATTTTATGTAATATACAAAACATCACAATTCGCTGAATATTCACACTTCCCCGTTCTATAGAAAGGGATAAATGCAGGGCATTTGAATAAAAGCTAAAATTTCGTTTTCCTTGTGAGTTAACTGTCATACGCACGATTTAAATCAGGCAATGTTTATACAGATATACGCCAGCTTAAGTATGAGCTTTCCCGGTGAATCTTCTGGTAGAAATTCCTACGGGTTTTCCACCGGGTGTCCGAGTTATCCACATTTATGATGCAACCAGTCCCCGAGATTTGTGATACTAAGCGGCACACAATATCAAAAGGTGTATTAATTAATCCGGCATTATTTTATTTTGTTCTTTGCATGAGGTAGCATCTCTTAGTATTCATAAATTAACAGTATCAGTAATATTAACCACTAGATGTGTCTATAGCATTTTTCTGCATGTTTGTATGTTCTTTTACGTATCACTCTCCCAGTTTCCGGTTGGACTGCGCACTGTTCTCCTGACTGCTTTTGGCCTGCGCCTAGAGCCAGAGGGAGCGTG
The DNA here is from genome assembly GCA_963573305.1 of Pyrrhosoma nymphula. Lineage (NCBI taxonomy): Eukaryota > Metazoa > Arthropoda > Insecta > Odonata > Coenagrionidae > Pyrrhosoma > Pyrrhosoma nymphula. Next base: position 27,941,685 of record OY754328.1, read on the forward strand.
CGAGGTTCGGATTTGTTCTGGGACGAGTGCTGCATGCCTGGTGTTGAATCACCCAGTGCCACACACCCTAGTGGTGGCCTGTACGGTACATCGTAGATGTAGATGGAGATAAAAGTACTTGAAAGGGCCATCTGGCTGTTTACCAGGATATTTTTCCATGTCAGAAATAGAGAGGTTCTGGGCGTCGACGAGTGAATAAATTTTTAAGCTGTACTGGGCCCGTTTCTTTCTCATATCAACTCTAAATGCACAACGCCCTCTGAAGCTCTACTGCCTTTCTTCAATCGTCGCATATTCACTTATTGTGAAATTAATTTTAAGAGACAACATCTGAGAACATTTCCCCAACTGGGGCCAGCCTTTCGAGCCTTTTTCGTGTCGCTCGATCTCTTATGTCATCGAATCTGAGACATCGCAAGAGAAAACGCAACCTATGGTTGAACATAGTGGCAAGAAATACGTCAGCACTAGTTCCATCTGAACTGTACAAATCGTCGATATCTCGATTAGAATTTTCCATGTTCCCTGCTATGTACAACTAACCTAAAAGTGCACGTTTTTCGTTGGCTGAAACATCTCTAGCGTCCTTCTCCCTGACAAATTTATTTTTAATACTTTGAATGCATAATTTTGTGTATTATGTGATATATTCGACCATGCAATCAGAAAAAAAAACATTGACCATTATTCTAAAGATGTTTTTGCCCTTTTGGCTGAGGAACGAACTCCAGGCAAACGAGTAACAATGTTGTGAGCTTGAGTTCTTGTACTCGAAGGGCGCTTCTAGGACAATTTGGTCATTTTGTCCCTACCTAGATAAAAAAACACAATAGTATCCTCATATCAATCTACGGGTGGGAGATCTTCACCACTCTGGTTGGTGTCAGCATTGTGATTTGAGTCATGCACTTCATCGGAATCATTGTCATCCTCCTCCTCCAACTCTGGCACTTACTCATCGGACATGGACTGAATCATTTCCAAAATTCTCGCCTGATTTACCTCGTTCGGATCCATCTTGATTCCTCAGGATAAAATGAAAATAAGTAAAAAAACCGGTGAAATAACAATATTTCAGTTATTCATTAACTTGGCTTTCACGCAAAATGTTTGTAGTAGAAATAATTTATATTTATGGATCAAAGTTAAAGCCTTAATTTTCACCAGATTTTTCTCCCTTGCACCCGTCTAGGTTCCTCAGGAAAACTCAAGCTAAAATATAGAATATGTTGCAAGTAAAAATGTTATATTTGCTCAAATTTTGCCCGTGATACTACCGTAAGTACATCAAAGGTTTATCAACAGGTTAAGAGTATTACATCGACTTACAGTGTAAATATATCCCTTGACGTACTTTCGCCAATGCCGTTGCTCGCGCCCTGGTAAAAATGCCACATGCTTAGAGCGGTTGGAGCGTGGATATTGCGATGCAAAGTAAAACGCATGTGCGGAGAGTACGTGGAAAAGTAACTGGATACGCGAAGTCCTCGGAAGATGGAGCACATTATTATACAAACTAGGGGGAAAATACCACAGCGCGACCAACGCCGAGATTGGAGTTAAAAGTTTTCCCGGTGACACGAGGAAATACCCAGCTTTTTCCCGATAGTTTCTAATTCCCGGCTTTTTCCCGGATTTCCCAACTGAGTGGCCACCCTGTTATTATTACAATATGTACTTCATTCTCATTGCAGACGCCGAAATTAAAATATAAAATTCGAATATGGTCTCCATTATGACTAGGGAAATATATCGCTCGAGCTACCTTAATCTTGAGCGAGTCCGACTCCTCCTTCATCTTTCGAGAATCACTTCACTCCCGTAGCAGGGGAAGTCAAATCACCAATAGCCACGCAACAAGCGACGAAATCACGCAAACGCACAAGCTAATTCCTCCCCGACGCCAATTAAATTTCAATACGAATGGGAGGTAACAGTGAAACATTTTTGGAATGAGGAGAGCAGGGATAACCCCCACGTATGTACTAACGGTACCTTCATGCCCGGCTTTCCTCACAGGAAAAATGGAAATGGCCCTTTCCCTGGACGGAGAGGGACTCATTTAACCCTTTCAGGGGTGCCAAGAGAAAGGGGGGGACGGGGACACTTAACGCGCGGATGGAGCAGGGCGTAATCCGAGGGGGAAGGTCGGAGGCGGACTCGTCACACCGGGAGCGGCGCTCAAAAAGGGAAGACCGTAGAAGTCGTGGGGAGAGACCTCACATCATTGCGTGCTTTCGCGAATCTTTTGTTCCTTAGGGTCCCCCGAACCTTTCTCGGGCCCTCAGGGCGACGACCCCTTGCTCCGTCCCGTTCGAAAAGGGGTGGGAGAAGGGAGGAAAGAAAACCCTGGAAACAAAAGGGGGTTCCCATTCCGGGCCTCAATCCCTTACCTGAAAGGGTCACCACTGGAAACTCAATTTAGAACTTCTAGGAAAATCGAATTACGCCCAAGGATGGTCGGGACGCGGAGGGATGGGATTCTGTCGAGCGATGGGAATCTCTCCATCGAGGGTTTGGCACTCTCCAAGGATTTCAGAGGATTAACAATCAGACGAGAATGACAAAACCCAGAGCCATCTTCTCGCCCCCGTGGAGTTCCCTTTCTTCGCCGAGGGTTTACTGAAACGGAACCTCGGACATGAAACCAACAAGGTGTGAAGGGAGGATGAGAAAAAAATCTGGTAAATGTTGCCAGGAAATATTTCACGAGTGGAAATATGAAATATTTCTCCCTAATGCGACACGCTAACCAATGGAGGTTCACTCATGAATGCATGAGCCAAAATCAATCCAATAACAATGATTGGAAATTTCAATTTTACAATAATTCTTATTTAAAATGTTCAAAATAAAGCAATAAACAAAAGACGCATACCTATCTGCAAAAGAATATGACATTCATTCGATTCGTTCACCATTCCAAGAAGTCAACAACAGTGCCATTTACACGAAAGTAACATGTGTCACCCACAAATATCGCAAATATAAAATAATAACTCAAAAATTAAAGCTAGGTAAAGAGCGTACCACATTTAGTTGACAGTATGGGCTCTTATGGAGATACAATTCTCATGCAAATCTCCAAAAGGCCTGAGGTGCGACGTTGCCAATGACAGCAGGAAAATTAATGTGATGCTATGCAATATAAAAACACATGTTCTGAAGCAGAAAAAGATGCTACATTTAGTGGTGGCAATAATTAATCGATTTAGTTTAAAATAAATGTAATACAAAATATTTCCTTGAATTTTCGTTAGTAACGGAGCGCTTCTGATTTCATCTTCCTCATCCAGTTGCAGACAAACGGTTCGCAGTATGACGTTAAAACTTACATATAACGTTTTTCATACATTTACCTCCATAACGGTTAGTTTTAATTTGTTTTTTTTACTGAGTTTAATTGTTGTTGTATTCATTTAAATATCTTTTGGACAAAATATTTTGAATTTTGCCAAGTAAAAAACGGTCGCCTACTAACTTTCGTATCTCACGATATAGATCCATACATGCTGCGTATGAAATTTAGAAAAAAACTTTATATTTGTTTTTGGTGTAAGAATCGTGACTCTATCTCGATTACAACTTAGGAAGTAATGAATTTTTAATGTTGCCAAATATTTTCGACGCGCCATAATTCCGCCGCTCGTTCTGTCCTGCCAGCTAACCTATCGCGTGGAAGGGAGATTCTCGGTCTGAGAATGAGCTTGATACTTTAATTACTCTTGCTTCTTTGCTATCGAAGATATCGTTTTTTGTATGACATTTACTTAAGTCAGTAGTAACATATTTCACTAGAATATACCAGTTTCAAGAACTTGACTGATGAAAATACGTGAACACAGAAGTATTTAGCAAAAATATTTGATACCCAAGAAAGAAGTGGTACACGTCTTACGTGCAGAAAATGTGAATGAATTCGTGCGAGGGATATTCTTATCCAGTGCATGGCTTTTGACTGAGTGTATATTGGGTATTTCTAGAAGTTACTTTTAGAAGGTGCCATAAAACATGCATGAGAAGCCACCCGTCGGTGTAAGGGACCGGGGAAAGAATGGGCGAAGGCGTTTAGTTTCTCATCAGATTTCTGTGCGTGAACAAGTGGTGTGCAGAATAGTTCAACAGCACTGTGGAGTATCTTCCAGATCAATTTATTTCCAACAGTGTACTATCGCCATATCCGCAACTAAGAGGAGGAATGGGGAGAAGTTGAGAAGCCTTGAAAGAGAAATGGTGTTTAATGTGTTCAAATATTTCAACAAATCATTTAATGTCGCTGAAGCCTGCAAAGATACTTCGAAAGACACCGGGTTCTCACAGTCTAATATCTACAGGGTTTCATCTACATCTACAAAATACCCTGCAAGCCATCTCAGGGGTGTGTGGCGGGGGGTGAGTATTCACCAACATGCATTTCACGATACCTTAAAGTTAGTGTAACGACGACTAATTATGCATTAGCATAAATCGCTAATGCTTGTCATGAGACGAAGCCTCACATGCATGCACTACACCACAGATATTATCACTAAGCTGAGGACATTGCCTAAATTGCCTATTTTTTCTTTTACTCAGGAAACCAATTTTATGAAGTTATAAGTTCATTTAGGATCATTTATGGCGAAATTAAAGCGATTTGTTACTGCCTAAAAATGCCTATTTTACCTGTTTATGCCTTTTTCTGCTGATGTCGCCTATTTAAGGGCCTAAAAAAGCAATATTCTTCTCAACGTCACCAAACTTCTCTTTAGTGTAGACCTTGTCAGGTATTTCAGTTTCGTTTTTAATCTATCAAGGTTGAAATAATGTCATTAAACATGCATAAGGAAAAATCCCAAGTATTATAATATAAGGAGTAGAAAAACAACTATGGTAATTTTACGTGATGCGCACATGCGATGGTTTCAATTGCCAAAAATTTGTTTTTGAAGGTACCACTCAGTATTGCTGAGTTTAAAGGCAGATCAACTTCAGGCAGTATGCCTGAAGTTGATCTGCCTTCACAGCCAGTATTGATATTATGGGGAACCTGGCTAAATACTGCATTATACTCTGCAGATAAAATTATTGAAATACGTGAGGTATGTGACAGGGATAATGTGTGCCTCCGATACATCAGTTCGAACGTCTTTTTCACCCACTAGGTACACTATTGGGCCATTCATTACATGCCAAGTGGTGGTGGTCCCCGCTCGACCATCACGGATTTCATTGAAATTCTGTATTGACATACACACATATTCCCAATAAAAATGTGTGAAGTTTTACGTTCGCCGATGGTATACTTGCTGATATACAGTAATTTGCTTGACCCCGTGCCGCAGCCTTCTTCAGTATGACTATGAGATTTCGGTAACTTTGAGGCATAGTATCTCAAGAGATATTTTGATAAGAGAAGCAAAAATTGGCTATCTTGTACAACTTTTTAAGCGCTATTAAACAAAATAATAAAAATAACTGTAAAAGCGACCTCTTTGTAGACAATTCAGGGCGAAACTGGCCCGAAAACTTGCGGATCGAAAAAATTAAAATTTTGGCTTTTTATATTTCAGGAAGTAAAAATATATTCAACGTAAAACTTTGAGCATGATAACATATCAATACATGATTTATGAATATTAAATTTCATCTTCCGAGTGCTTTCCGTTATTTTTAAAAATCGAGTCAAACTTTGACACTTTTTGTAAAGACGCCAAAAATAGGGTATTTTCTCCCCGCTTTTACAAAAAAGACCCTCTGGAATTTCTTTTGGATCATTTTCATTATAAAGAGAATGATTTCAACCCTCTAAAAAAGTATACCTGGTTCTTCATCGCAGGCATATAAGACCCTAAAAATAGGGATAACGTTAAGGATGACATTTTTAAAAACGACAAAAATAGGTTATTTTCTGCCCGCTCTTACAAAAGAAATACCTTCTGGATACTCTTTTGAATCATTTTCATTTGAAAGAGCATGTTTCAAACCTCTTAAAAAAGTACACTTGGTTTTTCATCGTGAGCACATACAGCCCTAAAAATATGAACAACGTTGAGAACGTTGCTATGGTGGCGCCAAATGCATTCTGTTGTTTGTCGTCCTGTTTGTTTTATGTAGACATTTTTAGTACATTGCGTTGGTCCATGGTGAAATTACCACTATCAGTTCATGCATTTGAACCAGTAACCCCATCGACGTAGGGGTCACGCTCAATTGCCGTGCAATACCAGCCACGGGTGGGTTTCTCGGATGAGGATCCCAAGCCTGCAATTTGGTTTCTTCGACAAGGTTCCAAATCCTTGTGTATCTGTCTGGTTCCAAAGCCAAAGGTTAGGCAGCTTATCCTAGGTTGCCAAGCCGAAGCTCGTATGTTTTTTTTACACTTGTGTAAGGAGACTATACTAGAGATTTGGGTTAAGTCGTGGCCGTTCTGTATTGTGTGACTTCGAGTTTTTATAATTGTGAGTGATGCTATGTATTCATTTCTTGGATCCTTCAAATTTCATCTTAATGAATGCGTTATTCCACTAGAGGTGCTTCTAGAATAGTGACAGCTGTTACTGGTATCGACTAACTCTTTGGGGCCGAAGTTAATAATTGAACTTTCGTCGATTTATCGGTTTTTTAATTTTTGTTTTCACATCTTCGAATAAAAAATATTTTAAGCGCCTATTTTTAGTTCCTATTTATGCTGCCTATTTCTTAATTTTTAGTGCCTAAATGTCCTCAGCTTAATTATCACAAAGGAGAGGGACCGTTAATATATATGTATTTTTCAACTACACAAATGGACAGAGACTCAAGACTTATGTAGAAAACATGTATGGCGTGCTGCTAGTGCTAGGTAACAGATAAGGATTCAAGTATTAGGGAGTACTACTACTACTACTAAGAGCTACACTACATATCGACAAACCTAGATAAAAGTATCATTGGCCGCTGTTATGGTCCCTTATAGTTCGTGGGAAAAATGACATTTTAAATCTGTCCATTCTGCAGTCTAGTTCCCTAATTTTATTCTCATGATCTGATCTACCGTAGTATGTCGGATTTCGGAAAATATTATCAACGTCGTAAAAAAATAGACCGGTTTGGAACTTGCATAATAGATCTCGGTTTGAAAGGAAGCATCCCGCGGAATACGAAAAAAATAAACAACCGTATACGAATGCGAGATCAGTGATGTATGATGAATTCGTAAGATCGGGACTTCGCAGGAAAGTTCATGAATCATTCATGAAAAATATTCTTCAACTCTAAAAACCATTCTAATCTCCGTAGATATACAAAAAGATCTTCCTAATTTCAAGAGGACCACGTAATACCGTCTTCTTGTTGACATAGGCTTCATATACAAACGCAGGCGCAGACGAAGCATGCTTATTGGAAGAGACGATATTATTCGTAGGCTTCATAATTATTTTTAGATTGTTGAAAAGATATCGCTGCGAGTGAAGGGAGATTGTGTACACAGATGATACGTGGATCAATGTTGGACAGACGATAAACATGGCTTGGCGCGATAAAGAAATAAAAACACCTAATAAATACGTTTGTTGCTTAATCGCTGAATCAAAATTTTAAATAAGTTTGTTGGTAAATCACTGAATCGAAAGACAATTACAATTGGTAATAGGTAATTAAACAAACCCGCAAATGTTTCATGCTGGAATCATTTTCAAGAATGAAATTTCGGAAGTGGGTAGTGGGATATTTCGGCATTTCCTTGTTCGTTTGGATCACTTGGTGTGGTAGACTACGGGGATTTAAGTTGCTGCTCCAGGTCACCCGCAGCGTCTATTCCCCCGTAGTTAAATTAAACTGCAGTAGTTGTACTGTCCACTGTACTACAACACGTGTTTCAACGCTTAGGGCGTCATCATCAGGTATGATGACATACCTGATGATGACGCCCCAAGCGTTGAAACACGCGTCGTACTATAAATATTAGTGGCCAGTGCAACTACTGCAGTTTAATTTAATTACTGAAATGCTGTTCCACCACGTAACGCCATATACGGTCGAATCCATTCCTCCGATTCCCGTCTCAGGCACTGAAAGATGGGGGGTTTAGCCTAAGGCAAGGTAAGTAAAAGGACCTTGGCAATTGGCGTCAGGCCCGGGTACTCGTGGGACAATGAACGGGGATGGAGACGGGGCTCAAGATGCTTATGGGGGGCGCAAGCAGAAGGGGAACCTTGAAAGGAGGAGGGAGAGACGGCGTCCAGTGATCCAGTCTAGATAAATCATGAGTGGTGATTCGGACATAGCGGTAGTGTCAAGGGAACGGGAAGTTTACGCGGTGTGGTATATTTTATCATCACATTAAAATTTATGATAATAAGAAAACAAAAAAAAAGATTTGTTCAAATGAGAAGTTCGAAATAACTCTTCAAAATATGATGAACAAGACAATAAGAGATAATTATTTGTTAATTCCCTTACTCAAGGGCCCCAGAAGCGCTGACCCTTGAAGTCCCCCACCGTGACCCCTTCCCACCATTTAGTGCCTCAAGCAAAAAGGGGAGAGTCGATACCACTGGCGACATTTGACATACGTTTTTCTCACCCACAAATCTCTCGTGGCATTATCGGAAAGTTTTTCCTTATTCAAGCATGGCAGTGCCCCACATTTCCTCAGCATTCTCGAAAAAAATCGATCCCTAACCTTCATATTTACGTAAACATCTGTACATTCGAAACCCATGGCATTATTAATGCTGTTAATTATCGACACGTGAGGTTAATGAAATTTATAATGAAGCGTTAAGAATTAAAAAAATTTCCATTTCATTATTCATCTTATATAGATACGTAACTTAAATAAAAAATACGGGATTTTGAAAACAAAATGTTTACTTTATATTCCAGTAATTCATGTAACTTTTAATTAGCAAAATTTCATGTTCATGAGTCTTATTATGTGTAAAATTAAACACTTCTTTGAAACTAAATAATTTTGGCACGGAGTTATAAGTGGTTGCCTATGTTGTCAGGATGCCACTCACGGAGCGGAAGCATGGCTACAGCGTTCTCCATAAGCCCCATACTGTCTACTAAATGTGGAACGCGCTATAGGTGGGGGTCAACATTCGGCTCCAATTTTATTTTTCCATAAAAAAGGTAAGTTATTTTAAAAAAAGGCGTTCAGGATGATAGAAATATATTGTATTCCTATGCTTAAACCTTTCACACCTTTAAGCCAAAGTAATTTTAAGTTAAATTTGCATAAAAAGCTGAGCGTAGAGCTAAGATAAAGCTGACCGAAACATACGGAGAACCCTTTTTTGTTTAATAAATTTCATTTTACAATGGTACATACCTAATGAAGTAGCTCGTAGATTTTATCACTCATTACCAGAAGAGCAAACCCCGATTTACATTTATTTCCACTCTACCACAGAATAGGTACTTTCCAGTAAAATTTTATCGTGGTGATTTTATCATTTGTCACCAACGGGTAGCATTAAATAGTGATTGATTTGTCGGCTACTTCACCTTCACTACAGGGAGAAATCAGCGATTCCTTAGAACACCCTAAGTTCATAATATTTTTGTCTTCTAAACCGGTAAATCACCCATTTCATTTATGGCCAGCAGATTCAGCATTTTAACACAAACCGCGACCATATCCGTGAGGGAACTGAATATTTTCTATACAGGAATAAAAATCAGCATCGTAGTATTTTTTATTTCTCAGGACAACTTCTACACTCCTGTGATTTCTTATTTTAAAAATTCAAGGCTAATTTCTAACATGGAATTGAAAAGGCATACACATTTCGTGCCTATCGTATCAATGACCTATTATTTGTTTGCAAACAAGAGACCTGAAATACAAATAGGCGGCAGAGTACTATTCAACTCGCGGGATTGTCTTAAAACCTCCTGCACTCGCAGAGCTTTTGCAAGGCCTTCCCAATGTCAATACGTAAAAAGATAGTGACCACTTTGATTTTATCTCAGATTGATTACTGCTCATTAGTATATGGTGATTTAACAAAAGAACTGGATACAAAACTTCAAAGAGCATTAACACAACCGGTGACGTGCGGTCTGAGAGACCGCTGCGTTTTTTAAATTATGAATATTTTCAAAATGACTATTTTAAAATGTCTATAATTCTCGTTAGCTTCATATTTTTTATAATAAGGATATAACACTTTTAAAATTAAACGTTTTTATTATTTATTTCTGTAAATTTGCAACTGAATTCGATTAGCGGTCTGAGAGACCTCACGTCACTAAATTGGAAAAATCAATAAACGTGGACAATCATATTTTTCGCATGCCCAGAGCATGGTTGTTTAAGTCAAATTCTGGTCCCTGAGAAATGTGAAGAGAAGCCAATGGCTTATCGGGATCGCAGGGGCATACGAACCACCAGAATCATCCGAGAGGAAAAATAAAATACTTTGTTTCAACTGAGGTTACTTCAGGAAATAAGATGATATAAAATGCATACGAAAATGTAATTAGCATCTCTTATGACAAAATATTACATTTTCCCAACCTCTAGGAAATAGTAACTATGGGAAGCTATACAATTGTCAGAATTCCAAAAGAATCCTAATTCAACAGTTTCGTCCTGAGGTAAAAACTTATTGGATATTGTGTGAATAAATCATTATCAAATAATGTAATTACATTTAGCATCAATTCAGTACAACAAAATAGCCGTTTTTAAATAGGACATTAAGTTTCAATTGAGGCTAGTACATACATCAACTCTCCTACACTGATCCTTGCTGATCTCAAGCCTAGCTGCTTATAATGTCACTAAAGGTACAATTACTAATTAGTAGCTATTTTCAATTTTAAATGGTACATGTACATGGAAAGCACTCACAAATTGAAGAAGAATAAATATAACTCGATTTTTGGCAATGTTGCAGTTAACGTCAATGTAGCTGCCACTTAAATGAAGAAATTCATAAAGACTTACATGAAGGAGTACATGCTATTCAACAAATTTGGTGCACAATCCTTCTTTCAACACAACACCGATGGAATTTATGCAAGCAGGGTCGGATTAGAGCATTATTAAAAGTTAGTGGCATTATTAAAAGCATCAACATTGCTGGGCTTCAACTGAAAACACGAATTTGGCGGTATCACTAGTCTAATAAAAATTTCGAGGAACCACTCACCACTTTTTAAAGGGCTTAATAAAGACCTCTGCATCAGTTGCGCGAAACCATGCATCATTTTGAAAGCCATGCCGATATCACCTGAAAATGTTTTGTAACACTTAGGCTCCTTCTGGAAGTTTATAGCACAAGAACATCTCTTACCAATTATCTCCAGACAGAAAATAAGAGGTATTTTTTTCTCATTAAGCTGGAAACCGTAATATGGGATAACTCAACTTTATGTAAATTAACTCAACCGGGATAAAACCATACTTGCTCCCAAGCATGACGCGTAGAAGTTTCAAAAGACGTAGCGTTGAAGCACAAATTGGATTAAGTAAGTTTTTACTTAGGGGAAACATAAGGATAGAAGCAAAGAAATTACTAAACAATAAAACCGGTTCCAAGGAAGAATGGAAAATCGGTTATTACAGAGATGAAACAGAGTTTCGGAACATGAAGGTGAGGATATGGTCACAGCGGCACAGCTTAAGAATAGATACTCACAATTTTTATTTCACTTCATCATCCACTGAAGACTAATTTAAAAACCTTTTCGCAATAAATAATTATTCCAGCCGAATGGTTGCGCACTACGGTATTGTACTGTAACAAATGAAACTCGTAAATAATGCCGAGGAAAAAAATGCTCGAGCAGAGGATAATTTGTTTTACTGTTTTTGGTTATTTGAACGTTGTTCGACGTTACTAATGCAGTTTGGTTGTCATCGTTTGTAATGACTTATGTTTTTATCGGAATGACGTGTGCTTGAAAATTGAATGGCATCTTCTCGTGATTAACTTAACAATTATCTGAGCCTCAGGTAAACGCAATATTTGAGAAAAAATAACTTCTTATATTTTTGTACGAATATTGAAAAAGCTTTGATGTGTTCACTACCAGTTCGTACAAATCCTTAAACTAATGTTAAGAGGTAATGTTCGTTTGTATATCAGTTGAGACGTCCTAGATGAAACTGAATGTAACTGGAAAATGTTGCCTGCAATCTCTCTTACCGCATGCATCCCCTATGGCATACCATCACTGTTATGATACCATACTATCCATAGATGAGTCCTTATAATGTCAGGAAGTCAAATTTCATGAAATGTGGGTCTTTTCTATCAATATCTACTGAAGACTTATTTTTTTAGCTTATACATAGGTAAACTCCCGTTAGAACTGTGCATCTGTTTTAGCTCCCTGTCTTGTATCGCCGACAGGCTGCTCTTACCACCACTTGAAAGTTACCACATGGTTAAAGAACCACCACTTGAAAGTGGTGGTTCTTTAACCATGAGGGTGAAGATTTTAGTCTGCAAGCCATAGATTGTAAGTAGAAATATATGTCCAGACTGACGTAATTTTTGGATTTTCTTAAAATTGCACATCATTAAGTTTCGCTCACGCTGATGGTCTTTTGCATCAGTCTTACTGGCAAATTGCAAACCTTGAAATCGTATCATCAGAAACTTTAAAAACACATGAATGACGCGAATAAAATCACCTTAGTGCAAACTTTCTAAGCCATTTATTTATATTTAGCTCGCGATGAAAACTGCGCGCATGCGCAATTGTGGTTTTGACGTGTGTGAGCGCATCAGTTTTTTTTTATTGGAAGATAACGCGTTGAGAAGCCGCTAGCGGATATAGCGTCAGCGCACGTATTTTCGAAGATAGGCGGAAAATCATTCCATCAAGCTGTTCAGTATTTGGTTAGCTGCGTGACAGTTGTCATCGGGCATTTCTCTTGCTGATACAGTGATCGGTCGTGAGGACATCACTAATCTCCGAATTGAGTTGCTTTGTGTCCCGTGAATAATGCCAACATGTGGGAAGTGTCTCGCCTTTTTCTCCGCAAGGAAGCGGCTCTTGTGTTTCTCTGTTCGTGATGGAATTAGCAATACCCCATTGCAGAATAGCTTAAGAAAATTCAGTTTTTTGAGAGGTTTATCCTACCCCGTGCCTAATCCACGAATTCCATCCAACAATGCAGCTCAGCATCGCTCAACCCTGGCCTTGCAATTTAAGTATATGAATGGTCAGAAGACAATTTATGGGTGGCTTAAAATTATGATCTTGTGGTTTGTATGACTTTTATCCATTCTACGCAATCGTTATATTCGTTTGTTCAAAATACACTTTCAGGCAGATCAGCATCGCGTTGTTTTTCAACCTCGTCAAGGAAAGACATGCGATTTGTTCAGTTCATCATTCCTAACGATCAAGCCCACATTAATGTTCCCAGACGTTTGGGTGCACTTATGACAAATGGTGGAGGCGAGGACGTAGTCGTGGATATTAGTGGTGTGGATTCTTCGATACCGAATGACATGATTGAATTCCTTAAGGCAGGCCCAGAAAAATTAAAAAAAGCCCAGAGGTGAGGTCAGAGGAAAAGGGAATAAAAAACGTTACCATCCCCCGCCAACAGTTTTCCACCTATGTGATTATGAAAATTACTATTTTAGCTTTACTTATTATTTGGTGGAAATAGGCGGGCCAATTTCCTTAATTTGCTATCTCTTTTAAAGGCTTATATTTCAAGCATAAAACTTCAAGCATTATGGCATTGACATGGAGGCTTTCCGGAAAGATCTCACCTTCGTGGCCATTGATTGAATTTTGAAGTCCGTACTTTGTGATTGTTCAAGCTGTGTTGTTTGTAATTAGGGTTAATCATGCAAAATGTTCTTTCTTTAACGACTTTAGGGTGGTAGCCGAAGGGCGGTCCATTTTCCAGTTGCCACAAATCCACTTATTACCCTCGATAATCAAGCCCGACAAAGTGGCATGCGTAGGATTGAACTACAAAGACCACTGTGACGAACAAAAAGTGCCGCATCCAAAAGCACCCATATTTTTTTCCAAGTGGCCCAGCTGTCTCATAGGTCCATATGATGCAGTGGAGTATCCATCCATCACAAAGGTGAAAAAGCTAAAATTTGTGACCATATGATTAATGATAAAGTTAGTATGTAGATGTGTAATTATATTTGTAGAACTATGACTGCAGATTGATAACTTATGCTAGTGGTCTTTGAACCTGCTTTCAGTAAACAAAGTTTCAATGTTTTCATTTGCTAATTGAAAAAGGTAAAACATCCGTGCATGTCATGTTGTATAGGGCTTCAAAGCTATGTCAAGGAAGTACATGCAAGTTTTTTTTTGCCCATATTAGAGTGTGAATGCTTCTTTGGCTTTTCTTTTCAAGTAAGACTTGTAACTTTCTGTCAATTGCTTAAGGTTTTATGAGCAATTTTCAGCTTACATTAGATGAGATTTTTGTATGAAAACAGTAAGAACAGGAAGAAAGATGCACCTTTATAGCTAGCTAATGGTTCGACTGATGCTTACTGAAATCTTAGTTGCCATGAATGCAGTTCAAGTGAAAAAGGAGGATGAGTTAATTTAACCACCTGTCTCTCTTAGCTCAGAGAAATTAAGAATTAGTGAAAATGACCTTAATTGTGCCCTCTGATGGTTGTTAAGTTCTAATTTACTAATTTATTGAATACCAAAAGACTTATTAATGAAATGTATCTTTTGATTAACAGCCTGAACTCTGTTACTTCAAAGTTGAAATTATTTCTTAAGTATTTTCAGATAGCTATTTCCTACCCTCACTTTGGTCCTCTCTCTCTAGTCTTCTACCCAAAGAAACATGCCATGAAAATCAAGGATTATGTGTAGCTATGTATTGGGTTTGCAAATTTTGGAATTGAATACGGAACATTTTCCCTTCTCTGATGGAGACTTTATCTAGATGGCATGATTGTCACAACTGTTCCTAATAAATCTTATTTTGCTAAGTTGTGGGTGGAGCAGTTCATTCCAGGAGTTTCTGGTGAAGATTATCAGCGGAAGTGTCATTGATGTTCTTGTCATGGTCACAAAGTTAGGTACTATTCCAGGAAATTCATGAATGGACCGCTTTCTTCCTTTCGCCCTTAAAATGTAATAACTTATGTGAAAAACTAATATTATTTGGCATGATAGAAAAAATATTTTTTTTAAATAGTCAATTCAGGAAAATGCAAAAACTTAAGTCGTCTCATTGATGAACCACAGTAGATTCTGGTTGCTGACTAATAGTTTTAACTGAAACTTTAAAAGGAATCTCATATGCTATGAAACATAAGAGGTTAAAGCAGACATTCAAGGTTGTGGTAGTTTCTCTCCAAGAACCTGGTACATATGTATTTTAGTCTCACAGAAAGTTCCAAGGCCCAGAATATCTCATCCAATTTTACTAGGGGTTTCCAAACTAAGATTTCACCTTTTGACTCATTAGCCTTTAGTTTCAATTCTATTGAAAATTGAACTGATCTACTCTTTATAATTCACTGTTCCATTTTAAGCTTCTTGCAGTTGATTTATTGTTCACACCCTTATGTGTAGAGTCCCTATCATCCTTTCTCTTGTCAATGAGTCCAAAGATCTAAAATGTAGTATCCACCGAGTGGAGTGCTCATCAGGATGATGCTCAGTGCTGGTTGCCTATTTCCCCTGTGGATCTTCTCATCCTCATTTTTCTGTCGTTGACTTCGGGAGTAATGTCTTGGGTTAAATGAATGGTGATGGAATGAAATTAATAAGTGAAAAATGTACTTGAAATTACAATAACCCTTTTATTTTTAAAGCATTGAGTAAAAAAAGAATACCGTATAACTTTGAGTATAAGTCAATTCGTTATATGCTGAAGTCTTATTTTCGAGGTGAAAGTATCGACTAAAATACATGACTAGAGTGTAAGTGGAGGTGAAAAAAAATGCTTGATCTCTTTGTTTTTCAATTTAAAAGTGAACCATTATAGGTGCATGGATGAATATTGAAGCCAGGAGCAACAAACATTATAGATATAGAAAGACTTTTGATAAATTTATTGATAATATCTTCTAACTACTACAAAGTCGGCCTTGTAGATGTCTACAGCATCCTTCATCGCATTTGTCCGCGTTTGTGATGCAGTTACATCATCATTGTCATCTTCAGGGAATCATCATCTTCCGACTCTCTGCTATGGATATTACACCTGTAGTGTTGACAGCATAACAGTTGATAGCGCTGGAGGAAAAACTATAATTAGGTGAAGAGAGATGAGATGTACGTTTGTGGTGTGATATGTTACCATGAAATGAAGTATTAACTCGAGAGTGATGTTATGTGTGATCAGATATCCTAACATCTGCCGGAGAGAATAAAGTAAGTGAAGTTAGATGAGATGGATAAGATATTTGTGAATCTTCAGAATTTTTTTTGGAATCACTATAAACTGCCTGTTTAACTTCCACAAAGATTTACCATCGGCGCAGAAGGTTATGGAAATGTGAATAATTGCAGAAAGATAAGGATATTTAAAGATATATGATACATATACAGAATGGTATAAAACAGGATCCACGAAGCTAGTGGCCAGTCGAAACTGACTTAGCTGGCCTTCCTAGAGTCTGGTGTATCCAGTGTATCAGAAGCATAGAAGCCAGACAATTCCTGATTTTGTGATGAGAAGTCTACATGCTTTTGTTTAATCTTATTATTTAGTTCAATTATTGTTTGCAATTTTTCTCCTAAGTTATTTTCTCCTATGGGTATATTTATGGAAATTTATGGCCCCAGCATCACCTGTAGCTAATCAAAAATCCTAGTGTTTCTGGTTGGTTATGCAATATTTGTACAATAGTTGGCCTTATGGAGTCCATGAATATCGCAAAGCAGAAGTACAAAGTTTATTTGTCAGTGGTTGATCCTTGTACGAAACTTAAAACTTAAGTCTCACACTTCTCGGTGAATATTCACCATGGGCTATCAGTAATAGCGGTACAAATGGTTTTATGCAGCCTATATAAAGAAGTATTGACGCTGAAAAAGTCACCTTGAAAAGTGAATCGACTATAAGTCAACAGTAGGTTTTCATGGGCCAAAAAAAGGAAGAAATTTCTTGGCTTACACTGCAGCATATTTGGTATATTACTGCAGCATATTGCTGCAATATGATTGAATGCTTATCTCTGAAAGCTTATAATTCCAAGCCTTAAGTTTCAGATTGAGCTAGAGTTTATTTTACGTGGTCAGCAAAAAATAATGCCACAGTTACTAAAGCATGCGTGTTGAGTTTCTTCTACTTATAAAAGAAATTCAGTTGATTGTCTTGCCGTCAATTTGTGAATTAGGCACGGAATGATGTAATATTTTAAGTGTCAAGGTCTGGTGTGTAGATTTTAGCAGTGGCCTTGTCTAAATAACATCGAGAGAACAAAGCATAATGAATCACCTTAAAAGTTGGGTGTTGTATGGTGATATATAATGATGATTGTAACCAGCAGGCAAAATTTTAGGGCATTGATTTGGTTGTTTTTAGTGCAAATTATTGGCAATTTTTCCTCTCTCTCTGTTTTTAATGATAATTTTTCAACATATGTATACATATCTGACTGGTGGTATGAGGTATAATGAACTGAATTTTCGAGCGTTGCAATTTCTTGTGAAGTCTTTGTAAGCCTTTAACTCATGGTTTAAAACTGATTTTAGAAGAAAAATTAAAGGTGGTTTAATCATAAAATAACATTAACCATGCCTACCCTGCCCGAGAAGTTGCTTTAAATGTTTTTGCTGCGTGCCTTGAGTGCCCAAAACATCCCGGCTCCTGGCATATGTTGATTTAAATCTGGTAGCGAGGCGAATACACTGGGATTTAAATCTGGCTGATAAAGGCTCAAGTCAATTAACTCATACTCTCGATACTTATAGAAAAAAACATTTCTTCTATCTGATATGAACAACAAAATGCTACCTCTCCATACTATTATTTTCGCAAAATGAACTTGAAATGAAATGGTGTTAAAAAGGAGAATGGGGAGAAATATGGGAAAATAGTATTAGTATATCTATTCTAAATGCCATTTTCAATGAGAAGCGATAACTCCCAAGAAATCGATTAAAAATAAAATAATGCATTTTAACACCTTATTTTTTAAGTTATTAGCAAATTACTGCGATAATTGAAGTCAAAATGTGGTAATTCCATAGAAACGGTGCTGTAGTCTGCATCTATTGCTATAAAGTGTTCATTAATAATATATTTAATACATCTGCATATTTTTATCTTAATTTTGGTTTTCAATAGCTAAGGCATGTCATCAGCGAAAACAGGATTTTTTAAACCAATTAAACAAAGTGTTGGAATTTAGTATTTATTTTGGCTCATGCAGTCACTGTGAACCTCCTTAAAGGCTAAATCCTTAGAGAATGTAATTTAGATATTCAAATAATATGGTAGTTTGGGCAAATGGGAGCTAATAAATGTTCATTGCTAGGAGGTAGAACCCTGAAAAGAATTCAAGTGTGTTGGTAAAAATAATTAAATAGTTATTAGTGGCGAGCGAAGGAATAAAAACATTTCTTTATAAAGCCAAGTATTCATTGTGTAAAAATACTTCCACCAAATGACTATTGATATTTTTAGACTACTGTCAAAAAAGGAGTGAAATTGCCACCATATCCAGGTGTACGGTGATCGTGGATCCTGAAAAAACAAAAAAGTGAAACACAATTGAGAATCTTTTTTAGTCAAGCACTAAAATTTTTATTAGTGATCTTGACTAGTTTCCTAGGTTAAATTCAAATAAAAAATGCTTCATATATTGTCATCTATGACATACTAGTTTTAATTTATAATTTTCAGGATCTTCATTACTCCTGAAAATGAATAGTTTTATCTGATTTCAGTGAAAGAGGAGATATATGAACATCAGCTTGGAACAGGAAAATGAACCGGCCCCCTAGATCACCTTTTAGTAAGTTTTAAAACTTCTTGTTGAAACCCGATATCAAAAGAAAAATAATGATTGTTAACCTTTGATGTATTTGTACACGATGCCTTAAACAATAACTGATTAGGTATGCGTAGTTATGAGTTCCTCGTATCTGATCCAATGTGTCTTTCGTTTTTATCCAAGTTTCCGTCTTACCCACTTGCGATCTTAGTTGATTCCTAACTATCAAAACATCCTTAGTGTCTGTTTCAAGCTAGCATTTAGCTTTGTTTTGTTCCCACTGTCCATATCACAGGTATGTTACTCATCCGGTCGTCTGTGGCGTTTTGTTTTCCATTGAATACATAAAACTAAAGTGCCTATGCACATCGAAAATTGGTGGCTGAATTTTGACCTTAAAAGACTTTCATTCCTGTAATGTAAGGTAGTTAACCTGTGGAAATATACGTACCCTCTTTGATGGGCTACTAAGGACTTATTTTCTGTAAGTAATATGTCTGTTATTAATGATTTTTTTCTCAGGGGTCGAAACTACAAAGCCATGACAATATTGAATTGCTTTGTATAATTCTTTATGGTCAGTTCATAGTTACCATATGTAATCTACTGTGAAGTAAGCTCTTTAATCTTTACGTAACAGCCGATCTCTTGAAGAGAAATCATGACTTTATAGCATTTTCAGTGAATGTAAAGAGAAATTTGACTGCAAAAATTTGTTGAGATATATAGATAAGACCATAACTAAGGAATAAAGTTGGTTCTTAGGTTTCTGCGGTGCTGATCAGTGGATCTCCTCTCCATTTGTCGGGTCTTCACTGTGTGCATTGACATTGGCAGACTACAGTTTTTTTTAGCATGCCAACCAGCGAAGCTGTTGTCTCCTAAAGTCAATGCATGCGGTGAAGACTTAGAAATGGAGAGAAGATAACTAAGGAATGCAAATCAGGCTTCAGATGAATGATGAAATTCGTAATTGTATGCAATGCAGTTAATAGGGGAATAAGGTTTTCCGGGATATTTTTAATATACTTTGCAAAGTGAATTAGGTATTTCCCAAAAACCTTTTTTACAGTGGCCCATGAAAGCTTCACTCATTTAATATTTTATGCACATGCATTTAAAATGGAAACAGCAGCATGCATAGAATTTAGGCATGCTTCCATCCTTTCTTAAAGAACAGCAACATAATCAATGTGTAAATACTTTACATCAAGCACAGATGTAAAAAACAATGTTGATTCACAATCAATGAAGGCTTCATTCTTTGGGGTTTTCTGTTGCACTCTGTGCTACTGAGAGGGAAACAGTTTCTCCTCTCATCCTGAAGGCATCTTGGG
Source organism: Pyrrhosoma nymphula (assembly GCA_963573305.1). NCBI lineage: Eukaryota > Metazoa > Arthropoda > Insecta > Odonata > Coenagrionidae > Pyrrhosoma > Pyrrhosoma nymphula. Next base: position 27,961,909 of record OY754328.1, read on the forward strand.
ATCAAAGTGAGGAATGTGACTGAAAAGAGAATGAAGCCTTCATCACCATATTTTAGAAACCTTCAAGAGATATTAATTATGATATTGTTTGTTTCCTTAAAAATAATATTTCAGTCAATGACTTAAAATCACCAAAAAGTGCTCTCTGGGGAACCACCTCAACACCATCATAATTGATTGATGACAATGGCTATATATGGATGGATAACGATAAAAATTAAAAAAAAAGGTAGTCAATTCAGAAAACAGCAATCCAAAAAATAATGTTTCTTTGTTCCGGAAGAATACACTTGCTTGAGAAATAATGGATCCTCTGTTGCATCATGGTTCACTTTTTGGTGTGGCTAGTAATAAAGTCACCCCTGGTTGATAAATTGGTGCAAATTCTGCTGTTTCTTTCACACTTTTCTGCACTTGAGGGAGTGGAGAACTTAGTATCCTACTGCAAAAGCACAATTTAGGGTTGGGCTAACTTTCTGAGTTACAAATGTGTTTCCACTGCTAATCGGTCATCATTACTGTTCTGATACCATCCAGGTGTGACAGTGTACTGTAGCTACAGCAAAGGGCGAACCTTGATGCTCCAGAGGGTCTATCATTTCTCTTTTAGTGATTTATTCCTGAAGAAAGGAATGTCTTTTTGTGGATTGGCTTCCTTTTTTTCAGCCATTTAATGTAGTAAACTGCTGCAAAACACTCAAATTCCTGTTTAATATGGATGAGGATGCTTAATTTCACGGTTCAAAATCCATTCAGGGCCGGGCAAAATGCTCTAAAAATTGTATTTGAAATACAAAATACCAAAAACTGCAACAAAAAGTATTTGATGCACAAAATACTTTTGCAGGATGCATTTGAAATACAAAATACCAATACATGTATTTTAACTTATCACCCGCATTTAAATCCCGGTGTATTCGCCTGGCTCCTGGATTTAAATCGACGCATTCCTGGAGCCGGGACACTTTTTTTGGGATGGGTTTTGGGCACTCATGGCATGCAGCGAAAACATTTAAAGGGAGTTTTTGAGCATACTAGGAGTTTAAAGGTTCAAATACTTAAAATGATTAAATACATTCTAATCAGAATAAAAATCCTAAAGAGATCCCAAGGAATAGAATGGAAATAAGAACACTACAAAATGTATTAAATATATAAAACAGGTGGATGAGTTAATTAAGATTTGAGTTTGTGGAGCCATCCCTACTTGAAACATCATTATAAATAATCTGTAAGTAAATTTGATTCATGCATTCTCCAATATGAGACTAGAATGCTTCGACTAGAGTCAAATATTCTGTAGTATTTCCTTAGGAACTTATTAGAGAAGTTTCTGATTACCCCTTTCTGTAACTGAGTTCAAACCCAGACTTGTTGAAAATGAGAATAAAGCTTTCATGCGAAAGAAAAAGTATGTCATAACAAACAATAAAGTCACCCAGTATATCTAGGATGTACCAGAAAATTACTGATGAAAAAGGCAAAGTTGCAAAAATTTCAGCAGGAATCAAACAATAGAGATACTTGTTAGTATTTTCTCTCATGAAATGTAAGATTTCCCTAAGTTCAAAGCCACAACCAACCAATCTCTTGCTGAACACCATCTTAATCCTACTTCAGACCAAGGCATTACTACCCCTAGCTCCTCCTCTGCTCGTTCACTATCACCTCGCAAAACATCCCCTCTACATCTGCCTGAGCTTGAAGCTGTAGTGGTATTTTTGTAGTAGTAGTTGTATTTTTGTTTAATGTGCTTCGATAGCTAAGGTCATTTCACACTTACTGTCTGCCACGTGCAGACAGGGGCAACAACACTCGGATGAATCGGAGGATCACCCCTCCAAAGTTGACCTGCGCCCAACAATGCTTAACTTTGGTGACTGATCGGGAACCAGTGTTTCCATCGTGGAAGGCCATTGCCCCTGAGCTTGAATCTCGAATGCATTTTTGCACCACATTTTTGAATGCAAATCAGGCGCCATATATATTCCCAGCTTAAGAAATTATTTTTTTTGGCAATTTTTGATGCCAAATAAATGCATTTGGCTACTTGCACTAACTGAAACATGAACCAGTGGTGCACAACCCCTCTTTGTCTTTGGTGTGGGAAAGTAGGTTCAACTTGTTGTAATGGGCCTCTTTAAACTTGAAGTAAATTGTTCACAGGTTTCCGTCCGGGTTAGTGCCCATGAACAATTAACTTCAGCTATTTGCCGGGAGAAAATAAAATCCTACATACTCTTTAAACTTGTCTTTAGGCAGCTTTTTGCAAATTTTCCGAAATCCTTTGAAAATTGTAGTGTTGTGTATGGAAAAGAACGGATACAAATTAGATGCATTGGTGCATTTAGAAGTTTTAAATTGTGTATGCTCCAAGCAGAATATTGTTAACGACTCTTTGTACACCTCCCACTCACCCCTCCCAAATCTCTCATTCCCCCCTCCCTAACTTCCTATTCATCCTAACGACCCAGATGGAAAAAACCCTTCCCCTTCACTCCACTCTCCACCTTGACTGCAAATTATGTTTTGGCAGGGTGGCGAATGTCAGGGAAAACCTGTAATTGTTAGGGAATTTTGAATTTATGGAAAAGTCAGGGAATTCTCTTAAAAGTCAGGGAGAAACTGGGATAGAAAATTCTCGTTATTTTTCTACCATTATGTTTATTGGCCAGTCTTTCCCTCACTTTATTTCACCAAAACTTTTCACCAACTAAAACTAATGTCCATTGCTGAAGTGCATGTATTAAGCCCCATCAATTTGTGGGACATTCAGTTATGAATCTTAGTTATTTATATAGTTGTGAATCAGACTACAGTGTATCCCTTTTGCATATCCTTATTTCAATATATGCCTAGTCGCATTAAAATTCATGATCATAATGTATTATGCTTATCACAAGGAATCCGAGGCTATGTTGTTCAGAAAATTTTACCTCCCGATTTTTTTTTAACTTCTGAGACTCAGGTCCAGAGGCAGCTGAAGCACACTAGCTCATAGTAAATACATGCATGCAGTTAAAAAAATAAGAGATGATGATTGTTAAAATGGTAATAAAAGTAAGATCTCACATGTAAACAAAATCTTACGAAAGATCATCTTCGATTCCGATACCCCCCTTAGTGAGACAGTAAGAAGAGCCCTCCTACCCTCCCTTTCATGCTCGACGTAATTATTGAATGGCCCCCTAAGCTCCCTCTCGTAGCAATTTAGTCAGGTCACAAGCCACCTCAAATATGATATTCCTGAATATGATGTTGCTGTTGCTAATTGCCTCCTGTCTTCGCTTGCAGTGGTGCGCTTACATTTTGTTTATCCAAATATATTTACATTGCAATTGATTACAATACTCTTGCAATCAAGGGGTTATAACCATGTTAATCGAATTGTTATTCACTTCTGAAGGTCACTCACACCATCCGATTTTGATCCAGTCCAAAGAATTTGGCTGTGGTTCGTATTTTTCATGCACCTTACACCTTCTTCACATACCTGTGCCGGAGTCCATCAGTAAATTGGCCATTAACTTTACCTTCGATGCCTTTTCAGTACATATCACCTTCCCAGAACTACCATGACACAACTACAGTTTGGATGAAAGTTTAACTTTTGAAGGTTTAATATATTTTTTTCATTAGGATGTATGTACTTGTAGCTTTAAATGTATTGATTTCAGCTTTTAACATTTTCTGAGTTTTGACGAAAATTTAATTTAGCAGAAATAAAATATTCCAATAATTGGTGATCTTTTGGTGATCAGTCAGAGAAATTGGTAAATCCATCGGGGAAAATTCAGGGAATTTAAAAATTGGATATCAGTAGCCACCCTGATAGGATATTATGGTTCGTTTTGTATGACTAAGTACCCCTCCCCCTCACCTCCACATTCCTTCACCTCAAGAAGTGTGTTCCCTATAAGGGATCCTCTTCCTCCTTTTCGCTCCAGCATGCAATGTCTCCACGACCCAATTCCAAACTCCTCCACCTACCCTCCAACCCACCCACTCCCACGTGATTACAGTATATAAACAAGATGCTCTGTAGTCTTCACCTGATGATGACATTATAATACATTGAAACCCTGGTCATGCTACTAAAAAGATCATTGTGGAACCACAAAGTTAGAAGTTTTTCATTTTCATGATGAATAAGTTACACCTGAAACTACCAGTTATCTCCCTCTGTATTCCTCAGGGACTTACCCTTCTATTATTCCTTACAAAGATGTTTTGTCTTAAAATGGTATCTATTCTTCATAACCTTGCCTTCCTGATTATGCTCTATATGGTTTTCTTTTCTTCTATTCTTCATAGCATCATTACTTTTGAAATACGTCGAAGTTTAATAATTGTACTGCTGCCTGTTCAAATTTTAAGATACAAGTAATCTTCATACTAAGACACTGAAAATATACCAGACCAGCACATTTCAGAATTTCAAGTTAACGCAAAGTAAGTTAAAATAAGAGCGTATACTTAAGTTGGGGAATTAGATAATAAGTGCTGAAAACCATGTAACTTTTTCAAATAAAGTATTGTAAATGTGCAGATAAGGCGAGAAAAAATATCTGCCCTAAGTGTCAAATGTAGAGATTAGTGTTTAATCAGATGTTTTTTAAAATCAATTAATTCCTCTTGAAAAAAGAGCCTCCTTAACTCAAGAGACTTAACTTTTTTAAGGAAGGAGAAAACATATGCTTGTAATTTTTACAGAACTTTTCGTCTTGATCTTGAATAATTTATCTTTTAAGTATGGCTAGAGACCTGCAAAAGGTTGGGTTATTTTATAGCCGAAAGTGGTGTTATTTTTTGCAAAAGCTGTGTTATTTTACCCTGAAATCGGTGTTATTTTCACGAGAAAATATTAGGTGTGAATTAAGAGCCCTCCTCTCAGCAGGCTCATCTGTTAGCAATAAGTGTTGGATAGCATTGATTAGGGAAAATTTAAACAATTAATAGCATGCTGTATTCACATTTTATATGTTTTGTACATTTCACGTAACCAATTTACATAAAGAGACAGATTACAGTTACATGTCCGTATTTTCAAATGAAAAAATTACAAGTGTGGCCAAATTTCTTCTTTTAGATTTGTTCTCCTATTTGTTAGCACAGTGTTGTAGGTGGAAAGAAATCTCTTCAAGTCCACATTTGCACAGGGCACAATCACTTCAAAGCACTTTAATGCAAATGATGGTTCAAACAATTTTAGTACCTGAATTGGTTTCATTATATCCACTGAACCCTGGAAATTTTGTTGCTGTAATATTCTACGTAATTCCCCAAACCCATCAACTTTTCCGTCTCATATACTCAAGGCTATGAACTTTTTTTCAATTTCGTGATTAAGTCAGGGCTCACCTCTGTTATGAGAACTACTTGAGGGTCAAAAATTGTTTTCAAATCTTACTCTACTTGGGGCTCCTACTATAAGAGAACAAAGTTTTATTGATGCCATCTGCACTAGTATCCACTTTACAGTTGGGTCATTCCATGTCAACTCAACCAATTTTTGGAGGTTCCCACGCCCAACATCTCAGATTTCCATAATTTTTCCCTGTTGCTTGTTTCATCCTTATTTAAGAAAAATCCATAATATTTTAGTCCCAATGCCAGTACTTTCTGAGATATGAGTACATATTTGTACACACAGAAGCACAGAGGAAAAATCGCCCATGAGTCAAATTTTGCAAATCAACCATTTTTGTACCTCTGTAAAAACTAAAATAAGTCAGCTAAGCCAGTAAACATTTCAGATAACATTAACTTGTGGCTATAGTTTTCAAAAATGCAATCACAAATATTCTCACTTGTAAACTTTTATTGTTATAAATATTCAAACATGGCAGTTTTGACAGATTTCCACCAAAAAATAACATTTTCAGACATGTGAAATTCACATTTAACATCTCATACCCACTAAAATCGGAATAAGCATTGAACATATTATCAACTTAAAATTGGTATGAGGTTTGGGCCCATTAAGGGCTTTATTGTTGGTAAATTTACTGAAAAGTACATGCTCATATTTTTTGTTGCAAAATGCCATGTTTTCAACTTCTAAGAAAACACAAAAGGGACACCGAGTAGGAGATTGAAATTTTTTTAATAACACGCAGTAACCTTTTCCTTTAAGTGATCACAAATCTGAAGTTGCTCCAATGATTGATATGGTCTCCATAATTTATTAAAATGACGCACGTAAAACGGTTGGCTACGACACCTATTTTTCTATTACTGCTATTTCATAAGCATAATTACTGCTATTGAGAAGGTCTGGAATGATTACCTTAACGCTTAGTGGATAAAGGTATGTATTATCAAAAAATGGATGCTGTTTTTTCCCACTTGCAACGACATCATGATTTCATATATTTGCTGATAGTTTACCATTTTAGCCTCTTTGAACTTTAGGGTAACATGAAAATAGATTATCTGAACAGTCAAAAGAGTGATATGTGTCCAGAACAAATTTAATACTCACATCCAACACACCTTAAGTGGAAGCCTTGAAAAATAGGTGTCGTAGCCAACAGTTTTACGTGCATCATTTAAATAAATTATGAAGACCATATCAATCATGGGAGCAACTTCAGATTTGTGATCACTTAAAGGAAAAGGTTACTGCGTGTTATTAAAAAAATTTCAATCTCCTACTCGGTGTCCCTTTTGTGTTTTCTTAGAAGTTGAAAACATGGCATTTTGCAACAAAAAATATGAGCATGTACTTTTCAGTAAATTTACCAACAATTAAGCCCTTAATGGGCCCAAACCTCATACCAATTTTAAGTTGATAATATGTTCAATGCTTATTCCGATTTTAGTGGGTATGAGATGTTAAATGTGAATTTCACATGTCTGAAAATGTTATTTTTTGGTGGAAATCTGTCAAAACTGCCATGTTTGAATATCTATAACAATAAAAGTTTACAAGTGAGAATATTTGTGATTGCATTTTTGAAAACTATAGCCACAAGTTAATGTTATCTGAAATGTTTACTGGCTTAGCTGACTTATTTTAGTTTTTAACAGAGGTACAAAAATGGTTGATTTGCAAAATTTGACTCATGGGCAGATTTTTCCTCTGTGCTTCGGTGTATACAAATATGTACTCATATCTCAGAAAGTACTGGCATTAGGACTAAAATATTTTGGATTTTTCTTAAATTCGGATGAAACTAGCAACAGGGAAAAAATTATGGAAATCTGAGATGTTGGGCGTGGGGCCTTGGTTGAGTTGACGTGGAATGACCCAGTTTCTACTTTAGAAGTTGTCATACTTTGCAAGGAATTAGTAGTTTTCTAAAAAAATAGACCACTCTGAATACTATTATGGATGCTTGCCGTTTTATTCTACTCCCACGGACAGAATTTTTTTCAACATTAGCCTTATGTTTTTCATTCAAAATGTGTTTCGTGCAGCTGTCCTTCCATTTCCATGAGATATTTGTGTCGCAAAAACAACAAAGAATTGTTTTGTCATCAGCACAATATAATCCATGTTGTTGAACGACACAGTTTCAGGCAATACTTTGTGGAAGTCAATCATACTGGGAGTAAAGGATTGAACACTAAATATCTAAGTGGAAGCTGCAGTGTTCAATCCTTTACTCCCAGCATGTTGTTGAAATTCTGCCTCCCGCTGCTTTGCCGTCACCGTCCACTTCGGCATTATAAGTTTTGGTGAATGTGATACATCTGTCACAAAAGAAAATCACTATGCTGATGCCATGACACGCACCCCTTGAAAGTAGGCAACTACTCGTCGTTTCCCGTAACTTCCGTAATTTTCGTCGTTTTGGGTAAGGTTCCCACTCACGTAAGTACATATTAACGTAATTTGAGGCTTACGTAACTCGGGGACTGCCTGTATAGCAAAATTTTGGCTTGAATTTTTCACTCCTTTTGTTCAAATTCACAAATATTAATTGAAGAATATTATATCCGAGAAACATTTCTAAATAAAGTTCTACCAGAAATGCCATTTCCAAAAATATACTGCTTTACTAAATGTTTACAGTCACAAGTTAAAAGACAGACTGCCTAAATGAGTAAATTCACGTTGGAAATGCTGAAATTTGCGATTGAAATGTTGAAATTTGCAACAATATACGAAATTCGCATTTTCGCAGAAAACCCACTAAGTCATAATAATTCGCATTATCGCATTTTGCAAGTTTTGTATGCCCCTAAGTATGGCACATTCTACGAACCGAATTTCCAATGCTCTCTTTCCATTCCTTGGTCATTGACAAAGGAAACAAAAATATTTATGTTTTCACAGCTACACATTTCTGTGGCTGAAAGTATGATGGCAAAGACCAATGCGGTCCGGAAACTACACAATCTGCTTGACACTGATGCCAATATGGCACTACAAAGCAGGCATGCTCCAACTCCATGGTGATTAAGGAGATAAACTCTCTGTGCTCTGGTGGTAGTGTGTATCAATATGCACTGAGGTTATAAATGCCTTGAAGTTGATGATTACACTTTTGGAGTGATTGATATGAGGTTTTATGTCATGATATTCCCTGAAGTCTGCACTCTGTTAATCAGTAGTTGAGTTTTAGTTCCGTGACATAATTCTTTCTTAATTCAGAGGAAGTACTGAATAGTGCATGAAAAGCATATGGACCACTGTAGGTATTAGTTTTGCATCAGTTCTATCCGGTAGTGATAGATGTGTGTGTCTGTGCTTTTAAGCTAGTTCAATCTAGTCAATGAATAGAATATCTACCACTCTTCGGAGTAATGAGCCCAGCTGAAAATCTCCTGCTTCCTTCCCCTTATTGCTGTCTGGTCTAGCTACTGACCGGGACTTATTATTGATGCATTGACTGTCCTGATTCTGAAATAGCAACATAGAAATACTGTGCTTTAAGTATGTATAAATGACTATAGCTTACTGTACCCTATAGTAGACTGAATGGCTTGGATGTGACACTTATGTTCGAATGTGACCAAATGCTCTGTGTGTAGTGGTAGCAAAACTTGGTGGCAGTTGCTATCACAAAGCTTGTTGTCTAGGAAGGAAAGGTGCACGTGGGAGGGGTCAGGTAGGGATTGGAGGGAAGAGGAGAGCCACTGTCAAAATAATTGCATTTAACTTGAGAGGGTGGGAAGTGTCAACAGTACATTTAACGACCATGGTTACAATCCAAACAAACCTGCATTAAAATATGCTGATAGCATTTGTGACCGATTGGAGAAGGCCATCTAAACAATTGGACTACTAGCATTAGTCCATTAGAGAACATTTTGGTTGATTGGAAAAGGTTAGCGATCTTGGTAGTCAAACATGGAAACTGCCTCACTCCTCCGTATGGGTCTAGTTTGTAGTCAATGGACTCTTAAGCTGAAGTTTCTTCTGTGCAACTACCACCATGTATACTATGTACCTCGGTACATGGCTGCTCGAGTAATTCCAAGCTTGTGGTTCTGCTCAGATACATCACACACTGGATGCTTTATCCCTTTCCACTTGAATTGTGGCAGCCCCTACATAGTCTTTTTCCTGTTCCACCCAAGTGCTGGGTGAGCCCAGTAATAGTTTTTGAGATTCATTTTATAATCATGATATTTACCAATAAATGCAATACATATTTATGTTGTTGTGAATCTTTAGAAAACAAACCATATGATATTAAAGCAGAATTATTCTAAATTGTGCCTGTAAATTAATTTTAAATTGAACTAGATTGATTTAAAAACATGAAATTTTAATTGCAATCAGGAAGGAAGAAAGGATTCAACTGCGTTGATTATGAAAGCATAGCTCTAAGCATGAAAAAAATTGAATGTTGATTTTCTTATTGGTCGGATATCCCATGGACAGAATCTTATAAAATCAAATATGTATAAGTATTCTTTCATCCCATTGAAGACTCTTGTAAGGAGCTTTGTTATGAAAGTGTTGAATATTTCTGCTTTAATATTATCTAACACTTTCTTCTAGTGACCATTTTAGTTAAGAAGTCTGTGTGGTGGTGATAAGCAGCGTAGATGTAGATAGCAACTCGTCTTTAGGATCTATATTTTTAACTCTATTTTGATTGTAACCTTTTCAGAACCTCGATTTCGAAGTGGAAGTGGCGTTGGTCATTGGAAGGAAGGCTAAAGATGTGTCGCCAAGTCAAGCAATGGATTATGTGTTCGGTTTATCTGTTGCCCAAGACATCACTGCACGTGATTGGCAGGGGAAGGGACCTGGATCTCGCAATGGTGGACAATGGTTGATTGCTAAGGCCACTGATTACTCTTGCCCAATTGGCCCTGCTGTAGTGCAGCTATCAAGCATTTCGGATGTGAAAGATTTGAAGCTAAGATGCTCCGTGAATGGAGATATAAAGCAAGAGGGAACCACAGCTAATATGATTTTCCCATTTGAAGAAATTGTGTCTTTCTTATCTCAGTGAGTATCCTTGGGTTGGATATTATTCTATTTATTTTAGTCTCAGTAGTGTTGAGGAGAAATTTTGGTGTATAGTTCACAAAGCTTCTATGCTGGAAAATAAGGATGAGTCAGATGGTGTACCATTGAAGTTGCTATGTGATTTAATAATTATTTTATGACTTCAATTGGAATTTGACAGGGGATGTCATTTTACTAGGCAATCAACATTTTACCCATCAAATTGTGGAATTGATCTCCAAATTGTGTTGATTTTGATGAACTGATTTTATATGGTTTGGTGTCATGTACTGAATAATGATAATAAATGGAATCTCATTTTCAGTTGCTGCACTTTATTACCTGGTGATGTCATCTTAACGGGTACACCATCTGGAGTTGGTGTATTTAGGAGCCCGCCTGAATTTCTGCGAGTAAGTTCTTGTCTTCATTTCCAGGCTACCTAGTGGCAAAAGTTGCATTCAAGAATAAATGTTAATACCTACATTGTAGGGCATTGCTGTATTTTATATAAGGCACTGTGATTATTTCTTCTAAGTTTATACATTTTTTTTTCTTTCAGAAAGGAGATGTTGTAGAAAGTGAAGTGTCAGGGATTGGTAAAATGAGAAATACAATCATTTGAGGGAATTAAGGTTGGAAACAGAACCAGAAGAATACTGCTCAGGTTGACACTCAAGGCTAGAATGATTGCTTGTTGTCATCCCAGTGAAATGTGTCATCTTGGATGCCAAAATGTACTTAACATAGAAATTATAGAATATAAACTTAATTGGCAATTGATGCTGCTGGTATAGGGTGCTCACAATTCATGCTTAAAGTGATAATTTGTAATTAATTGTAAAAATGTGATTTATTAACATTTCATGTTTGCATTTCACAGTCATAATTGTACTATATATTACATCAAAAAAGCTTTAACACACTAAAGAGCGTTATTTTTCCAAAAAAGGATGCTTGCTCACTCAAATGGGATGCTTTCTGGTAAATGAGAATTCCTCTCTCTTGTGATAGGGTTCATAAGGGTCATCAATGTAATAGCGACGTTTCTTCCAAAAACGAGTCACCATTTTATCTAATAATGTGCTCTGAGTGGCATTACAAAATACATGCTGACGAAGACGCCTTTTACGAGTCTCAGTTTTTTTCCATAAATGCTTCTGACGTCCTGCCTTGGTCCGGATCCAAATTCCCCTGGAAAGGACAGCACATTAAAAAATGCACAGGATGAAACATAGCTAACACGGAAAGCACTTAATAAAATATTGAGTAATATGTTTGTTTCAAATCACTACATGACAGTGACTTAATTTCATGTGCAAGGATGGTAAAAAAGTAGACAACTTTAATGTTTGTATACACATAAAGTTTCACAGGTTATAAGTCTAGTTGCACCAGTTGATTTGAAGCCAGAAATTGGAAAGTTCAGCATACACACTCAAGAGTGGAAGATAATACTTCCATTCTCAACTGTGGAAGGGGCACAGTACCAAGACAGATTAGATGCAACAATAGTTAAGTGCACTGACAGCGGAAGTGTACATTTATAATAATAATTTTATTTGTCTAAGGATTAATATACATGATATAGGACACGTCAGTTATACACATAAAAGCATTTAAACTCTGTATTATACAATCATAAGTCCTCATCTATGAGGTATTCGTTGACCTAGTAGTACAATTTTTTCAGTAGCATTTCTTTAATTTTACACTTAAAAATAACAATTTTTTCAATGTCTTTCTATTTTGTTGGGAGTTTATCATAGAGGCGAATCCCCATAGCTCTAGGACCATGGGAAGTATTACTCATCCTTACAAATGGAATATGTAAGTTATTCCTCAGTCTTGTCGAATAATTATGTACATATGAGTTCTTTTCAAATTCAGCGATATTAGTCTGTACATTGAAAATGCTAATAATAAATTTTGTCATCCAAGAGAGACTGCACAGTAATAATACTGGCAAGTGCATAGGACGTCATATATGTATAAGTAATATTAATGAGTTTGTAAAAAATAAAACATTAAAAATTTGGCCTCGAGCATTCTTTGATGCTATAAAAACACTTGTGAATCAGGTATTCACAGACCATTTTCTTAAATACTGGTATTCTCTCTTTTTTTAAAGACATTCAGGAGGTCTATTTAATTAGTTCCCAGTCAGTGTGAAATTCACTCCAAAAGAAAGTTCTCTTGAAATGTGTTAGGCGGCATTGACTACTTTGAAGCCTTGCAAATAATCAATTCAGTGTACAAAGTTCTTGTTTCTGAGCGACAGCAGTTTATGTTAATTTTCAATTAACTTTGACTTTTCATCACAAGCAACCTTTATGGACTCCATGACTAAGTTTAATTAGCAGAGCAACAACACTACTAAGTTTAATTAACTGAGTAACAGCAGTTTTGGAGTTGTACGTCTGTGTACGACCACAATAGAAACTTTTCATGGCTCATGAGCTTCAAAACATTAGCAGAGATGGATCACCTGACCCAGTGTTACACATGAGAAACCTTCCTTCGCATAATATGCTAGGAAAAAATCAGATAATTCATCCTTAAAGTATTTACTTAATCACTGAATTTAAATGCCTTGGAAGAAAAGGTACATCTTGAAATAGACAACTGTTAATCACTTAGTGAGTGTTGAAGTGAAAATGATTGGTTGAATTGGTTCCACTCCAAGCAAGTACATACCTAACTAGAATGTCACTAAACCTGAAATCAAGGATCCCAGCAGCTTTGATAGTGATTACATGAGATATCAAATGTTCTACCCTAGACCCCTACCACTTTTTCCACCAGGAGCCGGCTGTGGAAATTCATTACCAGAACTTTTGGGACAGACCCTGTATATTTTATTTAGAGCAAGACCTTGAAACATTGGCTAGAGAGAATAAAAGATTATACATACAGGAAATCAACATAATGTGACCAACACTGTCACGCAATCTGCTTCATTTATCTTAATTAATGTACATGGGTACTTAGGTATTTTTCTTGATTCAGGATTAAAAAGACTAATGGAATAGTACAGATCATCCACTTTCACTCCACACCTATACTTTGCTGTGCAGCCTCTGAAGCCAACAGTTAATTAAATGTGATGGAAATCAATTTTCAAGAGAATTGACCAATCTCCTCGAGTTTAAATTGAAAAATAATTCAGTATAATACATAAAAACCACATCCCTAACTTGCGCTGAGTCACACAGTGAATAAATATCCCTTCAGCAATGCTAACCTTGATAGATGACTCCATTAGCCACGACTGTACAACAGAGTTCTAGATTGGGCTTACTCAGTCAGACCTTATAGTTGCTAGTGAATGCTGCCGGAATGGTTGGCTAGCAAAGCATAGAGTTCACGAGGTTACAAGCAAATGACTAGTTAATCAACGGCAGTTTCTGGAAATCACCATTCTTTGAATGAGAACTTTCAAACATAGGATACTATAGCCCTCTGCATTTTCGGGTTCTCCATCCCCATTCGTTGACTTTGGCTGACAATGGTTTCGATACTATACTTAAAATGGGAAGATAAATGAATCTTAAGGATTCCTTACACACTGTGGCAACAGTCTGCAATGTTTTTGTTGGCATAGGAAAGCACTTCCTGGTTTAGTCACTGGTTAAACGCAGACCAACCACTTGAGGCCAGAGCATATATTTAATAGAACTATGTACTGGAAATAAAACTCAGAAAAGGTAGCTACATACATGCATATTAAGGAAGGCCAATTGACAAAGATATCTATAGTTAACTCTCCAACTACTACTGATCATGCCCAGGAAATAAACCACAGCAGAGATCTAAGGAAATCTATTCAGCATCACACATCTCAAGTACCCACAGTTTTTTCTACTAAGGCTCAAAACAATAATTTGCAGAATGAGCTGGAGGTATGAGCCTCTTATGTGTACAACAATTGAAATGGTCTTCTTAAAGAGGCATAATTGATTTGAAGCTTGTTTACAAATTAAACCAATACTAATCCTAATTTCCCAATTTATTGCTGCTTTCGCAGTCCCTTCAATGATGTATGCAGAGAGAGAAGGGTTATAGTGAAGGAAGCTTCTAGGTGATATATACACATAGACCACCCACCCAAGTGCCATTAAGACTCTCAGCATACAATTCCTGGCTCCTACAAATTATAGCATCAAAATGCTCCAACAAAACTGCAACTCAGCTAATAAATAATAATAATGGTGCCAGTCTGGCCGAGAAAAAAGTTTCAGACACAAGGGAGAAGCTCATGAAATCCCATCTAATGAAAAATAACATGTGTAATTCAATAGCGATAGGCTTAACCCTTTCCCTTCTGAAGTTTAAATGCCCTCTTAAGTCGGCTGCAACCGGCCGTAGATTCTTCTCTCTGGATACTGGGAATTTAAATTTGCGGAGCGGCCAGAGAACGCCATACGGCCGGTTTCGGCCGAGTTAGGAGGGAGAGGGTTAAACCATAGGGTACCAGGCGATCGAAGAGGGGTCGCCAGAATAAATAACCTCCCATCCTCTTAGAAAATCAAGACACTCAAGTGGCAAAGTACTCACTAACCGTACCCTAATAGCAAACCCATTCAACTACTTCTTTGAAAGTGTACACACAAAGGACGGCACCATAAATGATGCAGACATCCCTGCCATTTGTGAAGAGATGGGTGACATAATTATACAGTGTGATGGGATGACAAAACAACTACACTCAAATTTAACAAGTACCCAGGTCCAGAAGAAGAGACATACCCACATGCGTGCTCAAGGAGCTGGCCCCACACTTAATTCATACTTAACATACAGACTTCATACTTAACAAATCATTATCCAAAGGTAAAGTACCTTATGAGTGTAAAATGGCCAATGTCACTTCAAAATTTAAAAAGGAAACAAGACTCAGGAAACTACCGGTCCATATCGTTAACATCTCTATCATGCAATGTTTTTGAACACAGAAGTGTTAGTAATATGTATCATGAGCTTCGTCGAAGATTAAAACTTCCACCAAAGCAGTTTGTTTGGCTTTCAGAAGAGTACATCCTTCAAAACCCAGCTAGGACTCTTCCTCCATGATATTCTAACATCAGGTGAAGCAAAAAAGTTCGTGCATTATTCCTGGATTTCAATTAAGCATTTGATAAGGTTCCTCACAAAAAACTAACACTCCTTGAGGTAAATAAAAATGTAGTGAAAAAAAAAAATAGTGAATTGGATACGTGATTTTCTAACAGACTTCAAACAAAGTAGTAATTGACGGTGTTAGTTCCAACATGGTTAAAGTGACATCCAGCACGCCTCAAACTTATTACAAAATAAAACACACCAAAGCTCTAAGTACCTATGTATAAAGTGGGAGGGGTTAATAATATTAAATATGTATGTACCTATTCAGATGCCAAATACCTGGGAATCACCTTGACTTCAGACTTAGCATGGAGAAAACACATACAAAACATTTGTGGAGCTGCATTAAAGAAACTAATATTTATCAAGCGAATAGTAGGAAGGTTCTCTGATGAAAAGGTGAAAGAAGATGCTACTTTTCTCTGGTTAGGCCACATTTTGAATATGCTGTGAGCATTGGGGACCCGGCACAGACATTTAAACCGCAAAGTAAATAAGAAATACAAAGGAAAGCCAAACGCTTCATTAAGAACTGTAACGAGCAAAAAGGAAGTGTTACACAGCTGATGGAAGGAATAGGTTGGGACCGTTAAAGACTCGGGAGGCTACACGCTTGGCTTAAATTACTTTAAAAACTCCCAGCAGGTGAGTTTCGGATTTACATGGAGGATATTCTTTTAACCCCATGCAATATATATCTGAAACTGACAGGAGTGACAAAATAAGAGAGATACACTGCCGAACTGAGAGGCATAAAAATTCCTTTCCACACATTATTAGTGATTATAAAAAAAACAGTGAGGTACTAACTTAAGACACATTGTTAACATACATCTTTCCCTTCCCCCCTCCTTTTCCATGGCTGGTGCCCTAAAACTCCCTGCCACACGCCTCTACGGCGTGGTACTATTAGTAGTACCAGTATGATAATTAATTGTACTTAATATGGATGTTATGTCCTAACTTTCTTTGTTGTCGGTAACTGGGCAGCTGCCCGTAATTGTGCTACTAATCTATATTATCTGTTTACCTATTTTATGTAATCTCTTCTGTACTTACAAAATGCAAAAATTGAATGAATGAATGTCTACCGTGGCTCGCAGGGTAGTTTATAGAAGAATGCAATTAAATTTCCAGAACTAAATAGAGCTAAGCGCTCTTCTGGTCAATCAGAAAGAATGTCGAATTTGATTCAAGTAGCAGTAGTGTTATTCCGAGTAGACTAAATTTTTAACCACGATAATTAGTGTAAATGAAAAAGGTTAAGTATTCAAAGGTATGACTGTTAATTAGGCGTTACTCATCGACGACGTTATTGCACAATGAGAATCGTGAAGTTTCCAAAGGAAGTCTTTCAACTAAAGGTTAACGTCTCACCAATCCAGGCGAAAAAATCGTTTTAAAACAGCCTTTACTGTTTTCCTCTTCCCTTTCCTCAGGGAAAACTTGGTTAATGGTCGGAAACTGGGCCGAATTATTGGAAAATTATGCTTACAGTTGAGCCTGCGAATAAAAAATGCGCATGAAGGTTGCATACATATGTAAAATCGATAAATGAGGATACCATTAGGTTATACGATTACTTACCAGTGTGAACTTTGCAACAAAGAGGATATACATGATCGAGAGTTCAGGGAAGAAAATTTGGGTGATATGAAGGTAGAATATCCTGTTGCCTGAGGAAGGGATAATTTACATGGTAAAAAATTACTGACTGGAAGATTAGACCGAAGAAGAGCTGGCTCCATTAACCGAAGGCCTAGACACAACAGAGAGAGCAAATTATTATTTTTGCGCAAACTTAGGCAGTACAACGACGTAAGTTTTTAAGTTATCAGGAATTTAACCTGCAAAAACTGCACGAAACATTTCAAGGAAGCAAATCGTTCGCACGTTCGAGGAACTTGGTCTACGAATCAAAATATTTTTTTAATTTAAGGACGACCGGCGTACAGAACCATTAGTATTCATAAAATACTTTGCGATTAACACATGATTTTTGGCATTTCAAATTCAATTTTCGAACAAAACAACATCATCTGAGCCACAGAAATCGGGATCAATGAACAAAACTTCACAGGTTAACATACACTATCAATATCTTTGCCATACGTAAAGCCTCATTATGTTGGTCACCATATGCAATTTCCCTTCTCTTTTGTTTGTTACATTACCCAACGTTCTCTGTTACTCGGCTGCCGGTCCAGGCGCCTGGAAATGTATAGTCAATTGATGAAATTTAGGTGTCGTGGGCTTAATCGAGTAAGTTCAGATATTAATTTAGCATTTGTTCATATCTGATTTGAAGCGCCGTCCTATACCGTATAACTATGTTCGTTTATTCATTGCATACGGCGTTAAGAATATTGCTGTTCATAGTCATTACCATCCTTGGTGAAAGTGACTGCTTATTATTTTTTTGTAATGTTGACTATTATTATTATGCATTTATGTTTTTAAACAGTAAATAAGTTGTTCTTAATACGCCGTTTTAACTACTGCATAGTATGTGGCATTTGATTGCAGATACATTGATAACTCTATGAAAGCATTGCTTTTATTTTATCCAGCTGACCTAGTATCAATTTATTTTTGATATTTCAGGTGCCTTTGTATAGCCCTAAACGATCTCACCCCGTAATCAGAAATAGTTCTTCATATGGGGGCAGTGGGTATGTTTATCTCGTGTAGAAATTGTTAATTATTCATGTGACCCTTTAGTACTTGAAGGTAATCAAATTTGAATTCAATTGTTAGAAGTCATAATATAAATAATTCTTCTTCCAATAGGGGTGGTGGAGGTCGAGGATTGCTCTATACAATCGGTGGCCTGACGATAGTGGGTGGTGGTACTTTAGCATATGCAAAGTACGACAATTCCTTCAACAAATGGATGAGAGAAAATGTGCCTTATTCCGAAGTGGTGTTGGATAATGTGTTTAAAGAAAATTACTCGGAAATAGTCCTGGATAAGATCAAAGGTGTCACTCAAGTAGTAAAAGAGAAAACTGCCGAGTAAGTTTGTATATTTCTGTCCCAAATTGTGTTAGAAATAAACATGTCAAAATGTTTTAATAATGTTAACTCTACGTGCATTTTTTATTTAAAATTGGAGAAATTTAAAATGTACATACCTTTTTGAATACCACATTTGTGTATTCTTAAACAATTTTCAGCATCACGCAGTCATTAGGAGTTAGTGATAAAGAAAAGAAGGCAGAGGAAAGTCTTATGAAGAAAAAGTTGGATAGAGAGGCTTCAAAAAAATCTAAGGAAGAAGTGGCTACTCCACCTAAAGCCAAAGAAGCCGTGGAAGATATAGTTAAAGCACCACCAAAAGCACCTGAAGCAACAGTATTGCAAGTTCCCAGCATAGGTACCAATTACATTTTGTCATTCCAGTACTAACACCTGCCTGCCTCTTTGTGTGCACGTTTCATTTATTTTTTCCTACCCAATGTTATAGATAGCTTACCCATCCTTCAAGTTGATTATCCTCACAATCCAACTGGGAATTTCTTTGCTCATACTAGCTCTGAATGTGAAAGTACTAATGCTGAAATCCGTTACTTACCTGAACCTTCTGAGACTGACCCTAATCCTGACCCTGTTAGTGGTAAGTGTGGCTTTCTTGTAAATTGTGTTGGCTTTTTTTGCTTTCTGTTTTGCAAGCACCCATGCTAACCCATTTTTATTTTTGTTAAAAGGTTGTTAGGTATACCAGTGATATTTAAAGTAGTTCACTTTTGTGGTAAATACTTTTACCTACTATGCATAAAAAGATTTAAGATTTACTTAGGATGAAAAATATAATTTGAATTTCCATAAATTAATAAGAAATTATTTATAGTTGAAGGTACAGTACTTCCAAAGCCTGAAAAACAAACAGAAATTGAGTGTCCAGAACCTCTGGTCACTGAAAAAAAGACTACCACTGAACTGCCTCCCAACTTGAGCGAGTTGAAAGCTGAAATAGCAAGAGCATCTGCTGAAGCATTAGCAGCATATGCTGAGGCTACAAAAATTCTTTCCAGTAAGTGATAATTTACTAAAGTTGAATTTTACTTAAGGACTACAGTTCTTGATAATTGCCATGTCATTCTTTACTTTTTCGATCAACTTATCTGTTGCGAAAGCATTTGAAAAGGATTTTTCATACTTTGGTGCAGCAAAGCATCTGGCTCCTATATGATGCTGCATTTGTAGATTAAGGTCATTTGAGCTCATGGCTAAGGTTATTTGAGAACTTAGTCCTATTACAAGGAAATGAGGTTTCTATTATTATTATTATTTCAGTTTGGTTCAATAGCTTATTTGTATATCGTATTTTTAGCAGGTAAATTTTAGTAGTAGTATTTTTGGTTAATGTGCTTCGACAGTTAAGGTCATTTCGCACTTACTGTCTGTCACGTTCAGACAGGGGCAACAGCACTCGGACGAAGCGGAGGATCACCCCTCGAACTCCGGGGTAAATTGATTCTAAAAATATGCAAATACCAGTTGATTTCTACTACATTGAAAAATTACTTTTGCTTCAATTTTGTGGTATGTTAGAGTGCTCCTAAATGGTTGTTGGTTTCAGCTGTTGTTGCTGTAATGTAATATTGGTTAATGTATAGTCTAGGGTACCATTTGGCATGTGAGGCACAGCCTTGAATTTTCTGTAGTTTTTGGAAAGTGTGTCAGAGTTTCATAATTCTTTCAGGGAAGAATACTGGAGGAAAGTAAAATACTACAAGTGTATGAACAATTGTGAACAACTTTAATGTTTAATTAGAGTGTCAATCATTCTTATCTATATTCAGCCATGGAGTGTGGAGAAATATGGTCTCAGCATATATGCATTTATATTTCAGTTTCTCTTTAGTTGTGGTTGCCTTAATGTAAATATTTATTTGCAGCTCACACACAGGAAGTGTTTTGCGCCATTGAAAATTCCATTGATAGGTGGGATGAATGTGTATGGAAATCCTTAAAAGAAAAATCTGAGAAAAGAGAGGCAACCATCAAAAAGGCAGAAGAAATGAGTGATTTAGCCAGGTTAGAAACTTTGTACTTATATTATTGTGTATGCATTAATTTTTATTATATAATCTTGTTTTCAAAATATGGCTACAGTAAATCCTCAACTTACAAGGTTAATTCGTCCCAAACATTTCCTTGTAAGTCGAAACACAACAACTTACCTATCCATTTGTGAACCATTAGCTGCTTTGACTGTGATTGGCGGCAATCAGTGAGGATTACAGAAAACGCCATATTTTGAGAGGCTGTAAAGTTAACATAATATGAAAATACCGATTATAACACAAATCCTATCTTTATTTCACTGGATATCTAAAATAAATATGATTACATACAACATAAACAAATTGAAAGTTTGTTAAAATTATCATACTCATTTGAATGCCTGTTCATTTTTGGAAAAAGTTATTAAAAGATACGTACATATTATATGCTCTTTAATTTGACTTTTATCATGTAAAATTGTTCAAATTATTGACTCATTCATCCCGTAAGCACATGCATTTTCAACAAACTTTTCACCTTTGTCATGTCTCTTAGTAATTTCCAGTTTCGTTTCCAAACTTATATCCTTAATTTCCTTTTTGCCACTCGAGGAAATCTCACCACTCTTACATTTCTCAGCCATTATGAGGGTTCACATCCAAAATAAACACATAAGACGATTTTAATGATTTTATAAGAAAAATTTCTTGATCGTGATAAATAATGATCCCAATGATCAAATCAATGGAATCACAAGTTTGTCTGTCTGCTGCACGAACATGTTCTTTTTTGCTGTGATGGACAACAGGGGGGTTATTTTGTAATCTCACCTTTTTAGTGACTCTTAGTGGAAAGGCGGGAGATCCAATTCCCTCTCTTAATGATCGGCTCACGAACGGTTCGTGAATTGTCGAAGCTTCAATTACCTTATATGTATCAAATAAAAGATGCCGAGACTAGCGAATACCCAGATTGCTCAACATCTTACGGAATATATCTTACTCTGTACATACCACGAAAATCTAAATACAGTCAAAACTACAAGCAACATTTAAGCGATCACTCAATATTTAAGAAATATTAAGTGCATCTAATTAGTGTTCGATTCACAAGCACGCGAAATATCTACCAAGAACCTAGATTTTAAGGCAATATTTGTTAAAATTATGAAATTATGGTATAAATAACTGAATTCCATTCACCATGCACTGGCGGATAGGCACTCGAAAACAAAGGTATCAGCAACATTGTTTGGGAAATATTGATACAAAATATATGCACAGATAATTCAATTTGGTGGTGATGGTGTTTTATATTGTATTTCTATTGACTTAAGCTTACTCCCAATGTTGCTAATTAAATATGTATGTTAAAATTAACTCAACCATGTCCTGGTCAGTTCAAACTCGAACCTGTGGCACCAATATTATTAGGAGGCCAGAGCTCAACCCTAAAGCCATGAGGCCAATTTTAAATAATAAGCAATTTTATTTCAATTTCAACTTTTTTCTCAAAGCCAATAAAAATGTTTGAGTAATCTCAATGTTGAAGTCCTACCTTATTTGAAGCAGTTCTTCTATCTCTGATGACTTCATCTTTAGGTTGACTTGTCTCATAACTACTGCCTCTTTAATTCATCCTTCTTGAAAAAATGTTGTTTTACTTGGGTATGACCTTTTGGTTATTTGGTCATTTTAAATCTTGAAATTTTCTCCTTCAACTTTCATTTAAAACCTTTATTGAGTTAGAAATTGTACATGTTCATATTTTTTGCCAATATCTCTTGCCCATGCATTTCTTCTATTATTGTATATTTTTGGTGAATTTTTGTGATCACTGTTTAGTTCAAACTAAAATTCTGGCCAGCCATTATTTAGTTGAACATTACATGAGCTTTAAAAGCCTGCTTTCATCTGAGATAGGCTTTAATAATGTGGAATATTAATTTTTCCCTGCAGAGATAAGATTGAAGAAATGCGTGATTCTTTGGTTGGGGTTGTGGGAAACGTTGCCCAGAATTCTCGATCTGAAGCAGTTAAAACCATGTCAATCCTTAATAAGGCTGGCCTGGAATTCAAAAAAGAATTGGCTCGGGCATCCTTAACTGAGCAGTACAGAGATCGTGTAGAGGTTGCAAGAAAACAATTTCAGGCAAGTATCTGGCATCTATTCTTGGAATTTATGTGAAATTCTTTCTCTGGTTACAGAAAAAATAGGGAAAATAGGGAAGTTTCAATAACTTAAGTGGTGAATTTGTGACATACTTGTAGGATCTGAGCTTGAAGGAAAGTTGTGGATGGTGAAGTTACCATTTCGAATAATGATTTATGTATGTCTGATGTGGATTACGAGATCCTAGATGGCAAACTTGACCAGGAGGTAGGGGGAAGCATGGGGAAGAAAAATGACCACTAACTTGTTCATTGGTTGATGGACGATTCTGAATATTGTATTTGAAACTTTGCATCCAAGCTTTTTGTCCTTATGTCAGTAGTAGGATAGATTTAAAGCTTATTCCTGGTTTAAGTATTGTTTATTAATATTATAGGTCAATGTTGTTATTCCTATCAGTAGAATAATAAACTTTTTCAATTTTGGGGAAAACAAGTAGACCTAATGATGTTAACTAATTGTGTGTCAGCAAATGTTCTGTTAATTAGTATTACATTTCATGTCACTGCTTAGTTTTTGTGGGAACTCAGGGCCTTAACCTGCTAGGAGGGCAGTCCCGAGGGATTGAGGGGCCCTGTGTAAACGAAAGTTGGGGGACCCTAACTTTGCATTCCCTTCTTGATATAATACCATGCTTTATAAGCATATTTCATGGAAAGAAGGAAATTAACCGACAAACCATCTAATAATTTAAATAAATTTTCATGTCTACTAAGTAGTAGGTAATTTCGGGAAATTACCTACTACATAGTAGGGTTTCCCCGGGCCGTCCGAAAAAGATTGGGTGAGGCCCCCATAGGCGCGGGGCCCTGTGCAACAGCACCCGTCGCACTACCCTATGGATGGTACTGCCTGCTAGAAATGAATAAAATAACTGGGTGTTAAAAATTTTGATTATTATTCGGTTGTAGGTATGTACTCTTTTACTAACAATTAAATGCTAGAATTTATCTGCACAGATCATTTCTGGGAGTTATGGAACAGAGATGAAGTGCTATTTGCTCCAAAACTATATGATGGTACATACATCTTGAAAAATCTAGTTTAAACACAAAGAGTCTTTTCTATTCAACAGTCCATATCTATCTATATATGAAAAGAATTTCCTATGAAGACTATAGTGAAAATAAAATCTTTTTAGGAATCTTATTTCAAACTTCACTCAAATTGTTTTATTTTGATTGTAAATGTGGAATAAAATGCATACTGTTTTTATGGTTTCTTTTATCATACATTATGAAGCTTCATATCCAGAGTAGTGGGTGGTTTTTCTCAATTTATTCCTGAAGAAATGAGAAGAATGTACATGTTGACAGCATATACTTTATTCCAGACAGAGTTTTCAACCCTGCTTCCATCTTTGAAAGTTGGAGAGAAGAATAAGCATGTGACTGCTGATGATTTCGATTTGTTCACATACCACTTGTGCAGGAAGCTTAATTTCTACCAGAAGGAGCTGGCTAAGTTGGAGGTGAATATGTAACTTATTAATTATAGCTTGAATATGATTGAGACATTGAAAGTTGGAAATTCATTCCTAGTGGAAATGGTAATTTGCTGAGGACATGCTCAGCTTACAATCATTACCCCTTAACTAGATTTTGACCAACCTCAATCCATCAGATCGAGTTAATGTAGTGTATTAGTCACACACCAATAATTTTAGAGTGCCTTTAGAAGGTCTTTTAGTTTTCTTTTGTTATGTGGCTGTTTTAATATTTTGTTTAAATTTGTAGACTTTGGGTCGGGATGCTTTGAGCAAGGCCCTATCTCAGCGAGGAATAGATGTTGACTCAGATCTGACCAAAGCCAACATAAATGAAGAACTGAACCGTCAAAGGAGGAAACTGGAGCTGCAGTACCAAAATGCTGTGAGTAAGCTTGATGCTGTGGATGAAAATATTGAATTTATTACCATTGTACATGTCTTCATATTTTTTTGCTCTTTTCCTCTTCATTTGAATATGTATGAAAAAAAATTATTTCAGTGGTTCTGAAAATTAAATGGTTCAACTCTGAACCAACTTTTTCAAGTAATCTTTGAAAGGGAGGATAGGTCTGATAAATGATCATAAACTATTTTCTCGAACTTAGCCATTATGTACAGGTGCGGATACAAGGGGGGGATATGGGGGTCCCTATCATCCCCCCCAAAACCTCAGACGATTTTTTTTCACAGAAAAATGATTGTGAATTTGCCACAAAGTTATATATATATATGCCTTATAGGGGAAAAGGGTGATTTGTTGTACTTGAGGAAAACGAATACCATACATTGATGCTGTTTTAGCTGGAAAAATATTTCTCTTGACATACCACAATCCTGCATTAGAAATAGCACATACAAATTCATTCGCAGTGCATGGCACAAGTATAAGAAAATAAGCAGTGCTTGATTTCTATTGTAAAAACATATTTAAATGGAAGGCAAAACATTCCTTTAAGAGTCACATGGATGATATGAACATTGGCAATCTACTAAATAGAGATAAAAAATATGTTATAGTAAACAATGATGGACATTTAAGAGAGTTGCTTCGGTTTAAGATGAATGCTGATGACAACAATCTTCACAGACACTTGGAGAGTGCGACATACAAGCACACTCAAAATGAACTCTTGATTGTTGTAAGAAAGAGATCCAATGTATTATCTTATGAAGAGTTAAGGAAGCACAGTTTTTCTCTGTAATATTTGACAAGACGACAGACATTTCTAGTATTTGCCAATTGAGTATTTCTTTGCGATACCTTCATGAACGTATCTTGAGGGAAGATTTCATTACATTAGTTAATGCTTGCAATGTGATTTTAGAGGAAGATATGTAATCAGAGGGAGGAGAATGTCGCTTGACTGGAGTTACTTTAGGCGATATCGTCAATGACATCACCATGAACTTTGATTTAGACTTGAAGTTTTGCATAGGTTTTGGGGTCAATAGTTGTTCAGTAATGGCATCTGAAACAAAAGGTGCTAAAGAAGATAGCCACACACGATCAGCGCTGTTCGTGCAATTACCACATTTTGAATAATTCGTTGGCAAACATCTCAAAAGTAGTTACATGCAGAAATGCCTTTGAAACTATGAAGAAAATATGTAGTGTCTTTTTCAAATGCCTCTCCAAAGCGACATGCTTTTTTTTATTAAGGAAATGGGTCCTTCTGTTCAAGGTATTTGTGAAACCCTTTGGGTCGAGAGACACGAGGGACACCTTCAGTTCCAAGGGGAATCGATTATTAAGATTCACAACGCTGTAGCAGAAATTTCTACCTGGCAGGACAGAAAGGCATCATCTGATTCGTTTTCTCTTATGCAAGCTATCCGAAGCCCAGAATTCCCCCTCTCAGTTGTGTGCCTTAGTGATATTTTAGGAGTAACTGTATCACTTAGTCGCCTTCTTCGAGCACCAACACTTGATTTAAAAAAGGGGTAGTGATGCAATAGAAGACACTAGGGATGGGCAGAAACCGAAAATTCGATACTCGATTCTCGATACCAAAATTTCTACGATGCTGTTATTTTTTTGATACTCGATCCTTTCACCCCTTAAGTAAATTAACTCATATATTGATGGGAATTAGGACTTTAGCAATAATATTATTCCATTAATCAAATAATTATAATAAGGAATCCATTTGGGTGGAAACTTTCAACCAGTTTCCTAATAATTTTTAAATACATATATGAAAACTAGTCTAGTTATTTGACCAGCAGAAACAAACTCCTTGTACACAATGTCTTGAGCATAAAAAAAGAGCGATCCTCTCCTGAATCATGCTAAAAGATGGTCAAACTGAAATTTTTAGTGTCATCAGCTCTGTGCCTTATCTAAGCTAGAAAACCATTCATACATACTTGCCTGCTATAGAGCTTGATCACAAAAGGCTTACTGTAGCATCTAGTTGGGAATAGCTGTATTTTTGCTTAATTTAAAGCAAAAAAATTATACTGATTCACTGTTTGTTGACCAAATTGACTTCAAAATTCACAGAAAGACAAAAACACTGCTGTTAGTGAACCATGCTAACTTTGACATTGTTGTGCTGTATGGACATGAGCGAGTGGTGCAGTCGAGCACCAATAATCCGGGAGTCCCTATAGTCTGGCAGTGTTGCAAAAACAACCTCATACATAGTCCAAGAAATAAAAAAATCTTAATCATGAACGTTTTTAAAAGAGATTTTGACTCTCCACTTAATTAAAATATTTCCTTTAATTGCTGGAATATAATGTAATTTATTGTATAATAATATAATGTAATAATATAATAATATAATGTAATAATAACAGTAATATTGGGGTAATTTCATTAAAAAATTGTACACGCAATCTAAACAAATCATTTGATTAAATTATGCACATTTCAGTTTGAAGTCCTCGCTGTTGGCTGAGAAACTGCTACTTTTAGTATAGTGACTTGCCGCGGCTATGCTACTTCATTACGTGCATATTTAGTCATGCTTAAATATAATGCTTTATTGCTTATTCTCTGACTGTAAGGTGCAAGAAACTTCATTAATTCTTAGCTACATACGTACAGCTACTGACCATGTCCGATCTGAGTGGGCAGAATGATGCCAGAGGTGTGAAGCGATGGCACAAAATTTTATTGGTCTCAGAAAAAGTAGAAGTTTATCCTCACCAGCCTCCTGAAACCAATGTGGATGAAGCAGATGAAACTGCTCCATTGAAATAAACCTCAATTTCCTAACTCCCGACAATAGCATCAAAAATGATTAAACAACTGAAAGTTAATCGCAAGGAGTGCTGCAGATCGCAAATGCTGCGAGGAATGTTGCGTCATGCAAATTTTTCATAGTTTTCATTTTTTGCATATGCTCAAATTTTACTCATTGTAATAACAAGTATATTTTTTCTAAAAATGAGTATTTGCAAATTTAAGTTTCTGGGGTGTCCAAATGGGCAAAAGGTTCCATTTTTCCAGCGTTTTGATGTGCGACACAGCCCCAGTCGTCAGGGGCATCAACAGATTCACCGGAAAAGTACTATCTAATAATTTTAATGCACATTTGTATGCATACAAACAGTAAAAGAACGATTTCATAGAAGTATCGCTAACTGGATTGAAAATGCCTAGCATAAAAAAGACATTATGCAAAACACCTGTAATCTGGAAAATCTGTTATCCGGCATCACCTAGGTCCCGGCGGTGCCGGATTAAAGATGCTCAACTAAACACTGGTTTCCAAACAACATACTGTGCTGCATTCCATGGCTGAAATTTGTATTTCTGTTGGTTTGCATGCTACATATGTCTCAGAATTTTCGGGCTGCACATCATGTCTCAGTGCATGTGGCTAATGCAATTGGTCGTCATTACAGGAGACACAGCTTCGTGACACGCTTTGTAAACAGTGCAAAGAAGAAATGAAAAAAGCTGCTGATGCTCATGCTAAGCATTTAGCTGATGCTGTCACTGCCCGAACTTTGGAACTTGAGAGGCGATACAAGCGTGAGTTAGATGAGCAAGTTACTTCTGAGAAGTTGGCATTTAAATCTAAATTAGCAGCGTACTTGGGGCGGCTACAAGGGATAGATGCAGCAATGAACGGTTAGTATCCTGTTTTATCATCCTACAAAATGCTGTAATTAGGTTTTTTCAATGTATTTTTTTGTCTTCATCATTCTTTAGATTTTATCTTCTGGGGAAAGTATTGTTAGTCAATTTTAATATGATGTGAATTACTTTTTTTATTCAAGTAGAAGGTAAAGCATATTCATAAGTATTTGCACTAACTTTGTGGAAACAATACATCTGTGTATCCAAATTGAAGAAAGAGAAACAGAAACTGTTAAAATGTCCACACTTTTCCACTGAAGTGGTAACTTCAAATTAAAAGTGGAAATTTTAACCAGTTTCTTTTTTTCTTTCTTCAAGGTGGATAGAAAGTTAAGTCTTCAATGGTAAGAAAGCAATGCTTGTTGGTCCTATGACAACAGCTGTGTTTGACTTCATGCAGTACACTTTCTGGTCCACACTTGGCTATTTCAGGTCATTTTAGTGTTGGTGTACCAGAGTTGTTGCATAAAAACAAGGAAGGTGTGAAATCATTGAGGGGGAAACACCATGATGATACTTTGCATAATGCATGTTATAATTTCTTAAAGACTTAGCTCTGCATTTGTATGAATTATATTCATATTTGCATGCATGAATTTAGCCGTGACCCACTAAAAATGTTGAGGTTTGGTGAAGTGCATTTTAATGTGGATAAATCAAATAGGCTTCTGCATTTGTTGATGCTATTTTCAGAGGTCTGTTAAAACAAGAGTAATGTTATTGGGAAGCATTAAAACAAATATTTTTCATCAAGTCCCTAACTTCCAACATTCTCAAATTTATTTCAATACTTCTCAAGTGACATGTGACCATTATTCTGTTGATTTGTGAGTTTTAATCTTTACATTTTACCAAAATGATACGTGTTGCTTAGTTATTAATGGAGGTGCTTTTTGAGTGTTGAAATGACCAATTGAAGTTCAGGAAGCTGTCTTTCATTGATGTGTTTATATCATGTAAACAAGCGGCTTTACTAATTAATGATAGTTTGATTGGCATGATAGATGAGTGCCACGGTCACTCACCAGTGCAAGGCTAAGTTTTATATTACAATCACTATTTTGTTAACTATGTGGGATGGCAGTCTTTGAACTTCAAATAGAAATTTTGTCTTTAGTTGGCATTTCCCTTCTTACCATATGCACCTTTAGTTTGCAATTTTCATGTGAGCTCACCTCGAACACAGATTAAAAGAGAACTTCCGTGAGGCATTTCCTTTAGCTCTTCATTTCTCCCTGGGGACCCTGATTGGGGGCTTGTTTGCCTCAGGGGCAGTGTGTTGGATTCTGGGTTGTAGGGTCCTAGGCTCAAACCTATACTGAGTGTCTGTTCACTCAAAACCCTCTTGGTATAATATCCTGGGTTGCATAAATTCATGGGGTGGAGTATTGCTGGTGGCCTGAGGAAAGAAACTAGCTTCTTTTCCTTGAAATTGTGGTGTTCACTCCCCTTTGGATGTAGTACAAGGTGAGCCCTTTTCAATTAAATGAACATTAGGATGGATCTCATTGTAAGCTTGTGAATCTTCATATATCATTTTGCTCTGTGATCTCTCTGTTCTGCAGAGCCCTTTCCTTTAAGGATTTTTGATGCAAATAATTCCAGGAACATATGTATTCACTTAATAAATATGGTCCTCCATTCCTGTTAAGTTTTGAAATGCATGCATATCAACTGATATTTATTACTTTTTGTCTGGAATGATTTAATGGCTCAAGTGGAGATTATAGCCAGTATTAGGTGATTAGGTTGTTCCTGCCTTAGCTACAGCTATTAATATGACATTAACTTGGCTAACTCACTGGTGCTGAGCCTGCAGGAATTTCAAATGAGAAGAAATGTGACATGGTGATAATCAAGTGAAAGAGAACTGTGTAATTCACTCAATTGCCACTGTCAAAATTTCATTATTTTTACTCTTATGCTTTCTAAAATGAAGACATTCGTTCAACAGCTCGTGTTGAAGATGATGAAAATGCACATAGAGCTCAACTGCTATGGACTGCTTGTCAAGCTTTACTTAGAGCCTTAAAAGCTGGACCTCCAAGCTCATTGCCGTGGGAAGATCGTCTTAAGCCTCTCAAGACAGAAGTTGCAGCTATTCACGCTTCAGCTCGTGAGTACCTCCCGAGTATCAATTATTATTGACAAATTATATGAACTATTATTATACACATACCAAACCTTAGTGGCTTTTGCTTGTAGAGTTTGATATCAGTGAGGATGAATAGTAAATGTATTTTAGTGTAATTTAAGTTTATCAGAGGAAAAGAGTGCTCTCATGCCAATGAACTGTTCACTTTTGAGTTGTATACATAGATATGTGCATACCTTTTCTTGATTCTCAATCATCACTGCATTAACTTTTATTTTAGCGACCCACGATGAATTGACGACTACTGTACTGGCTGGAATCCCTCAGCAGGCAATATCTCGGGGGGTTTTTCCAGAAGATGCGTTAAGGGAGCGGTTCATAAAGGTTGAAAAGGTTGCCCGAAGCGTGGCTCTGGTGGGAGATGATGGTGGCTCTCTCCCAGTTTTCTTCCTGTCTTTCCTCCAGAACATGTTGCTCTGGCGTGGTGCTGGTGGTAGTGGTGGAGGTGGCTCCTCCTTGTACGGAATTCCTGAAGAAGAGCTGGCAGATAAGCCTGTAGACATCAGAAAACTAGATACCTATGATGTATTGGACAGAGCAAGGTCAGTATTGGGAATGTGTGTGTACATATTGTCATGCATGACTCCTGCGTGTCGTTACATATGAATCTTAAATATTAGAAAATGTTACTGTAACGAATGAATGTTGTTTATCTGGTATAAAGGTTGTCATAAACCTACCACAACACAGTAGGTAGGTGAGCATTCCAAGTTGTCATTGAATAGCTCATATTACCCATGTGTTACTGATCAGGATATTTTTGTGTTTTCTGAATCCGACCTTTGCCAGAGCCTGGGATAAGGTTTCTGTAGATCAAAGCAGAGTAATAAAGGTAGCCTGATGGTTTTGTGAGGGCCACTGCTGTAAATTCAGATCATTTTATTCCATTTTCCAAATGCAGACTCCAGTTTAAATGTGTGCATTCTTGTTCAATGTGCAATTATTATGCTTTGGAACAGTATTTTTTCTTGTAGATATTTTGGAATGTGTACCATTGAATTTTTCTCTTAATTTGCATTGAAATTCTCTTCAAAAGTTTCCGACTGAGCTTATTTTATCTGAGCACTTTAATAGGTTTGTGTGTAATGCAAATGTTCATAATTTTAGGTACTGGTTAGACAGAGGAGACATTGGCCAAGCTTTACGCTACATGAATTTGCTGAAAGGAGCTCCTAGGGTTGTGGCACGTGATTGGATTATTGAAGCTCGAATGCTGCTTGAGACTAAACAAGTTGCAGAAATCTTATCTGCTCATGCATTTGCTTCTTCTGGCCATCATATCTGCCCTCCAAAGCCAGAGAAAGCAAAGGAGATGAGCAAGGAGAATTAGTAACTGGTTAAGTAGTCCTCATGAGTGGTCATGGTGGGTTTTGTTGTTTTCAGTGCTTCTATCATCGAGGAAGGCAACCATATTTTGAAAAACACATTGGGATGGTTTCAAGTATTCAAATAAATCATTACTACCTGTTTAGATTTGAGAAAGTGTTGCCAATTTTGCTCCAGTTTTTTCTCTCCTGGGTATTGTAATGACATTAAATTTTGTTGCTGATTACATTTCCATTAGTGGAATATCTTGTATGTCCTAGCCTCACACTCCTGTCCCTCAGGCAATCTGCCTGGTTATGGCCATCATTTACCAGTGTAAGGGAATTTTATTGCATACTAAAGTACTTCATCCAAAAAATCTCAGGGTGATTAAGTGTTCATTGGATCTGAAATGCTGTAATATTGAATTTTGATTAATTTTTCCCTATCACTCAATTTCATTTTGGTAATTCAGTGATGAACAAGTGTTTGGTAGGAAAATTGTAATTTATCTCATAGTAGAGCCATCCAGTAGTGGCTCCAATCTTCAGAAGCAATTTTACTCCATCTTAAACTGTTGCCACCCTTGTTGCCATAAATAGTTAAGTTTTAGGTAGTGAGGCTATGAATGTGTTTTGCTTCACTTGAAATTTGATAATTTTATTAAACCGGCCTTGGACGCACGAGTGACAGTGGGGTACCAAAATTTTTAGTGTTCATTTGCAATGACATATAACTCTATGAAGCAATATGTATATAGGTGAAAATAAAGTAATGAGTGGTATTAAGGTTATAATTTATTAGTCCTGTTTACAATTTTTGAGGATACAATGAACTAGCTGCGGCATCACCCTTATGGCATCATCTGGAAGTGAACATAAGTGTAATAATTCCACAAAGGAAAAATCATCTGCCTTGAACGGGACTCCACATCCACCTTGACAAAATTCCATAGGGGAGAAGGATGCCTCAGTTGCTTTTCTGGTTCAAGTACTTGGCGCAATAATTGAGGTATCCAGGTTTGAATCCCGGACTAGGAGGGTGATTTTTCTTTGTCATGTCCACAACATTGTTCAAATAGTCCTTCCTGAATCAGGCCCCAAGAATTCTGGGTGAAATGATGGTTTCAGCATTGTCCAGGAAAGCCTAAAAATCTTCACATTCTCCAAACAATTTGAAATGCTGATACTTCTGCTTATATTCCTTAGAGTTTCTGATTGGTTAAGAATTTAAGCAGTAATGGCATCAACAGATATCTGATATCTATCTTTTATGCATGCCGTAAGAGAAACAAAGCCTCCTGGCCATGATGTGGTGGGTAGGAGGCACAAGTAGAAGTAAATTTAGCCTCAAGCTTTTATTACAAAAATTGTTCTACTCTGAAGAATTTGTGATTGTTTCGCCTTTGCTAAAACATTTCATGAAAAATGTGAACAATTATGCATTTATTTTAAAAGAAATTTTTAGCTTTACATAAAAAACATTAACATGAAAATGCTATTTCCTAATTTTAGCATACTTTTGACAGCAGAGAGACACTTCAGATGCATATTAGATGTAATGATATGAAAGAAAATATGAGAGAGAATACATTTCTGTAGTAGTTTTTTAAGTGCTTAAAAGCAGGTTAGTGATGGGTACTGTATATCAGAATTATACAACAATATATAAACAAAATATTTATTACTAATTCACATAAAGTTATTGAGAAATGTTTGTATTGTGTTTTAATGTTTCCTTGTTCCTGCTGATTAGTATCACAGACATTATAAGGCATAAGGAGAGGTTACCTCAACCACACGATCAAAACTGAAATACTGGCAGATAACACACACAACCAAGGTATTCATTCTTGTTTGCCATCACAAATCCCTCCTAGTAACTGCATGAAAAAGTTTACATAAAAAGTCATTGTAAAAATTTAAAAATGCTTATGTATTGAAATCATTGTAGCCATGCAATCAGGTGCTGGCTTTGAATAATTCCCTCAAGTCAGTTCTATTTCCTCTACTCGTGTAATGCTCGAAACATTTTTGAGGAAGCAGGTACCAAAGACAAAAAGAAGGCCACTGATGAGCCTATTGGACGATGCTGGATAATAAGGAGAGAGCAGTTATTTAACAAAACTGTTAGTGAATGTAGAAAAGAATTTCAACAAAATAACAAGCATTCTTTTCTGCTTTGAACACAATGCTGTAGTTCTAAGAACTTAAGCAAGAAAATGCAAGTAATTAATTAGCAAAATGTAGGAGTGGTTGAAGGACAGTGCCATTAAATTAAAAAAAATTGGAACTGGGCAGCACAAGGTTCTAGTTCTACTTTTTTCCTTCGTATCTGTATTTCTTGGCTCCATAACGCGACACAAAACTCATTACATCAAATTTGCGTTTGCATCCTTCATAACTCATCCATCGAATGCGCCCTAGTATGGGACGCTCAGGGAATCCATGGTCATGTACTCCACAAATTGACCACATTATGCCTGGAAAAATGTAAGTAACATTAATTACAATGATGTCAAAATATGGGGATACCTCAATACTATAGGGATGTGCCAGTTCGGTTCTACCATTCCTTGAGCTAGGAACCGAGCCAAAATCAAAAAGTAATGGCACCAAAATCCTTGGTGTGAAAACCATTGGGATTAAATTTGTCAATATAAGTGCTGCTTTAAAACCTGCAGCAATTTCTTCATTGTATTGAAGTTTTGGTGAAATAACCAGGTTTCATGTAAAAATGAATACATGATTACAACTCTAGTAAGAGATGAAATACTTCCTTATTTAGTGTTTTTGGCTTCAGTCATGCATTTCCTCTTAGCATGGGCGGGAGTGTCTGTATATTGTTTTGGTGAATTATACCACACCATAATTCTGGGATTGCTTCCTTCGCTACACATTGTTTTAGATCAATATTGTCCGGTGGAATGTCTTTTGAAGTGTACAATAGATACAACAAACAAGTTTTATGCATAGGTAGGTAGATAGATAGGGGTTATGATGGAGTTCCCAAGTCATGGCCCTAACGCACTTGCATTAGACCTGTTGGTCCATTGTGCTCTTCCATCCATCCATCTTAATCATTGCTCATCCATAGACCAAATGCCTTGCCAAAGGTGAGGATGTCCCTCATTGGGTAAATTCTAAATGAATCTACCATCAATAAGTCTTCTAGCTTGCCTCAGAGCTCATACTTATTGCCGGATCTCAAAGTGTTTGGGTATAGCCCACTCAGGATCTCAAATTTCAGCAGGGTTAATTGGAACATACATACCATTGGCTCTGGGCCAGTGGGGTAACAGTGAGATCCCCTTTCTGCTTGATCATCTGCTGTTTCATTTCCTACAGTGTCTTCACATCCAGGTACCCAAAGGAGCTCAACTTTGTTCTGGTTGGAAAATTGTTGAGCTTTTCCTGACACTCCAGCAAGTCTTCATTTGTACCATGAACTTTCGTCACTGCTTGGCTGTCTGTGCATGTGTGCACATGGCTTGAGTATCTCTTTGATGGTGTGTAGACAAGCTATATTAGCATACACCTCAGCCTGATATACCATCACATATTTTCCCAGTGAGATAAATAACTTTAATTTTTACACAGTGCAACAGTAGAGCACACATTTATACGATGTATGGATACACCATGGTTTACATTATATATTATACTAGATAAGCATGGCAATGAAACAAAAAAACTCTTTATCTTACTGTCTAAAACAAAGCAAAGTGGGTTTTAAATTCAGAACAATTAATTAGAACTAGATTAATAAATAGACTGAAGCTTAGAAACCAAACCAGAAAAAAAAGGAAGGGGAAACAACCCATCACTATAATATGCCGTGATATTTTAAAGCACTCTTTTATAATGCATCCAAAAATTGATATGTATTTGCAATATCTTCCAATATAGATAAAATACATATATCTTTTTTCCTGTTAATGCCATTGGCGCAGTTGCCTCAATAAACTGCTTCCACTTTTTCCGATCACCTGCCATTTTCTTTATCACCTTCCCTCTTTTCTTTCCATACATCTCAATCCCTTGCATCTAAGCCTCTCTTGGTTGACCTCTACTTCTTCTCCCATCTGGTTTTCCTTCCAATACTTTCCTAGGTATTGCATTTTGATCCATTCCATTGAGATGTCCACCACCATCTAAGTTGATTCCTCTCTATAATTGTTATTAAGGGCTCCTGCTGGAGTTTTTCTTGGATTTTTGTGTTTCTTTCCAAATCCCTTCTGGTTTTATTTCCTGTTGTTCTCAAGAATTTCATTTCTGCCTCTGTTATTTTGCTTTCCATTTTGGTTGTAATCGGCCAGCTTTCAGAGCCATAAGTTAGTATAGGCACATCATTAGATTTATGTAATTATAGTTTTGTTTTTTGGTCTGTCTCTCTTTTTCCTATGATTGTTATTTATCTGGAAGTATACACTACTGGCTTGTTTTATTGTGTGTTGTATTTCTTGATTTATTTTCCTATTTTTTGCAAAGATTATGCCTAAGTACATAATTGCATTCTGTTACTGTATTTTTTTCATTTTCTATTACTATGCCGTTAATTGTTTGTTCATTTCTCCTTATATGTAGTATGTAGTTTGCTTTTCTTAGGGTTTACTTTCATTTTTCTTTTCTTAATGCTCTAATTCCATTGATTTAAAATTTGTTGTAACTTTGATTCCTTATCAGATATGTTAGCTACATCATCTGCGTAGGTTAGAGCTAGTATAAAAATAGGTTTAAGGTTCCAGTATCCTACTAAAGTTTTCATACTTCTGCACTTATTATTGCACTCTTTCGTTATTTCATCAAGCATCAGAATGAAGAGTAGAGGGCTTAGGCTGTCCCCTTGTTGAAAACCCTTTTCCCATTTGAAATATTCTCTCTATTTACTCTAACTCATCCTTTTGCTTCCCTATACACACTCTTTATTGCATCTATTAGTTATTGTGGTATTTTCTTCTTTTTCAGAATTTCCCATATTTCTCTCCTATTTATCTTATCAAAGGCTGCTGTCAAGTCTATAAAGGCTACATATAGATCTCTATTGTATTCTAATGTTCTTTCTATTACTGCTCTTATTGTATAAATATGGTATTGTGTCTGCCATCCAGCTCTGAAAGCTCCTTGTTCTTCTCGTTAATATTAAATTATATTAAAATATATAAGTATGTAGTAGTATTTTCATGATGCGGATGAATAGCACAATAGGAAACATAATGTAATAGCTTTGGTTTAATGTAGTAGAAATATGATTTTTTTATGCATAGCCGCAGGGTCAATATCTCGATTACAGTACATAGTCTTCATTATCTTAATCCCAATATATTGAAGCCATGCATGTATTACCTGAGGAATAGATTTATTTTTTAATCATACTAACCAACATATCCATTTGGATCCCGGCCATCTAGGTTGTACCTATCATTAAGATATACTGAAATAGATAATGCATCCTCAGGGCTTTCAGACCATTCCAAAATCTTCTTCGCCCAGTACATTCGAAGGAAGCCATGCATTTTACCTTCTCTCATCATTTGGATTTGAGATGCATTCCAGAGATCATCATGAGTTCGTGCTGCCTCAAATTGTGAGAGAGAGTACATGTAGTCCCTCTTATCTTTTCTGCAACATATAAATTAAAGAATCGACTTAATCCAAATGAGTAAAATGCAATCCACTATTAGTAATGAAAACCTGCACATGTAAGCAAACCCACAATTCTTGGCTTGAACTAAATCAAGGGAAACTATAGGTACTAATAATAGCCAATGTCCGAGGAGGGGGGGGGGGGAGAGGTGCTAATGATTGAGAAAACGGCTGAACTGATTTTGTTTGTTTTG
Organism: Pyrrhosoma nymphula; assembly: GCA_963573305.1. Taxonomy (NCBI): domain Eukaryota; kingdom Metazoa; phylum Arthropoda; class Insecta; order Odonata; family Coenagrionidae; genus Pyrrhosoma; species Pyrrhosoma nymphula. Next base: position 27,999,510 of record OY754328.1, read on the forward strand.
GTGTCATTTTTTTCATATAGCATCACATACATGTATGTATTTGGAAAAATTCCCAAATTTCCATTTTCAACACAGGTAAATTATAAATTGAAAAAATATGGCTATAAGCACCATGTTAAATTTGCATACCACAGCTACTGTCAACAACGCTTCACATTAATAGCCACTTCAGCACAGATGCTTATATTTTGTAAGCATTAATAACGGTCAAAAAGGCATTTCCTATAATAATTAGCGCAAAACTATTGTTTATATATGTATGTCGTAATTTTCTTGAAAACGCCTATAAGGATTTTGATTAGAAGCCATATCTTGAGAGTTTTAGGGATTAAAATTTCATTGGTCTTGATCTAACTTCAGGAAAATTTTTCAAGCGACCGAGTTTGTGTACCGAAGATATTTCCGGGCCAATTCTCACACACAAATGTCAATATTGAGTTGTAAATGTCATGAAGTCCAAGGATGCTGTTAGATCCAGTGGCGGATACAGAAAAAACTCAAGGGGGGGGGGGGGTGCAAGTTATCGCGATGATTGTAGCTTTCAAACTGACTGCCTGGCAGCGACTCTGCTGTAGCTCGGTTGTTTCGAGAACATTCAGTGCCAGAATGTTCACTCCCAGACTTTTAAGGAGTGTGAACAAATACAAACAGTAGAATATTCGTGACTTTTCTCGAACAAATGCCAGACAGAATAACTAATCGAGGTCACTAGAATGGCCGCGACTTTTCTCGTAGGTTAGCTATCTATGTGCCAGACAGAAACGTATAAAATACGATGACGCGGACGCGCGCTACATAAGAAAGTACAACTACTCGATAACTCGACTCAGAGTCGACTGACGAAAGACACGAACGAATAGCGTGCGGGCTGACTGGTGGGGGCGGCGCGGGCGGCAATGCGAGCGGCCCCGCAAGGGGGGGAGGGGGGGGGGCACGTGCCCCCCATATGTATCCGCCACTGGATCTACCTGACTGATGGAATACTCAGTAGAGAAAAATTAAAACTATGAACATCTCTGCCTTGCAAGTGCCAAATAGCACAGGACAGCTGGTTCCTTAGAACTTCCATGAATCACAAATAATCGGTGGTGCAGCAGTCTGTGCCTAATCCTGGAAAGCCTAAAATTATCCCCTTCTTCCTAGACATTGAAATACATATATGTACATATATCTGACAATGTTTCTTTAAGGATATGACTGTACCACTAAATAGCAGCATTATTAAAATTGATCAATATAAATGAAACCCTGATTTGAGTTCAAATTTTGTCATTAATATGTATACATAAAGCTACAAAACTGACTGACTCACTCACTCATTGACACAAACTCCTAGGCATTTCTAATCGAGCTAGAAGGCTGAAATCTTCAGAGGAGGGTTAGAATTTGGTGTTGAGTTAGGAAAAAATCGAAAATCCCAATATTTTTCATTGACTTCGAGCACAGATAGGATTTTGTTTTTCAATGGGACTAAACGGGAAAAACGAATAATTTCCGTGTAGAGTAACTTTCATTCATTCATTCATTAAAATATGAAACAATTGAGATAGAAGTTTCATTCTTTGACCAAAATGAGGCCAAAGCATCAAAACATTTAATTCCTGCGACAGATTTTTCTCTATCGATCGATAAACTGAATTATTTTAAGTTTAAACGCAAAATTGATTCAAATTTAGATCTTTTTTCATTTTCGTTGCCAGGAAATATTTTCATTGTTTCAGAGGCTTGCAGTACTTTATACTGGCTATTTAAAGACTGCATTTAAGGGAATTTCACCTTCTCGATTCTAAAGCGTAAGTTATTAAAGGAGTAAAATTAAAATTTGCCATGCATAACAACGTTCTTTCTTGAATGTTTATATGAAAAATCCCTACAACCTTGAAACTGAGAGAACAATATGCCCAATAGACCAAGGTTTAAATTTCTTTCCACCGATTTTAAAAAATTGGTTCATATATTTTGCAATTTTAGTTTAACCCCTTGGTTATAACACAGTCTATACAGTCGCGTCAAGCCATGTAATTTTCCCTATACAGACTTGCAGCGCGCCGAAGCAAGCGCCTCTAGTGGTGAACGTGTATAACTACATACAATACGATGTATATGAAGGTAACTTTATCTCACTTTCCCCAACATTTGCATTTCCTTCTAAACATTTGATTTTTGCTGTTAATGCTTTATTGTGACGGCTTTTTCATTCTCTTTAAATTGTCACCAACCTCCCAGACCGCCACTCTTGAATTTGCGTCGTTGCCACGGCACACTATCGTTCGCAGAATAAATGATCCGTTCAATGGGTAGACATTTCAAAGAAGGAGCAAAACTTTCTTCAATTTTTGAAATATGAATTGAGTAGTTTGTTACCCCAATCTAGCGCTTATGGCTTCTGACAATATGTACATCAATTCTGACTTTTTAAGTGACATAATGACAAAACAGGAAACACATGCACGAGTATTTTTTGAAGTCACTATTACATTTTTGCAATTGTTTTGAGGAATAAAGACACGAAAGGATCCACGGAACAATGCTTTTTCGCACATTTAATTCAAATCAGTAACCACTATTATTCACCTTCAAGTGCTGTTTATACCTTCTATTTTTGTAGCTGGAGAGATACTGATTTTTTTATTTCAAAATATAAAATAAACTCATGTCTTAACAAAGATTCTAAGAAGCACATTTTTTCACTTCTGAGCTGCATCTTTCTGGAAGGGGAATTTTTTGTTTGATTCACAAATTACATTCACAAAATACGCCCCATGTATTCATTAACAACACTATGATTTTTACTCATCAATGTTGATGAACATTCCTCGAAAAAGGAATTCAGTTCCTCACTGTACAATATAAGACTTCCTACTGAGAATATTTCACTATTTTGAAAGTTTTTAAAATATGTTAATAATTTTTCCCCTCGGATATTTTCTTCTCTTTTCATGAGGAAGATCTTACATTCACAATAATGAGGTGAAAGCAGCTTTCTCCGAAAATAGACAAAAATATATATTATATCATTATTATCTGTATTTCTTAGCTTTTCATTTTTGGCTGCCCGGATACATATTATACAAAACAAGAAATCATGTTTTGACCCACTAATTCTTTCAAGCTATCAAGGATTCCTTCCTCGTTATCGAATACTTCACAGTTGCTGGAAAAATTAGGCTTCAGAAACAATTTAAAGAACAAAGATAGAATTAAATCTCTTTGCAATTGGGTTTGAAGAAAGTCCACCCTTGTAGCGGACAACAGAAAAATTCTCCAATAAGTCTAATATGATTGTTCTTGTTTGATGACATCTATTAAAAGGGCTTTGGTTCTCAGCTCTTTCCAAATCTCTTGCAAAGAGTTGATGTTTAGAAGCCAAATTTTAACAAATTTCACTTGTTATGCATTATCATTTCTTTCATGTTCAATTAACCTGATAGACCGTAGCCAATTTTTCATTGACTCGAGGGCTTCAATGCGTTCATATTCACCTAAGATAGTAACTATTAGTGTCGCAGTCGGAATTATGCCGTGGGAGTTAAAAATATCGAACAAATCATTTACGTTTTTACACAGTTTGGTGTTGCCAGTGACTGAACAAGCATTAATCCACAAGAAACATGCTTACATATGGCGGATACTTCTGAAGAATGACTTAGAATCCAGCGAGAACTATTCATAAATTACCTCCAAAGAGATCAACACTCTTTTTCCACTTTATAATTAATGGAACGAATCATATTTAAACAAATTATTTCTGGAACTAATCAGCAAAAGAGGAATATTATAAAAATAGTCTGATTTCCTGCATAAACCTACAATTAATCAGTTGTTATTGCTATTAACTTACGCATCAGAACAAAGTTTGAACCCTGGTCAGTTACACATGTCTTCACGGTAAACGTTACTTTAGAAAGCACTTCAATACCTTTGTTTTGAATACCTTTTGAAAATGTTTTTATTTTACAGACTGGTAGAAAAAGAAATACTCTATAGGCTGCCTTAAGTTATGAAATAATCCATTTATCATTAGCAGTAAAGCTGGACTTGCTATGTTATTGCTTCTGAAGAAACCCAAGTCCTCTAAGTCACAGACATAATGTACACTATTATTGTACGAAAAGTGCCTCGCAACTGCTATTTTATCTAGGCTCAAATTAATCAACCTTTGGTCCTCTTTCAACTTTTTTGCCTTCTCTTTCAAAAGCATAAACACTCTTAGACCCAGGCCACATTTGGTATTTATTCCCTCGACAAACTGTTACCACGCACGAACAGTGGGTAGATTAAAGTGTTCGGAAAAAAGTGTAACCCCCATTCAATGCTAAGCCCGCCCATGGACGAGCTGAGCGTCTGTACCCAGGAGCGGCGCCTGCCGATGGGCGGGCTCGGTCCCTATCCAGGTTTAGCTCTCACTTCAAACAGTTTCTGAGGTCGTTTCACGATGTCAGCTTAGCAGTGGACTGCGATACAGGAGGCTGAGCGAATAACATTTGGCATTGCTGGTCACTGAGACCCATGATCGCGAAATATATTCATTATGAATTTCCAGGAAAAAGGTTTTAAATATTTTTTGGCAATATCTTGCACTACCGCAGTATGTCTTGCATCTTTAATTTACTGCCTATCTACTTCCCACCACCAGTACATCTCAATCTATTCTTAATTCGGAGAACTGTCATGTTATTCCTCAAACAAGAAATCTAATCTCTTGCTCTCTTTAGTGGGTTCTTCAATTGCTTGTTCTCCAACTATCGACATTCAAGTAAAAATGACTCACTCGTTGGATGATCCTGGTGTAACTGTATATCAGGGCAAAATGCGCCATGATTGGCAGAAACTGGGTGAAAGGGAAACATGTTAGCAACACTAAAAAAAATCCATTGAAGGATAATTTCTTTAGATATAAGTGGGGATTGGTATCTACAGTTTATCCTCGGGAAGACTGTCTTTCTGGTTGGTAACTTCCGTTGAAAGCTCATTAGAGACGGATTATTGGATACATCAAATATTATGAGTACAGCGGTCAACTCTTTTGATCAACTATCTATCTTCAAAATGTTCCGAACAAAGCAAATACCTTTTTACACAAGTAAGAGGTATTTTTCCCGTCTCAATATTTTCTACGGCAATGGATGACCCATGGCATGCACCTGTAATGATCATAATAAATTATACTAGCATGTCAAATTGAAAGAATTAAAGAGCGCTAACGTTTTGTGAACTTCAAAAAATATCAATATGCTTCAACCAACATTTAGAGAATCGGAGAAAATGACATTCCTGGATTACATTTCCGATTTCTGTAGCAGTATTATTGAATGCAAATTAAATGTAAAAACACTGTCCGTAGTCGCAGTACTCAGCACAGAGTCTCAATCAAACCCGGTATGGCATCCAAAGAACCGTAATGTGTAGTGAGATTGAAATACAGGATGAGTCTGAACAGTTGTTTCTAGTACGCTTGAACTGCGTTTTATTCTCTATTTGCCTTTTAACGCAATTTAATCTTGCACTCCTTTCAAGGGGAGACAATGTAAAATATTCTATGCAAAAGCAATAATTCCATTACTTCACGAAGAAGAAAATAGGCTCTAGTTCCAGTGGATGCAAGTATACGTTATCACCCCACATTACGGTAGTTATACACGTTCACCGCTTGGGGCGCTACTAACAGCTAGCTGCAAGAATTGTGTCCGTCTTGTCGCGACTGTATAGACTGTGGTTATAATGAGCAGTAAGACCTTATTGCTTTCGTTTTTAATGATTTACAATGTACTATCATACACCTTACCCCTTCCGCTTGCAAACTGCAAGTGCCCATTTCCTAGTTTACTAGATAATTTCACATTGGACAGCACGCATACTCATGCAACTACTCAGAAAATATGTTATTAACTTACAACAGGGCTTATTTCACTGATATTCGAAATACTCTCAAAGTACATTAGGTTTTTCATCAATTTGCCACACTGAGCACCTCGCATTTGACACATTATTTCCAATTTACTTAGCATGGGTGATATTACCATAGGTGATACCTATTCATTGCCTGGACAGTAATTTTAACTAGAAGGGTCAACTAAACATGTGAGCCACTCCATCAAGTTTAAGTTTTTGAGGAGGATTGAATTTATTACATATTGCCTGAAGTAGGTATTAGATTATTGGAGAAAGCTGGAAATTTTGTGTAAGGGCTGACTGAGTGGAAGGCTTCAAAATGCTAAATAGGAAAGAGGTACATATATATCACAAGATGAGCACAAATGAAGCCCACAACAGACTGTGAATTCAAGTCCCAGCACAGAAGTTGTTGAGAAGGAAGTGGAATATGATTCCAGGCTGTGTCACTTGTCCTCTCTTCAAATTGGTAGCTTCCCTGACATAGTTTGTGTCAGCTTAAATAAAATTCATCAAAGAATTGACTGTTGCAGAAATGAATCCTTCCATGGTGACAAAATGATCTCTGAGGGAGGATATTTTTACTGCTGTACTGATCGTTTCAAGGTTATTAATCGAGATTTATGTCACAGTCGTGCAGAATGTCTGAACTGTGATATGTGAAAAGTTCTCGGTCTGACAAAGAAAACAAGATTTTTTTTATTGTTCAACGTAGTCACCTTGCAAGTCAATACATTTAGACCAATGACTTTCCAACTTTTTAATACCCTCAGTATAATGCAATTTGTCCAACTCTGCAAAATAAGCAATGGTCTCAGCTTTGACCCCATCATTTGAAGTGAATTTTCGTCCAGTGAGCCATTTCTTTAGGTTTGGGAAGAGGAAGTAATCACTGGGAGCCAAATCTTGCAAATACGGTGAATGTGGAAGTATTTTGAAGTGTAGGTCATGGAGTTTTGCAGCAACAACCATAGACGTGTGCAGGTGCATTATCATGGTGATAGACTTTCTTTTTGGACAGATGTGGAAATTTAGCCTGAATAGCAGCCTTCAATTGGTCCAGCAGTAAAGCATAATATTATATATCATCAAAGGTGGTCTATCGAAATGTTTGTAATGTCCATAAACTCATGTATCTTCAGTTGGTGATAATTTAATACGGCATTATGGATTTTTGTGATGATTTCATCGGTCGTAGTGGTTTCTGGGCGTCCTGAGCGTTCATCATCTTGAATGGACGCAAGACCACCTTTAAATTCAGCAGCCCACTTTTTTTTTAGCATCAAGTACTAAGGGGAAGAATCCTTCAAAGTGAAATGAAAATATTCTTGTATGCCTGTGGGGGTAAAACCTTTTTTTTCCACTCGAATTTCAGTTTTATCCATTTTCAGAAAATTAAAACTTGTTTACTTTACTTGATCGCCAAGCAATAAGCAACTAAACGCACATGCCTGAAACTTTGCAGCACCCCATCTAAAGGATCATACTTGACAAATATAATTGTCATTTGGTCATACTAGTGTCATACTGTGTCAGGCCGAGAACTTTTCAAACAACCCTCATATTTTTGTCTGGACTTACCATTGGCAGCCAAATCTATTTTTCTACTCAGATCCAAAAATTTACAGGACACAAAAGGTGGGAAAACAGGGTTTGGTGACTGTTTAATAAGGCCGATGAGCATGTGAAGAATATGTTTTGTGCAATGCACATCTTGTGCTACCACCGCTACATTGATGGCAAAGATGACAGCATCTGCGCCAAACAATTGTCAGCCATCTGATTTCCAGTCCCAAAACTTGAATGAATCGCATGTTTCACAATTTTCCAAAAGCTGGAGCCCTCTAATTGTATTATAATTCTCTATGCTATAATTAAGACAATACTATGTAAGTTTACATTGCTACCAGCATTTTTCTTAACATTTCCATCGTCTAGGAAATAGCACCATGAGTAATTTAGACTGTGGGGTTCCAATGAACATAATCCAGAATTTAACCCAGCACCCTCATATCCTTAGCTGATTGCTTTTCCCACAGGGCAATGATGACACACATCACTGAACTGATAGCTGCAAGGCTTCTTTAAGGGGTCTTTCGATTTTGTATGAGTCCCTCTGGGCAGCTCCTGCAGCATTTCATTTGAATATAACTATGTCCTCAGAATTACAAAACGAAAGCAGCCCAAGTTCCTAGCAGCCAAGGATTGCCTAAGTAATACTTCCTATTTGATTCAATTTTCAACAGACCAGTAGCAGCTTATGTACACTTTTAAAAATGTTGCCAAAAAAACACTTCAACAGTCTATAAACATGAATTTACCATTATTCACCTCTCTTGCCATGCCACTGAAGCCATGCTTCATGTAGAGGTAGCTTACCGTTAAATGACATTTATGTTTATCACATAAAGAGAGCTTGACATATTTCTAATATTTCATAGGAACAGACAATGCATAGCTAAGTTCGACCAGCCAATTCACCTTTGAAACTATGAATGTTGATACATATATTCTACTTTAAAATATTGAGCCCACCATTGTGTTCAGCAGTAAAGCCTTTGTTTGATACGGCTTTGTTATTTTATCTAACATTTTTGTTTGTTAGAATATGCCCAAAAACTTACCAATCAGTGGGTAGAAAACTCAAATGAATGAATTATTCACTGTTTAAAACTATCTCTTAGAGCATGAATTCCCAACAATAATTAAGTTGCTCACAAACATTAATTAACCACTCACAGATAACACATTGGAGCATTATGCATCACTATTTTGTATCAGAATCATGTGCCATCCATTAAATGATTATTGACAGATAAAATCATAACCATACTACATGATTTGATAAATGCATTTCGAAAAATTGCATTTCAGTTAAGTTATGAGTCACCTACCTGTGGTGGCCAAGTGTGTCTGCTGCCCATTTATCAGCTCCTTCTAAATTGTCATAATTGGGATTGAAGTAACAAAAGTTGTCTGCAAGTTCTCTGCGTATCACTGCTTGCTCAACCCACCCATCTACACTCTCTGGACACTTAGACCTTTTTTCTTGTACTTCTAAAACACATCTCTGTATTGAAATCTGCCCTGTAAATTCATCATAACAATTCACAAGTTATCTCTCACATCATGAGAATATTTCTAGTGAAAAGAAAGTTATATATTAGTCAGCATTTTGCAAAACCAAATTTTTAGCTCAAGGAGAAAATCAACTTTGTTCAATTATCATAATATGTTTTACTCTTGTTTAGGTATATTTTTAGATTTTACATACATATAAGGCTAGAAATTTTGATATCATCATCTCTGAATATATTGACTTAAGAAAATTTTCAACAGAGTTAGCTTGTGTATGAGTAGATACTAATGAACTTACAATGTAAGCTGGTCATTTTGTACCACTGACCAATTTTAATATGTACTTACCAAAATGAATCCATGGTGATAAATTACTTTGAGCTTTAACAGTAGGCTCATTGCGTTTGGTCGCATAAAGGTGGAGTCGATTTGTTACAAAGGACTGAAGGAAATTCAGGCCAGCAGTAGTTCCTGGAATGGCCCAATTTACTTCCTTTACACTCTGGTCCACTTGCAATGACGCTTCAGCAGCAGCCCAGTCAACAGGCTTTTCCAAAAAGCAGACAATTATTTTTAAAATGAATAATCACACAGAAAGGGATAATTTTATCATCAATATGTAATAATCACATACCAAAAGAATGACTCTATAAGGAGGGTGAATGGTAAAATAATTGAAAAAGGGATGATTTTTTGTATCTTGACTGAATGTTTATGAAAGATGGAAGGATAGATGAGGAGATTACGAGGGGTAGGAAAACTGGAAGGAAAGGTATAGGTAGTACGTATGTGGAGCACATCAAGGACGCAACAATCATGGTACATATGTTACTCCTTCCCACTTTATTGTACTTGTGAAGTACCTAGTAGTGAAAACTTGGGTATTTAGCCTACACTTACACTTATCCTGGAAATTATAATACATGTATGGCATTTGTAAGAAGTGTTTTAGTAAAAGTAGGAGGGCTAGGAGTGTGTCATGAAAGAGTGTGGAACGGATGTCCACAGACATAACTTACCTCAGCTTTCGCCACAGCTGGATGAGGGTGTTGGATTACTGGAGGGAAATGCGTAAGGAACTCTGGCAGATGATGTTTAATTTTCCCTCGAATTGTGTATGCTGCATACTCCAATTCATTAGAGGTGACCCACATTGGCACTATGTTGTGAGCATCCACCTGCAATTGGGATTATTGCATCAATGACTCGCAAAAGCAGGGATAAGTTGCACTGTTAAACCATTCTACATCGGTCAGCTTCTTTTTCAGACCATAAATAAAAGTAAATTACCATATTTGGGAAAAATCTAATTGTAAGTTCCTCTTGCCTGACAATTAGGGGCCAAAAGGGATTGTCAGGTGCAAACAATCAATTTTCTTGCCCTACAGTGAATCATAAGGCTGACTTTCATGGACATCCACTTCAAATTACACGGAAATATTCTATTTGTGACACACTATACAACGTATGTAAAATACTTGTCATCTGGCAAATAAAGTGTATTATTATTATTACTACACAGTACCATAAAATGGGGTGAGTTAGGCCATTTTTGACAGTTTTTTTGTTATTTCTTCGACTGTACAGATTCCTTCTTCTGATAAAAATTAAATTGGCTAGAGGGGAAACTTAGTTTTTCAAATAAGGTTTAAAGATATTTAATAAAGCAAAAACAACTTTAAAAAAATTAATTTACCGCGGCTGAAGTCACCTCATTAGATGGGGTGACTTTAGCCATGACATATTTTCCATATGAAGGTTCAATAAAATCGTATTTTTCTTAAATGCATTATACTTAGTTTCTTACTTTACCTCTCGTATATACATATTAGTTTTGTATACATTGGATTAAAAAAAAATACGAATTAAAAAATTATAGTTAGAAAGATTCACGCTTTAAAATCATTCCATGCATGAGTTTGGAATGTTTATTTTTTAGCAGTTTACCTCTATTATAAAAAACATTTTACTTTATTATTTACGTATTAATAAGTAAAATGAACAATAACTATTTGTTTGTCTATATAATAATCTTCAAAATAAAACAATAGAAAGTTTTCTCTAACCTAATGCTGTTAAGTTGATGCAATGTTTCATGAATACAGCTTCTCTTTGGAACTTAGTACCGATTATGAATCAAGCATTTCTCACTTTCATCCCTAATTCTTGAGGTGTTATGAGGTATAAAAATAAAAATTAATATATTTTCTGCTTTGCAACGCCATTTTTTACTTTATTATTTTGTAAACAGTAAGTAGTACGATCAATAACTATTTTTTGTACACATTAAAATATTGTTAGCAAAAAAAACATTTCACTCCACAAACTCTGGCTGTAAATCAGAAAAAAACAAATCGTCCATGTCGGATATCTCTAGGTGCATTTAATGTATGAACAATTTGAATGCAATGAAATGCTCCACTGCAATGAAATAACTGCAGTGTCTTCAATTTCAATGTAAATAAGACACTTCAATCAAATCATTTTTTTAATGGAAACAACTTTGCCCACAAACATTCTGTCTCTTTTATTTGTCTCAAAACATGCTAAAACAAAGTTACCACACTAAATCTCTATCATCACTGCTATAACTACAGCTCTCCATAGATGTAGAAGGCAATGGAGAATTTGGACCCACAACAGCATCTGTAATGTTTAATTCCACACTCCCCGTACACTCAGCAGAGGAACCTCCAACGTTCAGCACACTTGACACTTTTTCCTGCGGCCACTGGTATTCGTTTTCCCCTACTCTGTCTTTCTGGAACTTTGAGAAGCCAAGCATCTTGCAGAATGTGCACAAATGCATTTATCCATGATTGCTCTGATTCCTGGTCCTCTTCACAAATCTCAAAATGTGGGATTTTGTCAAGCACCTTCCTCATATTAAAAGTGCAATTCCTGCAGCTATAAACCCTGCACGAATGTTGCCCTCTAGAGAAGGTCCAATTGAATCCAGTATTGATTAGAGCATTCATGGAAATTCACTTTTTGGTAAAACACCAGCATTACGATTTTTTTCCAGCTGTCAAAGGCATTTCCTCCAGATTGCCTTAAGGGGTCTGAAAAATGCCAAATCCAATGGCTGGGCACAAATCAGTTGTGTTCGGAGGGAGGTTTGTACGTTGAACTCACCACACAGTTTTAAAACTTCCATAGCTCGACAAATTATCTACAAGGAACACTGTTATGCCTGGAAGGTATTTCATCGTTGGTAAGCATGTATTAACAAACCAATCCTCAAATATTGCCATGTCAAACCATACGGATAGGATTCTGTTATAGCGAGCCCCGGAAACTCCTCCTTCAATCCAAGTAGGATACAGATACTTAGCCTTATACACGGTCTATGGGGGCAACAATACTCCACTTGCAGAAGCAGCCATCATGAACTGATATACTTGTTTTGGACGAGTCTTTTACGACCTCTGGGTGCTGTATCCCCCTTTTAACAATGACTTTGGTTTTTCCAGGATCATCGACAAAATTGGTTTCATCATAATTGAATATATTATCAGGGGGGGGGGGGACCCCTTCAAGGGACTTCTCAAAATGATTTTGAACACTCCTGCATAAGGCTTCTTTTCACTGCAACTCGAACCCTTTGTGTATTGTCCCCGAACCTCAGTGTTAGTATTTTGTTTCTGTCTATGAACCCTGAACCCAATCCAATCCAGGACAATTATCACGAAAACATTTGAGTTATATTTTAGTTATTTGAATAGTTTGAACTAAAGCATGTTTATCTCTGACTTTAATTGGGAACCCCCACTGGACACATTTTAAGAGTCCTTCGACAAGTTTAAACTCCTCTTCATGATTCAGCACTGTTTGGCCACCTACATCTTTGATGTGTATTCCAGAGAGTTTATCTTGGAGAGTGCTCCTCTGGACTTGGCAATGCTCTGCTGCCCTTCGGATTGACATTTTCCCTCTCTTGATTGCATCTGATGCGTGCTGAAGACGATTTTCATCATGTCTCAGGTATGGACGCCCACTGCAGGATTTCTGGTAGTTCCGCAGGGCATGGCCAAAGTCACACCACAGTATTGTGATTATTACCCTTGAAAGCCTTATTATTTTGAGTTAAATCTGAAAATAGTAATTACCTTATATTCTGTTTGTCAACAAAATAATGAAGTAATAAAGAAGTTTTCATTTACCTGATGTTAACAGAGATGATCCTAGGCTGAGGTTTTTAAGGCTTTTCAATGGAACATACGAATTCTGTCTGACCTACCAAGTATGATGGTATCGCAATAACTGCGAAAAGCAAGGGTGGACTACTTGTGATATCCTGAAACAATGTTAGGAAGGGCGAGGATGAAATGCTGGTTCATACGTTTTAATTCATTGTGCTACACAGTTTCAATTTGTAAAGCGGTGCGTGCATGGCTGAAGTCACCCCATATGGCCGAAGTCACCCCATTTTACGGTATTAATGAAAAAAGGTTACAGTTAAGTTTTTACAGTTCTTTTTCCATTTCATAAAGGTTCTCATACCATGGAATCCTTATTCACACCATCTGTAACATGGCCCTTAAATTAATCAGGTACTAACGTTTATGTTATTTATTATTGTAAACTGAAAATCCTGAAGTTCCAAAAAAACGGCCAAAAGTAGGCAAATAGTGAAACCTACCTTTTCAATTGGATATGTAGATTGCAAAGCAAGTTTCTTTCGCTTGATCTTTGCTTTCACCTCCCCCAACACGCTTTTAAAACTTTCGCAGGATATTAAATAACAATTGAATTTCTATTTTTAAAAGCCCTTATTTTGATTACTGCTTCATTGGAAAGTGTTTGATCTGTAAAATGTAAAACATTCCTTGTCTAGGAAAAAATGTTCTTCATTTTTCTAGCAAAATAGGCAGATACTTTTTCAATTTTAGCAGTACCACATGATTTTCAAAGAACACTCAATTTCTGGCTTTTTAACTAACTACATTGCAAAACAGAATCTAACTTTTCCTTAAACTTTAATAACCTATATTACTTCATCTTCATATACTTTGGCCATCATTAAATCAGTTGTCATGAGCTTTGTGTGTTAGGCTGAGTAACATATCTACATCTGGGGCAAGGGCCTAGCCACGTTGAAACATCAGTTCCCATCAGAACACCAAAGTTAAGCAATGTTGGGCCCGGACGGTGGTTGGATGGGTGACCCTCCTCCATACCTCGACCAGGCATGGATGGAGGGATGATACTCCCTCCAGACCTATACCAGGAGGCCGGAAGGAGACCCAGACCGGGCCGGTTGGAAGGATGACATCCTCCATACCTGGTACTGGGGTGAGGCAGGGGGAGGCAAATCCTCCATACCTCTACCGAGGTGCTCTTGTCCCCTGTCTGCAAGTGGCAGACATGCATGGGGTTGGCAGAATGGACCAAGAAAGATCTAAGTGCCTGGGTTCCTGACGAAGGCCCCACCAACAACAAACTAATCTAACATATCCACATTCTCTGAAAACTGATGAAACGGTAACATAGCCCAAATCAAGTCCATTGCTGGGCATAATTGCTCAATTTTTCCGAACTCAATAATGAATATCCAAGTAACTTGAAAGTTGTATTGAGTCTGTCCTGAAGTGAGTTTATGCAGAATGTTTCCTTCTGCTCCTTATAGAAATCTCCACGTTTCTGTGGTACAGGCAAGACGGTATCTTGACCAGTTGATAGACGGGAAGAGCCTCGCCATGCTATCTGCTGTGATATTGCTTTTTTCAAACTTATTTATATGCAAATTTAACACTGAACTCACAAGTTTATCTTCAAGCAACATTCAGAAGGCATTATTTGCAAATTTGAAATCAGTGCACGCAAACCCTTATTAACCCTTTCGCATCGAATGTCAGCTATAGCAAACAAGAATTTTCTAATACCTGCCATAGCCCAAAAGGATTTTGTGATAATTGTGAAAGAAAGATTTAAAGATTTCAACAAAAAAATATAACATCAACTTTTTATAAATTAAGATAATTTGTTCTGGAATAATTAGTGACACTGACAAAAGCTTAAAAAAAAGATAAGTATATGCATTTTAAATATTAATTACTGTCGCAAACTCAACAAACAGCATCCACTACTGGGATAAAGAGTTAAATGAGCATACCTGCCAGAAAGGAACACAGGGATTTAATTTTTCCTTGAAGGACTTCACCCAACTCAGTGGAGTGCGAAGTGGACTAAAGTCAGTGACAACTGCTCCTATAGAGTGTTGCTCCACAAATTCTGGTAAAACATCATCAGCTTTCCCACGTAACAGATGAAACTCAACGTGTAATTTTTTCAGATCTGACTCTACCTCTTGGAGACCTTTAAAAAATAACAAAATAATTTGTGAATTGAAGCGACGTATGAGTGTAATTATGAGGCATTACAAAAAAGTGACCCAAAATTTTAATTTAATTAGCACATCATTATGAGGATCAGAAAAACCAGTTGAACAGAAAGAGAATGAGCATGGACAGAAAGTTTGTTGAAGTGGAGAAAGGAAGCTGGGTGGAGAGGAAGACAAATGAATTGTAAAATATGGTAGGGGAGGAAAACATTGGAAGTGAAACTCCAGAGGAAGGTAAAATAGATGAAGTAAACATCAAGAAGCAACACTAAGAAAGGAGAAGACAGAGACTAAGTAAGCAAGGGAGCATCGGGTAAAGGTGACTCCATGATAGTGGTAAAGGCAAAATCTCTCTGAAATTGACTTGTCTCATGTTTTAAAAATTCATGGAAGGTCCATAACCTATGCCATTTGAGTATTTAATCACTGCCATGTAACTAACATGTCTGTTATCAGTTACAAATGCTACATTCACAAGAGTCCAAGGATAGATGCAGCATTACTTTTACAAATACTCAAATTTTGCGAATTAGGCACTTAGCTAACTAGTACGCAGGGAAATAACTTTTCAGAGGCAAGTTAAAAATTAATTATCAGAAATGGGAGAAAAACTCTGATGATAAACCCAGATCCAACTGCTTACAAGTCTTAAATACCCCGTTCTCATTACTAGCTTCTTACAACTGAACAAAAAACTGGTAATTTATACCTTAATTCACACCTGTCTTTAATCACAATGATACAACTGATATTTACTACCTTCAATGTGCATTCAACGTTCACCATATTGGTTTATCATCACCCACCGGTCACTTGAACATGATGACAATTGATCACTTGACCATCGTAACTTACGTGCATTCAGATGGCAGAAAACAACTATTGTAGACAGATAACTAATTAGTGTGTGTGTGTTAACTAACCTTAAAGGTGTGTTAACCAGGGAAAAAAAATTGCAGTGGTTGGTTTGAACTGGGCATTTGCATTACTAATTCTTTCCCTTGAAATGGATTACCATGGTAAAAAGGTTAATGTGAATGGGACATCGATAATTTCTTTTTCTGGGATTCATTCCGCGCTTGTTTTTCTATTGTAAAACAATATTTCGCTGGTCCTCCTAACAGCTTCATCAGGTTATCTTAACTGTGGTATTTCACTCCCTCTTCTTTATATAAAAGAGTGAGCCCCAATGTTGCCAGAATTTTTTAAATTTGAAAAATCTATTTGAGATTACTCCCCAGCGTGTAACTGTCTTCACGGTTGATATTTGCCGGTCTCTTCGCTATTTCTATAGCCTCCCTGATTAGTCTTGGGAAATAGCATATTTCTCTCAAAATTAATTTTGTTTCCTCAAAGTTGAAATTATGAGTGGAGCCACTGAGATGGTGTTCGGCTATTGCAGAAATGTGGTTGTTATTATTTCTAATAGCCCTTTGATACTCCTGGTGGCGTATGCTCTACATGTCTGGCCTACATATGAATGCCCACAGCTGCACAAAGCTTCATACACTCCTCCATAGAGGTTCCGTGGAAGCGGGTCTTTGGCCTTCAGAAGGACATCCCCTGTATTTGTTGTGCACGTGAATCTAGAAACGACGCTGTAGATAGAACTTTGAAGATTTTCTCCGTAATACCAGACACATAAGGGAGAGTAGCATATGCCTTTGGTTTCTCTCTATTTCCTGTTGGGTCAGTGGGGTTTTTATTTCCGAGAGAATTTTTTTCTTCTTTCCATGCTGTTTTCATGATGTAGTCATGGCAGAAACCATTGTTCTGAAATTCCCTTTATAAGTGCTGTTTTTTGCCGGAGATGGAATCTGCGTCAGAGATCATAAAAGCTTGATGATACAGCATTCTCATGACTGAGGCTTTCTGTTTAGGGTGGTGCGAATAGGCAGGTAGATAACGGTCAGTGTGGATACTTTTCCGGTATACAGAATGTCCTAATGTCCCATCTTCCTTCTTCTGGACAAGAACGTCTAAGAATGGAAGGAAGTTGTCCTTTTCTATTTCCATTGTAAATTTAATGGAGTTGCTTTGTTCATTTAGATGTTGCAGGAACTTTTCCAGCTTTTCTTTTCTGTGAGGCCAGATAGCGAAAGTGTCATCCACATACCTTACGAATAGTTTTGGTTTCTTGTTATAAGATTGCAGCGCTTTTTATTCTAATACCTCCATGAATAGGTTAGCTATCACGGGAGAAAGAGGTGAACCCATTGCCGCTCCCAAATTTTGTCTGTAGTAGTTATTCCACAGGAAATAGGAATTGTTAAAACAAAATAAACAATTTTTGGGACGTCTTCTGGGAGTTGGATGTGAGAGACTTAATGATTTCTACAGCTTCATCGGTTGGTATATTGGTGAAAAGGATCAGTGAAATATATTTTTACAATAGAAAAACAAATGCAGAATGAATCCCATAAAAAGAAATAATCAATATTGCATCTGCGTAAGCCAACGGTTGAATGGGACATAACTGTCCAAATACATACTCTTCTAACATATAGAAATTGCTACACAAGAAATAACCCACCTGGATGGGTAGTTGAAGGTAGGAGCTATATCTTGGTAGGCTGATACTCAGACCATCATACAACCCAGGCTTTCTAATTCCTCCATCAATTTTAGCAGGGTATAATAAGACTAGAAGTTGGTGTGTTTTTGGGTGACATTAACTTCTCCACATATACACTACACAATACTGATGCACTTCCAAGCAGCTACATAGAATTCAGATTTCAGGAGAACTGTCTCCTAAATGCCCTTCAGATTAACCTTCATGGGTTGTGCTCCCATGATATCGGCAGGCCTGGATTTATAGACCCAAGGCCCCTAAGCAATTAGCAGAGCTAAGGATCATTTTTTGGTAATTAAACCAAAAACTAACTTTATTTTTATTTATTTCACATCCTTTAGGAGAATAGACACACAGACTTAGAAATTAAACACTTAAGAACCAACTACACTTTTTACCCACAAAAAATTAGTAGGAACCAACAAAAAGAAAGAACAAATACAGTGTCTTTTGAAGTGCTAATATGTTATTTATAGTTAATTATTCTCATTTTCGTTTGTAAACATTTTCATGTCCTGAGTCCTCAGTGTGTACTATTTCATCCCATAGCTGGAGCCCCTTCTGGGGTTGGGTTCCTATGCAGCTGTCTAGTTTGCCGAGGAAGAAGTTTGCTGGTGGATATCGGGTTTTAGAAAGTATAGCAAGGGAGTAATTTTCTTTTTCTCATACAAACCAAGGAGTAGTAATACCCATTGACTCCTTTTTTTCATGATGGAGTTCATTACGAGACAAGTAGGTATACAGCCTACATGAAAGCTATCTGACAGCCAGTCTCACGAGGGTTTCATCATTTGGGAGTTGCTATTGTAAAAAAGGGAAATGTATTTTCTTACTAATGTAAATGGGACAAAATTCATAAAAATTTGGTATTCTTAAAACTGACTGGTATACTATTTGGTCAGTCTACACATCAACTACTCAATTTCAAGATTTTTTAGTACTCCTGCTCATGATTATCTCTTTAAAACCACCATCCTCATACTTTCAGCCACACTTTCTATAGGTGTAGCAAAACTTGGTGGCACTCACTTGTGAAGATCATGATGTAAAGTTGAGGAAAGCGTACATGAGATGTGGGATGAAGCGGCCGAGCCTTTTTCCAGAGGACCCTGTGGGAGTCTGTCGATAACTTTGCCCACTCATCAACACTTGGTTCACAGTAAGTGTCCTCTAATCCTCCGCTGTTGAGTGCCACTAAGTTTCGCTACACCAATATCTTCCCCAAGTCTTCTCTCTTCCATAAGCTCTTCCTCTTCCTCATTTACATAATATTTACCCCTACATCCACCTCCTTAACATTTTTTTTCCTTTTAATACGTCTTATAGCCAGTGTTATTGCTCCTCATCTCTGCCACCGAATTCCCTTTCTCCTCACCATATCCAACACAGTGGCAGATTAAGTCCGTTCTTTGGGGGGGTTGATTGCTACTTTCGGGAATTCCTTTTTACTACTATTTCTCCTTTTGTACCACAAATTGGTGGGGGGGGGGGGGAAGTAGGCGACCATCCCGCCCCGTCATCTGCCACCAATCCAACACTTCCTAGTTTGCCTCCCACCATTGGGGCATGCATAAAAATTACATACATTACATCCACTTTATTTTCTCTGACATAATGTTTCAGAATAAAAGTATATGGTATTCTACGTCCAGTATCAATAGTGTGGTTGAATATTTAGCACCGTACTGGCTTCAGAGAAAACATTTGTGACACTTTCATTCATGCATATGAGTTTGAACGTAAAAATTTTCTGGTCGGACATTTAAGTAAAAGTGATTAAAATATATACATTATTATGACTGACTGATTTATCACTTTTTTGGATAAATGGTACATTGTTCCAAAACAATCACCTTCCTAAATCGTACACATATTTACCTCCAAGCAAAAATTTGAAGTGACGGATGGTTGCATCAAGAAACTTAGGTACAAGGCAGAAACATACATGAAGCCCAACTCGGTGTTTCAACGCTATTCTCTGTGAGAACAACAAGGCCCAGTTATCTGAAAGGAGCAAGAGCAGTAATTCATATTGCAAGCAAAGAAAAGATTTCAGCACTACAAGGAATGAGAACAACATGGTACCTTGCACGCGGGCATCTCTCGACATCCAGTAAACTACTCCTTGGACTCGATCAGGAATTTTTTCTGTCTCAGAAAGAAGTCTCACTCTTTTCAAGTTGAAATCAAATGTAGCTGCCGAAGACGCTACCTGTGCATATTGAACGAACGGCGTGAGCAACCCACTGCGACATGTTATATCATTAAAAATAGGTTGTCGACCAAAATTAAGTCTTATGTGCCACCTTATTTCGATCCCCTTCCAATTTGAGCAACAAGTCCGAGATCTGACCCTGCCCTGCATAAGTAGAAGCATTTTCAGTCTTAATTAACTGAAGTGCTGTAGGATTCATTCTGTGAAATATCCCAAGAGTAACTGCAAAAAGTAAAATCACTCACGTTAGATAATTAGCCAACCTACTGAATCTAGTACAACTGGTTCAACGATCTGACATAATGAGTTAACTACATATCAAGTAGTAAGAATAATGCGGATTGTCGCTCAATTTAGGAACAAATTAACAGGCCCAATTTAACAGAAAAACAATGAGAAGGTAAAATGAACTTTGCTGAAACTTCTCCCGTAAGTGACAAGTTAACCTATTTAAAACGGTACCTGTTTTTCCATGCACGGATAATTTCGTTCGTCTTTTGTTTGTGCCTACTTCACTTCTTGAGCGCAATTCGAAAATCTGTTATTCCGGGGTTAGTTAACGTCGATTACAGTGGAATTAATGTATCTCTTGTTTAACCAATATTTGTGCGGGGATTAGTTATTAATTTAAGTCTAGGATTTTCGACAATATGTTTAACACCGCAGTTCGCAACACATTTTTGGAGTATTTACAATTAGTTATAGAATTTATGTGGTCGATCGTTGCCTGTAGTGAGACAACGCCTTCGGTTGAAGTGATTACAATACTCAAACACCAAGAATTCAGCGGTCCAAGAAGTTCTCTGAGGAAAATGGTGACTCTATTCGGAGAAGCACATTTTATTTCAGTAACCCTGCTGGCTTACGTCACACCGAGCACTGGCGACGAGGACAATCAATGGACGAAGGCTGTGTGATGAGCAGATTATCCAACAGGTATTTTGTTACAGTTTTGTGCCAGTTTTGTAGTGATTGTCAATTGTTATAAGATATTTTTTAAATAATTTATATGAAGAGACATTTTCACGCACTTGGGATATAAATGTTACAATGCTCTCGTAATCATTTCTAAACTTTTGTCGCTGTATGCGCTTCTTCATTTAAGTTTTGCTCTAATACGCAGGTTGATTATTTGGGGAAGTTGTAATTTTCCTTGTTTGATGAGTTTGACATGTTTTGATTCTCAACTTCGAAGTAATGGTTTCCCTGCTGAGTTGACGCTGGTTTGAGGTTGGCATTTTTTGGCCAGTCTGTACAGTGCGCATCTGTATCGTGGGTGTCAATTTACCTATTATAGGTAGTTGCATGCAACTTAGACACTGCAGTGTCTACCTCAATTATGGAGGGCAGGAGCGGATCAATGGGGCACAGGGAGGAGGGGGATGGTGACCACCCCTCCGTAATCCCAGGGAAAATAGAAAAAATGGTAATAATTAGGTATTCCCAGTACCCCCAGACCCCCAGAAAGTAGCAAGCCCCCCCCCCCCTCCCCCAAATAACGATCCCTCATCCAGTGGCGTACGCAGGATTGACTTCTGGGGGAGGGTTTCATTAATATTTATGTGCATCATCATAAAATTATATTTAGATTATTATTCACTGAAACAATAATTAAATTAACATTCTATTTTCGTGAAAACAATTCAACTTTATTTTTCAGTCCCATAAGCAAAATTCTAAACGCTAGTTCAGGTAAACGAACGAAAACGAATTCAGGTAAACATGTTATTGGGGGGGGGGGGGGTGGTTAAACCCTAACCCCGTAACCTAACCACGAATTCGTAATGCCGTCTGCTTAATGTAATATTACTTACATATGTACTTAACTACCTCGCTTCGTTCAGCAGAAATTCGTGCGGGATTTCTTGATTGTTTTTCGGCATTTCCCGATCAATGTAATTTTTGCCATGGAAAGATGTTGAGATAATGTATTGTGTACCAATTGAGTGGTAAGAGCCCTGCTGTCGTCTTCGAATAACTGCATGAGACATTTAACTATAACAGACGGTGAATTTCATAAACGGACCTAGATTTCATACTTTATATTTTCCTTTTAAGTACCTAAGGTAGGTACTTTTGAGTAATTTAAATACTATTAGCGCACGAAATGTCAACAGGAATGAAATTTATTTTATTACAGAGTAGCACATATATCCGCAACGTTGACTAGGCTAAATAAAAATTGGTGGTCGGAGCTATATAGCTGGAAAAAATATACAGATCAGAGCTTCGGCTCCATAGCTTCAAAGCTCTGGATGGCGAAAACAGGCCTTCAAACGTGGACGCTGACGAAAGAGGATGGTAGTAGACAGCGTTAAAGTTTGGGAGAGGGTGAAGAGAAAGGATAAAGTGCAACTGACCAATAGGAAAATGAACGAGGAAGTGCTGCGCAAGACTGGGGAAAAAAGGTCGTTCGGGAAAATGAAGAGCAAATAGATTATGCGGATAGAGCAGGTTATCAGAAGCAATGGAATATTGAAGGCCCTGACAGGAGAGAATCTTAGGTTAGCGGATAAGGGAGAGGAAGTGGATAGCCATTTTGATTAGGATGAAGTGAGGTAGAAACCCACGCTGCACATTTCCGTTTTCAAACGTTTTTTTAGTCTCAAAACTGTCAAATAACTGTTTTTTGACAGTTTTGAGACTAAAAAAATGTTTGAAAACGGAAATGTGCTGTGTGGGAAGTAAGTATGAGGAACGGATGAAGGAAATAACATGGGTAGAGCGTTTGTCAGATAAACTCGTTTGGGAATATTTATTGGCTTATATAATGACAGCATGAAACCACATCTTGGTATTTATGTATTTAAGTCACCGCCGAATACATCACCCAAGTAGCAATATCTTTCGAAAAAATATTTTAAAATATATTGTAAGAATATTTTAGAACCATTTTAAACTTATTTTGAAAACATGTTAGCTCTCTCTTTTTAGGCTTTTAAAATGTTTTTTTTTCATTTTTTCAATATGATTTTAAAATGAATTTCAAATATGTTTAACTCTTTAAGAAGCTATTAATTATTAATTTAAAACTTTTTTTAACATATCTCAAGTAAAAATCTGAAACTATCTAGTCTACTCCCCTGAAACTCCCTTGCCCTCTCCACAGACTCTTCCCTGCCTTCTCAAAATTAAATATGATAATTCACATTTAAATACTATGAGTGTACCACTACGCGAAGGCATCCTGTAGTATATTAAATTAATCTACCTTATGACAGTGTATCTAGCTTGCATGATCAGCTACCCTACGGTTCTACGCTCATATTCTCGCACCCGAAACTCAGTGCCTACCCGAGTCAAGGAAGTCTTATATATGTATATGGCCTCTTCCGAGAATTAATGTAACTTCGAGAACTAATTTTTAAATGGCAATTCCGTGATAGTCTGAGGAAATACCATTACATCACGATATCAGCAATTTGGAATTAATTAATTGAAACCTATATTGCCACATAATATGAATATAAATGCAATATTACTGAGAGTAAACAATATATTGTGAACAAACGTGAGGGAATCGGAAATTTTTTTCCAATTCCCTCACGTTTGCTCACGTTTCAATGAAGACCTAACTAACTTTTGGAAATATTGAAAGGAGAAAATTGCTGAATGTTCGAATAAACACAGAAATTATATAATGTGTAACGGAAATTCATTACGTAAAGCTCTCAGTGAAGTGTATACTGGCTGAACTAAAGTCTCTCCGATTCGTTTGCAAGCTTCCCATTTTTGCCAAAACTTCAGGCGAAGGATGAAGGAACCGGTTGAGAACCGCAACCAACTAACTTCATCATTATTAACTAAGTTAATTTATCGCTTTGGAGCATATCGCCCGATATATTAGTTTTCACACCGATAAGCCACGCCAAGTTATGCCGAGGCTAGTCCCGGTATTTTAAAAATACGCAGAATATAATTCACTGGAAAAATATATCCCATTCCGATTTGATCGGTTATTTTATGCATATTTAAAGCTGTTGGTTGATTGCCTCACTCTATCTGAAGCTACGAGGATTCTTATACTGGTAGGTATATTTTAACTCTTTGATATTACTACAATTATGTAGGTACCTACGCAAATTTAAATGAGGTTTTAAAATTATTTAAAATAATTTCAAAATAAATTTAATTCGGTTAAAATAATTTTAAAATAATCTATATACCTATACAGGGTGTTTCAGGAGGAAAGCGCAATATTTCTGGAGGAGGTTGGGGACGTGATTTTAAGCATTTTGTGTCCTATTAACATGGGGTCGCAACTCCTTAGTTACCGAGCTATGACAACGCAAACATTCTGTCACAAGCATTCTGCAGTTACCATGAAAACCCCCAAAAGCAGTGGCATCCAGCAATACTTACAGAAAAAAACCGGTCTAAATTGCACTTAAAGTTTGTATCTTTATTTTTCAGCCAAAATTTACGCATATTGCTTACATTTTATAAAATGGTAACTGAAATTGTCAACATTTTTCTTCTTCAAAAATTATTTTTTAGAATAACTTTTTTATTTTGAGATATACGAAAATGTTAATAGAGTCATAAAAATTGAAAAATGTAATTTCATCTCCATAATTGGTAAAATTATTTTCATATCTTAATTTTTACCGAAGATATGGGATCTTAAACGGTACTGTCACATGAGCAAATTTTTCGACGGCTCTCTTCCATGCATGGAACTGGTATTGATTTACCGATAAAGACAATTACCTTCACCAATCTAAGCTTGAGTACTTATTTTCAAATGTATTGAAAAGAAAAACCAACCAATGAAACCCAAATTTAGGTGTTTTTGTGAACCAAATGAAGTAAACAATAAAGCGGCAACAAAGATCTCAAGTATAAATTTACCCATCTTATGATATTTTGATTTTAAAATGATTTGAAATAATTTTTAAATACTTTTTCATTATTCTTTTGCTACTTGGGCATATGCCAGACTATGAGAATCGAAATAATGCGTTAGTAAATTTAAATACACTTTCAATAAGCAAAATTTGTTTCTGAAAATGAATAACGATAGTTGTGTGAAATTTCAAACAATCTCAAACTATAGTCATCATCAACAGTAGTCATTAATTCCTAAGATTGGTTTGCAGCAGCTCTCCATTCCACTCTCCTCTCTGCCATCCACTTCATTCCTACATAATTATTTATCTTGATGTCCTTCATGATTTGCCTCATGTATTCCATTCCTGATCTTCCTTTATGATTCTTCCCATTTATTTCTCCTTCCAATATTGTTTTCATCAGGCTATTGGGACGCAAAATTAGTCCAATTGGTTTGTCTCTCCTTTGCAGAGTGTTCAAATTATGTACCTTATATCTCTAGCTCTTTGTAGGACTTCTTCGCTAGTGATTATCTACGTCCATTCGATCTTCATCATTCTTCGGTAACACCTCATCTTCATTGCTTCCAATTTCCTTTGCTCTGCTGCTGTAATTGTCGAGGCTTCACTGACATATAAGAGCGTGCTACAAATATGTTTCAATAAAGTGCTTCCTAATTTCCAGGCTTGTGTTAGCAGCTGTCAGTAGACTCCTCCTCGGGTAGATTGCCTTTTTTGCTTGGACTTTTCTGCTTAAAATCTCTTTCTTGCATCTTCCATCCCCGGTGATCCTGTTTCCCAGACAACAAAATTCTTCCACTTGAACGAAAGTTTGATGCCCAAGTTTAACGGTGATTCTGTCTTCTTGATTTCTTACACAAACGATTACCTTGGTTTTCTTAAAATTAATCGTCAGGTTGTATTTCTTCAGAGTTTTGTCCATACAGTTCAGCATTCTCGTCAGACATTCTTTCTTCTCAGCAAGAATAATTGCTATGTCATCAGCATAGCGTAGCATGCTGATTTCTCCATGCATTTGAATTCCTGTTTTTAATTGGACCTTTATTTCATTTATGGTCTTTTCAATGTATGTATTGAAGATCGTTGGCCACAACGCGCATCCTTGTCGTATTCCTTCCCTCGCCTCTGCTTCCTCTGCATTTCCGCCACATCATATCACGGCCAGCTGTTCGTCATACAGCCTGCATATTGCTCTTATGCCATTAAATGACACTCATATGGTCCTCATCTGAGTCTGGATTCTGTCCCAGTGCACATTGTCAAATGCTTTCTCTAGGTCGATGAAGGAAATATGTTGGGTGGTCCTGTTGAATCCTCTTCCCTATGATAAGTCTCAGGGCTAAAATAGCTTCCCTCGTTCCCCTGATTTTCCTGAATCCGAATTGGTCTTCATCCAGGAATTCTTCCATCTTCTGTTCCATCCTTTAGTAGATGGTTCTGGTCAGAATTTTCGATGCATGTGCTAAAAGGCTAATTGTTGTCAAGTCTTCGGATCTCTCGGCTCTTTTCTTCTTAGGGATAGTAATTATTACATTCTTTTTAAAGTTCGTTGGCATTTGCTCACTTGAATCACTTACCACTCACTTACCTATCAATCTGTAAAGCTTATTCTGAGTCCTCACTCCTGCATATTTAAGGAAATCAGATCGCCTTTCTCTCTCTCTCAAATCCTTTACTGTGTTGAGAGAAGTTGGCTGAACTCAGTCAGTTTTACGTATGTAATTGTAAGGTTAACATGTAAACATTTACTTGGTTACATAAGTTACTTTGGTTTTATAAAATAAATAAAAACGTTATTGTTCCGTTGTTTACGCATTGAACATGATATAATATTTATTCTCTCTCACGATGAAACCAGTTAATTAATTAAGAATAAGACTAGTAATAACTAGAAATAACCAAGAATCTAACATACTGCAGCATCAAATTCAGATCTGAATATGGAGTATCCTTTCTCATCTCCATTCACAATGTCTTCATCCTCTAGTATCCTGGGATTGAGTGCTTTGCCCCTGTATAGTTTCTTCAGGTACTCTTTCCATTTATTCGCTTTTTCCTCACTTTCAAGAAGAATTTCATTTCCTTCACTCCGAATGACAGCTGCTATCCATCTTCTGTTTTCGAGTTTTTGTACTTTCCGCTTTCATCTATTAGGTCCAAAACGTGCTGTGAAATCAATGGTTTCCGATTCTCTGTTTTTCTACCGCTTCTATTCGGCTGCAATATTAAATCCTTTTATTGACACCTTACCACCTATTTTCGATTTATCCTGAATCTTTTCCACCCTCTTCAGCTTGCTTGGTCTAGAGTACTTTCATAGACTAATCGGTGCTTTATCCCTCAGTCTTTCAATTTCTTTGAAATCTTCTTCTGTCTCCTGGCATTTACAAATAGGATGTTTATGACAAGGCCATTTTGTACGCAGAATTCAATCAGTCTCTCTCCCCTATCGTTACGTTTTCCCAAACCACACTTCCCTACTGTTTTACCTTCTTGGCCTTCCCCTACAATAGCATTCCAGCCTCCAAGAATAATTAAGTTTTTATCCCCTTTTGCATTCCTCATCACTTCTTCTATTCCGTCGTGCACATCTTCTACGTCATCATCTTCGTAATCTGATGTGGGCATGTATACTTGTACCTCCACCTCACTTAGGTTTTGTTTATAATCTAACCATAATTATCCTTTCAATGTATTGAAGATAGCTTTTCACTCACATGCCGCTACTTTCCCTGAGTATTATACCAACACTTGTGTTTCCATCCGTAGATCCAGAGTAGATAATCCGGTAGTTGGCGCTCCAGAAGTCCCCTTCTTCGGGCAATTGAATTTCGCTGATACCTACTCATAACATCCAGATCGATTCTTCTCATCTCAATTTTAAAGTTTTTAAGTCGTCCACAGCCCCGAAGCGATCTTGCATTCCAGGTACCAATCCTAAAAAAGCTGCTTATCGTTCTTGACCGCTGTACCCTCTCGAGTAGTCTCCGTCCGGAGATCCGAATGTGGGACTAGTTTACCTACGGAATATTTTACTCGAGAGAATTTCATCACGTCTTATAGTATAAAGCGGCAAAGGAATAGTTGAAGAGCTGCTTTTCCTCGGGATAATTAGATGAGCTGGTGGTTTCCCGTTGCCTTCTCCTTCCTTCACTCATGTGAAAGAGGGCTCCTGCCCTCTCCTCCGGGTTGCTAGCTGAAAATTATTTGGCGTCAGCAATTTGCCAAGTCACGGCATCTTTACGGGTTTTCGTAGCACTTTTGAGCCGTCTTACCCAAGGATGGCCCTCTACACCCTCTAAATACCACCGCTTTTTATCCACGACTGCTTATTCGTCGAGTAACCCCGCTTATTTCGTAGCTATCCTCTATACCTAAAAGTCGAAACAACCATCCGAAACCCGGTGGACGCGCTCGGTAGGCGTTAAGCTAGCCCCGAGCCTCAAACTGGGCAAACGTGCAAATCCAAACCTGACTGAAACGGTAGGTACACGACGATAAATGAATAAGCACGCTTCAAAATTGGTAAAAAATTACAGTTAAAATATATCATCATCATAAACACTTCTCCCACTATTTAACAATGACTCTTGATAAAATCTTGCCGTGGCGTGTCTCTGAAATGACTCGAAGTTCATCGTCCTCGTTTGGATAGCATGGCGTACAAATTGAAACCAAGGGCTGGCTGACTTTTCCTATTCGTCCTCCAGCACTTTGCCCCCACGAACATATATTTATGTATTCCTAGTTCTGATGGTTACGACAATACCACGATAGTTAATTCACGAAATGTTCCTAAGAAGTAGCTCAGCAATGGTATACATCGATACATTGACACGAAACCCAGAGGTGCAGGGTACCCATAGTGTTGAAAAAGGAACCTTAGCACGTATTAGCTTAACACGTATTTTTTTCTCCATGTACATGGTTATGATTACTTTATATTCTTCCGTTTGGGAAATAAGATCACGTATTGTTTCGAGACTAATGAATTATGAAATAAATTTTCATCCAAAACCACGCTTACTAACGGAAGCGCAACATATTCCGAAATACATTGGGAACGCTCTCCCTTGTTCCATTACTACCAAATAAACTGCGCATTCCTTAGCGTCACTTTTCCTCTTTTTATCAATGTTACGCTTCTCTATTACTAAAACTCTTAAATATTTGTAGGATGTAGAGAAGATTCAGCTAGGAGCAATAATATTTCTATAAAATGAACATTTTGTTTAATTGTTGCTGGGATTATAGCATCATCGTTTTTCTGGTAAAAATAAACCTAGAAAAAATAAATTTTGGGTATATAATTCGGAAGTGCCAGTAAATTTTTAATGCACGGAGAGGGACACCCTGAGAAACGTACGGGAAAAAAGGGCTAAACAAAATAACGATTGAAAGAATATGTAATATGATTGAGATAAGTGATACTTAATGGAGAATAAATCGGCGACATTCTGGAATTAGAATTTAGATTCCGTCTCGCTGGGGCCCTCGGACTTTCTCACAGGGAACTTTGCCCTCACTGTAGCATGAAGGTAGGTCCAAGTCATTTTTCGTGTCGGCGTGCTGTGTCTCAGACCATTGCGTTTCTCCACGATTTTGAAAAGGCTGTCAGCCGATGTCAACTCTCCGCTGCGGATCGATCGCTCGCTCACGGCAGTGAAATACCGTCTACGAATCATCACAACGCCTTGACTGCTCAATTAATGAACTCCGTCATTAGCGACGCCCAGTCGAGAGCCGTGATCTAGATTGGTGTATGGATGCATACCTTCGCCTTGACATTTAGTCTGTTATTTTGCAAGGGAGTGTCCGCTTGCTTCCTGCTCGTCCTACGAAGAGCCAAATTGATGCGAAGGTCAGACGACTCAAAATCACGGCGTTTATTTTTCCTTGGCGGTGCCGATTTTTTTGATTTCTCAGTCGAGATATGCGCCCATTAGTAAATCCTCTCTCTGGTCTTCCGTCCATTGTGATATCCGGCAAGGTCTGAGGAGTCCCTCACTCTTCGGGTATCCGGGCTGTTGGGTAAGTGGGGCAAAGTCACTCTCGGAGACTTTTTAAGCGCCGCGCCGGTAGGTGGCCGAAGGTGCGGAGGGGGAGACGAACGAGTCGTCGAAGGTCGCTGTCCCACACTCTTCTTTTTTTTTGCTGTCTCACTGCTGTCGGACTCGCAGTTATCCGCGAGTGGGTAGGTATTCTACGCATTCCGCGCGTGAAAGCCAAACTTTTGAGTCATTTACGGTGCGATTATGGTTTTGTTGATTACAGTTCTCGCTAAGGCTAGTGGCAGATGCGCAATCGACGATTTTCGAACTGGAAGGGTATATTTCTCCAAAAATCGATCATTGCTCGTGACTGTATAGTAACTTAGTGGATTCTATTACTAATGACAACCCTGCGTGGAATGAATCGGTAAAACATTGGACAATTCATTACCATGTTGTTCTTTTCCAAATTCATGCGTAGTCATAGCTATGTTTAAGGGAGAATTAGTTTAATGCAACCAAGCTAGTAAGGGGAGTAAATTGTTTGGAAAGTAATCTGACGTCACAAATTTATCATTCCTTGCGCCTGGCATCATAAAAATCATACTTACAAAGATAAAGTCTTCTCTTATTCCATTACTTGCCTTCCTTTCTGTCCCTTCTTGTTACTTATTACCTATTCCTTCCGTGGCTTAGGATTCCGCGCATCTGTCTGCCACCAGATTTTGCGAGAGCTGTCCCTACTATTAAGTACTAATAAATATTTTCTCATCTTTAAGGTTTTACAATCAAATCAATCGCAGAAGCATCGCCTAAGTTCTCTATCTCCATAGCTTTAATATCTTTCTCAATTGCTATTTGCATAAATCGTAGAAAAATGACGAACGCGCATCTCTTTGCCTGTCACCGTGGCTTACATAAGGAGATATATGCATCATATACGATGTTTTTATAAAGATTAGAGAACAAGGGAAGCGTAAACGTTTTCACGCTATCTTATTTATAGTTTGAGGTTTTCTGAGTGTGGTTTCTGCTTCATGAAAATAATTATTTTTTTTAGCTAAAGTTTTGGCTGGTAGACAAAGGAAAAAGTAAGTCAGATGGATTTATACGAAAAACAACGAGGATATAAATGAAATGGAATATTGCCATGCAAAATTCCTCCACAGTAATTTTCCGACTACGCCTGTGCCTATTAATCTCTGACACGCTCTCTGTGTATTGCGTCTTTAGTAGCGCTTAAACTGTTTGACTACTGAGCAATGCTGTAAAGCGGTTGTAATGATTTGGCAGGAATTATTTTTTTTGCCAGGAAATAACCAAAAGAAATGTAAGAACAGGATTGGTGAGAGAGAACCTAAATTTTGCGTTTATTCCATGTACAATGCTGTATAATCATCGTATTTTCATTTTGCCTCCATGAGGTTTTCAATTAAAAAAGCCTTGTAATTGGTACGAACCTGCTGTTTTTTATGAGTTATGTTGTTATCTATTGGTGAAAAATTAGAGAATGTTTAGCTTAACAACTTTCTGCGATGATTCTGATTAGCCCAAAATATTTTGTTCTTTTTGGGATTCGGGTGATGCGCTCCAAATAAATACATGTGCCAAAGTACTCCCGGCGAGGTTCTTGTGTTGTTTAAAAAAATGATGGTCTTTTATAATGAAATCATCGGTTCAATGCTTGAATTAATATTCGGGTGATCTACCGTTTAAGGTAGGCCTAAATGGAAATAAGTAAAAATCCTTCAGATATATTATTTTTAGTCAATTTTACTTTTGCCCTTCTTTCATCTCCTGCTACGCCTATGAGCCCTGGATGAGCACAATGAGCTTTTCAGAATTTTACAAAATATGAAGCAATTTTTAGTTATTTCAATAAAATTATATTTTCTGCTCTTGGCAAACTCGCCGTTTCTCCCCCATCCTCATTTCGATCAAGACGAAAATTGTCGCTTAGCGAAGAATATTTTTATGTAAAATACAGATTCAGATGTGATGTGGTGGAGCCGTTCCATGATGACAGAAGCAAAATACTTGCATTTTTCCAATAATAATTCTATTTATTTATTTTTACTTTTATATATTATATTTTTAAAGTTTATTAGCGGTAGAATATTTTACCCAGGGCATTGTGGTTCGTACACATGAGAGAAGATTAAAGGAGGCTTCTTGGTGAAAGTGGTCTTTAAACTTTGTATATAGGAAACAGTAAAAAAATATTCTCGTGTGTCCTAACCCGCTGTCGGTCATACGCAATACGTCGATTTTTTTCTCGCAGGTTTCATGTGGGGATTTCACACGTTGAGGACCGAGCATGGACAGAGCCGGAATAAAAACGTAGCCTTGAAGTCGTAGTGGATCAAGGTCTACCTCTGGGCAGCATTCGGCGGAATTAAACATTCTGACGAATGTACTTAAACCTCATTGCTGCTTTTTAATCTACTGAAAAAAAACCAATACCACCCTTTACCAGTTTTTACTACTTTTATAACTTAAATATGGTAGCCCACATTAAATATTAAAATTTCTTCGATTATAAAACGTAAAGCATTGTACGGGTGAAATAACCCTCTATTTTCCACCATAATGGTTGACAAATAAGACTGCGCCATTACGGTTAACCACCAAGTTTGATATCGAAACCGCCATGTCTTTTATTTTACCTGATATCTCCTGTGCGCGGGAACATATATTTTTTGTGAATTGGCGGAGATGATTGGGTCTTAAAATAGGTGTTTTTTCCTGCTGAGATTAAGTTATAGGCGGAGCATCTATCAATATTGTTATTTATTCTTCTCACAATTATTGTGACGTTAGCCTTTGTTTCTTTCATTTAATTCAGAATCCCCATTCATTCCTTCTTCTTTTTAACAATTCTGTTTTGAGATTGGTTTCGCAATCCTTATGGTGTTCCAAAGTGGCGTACGGACGGGGGGTTTAGGATTTAAACCCCCCCCCCAAAATCAGATTTACCTGAATTTGTTTTCGTTCGTTTACCTGAACTAGTGTTTAGAATTTTGGTTATTGGGCTGAAAAATATAGTTGAATTGTCTTCACGAAAAGATAATGTTAATTTAATTATTGTTTTTGTGAATAAAAATCTAAATATCATTTTATGATGATGCACATAAATATTAATTAAACCCCCTCCCCGCAGAAGTCAAACCCCCCCCCCAGAAGTCAATCCTGCTTACGCCACTGGTGTTCCAGTTCCGCAGGCTATTTGATGTCCTGATTTATATTGACTGTTCTTTTTCCATTCCATTAAATGATTGTAATGGTTGAACACTCATGGGCATTCCTTCTCCTCGGGAATCGTTCTGTCTCTTTTTTAACAATCCCTCGGAGCATTGGCGAATCGTAACGAAATCACGACTAGAAGTTAAGATGCTGGGATAAATAGAATTTAAAATATTTGGAATTACTACAGTTACATTAATCCTCACAAAGCTGTAATGCATTCTCCAATCTACTAGTAAGTATTTACTTACTATTTTTTTAGTAAGTGCGTAGATAAGGCCATTTAATATTAGACATATTTTCACTCGGATTTAACCCAGATGTTGTCTCGATAATTTTTTACTCACGTATCCACATAATCAAACGTGATATTTAAAGGAAAATAGCGTTTTCCCTTTTTTATGTCGTGTTGCTTCCATGGTAATACGAGAAGATTTATGTAGGATGATGCTTTCGGGCAATGCTGCGTTTTGTTCATTTTGAAAAACTCAACGTTTCGCTTCTCTTACTGGAAGCGTCATCAAGAGAATGGGCGTTTTTTTTTTGCTTCGGCTCGCTCTTATATAGCATCGATGTCCGTCGCACCATTGTTGGGCCGATTGTAATCTTTTTCGGAAGACGTAAGCCGTTGGGCTTTTGCAGGAGCCAAGAACCCTTTTCAAACCCTGCTAAGGATATATCCATCCTCCCTATTAAAGTTTTTTTGGCCTTTTGGCTATTTCTATGGCCCCACGTATTAAGCGCGGATGATATTCTTGCGTCTTGGCCAAGACCCGTGTTTGGTCGAACATTATCCTATGTCCAGGGCTTGTGGCGGAATGTTCGGCAACCGCTGATGTGTCCCATTTATGTAGTTCCATCGCTCTCTAGTGCTCTTTAAGCCTTTGAGAGATAGCTCGCTTACTCTGCCCCACGTAGCTTCTGCCGCAGCGGCAGGGAACCTCACACTCCCATAGATTGAAGGGAAGGATGGCTATCCTTAGGTGAGGGCAAGATGTTTTTGATTTTCTTCACCGTGCAGAAGCGAGTCACAATGTTTCCTCTCCGCAGGATTTTATTAATTCTGTCGGTGACTCCGGAGATGTAGGGAATTTTTGCGTACGCCAATTGTTTCTTCTTGCGGTCGTCATCATTATGGTACTGTTGCCTTTCTTTCATTGCTCTTTTTATGAAGGAAGTGATGTAGCCATTTCCTTTGAGAGCCCACATTAAATGTTCCATTTCTTTGTCAAGATTATCGGCATCACA
The DNA here is from genome assembly GCA_963573305.1 of Pyrrhosoma nymphula. NCBI lineage: Eukaryota > Metazoa > Arthropoda > Insecta > Odonata > Coenagrionidae > Pyrrhosoma > Pyrrhosoma nymphula. The sequence continues at coordinate 28,033,945 of OY754328.1, forward strand.
CACAATTCTGGCGTGGTGGCTTAAAGTTTTAATTACGCAAGACTTCTGCATTGGATGGTGATGGGACGCCGTATTCAAATACCTATCGGTGTGGGTTTTCTTTCTGTGGAGCGAATGTCCCAGGCTCCCATCAATTCTCCTTTTCACTATGACATCCAAGAATGGCAGACAACCTCCTTCTTTCAGCTCTTTTGTAAATTTAATGTCTGGATGGATACTGTTAAGGTGTTCATGGAAAGCCTCCAGCTTCTCCTTTCCATGTGCCCAGATCACAAAAGTGTCATCCACATATTTGAACCAGCATGATGGCTTATCTACGGAGGAGTACAGTGCCTTCTTTTCAAAAAACTCCATACATAAATTGGCTATAAAAAAACCTGTTGGGAAGTGCAGAGAGTAATCTTTTACAAGGTATGGAACATAGCTACATAATAGTTAACTATGTTTCACATTTCAGCGGTAAAAATGTAAAATGAGAGAATGAAGCGAGTAGTTACCTTCATAGCCGTGATTAGGAGAGTGGAAAAGGAAATTAAAGATTTATTCAAAATTTCATGCTGGTAATTAGGCAACAGTTTGCGCTAAATACGCTAATAATAAGTGCTGTATATTTCTGTGCAATTATTTTTAAAACGGCCCTAGTCATGGGTCACTCTTAATTATACTAAATTCCACTAAAATATAAGAAATGGATGAATTAACGAAAATAATGCACATTTCCTCAAATCTAGTCGCAGGACAGTAATTGTTACTTACTTTCAATTATTGAGCTCTGTGCATTGCTTTCCTCTGATGAAGGTGGTCATATTTTTGCATCTCGCCATCCCAATTGAAATTCTTTTCGAGTGTTCCTTGACAAGTCACAGGGTCCTACAGTTCATCACTTTTGGAGGATAAAAATGTTCTAGGAAGGCTGCAACCATTTCGCAACTAACACCTTTCTCCGGTTTCATTTTCTCCTCGAAGCCGGTACCGCCATTGCTTGACGCAACCGCTATAAGTGGGCAAACTGCTAAATAATGCATAGGTATAGCACGAATGCCTGCTTGTGTATGAGAGTCTACTTGCTGGTAACCGTGGGCGAAGGTAAGGGAAAGCTTATGAGCTTATGACGAATAAGAGAGAGAGAGAGTGAGCGGGTTATAAGATCGCGAGAAAGACTCATGCTCAAATCAGGGATGGTAGGTATATAAAAATATAACGTTTCATCGGGAAAAAATATTTTTTAAATACACCCATTTTAATATTGTAATCTTTTTACAAAATTGACAGCACATCGGTCAATATATTTTCTTTCAATTGCCATCGCTATTTAAATTTCCCTGCTATCTTTGTTTGATATCATGAAGAGAATAATAATACAGTACCTAATATTAAAATGAATGATTCTTCTCCGATTAAATTTTTCCGAAGTTAACGCATTAACATTTTCTTTCTTTAGCCCATTGAAATTTGGAATTTAACTATTTATAATGGGAAATTAGGGGCCGGAGTGGCCCAGTGGTAGCGTGTTCGACTCCCAATCCAAGAGTCACAGGTTCGAGAACAAGTGAAGGCGGCAAAATATGACAATGGAATAAATCCGACTTTTCTGGAACGAGACGACGAGAAATTTCCACATGCTACCCAAATCATCCGACCCCACTGTTGAGAGGCAGCAGTCTCAGTGGAAGGCCCTGATGGAGCAGATCAAGAAGATCGGTCCGGTATCAGCTGCCACAGCTTCGGGCGAGAGTGAAGTCGGCCGGAGTACTGCGATGTGGAAGGCAATGGGAAAATATCACATTTATCTCCCTAGATTGATGTAGCCTTGCATTCATATAGTAAAATAGTCCCCCGATCGGATCTTCGGACTGGGGATCTGCTGGGAGGGGAACATCAGTCAGAGCAGACTAAAGGAAATTTAAGATAGTTTGAGCGAGATATCATTTCACCTAGAATTTTACCTCATTTTAAAGAAAAAACTCCCATCTTTCCAATGATATCAAAATATTAACCCGTGGCCTAACTACTTTTGGAGCAATTTGTCTAAAAATACAAGCTGCTTTACATGGGATAGATTACGGCTGTGCGCTCCAGAGGGAGAATATTGAAAAAATCATGAATTTCTAACACCTAGATTTCGTAAAAAACTAACGGTGTGCAGTTTGTATGTTTTCCTAACTATTTATAAAAATAATCAAGTACTCCTCGAAGTAATGTTTACAGAATCGCATAAAACCTTCTGTTGTGAAGGCGTTTTCACCGTACGGCGTGAAAAAATGAGTCAAGTTAGAGACTTATGTAGTTAGTTATATTTATATAATTACTGAGAATTGTTGTCATATAGGTATAAATATATTTTTGTGCCAGTAGTATTACTATATTTACTTCATGCTTATAACATACGCTGAAATCAATACATGAAATTCGAATATGGTCTCCATTATGACTAGGGAAATATCTCGCTCTAACTACCTTAAAAAATTGAGAAAACTGAAAGTACTTCGGTTGCCGGTGTTGAGAAAATAACAGAAGCTACACTGGAATATCAGCTGCAAAAATATACTAACGGATATATCTGGAAATATATGCAGCATGAACCGATTAATCGATACATGCTTCTGATCTATAACATCCCATTTGCTCTACTGGCTTCTTGCCACGGTAATTCATTTCAAGGATACAGTCTAAATAAGTCTAACTCTTACCTTTTACCCAGCGTATTCCAGAAAAGAGTAAGAGTTGTCATGACCGCACCTGGTAAATGTTGGTAGCTATGGTAACTTTTTATTTGAGTAAACTTTCCATTGTTCCCGATTTAATATAGGTGTTTTCTGCCTTCCGAATGCACGTTAGTGATGACATGTTCGTCATTATAATGACTAGGGGAGGTGATAGGAAATAAAAATTGTTCTCCTTAAAGTGAAATCTTTGATGGCGATGGTAATTCTGCAGTACACATCTTGAGAAAGAAATAACATCAACACCATATCTCTAAAATAGAGGGAGTAAAATGCAAATGTATCAGATGAAGTCAAATATTTGGGAATCGCCATAGCTTCAGACCAAATGCGGAGGAAACACGAAACATTTTCGGTGCTGCACTAAAGGGAGTAGGATTTATCAAGAGAATATTAGAATGGCCCTCAGATGAAAAATTGAATGAGCTATGTTGCTTCGCTCTAGTTAGGCTACTTCTCGAGTACGCCGCGATCATTTGAGACCTAGCACAGAGGGACTTAGTACGCGAAATAAACGACATACCAAGGAAAGAGGCAATCTCCGTCAAAAACTGCGACGAACCAACAACACAGGTTGTAACCTGCAAGTAGTGTACATAAATTGGGAGCCCCAAGAGACTCTTGAGGATAGACGCTAAGTTTAGATTACTTGAAAATTTCAGATCGGGCGAGTTTCAGTGAGGGTATTATTATTTTCCCGCGTCATTTGTCTGGAGCTGTTATAAGTGGCGAAATAAGAGATCCACCATTTTTTTACATATCTTATCATCTATTCTTCGTAATATTCATATTGATACAAATACAGGTATCGGTACATTAATGCAAGTCAATGCAAATACATAAATTAGATAAATAAAGTATAAGTCCTCCTGAGCCACTGGCTCGTCAGGAGGTGCTCGTGTAGGCAAAAAATAATACAGAGAATTGGTGGAGTTAATTTCCATCATTCCCTTACATCGGTATAATTATTGGTGAAATTACACATGTTAATCAAGTGCACTTAACTATTACACTTTATTATAGGTACATAAAATAAATTATTCACTTTTTATCACTTATACATTTATTCGACATGATAAGTAAAAATTGTATTCTTTCCTCGTTCCATTAATGGCTACAATAAGAATAGAGAGAGACACAAAGGCCTGGTTTTATAATACCTGATTAACGTTAATCGGATGATGACTTAGCATTCTTGTTAACTTGGCATTAACGAGAGATCGGATTTCGTATACTGCATCATCGTGTCGGTTAGTTGACTTAAGCTTTATCGATGAGAGAACATAATAACTTCGTTTTTCATACCGAGAAAGTATTCAACCAAATATTATAAAATACTGGACATAAGTCACTCCCATTAACTTTCAGATCACTTTAGTTTTTCCCTCTCCCAAGTACTTTTTCCTCTTCCCTTCATTTTCCATGGATCGATAGTGTCCTAACAACCCATACCACACGCTTCTACGTCGGCTTACTGGGTAATATGTAGATGTAATTGAGGATAGGTGCGAATGCGGGTAGATCTTGATAATGTTTAATGTCATAGTAAAAAAGCTAGAAATTCGAGCTGGGATTAACTCACATTTATTTTTATGCATAAAAAATTGCTCTGCTGATGTTTATCCGGGTGGCGGGCGATCACGTTTTGTGAGGGGAACTGGGGCTTTCACGCAGAACATCCCCGGGTTGTCAGGAGTCCGCGGCACGATTTCTACCCTCTCCATTGACTCCAGATAACTTTCACCGTTAAAAAGGGGAGGGGAATGGGAGGGGAGGCTTACGATCACCCGAAGAGATTTTAATTCACTTCCACACCCACGCCGAATACGTCACCCGCAGTTATAATCAGTTCCTTCCCTCTCCGCAGCCCAATTGTGCGGCCTATGCCATTGCGGAGTTACCTTCGGGGTATGTTAATTACTTTCCGTCTCGACTCTGCACCTGTGCTTCGGCGTGCTTTACCTTACAAAAGGAGCTGCAATTTCCCCTTCCCCCCCTACTTTTCTTCCCTACGAAGAAAGTGAATTTTGTGACGTGCCTCCCACGAGTAAGCAAAACAACTAATGAAAACGTATTAATGTTCCGGTATAATTCGACTCCGTGTGTAACGACTTCGTGATAGAATTGTTTCACGCTTCAGGTGGTCTGAAGGTTAAGAACACGGTGACTGTAATCACCCCTCGAAATAAAGCGCAAATTACCTGTGTGATATTTGACGCAGAGGCTATTATTTTACCCCCTCACTATATCTGAGATACAGCCGAAAGCGACGAAACAAGAGATAATCTGCTCAGCAGATTGGTACAAGAATTTCTTCTTCTCTAGCACCATTAATGGCAGCAAAAAAAGCAAAGGGAGACGATAATCTATCAAAGCACATCTTACTTTTCGTTTCCTCCCTTTTCCAATTCCTTTTTACAATCCCCCCTTTGTCATAGCTAGCGCCAAAGTGTCCTTTATTTAAAACCGGAGTTGACCGAATGGTAAGAAAAATATCAAATTTCCTCCAACTCTCTTTCAGCTACTATCGATCGAAGTCACGCCATTTGTTTCCTATGAGAATTCTTTCTGAATAATTTTAAGACTCACGAAATCGCAAGGCGTAATAACCTTTAGGGGTGGGCGTAGAAGCAATCAAATTAAATATTAAAAGAAAAAAGTCGAGGAATATGTTATGCCTCATTACAAGGATATAAGGATAGAGAAAATATGGGAAGTTCACAAGCGATTTGGCGGCGAATTGCTTCTGTATTGTACGTAACTTATATGGAAATTTCTTGGTCGGATTTTCACGGGCGTTTTATTGAAGAAACCCTCTGGAAAATTTCCCTTATGACCCTATGGTTTTTTATGAAACAGGAAAAAACATACTTTACCGTAATATTCCGTACAATTTTTAATTTACAAGAAAAACTTTATGAGTTCCACGTAAATACTTATGTGGAACACACAAAGTTTTTCTTTTCAATCATGAAGCTGTTCCATAAAAGTACCTCCGAAACCATTAACTTCCGCTCGGTTTGTTAATATTCGAAGCAATTAAGCCCATATAAAATAATATTGCTAACTTTCGGTCTTATAATTAGGGAATTTATTATCCTTTCATAAAATTCCACTCCTAATAACATTTGTTCTCTTTCCTGAGTAAATATGTCCTATCCGATGCTTCATTCTCAACTTCACCAAAATCGTTATTTGACATATGGTCCTTTTTCGAGTGGCTAGTGACCTCATTTTCACTCTCGCAGTCAGAAGTGAGAACTCCTCTATCATTTCCAATCAAAACGTCTTCCTCTCCCACCACACATAACTTTTTCTACGGACATCGAAACTACCAGAGGATGGGTAGTATCTACTGTGATAGGCTGAGAACATAATATTCCTCCATTGGTTACATTAGCCGCACATCCGTGATTCGGGGCTTTGTAAGCGCTCAATAAAAAAAACAAGTAAAAACTTTTGGCACCAGAAAAGGTGAAAATTCCTACACCTTTATTTTTATAGAAACAACTTCCTCATAACTGAGTGTGTACTTAGAAGAGCCGTGCTCCTTGAAAGAATTCGTGACTTCAGCCGAGAGAAGGCTGTCTATGCGATTGACTTTCCCATTAATCCTTTTCTAAGCAGGGCAATCAAGACCATTATTCTGAGATAAGCTCTTTCTTCTGGAAAGGCTCTGCTAAGAGTTTCAATGCTCTGCCGTCAAGAATGGGCTATGGAAATAACGCACCTGGCGAACCAATCTGCTGAAAAGATCTTTAAAGCGAGGTGGAAACATTATTAATCTCACCCTCTCTCCTACGCTGTCTTTGGATATTCTACTCGGGCGGGATGAATCTCGTCCCCACAAGGGTCACGATCAAGCAGGCGTTGAATATAGCATTAGACTAACAGATGCGACGTGAAATCATCACCATTTCTCCCGGACTTCAAGTTCGTCGCTCTAGAATATTTACAGTCGAAATTGAATTCCTCATCTAATAATTGAGAAATTCAGTTGGGTAAAATGGCTGATGTGACTAGGAAGGAATTGAAGGTAATCGAAAATGTATTTGCCATCCTCGGTGGCGGCGGAGTCAATTCCTCAACTGCCAATCCGGCGGTCGCGGGTTCAAGCTCCTCCCGGGGGAGTTTTTCATTCCCCCAAGGCATGGTTGTATGTGTTCGTCTGCTGTTACACGTTGTATTCCCCGGTTCAGGAGGCTGCTTTCCGAGGAAATCATAAATTAATAAAAAATAAAAATAACGATGACATATAATTAGGCAAAGTTCTATGCTGAAAAAGACTTGGCATAAATACATGAAGAGCAGCTTAATTCGATAACATAACTAAATAACGATTAATTAGTATTTGTTGCTCCAAACTATGTATTGAAACTTGAGAAGTGTGGCATGTATGGCGGCTTTGAAGGGTTAGGTCCTGAAGTCGAAACTTGGGCCCCTATTTTTTATAACTCTTTAAGGACACTTTGAGTTAGTGAAGACAGAAGACACGCTATAGTTCATGCATTCATGGAATCAGGAAGTTTGTCATGAAAAATTATTGCAATTAATTTTCAATTTACTTTTTGAAATTGGCAGCGTATGTTTTAACTTCTAACGGAAAAAATAGTATATAGCGTCATTTCACCCAATTAAGCTTGCGTCATTCTTGCCCGAAGTGGGATCAGAAATCAAGACCTTACCTAGTAAGCCTGTAACCTAAGTAAATCCTAGTGAACCTCGCGTCGAAGTCCATTTTAAAACATGAACGATATCCTTAGAAAACATCTCAATTTTCTTTTTGCCCTGGATTCATAATGAAAGGGAAACAACGGGAGGCGTCTTGTTCTGTGACTTTATTGGAGTAGGCTCGTGTTAAGCAACTTCCGGCCTGATTCACTTTTATAGCCAAAACGATTGGTTAAAGAATTTAAATGGGAAGATTTAATAGATAAACCAATTATAAATGTTCTGTGGTGCATGATAGACCAGCTAATGAAATGCGATAACGATCTGAGAAAAGGGGTGGTTACGGAAAAGCTAGTTAGTTTACATTTGAATCGAGATAAAAATTTGCATATCAGCAGCGGAATGGGGATGATCAAAATAGATGATTACTATCTTCGGTACATTCGCTATAGAGATAGGTACTCGTGGCTTCGATTTCTTAATAATGATAATGTAACGAATGCTTCGCGCTTCGTGCACAGATGGCGGTAGAACGACTGTTGCCTTGGGAAAGTAAAGCATATCAGTGAATTCTGCAATAGCTTTCATGGAGTTTTCTGTCAAATTAAGACTTGAATGAGTTAATTACTGATTGAAGAATTGATCTACTTTTCTTACCATTCCCTAATGATTGCATCAGCAATGAGAATTGAAGGGAAGTGCAAGGCCTTGACTGTATTCCAATGCTCACTGCACACTTGAATGACTCAAAAACATCGGAAAAAAAGATTTCCCAATTATTGAAGCTTCAATTATGAGCCCTTCAAGAATACGAAATGGATTTCCCATAACAAAAAAACCTTGAATCTTAGGAGAGCCCGCAGATGACCATGCTCTAATTGTATCGAAGCGGAATACCTGAATTATGATGAGACTGCGAAATGTGTTTCGCATTTTTGAATGAAATATAGTTCTCATGGGAGGATTCTGTATGTGTGCAGGAAGATCGTTGTAACCCATATGTCGTAATCCTCAAATGGAGTCTGTTATTTAATGGCGGCGAGCAAAAAGTTCATCCTCATTCTTGCATTGTTTGGGAAGGAGTGAGGTAATAAAAAAAGGGGTTATTCCGGATTCTGAGATGAAAAAAGTGCAGTGCATATTTTTTTTTAGATTGGATGAAATTCTATCTCCAATGCTGTTATTGTTTCCATGATGACCGTGTAAACAAATGGTCTGCGGGAGACGGTTTCATCTTAATGGGAAAAGGTGTTGGGGGAGCGGCTGCCGGATGCTCGCAAGTTTTGTTTCCCAAGGTTGGGAAACAAGGCAGTCTGTTCCGAGTTTACGAATCCATCCACTCGGACGCATATTTCTGGCTCCCTCTTCCCAATCGGAAATATAATCGCATAATGAAGGGAGATCTCTGGGGAATTAGGAAACTTGAGATTGTAGTATGTTTTCTTAAAGAGGTCCTGCGAAGTGAGGCAATCTGTAGGTTCGCACCGGCGACTGATTCGTTTCTTGTGTCTGACGATAGAGAATTTGCATGTTTTGCCGTTTGTGGTAGATTTATGATGGCCGCTTATCAGGAAGTGAGAATTTTGATTCGTTTGATGCAATTATCTATCATAAATATTTCCACAGGGCAGGAAGACACAAGTTATCGTATTTGTTTGTTACACTTAATTGCTGAGATTTTCTGCAAAGAGGATGAAAGTATTAACCTTTTGATCTTTTATATCTTTTTAGGATCAGCACTCGCTCTAATTGAAATGAAATGCAATTGCTAGATAAACGCAATAAAAAAATTAAAGTACACATGCAGTGGAAATCTTTCTTGAGCTCTCTCTCTCAGGGCCGATGTATTTGCATCTTCGGTAGATATCGAAGGTGCAAATATATCGATAGAGATATCGAATAGGCAACGAATCGAGATATCTATCGACCTTGCTCTCTCTCTCTCCTTGTTCTACTCGAGATGGGTGAACTTAGAACCAGGCGACATATTCTTGTCAACGAATATGCCTGTGTTAGCGTTGAATGGAGTATTTGACAGTTAAACTAGCTTTGACATATGCAAAACTAAGGCGATTGATCAGGGTAATAGCATTCAGATAGCTGTTATGGAAGGTGAAATGTTGCGTCAAGTCCGAAGTAGGGGAGAAAAGAATTGGCATCTTAGGTAAGATGAATATCGCTAGGTAATTCACGGAACTGGAAGGAGAAATTGCATAATGAAAGAAAGGCTTAGGATAGAAAATATTACTTAAAAGCCTACCTTTGTCGATAGGATAGAAATGTAAAAATGACCAAGTGTAGGTGTACTATTTCAGCTTAGGCGTTAAGGCATCAAGGTTACTGGAGAAGAACCAGCATAAAGGAGAAGGTTGAGATTTAAAACCATTGCCTGGCAAATTATTCATGCGTGAACGTGATCAATGTCTCTACCAGGAAGGTTATTAGGATTAAATGGAACTCAACAGCATGCATCAAACGAGGAATAAACGTGACAGGTGAATATGAATGCAAAGATTAGTTGAGGAGAAAGAAATAAGAAAAAGAGTGCCTTGTATTTTGTCCGACAGGAAAAAAATACAATGTTTTCATGTAGCCGGCCTCGGTGGTGGCGGAGTAACGTTCTCGCCTACCAATCCAAAGGTCGCGGGTTCGAATCCAGCCTGGGTAGGTAATTTACAACTCCCAGGGCATGGTTGTGTGTGTTGTCGAAATATAATAAATAGGTAGTAATTGACGAAAGCTGTTGCCTATAGAGAAATTATTATTACCTGAACAGGAGAGGAATATCGTTTGGGCAAGAATCTATCCTGGGATCTGTGTATTTTGCGATTGTACTCTAGGATTCGCTAGTTTTTTCCAAGGCAGCTTTCATCTCTTTGAGTGCCCAATGTGCTCAATGATGCACATTAGTGCATCAAACTATTTGCTACAGGTAGACTAGCCGCATTTCATGGATGGAGTTCTCCGTGGAAGTTTTGATAAATATTTTTATATGCCTGTTTTCCTGATTCTACATGGAATGTGGAATCCAAAATCCGCATCGTAAACTTGAATTCAGTGCCTACCGATTATTTATCGATGCCATTTTATTTCACGGCTCCACCACAAGCGGTAATATCGGAGATACTGAGATTGAATTTAGTTAGTAATGAGTTCGGATTTTTTAAGGCTATTCCTTGCACCATAAGCTATTATAGTAGATTTTACAACCATTGTCTCACCATCTCCATTAGAGTTCATTTTTCGTCATCTAATTACTTTCGCAATAGTATGAAAGTCCATGTTGTAAATTATTTATGGTTATTTTTTACAGTAACCAGCAGCATAATGATCCTACAAAAACTTATAGATCACCAACTCTCTCGATATATGCCAGCATCCCAGGATAATGAAAAAGTTTTTTTAAAAGAATAAATTATACAGTCGAATTTTGTCATATATGATTACCCGCTGACGGGAAATAATGGACAGGAGGACAATATGGCCTACTAAAGTGGTTCGACCCTGCGTTTCCTTATCTCTGTTGTGGGAAACAATTATTTTTCTCTGTTGTGTTGTTTCTCTGTTGTGTTGTTTCTCTGTTGTGTTGTCTCTCTCTTGTGTTGTCTCTGTTGTGGGGAATTCCCTTAATGAACATCGTTGAAGTGAATAAAAATGTTGATGTCATCACAGGGCACGAGATATTAAAAAATGGGTTACTTTTATTTTAGCTTTGATGATAAGCTAGCTATTACCATTCAAACACTCTAAAGGGCTCCCACTTCGATTATTCGGTCACAAGCGAATTGCTGTTTGTTGATGCTTCCCACAACCCGTGCGGTCACGTGACATGTGCTTTTGTTTTTCTACCACCGCAGAAACGGAGATATGCAGCGAAAGAAAGATTTGAAAAAAATTGGATTTCTTAACTATAAAACCGTGGCTGCTGTTTGTAGTGTAAATAAATCTTTCTTTACAATTTACTTAGGTATGAATGTTGTAGAACTTGGTGATACTTGCCAGCGAGGATTTGGAGGTCAGAGGCTGGCGCGCTTCTGCGCGCCGAGGTACCTAAGGTCTCCCGCGGGGGGAGCTTTCAGTGTTCCTAGCCTCTACCAACCTCACATGTTTTCCTATCCCTTACGTCACGTTCTGCGTAGGTAGGGGCAAAAGAGTTCTGCGGCATCCACGTTTCGAATGCCAACGCTTTGCAAATGTACTAGTTGGAGCCGGCAAATAATTAACAAAAGCAAGACACGGCAACATTTTAAAACACCTCCAGAAAAAAAATCACTTTTGGAAACTCACTTTACTCTTATAGTCCTGTTATTTTCTTGTTAATGTTAAAGACCAAGAAAATAATATTGTGCGTATATTTAACTCCATATCGATAAAAAAACATCGTATTAACTTATGATAGCGTTCAATGAAACTACCTTATTTCATTAATGGACCAAGAATGACAAATGAAAATAATGGGTTCGTAGTGACCTATCGGTGGGAGGAAAAACATTTCCGCGGTTCTAGGATTAATACTAGAGTGATTCATAACTTAGCAGCGTTTTTTGGCTGGGAAAAAAGATTTTATTTGAGACGAAAGGCATACAGAATTTAATCACTAATGTATTCTCCTTCTCTATCTTTCTTCCAACGCTGGGGTAGTTTCTCCATTCCATGTCTGAAGAAATCGGAGGTTTGAAGTCGAAGAAGTAATCAAGTCAAATTTCTAAAGCCGAAAAACGTTCCGAACTTTTACATCAACCACTACATCGATTTTTACATTTATTATACTCTCTTCTTTCATATATTTTGCTGTTAGTATTTCTCATATTCATTGAGCGACGCTCCAGTCGCAGCTCAACATTCATCGACATGTGCGATCGACAAGTCTCACTTTTAAGCCCTTAGGCGAACACCTTTTGTAATGGTATTTATTAAATGAATGGTATTTATTTATGAAGTTAATGCCAAACGGAAAATGGTAGTATTTCATTCATATGACTTTAAGCATGTACGAAGTAATGTAAAGTATTAATTAAAAAAAAAAATGTGTTATGCAGTCCTTGACACCAGAATTCTTAAAGCTAATTTAGACGCCTCATTGCGATTATTTCGACCTTTAACGTTGAAATGCCCCATAACTTAGTTTTGGTACTCTTGCAATGGGACTAGTGAGCCATTTATGTTAATTTTAGGGCAAAGCCTGGAAACCACTTTAATACCGTGAGGCAGGTCGTGGTTTACTATGCAGAGAAAGGATTTTCATGTCTGTTTTTTCTCTTTCGTGTAAAGATTCTTTTGCGGTTTTCCAATTTAAAAAATGGAGAATGGAAATGTCTCGTCTAAGAAAAAATTGGCGAGAAGTTGTTGAGGTGTTATAATAAAGTGCTTTCCCGACTGGCTTTACTCATGCCGTTCAAGAAGGAAATAACTTATCTGCACGATGCACTCGTTGTGAGGAAACAATTTTATGAGGTAGTTCTTACTGGTGAACTATCTCAGAAAAATAAGTATTGAATAGTCGATCAGGAAGTAAACTATCCTTTCATTATCCCATTACTCGCGATTGTTTCATTTGAAATGAAATAGGCTTCGAGAAAATTGATCTTCAAGTAATCGGTCCTTCGTTCTAAATGCCGCGCATAAATTAGCGATATTGTTGGGTAAAATCTCTGAGAGCGAGTTGTCATCGGTTCGAGTCAGATGAATTTTGGGAAGTGAGTTAAGGCTCCGTACCAGCATAGCATTCAGCTTGAATTTTAATTATAGTGAAAATAGAATGTCTTCATTTACATTTGCTTCTCTAAATAATTTATTTACTCAAAGAGAAATCTACACTTTCCTTCTATGCGTCTTAATTTCGGAGACACTGAATCTAACCCATGTATTAGCGCCGATGGAATTCTTTGGTTGTTATTGTTTTTCCACAGCTGAAATTATTTTAGCACTCTCAATAGCAACCAATGATCCATGAATGCCATTCGTGAGAAGGTATTCAGGCCCACAGCGCAAAAGGGTCGCAGGAGGCAGAGATCTTTTCCAATGGAATCCCAAGCCGTAATTGGGTGTTAGATGCATGGAGATAACCAACCATCCCCATATAACTTACCAATCACACAGCGCAGGACGTTGTACATTAAATTTGTTAGGACAAGACTTTAAGTCCCTTTATGTCATTAATCACACTAATAAGTCGCCAGTATGATGTCCGCAATACTGCTACATTTATGTGAGATTAACGCAAATACTACTTGAGGAGTGAGAAAAATTTAGCACTAAAACAAACCGGTCTAAATTATAATGGTTTAGGAAATCTATACCGGGACTTTTGCAATAGTCAAACAAAGCAATAGCAAATTATCCATGTTATTTAAATTTCTGTTGAAATGTATTCAAATTTAGGTCGAAATGTATAAAATTTTTTACATTGCATATGACATTATATGTTATATAATTTGTCTTTTGGCTTCTAACTGTCGTATGTCTACGCGGTGACAGAATTAAAACCTTGACCGATCCCATCAGTTCATCTTTAATACATGGAACTGACTGAGAGAAAAAGTTGCATAAAACAAATCAATATACCAATGACTGAGAGGTATAGGAAAATGTTTCCCCATTAATATCTCCTCTTTCGACAATGTTCAGCAATATTTCCAGGTAGCGACCAACCAAATATCTACCGAAGTTGGTAAAATACCAATTATGATGATAGCGATGAATTTAATCGCCGTCAGAAGCAAACGAGTTTATTACCCCATCATCCTCAGGCGAGAGGGAGAGAGAAGCAAGTAAGGGTTGTAAAAAAAGAATTACCGAACCGCTTGCCCGATGGAAATAACTTTCTCTTCTAATTCCTACTGACTCTTTAGGCCCCTTTTGTTCTGCCGCTTGGCACAAGGCGTCACCGCTGTCTTCATTTATTTGGCGTATTTCCCACACAGGAGTGTTTTCCGCTGTATTTCCTTGCAGTGGACGCAAAATGAATCGCTGGGGATTTGCCAACTTTAAGTCGATTGCTATATTTCCCACCGAGGAATCTGAGTCCGTTATTATTTTTTTTAGCTCACAGTGGGGCAAGGGGTGAGAGTAAATATCATGTCGGGAGCCACCGATGGCGATTCTCTGTGGCGAGGGTTGACATATTTCGGTTTTAAGTCTTCATTCCCTAGCACAACATGAATGCAGTGAATCTCCCTAACGAAGGGGGATCCGTAGTTTGAAGGCCAAACAATGAAATTGGATTACTCTGAAGATGAGAATGCTTCTTCCGGCAATCATACGAGTTGAGAAATAATTGCATATAGTCACGGTCTGTGTTCGAGGAAAAATTGAGACATAATACCCTAGTTTAATGGATGAGAATGGACGCGCAGGCAGTCTTCGGTGAGCTGTTTGGAGCTTCTCGGTAATAGTGCAATCCATTGTGCCTCGGGGAGAATAGTGGCCAATTAAGAGCACTCCAGAGTTATCACAATACCCTCTTACAAGAATTTATTTCCATGGAAAAAGAAATTTGACATCTACCAGGTATCAGTCGTAGAGTTTCTCAAGTGAGGAAATGCGTAATCGTAAGTATGCTTTATAGTTTTGGATCCCATTTTTCAGGTGTGGGATCCAATTCTTTAAGCCACTGCGGAAGCCTTCGCTCCAACTATACTTAGTTTTTTTCTGCGGTCAATTCACGGAGTTGTATTATTAAGAACTTAGAGACTTTTGTATCGAAATTTGCGTATCACTCAAGTTTTGAGAACAACACGGAGTATTTTATTTGAGCAACATGTTCACATTTACTTTATTTAGTTTACCTTCACCGTCTCGTGTTAATTATTGGACCTTTTAGTTAAATATTCGATGTTTTGATTTTCGCACTATTTTTATAATTTTTGTTGGATTGAAAAATGTTGGCGAGGAAATGAAAATTTACGACAGTAATCGGGGCATAGTGTGATACTTTTGCTCATATCTCCTGCCCTGTTGTGCTGCCTTTCTCACAAAACTGATAGAACCCGTAATGGCTATTAAAAGTTGGGAAAATAATAAGTTTGCAAAAATGTTGCTGAAATGAGTTAGATTTTGACAATAGGCAGGCTATAATTTGTTTCATTTATAATGATGCGATTGTCGACCTAACCTCAGGTAATGAGATACCTATAATTCTTCAGCACTTAATTCATGTATGGTTTAGTGTCCATAAAAGACTTGGAGATTTGTCACTTCATGCAACAAATCTTTTTTAATTGTCTTCATACTGCGTCCTCGTCAATCGGTTGCGTGATTCACATCAGCGTAACTTCTTGTTGGTACCTCAACGCCCGCTGCCAAGAGAGTCTGAAAGAAGCTCTAATATTGTACATCGCCAGCTTTCCTCCTCACGTTTCTTTCTCATAACCCGTTGGGAAAGGCCAATCTTGAGTCGGTAGCCGGGGAAGGTGTCGGGAGGAGGGCCATTCACAAGAAATTTGGTAAATTATGCGATGTTTTCTTGAGGGTGCGAACGGGAAGTGGAATCACTTGCTACGCTGCTGGTAATGAGGTCTTTTCACAACTTGGTCTGCTACCCCAGCCGGAGGGAGCCAAAGCTGGCTCGTATGAGTGGGCCAACTCTCGCGAATCTTCCTTAATGGAAATTCATTGGGCTTTGGCTTTATGATATTTTGCCCTCTGGTTTCGCTTTGCGTTTTCCTCGTTGGATATTTTAATCATAGAGTTGAAGTGATCAACAGAGACTCGGAGACTACACGCTAGGTTGGTTAAGAAATTCAGAACAGGTGTGTTTGAGTGTGGCACAGAAAATATCATTTTGACGCCGCACTGCATCCGTAGGTACGACAGGAAAGATAAAATAAGATAAATACATTGCCGGTACACAAAAGATACGTACAAATATTCGTTCTTCCCACGAAGTATAAGTGTCCATAGTAAAAAATGAGGTCCACTGAAAACTCTGATGAAATACACTTCAACTTTTCACCTCCCTATATCATTCTCCTTTACACCTTTACGCGGCTAGTGTCCTAACACCCCCTGCCACACGCCAATGCGGCGTTTCGCAGGGTAGTATGTAAATGTAGACAAGTGGTTATGTGACCGTTTTCCTGAATTCACCTTATGGCTCCAGTTAATTTGTGTGTCTTGGTCGTATCTTGTACTCTTCTTAAGGGCTAATATTTCTTTTTAGGATGTCCTTTTGACGGAAATTCTATTAGGAACAGAAAACCGCAGTTTCAGTATTGTTAAAGAGTCCGGTGGTTTTTCTGCTTTTTTCTCATCAATAATGTGACTTTGGTATGATAGGTCGAGAGTACCTACATCTCGGAATGAAGGAAAATCGTTCAGTGGATATTCGGCATGGTATTATAAATATATTTTAAAATATATTTTTGTCTTCCGTTGAAAATAAGTATAAATATTAATGTCCACATATTTTGAAATTCGGAACCTCTGTGATAACCAATTGATAACATTATTGTTTGAGAATAATTTTTGCGGAATATGTTCTCCTTGATGTAGTGGAAGGCAGCACATGCAACTTATTAACTCTGGTTTCGACGAGAATATTCTCACATCATTCATTTAGAGATCGTAATAGCAAATCAACCATTATTGCCAGCTTATTCCAGGATATAAATGATTAACCTTAAACTGGCGCTACCAGCTTCAGAGAAATTGCACTTTTTACAATTTTACAGAAAGCTGTTAACGTTTCAATTATACGGAATGGGTTTTTATCGGAAAAGCTGCATTTTAACATAGGGTAAAGAATATTTGTATATGTGTTTACTGGATATTTTCTCTGCCCTAGGGTAAAAGCTAAAATATGTATAAAACTTATTCTGTAACAATGGCGTTTGCTTCATTGTAGGTAATGGTCATTATTTAACTGTTTCAAAAGTAATTTATAGGGCATAAGATAACCTATAAAATATGGAATCACTTCATGATTGCTTAATTTTATTATCTACTTATTAGGTACTTAGTATCTCCATTTTCATCCTCGGTGATCATTGTGAATCTTTGTCATCCCAAACTTTAATTACATTCTGTTGATAGAGTTTAAGCTATTAGCTACGTGGAAAATAATTCGTTGCTGCTGGTTTTATCATTATGTAATTGTTGTACGATTATTCTGGTCCACTTTCCTGGCAGTCACTTAATTACTTTGCATATTAGTAGTTTGCGGCATTCTTCCACGTTAATATTAAAGTCATAAACAAGTTTTGGTGGTTATGTTAATTTGTATTCAATCTGAAAACTTGAGTTTGACTAGGTTTTCTCTTAAATAGACTTGATACTTGCCTTTGTTCCGCCCACGGCGTTGAATTTTCACTTCAACTTGATCTCATCCCAAAGAGAGAACCTCTCAACAGAATAAATGCGCAATAAAACCTGGCGGCAGATCAAGCGAATTGATATTAAAACCTTAATATGGAGAATATCGATTAACAACACCTTTTTCCTCATGCGAAACTTCTTTCTTTACTTTTTTCTTGTAATGGCTTTGCTAGATTAAGGAATTAATTGTTAGTAATGAAACATGCTTTCTCCATACTTCCTTTATTCTCATCTCTTTCTCTTGTGAAAGATACTTCATGTTTCGTTGCGTGTATTACGCGATGAATCTTTCGTCAAAAATATTAATTAAATATATATTAGCTTCAATAGCTCTCCTATTCATGTAATTTAAAATATCAGTTCCAAGCAAGCCGACAACACTAACCCTTTTTTCTCACCATAATTTCCTCAGAGATCCTTAATAGAGCTCGCACTTTTTCTTTCTACTCCTGTGCAAGCTCTTACGGCAACCTCAGATTCGAATTCCATGCTACTGTATACAGCATGCGTTAACACGACCCTTAAAACTCTCACTAATTTTTTAACACCTCATTCACTCTGCAGAAAACAGAGCGACGCGTGCAAAAATAGCAATATTTTTATTCTTTTGATCTACAAGGAGTATCTAACTCATATTGCAGCAGGGATTGAAGCCAGAATCTTACGGTGAATGGTGACGATCACATCAGTGCACAGTGGTCGGAATTAGGAAAAAGCTGGTTATATGCTCAGAGTTGTTTTTTTTTGAGATATAGGTAATCTTGAAACTTCCCATTGACACTCCTCAATTGTTGATTGATGCACCTGGAATGGCACGTCATTTGTCATGTTTGCCACCCGCTATGTGGGAGGATTTTTATGGAATAAAAACAATATGATATATTTACATGGTATTTTTCCTTTGCTATGCTGTAGTTTCAGAGAAATTGTTTTCTATTTACGTACCATGACGTCACAAAATGGTGGACGCTTTAGTTTGACGAAATTTTACATTGAGTAGTAAATATGAATGGGTTTTGGCGGAAATCCGTGAAACGACTTATATCATAGCATAATTTAAAAACTTTTAACACTAGAACCGCCGGACACAAACAACTACCTAAAACCGCCACCGCGGTCATTTTGGCCGCTGCAAAGTTTCTGCTCAGGCTTGATGCTTGATTGAATAATAAAAGTACATGGAAATGTTAATGACCAGTAGTTGTCTTTATTGAGGATTTATGTTACGTTTACCTCACTAATTGTAAAAATAATGACTTTGTTTAACCCATTGTAACATTTACGTTCCACTGAAAAAATAGCAAAAAAACGTTGAGCTTACATAACTGGTGCTTGTAGTGGTTTACATGTTCGATATAAAAAGGAAAAATGTAAATGATATTTTTAAATGATAATTAGTTTACATTTGTTTAAATTATATTATTAATTACACCATTTTATTATTTATCTTGGAGAACACCGTACACATTTAGGTGTAACCAGGGGCGGATTAAGGGGGGGGGGCGGGGGTGAGGGGCGGCCGCACCCCCCGTAATTCCCGGGAAAATAGAAAAGATGGTAATCTTTAAGGTGATTCACCCAAGCAAGTTTTTATTTCACCAGCTCATTACACAATGTTTAAAGATAATTGGAAAATATCTAAAAGCCAGTTGTATAAACAGACACAGTATCCTAGATGTTCGCAATTATACTTTAGTTGGCCTTTTGATGAACAGTGTTGTGAAAGCTTTGGTGCTGTAACGGAATAGTTATAAGCTATTATACTATGTATGCAGACCTATATACACCTATTTAATATGTATGCAGAGAACAGTGCCGCGAGTTTGGGCAGTTGAGCCGTAGTGCGTCTGCGAGAGGGGAATACAGTCTCCACGTCCTCCTTCAACATTGCCTACTATGCGACACCCTCCGCTCTCGTGCTCGTCGCGACATGTCAGTTGCCCGGCTCTCGCTAGTGTATTGTTTCAGATGTAGTGAGTGACAAGTTCAAGAGTTCTTCACATGTTTATGACCCTGCGTCCTTTTTCCTTTATTCTGTGATATACCTGACGTGAAGATCAACCTTTCTGCCAGAGATGGTAAGTTCAGTCGGTTAATTACAAAGACATAACTTATTTGCGCTTTCTCGCGCTCGCCATTAGGGTCGGACGGCCGGCTTCAAGCTCGGGCCCACATTAGCCTCCATTGCTATTTATCTGCTTTTTGATCAAGGAATTGAACACCCACCTATTTACTGGACTTTCATTTTCATTGCGTTATCATAGAAATGCTGTCAGAGGTCCATCCACCGTAGTTTTGTCCCCTCTCCTTTCGATAGCGGTAAAATTGAGGACTCTCTATGCAAAATAATTTTCAAGTATTACGCTACAGGGTGAGAAAAAGATATGCTTATAATGTTTTTTGCAACTTGTCGCAGAAGGAATATCTAAGGTTTACTTATGTTTACAGGCGTCTTCTTCTAGTAGGCCTGGTACTAAGCGGAAAACTAATAGTGCCTCTGCGGACCTTCGAAGATTTTTCTCTCGCGTCCAAAAACAAAAGACGCTAGAAGCAGCAGGAGTAAATGCATAATGTGTTAACACCATGCCTTCATGATGCACAACTGACAATGAGACTCAAGCTGAGTCCATGGTCCTTTTACAATCCCCTCCTCTTAGCCACGAAAAATCGACTGAAGCTTCAATTTCTTCACTTCCTTTGGCTAAAAATTTCAACTGTGACGTAGTTCTCTTCATTGTAACAGAAAAGGAAATACCTGATGATAGGAAAAAAGCAGAACTTTTGGAAGGCCCTTGGACATCCACAAGCGACTACAAGTATCCCTTTTCAACTCATAGGAAGGGAACCGCGGAAGAGCGTCCTTACGTGAGGATAGAACATCTTGAAAAGTACCCTTGGCTTGTGGTTTCTTCCTCAATGAATGGACTTTTTTGTAGATATTGCCCTTTTTTCCCAATCAACGGCAGCTTGCGGTACAAATTTGCAGTTAAAATCCCTCATTACAGAGCCGTTAAAGTTTTCAAAACTTCTAGGGAAACTAGATGATCTGGAAAACCACCAACACACAGTCTATCACAAAGGTGCAGTGCCCAGTTTGCCCTGAATTTTCTGGAAAATACAAAAAACCTGAAAATCAAAACACAAGCCAATTGGACGGCTATATAAGGGAGAAAATCAAGGAAAATAGAGAAAATCTGAAGCTGATACTTAAAAATGTGATTTTTCTTGGCCGTCAGAACATACCATTCAGAGGTCATCGGGACGACGCGACGGTGCATTATCATTGGAAGAGCCCTTGACGAATGACGGTAACTTCCGAGCATTACTGCGTTTTCGTTGCTTGGTATTATAAAAAATTATAAAAATATGAAAGGAAAATAGTATTTTCTGAATATGTACTTATCTTTTTATTTCATTCCAACCAATTTTCATTTTGTACGACATTAAAGACGATTTCTTTCAAGGAGTTCGAAATCCTTGTGTAGGCTGCCGCGGGTTGATGGATGGGAAGATACAGGTCTTCCGCGTTTTGCACCGCGTTGTCTATGTTTCCTCGGACGACAGTTTCGTAGGCGTTGCAGTCGGCTTCTTCTGGTCGGTGAAATGAAGGTGCACCTATTTGTCGTCTTATATATCTCAAGCGTTAGACCTGACTCCAACGGGTGAGATATATAATACGACAAATGGCTGCACCTTCACTCCACCGACCTGAAGAAGCCGACTGAAACGCCGCCGAAACTGTCGTCCGAGGAAACATGGACCAACACGGTGTAAAACCCGGAAGACACCTCACTTCTTCACAAGAATGACATTCTTTACATCGTTTTTTTACGTTTTTCAAATGTGATTAGATAGATTTACTCAATAATTTATCACATCTCTTATATATAATATAGCCACACCAAAACTACGTTCCTTCATTTCTTTTAATATTATCGGGAAGTCCACCCGTACCTTTATTTAGTTGAGATGTATTGCATACCCCCCAGGCGCCGCGGGAAGTAGTGAACCGCCCCCCCCCAAAACAACGACCTTAATCCGCCCCTGGGTGTAACAGCTTTGCTATGTTTGCCGCATACGAGCTTCTTGCACCGTTTACAAAGCTGTTTAGTTTTATTTTTACATTTTTTTAAATGACACTGCCTGCGTTTCTGTAATTCCTTCACTTCTGAATTTTCTTCGAAATCACTATTAGGGACCTGAGTACTTGGACGAGATGCTATGTAAACTGATCTTAGCTCATCTGTAAGCTAAAGAAGGAAGTTTCTTCTTGAAACGCTCTCTTTGGTAACTTCTTTATAGAGAATCCACGCGTTTTTGCCACATAGATCCAGAATATTTTGAAAAATATGTAATGGCCAGCGTCATGTAACAGATCTTGTTGAGTATTTTCGTGCCATACACGTATAGTTCACTACATCAACACCTCATTTTCTTCTGTTGTAAAACTTTACTGACTCGGGGAGTTTCTTCTCTCCTGGCAATGTCAATGAAAGGGTGAAGAGTACTCAGAACCAATTCACTTTTTTTTTTTAACTTTCCCCTAATAGACTGTCAAATTCATAAAATCCTTCTTAAGAAGTTTTGTGCCATGCAACTGAAAATTTGAATTGTTGGCGGCTTCTGGCATTTCTCGTCGTACTCCGTTCATTGTCCCAACAAGACTTGTGCCTGCATCCTTTAATCTTTGGGCTAGTGGACGGATGTGAAAAAGTTGTCAGCGGTAATGTTCCGCCCCATTTTCAAGAACGGCTCAGCCAGCTTCATCGCCTCATGCTCTGACAAAGAAGTATCATCAGGGCCCGTATCATCTTTACCTAGGCAAACCATTTCAAAGGTACTTCGACTCAACATCTGCGAGAAGCCAAAATTTTAACCCAAACTTATCCGTCCAGCAAGATGCCAACGAAGACGTCCAGCAAGATGTCCACGAAGACGTCCTCGGAATCTTCTTCCTCTTCCTTGTGCCGTTGGTGTAACCTAATCTCCGCCAGACTGGTAACGACGAACCAAATTAGTATTCGGTGCTTGCTGCTGATGAAATTTATCTAGTCCTCGTTCTGAATAAGGTGCTGCAACTAAATCAAAACAACGATGAGTTACTTATGACTTGTAAATAAAATGACTGGAAATGAGTAAATGATTGCATACCGTGAGTAACAGCTTCTTGATCACTGGAAACATCTTCATCTTCTGATGTTAGGTCACCGTGATATGGAACAAAGTTTTCATTGCTCTCGCTTTTATCCGAGTGTGTATCCTCTTCAGATGCGTTCTCCGGCAAATCATTTAGCATTTGAATGATCTTGCCGGCCGTTAACCCTCGTCTACCAACCGACATTACTGGAGTGGTTGCCGTTTTAACGCAAGACGATAGTGGTAAACAGTAGCTCTGACTACTGTTCATAATAGGTATTTCCTTTCAGAGGACCCTCGCCGGGTTGGGAATGAAGCTCATGAGATGCACGTTGGCGCTAGTCGACGCCGCATTTACAGCATCGAATAACCACTTTGTGCGCGGCTTCATTATGATGACATATTCTGCTACAGTGTATAAATAAAAATTAACGTCCAAAGAATCCTTTTGAGAATGAGTGTATACCTAAATTATCCTCCTCTCTTATATTATATTCCTCTCTTTCCTCTTCATGTTTCTTCTCGTTCCCTACGCAATAACTCACTTCTTGACATTCCCAAATTCAGACTTTCAATGTCCCAGCGCCCCTATTCTACCGTATCCCGAAAACTTTCAACTCCCTAGCCTCGCAGTTACCCTCCCTTGACCTCTTCTCCACACCCTCCGTTTTCAAATCAGTCCTCAAAAATGTTTTTTTTGCCGAGTTGACTCCCTCTATCCCATCTCCTTGTCCATAAATCCCAATGCAAAGCTTTCTCTCCTACGTATTTTTCTATTTATCTGTTATGTTTTACATTTTTTAGGGTATATTTTGTTAAAATTTCTATTTATTTGTTTGCTTGTCGACCAATGTAAGAAGCCTTTGTGCCGTTTTTGGAGACTTTGAAATAAATAGGTAAATATCCACAACAGTGAAGATGATAGCCAGAGAGGAGTCAGCTCTACCATAAATTACTTTGTGTGAGATGGAAAAGTCTTATTTTCAGGAATAAATATCTATTTTGTTTTTGTTTATACTTCTTCAAATGTATTTCCTCATTAAAAATAAGCCGTGTTTAATATTTTGAAGGCGAAATCATCGAGAAATAAACTCAAATTTGCAAGGTGTGCGTGCTCTTACTTACCCAAGACCAGAAAAAATGTCTGGACCTGGTACATAGAACACGAGAAATTTATATGTCCTGTAAATACTTGTGTTATAGGTTCAAGACCAAGGAAAATAAATGTATTAAAAATTTCGCTACAAAATCGAAAAATATACGCACTTAGCGTTGACATGTATAGGGCCGAAATGCATAGCGGTCATTTTGACCGGTGCGGCGGGGTAAGGAAGAATGAGAAATATTTTTAAAACCCAGAGTCGCTGATGAAAGAAATTTTTTTAGGTAGTTTCCTTTCATGAAATTAGGAAAAGTTGTAAAAAGGCACCTTTTTATTCGAATTTATACTTGATCGGCAAATGTTGAAAGTGTAGATAGAGGTCAAAATTACCGTTGTGTTGTGTTGGTTCTAGTGTTAAAGGTTTATTTTAAGAGAACTTTTAAAAGTTTGCAACACCGGTTAGAAATCTGATTTTTCGATAGCGTGTTGAGGTCCGGTACCGCGAGCCGAGAACAGGAAATACCGCGGCGCGGCTAGATTCGTTTATTGGTCTCCCTAACGCTTCGCATTCGCCTTTTTAAGCTGTGGGCGTTGTATCGGATCTCCACTGTCTATAATGAAGCTGCGTCTATCGTAGTGATGTTGTTGCCCGAAAGAGTGCAGTTAGTATTGAATTCCTGTAGTTTTATTCTTTGTTGGCAGGATTTACGCAGTAAGGACGGTAATGGAATCAGCAGTCCATTTCCACGACGGTTTTTATCAGACCAAAGCAGGTTTCTCTGCTAGAAGTTTTGTGCTAGTTTTATCTACTATTGGCGTAAGTTAGAAAGTATGAAATATTTTGTAATGATGGCCAAGAAATAGTATAGATACTGAATATTTATTTACCAAATCCAATATAAGTAATTATATACTCCGATCAAGAATCCTGTTTTCATTAAGTAGTCGCTATCTAAAATTGTCCTTAGGACCGCGTAAATATTGGAAAGCAACTTCATGAATATTTTTATGCATACAAATAGAATGCCACCAGAATTGTACTCTAATGATAGGAAAAGAACTGAGCAGGTAGCTGCGAACTGATATCAGCATTCAGAAATATATGTATACAATTTCCATTTCAGTCGATCGTTATCACGGGGCACTGATTGGCGAATCCCTTATTTTTAAGGCGTACTTTCACTGTCGTAAACAGCCAAGAGGATTCAACTTTTCACGGATTTACTCGAAGAATTGCTCATTCAGCCTCAGCGATGTTGCACCCAGACCTCACGAGCTGCAATAACGAAGGAACCCGGTCAAATAAGACATCTCTTTGGCTCGTTCCTTTAATGGATAATCTTTGATCGTTTCACGGTCGTATATCATGAGCGACGTGACTACTTAGTTTATTAACCATGAGCCATCAATCGCCATCATATCCACAACCGCCGCCCTTTAGCTGACGCTCAATTATGCGTTATTTGTTCAATGCAGGTGGCTGCCTCATGGGAAAATTGAACTTCGTACGTGGCTTACCTTATAAATTTCAATTATTTCTCTTTTCGCTCCTGAGATACTGGGTTCAGGCAGTCGTTGCATTAGGAGAAGAGCGAGAAAAATGGGACGAACAAAATGATAATGCGTGGAGATTTTCATCGAGTCTGTCGCTTTTTAATCGAACTTTAGGGCTTTAAGAGGTATACGCGGTGAAAATTTGCGAGCGGCATCGGTCGGCAGAGTATTCGATCTACGAAAGAAATGCAAAATTCTAGTTTGAAATAATAATGATTTTCTTGTAGGCCAAAGAAAATCTGTGGTGACTTCGTGTTATTTGATCTTGAACGTACGTTTATTTGGAGTATTGAAGAGTGCTATTTCAAGATAAAGACATGTTTTTACTCATGAAATAATTTTCACTCATTTTTACTCTATTTGCCACGCAAGCCCAGATGATACTTGATGTTACTTTGTATTGAATAGGTTTATATAAAGTTTTATTGGTGTTTTTATTTGATAACTGAAGTTTATGTTGCCGTTTTACTTTATTTTTGCGTAGAAGTTATTACCCGCAAGTAGCATGGCGATATGAAAATAATCGCGGAGAGCTGATGTATATACCAATTTAAGAATGCGACGAGTAAAAAATGGCAGGGGTTTAATATATTACTGTGACATGGAGGAGAGCTTAGAAAAGTATGTTTTTAAAAAAGAGTTATTTGAATTATTTTGGAAAAATAAAAGATAATTTATATCGGGTTTACCAATATTCTGAACTCACGCAAGTGGCAAAATATTATTTTTTTAAATTGGTACAACATATTTTCATTTCTAATCAGGGTTTCTATGGATCTGGAAAACCTGGAATACTTAGAAATGTTGAGAAACACTGAAATGAGCCTGGAAAAGTTATGAAAAATTATAAATTTGACTGGAAATTTGCTTTGCCAATTACAAATTGATTTTTCAATAAGTGAGGAAAACCGTTTTAAACACTGTCTCTTGGTGTGTGAATAGGTGTTTAGTAGCTTACCTAAATGAGGTTGTGGAGCTCTTATTACGTGTTTAGCCATTAGTTATGCCCCTTAGTACGGAGAGAACGAGAAAGGTGAATAGAATGTTTCAAATGCATACAAGGTAGCATTATTTCCGGGTTTCCGTCGGAGTAAAGATTTTGGTTGCTGCCAACGTTTCGACGGAATACTCCTCCATTGTATTCAGAGCAATGATTTGCAGGACATAACATTTGTCTATGCTTATATACCCACTCTAATCGGGTGGGTATTGTTGTCTCCTTTTTTCCGTTATTTTTCGAATTAACAGTTTCCATTCCCTGCTTAGGTTGTACCAAGAATCCCGATTTAAGGAATAATTTCCAAACTTATTTCAACTGGTTCTCAGTAGACGCTCCCAATACCCTTTGGCTTTGGAGACTAGTTAAGTGTCATCAAAGGAGATGAGTCATCTGATAGGCTATATTCAGCCAAGGTAGATTTCTTCGGGTGGAAACCCGAGAACAATTTATGTATAACATTCGCCGAGAAAGGACAAATTCTTATACATATTAGCATTATTTCGTTTGGTAGCCAGTGCAGATGACACTCGGAGCAGACAAGCGGCTGGTAATCCATCACCGACTTGGGTGACGAGGTCACCCCTTACTGTGTTTGAATTTCCCTAATCTTGGATGAGACATAAGAATGATATGCCATCAGAAAGGAAGCCGATTTTACCCCCTGAGCGATGGTGTTGGCGTTCCATTTGTTGGGAAATTTTATTCCCCCCATGTACCTGCGTTAGCGTGTTTTGCTGTGCTAATTATGAGCCTCCTTTAAATACACACATATGAAAGAATAGATATTTTCACGGGGAAAAATGAAAATTTTGGCCTGGAAAACTTAGAAAAGACATGGAATTTCATAATCCCCGGTCAGTAGCGACCGTGCTAATGCAAATATGATAAAGTAGGTAGAAGTAAAAACGAACACGTATTTATTAATGTTTCATCAATATTCTGTGCACAGTTAAGTAGTAGATAATTTGGAGTTCATGCACTTTATCGCTTTTTCTCAGAGCTTGCGATATTTTGGTTCAGAAGTAAACCATGTCGAATTGGTTTTTGCTGGGACGAAATGGCCTCCGTTGGGCACGAATCCGCGATCTTTCGTTGCTTACGAGGTGGTTTGGAGGAAAAAAAGACAACCACAAACCCCGATATCACGAGGAGCAACCAGTTACAAATTTCATAAATCATCAATGGTGTTAATCTTCATAAAATCAATTTTAAAATTGGGGATTGGCAAAATTGTACATTCACGTATGCTTTTTAGATTTTTTTAGCGTACCCACCGATAGTTAATTTGGAGTTATTTAAGGTTATTGCTTCCCCAAAAAGCCCGTGATATTTCGTTTCGGGATTCAGATACGCTAAATTAGTTTTATTCGAGGACAAAGTCACTACCGGCGTGCACGAATCCACGTCCCACTCCCCGCAGTCCTTCAACGGCTCGGGTTGTTCCTGTGACTCCCCAGCTTCACCGGAAGAAACCAATGAGGAATTTATCTTGAGGTTTATCATTTCCTGCATGCACAAAAAAAACAACGTAGAACTTTATAAGTAACATAAAAATAGCTCAATTAGAAATTGGCAAAAATTTTCATTCAAGTGGGCTTTGTCGATATTCTTATCACACTCAGGCGGCCACAAAATTGGAGGTAATACAGTTTATCACTTATTTTTCCGAAGCTTAGTGTTTTGGAAGAATTTTATAACTTTCTAAACTCCACTAATTATTTATCACCACGACCCGGGTTTCAAGACTTGGTATCATCACCTGAAGATGACACCAAGTGTTGAAACCCAGGTCGTGGTAATAAATAACTAGTGGAGTTAACAAAGTTATTAAATTCTTCCGTAATGGATAAATCCCACAAGATAAAGCCTACAACCGTTTCCTTTGTCTCAGTGTTTCGGTTCAGACTTGAGTTATGATCAATTAGTTTTGGAGTGAGGGGAAAAGGTTGACCACAGTCGGGAACGGATCTACCGTCAGCCGCGTGTAACGGCGCGGGTCATATTGGAAACAAAAGATAACCGTGACCCCATCCACGTGATCGCCGTCCAAGAGTCGCCGCCGTGCGCCGTCTCAATCTCTCGTGAACAAACAGCGGTCTCATGCAAAGAAGGGCAACCCGAGGGAGTGGCCCTGTTTTAACTCTTTCTCCTTTCCCTTGGTCGGTTGGGGGCGAAAGAAACTCGGGACCAAGGGGCGGTCGGGAGAGTGGGAGAGTGGAGTCAGTCGCCAAAGCCGATCCGAAGTGGTGGAGATATCGAGGGGCGGCGAAAGGGCATTATGGCATGGGAAGAGGCGAAGGAGGGGAGGTGGGGATGGGAGATACTCGCGTTATACATATATCTTTGGTGGTGGAAGTGGGAGGGGGGTAGGGAGTGTAGTGAGAGAGGCCGTGGGTGGAGGGCGGGTGAAATTCCTCAAAATGTTCGACGCGTGAGATTCGGTTTATGATTGTCTCGGTGCCCCAAATTCGCCGTCGACTGGGCTGTGGGAGAGAAAGAGAGAGAGAGAGGGAGGGGGAAAATATGGAGAGGGATATATGTGTGGAGAGAGTAGAGAACATCTGCGGAGAGAGAGGGAGGGGAGAGTATGTATGTGGGAGGTCGCAGTCGGAAGGTGTTGTCTTGGACGTCGAGTGATTTCAGCGAGAAAGTGATCATAAGGGTGGGGTGGCGCTTGCAAAGCCACGTGAGTGAGGTTGGCGTCGAAATTACGGCTACTAAGTGCTTTTGATAAGGAATGGTCATCATTTTCCTCGCTAAAACAATCTCCCGCGGTCACAATTGTGGACAAATCTGTCCACAATTGTGGCCAGTGGTGCTTGAATATCGTGTGACAGGCAGGGTTTTGAGGAGATGAAATCTGTGGTAAGATGGCTAAGTATGATATGTCCTTATTTTTGCGAAATTGAGTTATGCATACCGTTGGATTCGTAGTACTAGTACCGTTGGGTTTGGTAAGTTAAAAACAATATGAAAACAACCGTTTTTACATCTATTACGAAAAGATAACACCTAAAATTTGAGATTCTGATTTTTCAGAGCCTACTGAACTTTATAATTGCTCTCCTGTAAAATATGCAAAACATGACATATCATATTTAGCCATCTCCCCACAGAAATTTGATCTAAATTCCATAATAAATTTAAAAAATAACAATTCGTTCAAACTGATTCGAGACGCTTCTAATTTTTTTCACCCGAGAACCAATCACAGATAAGATAATTTTAAAATTGCTCTCTTCGCTCTAACTTGTAAGCATTGCGGTCTTTGGTTGGTTGAAGACGATTTGTCCACCAGTTTTGGGTATTTACGTTCAAGATTTAAAAAATATACTAATAATATGGCTAAAGAGAGAAACGGAAACGATATCTTGAATGAGGCTGTGTGCTGTCACTAGACCGTATGACGTCTAATTCCCGAAATATCATTTCGAGGCTTGAAGGGACTCTTGAATTACGGTATGGGAAGTAGAAATCCTACTACGGACTCTTCCATGATCCAGATTTTAAACCTGAACTTTGTTCTCCTCGCGCCAACGAGTGAATACGCAATACAGCGGCAACTGGTGACTGATTCCGCTGATTCTTCAATGGCGGGTAATTTTCTAAAATATTTGACGGAAGTGTTCCGCTTGTGATATGAGTTGAAGTGTTTTGAAAAAATTACAAATTTGACAAAATGTGTACGAGAAAAAATTTGTCCGTGGGACATCGGCATAAGGTTTCCCAATGTTATGGTTTGGTCTTTTGACTGTATGCTTATGAATTCTTCATAATTATCTGTAGACTTTTTTCGCGCACAAAACCACCCATGATCAAATAATCTTTCTCTTAAAGGTCTTCATTTCTTTTGCCTTGCCTTTACGCCAGCATAATCTTTCTCATAAAGGTCTTCATTTCTTTTGCCTTGCCCTTACGCCAGCCAAATTCGCTATTTCTTTCTCTCTCATTTAAGTTTATTCAACATTTTCCCTCTGGTCTGAGCCTTCAACATCCTCTTACTCCTTTTAACGTTTCATGTTTATTTTTACAAAAAAATGAGCAGTGAATCCTACCAGGCAATTTAATGGCATCTAAAATCTTACTAAGTTATGTGAGTTACTAGCAAAATACTCCCATTATTAGAGACAAACTGCCTTACTGCGATTGCAATGGTGCTGAGGTCAGCCCGAATGGCTGGAAAAGTTTTAATAAAAAATATGTTCGTCCACTATTCGCGCTTTTTGGGCATTTATTTTGCTTGCCAAAAGCTAAGTCATGTCATCATTAGGAGCGGTATGCTTGAGCTACAAAAGGTAGATGTTAGAATCTGTATGATGCACTCGCTAGAGAATCCTAAGTGCAGATGATGGTTTGTTTGCGGAGTCTGCGAGTCGGAAGAGGTAACTTTGTTAAATTCATCAGGTTTTCTATCACTATGGTCATTGGACTTTATAAACTTGTGTTAAACATCAGTGATACCTGCAGCGCCCCTTCTTTATCCCTTACACAGCTTTACTTGTGTTCAACATTTTCTCTCTTGCATACTTCCCATTTATTCAGCCTTCTCGTCATGCCAGCCTGTCTCTATTTTCTATTTAAATTTTTTCCGTTTACTCAATTTCCTTTTTATCGCAACCTTCATCATCCTCTTATTTCTCAATTAGTCCAATCATTCCCTTTTTCATAGTCCTCAGGATTTCCCCCACCACTTTAATTATCCTTTTGGCATTAGAATATAGTTAGTCTTTGGTTTTGGATACGATTTCTTTTTTATAGTAATGGTTGCTCCCTTATTCTGATAAAATTAGGGCGCATTAGGTGCATAGTTTTTTAAGGTTCCTCTCAATGAGTAGGAAATCATTGGTGGCGTTCAAACTGCCCCCTCAGTCTTCGCTTTCCCACGGCGTCCTCTATTCCGCCAACTTTTCGTGAGTAGCTTGGCAAGAATAAATATGCCAAATTGGGAAAACTATTGGTTTTCTCCAAGTTTCAATTATGAAAATATTCAAAAATGATAATAAAAAAACATTAAATGAAAGTTGTGAAAGCGTATATTCTTTCTAAATATCCGTGGCTTTAGTAATACGCAACATTATGCCTTATTTTGAAACCTACTCTGAAATATTCGTTTTATTCAGTTTCCTTCCAATCTCGATCACTCCTTTGGCTATTTCAATTTTTATTCATGTAATTTACTCTCAGTACCTTCTTCCTTGGTTTTAAATCGTAAGACTTTGCTGCTCCTCCCTTTGTCATGTGATATCCTTTAGTATCTTATAGTTCGGTGAACGGATTTGTCGTCAATGTTAGAGGTTCTATAGTTGGTACGTCGAAGCAATTTCTGTCTGTAAATCAATTAGCACTCGGTACGTTACTTTTTCATTTTTCGAATACGCAATATTGAGTATTGCTTCAGCGTTCGTAGGTCGCTGGAGAACGATGTTCATGTGTTGTCGCCTTTCACTCTGAATTGAACCGGTCCAACGGGGGTGGGCCCAAAAACGCCTGAATCTGAATTTCATGATGCGCATCCCTTGAGAATTGCCGCTGCAGTAAAATTACATGCGCAAGATTTCAGGACAACCGGTCCACTCTTTGTGGACGCGCCTCGATGTTTTATGAATTTCGTAAGTGTATGAGATAGTTAAGTTTCTCCTGGCATATTTTCTCAAGGGTGGTTCAGTATAATGGAATATATAAACTCAAAGCGGAGAGTAGTTTTTATTTGGTGTCATTCAGAAAAAGAAAAGGAATTATGCGTAGATTTGAGTTTCTCCTTCAATCTTACGATTGGCTGTCACTAAATGCCCCTTCCATCTAAAGACGCTCCTCGTTGAAGAGGAAAGAGTGGTAATTAATACTACCAGACCTCTCCTTGCAGGGTCGAGCGTTGAAATTTACCGGGATCGTGAAATGACGTTTCTTTCAACGTGTTAATAATTAAAACATCTCACTGAGGAAAATTGGATTTGATTAAATAAGTTCTGAGTTGTATTTTTCCTGGAAAGTTGCCCTTTTTATATCTTGATGCTCAGAACTTTGCGAGGGTTTGGTTAAATAAATTTTGTGATTGATGACAAATCTTCTTGGAATATTTTGAAGTAAAATTAATTTGACTCTTCATTAGACCAAAAAAATCCTGGAATACTTATATTAGTGAAAATAAGAAATAATTTTTCTTTTTTTGCTGCAAACGAATTGTAACGCCCGTTTTACACGGGGCATGTATCTGACGCAATAGCACAATCCGATGTACATACGTACTAAGGAGTATTTCAAATTGCATCGTGTAAAGCCGTGAATTTCAAGAACGTATGCGCGAATGCATGAACGCGAGACGGAAAAATAGCCCCTGCTCTAATTCAAAAATGATTGCTCGCCCTATTGAGAAAAACATGCAGTTTGAAGTTGTGAAATTTCATGCCCCGTATAAAACGGCCTTAAGCGGGATGAGGGGGTTTGAATTTCGTTTTGCTAGAAATACAGTGACTCCTGCGCTAAATTGTGACATATCTTTAAGTTGTTTGAACCTATTACCGGCTATCCTTTGGTTGCATTTAAAGAAATTAAAGATCCTTTCGCAATTCCATGTATATAAAATGCGCATAGTGTAATGCTCCAGTTCGAATTCTACAACTTGCTTGAAAAGATAAACATTGATAGGCTTACTTTAATGTCAGACGGCTCTCTCTAGTGCTAAATAGCCATACACTTTTGCAAGTTGTCGTGAAATACTCATTTTCCGTCCCTTTAATTTGAGTCGTATTATTCCTCCTTTCAGTATTGAATATGCCACTTCACCTCACCATTAGGACTAGCAAACTGATATTACACAATAGTATAGCAAAGGCGGGACACCAATCATTGACGTTTAGGTTGTGGATTCTGTAACATCCGACTAACTTTTGGCCTTAGTTATTAAAGTCAGTTGTCTGGCTTTGATAGTCAGTAATGTTTCATGTTCCTTAAAATTAGAGAGCAATTTTCCCCAAACTAAAACACTTCATTAATGAAGTAGCTTTCATTTTTTCCGTGACAAGCAAATTTGATTTTATTGATTTTGTTTAAATCACAAACATTTGTTGAAAGTGTCGTTCGGACAGTTTCGGTAGGGTTATAAAGTTTTATTCGTTTGATTTTCTTCTAATTGATCGAAACGTCTTTGGTCAGGCCCAACCTATATTTACTCCATATGAAAATATTTAAGTGCATAGAAATGTTTTTGCATCTACGATAATAAATCTTATTTGTATGCAGAGGTGGACTGGAGAAAACTTCCAAGGTATCTCGAGATTGGTTGAATAGAACCTCGTTATTCTGGAGTTGAGAATACCTACCGAAGTTATTTCTAACTTCCGCGAACATTTATTTGAATTTAAAGTGCCTTTAAGTCCTCATTGATCTTCTTTTAGGAGGATTCCATTGATCTCCCCCTAACTCATCAGAATAAGTCACTGTTACTTCCTTATTTTGGACACAAATTATTAGAATATTTTAATTGTTTTCTTTGAAATAGTTCTCCCTTACACAATTGCAGATTTCCTGCATGATTATTTATCCAAGTACTCACAATCAGATGAAGTCTGCAAGGTGAAGGAGGCAAGCTTACTTTACTCGTTCTGGAAACCCTTGAAAACTGCAATGGATGGAGGAATGAATGGGAAGGGTTATCGAGGCAGACCAATGCATAAGGCACATTATGAGGGATGAAAACGTGAAGAATTATTATGGAGCAAAACGGTTTGCTTAGATGAGAATGGAGTGGAAAGGTGCAGATAGCCAATCTTTGAATTGATGACTGATGATCATGATTTAAATTAACGTTCAATGTAATTGTAACCTTGGTCAGCTGATAAGGAAATCCGGATTGTTTATTATTTCCACTGCCTAAAGTTTTCTTTTCGTGGAGCAAATGCACTTAACTCCGTAAAAGATGTTACTGCTCTTTAAGAGTGCTAAAGGAGCGCCGGAGGGCAACTCACGCTATAAATCTTTATGCCCTTCCAAAATATCAGAGCAACAGGTTTTATCTTAATGGGCGGAGAGAAGCAACGCGGAAACATTTAACGAGAAAGTGAAATGCTGGATTGGGTTTTTATAAGATAAAACACGAGAAGCAGATTCATTGGGGGTTATTGCATGCTCACTGCTGCAGAAATAGTTACTCTTGCTGGTAGTTAAGTGTTCATGTAATCGCTGTAAAACTGTAAAAGTTATTGACTGATATTATTTTTTAAGTAAACTGTTACACCCAAAAAATTACTAGTTTGCCACAAAATTACTAAAGCTTCGCTTACCTTTTGAATAATTTTCACTAAGGGCAGTAAAATATATTTCATCACTATACATAACATTTTCAGCTTTCATTGGAATTTTTATGGATTTATAATTTTCCATTGCCGCATGACTGCACTTCTTCCTTCCAGAACTCGTTGAAAGCCTGATGCTCAAGCAGTCTCAGTTAAAAACGAAAGTAAACTCTTTAGGATGGACTACTGCATCATGATATCATAGATTTGTAGGGAATATGATAGATTTGATAGATGTTTAGGACATCGTTGATTTCTACTTTAATATAATGGAAAAATCATGAATGTTTTCTCAGTCAAGAATTACTTCAAAAATGACAATATTGGTTACAGTGGATGGCATGATGGTAACGTATGTGCGCATACGTATGCATTCAAGTTACAACAACTTCAGTAGTCCATTGCTTCGTTTGAGAAAATTCCCACTAATATGGACTCAGAATCCGTTTGTCCTGTAATTTAGAGTAATTTTTCTCAACGTTTGGTATTTTTCGGCCTCGAATCATTTATCCCTCTGTTTATCTCGCATTTATGAGTTCCCAGACTTTATATTATAATTGAAACAATACTAAAAGACTGGACTCTCCCATATATACCCCATTTATAAGAAGGGAAGTAGAAATTATTGCAGAAATTACAGAGGAATAAGTGTTACTTCATCAGTAGGAAAACTGTATGGACGAGTCCTGAAAGCTAGGATAGAGAATGGAAAAAAGGAGGCAGAAGAGCAAAGTGGCTTTCGAGTAGGACGATCATGCATAGACAATATATATACATTAAGACAGCTAATAGAGGAAAAACTATCATAAGGTAGGGAATTTCATGCAGCATTCATTGATCTAAGAAAGGCTTTCGATTCTGTCCCCCTGCAAAACTGTTGACCTCTCTGAAAAAAGCTGGTCTAAATTATGTATAGATACATGAACGCAGTGAAAGCATTGTATAGGAAAAATAAGCTGTGATCAAGGTCGCAGGCCAATCATCTACGCTTTTTGATCATAAAAAGGGCGTCAAACAAGGATCCTGTCTTTCCCCAACTCTTTAAAATTTACCTGCATGCAACCTTAATAAACTGGGGAAAGAAATGCAGTCACATTGGAGTATGGGTAGGCAATAGTATATATACACCGTCCTTTTTGCAGATGATCAAATTGTAATTGCAGAGGACCAGCAAGAAAAAAAAACATGTTGAATGAGCTGATAGGAGAATATAATAAATGAGGATTAGAGGTAAACCCGAGCAAAACTCAATGTATAGTATTTGGAGGTGTAGAACAGGACATTTAATTGGGAGGTGGAAAAATAAGTAACGTCAATCAACACGATTACCTTGGAGTTATAATAAGCTCAGAAGGAAAAGATTGAACAAGGGAAAAAATGATTAAAATGCTGCATCTAATCCTATGGAATAAATATTTAACAAACAGGACAAAGAAAAATATTTGTAAAACTAATTTCAAACCAGTCTTGTGATATGGGTCAGAGGCATGGGTGATAGACAAAACATGTCTAAAAAAATTCTATCCTCTGAAATGACCTATTGGAGGAGATTCTTCGGATTAACACTGTTAGACCTCGTTAGAAATATATTTCCTAGATCCCAGAAAAATTGATAGCAAAAAAAAATTTGGGCGCGACTATAGGCAACTAAGGTGGTATAGGGACTTAAGGTGAATGTTAGGAGAAAGAATACCTCTTAAGATCTGGATGTGAACTCCAATAGAAAGAAATAAGCGGGAAGGCTAAGAAAAAGATGGAAAGGTCATATCGAGGTGGAAATGGAAAAAAAGAGGACTGGTGTTAGGAGATTGGATGGTCAGGGAAAAGCGGCTTTTGGGATGCGAAAAGTGGCAATAAGCTGCGAATACTCGTCTTATATATATTAAAGTAAGTTATTGAGCAATGCAGTCATTCTGACTTGGACAATCCTATTTATTTACCGGTTTCTCCAAATGTGAGCGCAGCAAGGGTATTGAATATCAATATTAAACCGTAGCCTTGAGCTTGGTATGGGAAAACTGAAATCATTCACATTTGACGTAAGGTGTCGACATTGAAATATGGGCTCCTTCAGTATATCAGTAGGCCAAGGGCTCTCTCATCGTTCCTATTCCAACTCATTATAATTATACGCCGAACTTAGACGGCCATAATATTTATTCACGCGGCCACCACTTTCACAGAAATTGGGGCTTGTCTTCTGAATTCATCCTGCAAGCTACCTATTTTTCATGATTCCAAAATGTCTAATCGCTCGGTTAAGCAGTCGCGTCACAGCAGTGCTAAGAGAGAAGCCGATTAGGGAAAAGATGAGCGAAATGTACCAGGACGGGAAGGTTTATAACGTGCGATTCTGATGAAATAGTCCAAAGGAACGGCTGAGTTATGATCCTTGTGTGAAAATGAGGTTAAAGAGGCTGGGCGTCGAAGGCCCAGCAGGAAACGAGCAGTTCATTATGAAACAGTCATAAATGAACTGGATCAATTTTTTGTATTCTGTTAACGTGGCGGCGCCTGTTGATTATGCATCTGCAATAAGCCTGTCAATATGGCTGAGCAAATATCCTTTAGTTGGTGAACGATGAGTAATGGGAGGGCTTACTTATAGAGGTGGCAAAAACATTAGAATGGTAAACTCTTTGTCGCGCATCTTGAACTTATGCATGCATGAGATGCATAGAAACCTTCATTATTATATTCTAACTTTACGAACCGTTCCATCTTTACATAATCATGAAGGTTTGTCCATTATTCGAGTTCCCACCGCGTTTATTGTTGACTTAAGACAACAGTATCGCCTGGTATCCTCCGAGCGTCTTCAGGTCGAAGACAGACTTCGACCTGAAGACGCTTGGAGGATACCGGGCGAAACTGTTGTCTTAAGTCAACAATAAACGCGGTGGGAACCCGAATAATGGAATAATCTTCATTCAAGCTCCGCGGAAACCTACGTCACAATATTTTACATTATAATTTTTTCAATCTATAGATCCGATCCGATCCTCCAACCATTGCACTCATTTTATTTTTTAAAACTCGAATCAGTCATGTTTTCTTTATTTCGCTTAAACTAGGAGAATAAAGGGTACTTTTATCCCTTATCAAGCGAATAGTAAAAAAGATCCTTGGATGAAAAAATGAATGAGAGATGTTACTTCGCTCTAATTAGGCCACATCCCGAGTAATCCGCGAGCATTTGGGACCTTGCACAGAATGACTTAATGCGCGAAATAAACGAAACATCCTGATGTTAAGTCATTCTTAACCTCTTGTTAAATAATATTTATCTTGTAAGGAGATGTTAGGTCTTGTTTTTTTGAAATTTAATAATAGATGTAATTTACTCCATAGCCTTCGTTTCGCAAAATGTATTCTGCTTCCTTTGGGCTCTATATATTCAATGAATCAACAAGTTAGCTAGTCACAATTCACAGCATACAAAAGTAATAAAATATAGATACAGTAGAGTCTCGATTATCCGACCTAAACCGGCCGCGGCAAGGTCGGATAAGTGAGAAGGTCGGATAACACGGAAAATAATAAAAACAATGTAAAAAAAATGTTAAATTTAATTTGTACATTGAAAACTTTTCAAATACATGTGCCTTACTTAACTTTATATGACGTACAAGTAATAATATGATAGACTGTACTTCGAGCAAAGTAATTAATATGTTGTATAGAAGGTACTTACTGCATAAATTACAGTAGTTATCGTGCACGGGGACGGTCGGATAACACGGAAGGTCGGATAACCGAAGGTCGGATAACCGAGAATCTACTGTACCACGGTTAACAAAAAATAATCGTTAAGCCATTGCGTCATCTTTGGATATATTTTACTAGCATGGTGTGTAGGTGCTTCTTCTTATATTTTCTATAACGCTAGTTTAGTTTGTAATTTGGTTTCCATAAGGTTATATTCATCGATTGTTAGCTTTTTCATTTTTTTTTCAAAAATAATAAATAAAATTAAATTGGAAGTGGTGCTATGAATTCATTTAATTATGATAGATTTAGCATTATCTTAAGTTATTTTTTTATTGCAGGCCTTTGTAATGTTTATCATCTCTTCAAACGTCGGATATGGTGTAAATTACATTCATTATTTAATAAAAGAAACCAGCCCCATCTTCTCCTGACAAGATTAATATTATTAAACAAAATACGATTGAAGGCCGCAAACTCTTACGGGTGGCCAGGCAGTATAGCCCAGTGCCAGGAAGACCAGATTGGAATTCCCTAGAGACTCGGAGGCTACCATTAGGCTTACTTGTAGATTTCTCAAAAAATCAGATGTTACGAGTTAGAGAGAGACACGGAAACTATTATTTTAACTCCCACTACATCTCTAGTGATAAGCGTGATAAGATAAGTGATAGAAGCGTCAAACTAACAGAGATACACAGCCGAACTGATGGGTACAAAAATTCATTCTTTCCTCGAATCTTTAATAGATATAGCAAAATCAGAACGAGACGTTAAGCTAATCCATCAATACTCAGATATCTTTCGTCCTTCCCCTCTTCCAATTCTTTTTCCTTTTCCGTCTCATATTCCATGGCTGGTGTCCTAACACCCCCTGCCGCACGCTTCTGTGGCGGCTCGCAGGTTAATATGTGAATGTGGTATTTGATATTCAATAGCCTGCTCTTGAAGATATAGTGAATATATTATATTTTTGTTTTTGTACCTGTGAAAACTTAATATAGGACTAGAATATGATCTTTTGTAAGATGTAAAATTAAATATTTAAATGAAAGTGCTCCGTGAATTCGAAGAAAGCATTCTAGTAATGGATTCTAGGTTGGATCATAGAATGTCCCTCCTTTGTAAAATAATTCTTAATGGTAAGTACCCTCCCGTTAATGCTGAAACTTTAAAATTACTGCCCTCTCATTTACTCAGAAAGATATATGTGTGTACCTCCGTCTCGAGCGCTGTGTCGATCGTTCCGGCCATGCATCCAAATTAGTGAACTCCTCGAGCGTTATTTGAGAAAATATTGCATATTAAGTACGATATGGTTAAATGGAGTACTTTAAAATACTATGAACCTTAAATAGCCGTTGGTTCTTTGATTGATGCTTTTGACAATGAGGTCGCTTTTGTTTAGAACACCTAATCCTTTCAAGAAAAAGATTTGGAATGTATCGTTGCATTGCCCGGAAATAAAGACTCAACCAAAGCCTCTAAAAATCTTTGAAGAGGGTTTGAGTTAAGGGTTGGGATGACGGTTCCTTCTTTTGAGTTGTAGTTATCGTTATCCAAAGCGCAAATCGCTCAATAAGGGCAATACTCACCGTTACTGTCCTAAGGATGCACTTCATTGTAAACTTGGAACTAGTAATTTAAATCACCTGAAAAAAAATGAGAAATATGATCGCGTTTCCGCCCTTATGAGCGCAATTACAAAATAACGATAACGCGAGCACATGCGGTACATAGAACCGTGATTATACCCCAGTGATTTGATTTTCTTGTTTAGATAGCAATAGAAAAATTGCTGCTGATGAAGAGGAGATAGACTGATAAAAAGTGTCTGGGAAGTTGAAGGAAAAGCAGTAAAGAGAGGAAATTCTAAAGAGTTGAAGTACAGCGATAGATTTTGGAACGTTTTAGGAATAACAGGAAGAGGAGGGAGAGTTAATGTAAAATCAGAATTTTTATGAGCAAATAATTGTGTTCCTATACAATTAGCTTGAGTCTCAAGGATTCATCATTTAAAATTTGTGCGTGGTGAAATTCCTCTAGTAGGTGTAGTTTTTCATTTGTTTTACTGGGGGCAGATATCATTGTCATTATTCATTCTTTGCTTATATCATTATTATCATTAGTCTTAGTTTGGTTTACTGAAGCCCTCCAGGGGACAGTTAAGTAAACGTCAATTGACTTATGGCAGCATCTTCTGCTTCTAAACAATTCCTATCGTAGCATTGTTGTATTTGTCTCAAAATTTCATGAAAAGAATCATTTAGGAAATAGATCTTTTTTAATTAACGTAAGGTGGTGAATTTGAGATTAAATTCCGAAAGAAATAGTTTTAAAAATTGAGATAGTTTTCAGAGCAGCGATAAAAATAATTGTTTGATGTTGCTCTTAACTTCAGATGAATAAATAGAACGAAGTACGCTAGACGATCAGAAATCCAATTTTCCGTCTTATTGGCTATGTTATAATTTTGAATAAAACTGATAATCTTTGCTGTAATTAATGTTTATGTGTGCAATGTTCTTTGAGTAAAAAATTAAATTTTCTCTGTTGAAAAAATGTACAGCACCCTTGACATATCAGTTATAGGCGTCACGCCAAACTGAGAGAATAGTATGCGTCACTTGTAACCTTTAACATCGTTGGTGGTCGCTTGCTATTTTTCAATTTATAAAATTATATGTTACGATCGTGGTGCTTAGAGTAGCACTGATGTTTGGCATGATGATTGCTTCGATTACTGAATGAACAGATTTTGAGTATTACTTGAACGAGTTGATTTGAGTGGGATGCGTGACTTTCACACTCAAAATGAAGTTATGCCGCTCCGCCTTCTTTCGCCATTTTCTCGCGATTTGGTACTGAAACATGTGCGCATGCTAACCCGTGCTGTGTGATGTTGATTTAAAGTTCAGACCAAACGGAATGGAACGGAAGTCGTAAATAATATGAATACAATTACTCCTCGTCAGAGTGACAGTGCAATAGTAAGTACAAAGGGGCGGAGGGGAAGAGAGTATGTCATATAGGTGGGTTGTCGTGAGAAAATCGAAGTGGTTTTGTGATCGATTTTGACTGAGTTCACCTCTTTATTGTATTCAATGTTTCTTTTTCTCTCTGTAACATCGGTAAATACAAGAATTTAGGGCAACCAACCAATGATTTTTGCCAGAAGCACTATTTGTCTCGATAAAATCGTCACTCAAGCGTCATTTGACATATATAAGAAACATGACATTTAACATATATATATGAAATATAATTATTTACTTCAAATTACTTATGTATTGGCTGATAACTGGTCGAAAATTATGTGTTAGCGCATGCCTTATATGGAATCATCCCCTGGCACTTACCCTTGGGATGACTTGGCGGGTATCACTTAGATGTTTAGCTGGTGTAGACGTTTAATTAATTTTTATAGCGAACAACCGTTTACATGAACTTCTAAAAGACCTTGGCTATGGCCTTCTTACCTCTTACTTGCAAATATTTCAGTTTTGAGTCGGTTGGAGTATGATTTGTGTCGATTCCGGCAAGTTTCATAAAATTTAAAAAAGGCTAATGGGTGGAAGCTGTGTGGTAAAAAGTTTTTTTTTCCTTCTGGGAAGCTTTCGGTGACCAAGGGAAAGGAACTGGTGGTCTACCTGCCATGCGAGTGTGATTTTTCACACTCTATTGGGTTTAGTGCTTGGTTAACTAAATCCTCACTAGCAAGTTAGCCTTCGGTTTGAAGACTGGTGGGGGTTACATTCTAAGGAAATCGAAATGATAAGGAAATGGTGGAACGTATTTGTTGTTGCATGTGGTTCTACGTGTGGCAAAGAATTCTACTTCAGAGTTGGCAAAGAAAGCAATCTTTTGTTGCTTATTAGAGTGGAATAAAAATACGCCCTTTCAATGATTTTATGCTTTACATGTTTTAGCCTGTTTAGTGTTGTAGGCAGGGAGGGCCAAGGTCGCCCCTTATTCCATACCCTCTGACTTGAATTTCCCGGATATACAGTACTAAGCGTTTTTCTTGTTGAACTTTCTTAAAGTAACGGAAAGAAACACGCGATAAAGGGAAGTATTCGAGTCTTTCGACTGTAATGTACGGGTCAGCAACGTTGCACTGTGCCGCAAATTAAAATAAAATATTTTTAAATATTCAAAAACATCCGTTCGTGCCAATTGAATTTATTAAAGTATCCTTATTTTCTAGGAAAAACAAACGGAAATAATGGAATTCAGGATATTTTTTGTTTCACCACTGCCCTTGAGAATACAAATAAGTTTCAGCGAAAATAAATAGCTGCGGTGGCTTTTCTTCGCCAATGGCGATGGCTTACGCAATGTCTTGCGCGTAACTCGTTTACTTTCAAAGGTATTCAACGCTTATTTTATATTCATATCCGGTGTAAATCCTATATTTTTCTTCTCTTTCGCCTGCTTACCAGGCATTCTCTCATCGCAGTGTTCAAGATTCCAGTGCCTCAAAAATATTATACATGTACAAAAGGACGTAACATCGTGATTGTTATTTCTATTCCGTGATGGGTCATTTCCACTATTCTGAAACGACTAATTTTGCGCTGCATGATGTGAAATGAAGAACAGAGTTTGCACTGGTAATTTTTTTCAGTACTATTACTTACGTTTCAATTCGAACGTGTGACCATCACTCATACTATTTAAGATAAAAATTATATGTTCTCCTTTGTGTGACCTTAATATATAATTTTTTAAACTTAAATGTCCCTAACCATCATGCATCTGTTTCATAATTGTTACGCTGTTTATATTTTTTTGCTCCGAACTAGTATCTAGGTATTTTATGTAA
The DNA here is from genome assembly GCA_963573305.1 of Pyrrhosoma nymphula. Lineage (NCBI taxonomy): Eukaryota > Metazoa > Arthropoda > Insecta > Odonata > Coenagrionidae > Pyrrhosoma > Pyrrhosoma nymphula. The sequence continues at coordinate 28,077,269 of OY754328.1, forward strand.
TTCTTTCCTAATGAACGTGAAGACCTTGAATTTTTGGCAGAATAAGCAATTTTTGAGGCAAATACACCATCAATAATATTTTGCCTTCGCCTGCACAGATATCGCCCTCAGGAAAAATAAGTCTTGGAAGTTACGCAACGCTTCGGATCCTAAAGAGACAAATATGGCCCAACATTTTTCTTCTTCGCAACAAGGAAGTGAAAACGTCAGGTAGCTTTGCTCGCATAATTATTGCTCCTGCATACGAAGGAATGATAATTCGCTTCCATAGGGCTTGTGCGTGTCTGTGAGGAATTATTTCCTTTCTAGTCTGTGAAGCAGGGAAATAACTCGAAAAAACTAGCGCGAACTTTCTCGCTTTTTTGTGTTTTGATCGTGATACCAGCATGAACGGGAGGTGGTGTCGGCACTGCGCGGAGGCATTTGAAAATTCCCTCTCGGCGGATGCTGGGGAAGGCCGTATCGCGGTCCGGGAACTGCAAAGCCAGAGGGTGGTGGGGGAGGGTATAACTGTGTGAGAGTTGAGGCTGTAGGAAATAATAAGAGCGGGCAAGGCTGTAGAAGGGGCGGAGAGGGGCGAGGGGCGGGGCAAGGTCGTACGTGAGGGAAAGGAAACGCAGAAGTGGTCGAGAAACGTGGCCTAATGGTCCCCCCCTTCATTTCCGAATCCGTGCTTCGGAGGGCTTGCATTCATTCAGCGTAGTTAAAAAAGTATACATCAGATAGAAGGGGCAAAAACAAATAAGACGGAACGCCGTGAGTGAGTTTTCGAAAGCCTTTCAGCTCTTTGTCATGCTGAGTTTCACGCTTCATCAATCAGATTAGGTTTCCTCCCAAATGGCTGCTTCCATAAAGCTCCTACGAAAGCAACAGCACGATGAGCCAAATTACTGTCTAGATTCGCGAAAGGTGATTAGTTTGAACCCTCGATTTTCTTTTTTTTTCCTCCTTAAAAAATATTTCTTTATTTCCTCACGGTCGCGAAGATCAGGACATTTAGGTTAAGGGGGTGCGCAGTTGTAATGCAACTGCGGCCAATTGTTGGCTAATCGAACGAAATCGGAAATTTCTGCGCCGTTGATTGGAGTTCGCGATGCAAACACCTCACGAAAATCCTCTCGTCGTGCCATCATGGGAGTGTAAAAATAGTTCGTGAAATCTCGAAGCTAATTTGGTTCGGCCCATTCGGCACGATAGTCAAAAGCAAGGCAAACAGAGTCCCGGACGATGACTATCATTTTTCAACAGTCAATTTGGTGACAGTCGGTCGTCCAGTTAAAGAGGCTCCGTGGAAAAATAAGTTTGCTCATAGTTTTTGGGAGTAACGGGGATTTAAGTGCTGCGGAAATGCCATGTTGCGCATTCGTCTGCTCGATTGATTCACCTTTTGTTCAGTTTATTTAGTGTTTGTAATAACTCGGAAAAAAATAAAGCCTCGATCGACGGATGAAACAATTATTTAGACGGAGATCATTAAGGCCATTCGCTCCATTTCACCATTGTGATGATGACCTTGCAGTGTGTTATGTTGAACAGTTGCATATTGCTGTAGCTCATTAGCGCTCTACGAGGGTCGTTCAATAAATAAGGTAAATAAGCAACAAAATAATATTCTACCAGAAAAATTCTTATGTATTTTTCAACATAGTCTCCTTCCAGATTTACACATTTGATTCAGCTGTGTTCCAATTTTTTTATCACCTCAAAAATGTTGGAAAAATCCAAAACCTTCAAAATACTCATCCAAAGCGGCGGTGGCATCTTCATTTGATGAAAAAAAATAACAAAAACGAAAATTAGTGTGGATGAGGCAGCAATACATACTTACCTGAATTCGTGGAATTTGGCCACGGCAACTGCACATATGCGAACTCGCGCATTGTCTTGGTGAAAGATGACTTCTTTGCGCGCCAATCTTGGCCGCTTATTTCGCAGATCTTGGCTCAAACGGTTCAAAAGCTTTGCATTGTATTCTCATGTGGTTGTTTGCTCTTTTCTGCTAATAGTCAATATAGACAGTGGCCAACACCTTCTCGGCTTAATATACAGTCTTGGCCTTCTTTGGCGCACTTTAACCCCGTAATATCCTCTGCTTCGACTGCTTTTTCGGTTCGGGTATACAGTGGTGAATCCAAGTCGCGAATCGACGCCAAAAGTCTTGTGGATTGCGCATAAGCATTGACAAAAACTCCAATGAATTGTCTTTTTGCGTGTGTTATTGATCGATATTGAGCAATCGTGGCACCCACCGTAGACAGCTTTATCATTTCTAATTTTTCGTGCAGGATATTATGCTCCGTGCTATTGATATGCTTGCAATTTCAGCTATCTCACTTACCTTTATTCGACGATATTCCATAACAATACGATGGATTTTCTCAATCACTTCTGGTGTGGTGAATTCAGCTGTACGTCCCGAGTGGGCTTCATCTTTGATAGATGATCGACAACGTTTGAATTCATTGATCCAAAAATAAACAGCATTCAACACTGGTGCAGACTTCAGAGTCCCCATGAACATGGTCCAACTCGGCTTTGATCTGCGCAACCGTTCACTTGTTTAAATAAAAATGTTTAATCACTGCGCGAAATTCGCTTTTCTCCATTGTTCATAACAATTGTTAACAACATTACTTCAAACGCTCAACAAACATTAAACTAACAATCACTTCCATCTGAAACTTGGTATTTGTTAGTTTTAAAAATATTGATTTGTTGTTGCATTCTCAACATTTTACTGTGGCGTCGTATCGCAAAGATTTAACTAACTTATTGAACGACCCTCTTATATGCTTCGCTTGCTCTGATTATTTCTCTTTTTTCGAGAGAAACACGGTAGGGGAACTATTTTTCGGAGAAAGAAAAATGCTCAACTCATTTTAAATATTATAACCAAACAAAAATATCAATGTGTAGTATTCTGTAAATTAGTTGCTACTCTCATTCTCTGCGTCTCCATTCACTTTCATTGGTCTTAATATTGGATTAATTTATTGTTTCCATACTGTCTCTTCGCGGTTATACATATTTTTTAATTTTGGATATCGTAATTGTTGCATCCACTTTTGTAGTTTTCTGAGTTTGCTAATCATGCGTCAATAGCTTTTGTGAAGCCCAATGTCCAATGGATTCACGTTTCATAAATCACAGTAATTAGGTTTCATCCAACTTTTGCCATCGGCTTTTCATTATTCCCGCGACCTTTGTGAGCGTCATCTTAAGCGGGACTTATTTTTACTTTGACGCAATGGTGTGACGACTATGATTTAAATCGAAATTAATTTCTTAATTCCAGTCAATATGATAGTTGTATTAAAAAATACATGAATATATAGGAGAAGGTAATTTCAAACCACTTAAATTATTTTCTCTTTTGATGTATCTGATCATCTAATTCTGAATCCGCTACTTTTTCCATTCAATTTGTCACATTAATTATGGACGTTTACGTTTGAGTTTATCCTGAGTGTCTAATATAATAAACCATCTACGAATGAGTGTATGCATTCGGTCATCAATATCATATCAATCAATAGTTCTTCTCGCTTGCAACGTCTTCATGTAATTTTCTTCCTATTTGAATCGCTCACGTGGACGTTTGGGATAACTTCATTTCAATAGAAAAAGAAGAAACTAGTATTTTCCTTTAAGCGATTTATTCAATACGATGCTTTTAAATTCTATTGCAGCATCGTAAATTACATAAAATATATCATTTTTACGTTGCAAATGAGGCCTATGTATCCAAATCCATCTAAATGAGTCGTTTTGTGAATTATTACGATTTCTTCCTTTTTGGATGAAAGGGCACTATTTCTTTTTCTTTATTTCCTTTCATCATTTGCCCTTTCGGATGCTCACGATGTCACTCTGCAATATGCGCTTGGTGGATTTGAGCCCGCCTTTATTGTTTCAAAAGAACCTTCGAGTGCAGTGTCCCTTAACAAATGTGGAATATTAAGACATTTACGAGATGGAGAGGTTTCGGAAAAAATCCGCTGTGTTGCACGTTTTCTGCAATCGGAGTTCTCGGCTACTAACGATGACATTTTCTCTCGGATGTTGGCTAAATTTCAACCCTTGCCACACTTTTAAAAGAGACGTCGATGACAGCATCCCTGGAGGATGTGGCAATTAAGATTTAAGGGGTTTGGGAAAGGTTCCGTGCCCTCCGTCTCCTCCAATCTCACGCTTCATTACTCCGGAGCGGCGCGGCGTTCGGAACAGCTCCTCGCCCGCGTCGTGATCTCGGTGATGGGAGGATGGGTCCCTTAATTCATATTTCCTCCGCGCTTCCATCTACTCGACTGCGTATTTATTGCCCCACCCCCCCCCCCGCATCCCTCTCGACCTTCCACCCCCACAGCTCATGAACGTCAAATCGTCAATAAATATTCGCGTTGGTGAAAAACTTTCCAAGTTACTTCATCTCTAATGATCCGTGAACAGAACTTGGCGTCATCTTAAACTTTTTGCTGGAAATGAATGGTTTAACGCTCGTGCATTCGTGTCAAATTTTATCTACCAAAGAATTCAATGCTATTATTTCAGTTAAAAGTGCCTCAGCAGCCTCAATTTCATTTCGTTTTCCAAAGTGCTGCTGCGTCACCTGAAATAGGACAGCAGCCTTCGGGACGAATGGCACCACACCAACCCGAGTCTCCTCTTCTTATGAGTGCCAAAAGTCGTACGGGGGTACTCGAGGTGAAGCTCGACCAGAGCAACATTTTTCCACTTATCGTCGGAGGTCATTCCCAATCTGTACAGGATTCCCTGTCGCTGTAATTCAGTGCCGCAAATCATTTGAGCGCTTTCCTTACAATACGTCCGAAGTTACGGTTACGCCCAGGCATTTAACTTCATTCACTAGGCTTATGTCTAATTTCCCAACTTCATAAAAGTGACGTTGGTGTGTTTTATTTTGCAATAACGCATTACAGAGTATTACACTCTTACAGCAGAATTCTTTTCAGTAATCATTGAGAGTGGTTGCATGATTTGGTAAAATGATTGAGTTCTCACCATGGAAATAGGATGGAATAGAATGGAAGATTGTCGCTCAGGCAAGTGGCACCATAGTACACTTGCGTTGCGATATTATCTCTTCTCTCATGCGTGCATACGTCTGTATATACAGAATGCATACGTCTGTATATACAGAACGTTACTGGCGTTACGAGTGAACTGAAATAGCATTAGAATTAATCAGGTAATAGGCCTAAATAATTTGAGGTTTTTACAGATTGCTTTCTCGTACCTAACGCTATCCTTCGATAAACCTTAGTAGATTTAATAGCTGTAAAACTTAATTGCATAAACAAATGGTACATTATTGATCGAATTTATCATTCGAATTTGGAAATCATTGAGGATTTAGCCTCGGGAAAATAATTTTTTTAAATTTTCTTCAGAGTATTACAGTTAAATTGCATGTATGATGGTGCCATTGGGCTGTTAGCTTAATGTATATAAGAACTTATTCCCTTATTTTTGAAGTGAAAACTTCTTATGTCGCGTTGAGCACTTTTGTAGATGGGTAAAAGACATTGGACTCGCGTCACCGTCACCGCTGCTACATATATGTATAATTATGTATGTTATAATTATGAATATACACAGTATACTCGCTATATACACAGTACTTGTGGATGGGTACAAACCATTGGACTCGCATCACCGTCACCATCACCGCTACTAAATATATGTGTAATTGTATATTCTGTATATACACTTTTGTGGATGGGTAAAAGCCGTTGGACTCGCGTCACCGTCACCGTCACTGCTGCTAAATATATGTATAATTGTATATTCTGTATATACACAGTATACTCGCTATATACACAGTACTTGTGGATGGGTAAAAACCATTGGACTCGCGTCACCGTCAAATAAACTATATTATAATTTTATTCATATTACATTATATATATATCTAATATACGGTTTAGTTCATTCAATTTGGGTTGCTACAAATATTGTGCCGGATAATATAATAGGTTATACTCGTGCAGGAGAGTGTACTCGATACAAGAATAGTGAAGGTTAGTACAATATAACTCAATTTCTTTTAATACGTTCAATTTCAGTAGCTTATTCATACATACATAAACATAAACTTTGCAGACGATAAAAATCTACCATTGGTTGAATTTTTAAATAGTGAGTTTGGTTTAACGATGTCTAATGATCGCAATCTTGGCACAACGAAATATAAAACTACTATTGATGCAGTATTTACAAGACATTTAAGCAAATTCGAATAAAAATTATTCGTTTCTTACTTTAGTTACCATAAGCCTATTGTATCAGTTTAGATATTGCCGATGATGATGGCGGTGATGATGAAAGAGTTGTTGAAATAATGGATGAAAGTTGATTATTCTGATGTGTACAATTTTTATGTAAAATAATTGTGTACAATAGCGCAATAAGTGAATATTTAATTTATTATATACATGAAACTACTTTCTACTGATTAATAAAACACTTCATTAGAAATTATTCCCTACATTCAAAAATGCTCACGTTATTTCAAGTTTTCACTTCTGTCGGCACTCCCGTAGTGCCTCTTTCTTTATTTTATAATAAGTTGAGAAATATTGGGATGGTGCATTTATTAATGTGTTATATCACATTTTTTGTGTAACTGCACTAAAATTCGATTCCAATTAATAGTTTTGATCTGATGATGATTTAAAAGTAAATCAAGTCGTCGTTAGTTGCTTCATGTACATATTATGCTTTCATGGAAAATTATGTATTCAATAAATTTTCAATTTTTTTGCTGTATTCCTTTTAAGATTTCGTGAGTGCGGGAAACTACTTCATTAATTATATTGAAGTTGCAAATGGAATGTCACCCCACCCTGAAATTATTTTATTGATACGCTACTAAAGTTCCAATATACGAGTAGCTACATTTAGTAATAGGTCCTTGAAAACGCAATTTGTCTCAGGATTTGTGCCTCTTCCTGTGTCTTCCGTAAATTTCTCTCTTTTCTCACTCTTCAAAGATTTCAAAATCGTCCTCTTGCTGTCCTGTTTTATTTTCACAAAAACTAAGATATCGTGTTTCGTTGCTTCTAATTTTATTTTGTGGCCTCTTTTCTACGTATCGCAGCTGTTCTTAAGCTCATTTATATCTATGATTGAATGAACAGTTTCCTCATTCTCAGTCTAGTGGTATTATTGATATAATTTCATCCTTGTTAAGTAAAATATGATTGAGGTTGGAGGTGTAATTAATATAATTTCCTAACTGTAGTAAAAGATGTCAGAAAGAAACAGAGTAATCAGTTTTACGGAGCAGGTAATTAGAGACTGTCAGATGTTGAAGGTTGAAATTGAAAGGAGGATGTTAGGCAAGCATAGGGAGGAGGGAGGAAAAGAATAGGCTTTTTGTGGAGACTGCGAGAAGAAGGAAGTATGCTGAGCTGAGAAATGATATTGTGTGGGGGAATAGATTTTGCAGGAAAAAGGGAGCATTTAAAAATAATTTGATGCTCTTCACAACCTACATTTCACCATTAGAATACAATTTTAACTATATCACTCTTCGTGAACATGTGTTCACACCTAACACATACCTATCCATCACACTACACCCTTTTGGGGTAGATGCAGTTGAAAAAGGGCTACGTATTTGGAGGAAGCTCAGGGCATTGGCTCCCTTGTAATAGTTTCTGCCGCCTTGTCCTATTTTTGAATGCCTCTTATGCTTTCGCCATGTTTATGCACATATTTCATCTACACTCTATTGTCGTTAAGCCTCTTGAAGGCTCCTGCTCCTTAGAAACCCCCACAGCATATTCGCATATAATTCTATTAGCTTCCTTTTTCATATCTAACCATTTAATTCATCACTTATCTATTCGCTACTCGACACTCCTCTGTTTCAGCAAGACAACACTAAATGTGTACGCTCGTTTCACACCTTCCCATCAAGCAAACATTCTAATGACGTTTTTTTCATCACCAATAATTTTTATCTCAACTCCTCCAAACTTTCCTAATCGTACCGCAAACATGTCTCATCTACCCCTATGACTATTATATTTCGCTGAAATATATGAATTAATGCTGAAAATAAAGACTGAAAATAAAACATTTCTTTTATTTTCAAATTGAATAATAGGAACTTCCACGGAGTAAAAACTGAGGCAATAGAGGATATTCTTTATTCTATGCTTACATATCTACCTATGGAGTTTGATTCGCAAAGAAATTACCCTAACCTTCATCTATTCAAACAAAATGTATCATTGTATGTGGTCAACATCCCAGTCATAACAATAATCCTTGCGTGAGGACCTGGCTGTCGCTGCGGCAATGACTTTCCTTAATCGGCAACACGGCCTCCACTCCAGTCTTATTGCTTCATATTCTTCTCATTTAATTGTCTAGGAAACAAAATAGCTGTTATTAGTAGGCTGAACCGACATATTAAAAATAATTCCCCGTTCCTCTATGGGGAGAGAGAACAGTCTGTTCGGCTTTGGTAAAGGTAATGCGCATGATATGATGTCCATGTTTTCACAAAAAACTGCAGGAAATTCATGTTTACTGCAGTAAAAAACAAATAAAATGTGATAGAATCATGCTTGATATTTTTTATGGAATTCAATCAATCCCTGGAAATTGCTGAAATTAGAAGGGTTGTCGTAAAAAAGATAATTTTTAAAGGAAGAAATATCTGGAACCGTCTTGAAATTTTGAGTAATTTACAAAATTTTAAACTGTATTAGACAGATTAAACGCATTTCTCGGATATGTCTTTTTCGGTAGATGCATCGTACTGAAATCAATGGTTTTTGTCACAACTTTCAAATGCTTTGCAAAATATTTGTGAAATTTTACCTTGTCAGCGAAAAGGTTTCCATCTTATATTTCCAAGAGATATAGAACATACTCCCTAAAATCGCACCATAATAACTCCTGAATTTATGCTATGATATGTGAAATACCCTGTGTGTACACACGCATATTGCAAAAATGAAATACGGGCAGTGTTAGAAACAGGCACTTGAGATAGAATACATTGGGTGGAAAGTGTAAGTTTATTGCTCTTTAGATCCTGTTTAATTAGTCACTCAGCTCCCTTCTCCTGAAAAAGGGACTACGCTTCCGAAAAGTAAAACACCTCAATTTTATTGTTGAATTTTTTGGTCATGGTTTTAGTAATACTTGTAATTTAGTAATATCTTGTGCATGCAAAAAGCCTAACAAGTTTTTTCGTGATTGCATATAAATAATAGATACACAGCTGCATCAATGCTATAGCATTTTATTAACAGGTCAGTTGCTGTTTTCTACTCTTTATTGTGCTATTTTTTTATTTGAGCGTTTTCTTTAAGTAAAATCTCTACCGTTGCAGTATACATTTGGTGTTTGTCTGATTGTGAAATCCGCAGGTTATTTATTTGGGAATTCGATATCAGGGTTCAATAATAAATAACCTATTAAGTGTTCTTGGCTTCAATATATTAATCTATTGAAATATTCTCGAGGTTTTTGGTCAATTCAATTTAAATTCAACTATTTTCCATCGTTTCAGTTTTTTTAAACCATCATCAGGGCATTCGTTTGTTAAAAATTTATTCACATATCAAATCCTGGTTAACATGAAAACAATACATAAACAAACCACAATATAACAAAACGTACGATGTCAAGGGTTTCCATCATGGAGAAACTTTGTGAAGTTTCTCCATGATGGAAAAAGAACAAACTTTTCATATGTCACTATTTTGTTTTTTTATTCACGACCCGGGTTTCGACAGTTTATGCCACAGCATTAAAAAACTTAATAGTGGAATTGGCAAAGTTTGTTCTTTTTCCAAACCACAATATAACACTCAATAAATTCATCAAGCAGTTAAATTAGGAAATAGAGTATATTTCCTAATTTGAGTGTTTTGTGAATTCATTGAGGGTTATACTGCGGTTTGTTTATGTATTGCTTTCATATTAACCAGGATCTGAAATGTGAGTTAATTAAAACGAAAACGAATGTTGATGGTTTAAAAATATACCGAAAAGATTGTAAAGAGCTGGATTTAAATTGAATTGACCAAAAACCTCAAGAATATTTTAATAGATTAATTTATTGTAGTCATAATCAAGAATATTTTTTATTAGATTAATAATAAATACGACGGGAGGAGATGTAAACATCTTTTTTTTTTACCCCCGCTCACCTATGCTCCAACTCCTCTCGGACATATATCCGCTTAACTTCGTTACGTGCGGTGAGAAGGCGGGAGAGAGCGTTCGAGAGTGTCTTGTCTGCTAAATCGCACCATTCATCGGATTCGTTCCTTTTTGCCGCGCTCGGTCCTCCGGCGCTTTCTCGTCGCCATCTAGAGAATGGGAGAAACGATATATTGCTACAGTTTACAAGAGTGCGGCCAATCTCTTAGGGCTCGAGATTTGCGGCGGGTGTGGCAAGAAACGTCTTCGAAATGCCCCGGACGCACCGGTACGTGTCGACGTTGTGCAAAGACCGACGCGGAGCTTTGGATGTGGCTCTATCTGCGGATCTGAGAGGTTTAGCTTAAAATTACGTACATCTTTTTGTGGAGTTTCCCCATCAGGGTTTTCAACCTAAATCACTCTAACGGATAAGTTAAACAGACATGAAAAAATCTTCGAATGTCAAAATCTGATGTTAACGTCAAGCTGATTTTTCTGGGTTTCTAGTATGTTCTATCAGAAATAAGAGAATTATGACCTTTTTTTTTAGCTATCAGCATTTAATTTTTATGACTCATGATTGATAAGGGTCTATTTTCTGTCTTTTTCACCCTCTACTTACCAATTTGCCTTATATTCATCTGAGGTAGGCAATTTGACTACTATTTAATCTGACTTAGGCCCGGCCTACTTAACATTAACCGTAAGATGACTTAGCCTTTTCTTTAACCTGGTGTTACCTGATAGTTCAGGTTCTATCAACTGTCAACATCAAATTGTCGGTTAGTTTACGTGAGTGTTATCAGTGAGAGAACGTATTTACTTCGTTTGTCATAATGAGAAAATATTTAAGCAGAGCATATAAAACCAGGCCCCAGAGTCATAAATATAATGCACTTATTGTATATCTGGTAATTGGTGCTGATGGCTGAGGCTATTTTTTCCTTAACATTCTATGCTAAATCTGGCGAGGAAGTTTTACCAGCATCTCATGATACACTTAACATCGACAATAGTCTTGACGTGTTTGAAAGTCCTGCGATTTCCGGCGGCCCATAGGAAGGACAATCAATGTCAAATTGTTCGAAGGGAAGGAGCAAGCTGGAAGGCAGATTAGGCGCATAACCCTAGTGAAGCGGCCTTTAACGTTTAAGTGTCACATGTAAAGCGCTGATAGTGAAGGTAACAGAAAATCTTCCAAGGTTATGTTTTCTTGATAACTTGTGGGCAAATAGTAGTTAGAAGCGCAGTAGTCACTCAGTAGCAATTATTAAGAGGACCGCATCTCAAATTACCCTAGACTACCTGTAATAATATTAAAGGAATTCCCTCAATGCAGGTCGCTGAAAATCAAGGTTTGATTTCTCTAAGACGTCCAGCACCCAGCGTCCACTAATACCTATTTGCAACGCCGTGGTATCGTTAAGACGACCGTCATCACATCCGCGTTTCGTAAGAATAGAAATTCATTACTGACTGTCTACAGTGACTGGACGCTTCAGTAAAACTATACCTTCGCAGGAGCAGTTAGCACCTCTGTCAGACCCTACCCCGTACTTTCTTCATTTAATACCTACTGTGGGGTAAATGGGCTTAAGTGTACTGTATCAATTATACAGGTATTCCCTCATTTAATTGAAATAAAATTTTGTCAAAAAATTATGTAGCAAATCAACTCAAATAAGAAGGCTTCTCGTGGGTTGGCAGCAGGCAGCAAAGGAGTATAAGTTATACCCTAGCTACAGGAAGCGTCAGTGAGGCGGGTAAGCGGCAGGCAGAAGATAGCTGTGATGAGCGAGAAAGGTGAGGCGGCGAAGTAATAGAACAACATGCAGAATTGTGGCAAAAGAGAACAACTAAGCTGGACAGAGCCTCGGAGAGAAGAAGAACCACTGCTTCCCTCTGTCGATTCGGGACGAGTGGTCGTATTTCGGTCGAGAAAGCAAAATTTTATACTTTCGCAGAAGCAGAAGTGAAGTGCGTTGTAGTGTTTTCTTTCAATTAACGAAATTAGTAGGTAATAGTCATGTGTAAATTAGTTAGCGATTAACCTTCTATGAAATTATTTCTCTCTGGTTTCTTTTATTTCCCTTGATCCCTACTTTTACGCGAATGAAGGCGAAATTCAGCAATTAGTGAAGATATTTAGAAATTATCCGGGTGAATGTTTAAATGTATGCCAATCCAAAACAATAAGGTTCGTGTCAAATTTCTGTAAACTCAACGTTAATATAATCAATTAAGTGTTTTGATATTGACGTTCCCTTGATTTGGTTTTATTGCATAAGATATATAAGCTAGCGTACGTGAAATGAACCTCAAGAGTTTTCCATGCATTAAAGCGTCTGGATAAATACCTATGTTTTAAACGTTTCAATACATATTTGCGTGTGTCACTGTCTCAATATTGGTAGAAACTTCGCGTCGAAAGTTTAGAAGTATTACTTATTCCATTATGAATGCTATGGGATGGTGCGAGCGAGAAACTGACCTCGGAGATAATTCATTACCAGTATTTGTTAATGTGTGTCAATTATTGCTCCCGTTCTTGCTGTTTTGGGGAAGTAAAATTGCCAGTGGGGCACCTAAAACAATGCAATGTGCGAAAAATGCCTACGGTTTTGGGGAAGAAAATTTATTCTTAATGTTTTTTTTCATTTTTGGGAAACATATACACTCATTTAGCCACATTTCCCACTGCTTTTACTTGAGTAGTGTAAAAAAAGGAAAAACACCAAGTTCACTTCAAGCGCACACCAGACAGAGACTGCCTGCAAAGCAGGCAGCAGGCCTGCTAGTCACCTTTTTAAATACGCAACAGCCCATTGCTCATTGTCAGATTTACATTCACCGTTTCACTTCTGCATTTTTCTTCCTTAGCATAATGTGTCACAAAAAATCCCAAAGCGGTTCAAATGACGGTTGTCCTCCTGCTGTCACTATACTAAATACTCAACCTCAGATGGAGTACTGGTTTGGAGGATTCGGACTCAAATAGGTACTATTTGCACGTTTCTTTTCCTGTGAAGCCAAGGGATTCCCAACATGTCCCGTGTTGTCACAGAGCTAATATTTTGCTAGGGATCTCCAGGTGTAATGGACTCTAAGATCGGAAAATTAAGAAGTTCTTACGATGATATGAAAATGTAAAAAAAAACTATAGACTAGAAGATACTAAAAACCTGAATATTTGGGAAGCTTCCTGATGAAATCTGACAGAAGACAGATCCAATCAAGAGAGAGAGAGAGAGGTATACTGTTTTGACCTGGATTTGAGACTGGGAGCTTTGGGTCAGACGCCAAGATCTTTATCCAATGGACTCCCACTCCGCCTGCTTGAAGTTTCATAAGGCTATTAGCAGGGAAATGTTTATAAATATATTTTAAATTTTAATTTGGGTACATTCTCGATGAGTATTCCAAATTTTATATTCTTAAATAACCACGGCTGATTAAAATTAACATAAAGCTAATTACCTACAACATTCGAAAAGTCTTATATTGCCTGTTGGTATGCGAGCGTGTTTTCGCTAGCAATCGGCGGGCATTCATCCTTGACTGCTTGCTTCCACTACGAAAATCAGTGACTGCCAATCTTAGTTTTCCGCAAATCAGTGATTATAAATTGGGTGAGGGGAGATCACATATGGAGATAGGGAAAAATATGGGGTTATCAGTGAATTTCGCGTTTGCCTCTATTGTAGTGTCAAAGTAAGTGGGGAAACTTTACGGCCTTTGGAAAATCTACTGAAATATTTCATTATTCCTTGGTCCGCCCTCTTTCCCTTCAGTAGATAGCAGCACTGTGAATCACGCTCTATTTTTTAGTCTTTATCGCAATCGTAAACCTTTTTTTTCTGCCATTGTTCCAGGCTGTTATTTCAGTTTTTCAAACCGTGGAATAATTCATTGGGGCGAGAAGCAACGCAAAGGAGTAGTTTATAGAAATCGGGTCCATTTAATAATAAAAATACCTTTATTATCCAAAGATCATGTGTAAAAATAAATTACAATGATATAGGATTCGTCAGACAAGAAAATAAATGAATATACCCCCTATAAAAAATACACCCATAGTCAGAACAAAAGTAAAGTCAAGGCCGACTATGTATATATGTACACCATGTCCAGTGTAACATAATTCACTAATAATTATATATCTTTCTTTTTAACTTTCAAAGAATTCATTCACACTATAACATGACAAATCCAGTAAGTGGGTCTTCAGTCTCAAGCTAAAAGTATTTGTGTTTTCTACATCCTTAATTTTCTTAGGTAGATGATGGTAAAGGCGTTTGCCCATTGCCCAAGGACCATTCAATGTGAGCGCGAGTGGTGATAAACATGTATGTCCTGTTTTTTCTAGTGTCATAAACATGAATATCCTGATTTTTTACAACTTAGTCCATGTTTTTTTTCATAAAAACAATCACATTACACACACGGGATGGTGAGCATATTTATCTTTTTAAAGTAGGTTTTACAGGATGTTCTAGGACTTAAATTAAGCATTGTTCTAATAACTCTCTTTTGCAGAGCAAAGATTTATTTCAAAAGTGATGGGAAAGACCCCCAAAGTATAATGAAATATGTTGCTCTTCTGTAAAAGTAGCTGTAGTAAAGCATCAGTAGAACATTGGTAGAAACAGAGCACTTCAAAAAGCGAATGCAGTACAATGCTGAGAACAGCTTAAGAATTAAATCTGACACATGAGCATCCCATTTTCCCGTGTCTTGAAGAACTAATCCGAAAGTTTTTGCACAGTGAGTTTCGTTCAGCTGAATTTCATGCAAATTTAAACTCAGTTTACGATTGTTTTGGATCTTATTAAATAGTACCAGCTGAATTTTACTGGAGTTTAATTTTAGTTGGTTAATACTGCACCAACTTGCTGTATTATTTAGTAATTGTTGCGCATGATCATTTAAAGAATCTATATTACTTCCACAAATAAAAAAAATTGTGCCATCTCTATAGGTAACATTTATCACATTGTTGTCACTCCCTAAGGTTATCAAATCATTTATAAATATAATAAATAAAAATAGGTCCAATTAAAGACCTCTGAGGAACACCTTTCGTGATTGGTAAAGCATCTGAAATGTATTTTGCCCCATTTGTGCTGATTTTTGTTCTCTGAAATATTTTTATTAGGGATTGTATCCAATTACATGCTACCCCTCTTATTCCCAACTTCCCACATTTTTCCAAGAGCAAACCATGATTAACCTCATCAAAAGCTTTCGTGAAGTCAAAAAATAAACCTAAAGTACATTTTTTTCATCTTTACAATTTAAGATAGAATTTACAACTTGAAAGAGGGCAGCTGTAGTAATCTTTTTTTCCTGTATCCCCATTGTGATTCAGATAGTAAATTGTTTTGTTCTAAATATGGTATTGAACGATTTAGGTATATTCTCTCAAAGAGTTTAGAAAATTGAGATATCAAGGAGATGGGTCTATAGTTCCTAAGATTATTCGGTTCCCCTTTATTTTTACATACACTTACCGTTTTACTTGTTTTTAGTGCATCAGGAAAAATGACTTTTTGCAAAGACCAGTTTAATAAAAACAAAATTTCGTCCATTACATTAGAGAAGCTACTCAGCCATGGTGCATACTATGCCTTTGACCATGCACTCAATTTAACTCTTGGTCCAGATGATCAAAATCCAAGGACTCCACGGGTAAACCGGGAATGCTGATTTTTTGTTCTACCTTTAACGTGTGGTAAATAATTCTAGCCTTTATTGATGGTTGCTCAATGGTGGATTTTATCTATGATGCTTTCTTCTTTCTTACTTTGGCCTGTAAGTTGTCGTAGACCACAACCGGCCTCGAATTGCATTGGATATCTTTATTTGCCATACCCGTTTTCCGATTTGTAAATATATCCGATCTCTATCGGAAGTTCTCTTGTGCGGCACTCACATCATCGGAAGTTACATAGAATCATTGATTCTTCCACGTAAAGGATCACTAACGACATCTATTCTCAAGATGGGCAAAAAATACCAGTATCGGGAACTACCAGATAATATTTTTTCTATTTTGGTTCTACTGGGTACTCCTAGAAATCGATACTACCGGTGGTACAGGTATTGAAAATACCATAGACCTTGAATAAAGGTAGATAGCGCTTTCCGATGGCTTGAGAATAGGCGGCCGGTGAAGTAAACATGAGATCACGTGCTATGTGCCAAAGAAGTGGCGGCGTTCAAATGCTTTGAATCACTTCGGAGCACAAACCAATAAATTCCTGCTCAACGTCACCAACATTTACTTTAAATATAAAGTCGTTTTTTATACGATCACTTAATGAAGCATTCCTGTTTTTGCTCATCATTTAAATTTTCTTTTTACCTTAAATTTCCGATTTTTTCCCGACATTTAAAAACGCATCTGCTTAGATATAACCTCGTCAACTGCTGCAGTATTACATCTAATAATAACAAGTATGTTTAGAAAAATTAGTAGGTGGCAATAAAATAAAGCTGAAGGCAATTCGAATTAAAGAATTATGTAAGAACATGAAAGCTTATAACCCTGAAAAATATTCGTAGCAAGTTTAAAAAGCAGGGTAATAAAAAAGTAATATTATGATACTTGAGACGAAACGGTATTTCAATCTTTAATCAATCGGGTAACTATTCGGGAAATTACCGGCCAAGCTAATAGTAAATTGGGATTTGTTAAAAGAGTATTTGACAAGTGCGACGATAAAGTTTAGGAAATCTGCTACTTCTCCCTTGTTAGACCCTACTTGGAATACGCTGCCAGTATTTGGGATCCTTATGACGAGTTAAAACGCGTGCAGACGCATATTTACTGGGAGTGTAAAGTAAGTATTTTCTTTGCGCCTCATCTCTGACCCCCCCCCCATTGCCCCCAAAATCTCCCTTATCTTTAAAGTGATTCTTTAGCCAGGGAAATTCTACATCTTATGTCCCTACCACTAAACTCATTCTCCTCCAAAATACTACCCAGATATGTAAACTGCTCGACTTGTTCTATTTTGTGTCCTCCCTCTCTTAAATTCAGCCCTGCCTTGTTACTTCTAGAAAATCTAATCTTTTTCCTCTTCTTATGGTTAATCTTTATCCCATACCTTTCACACTGCACCTTTAACGCATTCATCATGGACTATAACCTCTTGGCAGACTTACAAACCAATGCTTGATCATCCGTAAATATTACTGGCTTTATCAGATACCCTCCTACCTTTATTTCTTCCTCCATCTTCCTCCGTGCCTCCCTTACCATTTCTTCTAAGTACACGTTAAAAAGCAACGGCGATAGTGGGCATTCCTGCCGCACACCCCGTCCTATCACTGCCCATCCCGATACTCCACCAGCTACCCTTACCCGCGTCTGGTTCATATACAGATTCTAAATCAATCATCTCTCCCTCCAATCGATCCCTTATTTATTCAGTAGTTCCATTAATTTCGTCCATTTCACCCTATCGAACGCCTTCGCAAAATCTACTAAGCAAGCAAAATCATCCTGCCCATATTCTAGGTTCCTTTCTACAAGCGTCCTCATCACTCCAATAGCGTCCCGCGTTCCCGTTCCTCTCCTATTCCCAAACTGTTCATCACCCAGACACTCATTAGCCTTCTTATCTAGCCTTCTATTTATAATTCTTGGAGCTACTTTGGTCGCGTGGGATATTGAACTAATTGTCCCATAGTCTTCGCACGTTTTTGCCTTACTCTTCTTCGGTATCGGAATCAGCGCCTATCGTCTTCGCTAAGTTCTCTGGCCGCACTCCATCCTCATAAATCCTACGAATAAGCCCAAAAAGTTTTCCTCTTCCGTTCTTCCTCATTAGGAACTCTGCACGTATGCTATCTTTCCTACCACCTTACCATTATCAGTTATCGTAGTTCTCATTCGATTTCGCTATCAAAGATACTTGGTCCGATGGCACCTCTGTCGATGTCGTCTTTACTTTCTATATTTAACGTACTGGGCCTTATTTCCTTGCGGTAAAGCTCTTCAACATATTCCTTCCACCACTCCCGGATCTCTTTATGTTCTACTATAAATTTTCCTGTCGTTTCTGTTACCGTTGCAGTTTCCCTTCCCTTACTACCGCCAGTCAGCTCCTTTACTTTCCTTGATAATGCATCTCCTCTTCCCTTTCTTTGGCATTTCTCTAACGAGTCGATCTGTTCTCTCCACCACGCCTCTCTTACTTTCTTTGTTTCTCTTCTAAGCCTGTTTTATAAAAACCGGTATTTTCTCTTTCTAACCTCTGAGTTTACGCTATTTCATTTCCTTCTCTCCTGTATCTCCCTTCATCATTTCCTTCGTGATCCACGGTTTTCTAATTTTATTTGCACTTACTACGTCTATCGTTGCTTCCACAATTCCTTTTTTTTAATTTCCCCATTAATTTTCACTGATCTAAATACATTATGCGCACCCATGATTATATTAACCTGCTCTCGATACTTCTTCATTTCCCCATTTAATTCCTCTGTATTCCACTTTTGTATCATCCTAAGCCATCTTTTTGAGTTTAACGCAGCATTTCATGACTAATGAGTTGTGATCTGAGTCTGCATCAGCTCCTGGATAGGCATGCGAGTTTTTGACATTATTCCTGTATCTGTGACGAACCATGATAGAATCTATCTGGAACCTATCCGTGTATCTCGGCTACTTCCATGTTTACCTACGTCGAGGATGATGCCTTCCTATTTGTGATCACTTATTTATTTCTCCGGCAAAACTCGGCAATTTTCTCACCGCAGTTATATCTCCTTCCTTGCCCATTATCGCCCACCTCCAGCCCATCTCTTCCTTCGCCCACCACCGCGTTTCAATCCCCCATTATTACCAAGTGCTTTCTCCCAGGTACATTACCAATTATTTCCTCTAGCTGATCGTACTCACCATCTACCTCCTCTTCTCTATGATTAGACTACTAAATCCGATGGATCTGCCTTTAACTCAACGACTATTATCCTATCACTCACCTGTTCTGCATGACTACTTTTCCATCAAGTTTCCTGTTCATCAAGTTATCAAGAAAGATAATGATGTACTTCTATCGTATGTGAATTTGAATTATACTATATGTCATTATTCAAACTGCCGCAAAAATATTATTCATGATAAAACAAGTTATTATGTAAGGTCGAAAGAAAGTTACTGGCGGCGATTCACAGATTACTCTTTACTTAATGTTAATGAAAATTAACTGGTGATGATCTTTGCGTAATAATCTACTTTACTGGAATCTACTTACACCAGTTTGCGGAAATACCGGACTAATTAGGCTAGATTTACGTTAATTTGCAATTACTTTATAAAATTATCAGTCAAAATACTGGTATCACGATAATATTGCATCGGTACTACCGATTCTGTAAAAGTAGTGCTGTAAAATACTCATGAGTTAAATACCGGTACTTTTTAGGAATTGCCCATGCGTAATCTATACGACATAAAAAACAATGATACGAGTGACTTGAACGGCGATATCAGTCCGACATTTTTTTTGTTTTCGTCCACCTCGTATGTGAATTCGTTGGTCATATTACCCATTATTTGTATCATGTAGTCTATATTTCTATTAAATCTTTTATGGAGAATTAGTCATTTAAAAAATATCACTTTTCTTCTCTCACCAACGTTTCAAAACTTTATTGTTTCATCTTCAGGGCTAACAACAGTAAAATTTAATGTATGTATTAACAATTGTTTTTTATACAAATGATTGAAAAATATATATAAACATAGAATTACCTTGAGGTGGAACACTTCGATAACCCATTCAGGCAGTTTTTATCTTAACTAAATTGACATTTGTTATGGTAACATCAGTTTCAAAATTGTTTAGTAACCAAAACAAATTCAAATCAAAATACATGAAATCCTAATACCGAAATTGTGGTTAACAAAACATTATCTATGAAATGCAGTTGGAAACACAAGTGTCCAATAAAAATGATATATTATACAAACTTTCTGAAAAAAAAACATATATATATATCTTATCACATTGTTCGTAAGAAATTGAATAAACAATGCTACTCTTTAAGTCATTTGGGGTTTGGTTCTTTAACTTTGAATAAACTACCCGGTTTTGTGTTTTTTGTGCTCTATAAGTTAATGTAAGAGAAAAAATTGCACTTTTCCACAAAATAGTTTATTGCGTACAACGAGTTTCGGCTCACAGAGCCATCATCAGGTACAAGACAAAGGTACAAGAGGTACAAGACAGGTCTTGTACCTGATGATGGCTCTGTGAGCCGAAACGCGTTGTACGCAATAAACTATTTTGTGGAAAAGTGCAATTTTTTCTCTTACATTATGAAGAACTTCCACGATATCTCGCCTGAATCTGTTGAATTTATCTCTATAAGTTATTTTAAAGTTTGTATTTTTAAAATTTTTAGATAGTTGTTCAGATGATCCTTGCACATAGATAATGCTTCTATATTTGCTGGTAGTTGATTGTGGTTCTGTGTTCATTGTGATTGTTTGAGCTGCTATCGCTTGGATTGTTGGAATGCCTGATAATTGCTGGTTCAAACCGGTTTGATTTTGTTCTGTCATAGTATATATGGCCAATTCTCCATAACACATTTAATATAAAAGAGTGGTCAATAACAACGATAAAACCTCTCATCAAGTCTATATTTCTATAATAATGCACTTTTTAATGCAGTCAGCTCTTAACCGAGCGTTATTATGAATATCACTATGGACTTCGATGAAATTCATAAGAAATGCTTGTGCCTCCTATTTACAAGTCTTATTAACTTCATACGATGGGATTGTATCCCTCATTAATATATTCTTGTATTTCGGTCGTGAAGTTCTCCTCCTATTCCTTCTTACTGCCTTTGTTGCAGCATAAAAGAATTGCCTTTTTGAGCCTCAGAGTTGATGAAGATAGAAGCCTTCCAGAAATTGGCATTCTATAATGAAACAGGTCCATTAAAGTACACTGAATTTTTTCGGTGGTGGTCAATTGGAAAGAGAACCCACATGAATGGGTGGTAAATCTTCCTTCTAATGTTATTCTTGACTTACAGCTTAATCATTCCTTCGAAATTCATTTATTTGGGTTCGATCAATTTTAAAGCCAAAAGTCAATTATTGGAGGTAGTTTTCATTTATTCTTTGTCGTATTCAGTATAATACACTGGGTTTTAATCGTATATTATCTAAGATATGAACTTGATAAACACATTCATCTCATAGTTCTGCAGTTGACTTACGCCGCACGTCAGTCCTTCTGAGAATCAGGAGGTTGAATCACGGATCTGAAATACTTAAAGTACCTAATGAAAAGAGAAAGAAGGTAGGGGATTGAAAGTGAGTGTTCCAGAAAATATGGAGGTGAAGGAGTGGACTTCAGGGGAAGGTAGGCGTTGGTCAGGGAGAGAGATAAGTGGGCCAGATGCGACTTCGGATGAACAAAAGTACGGGGGGTTGGGTCGACATGGGGAAAGGCGGGCGGCGACACGGGGGACGTCTGCCTCAAGGGTCGGTGCCTCAACTTGCTTGGCCCGTTTGACCGGTAGAGTAATTTGGCCCAATATTTTAAAGAGCACGCGATAAATCCATCGCCTACCATTTCGTTTACAACGTAGTTTCATAATATTTGCTCTCCTCAATTGAAAATACTTTTTTGCCAGTCGCAATAAAGAAAGAAAGGAAGTGAGATACAGGTAGAACGATTTGGGATATTTTTTACACTAACTTTAAGAAAATAAACAACAAAAAAGCTGAATTTGATTAGCACTGGATGATGTAGGATGCTTTGAAAAAATTAGCTTATTTGTTATCCTTCGGGATTCTCAGATGGATATATTTTGGCAGATCTTAGTTCCCTATTTCCATGAACTCTTGATCAATTTTTAGAAGCAATTATTTGCGTAGTATATAATTGAAGTGATGTAAAAGTGAATTTGAGATTTATGGATTAGAAAGTATTTGTAATTCTTGGGGTGTAATTTGGTTATTGTATTTAATGAAAAATCTGTGCATTAATATTTTTTTAACATTTGTAAAATTCACTGTTGATGAAAGCTTAAATGAAAATGACTGGCAA
Organism: Pyrrhosoma nymphula; assembly: GCA_963573305.1. NCBI lineage: Eukaryota > Metazoa > Arthropoda > Insecta > Odonata > Coenagrionidae > Pyrrhosoma > Pyrrhosoma nymphula. The sequence goes on from OY754328.1 coordinate 28,099,537, forward strand.
TTTTCCACAAGAATATATTTTTTATAAACGACTGGTTTCGGTGTACTGTTCGGTGTTGTACACCGAAACCGGTCGTTTTTAAAAAATATATTCTTTTGGAAAATTGCCAGTCATTTTCATTTATGATGTTATTCCATAAAATTAAGCCTGAAACAACAACTTTTATTGTTGATGAAAGCATTTATACATATTCATGTTTCTTCCTCCAAGCTCTTAAGGCTGTTTTACACGGTACATTTGTTTAACAAACTCTTACGTGAACTCTTGCATGAGGCAAAATGTATCGTGTAAAGCGGCAAATTGTATGAACGCTTGTGCGAATTTCTCAATGCCTGAACGGAGAATAGAACCTGTTCTAATTTCGTTGAGACAAAAACGTACAATCTCACGTACATTCGTTTGTACAAAATCTTTCATCGTGTAAAACGGCCTTTATAAATTAATTGTAGTGCCTAAATGGTCAGTTACAAGTTGACTTTCTGAATTTTCTGATTAACTAAGTGATTTATATCTAGGGGCGGCAATAAAAGCCTTAACATAATTGTATTCTCAGACTTGAGTAAAGTGCATTCCAATAAATCTAATAGGGATAGTTGCCTAGGCATAGTTATGCTTAAAGTGTTTTCAAAAGCTGAAATTCACATGGGACCACACCTATGTCTACATTTGCCATTGGATGTCTGAATTACTGCTCTCAAAATTACTCTCCGACTCAGCGACAGTGACTTAAAGATAAAATGGAAGAATTTCGAAAGGCGTATCCTAAAACCTCAATTCAATTTAAGATATATTTATTGGAAATAATTTGTGAAATAATAAACACTACATTTTGATGTTCTTAAACGACATGCGCATAAAAAACTCAAATCTGAGATTATTTAATTGCATAGCTCCCCGCTAATGGAGATACTTTAATTTCCGAGGTTTTGAACAACCGTTGGTGTTCTGTAGTTTTAGAGGCCCTATGGTTGTAGGCTATGGTTTTGTATACTTTTATTGTATTTTATGAATAGTTTTTAGTTTTGATTAAAATATGCTTATTAAAAATTGTAAAACTATGAATGTGAATGGTTACTGGAAGTGTATCTATTCCCTCAGTATTAATGGGGATCATAATACATAGTAGGGCCGCTGTAGGTCAAAACTGATAGATTGGCTACCCATTCGAAGAGTAGACCAGAAAATGCCCCTGGGACGTAATTTATTATGGTAGTATTTAACATTTTTGAAGGAATATGTCTCATATTGGCGTTTCGGCCTATATTCATGCCTGATTAGGTGTGCGGACTAGGTAAGGCCTCTGCGACCTTGTTCAGGAAGTAGTTGGCAATGTTGATGCTCGTCAGTGACGAAATTCTTGGCCGAAGCTGTGTCACTAACAACGTCTCATCTAATGATAATTAAAGACTACCGCATTAAAAATTGGGGTGAACCAGAAATAACGTAGTGACTTCTTTGTTTTTGAGGTTGTACGCGTTGTATGAACTCGGATCTTTTATGAATGAGGTCCATCGTTACAGCATTATGGGGTACATAACTTTTTGATGAACTTAGTTTTGAAATGGTAGAAACTAATTTTTGATTTGTTCAAAGGACGCTCGTATTCACAAAACGTATTACTGGCATTGTACTGCTTGACGCCCAGCTGGTTGAGAGACTTCAATGCCCGATATATGGCATAGCCATGGGCGTCCTATTGATAGCTATCACGTTTTTTCCTTTTCATAGTAGGTAATGACTAGCTGGTGAGTTGGATTTAAATATCTACATCAGATTTGAACGTTCATTCTATTATTAGCTATTCCGCGATGCCATTCACACGTCACTTGACCAGGTGACTTGAATGAACCAACTCTGTGGGTTCAACACACGATACACCATTACAGTCCTGCATTAGTGGATGACTTGGAGGCATCATGAGTTCCCGTACAGCTCATTTTCAGTTTTAGCAATTTATCTTAACTGACTTTTTCCCCAATCTACAGTTATGGTCGTCTTCAATTGATTGAATAATTTTGAAAATATACTTTTGTATAGTCAATTTAGGGGTAGAGACTCGTATAGATATCCAATAAAGTTCATCTATTATAATTTTAATTCTTTGAGGCAATAAATATACTATCGTGCACGAGAAAATAAAGACAAAGGTTTCCAGCTCTACCTCATAGAATTGAAATATCTTTTTCAGAATGAAAGACTTAACATTCCGCCTTGACTTTTTATGAAGCCAACCGCCGCGGCGCGCCGTTCCTATTCACAATGCGTCCATATCAATAGTGCCTTGAAGCCATCCTATCAATTTCGACCTACGGTGGCCCCACTTTTTGATCCCAGTCATTACCCTGTAGAAAGTCATATATACTTTCAGTTGTTACAACCCTTAGTTTCACAAAGTTCGGGAGGTATATTTTGAATTCAAGTCAACATCTAGTCGCTTACTACAATTTAAGTGAAGAAAAGTACAGACTAATATTAAAGAGCCAATAAAATTAAATATCTGCAGCGGTTGTATGATATATCGGGTATTGAAGTCTCTCCACTAGCTGGTAATTAGGCAATTTAATACCTTCAAAATAGAGTTTTGTGAATGTGTGTCCATTAACCATAAGACTTTTTTTCATTATTTTAAAAGTTATTTGCAAAACATCTATCTTAAATTCTTCGAAGTTTTTAGCATATGTACATATATACAATTTAAAAATTTCTCTCAAATCACTAAGTTGGACAAAAGTGGGGAAAATACGAGGCTTAAAATAATTTTAATTGCACGAGCAATGTTCAGTTTGGTGAAATCATTTTGCTCACTGAGGAAAGCTGTTGGATGAGGATATTATCTATCCTGGGGCCTCTTGATTCAGCGGTGGTTTGTAATGAATGGCCGTTGGGTGGAAAGAATATCGTAAGGTATCCTTTAAGTTATCATAGACTGTAGAAATATGTTTACTAATTGCTTTTTAAAAAAGCTTAGTAGCCTGGCTTACAATTAACACTTTGAAAATAAAACTGGCGCTTGGGATTTATTAAATTTCTATGATTGTCATAAAATAAAATTTCTTACGGGGGAAACTTTTTTTTATTCATTCATTCTTAATTTCAAAAGCAACAATCTCATTTATAGGTTTGTTAGAAAATTAGCCAACTGAAGCCCTCATTACCATGCCGAAGAAATGATAATAAAGCTATAATTAGTTAATACTCAATGAGTAGATGAATTAACTATAAAAATTGAAAGAAGGGTAATTGAATGAATGTAAAGTAATGACACCCTGGAGTTGAGTCGCCGTTCAGGTGCAGATATAGAGCCGAACTCTGGTAAATGCTATACATCTATTGATGGATGCCGGAAGCTGTGGCTAACCGAAGGTCAATGGTTCGAATTTCCCCTCGGGTATGGGTGTGGTTTTTTACCTTTAATTTAAGCGCTTGGTATGGTAAGGACAGGAAACATCTGGAGGAGATTTGGAAGAGGCAAAGACGTTGGAGGAAGTAATGAGGGAGGAAGGTAATGTGATAGAAGTGAGGATGTTGGGTAAGCGGGGAAGCGGAAGAAAAATATTAGGGTTCATGGACGGGATGAAGAAAGAAATAAGAAGGCGTAACCTAAGATGAAGAAACAAGTACTATCGGTTGGTAGTCTTGAAAATTGAAGGAATTCTCACTCTCTTTCATTTAAACCTACCTTAACCGGTTGATTACTTATAAAAAATAAATCAAGGCTGTAGGTTAGACGTTGCAATTTTGACTAAACAATTTAAAAAATATGAAATCAGTTCTGCCACTGCTACCTAGAAGATTCTATCCGTCATTGTTCTCTTTAGTTGACGATTAGGACGCGGAATAAGTCCTTGATCTTGTGGCAGAAATTCAGCGTTCTTGAAAAAAGTGAAAAAAGAGCGAACGCCATTAGCAGTAAAAATGGGTGTCGTTCATTGGAAATCGACCGAAATGAGGGTATGAAAAAAAGATCATTGGTCTCTCTGAAGGAGGAGAAAGAGTTGTTATGGGCAGCGGCAGAGAAATGGGGTCCGAACGACCGCGGGGAGAATGAGCAGTGAGCACCCGTCGATGTGTCCCACATCTAACCCCATCGGCCTATAGCCTCCCCTTCCTTTCTCTCTCTCCCCCCCCTCTCCGGACCCCGCAAGAAGCAAGTGGGTTCCCTCCCCCTCTCTCCCTATGCCTGCCTTGCAGACCGACCGTCAACCTCTCTTCCCATCCCAGATGGCGCCCACTCGCGCGGCAGGTGCTCCGTCATAGCCCCGTGGTTCCTCCTCCTCCCTCCGCCGAGATGATCTCTCCCCCTCTCTTCTTCTCTCTCTGAAGACAGGAGGATCTTCTTCGGTTGCTTTGGTCCACTTACCACCGCGACCACCTGGGGATGTAGGGGAAAGGCCTCTGCTGGAAGATGCTCCGGAGGGAGGGGACCTTGATTCCCAGCGCAGAGAGAACCTTTCCTTCCTTCGAGACCCGATAGTCTTGCTTGTCCAAGGGGCGTGTAGAGCCGGAGCTTCGGGCAGCTTTGCATTCGTTTCTCCTTCCCCAGTCTTGCGTCCATTTCACGAGGTTTTTCACCCCTTCAGAGGAGGACAATCGATCGAGGGGAAGGGTCACGGATCCGCGATCTCGCGATCGAAAAACAATCAAAGGAAGGATTTTCTCGTTTCTTTTTGAACAAGGTCTTTTTTACTTTTTCATCGTCGTCTTCCCGCTCGCTGGTTCCGGAAGTGTTGTTCCTTTTCGCGGTCGCTCGAGCGTCTCCCGCCGACGACTGGGGCTCCAGTTTCCCTTCGGCCCCGGCGTCGCCAAACTGGTAGACCGGGGGGAAGTCGGGTGTCGTCCCCGGGACAGCCATCCCCGTCTCCGCACCGCGTCCAAGGATGTGACATTCACCTTCAGCTCGGCGTGTCCTCTTCATTTTCCTCTCACTAGTCCCGTATCGGTTCAATACCTTCCTCTTGTAGTCCAATCCCAGTGTGGTCAGCCATCCACATCAAATCCTCTTCATTTCCCTCCTTAGTTAACTTTTGAATCCAATTTGTGGTGACCTTAGAACCTCTGGCTTACCCGCGAAGAGGGTAGGTTATGGTTTTTATACTCTCGCGAAAGATTGCTTAGTTTTTTTCCCGCAGCATTAGTTTACCCGAGGGATTAGTTTGGATTGGGGTGTTGAATGCGAGTTTATAATGTGAGCTCTTATCTCCGTTATTTGTCTTCAGTGCCACAGGTGGAGGCGTGACCTTGGATACGGCGTCAGTCAAAACAATACACGCTTCCGCATGCTTTTCTCGTCATCCGATTACTCGACTACGGTTACCGGTTGCCAAAGTATGAAAGTGACCTCACGAGTGGAGATTTAGAGGGTCCTTAATATCCGTGTGTTCTTTTCTTGCAGCTCCGAACCGTGGGGTGTATTCGTGGGGTTTTCGGATCGTAGTTAACAAAGTAAATCGTGTCCATTAAAACCAGCGCAGTGCAAATATTTCATCTCCCCTCAACCATGTGGGAAGGCCTGGCTACCTAGCGTCTGGATATCTCTTTAGGTAAGTCCTTCACATATTTTTCTTAAAAATATTCTGTATTTTTGTTCAATTCGTAACGTTTGGAATGCGGTGTTTTATTGCAATTTTACCTTGTGTAAGAATTGTCATTTGGAAGTTTTTGTTGTTCTATTTGTTGAGAAGACATTATTTGTCTTGTTCACTTTTTTGACACTGCTTTCTAATTACACTTATTTATAATGATTAGCATCCAGTAAGAGAACCGACAACGTATAGATTTCATGATGCTTCAAGAAGGTGGTACAACTTGCGCCACATTATTTTTAAGGAGCATCCTTAGGTCACTACTAGGAATGCCTTATGACTATGCAAATTATTCAAATGCAGGTGTCAGTTACTTAATCAACACACCCAACTGCTCAGTCGGATGATAAATTGTGTTTTGCTATCACGGAGGAATCCTGGTTTATCCTAGGTCTCGTATCCCTGTCGAAGTCTGTTGTTATTTTCTTACGTGGACTTCGATTCTAAGGCGTTATCACAGACTTCTCCTAAACATTATAACCTGGGCTATTTATAACACCATTCTTGTTTAAAGTGCAAATATGGCCTGTCTAGCGTAATTCTGAATTCAGGAACGTTTGTTTTGCTATTCATTGAGCTAACAAAAAAGAAAATGACTACGCATTCTGCCATTGCAGAATTTTATGCCAAAATTGTTCTTAGGCAAAGCACAGAAAATATATTTTCATGGGGCTTCGAAATGGGTGAAGTTTAGATTCGCTTTATTATGGAATGTCTAATGCAATGTTCTGACGGGCCAGTCGGTGTTATTTTATGACACGAGGATACCGTTATTTTGCGATATGCGGTTGTTACTAGTGACGGTTATTATTCTCTTTTAACGTTGTTTAGTATTCAGAGAAAGCTCCATATTTCGAACTTTGAGGGCAATGGAACAAGTTTTGTATGTGTGGACGGGGTCCAGAATGTACAAATTTCCGTTCGCAATATTTCACTCCGTTGACGCGCGATAGGTGGTCCGAACGACGTTTTCTCCAGGCTCTTCCCGTCTGAATTGCTAATATATGCCCAAAGGGCGTGGAAATATCACCATATGATTACCAGCCGCTTTCTTGTTTTGATAGTTATCATGCAGTAAGCATTACGGATTGGTAAACACAACTTGCATAAAATCCTACAGAGTATGCGTTATTGAAAATTTCGGTTGTGTGATTCTGGAGTATCCTGAAGCAAGAATTATCTGGTTACCTTGACACGCATCCTAAGAATCCTTTTATATTCAAATTTGAGAGAAATGCAAAATACCTAGATTAAAAATTAAGCAGCTATTGATAAAAATCCTTTTCCTACTTGGAAGATGAAGTTGACGGCGAGTGGTATTGTTTTAAGAAATACTACGTATTATCATTCGTTTATAGTGAAACATTAAGCTGCGCATCCCCTTAATGATATTTGTTGAAAAAATGTCACGTTTCTTGAACCTGGTAATATGAAATGTATCACTATTGCTTGAAATCCTCGGAATTTCAGTTTGAAGGAAAATATTGTTGAATATCATTATTCATATTCACAATGTACATCTGATTTCAGCCGCTTTGGTAGTCTTGGTTCATCTCTGTGATGTCTTCCGGAAACACAAGTTTGCATTATGAGTGATTTTAGGCTTTTCCGGTGAATATAATGAATAGAGGGGATTATTAGAGAATTAGGATTCCTAATAATTTAACTCCCAGGGAAACGTGTGAAAACCTTTTACTAATGCGCATAGCTGTTGGCCTTAATAGTAGCATGGAAGAATAGCTGCATAATTTATCAAATACTCTATGTGTAATGGTGTATTGCAAAAACTACATGATTTATAATTTCGTATGCCTTGCGACTGCTGTGTATGCTGAGTTTCTACAGCGTATCATTGAAAAGGGTTTAACCTCAAGAAGAAGTTATTGATTTCGAAATTATCTTAATATTCAGTGGTAGTTTTCAGCGGAAATAAAAAAAACAGGACCATACACTGCTATCATGATATAATTGAACATTTGTGCCTTAATGATACGCTATGCGTATCACACTTATTCTTGATTTTAAATGTCGTAGTATTTTCAAAAAGTTTTTGACTTCCAACCATTAATTATTATAAAATAACTTTCTTTCTAATCAATATTGGAAACAGGAAAGCAAGATAGAAATTTAGCCTTTGGCATTTGGATCATGATGTAAAACGAGAGCTGGGATTCGTGTTCGATAAAAAAGAAAACCTAGTGTGGTATTTGTATGCACAGGTGCATTTTTGACAAATTGCGAACACCGAGTGTGTTCATTTTACCTTTCACTATTTACTTTGCAATTCTTTCTCTGGAGAAATCGTGCTACATGCCTCTTTAGGAGCTACATGCGTGGAATCGACTATTATAAAAATTTATTTACTTTCAATTCCGGAATTTTCCACCATTTAAAAACCAAACTCTTTCCTTTCTTCTCGCGTGAGACATTCCTCACTTCCTGCTGCGTAATTCATCAGTACTCAAACATATAGGACAGTTAGTTTCTTGAATTGCCTCCCTGATGCATGCAGTCGTGTGATTCAATTTCTCTTTCTGTCCGCGGGAGGAATGCGCGAAAAGACGCACCCTCATCCTCAGTTTACTTTCCTCCGCGGGATTAGCATTTCTTCGCTCAAGGGTCTTGACGATTGATCCAGTCACTCACGAGTGTAGAGCGGCTCACCGCGCTTAACGTGCGTCATTTCACGCCCTTCCTGCTCATTCCGTCGCAATCGAAAACTGCGCCGCACTGAGACCGTTTTCAGGTAATTTTCTAAATAAACGACGCTCTGACCTTTTTCTCGCGTGTGCATTTTCCCTTGATGATAAATCGGCGATGGATAATCTCAATGAATATGCATGTGTGCTTGGAGAACATTTTATTTTTAGTTTTTGGCCTTTTGCAATGGTCTCAAGTGGGCTTGGGAAACCTTTGATTCGTGCTCCCATGGCTTCTCCTCTGCTGTGCAATTTCTCTCCGCAAGGCAATATGAGGTTTTTACTGCTATAGATTAAACTCAGAAGACGGAATTCGTGTTTGGGGATTAACGAAATGGACTGCTTTTGAGAGAGATGCATTGAAGTAATAGGTGACAAATTCATTGTACATATGTGATTTTATTTTTACATTGCTCAAAATCATGCAATTTAAATTTGAAAACTTAAAACCTTTTGTCAGACTATGAATGAAGTGCATTATTTGGACAAGTACTGAAGGATTAAAAACAGCTCTGATATTGCTAGAATTAGTGAAGCTGAATTTGAACGTAAATTTTAAGCTAGCTTTACTAAAGGGGCTTGACTGACGAGTGCAACGAGGTGGATGCGCCCCTCAAAACTGAAGTTCGTAAATTAACGAGTCTCAAGCATTACTTGTATTTATTTTTCTTTTTCGAACGGTTCTGTTGATCATCATGCCCCTGTGATACCGAAGAAACAATTTAAAGCATGTCCTCAGGTTTTCCTGGGGCCGAACCAACAGAACTTGACAGAAACACCCATGCCCAAGGAGGAGAAAAGGCAACTCAGGCGGGACTCCGACCCGTGACCTCAGGATTAGCAGGCGAGGATTTTATCCTACCGCCAGTGGGGTCGTAAATTTTTCTTGGATTTTTGTTTTCAAAGGTGATATGACCATGTTGTATCTGAAGAGAAAACTAGAAAAAAGGATGTTTAAGTATAAAAACAAGAGAAAAAAGGGGACTCCATGGCTAACATTTTTCTTTATTTATAGCTGGAAAAAATTCTGTCTTGTTATCCAGTAATCAAGTTTTGATTAATTTAATGAATTTCCACTAAACTTTAACTTTCAAAATATCTGGCAATAACGAAAAGAATATTTTAGGTCCCAAATATTTGTAACACTGTCGACATCATTCGTTATTGGGACTAGGTATTATTATATCATGATTATTTCGTAATATATAAACTCTGAGGTTATGTGAGTCAGAGGTTTATGGCATGTGTATGTTAAATGAAGTGAAACCCGATATTATTTAATTTTTTTGCGCTTGGACGATTCTGGTATTCCGTCTGCCCTTGCGACCCCGATAAGCCATTGACCTGTCATCAGGTTTCTCAGGGGCCGAACCACCAGAAGTTGACAGAAACACCCATGCCCTGGGAATGTGAAACCGAACCAGGTGGGACTCGAACCCGCGACCTTCGGGTTAGCAGGATCACGGGTTCGAGTTCCGAGTTCGCGAGGTTGCGGGTTAAGTTTCTCAAAAAGGAAAAATACCGAAATTATGCTGATAATCATATATATTATTACAGAAAGGTCTTTTTCTGTCATTCCGTATATGCTCCGTTAATACTGCACTCACAGTGATAAATGAGGTATCATTTTAAACGTTGAATCACCGGCTTCTGACGAAAAATACAATCTCAAAGTTCACTATTTACCCATTAATTTGACTTAAAAGTTTCGATAAACTCTCTTGCCTGTATTGTATTCATATGTTTTGTATATTTTTGCAAGAAAACAAGTATAAAGAAAGTACTTAATGATACAACTTCTTCTCTATTTAAAACCCAATAACACCGTTTCCTTAGCATACTTATTCCCTGATAGCGTGAAAGTGCGAAATTTTCGCACGGGTTACCTAGTGAGCATTATTAGGTGACTTTATATATTTTTTCCTTGTTTCTCTTCTTTTAACGACGCTTTGACTTCCAGTAGGCATCCTAATTCCTTTGTCACCCACTGTCGCGAAAATCCTCATCCTTTCTTTTACTCAACCCCACCCCCGTCCTCCTCTCCCTAAACCTTTCACCGCCCATCCCACCCACTCCCCTCCCCTCCAGACTTTCTCTCTCCCTCCCTAATGCCCTCTCGCTAATTCAAAACCCACCCCGCGATGCATTTGGAAAGAAAAAAAAGAAGAATTAAATGGGTGTGTGGGGAGGGAGGGAGTGTGCCCACCCGAGTGGAGTGGGAAGAACACCTCCTCCCCTCGCCTCTCTTTCTACTTTTCTATTGCCCTAGATCGCGTGCTTGGAGGATTCCCCCTCCCGGGCTCCAACCCGCCTCACCCGCCCGTCTGCCCCTCCCTACGTCCCATTCCCCGCAGCGAAGTGAGTCCCCTTTCCCCTCACTCCTCCATCTTCTTCGCCCCTTTGGAAATCACCCCACCCCGATGGCAACTTGATGCCCGCGAAGAGATTCTCCTCACTCACACTCTTTTTCTCTCTCATTCATTCATCTTCTTTTTGCATTTCCTTTTTCCCTCTCTTCTTTAAAATCTGTCCCATTTCTATCTCCGTCTCTTTGTATAGGGTCAGTCCATATTAAGTGGTCCAGAAAAAGTTAAATTGGTTGCTGGATGAATTTTAATATTTTTACCATGCAAACTACCAATTATTGAGAATACAAATATGCCATCATTTTATTTTTTTAATTTTATTTTCCTGGCCATTTTTATGCTAAAGAAACACCGATTTTTGGTGAGTTCAGTGTTCTGCAGATATCTCCAATTCTGTGTATCCTAAAACAATCAAACAAAAACCAATTGATTAAGTAAATAATGAACTTAAATAAAGGTGTATATGGGTGTGGGTTGATGCGAAAGCTGGAGTAATTTACCTCCCCGAGATTTTTTGAGCTGACTTCCGATGTTCATTTAAATGGTCTGCGGAGATAGTAGGTATTACAAGTGCAGTGATTCCCTCCGAGGAATGGGATTTGTCCTGAATGGGTGCAATTAGAAGAAAAAGATCTGGAGGAATCGATTTTATGTATCGGTGCGAGTCACGGCATCCTATCATTCGGCCTCGGGTCCAAATCTTCGAATTCTCCGAAGAGATCATTTTAAGAACATTTATCCTATGCCACGGATGGGACGTTAAAATCCCCAAGGAGTTCAGTGTTACAAAGAATAACTACTGGGTTGATGTGGTGGCTAGAGCACTGGTTTCTCTAACCAAGGGTTACGGTTCGTACGCCACGGATGGGACGTTAAAATCCCCAGGGAGTTCAGTGTTACAAAGAATAACTACTGGGTTGATGTGGTGGCTAGAGCACTGGTTTCTCTAACCAAGGGTTACGGTTCGTATCCCGGTAATGTCGGAGATATTTTCGTGGAATCCCAATTCCTACGTGGTTGCTGTGAGGAGAGCTTTGAAAATGCGGGACTACGTCTGGTGGATGGGTTGTAAAATCATGGTTCCCTTTTCATTTTTCGTTTAGAGTAAGCGTATGACGTCGCCCGGTTCTTATTCCCCAAGTAACTCTTTCCTGACCATCCTGATCACCTGTGCTGAATGATGTAAATTATCTTATTTATTTGAAGTATCTATAGAAAGAAACAACGGACCCATCCCTGAAATTTCATCATTTTATCTTCTCGTCCTAGTTATCCCTTTCCACACTCTTAACCTTTCTATCCCTTTCCTGAATTCGGCGTTCACCCTTTTTGGAAATATGAATACTTCTCCTTGGCTACGAGTTATTTCTTTCTTTTTGAGCGGACCAATTTTTTTCACCTGGAGAAAAAAATGACATTTATGAAATGATGATTCGGTCGAATTCGCATTCAGTTTGTTCCTTTTTATAAAGACCTCCTCTTCAAGTGGAATCTTTCTTTAGGTGGCATCATTTGTACCAATTCCTCCATCTCTCGTTACACTCATCGCTGAAATTTTTTTTAAAAATAATGGAATCTACACTTACTTGAAAATCTATCAATGCATTTGTACGAAAAAGATCTCCATTCCAATCTCCGAATTATAGGTGAGTAAACAAGTCCACTTTTATTATTTGGCAATCAATTGTTGCTTTAGATCGATAAATATTTGGTACTACCTTTTTCTTATTCAACTTCCCGAGAAATATATTTAGAAAATATATTAATAAATTACTTATTCTAGTGTATATCGACAAGGTTTGGGCCAGAAAACTTAAATGACGAAGAAGCATGTGATTGGAGGGGGGAAGTGGTGAATTAAAAATGATATGATTAAAAGAAGAATGGGTTGGTTACTTTCAGGCAACAGTTCTTATTTATTATATTTTATTCGATACAGTATTTTCTCATTTATTTACTGGCTCCATTATATTAAGGTTCTCTCACCCATATAATCATATTCCATAATATTTTACTATAGTATAAAGTAATTTACTTTTTATCAATTATACACACGAGGGAATGGTGAAGGTCAAGAAGTATCTTTTACATATTTTCATGATATTTCTTTTTGGGAGGTATTTCGCACGTGTATAAATCATAACGAAGGTGTTTTAGGCCCTTATTTATGATGTCATTGATGTTCTTGAAAAAATATATATTGCCTTCGTAAAGACCAGGGAATAAATTTATTGCCCACATGTCAAAATAATGCTCAAAATTTGAGTGAAAGAGAAGCTAGTAGCGTAGTGTCCATCTTTAAGACCATTACAGAGGGCGAGGGTATGGCTTACCTTTCTTCTGAGACCACCAGGAAACAAGAGAAATCTGAAGAAAAACTTAACAGAAAAAAAAATTGCGAAACAGAAATGCTGAGATATGCATATCAACTAGCCAAACACACAAGCGAGGAATTCGCTTATTTGGTGTCTCCATCGGCCTCTTGGCCTAAATAGAGGCATTTCGCATAGAGCCTGCCTCGGAGAGCTATTTTGACGAGGGAGAAAGAAGTTTCAAGTTCTGACGGGACGGGATAATCCACCTTGACCCGGCCCTGTTAAAAAAAATTAGACCATTAAATTTATGAGGCCTTTTCCATCTCTCTATTTATTTGGACTTTCAGTTTCAGCGAACTGTGGACAGATTGCCTCATCTTATTTGCCGTAGTCTTTTCAAATTTGCTTTCTAATTTTTTGTCCATTCTCTCCATAACTCCATATATTTGCTTTATCCCATTGACCAATTACGAATCTTATTTGTCATCGAACCAGCTGAGTTTTCCTCAGTGTCCACTCTGTAAACGTAAATTAGTCTTCAGGTGACCTAATTGCATTAAAAAAATTCAATCCATTGGAATTTACGAACAGAAGCCAACAATTTGCAACGTGCGGCCTTAATCTCCGAATGACTCTGTCTCCATTGTTCTTACGAAAACTAAATCAGTGATTAATGACATTCGTCTCCTATATTTTTAGACGTTACCGATAAAAACTGATCCAGAAAAGGGGCTGAAAAGGATGATTACTGTCCGAGAAGAACACACCGAATTATTAGTATAGCACTAAGAGTGTGCGTAAATCCAGCCCGCTAGGAGTGCTTATCTTGAATGTGCACATTTCTATTGTAAAACAAATTCTCCAAATATGGTGAAACTGAAAAGCTCAAGTTGTACCCTATTCATGGCGTCTTCATTTATCCAATGGGGGAAATATATTGTCTCGAGCGCAAGGTGAAGACTGAAAGTTTGAGAGTAGAGTTGATAGGGAAACAAGATGAAAACCGCTGAATATTATAGGTCTAACACTAAAAGAAATTGTTGGCTCATATTCAAAGAAAATATTTAGGCGTGTTGGAATACAATTTTAAAACGTTATTTTGAGGGAACGGTTGTTTAGTGTGATTGCTACACCTTTATTCATGAAAATAAAAATTAGCCTCCTGTGAGGACAGAACTCACCACCCCTGGTTTACGAGACCAGTGCTCCACCACTGAACTAAAGAGGCGATGTGAGGTTGATGTTAGGGACTATAAACCGTAGTGGCGGGAGAGGTAGGAGTAAATTTCATTTTTTAATATTGATAGAATTGATGAAGCAGTGTAAAGAGCTCAATAGAATTTTAATGGAGGATTAATTCACTTTTATGAGGTAAAGGTTTTGTGAAAAAGTCTCGCGATGGGTGAAACCGTAGGCAGGGACTCTCCAAGCATGTGTACATGGCATTGTAATACCTGTGACAATGGCGATGGATTTTCAATATAATTATTTAGTTTGAAAAGTTTGTGTTGTCTCCTTCAAAATAATGGTTTGATTTGGTTGCCATAGCATTAATTTTCTTTCAAGCCAATTTGAACTGAGTACCCGGTTTTAAGGGATTGGGCATAATTCTCAACCTGTAATCTTCTTTAACAATAACGTTTGGATCACGTACAATGATGATGATACCTAAAATATATCTTTTGGAAAATTAAAAATTTTCCCCACAAAATGTAATAATTTGAATCTGGCGTATTCTTGCATTTTGCAAGTAAATGTGAAGTTTTGAACGGAGAATTTTGATGAATGGTACATAATCTTAGACCTATAGCCTTATTTATCAATATCTGTAGATTACCTCCAACTATGATGATAATTGATGCCTGATGAATAGTTTTCTTATAACTTTAAATTTTTGACCCACTTCAAATAATAATTCGAAGGTGGTTCTCCTGCATGAATATTTAAAAGTTGATTTAAACGGAGTAACAGGTGTTGGGTTGAATCTGCGGTATGTTACGAAGTCGATTGGTTCGGTGTACCAGGTGTGTTTATTGGGCGGGGCATAATCTGTGACATGTCGCCTTCTCTATAGTAAGCCCCTCCCTCCTCCCCCTTTCTTTCAAGATGCTCCTTCCCACTCACTCGCTTCCTCCTCGTCCGTGACAATCCGTGGGGCGATGAAAAGGGAAAAAAGGACGAAGAAAAAGAACTCTCTCTTCCCATTCCCCGGATGAGCTAGCTACCTCTTTCCCGGCTCATCGCGAAGGGAAAAGTCCGCGTGGTCGTTCACGTCCGTCACCTGTTGTGCCGCCTAGTCTCACCCACTGAGGAAAGTTGGGGGGAGGAGGAGGTTGTTGGGAGGCAGCAGCCGGAGAGAGAAAGAAAAGGAGCGAGTGAGAGATCCCGCCTTTGGAAAAACTTCTCCCATCTCGCTGGCTGCTCATCAACCGGCGACGACGGATGAGCAGCATAGTCGTCTGAGGGCGTAGTCGGAGGCAGACGATCGATTCTCTCCGTGCTGCAACGAAGACACCGCTTTCAGGAGATGAGCTGATCCCTACGTCTCTCTTGCATTCTTTGGCAGACCTCGGTCAGGGATGAGAAATTCATTGCCCTTTGATTGCAACCCAGTTCGAGACCCGCTCGCCGGAAAGGTCCACTCTGAAAATGAGGTGATGCAGGACGTGTCAGTGGCTCGTGTTCTTTGAGAGGAAGGCGTGCCCTTGTATATGTGTGTGCTTTTCTTGTGTACGGCGTTCCAGGTTGTCAATTTTCTCTTTTTGACTGCGACCGAAGGCGGTGGTCCCATGTCCGCTTTCCACATCGCCGGGACATCTGTGATTGAAACCAGTGCCTGTTCAAGGATTCGACCTCTTTATTAGTGTGCTCCCGAATGCTTCCGCTATTCTTTTTCGCGGGTCGCGACCGTCTCTTGTTTTTTTCTTACGAGTGGACACGTGGGTGACTTGTGCGTGACGGTGTAGTGTGGGTGTGCCCAAGGATATTCTGATTACTTAATCAAGGTGAGTGGTGTGTTGCCCGTGGCCGTTTGGCCTTGATTCTTATTTTTTAATATTCCACGTTGCCCCTTTGAGTATTTCTTCTTGCTAGCTCGGCGGTCATCTGCGTGATGCGGGTGGGTGGCTTTATGGGCTTTGTGAACTTAGCACTTCGCCTTCAGGCTGGCGTGACGGGTTGTTTTCGCCGAGTCTAACGGGATGCAAGGTGTACTTAAGCAAGTATTTCATCCCGCAGTAAATGGCTTATTACTTTTCACACTATGTTTTTAACAATTCAGCAATTTAAATAGTTCATAGTGGTGTAAATTAAGCATAGCCTTAGTTAAAACACTCGTTAGCATAATATTTGGCAGGTGCTTGTTGAATGCAATGACTGATGCATTTAAGAGATGGCAATCATCCCTACTATTGAATGATTTAAACATAATTAGAGCAGATGAAAGCATTTATAAGTAGATAATTTTTTTCTGGATATTGCTTATCTATAAAGATAACACTGATGTCATTATTTTAAAATGAACATTCCATTTTGTGTTGGAAACATAAATATTGAGTTGAGTTTTTTGATCAACGTGCGTACGGATGCAATTTTTGATCAGTATGCGTTTATCTGGTTTACCTTTCTTTTTCTGCTATGATATTTGGTATCTCATTTACTCTGGGTATTCATTAGGTCAATGCATAATAATATTGCATAGTAGCATAGAGGAAAGAGCATAATGTTCTATTTACTCTTTGGCACTATACGAAGTAGTTACGAATACAGTTTATTCTTTACTCTATGATGTTAATTTACTACTCTTTCCAAATTTTAAGTTAGTCGAAACCAGTTCCAAAGTTCCAAAACTCATGTCAGTAAGTCACTTAGTTAACGTGCGCTGCGTAAGATTTGTTCAATAAAACGACGATATCTAGAAATGTCCACCAAATACATCCGTGCACAATATAGCCTCATCGCCTTTTGTGATTACCGCGGTCACGTGAAAAGCTTTCGGAGGTGTTCCGTGTGCTGCTCGCTTGTTTCAAGCAAGCGTGGAAGACGAAGTGGGAGAGAGCAGGTACGTCTTCGAGGGATTTGGGTCGGCAATAATTGCAACGCGGACAGATTTCAGCGCAAGCGAAAGCCGGGTGAAGGAAAAAAATTAATCCCATCCGAATTCAGCGACAACGTACGTGTTATGACCGGTATGTGTTCTCCAATCTGTCTGGAGAGCGTGACCGTCGGGGAGGATGGTCGAGGGATTGGATGAAGAGGAAGAAGAAGAAGAAGAAAGTGCTCGGGAGGGGACCGAATCCAGCTGCCCCAAATATTTGGTGCACTCCGAGCGGAGCGCCGAACCGGGGTGACTGAATGCTGGATCGAGCGTTCGGATTCCGTCCCGTGGTTTTTGCCGCTTTCGAGGCCATAGAAGGGATGACTCTTCAAGTCAATGGGTACTACAAACCGGAGTGTGGTTACAAGTTCAAGGTGAAATTACTGCCCAAAAATACCAACCCTCTTAGAATAAATCAAATTCAGGACCTAGGTAAATCCGGAGAACCTTACATTTAACATATGTAGAATAAACTCAATACTTTCCGGCTTTACTTGGTGTAATCACTGCATAGTGAACAGATAAACTAACTTTGTCAGCTCCACTAATATTTTTATTGATACAACCAGGTTTCGCCAGTTACGGCATCTTCAGGTATGATGATACCTGAAAATGCCGTTACTGACGAAACATGTTTGTTTCAATAAAAATACTTGTGGAGCTTACAAATTTATTTTATCTGTTCAATATGTAGAATAGTTATAGACCAGTCGCTTTCGTGTTGAAAATATTCGGAGGATGCGTTAAATGCATAAAGTCAGATCGTAATCATTACTACCTACCTATTTTAAGGTCTTTGTCACAGAATGAATTGTGGAGTGGCAAAAAGTTGAGTTAAGTGTTTTGTTTGATTTACTATTGTTAACCTGCCCTTCACTTTTCTTAACGTATGTGCGGAGAAATTGTCAAAAGTAAATAGTTATGAAATCGTACGGTAGTTCTTAGAAACGCATTACACAATGATTTGGGTCACTTGAAAAACATTTTACCTTTTTTTTCATAATTATTTTCTCAAGAAAATGATGCACTACGTCATAGAGAGCACGGAAAAATGTCTGTTTTGGCGTTACGAGAGCACTTAAAGTTGTGGGTGCTACAACACCGTGCTACTTAGTTTCAATCCTGCGGCTCTGTGAGGAATTAGGTACAGCTGTTGAAGTTTAAGTACTTCGTGTTAAACTCTTATTATTTCTTCTCAGAGGATACCTCACATGCTGAAATTTTAATTCGAAGGTACGTGGCTTAAATTAAACTTGCTCCAATTTTCAAATTTTCCAATTTAGGGTATTTTGTATTTACGGTGTGAGTTATTGAAAAATATTCTTGGATGTGGTTTGTATAGCAATCATAGCCTCGTTATGTACCCTTGAACTAAAATTCCTGGTTGTTTCATGTGCTTTTAAATTAAAAAGCATAAATTGATTAAATAATATTGTTGCATTATTTGCGAAAATATCTACAGGTTAATTCTTATTGCGGGAAAGTGGAAATGGGAGCAAAGGATGGTCTTGATTGAAGGCTTTTATAGTAATATGTATCAGATAATAAGCCGACTGCCTTGCATTACGTTTAAACAAGTTATATCCCGCAAAATGCGACTGAAATTCAATATCTCTACCAAAATGGCAATATATTTTTCAAAGGTGTCCTAAGATTAAAAAAAAATATTCTAATTGTTAATGTGTTTATGCTGGACTTGCTGGGAGGTATTTATTCCTTGTGACCATTGCGTGGGAAACCATTTTTTCGTTGAAGGTAAATGTTGTATGATCTTCATTTTCGGATGTCTTTTTGGGCATTTCATAGTTTGGAAGACATCAATTCAGGAAGGCAAATCAAATAGCCGTCATGGATATGGTGGATGATAATCGACAATTTT
The DNA here is from genome assembly GCA_963573305.1 of Pyrrhosoma nymphula. Classification (NCBI taxonomy): domain Eukaryota; kingdom Metazoa; phylum Arthropoda; class Insecta; order Odonata; family Coenagrionidae; genus Pyrrhosoma; species Pyrrhosoma nymphula. The sequence continues at coordinate 28,118,474 of OY754328.1, forward strand.
CCCCACTCCATAGCTATACTTTACTGTACGTATTATCTGCACCACACAGTACGCGCTACCAGGTAGCTATTAGGTAGCGCCGCTACCTATTAGGCCTGTAATTACTCAGTCATACGCGCAGATGGATGTGTCTTCCAAATAGCTCTGAGTTATAAAAAATGAGTATATGCGAACGCTTGCACAAAACATTTCCCCTATAAACCTTTACCCCTACCACGAAAGATATCAGAAATGTTAACATGTTGAATAACGTTTTTATAGCTCCTCAAATTTTATAGGTGGTTCCCGCGTGACTCTTTCTGTCCCAATACGATGCAAGTTCCCTTAAATAATCGCGGGAGAAAATGAATGAAACTGGTTCATTTATGGAATGAGTATGTGTTGCGATAGGATTACTGGTGTGGCCAAGAATGTGTAACGGTAGAGAGGCATCAGGAAAGTTAGAATGACAAAACTAGAGGCGAATTGTGTGGCGGAAGAAGAAATGAAGTTAGTGGGGGGAATGGGAAGGAGGCATAAATTCTGGATGGAAAAAGTATTGAGAGGTCAAAGGGCGTTTAAAACAGTTGTAGATGAGCGAATTGAGTGAAGGAAGACCAAAGGTAATGAGGGGGAGGGAGGGTAAGAATAGGAATTTTTAGTGATATGGAGGAAGGTTATACGAGTAGATACTTAGGGTTCACGAGGGATGTAATTTTGATAAAATGTAATGCTATGCCAGAAAAAATCCTCAAATGGCCGAAAGATAAGAGGGAGAATAGTTCAGGAAATGGTCTGTGCTGAAGCCCACCTTATGATTGAACATAATATGAAACAGAATCCTATGAACTTTAGAGGAAATTATCAACCCTATTTACCTATCTAAGAGTAGTTTGTTTTGGTCGAAAGTGAGTTCTGCAACTTTAACACCTACAATGTGTAAAATTGTATAAAAATGTTTAAGATAATGGAGCAAGTATTTAAAATAGAATATTTTTCTAGAATTGCTCAGTTTAATTGGTGCCTCCTTTGCCTGCAGTCAATCACGTTTTCGAGCTTTGTCTTGTATCCCAATGGAAAAAGAGAACCTTGGAATGTCTGCTAATTAGATTAATAGAAACAGGTTGGCAAAAATATTTCAGTTAAACTGATTGTTTGTGGCATCGATAATTGCTTCTTTTCCGCTTTTTACAATAACTATACGGGACAGTGAAGATTCTCTTTAAGGCCACTGGATGCTGGATATTTACATTTCAGCGTTAAATTAGTAAAACGTTCGTTTCCCAAAAACTCTTTCAGTCATCTTGCTTCATAATGGGCGTTTCAATTTTTTAAAGTTTGCCATTGCATGTTCATGAGCCTTTATGATGTAGGGAGGAATTCAATTAAGTTTATATTTAGTTAATGTCCTTATTGATGGGATTAATTCATGTCTATTGCCTCTACAAGATGCTTTAGTGGCAAGTTTCCAAAGTAAAATGTGTAAACGGTTTTGACTTGATAAAGACTATATGAGTTGGGCTTCTACGTACGATTTTGCTTAGATTATAGGTTCATAAATTTTTGATCCATTTATGCGGTAAATTATTGAGTACCATTCTGGCGGGATTTTGTTAAACAGTTGCATTGATAGTATTTAATTACTACGCGATAATTATCTTTGGAGGGCTAATACAAGTTTCCTAATGTTAAAGATTAATGCATCCACGTTTTACATTTGTTTTAATGCTCATTTATTTCATCCATATTTTTGCATCAGTTGGATTTTATAATTAACTATGGAAAAAGTTTTCGTCCTGTTCTACGAAGTCATAATGAGCGAACAAATTTCTTGAAATTCCGAATCTGTAGTCTACAGGGGAAGTTGTACGGACGACAGACAAATGTGTTGTCGAATTCTCTTCTCCAGGAACTCGTGGCGCAACTTTTGTTATGACTCGAACATTTATTTAGTCTGGAAACCTGTGTTTGGGATGCCTTTTCTCCGTCAGCTCATTCTGTATTAGTAAGCTGCGATATACTCCTCAGAGTCGCAGAAAAGCCTCATAATTGCATAATTAGTGCTGAAGTATGGGCATGTCGTATTGTTAAAGGTTCAACTGGCTTCTATTACTAACTTTGTTCTCCAAAAAAGGAACGTAATCAGTTTTCATGTATTTTTAACTCACACTTCATAAATGGATTTTAATAGTTCCATAACCGTTGCATACGTGGAAGGAGAAGTCAAAGTATTCCTAAATTGTGGGATGAAGATACTTATGGCGTTTTTAAAATTCAAATAAAATCATGGTATTTCAATTGGAGGATTCTCTAACCTAGATGTTTCTAGCGCCCGTGAAATCATTCTTTATGTGTTTCTAGATATTCCGCGTAGGGCCTTTCCTTATTCAGGATTATAGTTGAATCTGAAAGCCGAGTATAATTCTCATGCTTTTATACCGTTATTTATTCTTGGTGGCATTAAAATGGTTTACATTGCTTCTTTAGCGAGTCCAGAAGTACTTTCGAAATAGTAAGTACCCACTAATGTATGAGACAGAGATAAGGACAGCTTTTATTGTAATAAATAAAGAAGCTGTTGAATGTACTATCTACAATCTTTCTTTTTTATTTCGACGCGTTTCAACGCCTCGGCGCCATCATCAGGACAATTGAATTCATTTCTGAACACATTCAGTTGTTCTGATGATGACGCCGAGGCGTGGTAACTTGTCGAAATAAAACGTGAGATTGTGGACAGTATAACAGCTTCTCTATTTATAATAATATATATGCTATTCCACCATATCTCGCTCGATACAGTTGAATTTAAGCTTTTATTGTGTTCCTTAGAGCAAACTATTACTACAAATACCTAGCAATTTATGTAGATAGGTTTTATGACAAGGGAGTTCTTCAAAGATGAATGGGCCCAGGTTCTGATACTTTTTATTTTCAGATCGAGGGTAAAATTATATTGATAGTATAGTTTCATACCTTTGGCATTATTGTAGCGATATTCTTAAAAACGACATCCATTTGTGGAAGAAAATGTGTTCGTGGAAAACTCGGGGGTCAACTTATATTGCTACATTTGTTCAACCAAATTCAAAATGGTGTAGAATGTATACTAGTTATCCTTGGTCTTTATTTCTTGGGGAAGTATTCTATAGGAAATTGGACAAATATTTGTCCTATTTCTCCTAATTTAAATAGTTTTATACGCTCCGATACTCGGCTTCTCTGACTCACGTCATACCAATGGCTGACATATCTGTTGAATATTTATTAGTTTAGTCCCTTTTCAAGTTAAAATATATGAACTGGGAAAACGGTCAATACATTTGATACATTGGGCTGTTCATATGTGCATTTAGAAAACTTGATTGTACCAGTTTGATGCACCGACTGTTCGGGTGTCCTCTTTAAATGAAATTACGAGTTCGACTTCTAATTCGGCAGTAAGGTCACACTACGTATGGCTGTTGAGTTGACGTCTCATTTTTGAGATATGTCCGTACATTATTTAAGTAGGTACTCGCTCACAAAAATGGATTTGGATGCAAAAATGAGTATAATTTATTTTTAAGTGAGTTGCATTATTGTTGCAAGTGCTATTCTTATCCCCCTCGGTATCAATGGTTTTAGATAGAGCTAGCTGCAATAATCGTCGATTTCTTCTTCCCTGGAGGAAGCCTTAAAACAAAACTGGGGAAGTGAAAATATAGGTGCCGTGGCATTAGATCATAACTTTAGTTGTTAGTGGAATCATCGAGTAAAGAATAATTTATTTTACTGTATTCTTTCTTCTATGGTGGCATAAAAATAATACAATTTATTGACGTTGGGAAAGTAATGAATACACGGCAATTAGCGTAAAACATGCCAAAAGCGTTTTTATCAGAGCTTTTAATGCAATTTTCAAGTACCTACATCCGTGATTTTGATCAATCCAAAAACTTACTGTAGATTCCCAAGTTAGATATAAAGTGAATGAAAATATTGAGCCATTAAACTATGCAATGGTTTGCCAATGACTTTATCGGGCTATCTTTGTTTTAGAGACTATGCGATCCTCGAAGTAGAAATTTCAATTCACATCTTCGCTAGCGAGTTCTGTTCGATTTTCTCATATTTAAACTCCTGAGGATTTCATCATTTGCTAATCTTCACCTTTGACACTATAGACATCTCCTTTCCCCGATTAGCTCATATCTATTTAAGCTCCATAATGTGGCAGGAATTCGCTAAGTGGTGTGTTGCTGTCAATTGAAGACCGATGAAATATTTGCGTAATATCCAAATGTTATGAATATGTGAAGAAAGACGTAGCTGTTGAATCTGTAATTTTCTTTTTAGTAAAATTATTATTCTCTCTTTATAAATAATTTATATACCTGTATTCACAATCACATCATATTCATTCATTGGTCGTTATAAGATTCTAAGATTGGTAGACTCCAGTCGTACATTTATCCCTACCCTTATGCTAGTTTCCTCACTCCCTGATAGTTCTTCTTTAGCACTTTCCTCTTTATTTGGTCTACACATTTCTAATTTAATCCATCCTTTAGATCTTCACCTTTTTATATTTATACTGGTATAATCATGGCAACGACCACATTGTATGTATCGATATTTTAATGCAAAAACAACAAAGAAGAGTCAGCTAAGTATGGATTTAGCTATTCAATCTTTATCGATTTTATAGGTTTTTTTGAACTAAGTGAATTTTCTAGTGCATCTTAAGTGCATCTTTGAACAATGCTTTTAAAATATTCCATGTTATAATTTATTATTGAAATCTGAAAAGTTATTTTCGGGTCATGAAATTTTAATCTTCAACTAAATCATTCTCCGGCTTTAGTTTGCCATCTGAAGTCTGGAAATATTAATTCCCTCTGGCAGGTATTCTCTTTTTTAACCGTTTGAAGTTGTGGATGCCCGTTACTAGTGACGAAAAGGAGATGAAATTTGTCAAGGAATGTTGGATAATGAATCAGCTCAACGGTTATAGTGCAAAGATAATGTGATGAGCAGAACCCTACATTGTGATGTGCATGTGGAAGTTGATTGGTGCATTTAATTATAATATTTTAGTTTAATCCCCTGATAGTTATGTTTAAACTTGAAATAGATAAAATAAATTTAGAGATGGAGTAACATCAATGAATTTTCATGCTTAAATAAATTCATTTTCAACCACAGTTGGACGGCCTTTTAAGATGAGGTATATCCCAAAATTTATTGCTATTTTTCTTCCACGTTTATTTTTTATGTATTGATTAAAGCATCATCTGAAAATCATCCTTGTAAATGTTTTACCTTTATATTTTCAAATAATTTATCATTATAAAAGTTTTTATCCCTACGTTAGCATTGGCGGAAAGTTTTTCAAAGTTTGGCTATACGTCTACACGCTTCCTCAGTTCTCGTCGAAGGCCAGCAGCGCTCGGTTTTGTAGCTCCTTTTTTGTTTTATTTGCATTTCTTTTTCAATTGGTCACCTTCTTTAACTCATTTATGAAGATGAGGAGAAAATTATATTTAAAAAGCGGTTACACAAGGATATATTTGTGCAACATGTCCTCGACTCATTCAAATTAAGTGCTAAATCACCGAGTGTTGACTTGAGGATTAAAACTAAGTTTTGTGAGTCGAAGGCCACTTGCCTTTTACATCTCTGGGATGTCAGCAAGCACTGCTTATTGCTAGCATCTCCATTTTTCATTTTTATGGCTGGTATGCGTTTTAAATATGTGAACTCGCCGTATCCAAGAATGATAATTGATGACGACCAGCCCTTTTCAACAGAAAACATTTTTCTACCAAGCCCTAATTGCGCCCAATTTCTTTGAGTTTTTAAAATGAATTATCTTCAGAGTATTTGATTTTTAAATATCAAATAGAAAGACAGTTTCACCAACGAAGAATTTCTACGAAGAGTTGAAGAGAAAATGTATGAAATCTATAAGAAGAAAAAGAGACAAACTAATTGGACCCAATTTGTGGCAAAATAAATTGTTGAAAACCATATCAGAAGGAGAAATTAATTGGATGAATCGCCAAGAATAACTTAAAATGGACTACATCAGGCAAATAATGAAGGACCTCAAAGTGAAGAGCTACTTAGAAATGAAGTGGTTAGCTAATAGGAGAGTGGAGTGGAGAGATGCAGTCAAACCAATCTTCGGATTGATGACTGCTAATGATGATGATTTAATTTTTATTGATTATTTTACTCAGAGCTAGTAGGCGAATTTAGCGTAAGTTCAGGTACAAGAAATCAGTAATTAGTTACAGCATAACTTGGCCTCACGTCTCTTGCTAGGCTGCCTCTTTCAACCCCATTCTTCATCGACTCATTGAGCTATTTCATTTCAATAGAGCCATTTGCTCATAGAAGGATTTAATCAGGATAATCTACTCTTTAGAAATTATTGACGATTGAAATATTGGTGGGTAGAATTTCGAAAACGTTCCCTGATTCACCGTGCAAAGACCATCTCCGACCAAGACTCCATCCGGAAAGAAAAAGAACATCTTGTCGGGGCGCTCCATAGAAATGGCTACAGAAAAGAGATAGTCCTAAAAAGGACCTTATGAAGTGACGCTAAAGAAAAGAAATCTAAAGAAGATTCGCCACAAGAGAAACCCGCAGCATACGCCGCCGTTCCTTATGTGGCGGGAACCACGGAGAGAATCGCCAGAATCCTGGCCAAACACAATGTGAAGACGAGGTTCACTTGCTGTGTGAAAACAGGTGACCATTTGCCTAAGCCGAAGGACAAAATCCCTCGTTTACTATGCGAGGAAGTATACCAACTCCAATATTCCTGTGGAAAGTCATGCATAGAACAGACCGGGCGGTCAATTAAAACCAGAATACGAGAACATGAACGCGCCACGGAGGAGAAGCAGTTCCGCCTTTCTGCCGTCTCGGAGCACGTGTGGTTTATTTTTTTTAATAGCTCCTATACAATGAGTGGGATCTCAAATCTGTTTATGGAGTTTTATAGATGTCGTGGAGGACTACAACCTTACGCAGCTTTTAACCCTCTATGTCATATAGTGCACGTGTAACATGGTGCAAAAGTAAATTTTTTTCTCATAAACACAGTTTCCTCTCGTATACTGGTATATAGACAACTTTATCAGTAGAAGTAATGGAGTTCGATTCCTTTAAGTGAAAATTCTTGTATGTCCGTGTAGGGGGCGAAGCCCCCAGAACGTTGGCGAGCTTTGCGAGCCAATGTTCTTTTTTTCTTTAGAAAAAAAGAGGCGAGCGAAGCGAGCCGTCGTATACGCTTCCAACAAGTTGCCATGGTAACTTCTCTACCACTTATAGTGCACTGCAACATGGCGCCAAATTAACTTATTTTTGTTTTTCCTTTGTAATTTCTAAACTAAAAGTCGGAGCTCAAATCTGTTTACAGTTTCTTGTAGATCTAAGTGATACCTATAAACTTATACCCTATATCAATTATAGTGTCTTAGCAACATGGTGCCTCACTAAAATTTTTTTAAGAGGCGAGCGAAGCGAGCCGTCGTATAGGCTTCCTACAAGCTGCCATGATAACTTCTCTACCAATTATAGTGCACTGAAACATGGCGCAAAATTAACTTTTTTTTTGTTTTTCCTCTGTAACTTCTGAAGTAAAAGTCGGAGCTCAAATCTGTTTACAGTTTCTTGTAGATCGCAGTGATACCTATAACCTTATACCATACCCTATATCAATTATAGTGTCTTAGTAACATGGTGCCAAACTAAAAATTTTTTAAAGTCCTCACCCTTCGGGGGCGAAGCCCCCCCATTAAGGGGTTCTAGGGGGCGGAGCCCCCTAGCGAGCGCAGCGAGTATATATATATATATATATATATATATATATATATATAATATCTTCTGAGAAACCGCACTCGGCGAATAAAAACACAAATATAAATGTACTTTTAAAACACAGGCACACGAAAATTAAAAGGACACTCACAGAATAATTTGCGGGCGTTTCGACGGGCAAGCCGCCATCGTCAACGACAAGAGACTAACTACATAGTAGTACAGTATTTAGTCTCTTGTCGTTGACGATGGCGGCTTGCCCGTCGAAACGTCCGCAAATTATTCTGTGAGTGTCCTTTTAATTTTCGTGTGCCTGTGTTTTAAAAGTATATTTATATTTGTGTATATATATATATATATATATATATATATATATATATATATATATATATATATATATATATATATAAGTAGAGAGTAGTTTGCAAAGCTTATTCACAAACAAAATTATTAGCATCACAGTCGTCTAAAACGCATACTGGTGCGGAAATTCATTCAAATGCCAATCCATTTAATTTCCTTGAGAGATTCGCTACTTTTTATCTGAGCTTATTGATCTACGAGAACATGGATACATTTTTTCCTGGCAAATATCTCCACAGATCGTTGAAATTTCAGGGAAAAATATGGTGAGGAATTCCGAATATTCGACCAGTCATCGCAGACAACATCTTTTATTCCTTGACAAGTGGCCGTTCAATCGCTCATACCATTAAGCCGTCGGCGATATACATTTCCGACTGGATAACCTTGCTCTAGTTCGAGCTTTCCGAAAGCCAAAAGCCGATACTGTTCATTAGGAAATCGACAATTTTCCTGCTTGGCTGGATGTGGCTCCATATCGTGTCGTGTGCTAAACCCCTCTGGCAGTGAGTAGCTTCCCGGTATCGTTCATTTCCTTGAGCTTATTGGCCTTCCGCGTTGCTGGACCCGTGCGAAGCTTCCAATTCATTTGGCTCTAGTGGATCAGGCTTCTGATTTTCGAAAAATCTTCCTAATACTCCACCCAGCTTACTGTTTTCAAGTGCTAGTGAATGTATTTTTTTTACCAAAGCACCATTTATTTGATTGGGTTTAAATTTTATTTAAATTTCTCCCGTTTCATATTGAAGAAAATTTCAAATCAACTGCTCAAGTGAAATATCTCAACCGTATTTTTTCGGTAAGATATCATTCACATTCTATCTGTTAGGTTTACTAGCTAAAACCATCTTTGTTGCTCTCCCATGCAACTCTGAGAGAAAAATTAATGTGGAATGCAAAGCCCACAAAAAATAAACAGTAGGTTTCCAAAATAATTTTTTATCTATTTTTCCGTGACAATTCAGCCTTATGTTTTATAGTTTTTGCCTCCATATTTCAAATTAATTTAAGATTTGACGCTCTCGATTGAAGCTATGACGATATTTATGAACTCTTCAGTGGCTTATCAACACCGTATGCGGAGGGCATGTTCCGGTGGAAATTCGAAGCTGGAAGTGCTTCAAAGGAACTACGTTATTACTAAGGCTCGCAATATTGGAAAACTAACAATTAGTTCATCTCTTTGTACGAGCAACATCCGGAGTCTTGACAGAATTTCCATTTACGTGGATGACGTAACAATTTAATGGAAGGATCTAAATGCATTAGTTGTCGGAAATAACCTTTGGTTGTAACTTGAACTTTACGTTTATGGTGTGATGGCATGATATAGCAGATACTTCAGCGTGCGATTATTGCCTTAGTTGGAACGTTGAACTTCAGTGAGCACGATGATGGCGATTAATTAGCTTCAAGCAACATTATGAAAGCGATTAAAACAAGGTTGATGGGGGATTCGAGGGAGATACCACTGCCGGGAATAGTATTTTGTTACCCGTTTAAGACAGACTCTTAACTTTTTCTCAGACTTTCCTCTTAACCATAAGCGCATGCGCGTGTCACTCCTCTTCGGCGGCCTCCGCTCTGGCCTTTCCTTCGGACTCCACACCGCGACCTCCAGAAACGGGACGCAAGGCGAATGAGCGCTTGCTTGGTGGGCAGCGGAGACGAAATCCTCCCCTCACCTTGCGGTGCTCTTGATTGCCCCGCCCGCGCCCTCAGGAGGACGCGCAAGGCCTCCGCTCTGAATCTCGCGCGTGACCTTCTCGCGTATTTCCCCGGAAATTCCCCCTCACACTCAGCACCGCTCTCATTTGCTTCGACATCCCTCCCCAGGTGGCGAGCCCCACCTCGACCCCGCCTCTCGCACCCAAAGCTTTCTTATTTTTTTGTATTTTCCCGATATCCTCGGGCGGAGGAAGGGCAAGTAGGCATGGACATCTTTTAAGAAGGTTGTGTCGAGGTGGTTGCTTGGAGGAAGAGTTGTCGCGAGCGGGGAGGACGCAGGGGAAAAGCGGCGAAGGATGTGCAATGGGAGTGGTGAGGAAGGAGGTCCAGTTGGTGAGGTGGCTGGGGGTAGGATGTGTTAAGGCCGTTCTGTGAGATGCTGTTGAATTCGTATCTGAAATTAGTTTTCTCAATATCGAATAAATATCACAGGCAGTCAAAATTGAGCTGTTGCTAACCGCCCGGAGACACATTGAATGCCAACTTTGCACTTAGTCTCGTGTGATTTTTCGGAAGCGATCCAGCTGTCACTAGTTAAATGATGATCTGTTTACTTCTCTTCCCTAATTTCTTGCCGGTGTCCTTTAGAAAGATGTAGTTGTGCTATTGGAAATGTCGTTTACCCGTTCAAACTGTGGTCTGGCAATAAACTCGTGTGGAAAAGTTCAATTTTTTTCCCAAAACTGTGCTGTTGTTCTTTCATTAAGTCAAGAACGTGTAAAAGAAGTATGTTCTCGGATCGGGTTAGTGTATAGACTGGAGCACTGGCTTCCCATTCCGAGGGCCCTGATTTGAATCCTGGCAGGAGCAGAGATTTTTCAGTGGGATCTCGATCCTTCCGTAGGTTCCACGAAGAGAGGACTTTCAGAGTAGTACCTACCCCGTCCGTCGGATGGATCGTTCATCTGTGAACTCCTTAGAGACTTCCGTTAAAGCGTATAGGCTTAAAACGATGCAAAGTTTCACTTAATCCTTCCTCCATTCCTTAAAAAACCCTCTTCTGATCAATTTACTCAACTTTGAAACACAAGGAATTTGCAAGGAACACCAAAGAAGGGAAATACACCCGAGAAAGACCAAGGGGAAAAAATATAGGCCAACTAAAACTGGATATTACACGGAAGAGCTACAAGGACATGGTTGAGTTAGTCGGAGACAGTGCAGAATGAAGGACTGCAGTCAACCAATGTTTGACTAATGATGATGACAAACTCCTGTTTAAAATCGCGGACATTGAATTGATAGCAGTTTTCAAATGCTGTCACGCCTTTTGCTAGATACGACATTCAGTGGCGGATTTAGGGGGTCACAGGGGTCATGAAATTTTATGTAGCCCCCCCCAAATTTATGAAAATTTTTAAATTTTTATTAGTTTAATAGTTTTGGTGTCCTTTTAAAGGAGTAAATGGAGTGTATATGCAAATGCATGTCTACAAGTCCCAAACGTGAGAGAAGTTTGAGTATGGAATACCCCCCGGGAGAACGCCCCTCTCTCCCGGGGGGTATTCCATACTCCCCGGACCCAGGTCATGACCCCCCCCTCCAAATTTGATGCTGAATCCTCCCACGACGACATTTAGTACTCTGATGATAAATTATAAGAGTAGTCCAGTTGAAAAAGTCGTTAAATGCAATTTTTAAATAAATTCTAATAATTATCAGGTTTTATCAAAAATGTGATTAGGCATGCAAAAGACATGTTTTTATTTAAAAGAGTCAGCTAAAAGCGGTTTAATTACCAATAGAAAATTGTATACGGTTGCAAAACCTGTTAAGTTCTCAGGCGTTACGATTTCATAGACCGTTAATTGCAAAACGGTTGCAAAAGTCGTTAAATGATAAATAATTATTCTCAAATTGATAAATAACATTAATTTATCACTTTAAAATATTAAACAACTGAGTTTTATAAATATGAATACAATTTTGTATATAGATGGTTACTATGGCAAGCTCTTAAACAGTCGGTAAATAAAACAATTGTACAAGTGTACAGAGTCCATCCGTTTTTAAATTATTAGTTAAGTAGATATTTATTACTGCAGTGCATTTAAAAAGTAAAATAGCAATGGCTGAAAGAGATACCGACGTGACGTTAGAAGAAGATACATCTTCTGATTCACATGGAAATGTTACGAGTTCAGAGCAAAATGAGCTACATGAGAATTCCAGTTCACGAAAAAGACAACGAAGCCCAGAATAATGGACAATAAATGTTGAAAAAAAGATTCACTCCTGAAAATATTAATAAAGTTGTCCCGTTAAAAGAAGCAAAGATAAACGATGTGAAAAAACTCCTTCAACTCCACTTTGGTGAACATTGGATGGAAAATCAACTGTTAGCTTTCTACACGGAGATGTTTTGCGATCAAGAAGCATTCCTGAATGCCGACAATGGTGACGATTTGTCTGACTTAGAATTCATGGATGCTAAGTAATTCAGATTATAAAATGTCTAGAATTAATATTTGTTGAATTATCTTAAAAGTAAAATATTAGTTGGTTAAAGTGTTTTGTATTAAGATATCTTATTATTTGATTTAAAATAAAAATGTACAAGATAAGATTTTGTATACGTTTCAAAGAAATGTGTTCTATTAATTTATTGAGAAAATTTTCGGTTTGTAAAACCTACTCCGTAAAAAATAAAGTATAATTTATTTATTTCATTCAAAGATTGACACGTTTTCAAAATAAACACCTACCATTACAAAACTCGTTAACTTCATTGATGAAAGTTCATTAATAAGGAAAAATAATTCAGCATATTAATGTATTCAGTAGCAAAACCCTTTAACTGTAAATACATGCTTAATGTATCCTCTTTACCGTCTGTAATATTTTTAATACACTCATAGAAATAAGTTTATTTTTTTCTAAATTTTATGCTAAATAATTACGCTTTCATCTGCTGAAAAATAAATCACAGTACATTTTCTCACTTTTCCAAGTTTCGCTTCCGATGCAGTTGACGGATTTTACAACTGGACTACTCTGTCTGTAAGTTTAAAAGTTCTTAGAAATGGAATAGGCATGGAGTGAAACGTCCTTCAAAGGGCCGTAATAAGATCCGGTGGACGAGCTGAGAGCAAGGACGCGAACCCTCGAACGGGTCGTAATTACGGAGCGGGCAGCCTACGCCCAGGCACGGGTAAAGATACGCGAAGCGTTCCTCATCCCTCCAGCCTCTCCCTTCCGAGTCGTGCGCGGTCGATCTACAGTAACGGAGGGACGGGATAGATTGGAGGAGAACGGGAGCAGGCATCACCAAGGGAGTGGTTAAGTACCCAATAGATCCTCAAGGATCAAGGACGCCCGACCGGTTCTTTTTTCTTTTGTCTGAGCGTCTCAGTTTTGAATTCTAATGCTTGGTAAAAATTTGTTTAAAGAAACTGAACGGAATTAAATAGATAAACTTGTTCCACACTTTTTGGCACATATGTCTCAGGAAAGAAATAAGAGAATTACAGTAAATAGGAAGAATAACTGAATGAACCGAGGATGAAATGAATCAAGCAAATTATGAGGAATATTAAAGAATTATGACGGAATTAAGCGTTTAAGTGGAAATATTATGGATTGGACAGCTTCAGAATAACCAATCTTAGAAGTGATGACTTCTGCTGCTGACGTTGATGATGTTTCATAAATGTTACTGCGTTGTTGCCTTGTTAATTAATTTTATTAACGTTAGTTTGTTTCAAAATTCTCTCATTATAAGGTGAAAATAACTCTTCTTTGGATACGGAAATCCTTGAAGGTTACAATTTCATTCACTTAAGGAGTGAATCAACCTGAAAATTGGTTTGAAATGTGGAGGATGTAGTTCACCGGATACGTATCACATGAATTTTCATGAATGAAAGTCGTGTAAATACTGCACATTTAGGGCATGGGGGCCAATTCCATTCCCTGTTCGCTCTCTGGTACAGAAGAGTGTTGGTGACGAGGATTTGGATTTTAGCTGTAGGTGTCCGAAGTGACCCCTGGTGAATATCAACCGAAGACTCTCCGGTCCGTAGACGAACTATTTTCCTACTGGACTACCACTCAATCCCCAGGCTTCTATGGAATTCTAAAAACAATAGTAGCTCCTTTGGCTTAGTCTTGATAACTCGAAGAGCTTGCAATTCAAGCTTGGCGCCAAAGCTTTCTCGAATGCTTGATGCGTCATAATGAACAGCGCTTCTTGAACTCTCTCCTTTTGTGAGCTTCTTTCATCCGCAAAGGAGAGGTATTTCATCACCAAATGATAGTAGGAATATCAACATTTTCGTGACACCCCACATTGTCTTACTTTGGCGTTGCGACCACCCCCTAGTTTAAGAAGCTCTTTGTTGAACGTCTCGTATACTCCTGCGTGCTACTTATTCAGGTTGTCATAAGACAACTTGTCCAAATACGATATATGAGAATAAATGTGCGAAATTCACTCGGAAAAGAAATATTCACCTGGAATGCCTCCCCCAAATACACCGCCGAGTGGTTTGACCCATTTTGCATAAGGCATGCATAATAATTATGCATAGTGGCATGCTACTCTGGCGACATCTTTCAGTGTGGATTCCATTTAAGTTTTTACTCAAGTAGATATTGACGCGGTGTTTCGTGTACACAATGCCATGTATTACTGGTGCCGATGTGCTCATTGAATTTTGATTGAACAAGCCTTGTGTATAAGATGTGTCAGATTCTTAGTTATTCACTGCTTTGGACTCCTTTGAACCAACTTTTGCGGCTAGCTGGGATGGTTGGTTTTCTTTGGAGGCGGCTGACAACTGAAGTTATTTGTACCTTTAACATTAAGTGGATAGGTTGGTTTGGGGGAGGATTACGTTGGGCTCTTTAGGACATGAGGGGACGTAAGGAAGAGTAACACGGCGTCGGCGTTAGCCTAATTTTATTGAGGGGTGCCAAGGGATCCGCAGTTGGACGCCCCATCCGATGAGCGGTGTATTACCACAGGTTTTACACTGGAGTTGCTCTCCGCGTAGCATCCAAATAGGAATCGGAATTGTAATGAAAAATGTGATCCACTTGGGAATTGGTACTACGGGGTCTCAGAATCCAGTTACCAAGCCACCATACAACCAGGTCCCTTCTCGCTGCCAGTTCCGCTGTATTTCGTGCCGAGTGTGAGGAGTTTGAAGCGAGTGAAGGACGCTCGGGCCGAGCTAACGCAATGCGGATCCTGCCCGCCCATGGAAGCGATCTAATATGTGCTGCTCGGAGGAGAACGGGAATGGGAGCGCTAAGCAGTAAAATTGCAGGACTCAACACTCTCTTCCTTCGGTTCACGCCCCTCCATCATTTCATGATCGGGGACTAATTCGTGGCTTCGGGCGGTGAGATAGCGGGTCCACAGAGTGCGAGTCATGGAGTGAGGGTTGAGGCGTGGGTGGTGTAATCGTAGTCCCAATTGGGTTGTGGCTCGCCGCCGAACCCGATCGGGAATTTCGATAAAAGGTTTGCCGTGGCGGCGTGTGATGGATGAACGACCGTCCCTCTCCTCGAACGAACCCAATTCGTTCGTCGCGACCTTCCGAGGAACGAAAGTTCGTCTATCTTGCCTCTGCCTTGCCCCCTTGGGCCAGATGTTGGGCACGAGCGTCAAAATGTATTTGTTATCTTGACGTTCCACTTATGAAACTAATAATTCAATTCCGCTCCATGAATCATCTGGCCATCGTATACTGATGGCTGTTTTTCAATGGAATAGACGCGTCAGGAATTTCAAATAGGTAAAGGGGCAATACGATTAAATAAAAATTATTATTAACGATTCATAAAATGTCAGTCGATCGTTGCAGAAGCTTAACTCTGTGGTCAGATTTGAAGAATTATTGGGGTCTTCACCTTAAGTAATTTCTTATCTTGCCTCCATGTAGGATGCTATAAAACCTCTTTTGGTGAACGGGAGATGGTTTTAGTATCCAGCAGCTCCAACGCCGATCGTACCTACCATTAGATTAGGCGAAAGGATATCGAGCAAATGAAGCCGAGAGCAAGCTTGCAAGAAAGAATATCCTTGGGTCTCTGCGAAGGGGAGAATGGTATACTTCCGTTCTAATGTATTGTACAAATTCACGATAGTGAAAATGCTCAAGTCCAGGCTTTGGACTGGGCCTGGGAGGGGGACAAAAACAGGCCGTGGTCATGTATGTACGTGGCATCACTTCTCTCGCGTTGTCTCGACTTTTAGGAGTTAAAGAGTAACCCATTCAACGGCCTAGTTGGTTGATGCTAAACTGAATTCTATAGGTGAAGTTGATTCGAAATGTGTTAAGAAAATAGCACTACTGGTAGTGTTAGTTTGTAGGCGGCCAACTTTTGTGCCATTGAGCCATGTGGAAAAATTTCATTTATGAAAGATTAATTCCTCTTGGGTCGCACGCCAGGTCAGGTACTTCATATCTGCCGACATTTCGATTAGCGATTCGCCCATCGTCTTCCAGGCTCCTGATCAGGGATCCTGGGAAGAAATGTTGGCAGAGATGGAGGCCCTGTTTCGGTGTGCAATCCGAGAAGAACTCATCTTCAACATTCACTGGGAAAGAATTGGTTCAGACATTTCATTTTTCAGTTTAATTTCAATCGGGCATAACCCTGCATTTTCCTGCGAGTACTTGTGCAATGTACATGAAACACCCTTCAAGAGTCGTTTCAGTTCAGACTGATATCGTAAGTTAAGGAAAAACTAGTATGGCTAATAAAGAACTAGACAAAAGGTAGTAGCATTTCCATTCACAAGAAAGCGTGGAATGACAACGTAAATGCGTGAACAGCTGTATCCAGGTCGCTAATGGACCATCTGTTCACAAGATCCCTCAGCAAGGTGAAACCGATCGCATTAATGAGAAGTGGATAGAATTGTAAAGTTTCGTCGCTAAATTATTTTGAATCCATTCAGATGTGGTGCGATGTAGCTCCGTGTAAAATAATAACCTTTGTGTTATGCAGGCTGTGCATTACTTCAACTGGGATAACCTTTATTGCGAAAAAGGGCAAAATTGCGAAATATTGCAAATAAACGATCATTTATCCCCCCCTGTAATACATTGAAAATGACCTCCGTACTATTCCCAGCCTGGGACAGCAGTAGCATAAAAAGGTTCAACCATTTTCTCACCCAGGAAGTGGATAGCGAATGCTAAGCCTGCGTGATAGTTATTTTCCTACATAATCGTCATCGTGATCTAGGCTTTCCATGAGAATTCTACGGTTATAGTCTACCAGGGAAAAACACGACTGAAGTTGGGAGTGAAATTAATTTGATTCCAAAGGACGTTCAGGCTGATTTATTCATATTCATAGCTATGTCTTCTGGGAAATCGTTCGACGATCACTCGAATGGTGGGAAAATAGAAACAATCCCTTAATCTTGTAATGCTGTATGTGCATTTTTTGAGGCTAGAATTATGATGTATCACATCAGTGGAGAGTAAGGCATGGTCGAGAGCACACCGAACTGAACACTTTCTGTTTCATTTTACCTATGCCTAAAAGGCTCCTTGCACACGTTTTTAACAGCTCGTGTACCTTCTCATAACTGAATTTAATTGTTAATAATATCGAATCCGATGACTAGAAAGGGGTTGAAAAATAAAATTTTGTCAAACTTGTTTTAACACAAGGTGTCACACACCTCTCTTAAGGCCGTTTTACACGGTACATTTATTTGTACAATCTATCGTGCGAACGCATGTACTACAGTCAAGTGTGCAAGAAAATATTGTACGAACGACTGAATCAGACTGAATGACGCTTTACACGATGAGTGCAAACGCACAATTTTCCGCGCAATTTAGCGGTAGAAATCGATCGGAATTTGCGAGTGTTTTGTTTATCATGTTTATGTTTCACTCGTGAACATATGTTTCACTCACGTATTTGACACCTTCAAAAGCTGATAACCTGAAATTCGGAACCTCGACTCGACCATCTGCCTACTGATAATTCTCCCGGTTCAGACAAAGCTCTCTTGGACTCATCTCTCTGGCTTTATATTCGACTTTAGCATCGTTTCGTTTTTTCTCATTAGGATTTTAGTGCGACAAGTCATTGATGTTTCTTGCCGAATCTCCACTCTTGATAGACAAAATTCGTGAGTTTATTATGTGTGTGTAACAAAGTACATATTATTATCAAGTGGTATAGCGGAACACGAAACCCTTTTTTTTAGTTCCTCCGAATTTCCCTACCTTGTATTTGTACCAATGTTTTAATGTATTTATTTTACGATTTCGTTACTTGCTAAAAAGCAGAAATAAAATGATTATCATTATATCACGCGGGGATCAGGAACTCTACTTGAGGACGCGACCAGTAATAAATTTGGGGGGATATAATAATTTTTAACCCAAAGATCGCGATTACACTGAAAAACCAGAACACCAAATAACACGACGAAATGACGAGGTAAACATTTGAGTAACTTTGAGTTAACTCTTCGCGGGTTCTCCACTGGTTCAAACTATTCATAATTGCCGACGTAATTAATTCTTATCTTGAGAATGAGTGACGAGCCGTCTCTCGAAACGTCGAAAATTATAAATAGTTTAAACCGGTGGAGAGACCGAGAAGAGTTTACTCATTAAAGAATATATACACAGGATAGTAGTTACTCATATTAATCTACGGGAAAGTGTTAATCCTTTTTATAAACAACTTTATTTTCAATCGTAGCCAAGGCACCACAGTTTTCGCCATATCTGCGCCATCTGTTGAATAAAACCAGATCGAAGTTGTATGATTGTCTGAATGGAATTAGAACAGGTTCTATTTTCCGTTCAGTCATTCATACATCCGCGCAAGCGTCCGCAAAATTTGCCGCTTTATACGGTATAATTTCCTGATACATGCGTTCGCTCGATAGATTGTACAAAAAATATACCGTGTAAACAGCCTTTAGGCCCTTCAAAATTTATTTACCGAGAATATTAACCTTTGAGTGCGTAGAGTCTTTCATTTCCGATTCGAGATTTTGGTATGCATTTCAATTTTGCTTCTGTCTCTTTACTCGGGAATTTAAATGTTGCCTCGGAGGGTTGTTGGTTACTCAATTTAAAATACCTTTCAGTTTTCCGAAGAGACACCACAATTATCTACGCCATTTTAATCATCGCTATCTTAATTTACCTGTCAGTGGTTGGATCAACGCCCAAGAATATCTTTCATATCCTGCCTTTCAGTATTAACCTGGTACAGCCTCGGATCTGACCTAAATCTGCCCGACTTAGTGTAACTTGTATTTTAGGTGGAAAGAATGAAACGGGTGGAGGAGTCGACGATGGACGGGAAAGGGAAGTGCATACCCTTTCTAGAAAGGAATCGAAGGACTTCCTTCGCGCCCATGTTTTCCCAACCCTCGGAACTTCCAACGGATGAAAGGCTGCCTCCTATTACAATTTTTTATCTTCGAGAAGGGAAACAAATGAGAAGGAAATGAAGGCTCGTTTGTTATGCCTCGTATCCCCCACCCACATTCTCTCTGCTTCCTCACTCCCCTGTCTTGGCTCGAACGGAATTTACCAATCACCGAAGAAGGGGAGTCGGCTCTCTTTCTCTCAACTAAATGGTTTCTCGCTCGCTATCTGATTATGAAACTGCTCCGTAGTCGGATCTTGAATATTTCAAGGAGAGCGGCCAACGGCGAGTCTGTTGCGCGTGTCTCAATCGTCTCAAAGGCAAACTTGGAAGATTATGGAAACCCTATTCGGTGTGGCCTCGGAATTTCCGAGCCTCGACAGTGACGACGTTTTGACGTCACAGTCTCAAAAGTTTCACGGATTTTCTGACGCTCGGCCGTGTCGAGTCCTTTCTGAAAAAGGCCCCTGGCTCAGGAAATCTTTTGATGCGTGGCGTACAAAAATTTTCGTTTTCGTAACCAAAGATAACTTCGTTTGATTCGTAACAATTTTCGCCGGCAAAAACCATTAAGTGTTGACATTATACGTTAGCTTGTGCCGAAAAACTTTCGTTGCATAGAAATCCCTGAGAATGGACATCAACCTCTTCGGCTGCAAAACCTAAAACTCCGCAGATCTTCTGTGATGTGATGGACGGTGCAAGGCCCATTTCACATGTTCATATTTTTTATTGCGGTGACTATTGATTGTTTTCCCCTTTTTTCTTCTAGGAAATATTGACAGAGGTGTACTGAATAACTCATGATGAAAATTGATTGATTATTGATGCCAATATTGAAAAAAGCTTTGCGTAAATACCTTTGGCTTATCTACAAACGAATTATCATTTTTGTTCATTACAGAAACAAAGTAAACATCATTTGGAATATTTTATATCGCAACGGATATTTTCAAGAATAGTGCTTTAAGGCATATGAATAAACCTTCTTTAGAGCGAAAATATTCTTTACAATTAGTGGGTGTAAGACGTTGGACGTAAGACGTTCCCTACTTACTTTCATTGTAATTTGGTATCATTTGTCTGTTTCAAATGTTTGAACTAAATTCTATTTATTTTTATCTACGAAAATATCTTCTTATAAGTTTCTGCTTCTACTTCTTGTTGTCTGGTCTATTATATGTGAATTTTCTATTTTTTCAACGATGTTACTTCTTTATATTATGGCTTTATTGTGGCATGTACAGCTCTCGCGAAAGCTTATGGCGTTCGGATGTGCAGCAGAAGACGTAGTGGAGGGGTAAATTTTGGTGGAAGGGGTAGGGAAAAGGGACGTAGGGGAAAGCGAAGACATGGCATTGGTGCCATGCATTATTGCATTTAAAAAAATGGAATTTGTTTGTCGTGGACAGCACAAACGCCGCGCATCCGAACGCCATAAGCTTTCGCGAGAGCTGTACGATTGGGATACTCCCGTTCATGGTGAATAAAATATTATTATTATGACAAAATACCTTCGTTATGAAGTTATGCATAATTAAAAACTAGAACCATAAGTAAGTGATAGGGGATGAGGGTTGAATGGGGAAGAAGGGGGCGTTGTGAGGGTGAAGAGTGACGTGCAGCCGTCGTGGTGGGGCGTGGTGGACGCCTACCTCCAAGCCACTCCCACTCCACCACTCCACTCCAGCATGCGTGCCCGCAAAACGAAAAGGACTCACGCGTGCCCTAGTGCGTGATCTCGGACACTTTTTTCTTTTTTTAAAGGATACCAGCACAAGGTCTTTAAGGAGGTGGAAGGGATGCATACGTACTCTCGGGAAATTGTTAAATGCGGTCAGAAAGTCGATACCTTCGGTTCAATGAGAAAAATGCGAGAAGCGATTAACGGCAGTTCTCTGTCTCCTCCTCTAAATAAGCAGACGAAGCCTTTATATACGAGGCACTGCTCTGCTACGACGTGGTTATGTGTAGGGGTGTTCGCGTCTCAATTATGTGTGCACTGTCCCGTCCGTGTGACGAAATTTTGACGTCACGGACGTAAAATATCCTGATTTTTTATTTTTAAAAGTATTTTTAACTAAGGATGTGGGAAGCAGATGTTTCTCTCTTATCTTATTGTTTCCCTGCCACTAGGAACGATTATGAGTAGTCGGAGTAGTAGTTGTAGTTTGTAGTTGAGTGATAGTATAGTGTGCTTTTCATATATTCCCTTCTTATTAATAAGTGAAAAATATTGTACATGTTGAAAAAATATACAAAGGATGAGAAAGTGGATATTGTATTGTAAAATTTAGCAAAAAATAGTCATAAAACCTTGTTTTATATTTCAAGAACCTTAGGAAGAAGCGTTTTTGGGTTTTTTGGGCAATGTTGTTGATCGGCACCAACGTTTCGACGACAGTCAACCATCGTCTTCAATCTGAATAGAGACTCCTTATTTATAAATATTCACCCTGAAGGAAGTGGCTAACTTAACCCGGTGACGATCAACACCAACACCCGCTGGGAAACTTGAGAACGCTTCGTCCTAAGTATTCTCCGGGTAATTCTTCGATATTTCATTTCAAGAACCTTTCTTCACTATCTATTGACCTCAGCTCGTTCGGTTGAGCTCATGCTATATTTTAATTATCCTATAAGCCCCCTGGGTTATCTCATTTATGGGACTGTTGTTCCGTGTTTCCCTCCTGTTCGGTGTGAAAAATGCTAGTTATAATTAAGCAGTAATTCTCTTTTCCCAGAAATTAGACTGAAACTCGGTGTCCGATGCTCTTCTCTATAGTGGTAATGCGTGGTTGTGTTCGCGTCAAAGACGTACCATCCTATCCAGTCTTTTCTCCTCGTGTGTCTGGGGAAGTGCGAGTATTCCGTTACGCATTCATGCGTTGCCATCCCATCCGCATTTCGATTAGCATCAGGTTCACTTCGCCTGCTAAGCGATGCATGAAAAAAATACGTCCAAAGAAATACGCTCGTCACGTTTTGTAATTTATGTAGAGCAGCGAATTTCTGAAAACTGGGTCTCTCTGTAAATGGACCAATATTTCTTCCCTGGGGCTAGAAGAGTCCGAGTGCATGATGTATTGGTTGTCTATTCCGTGTTTGCATATTTATGAATTATTCCGCGGACTCGTAGCTTCCTCTCGTTTCTCGCTTCTCCTCGTTTTTTTGAAGCGAACGATCCCTCAATTTTCTGAGAAAGTATGTGACAAGTATGGTGTGTAATCAATATAAAATTATATATTTAGTGGAAGGACCCAATGCGATGAATGATTTAAACAAATCGTGTTTCATTTTTCTGTCAGATTAAATAAAATTTGGAATATGTCAAGGTACTTTTCCTGATGCCGACGAATAAAAGGGAATATATCGTGTGATGCGAATGTGATTAATGATTTAAACAAATCATGTTCCATTTTTCTGCCAGGTTAAATATAATTTGGAATATGTCAAGGTATTTTTCCTGACGCCCATGAGGAAAAGGGAATGTATTACGCATAACTGATAGATTCATCAAAGTTTTGAGTATCATCTGTATCCATCCATTGTTATTTAGTAATGTGACAGGCTACAGTTTTTCATCGGAAGCTATTTTTTCTTTTCTCTTTGGAATTTAAAGTTAGCGACGTCATAAAAAATCTAGAAATTAAGTAACGTGGATTATTAGCTTCATTCTAACGCAGGCACAACCTGGGACTAGTTTGCAAAACCCAGATTGATGTAATCTTAAATTTCTTTCCATTGCTATTCAAAAATGAGACAGGCCACCGTTTTTCATCGAAAGTCTTTTTCCTTAGCGCTTTGAAGTTTTAGGTGAGCCACGACGTTGAGAATCTAGAAATGTATTCATGAGGATAACTCGCCCCAGTCACATGTTCGTACAACCGGGGACTAGTTTGTAAAACCCAGATTAGTAGACTGTTAACTCTCTCTTTTTCATCACCGCCTTTCACATTGCCTCTCCCAACCCGGAATTGATTCACGAGGTCCGCAGACACACAACACCGCTGAGCGAGCGCGTGCCCTTCGGGCGCTCAACCACACGCCCACCGCACAAAAAAATCCACTTGTCATACGGAGAGCGACCGGAGTGGCCGGGCTGGCTTGCTGACTGGAAGTGTTATAGTGTGAGACTCCACCCCCGCACTCCCTGACAAAGAGAAATATCCCCCACTCCGCTGCTCTGAGAGTTCTGCTTCGAACACTATTATACTTGCATATTTTTTATTAGTGACGTAGTCAGGAGAAATTAGAAGTCCAGAATAGTAGAATAGTAACTCCATAGAATTTTGTACCAATTTTTATCAAAATACAGCAATCGATTGTTTAACAAAGAATGTGGATTCCACATGTCAATTTTTTAAAAACTCTATGCAATTTTCAAACGTGAAAATCCATAAGTTATGTAAATATTCTTTTAGTAATCAACACAGCAAAAATAAAAAATGATAGTTACACTGTTCTCCTAATTGCATTTTAAATGCCTGAGCACAATACGTTGCTCCCGTTTTTTTATTATAGCTTTCCGCTGAATTTCAGAGACAAAATTCTGGCCACTGGTTAAAAGCTGGCTAGGTGTTTATGCATGTTTTTATATGACACACCCTCGGCGTGGACCTGATCCACCATAGTGAAACTGAATCGTGTCCGAATTCTTTAAGCTACTTGAATTATATATTCCATTGACCTTCAATAGCACCTAAAATCTCTGTTATCTGTAGCGCTGAATGTTAATTTTCTCTAAACTGATGATGAAATCATGGAGGTTGGTTTTTGTCATGTAAGTTAAAACCGTGTCTAAACTAGAGATGGGCAAAGTTGGTCTTTTGAGAGATCTCGGTCACGCCTATCACTCCCACTTGTAATTCGATCGTGAGCGTAAGGTCATGATTGATTGATGTTCCAGCTAGTGATCTGCTCAAGTTGCCTACGATCAATGATCTCTCAGGAAAGTCGTGATTGATACAAAATCGTAACGAACGCTGCTCTCGCTGGCCATTCGTGATTCCTAATACTATATAGCCGCATGTGTAACTCACTCACGTATACAAATTCCAGACCACTTCCAGACGAGCTAGGAGCCTGAAATCTTTCACGGACCTTCCTTGAAAGAATTCATCGGAGGAAAAATCAAAAAATCATGGAATTTTTAACCGAAAGTGATAAAAAAAATAAAAATCGCGGATTTTTGGATAAAACGAAAAGTAGACTTTCAGTTCTCGCTTCATATATTTTGAACGGTAAGTCGGATCTGAAATCTGACGACATTCTCTTAACGAGGAATGGAATTTTCTAAATCATGAACTAAAAATTGGTGTTATAATATGTGTTATCCGCTTCGTAGTTTTCTCACCAGACACAACATTTAGTGAAGAGTTTCTATTTTTTGTGGTTTTTTGACTATAGGTCATAAACTAGGGATCTGATTTGAAATCTATTTTTCCTACGGATTTAGATCTCATCGTGACCTACAACTTCATGCTTTTTGTTTTTTTCTAACTCTTATCTCGTAGCATGGTGCCAAAGTCGAATTTTGGTAAAACTGTCAAATGTCTCTGAAACTTGACATGGGCATGCGCCTTGACATAATAGAAATAAAATTGCCCTTTGCAAATAATAGAAAAAACCTGGACTTTACCAATAGTTGGCTGGTACATGGCGCCAAATTCGGATGTTTGTGAAACTTGCTGCTTTTCGACTGTAGCTTTTAAACTAGAAGTCGGATCTCGAATCTGTTGTGCGGTTTTTTTAATCTCATTCAGGCCTACAACTTTATTCTATTCGTTCTTTTCTATTCCTTTTATTTTTCTGGTAACATGGTGGCAAAGTTGGCTTTTCGTGAAACTCTCTAATGTTTCTTTCCCTCACGCCCTCACCAGTGTAGGTAGGTATGACTTTGAAAGTCGGCAGGGGTATGCGAATTGACATGATTTTTACGGATAATTAGTAAAAACACGAATTCCCTCGTAGTTCTATGGCAACATGGTGCCAAAGTGATATTTTCGAATTTTTCTTTCCCTCACGTCTCGTAGCTGCTAAACTAAGAGTCTGATCTCGAATCTGTTGAGCGGCTTTTTTAGCTCTCGTCAAGTCCCAACATTTATGCCAATCATTTATCTCTAACACTTATAGTTCGCTGGAAACATAGCGCCAAATTTGAATTTTTCGGGTTTTCCACTGTAGTTTCTAAACTAGAAGTCGGGTCTCAAATCTGTTGGGTATTTTTTTTAGATCTCATTGAGGCTTTAACTTTACGCTTATCCTTACCCTCTATCACTTATAGTTCGCTGGCAACATGGTGCTAAAGTCAATTTTTTTTAAACACTCACAGACGTTGGTGGCGAAGCCCCCAATCGGCGGCGGCGAGCAAAGCGAGTATATGTACACTGTAATCAACTGTGAGGTTGGATCAATTCATGCAATATATAAGCGCTAAATTATGTTTGCCATTGTCAGCCATCTTGCATGGGAGATATTTCCTGGGTTTCTGCTTGCCAACTCTTTGGAGCATTCGCCTGCTAACACAGTTTGACATATATGCCAGAGATATTTCTGGTCAGTGCTCAAATCCTAAGAGGAATAGAAGAATATTAGATCAAAAGAAGAATATTAGAAATATCCCTTATGATTACTTAACTATTGAAAAGCGACATATTTTATGGACCACAAATTATTCAAAACTCATTATAAAAACCAATGATTAATAGTATGATAGAACGCTGTGAAAGTGTATTTTGGAATGTAGTTTGAACAGATCAACGTTTTAATTTGGCTGTAAGAATTTAAAGCAAATTATACGACTGTGGCTCTTAAATTCAATTTTCAATTACAGTCGGTATCACTAAGTTTCACTTGTGCAAGGGACGTAATATTTGTCGAGAATATTGAAACGTAGGTTTATCGTGTGTTTAAGTGACAAGGCAATTATGGAAATTTAGTAATTACAAATGTTATATGTACTATATGTGCTGTGATGTATTGCGTGTGTTCTTGTGGTGATATTGTTACATTTAAAGGTAATTTGTATTAGGTAGACTCTAATAACGCTCCTAATGAATGTTTTATGACAGGAGATGTGTTTAAAGTGTTGCATAATCTTAGAAAGAGTAGGATATGACAGATGACTGCAATTAGTTCGTTGTTTCAATTATTATATCAAATTTGGAATCAATGCGAATTGAAATTAAGTTATTGACTACATGAATGCTCTTGAATTTTAAGTTTTGCAGCTTACATCCTCAGTGAAAAGATAATGATTGATTTGTGTGCTTAAGCAATGTAGGTATTAAAGATAGATATTAGTGTATAGTTTTTTATTATACTTCTTTCATTAAATTTTGCCACCTCAGAGTCATCTCTTTATATTATCTCATTATTGTACTGTCAATGAGATTGTGTTGACTTAATTAATCACGACCAGGAAGTTGGCCCTCGGCACCAGCACACGGTTACTCCCGAAATTATATCACCATTATAAATCGTAGAATTATGAATTTACTACTTTTGGAGGAATTGTACTTCAAAGTTGCGAAACTCTAAAGTGCTTTTCCATCACACGGAGTACTATCCGGGAATTTTCACACACTTTCTCGGTATTTTTATAGTGTCAAATGTAATTACCGTGAGTTGTTAGCGTGTTCCAACTTCATGGTGCCTAATTAATCCTATTTTCGGCCAGTAATGAGTAATAAGTAATATCAGAAATTATAATTTGTTCTTGACAAGGAATTAAATTTTAAATGAATATGGTCTAAGCTTCTGTGTACAAGCCATGTTGGAATACACATGTTGATGGATGATATGATGATTTTGTAGATTATAGATTGCCAGTGCTATTTTATAACAGATGACGTTGTCTACTGTACGCATAAAATTACGGTATCGGTGGTATGAATTCATAAATTACCTTCATAAACATGTTAGTACATACCTACCTTGTCATTATTTCCCTTTTTGATTGAAATCACTCCTTGCCGATTTCAATATGATCTCCCAAGGCTGATGTAATTACCCACTCATATAATTCATTTTTTGTGAAAAACAATTACAATATTACGATATTTAAATTGTGCCGAAATTGAGTCCCGTTATCTTGTCCCACAGCTCACCGAAGCAGCCCAAATATAGATAGCATAACGATTAAATACGATAGAAACAAGTAACCATAACCACTGTCATTAACTGTTCCGGAAACTCATTCTGATATTCACTGATCAAGCCTGCACATTCTTTTAAGTTACTATTCACTACAAAAGTATAATGATGGAAGTATAAATCAAATTACCTGTGTGTTATCATCATTTGCAGTTATCATGTCTCGACCCGTGTTTGGATCTAACCTGGGTCTATATTAACCGGAATCACACTATTGTCCCCGAAATAAAGTTCTTAAAATACCATTCCTCTAAATAAAAAGCAGACATATTGTGGCATATACGAAATTTTATTCTTGGAAATTAGGATTCGCTGGTTAGAATTGCAGTTAAAAATATGTGCACCAACACCAAAAGAAAACTGTATTTCAAAAACAATTCTGCGAAAATACAATACCGGATGAATACACCGGGGATTTTCACTCGCCGGTACTTCGGAAGACATGGGAAGGAAATTAAGACGAAAGGAAAACCAATGGACATCCAATGAAGCACTGGAAACATTCTTGATTGACAGCAATACCATCAAAGTCTAGAGAATGTAATTGAAGAGAGAGGAGTGGAGTTGAATTTTTAAAATGCATTGGCTATATGAATCACAGCTGTTTATATAAACGGCCGGTATGCATAATATCGCGGCAAGGGTATCAGGTTTGATTTCTAAGCGATCACGTCAAAGACTCATATATTTATATATCACACAATTTACGACTCGTCGCGGCAAAGGAAAACAATTCATAGGAAATAGTATTGCATTGTACTTCTTACAGGTGACGATTAACCTATTGCACGTATTAAATAACGGCACTATATAGCACAAATAATGCATCACTTGACGAATAAGGAAACGGATAATTACCTGGATCATACTTAA
Organism: Pyrrhosoma nymphula; assembly: GCA_963573305.1. Classification (NCBI taxonomy): domain Eukaryota; kingdom Metazoa; phylum Arthropoda; class Insecta; order Odonata; family Coenagrionidae; genus Pyrrhosoma; species Pyrrhosoma nymphula. The sequence continues at coordinate 28,146,755 of OY754328.1, forward strand.
TTTCTATTGAATTCGTCTTGTATCTTAACCCAGTAGTCTCTTTGTCGACAGTGTAACGATTTTGGTATTAATTTTTTATTATGTTATTATTCTAAACTAAAAAGCGAGCCAGAAAAACTGGCAAAACTTTCTCAATGCAAGATATTTGCGTTGTGATGTAAATTGTTGACTGCTAGTATCCTTTACACATGACGCATCACACATGACGTAGAGAAATCACACATGACGTAGAGAATTTGTCATTCGTGTTATATTTCTTACTTGCTTAGTTTTTACACGAGTTTCGTACACACTATGCGTTGAAGTTTTTCTTAAAAAATATTGGCCAAAGGTATTCTTATTCATGTATACAGAAAGGAATTGAGTACCAACTATGTAGATTCCACAAAGTTTTTGTATTGAACTACCTACTTTTCGACACCTAGTGCCGCCTTTTGTTAAAAAATGTAATAAATAAAGGCTTATGTATTCCCGATCCGAGTGGTTCGGGTACATAATAGATATGTAATACTTCATTTTTCGTATTCTTTACCTGAGAATGACAGAAGGTCTTAGTGGAATCTAAATAATTGTTGCTCATTTCTCTCCTTAATGATCGAATCCACGTCGTTAATCATGACACAGTCAATTTCGTTCAGGTATATATAAATCGGACATGGCTTTCCTTAAGATACTTTATTCGCCTCCTTCGCTTAAAGCAATAATAAATTACAAACATATACGGCTAATTGATGCCTCGAAAATGCTTCCTCCCTTCGAAGGAAACATGCAAACATCTAATTAGCAAATTATGGCGATTTTGTTAAATCTTTGATTCCCACCTTTTCACTGCCATTCTTACTTCCGCTGTACCTATGGAAGAAAAGAAAGACAAGAGATCAGCGGTGAAGAGGTGGGCAAAATTTACGTGCAGAGAAGCCTTCGAAACTCAAAATGCACGAAAGATCTAATGGTTTCCCGGCGAATATTGGTAATGGATTTTTCTCTGGTTAACACCGGGTCAGGCCCTCCGCCTCCGCCGACATTTCGATGTGCAACTCTGTCATCGTCATCAGGGCTCCTGATTTCTTGAGTCCTGAAGACGATATTATAAGGAGCCTAAATGCGACGAGGAAGTCGCATATCGAAACGTCGGCTGAGATGGATGACCAGGGGCCTTGTTCAGTAAGGACTCGACATGGAAAATCCGTGATAGTGACGTCACTTCCCCCGAGAAATCTGAACTTTTGAATGGCCCTATTGGAAATTTTATAGGCTGTGACATAAAAATTTCGTCACTTTCGAGGCTCGGAAATTCCGAGATCAACAGAATAGCCCCCCTAACTCAGTGTCTAACGCAAGAAGAACTCATTCTCAAAAGGGCAGTTTTAAGGCCGTTTTACACGGTACATTTTTTTGTAGTCTATCGTGGGAACGAATGTATCAGGAAATTGTACCGTGTAAAGCGGCAAATTGTGCGAACGCTTGTTCGAATGTATGAATGACTGAACGGAAAATAGAACCTGTTCTAATTCCATTCAGACAATCATACAATTTCGATCCGGTTTTATTCAACAGATGGCGCAGATATGACGAAAACTGTGGTGCCTGTGTTACGATTGAAAATAAAGTTGTTTATAAAAAGGATTAACACTTTCCCGTCGAATAATATGAGTAACTATTATCCTGTGTCTTCTCTTGTAATCTTTAATGAGTAAACTCTTCTCGGGCTCTTCTCCGGTTTCAACTATTCATAATTGTTGGCTTGTCGATTACTCAAATGTTTACCTCGTCATTTCGTCGTGTTATTTGGTGTTCTAGTTTTTCAGTGTAATCGCGATCTTTGGGTTTAAAATTGTTTTATTCCCCCAAATTTTTGACTGGTCGCGTCCTCAAGTCGAGTTCTTGATATCCCGCGTGATATAATAATAATAATTTTATTTCTGCTGGTTAGCAAGTAACAAATTCGTAAAATAAATACATTAAAACATTGGTACAAATACAAGGGAGGAAAATTCGGAGGAACTAAAAAAAAGGGTCCCGTGTTCCGCTATACGACTTGATAATAATATGTACTTTGTTACACGCACATAATAAACTCACGAATTTTGTCTATCAAGAGTGGAGATTCGGCAAGAAACATCAATGACTTGTCGCACTTCAGGTGATCAGCTTTGGAAGGTGTCAAATACGTGAGTGAAACATATGTTCACGAATGAAACATAAACATGATAAACAAAACACTCGCGAATTCCGATCGATTTCTACCGCTAAATTGCACGGAAAATTGCGCGTTTGCACTCACCGTGTAAAGCGACATTCTGTCTGATTCAGTCGTTCGTACCATATTTTCTTGCACACTTGACTTTACAATTGTACATGCGTTCGCACGATAGATTGTACAAATAAATGTACCGTGTAAAACGACCTATAGATTTGCTTATTTATTGAGCGTAATAAGTTGTAATTACAAGAGTTGTTTTATGTTGTTATATACCCATGTGAATGATTTTATGGATGACAGTGGTTCTTGAGATGAAACGCTCGTGTAATTTTTGTAACTATGGCAGAAACAGCAAGGTTTGTCCCTTTATTATTGACTGCTTCTTCGTGATGATGTATTAAGGAAACTTATGGACTATCGCAATTATTTTGAGGGTCACATTGAATCCAATTATTTCCGGCTTGCGACTCAATTGACAAAATTATGCTCCCATGAATCGAAAATTATCATCTACTCAAGCATTTTAAGGCCTTAAAATCGAGTATCTGTTTGAAGTCCTTTCATACGTTTTTGATACACTTGCTATATATTTTAGCAAATGGTTGAGCATTTGCGTCGATTAAGTTTTGGAGTAGGCTTATGGTCTTCCATACTAACCTATAATTTAGGGATATTTTCGTCTCTGGATAATTTTTCAGGAATGTTGACATTAAAAATATTAATAAAATACTCAAGTCGAGCTGACTGGATTATTTCGGAGAGAGCGGTTCCAAAATGGAAGGACTTCATCTTTGGTCAGGATGTGCCTTGAGGACTCGTAAAGGCATTTGTGTAGCAAATTATTGTTAAATATTTTATTCAGTATTCCAAAGATATTCCATTAAACTATGCTTTTAGGTTGGGATCTATGTTACTAAAGTTTTCCTGAATTTGTGCTTCACTAAAAGGGAACGGATTGCAAGAGGTTACGGGCATTCTTATTGAATTGGATTTTTTCGTTAAAATTATTCTAAAAACATATGTTTTATTCGCTAAATTGTGCATAGACAGACTTAATGTGTTGTATCAGTGTCAGATTCAGTATTAGACACAATTAAATTACTTGAAATGGTTTCCACCTCCACTGCCTTTTTCATGCAGCTTTGATGGCTAAGGTGTTGCATTATATTTGCTTAAGCATTTCAACGTGCTGTTTAACTGGATCTTTCGTCATAGCCATGTGCAAATAATTCCGCTCTGCCACATCCGCTACATCACAGGAAAGGATAGTTTGGTTAAAATGTCTGCAGGAGATGTGATGGATAATTTTTCAAGGATAATTTTCCGGAAATCAGAACGATTGTTAAAAAAATCTATCTGCCGGCTTGAGCAACTGTCCAGCGTGAACATGAGATCGTTTCAAGATCATTTTACTCCGATTTAAGCAGAGTGGAGAGAAAGGAGTATTTAGAATAAAAACCTTTTACCGGAATCGACTCAGCCTTGAAAAATACGTAAATCCATTGTGTGGCGGTCATTTCAAAGGATAGTAAGCAGCCAATGGCGGTTTAGGGAAAGGCGGGGAAACGGAACAGATGACAGGGGCTATGGCCGCGCTATTGTTTCGGAAAAATGCTGAGCCGGGATGGTAAACTGGGGATGCAGGAATCATGCGAGGGTTCCAGATACAAAGGAACTCATGTGCTTTTATTTTTTTCTTTAATGTGTCCCGTCAAAGTTGGGTAGCAACGTATTTTTACGGGAGGCGTTTAAAATTTTGTTGGGCTAACTAGTACGCGCCTTCACCTGTACTACATTTTTACACTTTATATTCTTTTGATACCAAGATCCTCCCACACAAACATTGGAGTATAAGTACAGTAATTCTTTAAAAACAAAATTTGCGAATTTGCGCAAACTTGTTAATTTTAGTGTTCTTTTTCAGATTAAATTAGATCCTTGGAAGTTTCAGAGAAATTCACGAATTAAAAAGCAACTAAAGGTATGTTTTTCGATGCTTTTTTAAAGGTTTTCTGGAGGATTCAGGTTTCTTTGGGTGATAAATTTATTGTTTTCATCTTTTGCCTTAAAGCTAAGTACGCGGCTTGGTATTTGGTGGCTGTAATTACATCCTATCTTCTTGTAGCAGATTCATCATCATGGTGAAATATATAATTTGCATCATTTAAGGGTGTTGTGCTGTCCAATTATGAAAAGAAAATCACATAGAGCTAAGAAGTAGGGAGAAAAAATACGTAATACGACCGTAGGAATACGCATTAGAGAAATACACTGATTTGATTTGAGTGATTACCAATGAATATGAAATGAAGAGTGTACCAGCCAGCAAAGTGATATTAGATTTCTGTTTTTTTTTGGTATTGCGCAATCTATTGCTTTATCAACAGCTATTTTTTTTAAAGAAAGGTTTCAACCTACCACGGGCAAAAGGCAGCCTTAGGTAGGGTTTATTTTAATTTATCCATGAATGGTAAGACACTGGACTTTTCTTTACGCAGTAGTATAGTGACTGGTAGCTGGGCAAAATTTGTTTTAAATCTTCAAATATTTTTGTTCGAAATTCTTTGTATGTGAGAGCATCGCTATGGCGGACTGAAATTATGAAATTACTTGCGGTTATAAAGTCTTGCATCAGAATTACTGTGACCTTGTGGCCCACACCTGTCTAAATTCGCTTTCTCCTTTTTATTCTCTTTTTTCCTTGACTGATGGGGGTATTTCGAGGTCATCTTCTTCTTCAAAGATGCAGCAATGAAAAATGGGAGGTTACTTGCAGCTGAAATCGCCTCTGCACCTGAAACATTATGGAATCTGTTGGGCGGCACGGTTGCAATCCGCCATGGCAATACTTCGTGATGAAGATGATAGTGCAAAGGCCAATTCGTGGGGTCTTTATTTCGTACTCTTATTGTATTGCGATTGGAGATTATCCTAAACCATAATTAAGCATCACTTCGGATCATGAATCGGCTCACATATTGCCCATGGCAAGAAGAAAAGAACAGAACCCGCGACCTTTAGGATAGGAGTCTTGAGCTCCGCCCGCAAACCCATAAACGTGGAACAAAGCACCTTGATCCCACGATACTTAACTTCTAAAGCGTAGAATAGAGAAAAGCTTAGCTACCCTGGCCTCGTTTCAATAAACTTAAATATAAAAATTCATAATAAAATTAAAGTAATTTAGAGTGCCAACGTTTTGCAAATGAACTGTTTTTTCCATTCGGAATGCCTTCATGAGAGTTTAATGGGGTCGTTGGTAGATGGAAATATGTTTGTGCTCTTTCTGAACTGTAATTTGCAACGATAAGAGCCATTCGCCGAGATTGAGCTGCTCAGGTCCCCCAATTGCGCGCCGAGTCTTATGCGCCTTCTTCCACAGTTCCCGAATCTAGAACTACTGTTTAAGCTGAAATTTGTTTGTAGGCATTTATGATGCTGGAAAATTTAGTGATAGACGCGTTAATATCATTTTTGAAAAATTTCTTTATGGCTTCTAAAGAATGACCTGCAACATAGCAGAAATTTTTAAAAATTTTATAAAATCTCCTTTAGATTTATTTTTCCTTTAGAAAGAAATTTTAGATTACCTGCCATTGGGTTTATTTTACATGAGTGATGGAAATGAGTTTTTGGATGTGTATTCTGATATGTCATTGCGTGATGAAATTCTCAGCGCAAAAGAGGAGAATTTTTTAGCATGTGCCCGTGCATCCGCGTAATTTCCCTTGTTTTCACGCGACAATCAGGAGGAAGCATATACTAGTGCACCTCGCTTAAAGAGGCCATATGGGCGTTCTACCACCCTGAGATTCGTGACCCCCTCTCGCTCCACCTGTCCTCGCACTTCCTCGCCGTCATGCGCAATGAGTCGCAGATCTCGGTCTCGTCCCGTTCCCGAAAGCTTTCTGTTGCACCTTCTCCGTGCATCCTCCCGCTTCCGCGCATTGAATAGGGCTGCCCTTTTTGTAATTCAACCCCCGTTTTCTTCACCAGAAATCACTCCGCCCCGTCCGCTTGGAAGGGGAAAGTGCGGAGGAAGAATGACTTGTCTGATTCTTCGGGTGCATTCATTTTGTGCGTGGGGCGGGGACTGCGGTCGTCCCCCAAGTGTTCCCGAGCGTCGGTGAAGGGTGAACGGTTTTTGAGATGTGTGTCTGTAAGAGAGAGGCAAGAAGGAGATATGCAGGGCCGGGGAATTGGTGTGAAAAGGGAGAGGTTTCGAGGTTACGAGGCTCACGTGAGAGAAGAGAGGGTTGAACTCCACCCATTCTTTCCGCAGCCTCACTCCCCCCCCCGCCACTCCGCTACCCGTCCTACGATCACACCTTCCTCGCCCCCCGCGGAGATCCGGTTTTTGAGTTTGTTGTAGTGCTGGGGTTACCATTACGGGGTTCAGGGTTTGATTCCCGGCAGGGAGAACTTTTCAGTGGTATCCCAATGCCCTATTGGTCTCGTTGCGGGGAGCACGGAGAGCAGTACTGTGTCCGTAGGTGATTTTAATGTCATATAGAGTTGCTTTTTATACATTTTAAATGTTATGATTTAAATTGTGCGATTTGCATATGCAACGATGGGATCTTCGGTGAAGTATCCTAATTAATATTATTTTTTAACTGAAAAATAGCCGGCTGTTCTGCCACTCAATTGTACTTATCTCTAGAAAGGAGGAGTGACGTTTCAAACATTATTGATAACATTGAATAATTCAACTTTTTATCGTATTCCACGTAAATTAAATGATTTTTTCCTACGCATAGGATAAATGATAAATTTTATGTGCAGTTTCTTTTTCAAAACTGATTACAGAGGTGCATGATGGACAGTTATGACTTCCCTTAGTGCCCATGGGAACTCATAGTACTAGCACCCTCTCCATACGTTTTCATTTCTCCATTTCCACCGCTGCGAACAATAGAGACCATTATTTTAAGAACGTGTACATTTTTTACCTAAGGCTAGGGCGAGAGAGACTGCCAATATGCTCAGCAACCAGCAATAAAAATCGACTTTCTTTTGAGTTAACCCTGACTTTAGACGTTGGAAAATTGGTGAAAGGTTTAGATGACGACATTAAACGTAGTTTGGTGTGCACTAAAAGCAATTATGCGTACACATGTGATACCATTGTACCCTCCGTAGCGTGAAGGACGTGGAATTTCGAATGAGAAGGCGAAGGAACTGCGAGAGTTTCTTTTTAGATCAAGTAATTAAAATATTCACGAGCAAGGTCTAATGAATTGAATGGTTGGACATTCGGAGTAATTCTTACCTCTCTCCCAATAAACTTATTTTCCCTTGGCCATTGGATTCACTTGGGACGTCATACTTCCGAGGCCTCCAACTACAACAAGTTACAAATTCATATTTCTTGGAGTCATTTCAATAAGTTTGATAAGTCCAAGTGCAAGTGATGTGCCCTTTGTTTAACATTGTTAATTGGCATGCGAAAGGCCATCGCAGATAGGCTCAGTAATCGATCAACATTTGAATCACTCGGGATTCCTGCATGTACTAATAGATTTTTTCTTGGGCGATAGCACATCAGAAGAGAAATCTTTGGAAAACATTGAAATTTATTGTTAAAGAAAACGATTTTGGTCAAATGGATGGAGTGAATCGCCAATGAAGAAGCTCAGCAGAGAGTTAGGGAGAGAAGAGTTTGGGGACAAACAAATTGGAAACATTCTGAGGTAAAAAGGCTACCTGAAATCAATGGTAGAAGTAGAATTTCCGAGGAAGACCAAGAATGAAATGTTTAAAGCAAACCATGAGAGATGGTGCAGTCAAACATTATGTGAGAGTGAAGCGGTTAGCTGAAAAGAGATAGGAGTGGAGAGCTGCAGCAAATCAACCTTCGGAATGATGACTGCTGCTGGTGGGTGAAAAATTAGGATCACACCATAGAGTGGGGCATCAAGTCATCATGCCTAAATGTATTTGAAGGGGTAAAAATGATTGAAAATATGTTGTAATGGTACTCATTTTTTTTCTTAAGAACTCGTTATCGATTTACGAACACGTGTGGATCGCCAAATCCGTCCAAATGTGCATGCCCTCGAGGTTTTAAGTTTTACTACTCAGGGACGTTGGAAGTTTTTTTTATCTGATTCATTCCCGGGCCGATCATTATACATTTCCTCCGCTAGAATCCGCACCCACGCCTCCGTGCAGCATTGTTTCCATGCACACTTTTACGTTCTCTCCTCGACCTCCTCCCACCGCTGCAGCCCCCTCTCGGAATATCCACCGCCAGCTCGGCCGCCCGCCCGGGGATGGATTGCGTTATGCTCACGATCCCGGACTAGTTTCGATCGCCAAGTGCTCCCACCACTCCCTCCATCCCGCCACCTTCTTCTGGGTGCCCAGCGGCCGCCTGGTCCCTTTACTTGGCTGAGAACCCAAGGACTCTGGTGAGACTCCCCCCCCCACCTAACCGCTCTCCATCCACGCCCCCGCCATCATTAAGAGAGTCCCCCACCACGCCCGCCCCCCGCCTCGCCCTCTTCCACCACCTCCACCACGCCCTTCCCGCTTGTCTCCCTGCCTCTCAAAGAGTCGTCAGACTGGGGTTGGGGAAGTTGTGCGGCGTATTGGGTTTTTACAACATCCAACTCTCCTTCTCTCCTCCGCCCGTCTCACGCCTCCCGACCGCTCGCGAGGAGTCCCTCAAGGCGCCTCTCTTCGTGCGACCGACTCCCTCCCCTACGCTAATTTATATTCTTCATCCACACTTCACCTCTCTCCCTGTCTCTCCCTCTTCCTTTTGAATTTTTCGAGAGCTCAGGTCAGGGATTCAATCCATTGATCATTAATTAACCGCCCTCATGCAATTTTTTGGGCGCTTCATTTGGACTTTATTTTTTTTGGGGGGGGCGGGGGTGGGGTCAGTCAGAGGCCAGTATCGCACGATTCTTGAGCCTTTGCGACACCCTTTATGCTAGCAAGCGCTCGATACTGAGAAATTTTAATCGACCGATCTTTCGCATACCGTTCCTTTTAGTCCTTCCCTTGCCTCCTTTCCTAGGATGGTGCTCAACGATGCCTATTTTACAGGGCATTTATTACTTTGCAACACTTTGCATGTTAGGAAACGCTCGATACCAAGAACGGGGCTTAGCATGATTGAGGCCGTCTTCTATGAATATCTACACGTGCTCATTTTACTTGCGAGTATCTTCGGCATATTCGGGGAGTGACAGGTGAAGGTTGCAATGCGAGTGTTAAAATAAAGTTTATTGGTCGATAGATACTTCATCCCACAGGGAACTTGTACCACCTAGAACCCCACTAATTATTAAATCAAGAATTCTTGTAAGTATGCTTGCTATAATGTGCGGTACCTACGATTAAATTTCCGTATTAGACATTCACTTCGAGTTTTTACTGAATTAAATATCGTTTGGCACAAGCTTGCAAAAAAGTAGCCCTGGGGGCTTTTTAGGTAATGATAGAAATAATAGAACCTGACATTACCTAGGATAGATTGTCCTTGATTCGTATTTTTTTAGATCATCATCGATGTTTCGATCCTAATATCGGTCGACTGCAAATGCCCATTATCTTCTTTTAGAAGGTTTTTCCAAAAAAATTCTTCTTTCCTACATCCCTATTTATATGGCATATGCATTAATTTATCTCTTGGATATTGAATTTATCAACCGAGTGGGACCTTCTCATTTTTCTTTTGTTATATTCCTTGAAAATATTTTTGGCCTCAAGGTTTGCGAAAAAAATGCCGTTCTTTTCTATTGTACTCTGACTCTGTGCAGACCTTTTTTCTTACGCTATTGTCAATAATTACTTGCTTTTGCGTTGCTTATGACAATTTAAGCGTCGGAAACTGTCTCCAATTCCTGGTTTCGAAGTCTCACGTTCTCACCTCCAAATTCCAATTAACAAGGATTTAATTACTCTGTATAGCGCCTATGCTAATATGTACTAATACTTTGTTTTCATCATAGGTAATGAATATAATATATACCTGTAGGTGGTATCGTTAGTTATGAGTTTCTGTGTCTTTTAGGTCTGATTTCAGTCACCATTTTAAATTATTGTTATGTAATTAAAAGACCAAAATGTAACGTTTACAATGAATACGAAAATTTCTTGTTTTAGAATGGGAACATTTTATGAATCTTCAATGTATAAAGTTTTTAAATTTTGTTTTGCGATGGAAATAGGTCGACTATAAGGTGCCAGAGTTTCAGGGATCTTCAAGCCAAGAACTTAAGATGAACATATGGAAGGGGATGTTCTGTGTTCTCTATGAATCAATGACGTTTTCAATTTCGCAATCGGGAAATGCACGACGGTAGAAACGCAAATATTTTGAAAATATTTTTGTCGCAGTGAAAATATGATTCATTACACCTCTTCATTCTCCCCCTCAATCGAGGCAACAGTACCTGGATTTTGATGTCATGGTCTAGACGATTTCCAATTTCCCAATGAAGAAATCGTCATTTTTCTAGGATGAGACGTCGAAATGTCGTCATCGTTTAAGCTCTACAAAGTCCAACCTCTTCCTGAACGAGACTTCTGAGTAATTAAGTGGACTGAAGAACTGTGTTTTCGCTATAAAGACGAAAACGTTATCGCTGAAAAGATGAAAACTACGTAATGAGCAGAGAATGCAATAGCACTAAGTCATAACGCAATATTATATATCAGCGAAAAGATAACATCAATGAAAAATTGATTGTTGATGGATGAAACTGATGGCCAACGGGGAGAAACTGCTCTATATATGTGTGGTAACGGATCGTGCCGAACGAGTGACCTTAAGAAAAACTCCATGGCGTCTTTTTTTGCCTCCTGCTGACGTGAGCAGCTGCTGGGCAGTGCTCTTCGCAGTTGTGTTCGCACCAGAGAATAAGTTAACTCCACGATTAGATTAATAAAGAGAGGCGGGGAATGAGGGAGAAGTGAAGTTAGTTTTTCCGAATTCTCGTCAAAATATCTACTTCGATATATTCATGCATTTGCTTCGTATTTGAAGCATTTCATACATCCTGGAGTGCATGTCGTTATTTTGTCGATGTGATAATAATAATAATAATACATTTGATTCCACTCAGCTAATTTTACAATTTTGGTTAATATCAGGATAAAATGGAGGATAAAAATGCAGAGGATGATGTAAATACACTAATTTAAATTACATTCTAATTAAAGTGATAAACTGATTTACAGTGTTTTTGTGTTCTAATCTTAAAGAAATGAATCATCTTCTGAAAACTTGGCCTTGACCGAAATGTAACCCTTGTTCATCAGAACACTAAATAATATTTTTCTCTATGCACGCATAGAAACTCATCATAAATCATATAAATAGCGATATACACCTTTATTCAGTAGTCGTCATGTACGTGATTTCCCGGTTATTGGCAGATTTTTATGGTGTATTATTTTAAAATGTGATGTTTAAAGTAATCCACTAAACGTGCGTCTTAACTATGGTGCAGAGTATGTTTCTTAAGTTTTTTTTGGCCTGCAGGCCATCAACTTCAGCTGTGCTCTATAATAACATCTTATGTTCTTGTTCTCCAATACGATTTTGTTAGTGTATGTAGAAATAAAGCGGGAAAAAAGAACATTTAAAATATTTTATTTGGAAAAACTTAAGGGGACATTTTTGTGGTGAAGCGGTGGCACATAAATCGTTACACCACCACAACTTCTATAACAAATCTCGGCCGCAACAAACTCATGGACTGAACTTCATTCTTGCTACCTGAGATACCACCCGTTCAGTTCTGGATCGTGGGGGGAGGGGGGGGGGGTGAATTCGTTAACCTTCGGGATATAATAATGGACAGATATTTTGACGAGCTGCCTTTAAGAGCAGGTCACGAGGGCGGGCGGACCGCGTCCTACCGAGGCTATGTTGTTACTTCAGGCGAGTATCTTGAAGAATTCGAATTACGAAACACCAACCATTCTTATTTTTTAACTGGCCTCCTTAATTTCAGTCCCTCTGTAATTTTTTTTGCGGCAACCATTAGTGGGGGCTGTAAACAGGATAAGGAAAATGCCAGGTGAAAAAAGTAACCACATAATGGTTATGTACAACAATGGGAAGGAATTGTTTTGGTCTTCTGTCGATTTATCCAGAAGTATTTTTCCACTTCGTGCTTCGATGGTGATGGCGATAAAATACGTTTCATCTTGCAATATTTCTGAGGTCTTAAAGAAAGCGAAAAATTTCAAATCGAGTTTATTCTTTCCGTTACTTGAAGTGAAAGTCCAAACGGATGCGATAGAAGTGGAAGCTTTTGAATCAGATATCTTCGTATCGTTTATTAAGATATGATGACGTCTAGCGAGTTAATTTGTTGCGCTTAAACTGCTTTATCGTGAGGAATCAATCAATTCAAGCATGTGAGATTTACTAAAGCATATAAAAAACAGCTTCCTGGATGGTATTCAGTTTATGAATTAACGTGGTGCATTGTTCTCGTAAATTTAAGTAGAAAAATATTGGTGGTTGAAAATTTTTGATTTTTGAATTAAATCCGGCTGTTTCTCAAAGCAAATACATCGCATCATTCATCGAGTTTTCCTGCTTTATATTATGAGTTATGCAAATGTCTTTTCTCTCAGAATTGGACTTTTCCGGCGGAAATTCCTCGTACGTTACCCATTAGTCAAAACCTTTTAAAAGTGATAAAAACAAGGAAAAACATTCGTTCCAGGTGTTAGAGAAGTGGTTCAGATAGTTTTGCGTAATTGTTTTCAGCTCTCGTGTGAGTTTCTGCACGAAATGGAAGTTATAAAGGCGGCATAGAAACGAATATTACGAGCGTGGGATGTTTCAACGCAACGAGTAAAAGCGTGGAATATGCACATGCGAGGTATAATGGAGATCGTATGGTTGGCCAAGGGGTTACATATTGCTTTCTGTCCATCACGCCCAATGCACTCTTGAGGGGAGAATTTTTTTGCAAACTCCATCGCTCTAATAATTGCATTGCGTGACCTACATTTCGGATTTGAGAGGGATGCAAATAAAAATTTCCATGGGTAGGGGCTAATTTATTTGACGTTAGTCTCTTTTCGACCTTCGGAAAAATGAATAAATCGTCCCAACTCACAAGGATTGATTGTTTGTCGGGGGGGCCTTCGACAGGACCCCGGGCACGTAGACCTTTCTTGGTCCATCTGGGCAACCCCATTCCTGTCTGCCACTTGTAGACAGGGGACAAGAGCACCACGGTAGAGGTATGGAGGAGTGCCCTCTATCCTCCCCAGCACAGACATAGAGGGTGTTCTCCCTCTAACCTTCCCGGTCTGGGTATATCTCCTTCCGGCCTCCCGGTGGTCTGGAGGGAGTATCGCCTCTCCATCCACGCCTAGTCGAGGTATGGAGGAGAGTCGTCCATTCAACCCCTGTCCGGGCCCAACGTTGCTTAACTACGGTGATCTGACGGGAACCGGTGTTACAACGTGGCTAGGCCCTTGCATTAGCATACAAGGAAGTGCATAGGTAACGTAAAATTACTTATAGTAGAACAACAGATGCATTGTGGCCTCTGAAAAAATAACTGTTCCTTATTCAAGCCACGAGATAGGGTATTCCCAGATAATAGTATAAACATTGCAAAATTTGATGGCTCTCGCCATTGGAGTGTATGATAGGGTGAATCAAGCGTTGATGGGTGGGCCGTGGTTTCGAAGGACGTCTGCAGGGACTCCTGGAGGGACCCCTTTGTCCCCCCTGCCTTACATCCTTTCCTCCCTCTGACTTAAAGTTCTTCACATGCAAGTAAGTTCGAACAAGTTTCGCTACAGCTGTAAGCCCTAAGTTTAAAGGACAAATAATTACAGAAACCATGTCGGCTTGTCCCCAAATAAAAATATTGTTGTATCAGTCGAATTAATTAATATTCTTTCCTTTTCCTGGAGAGTTAGGGAAGATTGGTAGTGCCGAAATATTGAACATGTAACATTATTATACTAACCACTTCTAAAAATAGATGAACTCTATTCATGAAGCGAAATCATCGGAGAAGCATTCAATATACTAAAACAATAGGCTCTTTATGAAAGGCTGAATTTCGGCCTTTTTACACGATATGCGCAGTGGCGCTGTCCGGGAATTCATTGAACTACGCTATGTAACATTATCACAAAAAGACGGATACTTAATGAACTTACACTCTGAGTTTATTTCATCGACTTAGATTTCGGCAACTTTTGGAAAAAGTTTCCGAAACTTAGGTCGATGAAATAAACTCGGTGTGTGAATTTACAATTTTTGCGATAATGTTATCGATCGTTCATTTCCACAACCTGTCTCCTGATCCTTTAAACTTTACGCAATATAAATAAACTTCGTCATATTTTTTGACATATTTAAGCAAGACCATGGCATTTTAATTGTCTTCAACAATTCTGAACAATTCTTCGAGATATTCTTTTGACCTTGTTGTTTTTTTAGTAGATTCCAGCGCCGCAACCGGTATTCCCTCGAAACGCTCGACTTGCCCGCTTGCCTGTGATTGGTCTTTGGATCCAAGAATCCGCAAGGTAAAACAAGCATCGTCCTTATTTCTCTTTTAAGTAATGATAATAATCGAATTCGATCGGATGTAATTGGATGCGTTCACACCCTTTACACGGTACGATTTTAAGCATGCTGAGTTCAGTTCGTTTTTCAGTACTGAAATGAGCATCGTGTAAAACGTCCTTTGATGACGGAGGATGTGTGACGTAAATGGCAATTGACGTAAATTATTTTATGTGGGGCCTATATAGCGTATTCTGGTAATTTTACTCTGGCATTCACTTGCACGAATTGAGGGATATGCTGCATATGCCTATTGGGAGTGTCACTTTTTATTTCCACCCCCGTTTGTGAATGCTCCTGAGCCTTACGCTATGCACCGGTAGTTATAGAAATGAATTAGACAGCAGTAATATGTCTGGGTTAGAGATCATCAGCTGCTTTGAGATGTTCTCCGATTATAGTGAGTTATTTGCAGCAGGAAGGAGCAGCTGCTTGCTTAGCCGATCGTCCAATGGGCAGCATTCATCATTTACGTGAATAAAGTTGAGGTCTATTTTGACATATCAATTGGGCAGCCGGGATCTGTACAACGCTTAGAAATATGAGCGATGATGCCCATTTTTGCACAAGGTTTTGCCATTTCATGTGCCAGCATTTGTTGAAGCGGTGTAACTGTTATTGGGTGTTTAAAGGTTTCAGTATAACTTATGCTTATGTTTCTATCTCACCTATATTTTCGTCGAATTGGGGAAGAGATAAACAAATCTTGGCATTTCAATCTTTCTTATGATTTGGCTTAATGTGCTGGTGCGTGTGATTATTTTCATTTTATTGCTCTATTACTTGATGGGTATGCACATATTGAAGGATTTGTACCCCATGGAAGGTCAATGATAATACTCTTTTCATGTTTTTAAACTTATATTAAAACATAACGATATCTACTTGAAGCCTTTTTATTTTGCTCATCTATTTGTTTTGCTTTGCTTCTCAATATTTCAACCAGTCATGCTATGCTAAGGTTAATATAAAAACTATTCTTTGCATTTTTTTACTGATTTTCGAAAAAATTCTACTGCTTGCGATTTTTTAAAACATTTCTTTAATTTTTAATGCAAAGTCTTTAAAAAATACTTGGCGTTGTCATTAGTATAAATCATTATTCATAGCTATTTTTTAAATTACTTCTGCAAATTCTTAAGTCAGTAACTTATTTTGGTTGTGGTTAAAAACTCCAATGATTCTAAAATATTATTGGTCGTGATTTTAATATTCGCATTAGTGCAGGCTAGGATAGATATGAATAAACTTCCGTATAATCTTTTGAAACCACCTACATCTACTTGCTCACACCATCTGCTGCTTTAGCTTGGCATATTTCTGAAGAGATGGTTTTATATTAATGGCGTTTTTTATTTGATTTTTGAATTTCATATGATATAATTATTTACAAAGTATTTATTTGCGCATATGAGTTGGAGTAATTCCAAACCTTATTTACCCTCTTACTGCTGCAAGTTACTAAACTGGTAATGTTTAGAGATTTAGCATCAGGGTGTGTTGAACGATGCTGCTAAAGACGCCTCTTATGTGGCTTGTCGTACCAATATGCAATCAACGATATAAGTCATCAGGGAACGATTTGTGTATTCTCACTTAACCTTTAAATTTATGAGAAATAGCTGTAAAATATTTCTGTCACAAATTTTCGTGCGTTCCATTGTCAAGTGTAAGTAAATTCTATTGGACTATCAGTTCATTATCTTCCATGTATATTGACAAATAAACCTTCCTCTAATCTTGTGGTACTGCAATTTTAAGCCCATTTTAGGCTTTTGCTCATGAAGATACCATCTTGTGTTAAGTTTCCTCCGAATATTGTTGGCAGTGGAACATTTGGAGATTCAATAAGCCTTTAAGTAGCCCCAACGATTACCAAGTGCAAAATATATATTTCAGTTAAAAAGCTTTGTTACAATATTTAGAGCTATTTATAGAGTTATTTAAAATATTTACTTATTTAATTTGTAGCCTCAGGTACGTCATCCGGTTGCGTAATCCGCTGAAATGGAAAATTTTCGCTGGAACATTGAACAGGAAGACCCGCAAGTTCGTATATTACTCAGCCAGGATTATTTTAGCAACGGGGGAGTATCAGAAGTAGAAACAGCTGTGCCTATCATTTTCAGCTCATAGTATTATCTAAAAAAAATAAACTTTAATTTAAACTATGTTTTTAACTCTATAAATCCATACATTCCAGTACTGTAAATATGTTGATAGAATTTAGAAGAATGGTTAACCACACTGCGATTTTTTCTCGTCGCAGAATATCTCGAAGTAACAGTGACTTTAGAACAGTGATTCCCAACCTATGATACCTACGCTCACTCTATTGGGGTACGTGCTTGGGCTTTTCAGGGGTACGTGAAAAAGCCATGTAGTTGAAATAACAGTGAGAATATGTATAATAAAAAGTCTTCTGATGTTAAGGGCATGAATTCTGGCAATGGTTGACTAAGGAATACGTAAATAAAAATTATTGAGAATTGCTTCTCTAGAAGATGACACCTCTCTCAAACAATCCCATAAATGCTCTCTGATCTGGAAAAATTTGCTCTACTTTGAAGAATTGAGTGATACTTTGAATTTGAATCTCTGCCGGTATGTCATTGGGAGTAGTGGAAGCGTGAAAACTCGTGAAAATGAGCCGCAGTTCCAACCATCATCATGCATTCTTCAATTGAAATTTTTTTATCATATTTTGAACTAAATGCCACCTACATACGCAGACCCTCGGAACAATGGAAGCTTGAAAAAACTCCAATCACAACGTGTGAATTCTATTTGAATTCTACTTTTTAAGATACAAAATGTTTTAGCGAAAATCCAACCCAGATACATGTAGAATTAGATACGCTTCAAAATGTGTGGTAATACCACCTCGTGCTTGGGTCTATGTATGGGGCTCGTATTTTTGGTGGACTGGAGATCTTGGAACCCAAAAAAGAGCTCAGTGGTTCAAACCACCGTCAATTTATCACCTTTTGCTTAAATTCTTAAACCCATTTCACACGAGGCACTTTATTGCACAATTTTATGTACAGAAATTGCGAGAACGCAGGCACGGAATTACAGCTGAGGCTATTTTCCCCATCTGTCGTTTATGAATTCGCGTATGCATTCAAGCAATTCGCTTTACACGACGCAATTTTCAGTGCACACCCATACATACATCAGATTTAGCAATAAAGTGCTTTGTGTGAAACAACTTTTATTCTTAGTTTTATTGTAATTCGGCATTTTTATTATTAAGTCACCAGACTACATAAGCCTCAGCAATTTAAATATTTTGTAGCCTTAAAAACGATATATTAACTTGCGCTTATCTCTCATTCACGATTTTGTAGTCAATGAGTTATTGGTAACTTCAGAAAGAAAACACGAGTAATCGTTGCCGCCCTATATGTTTGCGCTTTATTGAAATGGTATATTTAAATATTCACTATTTTTAACGAGAACGCCTTTCAGATACATTCATCGCTGACATATACTAATGTGACACACGCCTCAAATTTCAGTCACCTGGCGGGCCTAGGGATACGTAAACGCCTGTATGCCATCATTTTCTTCTCTTAGCAGTATTCTAGCATTATATTTAGGTCTTTTTTCTCGTTGCATATAATTTTTAGGGTGGTGGAAAATTGGAAATCCAAAAATGAGAACAGTAGTCGTAACCGTTACCAGCCTTTAATATTTTGCCAAGAGCTAAATTTTATTTTGATCATACTATTAGCTGAAAACCTTGAGGAATTGTAATTCTGATACAATGTTTGATATTTTTTATATTTACCATTTTTAACAAAAAAAATTCTCCGGATTCATGAATAATTACCATTCAACAATTCGCTGTTGTTCTCTATGTGTTGGAATACCGCTTAGAGCCTGGTTTTGAATTTTTTGGGGCTAGTGGAACACTGGGGGGAACCGAAAAAGAAATCAGCGTTTCCAGCCATCATTTAACCCTTTTATCCTTCCCTCTTGGTCTTGATTCGTTCCTAAATAGGAGTAGGCACGATAGTTGGCACGTCCTACTCGCGGAATGCGGGCATTCGGGAAAAAATTGGTGGTTGGTGAACGGTCGGAGGAAAAGGGAGACGCCGTGTTATTTTATCGAAGGACTCCCCCTGCGGGGGAGACGACGACAGAACGAAACGAGAGGGAAAGGCCGTGGGAGGGCGGGAGGGGAGGTTGCAGGGAACGGAGAGAGTGGGGAGTCACGGCGTTCGGCCTGCCGTGGGGAGTGCGAGTCGGGAGACTTCAACGGTGGAGGGAGCGGGCGAGAGTTTATAAAAGCACGTGGCCAAGGTTGCGTCTCTCCCAGTGCTCCTCCGACTGTCGGCGACCGAGGAAGCTGGCCCACGCCGCGCTGTTTCTTCGCCCTCCTTCTTACCGAGGACTATTTCGCGAGAGAGTGAGAGTGGAAAGGCGGCGGTCTCAGCGGGATTCGTTCGCCAAGTGTCGTCGATTTCTCATAAAAGAACGGGGGACCGCGTATTCCCCCGGGAGGAGGCTCGAGCAAAAAAATTCATAAGCAACTCGTTTTATTAGGTTGGTAGTCCTTTCGGATTTTAAATACACAAGAGTTATATTTATTTATTTTTTCATAATTTAGTTCTCCTCTCAGTTCGTCTAATTAAAAAAAAAATTCTTTCCGAACTGCGCTGATTTGGATGATTTTGGGTTTTCATTTATCTCGCGGTGCTTCTAATAGGTGGTGATCTTTTTAAATTTTATGTAAATCAAAAAGTTAAAATAGTTTTACGCAGCAAAAGAAAATTTTCTTTGGATACGGGCGTATTTATTTTTTATAGGCCTTTTCAACAAGTGTTGACCTGCTTAAATGTTCGTCCAGAATATTTTGGTGAATTAAATTTTTATTTAGATTTAATAATTTGACAAAAGTTTTCGTGGGGAATTTTTGGTTGTCGCGAAGGTTTCGTTACGCGGTGTGGTTTTGAATGTAACTTGGACCTAACAACTTAAAATTTTAAACTACCATATATATTTTCTCTTCAAGTTTCTTGGGAAAGTTTTTTTCTGCCTCGCGACGGAATAAATTTTGCCTCCCCCTCCCATCTCCGCTTACTCGATCGTGGAACGGGTGTTAGTGTGCAAGAAAGTTGCGTGAGTTGGTGACCGATGCCAAACTATTGGGGTTCCAACGTAACAGGAGAAAGGCGACCTGGGTGGCGACAGTAAGGAGGGAGGGACGTGCCTGAGAGTGGGGTGGGAATTTTTTTGGGGGTGAAAGGAGTATGGAGTTCGATTGTGAAGAGGGGGAGGAGCGTCGATAGAATATCTGATAGCGTGAGAGAGAGAAAGAGGGGCAAGTGGGGAAATTACGGGAGAAATTGTGATTGGAACTCAGTTGTCAACGCTCACAGAATTGGCTGTGACTCCCAGTGTGCTTGAGTGCTTATAAAACCCTCCATTGGACTTCTATACCTTTCAGTGCTGTTCTTGTGTCGACACATTATTTTTCTACCTACATTCCTAGGCCAAAATGGATTATTTATACTAATGCGTGCTACTCCTTAACTACGAGGAGGTATACAAGAAGGTGGTTATAACCACCTTCCAGTTTATTTAGTTTATTGCTACTCACGGTCGCAGCAGAAAAAAATATAGACCTAGGTTTATCATATACTTCAATTCGCGTCGTTCTGTTTCCAAGGACTTGTTTTAAAAGAATATTTCCCGTGGTTTTCTGCAGTTTGATCAAGAAAAAGGACGATTGGTGCCATGGATTCTACATTGACACTACTCCTCGGGATTCTGCTCCTGGGATCAATTGGTGAGTACTCTTTTTTTCTCTCAATACATTACTCTTTACGTAGGTGAGGGATAGCAATGTGCTGAATAAGAATTACTATTTTGATATTTTATTGGCCCCAATTCAGTGAGTAGGAAACTTGTTGGCTCTCCAAAGGCATTCATTTGAGGGCTTATTTGTTTTGTGACCCTTAGCAGGTGTATAAATCTAAAGAGAAATACTGTTACTGATATAAACCCTAGATTCTATTACACTCATTTTGGTGACATCATATTTTTTCATTGTATCCCCATGGAAATTTATTACGAATGACATCGATTTGATTATAAGATCAAATAAACAAAATGATGTAATTGAATCCGTTTCGCGTAAATAAATTGACTGTGATACGGGCTGTATAATAATCCCACAAAAAGACTCAGTAGTTCATTGTGCAACTTTGTGCTAAGAGCTAATCACAATATGTTTACAGTACAATTTCTCAGGGTTTTTTTTCCTCACTAGGGATTTTTCTTCAACCTTGGCCCTGAAGACCTCTACATTTCCATTTAAGAATATACACGCATGACAAGACTGAGCTCCTTCAAGGATTTTCGCATTTTTAGGAGAGTTTTGGAATGAACTCCAAAAATGTATACTAGACTATATCTTGTACGTATCATTGCCAATTTATGTCAAATTGGGATTAATATTTGTAGTCATTTCCTTCATTCATTCATTCAACAGTGTCAAGCGAGATATGCTGGCGCAGGATCTTATTATGCTCTTCCACTTTACAATATCAGTCTTTAGTCATCCTTCACTCATGTTTTTCATTGAATTGTAATATACTCGAATTCTATGCCAAACCCTGGAATTTTCCTTTGCGTACCCTACAAAGAGTTTCAAAATTCTCTTCGTCAAGTGTCGTGAAGAGGCTGAAATTTAGGGTATTGTTAGGTAAAAAAGAAACGAAATCGAACATTTTTAATTAAGTCATGTTGCAAAATTGCACGTAGCCACAAAGCGTTAGAGCTTTGGGCTCAACTTTGAACGAAAGTGAATGATTGTTCTTACGTTGAGAATTCTATTGTATAAGCGTGTAAGTGTTCATCTTATAACTCTATCAAATCGATAACTCATCACACTACAGTACCAAATTCATTTACGTTCATCGATGACTTCCCTCCCCATCCGTGGACTAATTTCATAAGACCTTGCATGAAATCTCGAGAAGCGGAAATTGGTTCTTACTTTCGCCTCTATTTTTTCTGACTTCGCAATGTCTTTAAAAGGACCCCTTCACGTCTCCGGGCATAAATTTCCCTCGTCTAAAGAGTAACGAAGAATCCGTGAGGCCGTACTCGCTGTCTCGGAATCACTTTCAATCAGCATCGAAACTAATCATTGAACTAGATTAGTGGGCATGATAGAGAACTGTGAATGTTAATAATGCCATTGATTTCACGGAATAAGCTATTTTAATATTCCCCAAAACATTTTCTGTCGCCTGTTATTGTAATGTCTAGGGAATTCTTTATATTTGAAAAATATATATTTCTATGGTCTTTCATTTCTTTATTGCAAATTTAGTTCGTCTCTTTCATTTTAATTGCCATCCATGTCATGAATTTTAAAATAATGCATGCTTATTGAGTAAGATCCAATTTTCTTTTTTATTGGCTTTTACTGTTGAATTGAGTCGTTCGAATAAACGCAAAAGTGTTGAGTTTTGAGATATATTAATTAAAAAATGCCAATGGAATCCATATTTTCTGAGGCTTAATTCATCTAAGTAGCGTCTTGGTCAAAAAGTAAACCATAGCATTAAATTATGGCCTGTGAAGATCTCCGATCGGATGAGATAGATTTTATGTGAAATTCGTAAAGCGAAAACTTGTTTCAAGCTGCTATAAGTGATTAATTGATAAATGAGTCATAAAGAGGGTTTAAATGCCATTTTTGTTGACGAAGGGCTCGCGATATCATTGATTGGAGCGTGAATCAGGAATTTTGTTGAATTAAGTAGCTATCTCAAGCACTACAGGGCTCGCTCCCTTTGCTTATTCAACGCTTAAAAATGCCCCAGTTATATTTTGGAAATATTAAGCGCGATTATTCTATGGACTTCGAAATGTTTCATCTCATTACTTTTTTCATGGAAACGTTGTTGCATTGCGCCACTTGAGCATAGCGTTAAAGATTCCCAGCGAAAAGATGGCTATGCGGTGGCGAGAGAGTCAGCCTTCAAATCGTATACCGTGCAGGAGGAGATGGCTGCATGGTATTTTTCAAATGCCAGGGGGCAAAAGAGCAAAGAATCTTTATCGGCATTCCACTCGCGACAGAAGCTCTTGGCTTAATCGCGATAGTCAGCTGCTGTGAATCAACACGCGCGATACGTGGCATCGATCGAGTATTGTTTGCAAAAATTACATGCAAAAATCTGATTTCCCTGGGCACAACGATGATATTTATGTAAGGTATTTTAAAATTATTGCCGAGTTTTAGCCAGAAGTAAACGAAGTAGCGGGCACTCGGTACCATCCTTGTTATATTTTGAAATGTGCAATCACATTTTTAAAATTGCTCGTAAGTCTTCAGTGTGCCATTTCTATGATATGTTTGTCACCGACATTAAGCAGTCTTTACGCTTACATCAGCGTTTCTGTGATGCTACAATTACCTTGTCAATATTTTAAATGCTCTTAGGGTCCGTCAACGTGAGTGTGAGCCGATGTAACCTCAGATTTATCAATGAAAACCGCAAATGTATGCAGTATAAAATTCATTATATTAATTGTAACATATCAGTTAAAAAAATGTTTATCGCAAAAATGGAAACCTGTGTTAGCAGTTTTTAAGGCGGTAATTAACGCGACTTACATTATTTCTCTCCGTGACGCTTTTCCACTCTCTGCAGGGCATTCCTTGAAGTCTGTCTTGACATGATATATTTTACGCTTGCTCCAATTTTCATCCTTTCCCTCTGGTGATATGACCATCGATTGCTGATCAACAGAGATCAACGTGGATCGTGTATCGAAAAATATCTGTTGATTGAAATGGCAAATGAATATTGGTTTAATTTAGGTATACTTGGCTTTTTCATTATGGATTCAGGAATGCTAAGACTTATGTTCGTAATATTTTCGTCACTTATTGATTATAGTGGGACTCGAGTTGAATGCCTATTTTACAAATTATTTTAAGTTTGAATTATATTTTGATTTCCAGCATATTTAATTTGCCGAATGAAATCAGTTGCTCCGAAAACCAAAGTGATGTGCATATTTGAATTTACGGTGAAGGAAAACAAATGATAATTTTCCGGGAAAGATAATAGTAAAATGTTTAAAAATAATCCAAGACTCTATTAGCGTAGCGAACAGTGATCGTCGACAATATGCTGGCAAGTGTTTGCTAAACATATTCAAATACGTAAGCTTCTGCATTCGCCAATGGTAACATTTTGTATAGGTTCCTAAACTTTCGCATTTTTCAGGTTTATTATTGTAACGAGACATGTGAATAAAAGGTGATACCTTTACAGTTAAATGTAAATTTTCCCTACATGAGCTGATACTTTGGTTTCTCCATTTGTTAGTTTTCTCTTATGGCCGTTTGTAGATGTAGGAAATGAGTGTCTACCATAGAACGCCTTTATTTTATTTATTATAGATTATTCAGCTTTTGTGATGGAAGAAATTCTGAGTATTTATAATAATACATATAATGAGGAATTTTCCGAGAAAAACCTAGTGGTTTTTGTCTTAAAAATACTTAAAATAGTGGCTTATATGATACAGTGGAGGGAGTAGGTAAACTTTTTTGTCAACCACGCAAGAGAGTAGTTGGTCGGAACATGAAATGCTAAAAAATTGTTCGGAACATGGTCAATATTTGAGCGCAGAGAAGTGGAATTTTAACATGGCTTATTAATCGTAACATTGAACACGCAAAGATGACAAGATAAGTTTTGATGAGTTTCTTTTCCTCGCGTTTACTGAAGGTAATAGAAAGATGTATACAAAAAACCTAATTTAGGGGATGCAAAAAAATAATGACAGGATGATAGTTATCAGTCGTCTAATAATGAAGTCATCAGGTTATGGAAGCACTTTTTAACCAGTCCGCCAAGAAGTTTACATCCTCCAGAAGGCTCCAGCAGCGACGGTGAGCAAACAGCGTGGCAACGACAGTGTTACTAATGCTATTCCCCCTACTATATCAACTTGCCGATAGTGAGAACATAATTACACGTTAGAGGAAAGGAGAGATGGAAGAGGGAAGGGGTGGAAGGTAGCTGTGAAAGAGGAGAGGGGCGAGAGGGGAGGAGGAGGGGAATTGGAGGGGTGGGAGGGGAGGGGAGTAGACGGCCCGCGAGAGAACTTGCACTTTCACCCGCATCGGCCTCGTTTCCGCCCTCGCGGCGAAGGTGGCGCCAAAAGACACCGATCGACGGAAGGGTGAAAGAGAGGGATGCGGATTTCTCGTCATAGTACAGACCATATTTAAAATTATTAAAAAGTTTTAGTTGGTTTCATAAGATTGAAGTAAATATAGCAATATAAATCTCGTGAATACTTTGTTTTTATGACTGAATTTCTCGACAATTATCTAAATATACATATTTAAGTATTTAACTTCTGATTTTTGCATCACACCTTACGTTGAAAACACCTTCACAATCGAAGGTTTTTTGTAAACAGATTTAACACAGAAAATTACCGTGCATGAAAAATTCAGTGTTAAAAATGATTGAGAAAACATGTGAACTACTCACCGTTGCATTACTGACGTGATATGGGAGTCAGAACATCCTAATTTTTTTATAGCATGCTCCTCAGGAACGCATAGCCATATCCCGTGGATAACACTTCTATTTTTTGGCAAAAATCACGGAATGTAGTCGGTGCAATAAGTGACTGATATTTTGGTATAATTATGAAAATGAAATATTTTTATTTCTTTATAAGGTCTTATTCATTGAAGTTCATGTGCAGGGGCAACTCACTTAAATGACCTTAAGAGAGGGATGATAAGTTGAGAAAGAGGAAGAGGCAGAGGAGGCTCATAGGATTATGAAGGCTTGCTGAAAGGAATGCTCTATCCTCTGAACTATTGCATTCATAGTTGGGGGTATCTGTTATAATTTGGGCAAATGTTAGCCTTTCCCTTAGCGGTAAAATTACATGGTCAACTCCTTCATTTCTTTACGTTGAGGTAGAACTCAATGAGTTTAACTTCAACTCTTGATTATACACCCTTATATGCAAATATTTGTCATGCAACTTTGACTTCCCCTTGGAATTGCTCACAGTATGCATAGTTAAACAAATTTCATCTTTCATGGCTGTGCACTGCTAGATTTTGAGTATTTGTTTTAAAAGTACAGCTGTAGAAGTGTGCGATTTCTTGTTTTTTCGAACGAACTAAATTTGCTATTTGTAAGTTGTTAAAGTAAAACAGGAATTCCATGTTTTAATTTTAAAATCTATTAGCAATAACTATCATATTTTAATGATAATGTAGTATCGGAGGATTTGTGGGGAAAGAGGTCGAAATTGCGATAACTAGTGTTTTTTCTTTTGTGATGAGCTGTTACGTACATCTCAAGATAAAAAGAGAAGCATCAGATGTGATACCGTGGAATTTTAGCATAATGAAGCACAGAAATTGCAATTTTCCAGTAGATATAATTTATTTCCACCATGGTTTCGATGCACTACATTATCATCAGGTCATGATGATGTAGCGCATCGAAACCGTGGTTGAAATAAATTGTATCTAGTGGAAAATTGCCATTTCTGTGCTTCATTATCTCAAGATAAATTAAGAGGATAATTTTCGCCCCTCAGATGTTGTTTTTATGTAACTGTTTACGAAAGACGGGGCTGAGGAAATTTGGGAGACTGAAGTGATTTAGTGAGATCCTCATATCGTGCAGTCCGCGACCCAATGGTCTCAGCACGGAAAGGTCCCCCATCGTCTTCGCCCGCGTCACGAGAAAATCTAAAACTCCTCCTATTCTAAGTTGCGCCAGTGACGCGTCATGGTCTCTTTCTCGCTTTGATTCGTTTTAGTTTCCTTTTCGACCTTGCTCGAATAAAAATACGTCGAGGTAACGCATCGACGACAGCGCGGGCGGGCGGGAAACAGCGAAATGTGGTGAAATATGAAAAGCTGCGAGCGCCACGCTTAAGCCCCGAGGTATAAGTTAGGTAGGCGTGGGGAGTAGGGGAGTCGGTCGTTTCGTCACTGGAAAAATCACGCTCCCCTGCCAACTCCAACCCACCCCCCCTCACGGTCACGGTACACTAATTTGGAAGTTTCTTGAGGGGCTTAAGGACGGAAATCGGCGAAAGTAGTTAAAGCGAAAACCTGCTCCTCTACGAGTCGCAACGGCACATTTTTCTAATCGAGCTTAATGTGGGGGATTTTAAGGGTGTGTGTGTGTTCGGACGGAAATAATGCAGGTAACGTAATAAAGTCGAAAACACATCTTTGGAGCGTGGAGAAAAAATTAAGCATACCCTCATGCCTCAAATTGTGAGCGTTTATGAAAAGACGCAATTCACGGAAGAAGCACGTAAGAGTGAGCAATTTGGTGTGATGATGGAGGTCGGAAGAGGTTGGCGATGGTGGGAAGAGTGTTTGGAGTGTTACGGCTTTTGCGTGCGGCAAAATGCCGGTAATCACTGCGGAAACGTTCGCGACTTTGGGGAGAAGACGTTTTCCTGGCGCACTTTTAAACTAATGAGCAACCGTAAAACACCGCTGTAACATCTTACGTAAAACGTCAAGGTAAATAATAGTGCGTGTTTTATATTTATTGGCCCCACTAAAAAAGTTTGTCAAGCTAATGTCAGAAATCTTCATTCCTTCTTGTTAAATAGCTGTTTGCTATTATTTTGTCTATGCGTCTCTGGTGTGGTTCGACTACAGCAGGTAAAATGGCTGTTTCTTATTTTAACTTGAGATCCACGTTTCTTCTTTAGTTATTGTCACAAATATCCATACCTCCATTATTTAAATAATGGATTTAGGACTATTAGCCTTTCCATCAACCACAATATAAACTCTACCAATCTTATTCCGTGCAATTGGATGTTACAATACTTTTTCATAATGAAGTGATCACTAATTTATGTTACTAGTCGCTAAGAATAAATTGATTGACTACAGTACTTGATTCAATGCATCATTGCCAACATCTAAACAGTTGTAATTAATCATACTTCAGATGATATTTAGCGTATTTTTAAATAAAAGTATATACATGAATTACTTTTATTGTAACTTTAAAAAGTCGTGATTTTATTTCAATTTTTGTACTGGGAAACTTATGTCGTATAAATGGGTGTAAAAACCCAAACTCCATCTAAACAGCTCTGGGCGAGGTGGCTAATTAAATTAAAGCCCGGGGTGTAAGTAGGGGATTGAAATTGTTTGCTCAAGTCAGTATAATACGTAATTACCTCGTGAAAAAATGGCAGTATAATGACTAAGTGCTTATTATAATTATGCAAGAGAGACTGATCCAATCGTAAATCTTTTGCGATTCTCGGGCATGGAAATAAATGTCTGGCAGTACCTACTACTCTTTTCGATCGGGAATTGGAGCAGCCCCAGGGAGTGTTGCAATTGACCGAAATCGGCCAACGGGCAGCATTGAATGGAATGCGGGACCACGCCCTCTATAGGGGGTGATGGAGGTGGGACGGCGGAGTACGTATCCAAATGTTTTTTTGCGAAACACTAGCGAAGTGAAAGAATCACGAGACTGTGATGACCCAAGGTCCGTTTCCGGCGAGTGCTTGACATCCCTCTCGCTCTCCTTGTCCCCAGCATGACTCTCACTGAGGTTCACTGAGGAGTGGGCGGTATGACAAGTCCGAGGAAATTTCATTGTAACGTGCAAGTTAATTGCGAAACATTTTCGGACTCAACACTGCCAGGAGTGGGTCCGGGCTCTGGTGAAAGAAAATTTATAGCCAGTCTGAAATGTAACAGCCCTGCCCCGGAAATTCGTCCCGCCTCAGACGCCGGCCCTTGTCTCGTTCTGATGCCCGTCCTTTGAACGAACATGAGGAAGTCAGTAGCGATTTCTGATGAATGATTTTGGGCAGAGACCTTTATTAATTTTCTTCGGTACCAAATAAACTTTCTTCGGTTGATATTACCTTGTGCCTCTCTTAAAACGTTTGAATTAATCAATTGTGTAGCTTGTGGACAAAGACAAGGCAAAAATGCTCTTTAGTTGATTTTATCTTCTCTCTCTCTCTCAAAAGGTCTAAATTAATCCGATCCAAGATTGTGAACAAAGATTAATGATAGAAACACGATGGAATACAATCATATGAATAATTTCTGTTAATTGTCTTGAGTGTGAGCTTTGATTTCATTGTTTTTTTATTTAAATACTACTGTGATATTCCGAAATATAATCTTTTCCCTATATGTTTTATAATTATTTGTGCTTGTCTTATTATAATAGCGAAGAAAACAGAAATACATGTGAAAATTCGACAATTGGCTAAGTTATGGCTTTTCTCCTTGTAACGATTGCTTAGTATAAGGGGAGACGGTTAATAGAACGGTAATTTGTGGTCTCGTGCGGTTAGTATTCATTTTTCCTCCTATAAGCCCCAGCACCCCTGCCTTTCGTACGATCTCTAAGTTTCTCCTTAATTTTCGCCTCTCTTGCTTCGGAGAACACATTTCGTGCTGCGCGGGTGTTACAAGCGAAGAGGTCGTCCTTGGCCCGTTTCCATGACAACAAACTACCCCGGAAACTCGTTTCGAAAGAGTCGAGAATCGAACGGAGCATTGGTAGTTTCTCGATTGCTCTGACGCTTTAACTATGAAGGAATAGCGGGACCTAAAGGTTTTGCGGTTGAGGGCGATAATTCCGTTTTTCTTTCTTATTTTAAATCCATTCCCTCTGTGGTGGTAGCTTTAAAGGAAACGGTAATACTTGAGGTCATGTGATTCATCTGCGGAAAAGTAAAAGTGCCCTTAAAACCTGGCGTATTAGAAGGATTTATGAAACGAGCCAAACTGAATCTCATCGCAGGTGATGTCAAAAATTAGTACCTCTCTCTCTCGTTCTCCCCTAATGTAATAAACACTTGGTAAGTTCCCATGAGGATTGAATAGAGCATAAAAGTTAACTCAACCATCGTAAATTTATTTTTCACGTTTTACTATCTCCTACTTTTTTAATGCCTCGTTATTTCAATAGTGGGATTTTTCTCATAACAACAAATCATTTTTCTAAGGGAAGACTTTAATGATACAGAAACATCCTCTGTAGAGGCTTATTGAAGCCAGAGCTTAACACAAGGCATAAAACCTTTTTTAACCTTTTATAGATAATTTAATTTCTCGGTGAACTTAGGTACGTGCCGAAAATAGAAAATATATAACACATTATTTATTTTGCAATGAGCAACTGGATATCTTTTCATAGAGTAGGTGCTCGTCGTTCTGGTTAATCATATCTCTTTTTATTCATCCCATTTTGCTGATTTATTGCGACGCTTGTTCTTATGAGCGCGGGTCACTCTTCATTAGGATTTAGCTGCAATTCAGCATGCATCGCAACTATAATGCATGTGAAAGAGACTGTTGTATTGATCAAAGAACAGATATTGCGGCATATATAGGTGCTTAGAGATATGTTACGGGATGCGCTTATGAACAAAAAGGTTCTTCTTAAAATTGTTGTTCATTGATAAAATTATTTTTTATTTATTAATGAAATATTTAATAATCTATTTTATTTCAGTGGAGAACTATGCTTTACTTGTTATCGATTGGGAATGTAGGTGTTTAAGAGAATTTGTGTGAGATTCATAAAGATCAATGGATTTTGCCTCATTATAAGTTTAAAAAATCATATTGTAAATCATCAAAATTATGTCATTATTTTATTTTTAACTAAATTTAAAAAAATTTACTACTCACCGTAGTACTTTATAAATCGCACAAAAACAGTTTGTGAAGTCGTTTACAGTATACGGCGTGAAGTAAGTAAAATTAAAACCCCAATTATTAATGTTCAATTACTTACTGAGGCATTCAATCATTGAAACAAAGTTGTTGGGTTTTTTATTTTGCTCTATTTACTATATTGGTCTTACCTGTGCTTAAAATTTGAAATAAAAATCGATTTTTCTGTTATGACTAGAGAATAATCTCGTTCAAACTATCTGAAATGTGAATCGCTTTAGCGACGCGAGGCTTATCTGGCTCAAATCACCGAAGGTATGCCAAACAGTGCGTCCCCATTTCTAAGAGCATTTCATTTACTGCATACCAGCTCCTTGCCATCTCCCGGGGCTGATTGCATCACATCAAGGTCGTTCGCAAACGCTGAACAACTTCCAAATGACCGAGAGACGAAGATCAAGCGGACGTGGAGGAACGGGAGGAGGGCGCGACACATTGGGGGAGTGGACGAACGGAAACATAGTATAAGGGTGACGGCGGAATTTTTGCACCATCATCATCACCACGATCATTGACGGACCACGCAGACTAAGTCAGTCCACTTAGGAGTCGGTCAGTCGTCCAACCCTCTCTCTCTCTCGCATCGAGCGAGTGAAGCAATCGGTGAGAGTAAAAGTCTTCGCGCGCCTGGACGGACGGATTGGAGATTCGAAGAAAAATGCAAACAAAACGCAGCCGTCGTTGAGTGACGAGACGGCTTCGCAGAGAGAGTGAAAGTGAGAATAGAAGCCGCTTTTCGAAGCAGCGGAGACGTGCATACGGCAGCGAAAGAGTTGTGGTCTTGGTGGTCGAAGATGAGGCGGAACAGGAGACCCACGAGCCGATAAAGATCTGCGGCCTAAGCCTATAGATCACGCACCGGACTCTCAAAAGCTGAATGCGCTCATTTTTTGGAGAGTCCTTCATTGCTTGGCGAGAAGCGTTTGTTTAAAAATATATTTTTTCGATATCTTATGCACTGAATGAGGCCTGAGTGGAAAAAAGATTTGATAACAGAGCCAATTGCTCATTACTTATCGACGTATATCTATCGGTATTTTAAGTACCTACCTTGGGTACCTTGAACATGGCAATCAGCTGCTGAAATAGTGGTCGGAAATAATTTGAAGTGCGGATTTTTATTTAGTCAAATTTAAGTGCCAAGGAAATGATTTCATTATAATTGTTGGGTTTTCCATCATTTGTTGATCAAATCCGATGTATAATTAATTGCAGCCCTCCATTCCTCCTTATTCTATGCTAACTTACGCGCTGAGAGTGATCCCTTCCTAGACTCTTTCTTATGTTGGTCCTGTCCCTATGACCTTTCTAGTTACTTTGCCCTCTATTATATTCTATTTCTTCTGAGGAATAGGGGTTGAACCCGATCCATTGTGTTCTTATTTTCATTTTGGAATTACATTAGACTCTTTCCTATTTTTATCTTCTTACTTATTTTTTCCATCCAGTTGATACTCAATCTCCTAAACCCTTCAAGTTTTGAAGGCTTGTATTCAGTCTCAGTCCTCTTATTCCAATGGCTCACGCCTCTTATTCACATAGAAACTTGCTCAACACTTTTGCTTTCTCATGCACTGTTTCATAGTTTTAATCGTATTCTATCAGAACAAAGAAATAGTTGTCGTGTGAATGCTTGTTGTATTTTTCGGGCTCGTCATTTCTAACTTAAAAATGATACTATCGCGATATAGACTCTCATCTTCACGGTGAGATTCTAAGTCACGTTTTGAATCCTTTGCACTGGCTGATCTTCCCACAAGAGGATTCCGGGTCTGTTGTGGGAGCGTCTCTCTCTTTTTGAGATGAGAGTATTATTGCGGCTCTCTAAGAACTCACGAATTTTCTTTTTAGGCTATGATTATTATATTATATGTTCAGGAGTTATTTTTGCGTTATATCTGGAAGATTTTATAAAAAGGGTGTCTGTCAGTTGTTGAGTGAATGAGGATATGTTGGGATACCATGTTGGCACAAATAATGTTTGACTGGCCTGTTAGTGTATTAATAGAAATCACAAGAATCAATCATTTCCCCTTTTCTAATCGCCATGAGGGGAACTTCTGTTATGTATGATTTAGAATTAAATGCAAAGAGTGAGTTGCTGAGTCAGTTCACCCATAAGTACAAAGATTGTGTACATTACAACGTATGAATTTTAGTGGGGAATAAAAATGTGGCTTTATTTTCTCGCATTTTGCGTGCGAGAAAGTGAAAAAAATTATGAGTAGTGATTCTTCCAGCGCTTAAAC
Organism: Pyrrhosoma nymphula; assembly: GCA_963573305.1. NCBI lineage: Eukaryota > Metazoa > Arthropoda > Insecta > Odonata > Coenagrionidae > Pyrrhosoma > Pyrrhosoma nymphula. Next base: position 28,179,550 of record OY754328.1, read on the forward strand.
TTCTTACATCGCATGACACTGGCGCTTTGATGCACGCAAGGACATCGGAGTTTTATTTTTTCAATACGTGCATATCATTGAGGGTGTTACGTACCGTCAGAATAACTTTCAAGCAGCTGACCGCAGCGCTGTCCGCCATGCAGGCGGATGGTTCGAACGAATCCATGCGGTCGCAAGTCGACCCCCGTTACAGCATCGATTGCCTACATAGGGGTAGCTCTTCCCGATTTCATTCGGATACGCAACATTTGCGGAAGAGAAGCTGCGTGCAGAGTAAAAACTTTTAATTCTTTTTTCTAACCTGAAAATTAAAACTCAAATTCAACATGCAAGGATACCTGAGAAAAAGAGTGAAATCGAAAGCGAAGTTTCCACAGTAGACTATTTGATTACGCGCCTGACTGGCAAACGTGAAGATCGCGAATTCGTAACCCATCTCTGACATTTGGTTTATGTTTGACGGTTAACATCTTAGGATAAACTTTGTGGTTACGATTTAGCAGTTGAAACATCTAAAGTTGAAGTCCAACACTACTCCTATAACTTTTAAAGCGATTGCATTATTCCAGCTTCAGTCCTAGCAAAGATTCCCAATGGTATCGGGAGCCAGTACTTACCGAGCTCCGCCCGTCTTGATACGGCATGAAGCTGTGGTTTTTTTTGTTTTTCTCCTCGCGAAACCGCGAATTCTATACGTCACGGTACTGTAGATACCTGTGGGATACCGCTCGAGAAACTTAAAAGGGATCTCGCGAACACACTCGGGGCCAGCCCAGGCGGAACACTCCGAGACGGCAGAAAGGAAGAGGGCGTTGATATGGTCAGGTGGAGAGGAAGGCGAGAAAACGGGAATTTGAGAGGGAAAAGGCGGAAGAGAGGGAGAGTAGGCATTCAGAGCTCGTGTGGGGAGGTTTGATGTGTGAGTGTGCGTGGTGATGTTCGTTTCACACCACGGAGCGCTGTGATCCAAGGGAGAGGGAAATTCGAGGGGATGGAAGGAAGAGAAGTGGAAGGGAGGGTTTGCACCATAGATGAAACATGAGATTAGACGCTCCCAATAGAGCAACCTGAGTCGAACCTTTAGGGCGCAGCTTAAAACGTAAAGACAGCTGATGTCTTTTCGTACATGCTGCATGTTACTTGCAGTTAGGGGCAACTTGGGTGAATTGAAAAATCCAAATCAAATCACCCAAAATTATATCCGTGCCCAACGAAGCATAACTTCAGTCATCGAGTAGGCACCGTTGTTTTGTCGTGGCAGGTCCCTGCAATTGTAGTAGCTGTGCGGCATGATGACTCAAGGCACCTTGAAGTCATTAAATTACGCAGTCAGCTATATTAAAAGGGATACTGCGGTTTGCTACCCGGAGAGTGAATAACGATACATTATTATTTCCTTGGTTGACTGTACCAAAGATAATTATGCCTCAAAAACCATAACTGCAGAGATTCTAAAAATGTGGTCTTATATTTCACCATGCAAACAGGGATTTTCTCAGTATTTTGTTTCGCATTTTTCAACATGAACTACCGCATATTATTAGGATATTAAACCACCGAGCGGAATTTTTCAAAATACCATTGTTTCCACGGAAAATTGGAGATCATGATAGCTATTGCCAAAACGTAGGCTGTTCGACCGACTAAACTAAGAATTTTCTGCATGTAGAATTTTTATTTCAGCTATTATGTTTTATTCATCAGCTAGGTAGTAGGTACTAAAAGCATGTCCTGCATGCTTATTTTCCCTAATTCATCAACACACATAATTCCTGAACTTTATTACATTTAAGCGAGTGCTATGCATATTTTGGAGGAAATTCACCCTGTGCAACACACACTTTAGATACCTGGTGGAGAACTATGTAGATGTTGGTGATCGTGTGTAGTGATTACTCCTATAACAGAGGTACTATTATTCGCGGTATTTTCCCTCTATCGTGACCATTTTTTCTAATTGCCTAAAACCATAAATAATAAAAAAAACTGCTGTATTTTACAGAAGGCCCCTGGGAGAAGTTCGTGCTTTAGATATTTTGGGTGAATTGCTTTACGCAGAAGTCGGGCTTCACTTTCGTGAGTCAAAACGTAATTTATTCCCATCTTTAAGAAGTACCCAGTAGTTTTCTTTAGGGGGAGGCGATCGAAGCTGAAGTTACTTACTCATATGTATGAAATGCTCATATGAAATGAACGATAAGTTGGAAGCTTGGTATATGTACGATTTTTAGGGACCAGGGAAGTATAGGGAGAAATCTTTCGGCATTGACATGCTTTGAGCAAAGGCTGCCAATGAGTCCAAATTTTACGTCCTATTCGACGGATGGAGAACTGCCTTTGAAGTATTCCACACATTCCAACCAAGCAATACGTAAAGCTTTTCCAGCGAATGATTCTGGTAAATTCCGCTCGAGAACCCCGAGAAGAATTTACCAATTTAAACCAATTAGTAAGTGAAATCGGGATTTCACCGAATAATCTTCACCACTGACGGAAATCGAACCCTGTCCATCGGCATGGGAACCCAGAGATTTAGCCATCATATCTACACTATCCACCTCTTCTCTTATCTCATGTATTGTATGAGCGTGAGGAAGGTTGGTGAAGGGAGGGACAGCGCGAGAGATGGAGGGGGTGTATGTGGAGATAACGGGAGAGTCATATTCCCCCTACCGCCCCCGCCCCCACCGTTACCTCCCCTCCCTCGAACCGGGAAACGGTCGCCGGACATTATCGATGCGTTTACCGCAGACCGCCCGAGGGGTCCCACCCGTCCCACCCCCTTTCGGTCAACCAACGCCGGGTGAATTATTTTTTTTTCTCTCCGCTCCACTGACCGACTCGATGAATTAAGTAGGTTTGATTGCGACTACACGAGAAATGCCACCTTTAAAGATACGCCATTAAAAAAAATTACTCTTGCTTTCTCTGATAACAAGCTGGAGCTTATTGAGGAATAAAAGCAGGGTGTTTGAGTCTGCAAATTATTCCGAGAATGTTCTTTTAGTGTTTCATTTACCCCCCCCCGAGTAGCTGTGGAGTCAAAGCCTGCGTCTGAGCTGACTAGCGCCTTTTATGGGTAGTAATTGCTGTAATTTGCTAATAAGCCGCCATGAAAGTAAAACTATATAATTTTGGTGCTATAATTATAATACGGTATTATTTTCTAAAACTTATTTTTTAATGTCAGATCTTTATCAAACACTACATACGTCAAGTGAAAAGGATTGTTTTTCCTGTAAATTCGTAACTCTTAGGAAAGTGTCTGGCCCTCCTATCCTAGAATAAGTGTATTTTACGCGTTTGCCCCCGGTGTGAAATACAACATCCCTTTTATCAACCCGTTCTCTGGTTTATTAAATATTAATACGTATAGGATATTGATGGATACGTAGTGGTGTTGGAAACGTATAATGCTCTGCAGTAGTTGGGGGGGGGGGGGGTCTAGTGATGTAACATTGTCTAACCCCAACATAGGGTAATTTGCGTTTTAACTGCTTTTTGTATTCGGTGCCGATTCAATTTAAAGGAGAGATACTACTTTCTATGCGGAGAAGCATAATGGCTCAGTTAAAGAAAATGACCGACTTTGATGTCGAGTTAAGGCTCATAGATTATTACTAATGCACTATAACTCTGGCGACGCTTGGGCTAGCATAAAAGTTCCATGTCACGCGACGATCGGGAGGTTTAATGTATGTACATCCCTACCTAATTCCTCAAAGGGTATATCTTGGTATATCTTCCTAAATCTGTATGATGGTGCATCGTCGATAGTAAACAGGCCGGAGGGCATATTGTCACGATGTGGAAGCAGTATTTTGCATGTCATTGACAATAACCGCAGTCTAAAAAAAATGGAAAACTTTCCTCAACACCTCCATTTCACAAAGAGAGATATCAAAGTCTGCATGAAAATATCTTATGGAATTTCCGTTGGCCCCAATAGTATGAAATTCAAATTTATCCCCATGACTCTTAAGGCCAATTTTTTTGCTTAAGAATAAAGATTTTTTTGTGTGAGAGGAGCGGCATTAAACTTGGACCCTAAATAACAAAGGACACATTGGGAGTATTATGGCAAGCAGAAAGGACGCCAGAAACAACACTGCTAGAGACCTTCCTTGGCCGGCGACCTTGCCAATTTGACCGGAGTCCTTAAATAATTTAATAATCCTGCATTGCCCTTCCCCGGAAAGGAAATTCGAATGTATGAATGAATAACATACCTTTATTAAGGCAAGTTACTCCAAGCGTGACTTGCATAGGTACTGCGAAAGAATGAAAAAAAATCCAAACTTGTTTATGAATACGTGGGGAACGGGAGTGTGAAAATGGAGGGTTGTTGCGTGAGAATGGCCTTTTCCATGCGGGAGACGGTAGGAGGAGGCAGAAGGGAAGAAAGACTCCTTAATTAGCCCATTGTTGGAATGCGTGTGTCTACACCTTCAGGGATCCGCGCTGTAAATGGGGGGGGGAGGAGGATGGTTCCTTTTCATTGAATTCGCCGACGGGCGGGGGAGGGGTGTATGTAGGAGGGTGAGGCGAGAGCAGGGGATATGGTGTTGGAAGGGGGGGGGTAGGAAGTTTCCTTATGTGGCTTGGGCGTAGCTTGAGAGCTGAAACAACGAAAGCTTTCCTAATTGGATTCCCTGTCCATTGTTGTCGTTCTTCGTTGTCCGAGCCAAGGTGCGACAACCCCAGGGGAATATAATTCAACCCGAACTCAAAAAATTTCTTTTTCTTTAATGTTTTGGAAACCTTCGCCTGCCAGTCTTTTGTCGCTTTGAGGATGCTATCGTGGTATGTATGCGGCTCCAAAAACATCCTGTACCATAAAAAGCGGAGGTATCAGGCGTGATGCTATGGAATTTCAAAATAATATAGAATGTAGGAGATGCAATTTTCCACATTTTTTTTAAATTGAGATTTTTAAATATGACCCGTGTATCAATGCACTGCATCGTCATCATCAGGTAAAAAAATTTGCAAATCAAGGTATGCGAGTATATACGAGATAAGGTGGGTGGAGGAGGTTAAAGGTTAAAGGAGGTTCCAAGAGAAGGTGGGGGAGGATGTGGAAAATTGCATCTTCTAAATTCTATATTATCCTGTACCATGTTTGAGGGCGTGTACTTCTATCCGCAGGTTATAAAAGCATAGGCTGCGAAACTGATGGAAATGCAATTGAACTCTTAAATTCAGGAAAGTTTAGGACAATTCCATTTTAATCTCCAAGAGTTCAATGAGTAGGGCCCTATGACCATTGAAACTTAATTAGTCACATGTTTATCATGCGCAGCGGCCCGTACTTCTTATTAAAGTTCAGGCTGTATGTGGAAGTGGATACCACAATATATGCGAAAATTATTTTGATGATGTGCTGAGGTAAGCTTAAAGTATTACAAGCACGGCATCTCAAGCTCACTTTCCTGTCCTTGGCGCCACCTTGTAATACCGACCCAATTTTAATGAAATAAGTCCTACGTCATTCTATTATCTTTTATATGAATCTTCAATGGAATATATAGATTTTTGGTGCGTCACGTAATCATTAAATAAGTTTTTCTTTATTCTCCCCAAAGCTTTGAAAATCACGGAAAAAGAAGAATCCCACAGACAATACTTTGAAAATCATCTCTAAGTCAAATACAACTATTTATCCTATGATTAATGGGAAATACGTTTTATTAGTCTTTCTTTTGTGAGTGACTGTAGATTGCCAGTACAAAAGGTATTAGATTTACTAATGATGTCGATATGGCAACCTGATGATATAAAATAAATTGATAGACTTGTTGGGATTATTTTAGCAATGAAACTAGAATTTTTGAGAAAATTGCCGCGCAAATGATATTTTAAGTTCCCTGCAGTTAAAACATCCGAGCCCGTTATTGGTTTTAAATTCCGTTTTAGTGGCAGTGACTTCTCTTTCCATTGGCGAGTCCTATCTTTGTGAATAAACTTCTTGCTCATTCTCTCTTCCCTCGCTCATATGAGGGAAAAGGTCAAATCCGCTGCTTTTCTAGATGTATCTTTTTCGAGGATAATGTCTCTGTAACAATATTCAGCAAACGGAATCTTCCAACCTTTACGTAATGTGCTAACAAGCCACACCCGTTATGCGCTAGAATTCCGAAAAATGATCCGAGAGATAACTTAGCGCTCAAACACCCCGCAAGTTCCTTTCTCTCGCTCTAGCCCGCAAAAAAAACGTCGCGCAGTCTCATGACTTCCCTCATTTTTCATGTGGGTAGTGGTTGGTAGTTGTCTTATGCTACAATAGATTGGCTTGTACTCGACTGAATGTCCTTCGTTTCACTCACTGTGGTGAAAGGACGTATGAAACGAGAATGTATTGCCACTACCTTTCTGAAATAAAGCTGTTATTGTTTATTCCTATGGGTTAAGAAATGTCTGCTCTAAATATGAAACTAGTGATGCGCTCTCCCATGATTTCATAAGTCTTTCATAGAATATAAGTGGAAGATATTTCTTCATGAGAAACGTGATGCGAAACATGAGAAGTGTTAAGAAGAATCATTTTGCAAATAATCGGGGAAAAAGTATTACTTATGAAGAGTTAATGCACAATGAAACGGCAAACATTTAGTTTTAACGTTAGGCAAAAATCTAAAGAAAACCATGATTTTTTCTTATGATATTATCTCCGGAAACAATAACTACCGAATACATTTTATTGGAGGTACTTATTCATTGCAGAACTCGAAAGTTTCATAAAATTTCTTAACATGAGAATGAAAAAGCATTTAGCCGGATAATATCGAAGAAAGCACTACAAAAAAACATGATAATCATTTGTGATCATAGATATCCGAATTATTACTTGATTCACTAGCGTGGAACAATATAATAAAACCAGTTTATGAAAGGGTCTCTTTGAGAGCTGTCGTAATGCTTAGCAGAAGCCATTCCAATTCCATTGTGTAATACCAGATTGTGATCCGTGTCCTTATTCGACTTAGTAGGTATTTTTCAAATGACTTAATCGACTTAAAGAACACTTAACCGGGAATTGCTTCTTCACAATCACCCTAAAAGAATAGCTTTTGTTAAATAAGGCTACTGAGCAAACTACGAAATTTCAAAATGAAATTAGAACGGGAAACCAGGCCTAATGGTCTCCTCCGAAGGCGATATGAGAACAGTTGACGGTAAAAGCTGTTGGGTGGAAGAAAAAAAGAAATGCAGTTTTTATATTCAACCTCCCACCGGTTTTCTCTACCTCGGAGGCAGAAAGTGGACGAGACTATCACGTGACCAGCGTCCAGGCAACGGATCCCGCCGTGAGCCAGCCCGAAGACGGGGAGGGCCCTTCCCTCCTTCAAACTCCTTTCAGCGACTCCTCCCGTCTCCTCTAGCGTGTGCGCTGGCACGCCCACTTCCTCCCTCAAGTCTCTTTCTCCCTTTCTTTCTCTCGTTTTAAAGGGTGCTGAATAATTTTTTTTTGAAACAAGAGACAAAAAAGAAAAATGTGAAAAATGAAAAGAAAAATTCAAAAGGATAATTTAGGGGATAAACACTCTAACATTTAATCTGCAAGTAGCAATTGTTGGGAAGAAGATTTGGAAATACAGCTGGATCAGAAGAGAAGAAGGCACAAAATAAATATATAGTTTTGACCTCTGAACGAGGGAAATTTGAGCAAATATTAAAGAGGTTTCTCAAGCAACCGATAAATTGGTACAAGTATGAGTAATAACTATTTTTTAGGAAATTTAAATGTTTTGTGATCAAATCCAAAAGGTACGCAGTTTTTTCTCAAGTTTTCCGGTTTCAAATGCTAGTGTTGAACCATAATATTTGGGGATAAAGTTTGTAGCATATTTATTGACCAACTAACATCGATGAAAAATGATATATTGGAAGCTATTCTTTTTCTACGCACGAATCAAGAGATTTTATTGTACCTTTGGAAACACGTACATGTACAAAAAATAGATGTGTTATAATTTATCATGAATAGTTTAAGCGGGTTATTATATATTTGCAGCTACACTTACTCACTGTAAATTTCACAGAATATTATACATCTGTAGTTACCCTTGATCTGGGACATATTTTGAATTGTTTTTTTTATGGATTTAAATCAATCCCAAAGATATGTGCTAGTAAATAGGCACCGTAAACAAATATTTTATTTTCAAATAACATTCCTAGTAAATGTTTAATGTGTAAATAATAAAATAATAATATCGATTATTAGAAATGAAAAACTTTCACTGGAACCGGAGGGGAGCTAGAGCTGGAACCGAAGCCACTGTCTTTTTTTTCACCTGCATCCTCATCCCGCATGCATGCATGGGCAAACACGCATATTCACTTCTGGCTGTGGCTGCGGTCGCAAACGGGGAGGTTATGTCACCAGCCAACCGCTCTCCATCGATGGAGACGATACGAGGTGGGAGTGTGGTAAGGAGTCCAGTCGAGGACGGACGAAATTGGAGCTTGAATCACTCCCATGGAAATTTGCTCGACGTTCGTCTCCCGGATAGACTAATGCTGGTCCACTACTTTCTGGCTTTTCAGATATGCGTGTTGTATAATGAACGAAGTGATTGGGTCCATGAATTGTAGGGGTTTACCATGAAAAATAATTGAATCTACATTTATTGCTCTTCACGGCCGGCAAAAATTATTGGGCATGTACATTCTTAGGCATAATTGGTTCCTAGCGAGAAAATTTGCTAGAAAAGCGGTATGGGAAAAAAGCAAGAGGACATCCTAATGCTGGATTCTTTAATACCATGAAGCAATGGATTTCACATCCATTGTAAGTACATCAGCTTGAAGGAAATAGCGATGAAGAGAGAGAGAGAGACGTGATTTTAGCGTCAAGTCATTGCCTTTACAATCTGATAACCAGTAGCTACCTTGGATCTGAGGTCTTTAGGACAAAATGCTAAGGTTATATCCAGTATTCTAACCTAATATCTAGCTCCTAAAGCCTACACTATCCACATCCCCGAGGTAGGATGCAATTTCGCAGTCTTTGATTTTCCAGGAAAGCTTGCCACTAGCCGGGCTGCAGTGGCTGGATTTTTGCCTTTTTAAATTCCAGAATTATCCCAGGCTATTGAGGCTTATTTCAACGTATATGACAAGTCTGTGCGTATATTATTCCTTATTCAATCAGCGGCAATTCTTTAAATGGCAGTTTTAAATCAGCTAGGTAACTCAGATATATAGTTTTATTCGTAAAATGTCAGGTTCATAGATAACATTTGAAGACGGAGAAATTCTATCATGGAAAATTTTGTCATAGATGTTTTTAATAAACATTTGTGATACGATGAGAATTAGTAAAATGGAGTTGTTATAAGTCCTAAGTTGTGTTCAAGACCAGAAAGCGAAGAAAAAATTTGCATTTTATCTTCGTGTTGGTGATCAAACTTTCAGGCAATGTTCTTTCCCTTTTTTGAAAGACCGTTGTTTTTAGTCGAATGTCAAAAGTTTTAAAACAATTTATATTTAATATTCTACGCGAGCTCACTTCATTACAGCTGATGATGGAATTCTCTGAGGGGTGTTATCAGGTCATGCACTGCAAGCAGGTCCCTTAGAATGTGGTGCTGTGAAGCGAGTTTTGCCTGCAGCCCGAACAGAATTGCTGCTGGTTAACAATTTGCTTTTGGCTGGAACGAGACTCGGCTCGAACAGGAGCGAGCTAGTGTCGTGAAAAAAATTCCCCGCGCCCGACGTCGTGTTTCTCTCTCTAAAAGTTGAATGGCCCCCCGAGGGATTCCACAGGTCTCCGACACGCGATGTCTTTTTCCTTTCTTTCTCCCCTTATATATTGAAAGTGTGGCAACTTTTCAGATTAGTGGGCTCAAATTCACTTTCTATTGAAGCAAAACCTTCCAAAAGGCCAAGGATTCGGGAGGAAAAAACATATTATCCGCGGAAAATTCTTGCTATGTTTCTGTTTCATTTGAAATTAAAAAATAAAGACTTAGAATTTGGTTCATTTCTTTTTACTTCTGGGCAGATTTAGTTGGATACTATAATATAAATAAGAGATCAATAAAACCCATGGAATGCGTGCTCATTTTATACCTAACTTTAATAATTTTTTGCTGAGTATATAATTATAATGAGTTTAGATGAATTGATTATTAAAGCGGCTTGTTCTCACCTCTTCTTGCTGTTATCAGTAGTGAGCAGAAATCAACGTAAATTTTAGGTGAACTTTTTGTGGCTCGAGCTTGGTCCTGGTCGTGGTGCACGCAAATCTTTCCAAATTTACTTATTCTTTTACTTGCTCTTCAGTTGAAAGTCTTTCAGAGTCTTCAAATTATAATAGCACAGAGATTTGAACTTACTAGAATCCTGAAAGATGGTGTGTGAGTTACTGAAAAACTCACATCTATTCCTCGTACTAACAGGACAGTGACGTGGTAGAGACGAATCATAGTGTCACTCAAGACTGCCGGAGACACCTGTGTGAGTTTTTAAATTTTTGCCACCTAAGAAGTTTCTACGAATCGAAGTGAACGAATAAAACACTTAAACCGGGCTCCTGCTAGCTCTTGGTTCATCTGAGGGGAATCTTTGGCCCGTGGCTTGGTTGGAGATAGCAGCTGAAGTATTGGTGCTGTCTGACTGCCAAGTGCGTCAACGTTCCCCTCCTATCTAGTTGGCCAGCGTCGAGGAAAGACTTGGAGTAGGTGATCAGATAGCGAGAGGATAAAGAATTTAGTTTTTGATGTAGGAAGAAAATAGTATGGAAAAGAGAGATGTTCATTAGGAAGAACGTTTATAGGCATTTGAAGTATCTAGACGCAATCGCTGTTCATTGGAAAGGAATCATATGAAGTCGTTTTAATCACTTTTCATAGTATATTTAGGTGGTTTTAGTTTATCCTCATTAATGGGAGAACATTTATCAGATAAGTTAGGTACCTCTATGTCTTTTTGAATCGATGGGAAAGGCCTTAAATGTTATTAATCACTCAGTTAATTTGAAGCATAAGGGTCTCTCGCACCTATTGAATTCCTATCTTTTTTGAGAATACATTAAATATTGTGAGTTACCTTTGGAGAGACAGAGCAGCGAACAAAAGATTCAATGATAACGGAAAAACATTTAAACTGTGACTCTTTACCTTAGTTTTTGAGCGGACATTGTTGACCTTCAGTTTCTCTCGTTTTTTTAGGCCGTATCTTTTTGAATAGGCCATTGCAATTATCCATCTCCCACAATTTTATTGATGGATTAACAATTTCCCGTGTGAGTAATTGAGGATGTTTTTTATGCTTTTTACTGATATTTCAATGTTTATAACCCGTATTTTGACCTAATTGATGCCATAAGAAAGATACAGCTAGTAATTCTTCGTGATTACAAAAGATGACGCTATCATCTCAATGAAATAACCATGATAATGTTGTGAGTTTTTAAATTTTCATCATCTCAGCAATTCTACGAATCGAAATGAACGAATGAGACCTTCCACCGGGCTCCTACAAACTCTTGGTTCATCTGAGGAGAATCGTTGGCCCATGGCTTGGTTGGAGATAGCAGCTGAACTATCGGTTTTTTTGGTAATGGTAATCATGGCGATGTACTGGAAACTGTTTCGTCGTATACATCACCTTGAATTAGTATACTTTGAAGATCAAAATCAGGAATATATTTATCACTTGACTCTTGGATTAAAATACGGGTAATTTACTATATTTAAAATCCAAATAAACTGGAGGTAATATCTAATGATCACTCATTTTCCTTTTGCTCCTTAAGTTTCACTTGAAATCGATTTAATTGGCAAGTATAGCCTGTAATATGCGGATGAATTAATGGCATAAAAATAAAATTGACGGAATTGTGAGCGCACTTTGTAATGAGATAGACTTGAACATTTCAAGTGGCTTTTTCGTCTTGGCTGCTTCTAAAGAAATATTTAACCTTCCAAGTGGAGCGTTGACTTTTATCAATTAGCTTTCCTGGGGTAAGAAGGGTTGTTGACGGAAGAAGATGGGTACTTCATGCCTATGAATATTCAAGAGGGTATGCATACAAGTGTGAGTCGAAAGAAATCAAGGTCGCTTAATGAGAGTGAGGAGTCGGCGGGGGAAAAAAAGTGTTTCAGTAGGGCGAGGGCAGATCCTCATGCCCGAGCGTCGCCTCTCTTCTTTGGGCACTCTTTCCATATCCACATGCTCGTCTGGGATGACCTGGGATAGAGGGAGGAGCGATGACCATAAAAACATGCCTCTCAGATGGTGCCGGGTGGAAAGTTTGGGAAGCTATGGGATCACAGCGACATAAACTAATTGAATGGAGATATCGTGGGTATTAGAGTTAACAAGCTATCGTAAATCATCACCGCGTCGAGAACGTAGTAATAAACCTATATAGGTACGTCAGTTTTTTCTTGGCATCAGAATTGCAACAGGCTCAAAGAAACTAGCTAACTAGGTTGAATGTTGCAAAACTTCTTTCCGCTTTTTTTATTTTCGTACACTTTTTTACGAATTTTATGGCCTAACTTTACTTATTTTTCTTTTGAAAAATATTCATAAGCATATTACTAAAACTTTCTTCCAATCTATAATTGATTTACATTTCTTGTGCCTGTTGTAAGTAGTTCATGAATATCACGGCATGGTTATGATAATTATGGTAATTTTCCAAAGGGTTTATTTCTCAAAGTGACTCATTTCTGGCATAATAAAAGAACTGGTACAAAAAATTTGGTTAAGATGCTTTTGACCGTTATTTAGCCCATGTAATAAGTGTTCATACATGCATGAATAAAGCTTGCAATCAAAATGATAGTCGTTAAAGATGCACACCTCTTATTTTCCTTTGGTTAAAAAATATAGAGTAAATTCACTTTGCAAAAGAATGCACTTGCAGTCGCAATATTACAGATTTATGCTTCCAGGGCAATAATGACTCTAGCGAAGATACCTTACTTCAATTGGATATGAGTTCACCTTTTCGCCAATGGAGGAGAAAATTCAGTCAATCTTAATGAATTCCTTTTTTAAAATGGGGAGCTGGGCTGCCAAATGGTTTCTGCAAACACTGGTGACATTATAGTTACATTGAGGATGACATGTAGGTATATATTATGATGTCTTTATTATCCAGAAGAGCTTGGGGCAATTATAATTTTAAAGCAATCTGAGGAAGTGTTGCGGGAGTCGTTTTGATCACCTAAAGTAAATATACCTCACATATGGTTGGACTCTTATTTGATTGAAGATTCCGGCATTGAACTTATCTATGAAAGCCCAGAGGAGCAAGGTGAGATTATAATGGATTAATGACGGTTACACTGAATAACTCTCTAAGTCTCTGAATAACTCTCAATTATCTCTCTAAGTGCCTCTTTGCCCAGAATTATTAGCTCTGCACAGTATCATCGTTCTAAAGTCCTAAAACATTAATGTAATGATTTTTCAAAAATTAATGTGACGATTTTTCAAACAATTGACGTTTTTAATTTAGCATTCTATTTTTGTACTCATTACACATGATGAATAGCCATATTATTCATCGAACGTCTATTTGTTAAGAGTTTATGGGTGATATAGCGGTAAAATAATTAAATTTGATACGTAGGTGAAGAAATTGAACAAAAAGTGAATATAATTTAGCTCTGTTTCGATTGCCATCTTCGTATTTAAGGGACGAAATAATAAACCTTCTCGTACTCTTGAGGTGTAAGGGTGACTTGAAGGAAAAATTCGATAGTGAGAGGTATTCGGAAAGGCTATAAGGAAATTCCCGCGAGAGGACTTCTTTCTAAAGTCGACATCGAGGTAAATTTATGTCAAATGTTTTCGTCATATTTAACCTATAAACAGAAAAATTTCATGAAAAATGATGCCAGTCGAAAAAGGACATGAAAATTTCCTTTCTGATATGCTGCGCCAGGAGGTTGAAGTGTGACTGATGACATTAGTTACAGCGGCAAGAACCAGATATCGCAAGGAGACTTCCAAAATGTGGACTTGTTGTGGGTGAGGCTGGCGTACCCGCGGGAGCATAGAATTGTGTGACAGTGAAGATGAAAAGAATAGGGGGAGGAAGAAAGAATGAGTCGGAAAATTAAAACCAAATAATTCCTTTGTAATTATTACCTTCCCTTATTTAACCTCCGTGCCATAACGGTTTATCGTCGCGCGTAGAAATCATCTTGAATGTAGAATTCATTATGACAAAAACACAGTATAAATTCCACTATTTATTTTAATGCTGTCGACCAGTTTCGACGTCTTAAGCGTCATTTACAATACAACATTTTGTTTTGTTTGTTTGTCTATTCGTCTTGTAATTGACGCTTTAGACTTAGAGACCGGTCGACAGCATTAAAATAAATAGTGAAATTTGTACTGTGTTTGTCATAATGAATTCTATCTTCAATTTCCATCAAGTATCGCCACAATCGATTAATTTGATCTTGAATGTAACTCAAAACATTCTGTTTTAATTCATCAAAGCTGTTTTAGTGTCTAGTTTTGGACAATTTTGACCAAGGTTTATTTGTGGAAGTACAACCTTCTTCGTTGCCTTTTACGTCTAAGATCATCTTGTTTTCTATTCCCTTAATTCACCGCTGAGCTTCACCATTCCAATCGTCTTTAAACGGTCACCGCCTCTCCTTGCGGCTATCCTCTTCTCTAGTAAACTGTTCGGTTAAATGGAAGAGCGGTTTGTGATGAATGCATAATCATGCGTTGAGGGAAAGGTATTGTAGAGGGAAAGTAGATGGTTATTATAATTAATAGCCTCAGGGCATAAGAATTCAGATATATGTGATGATAACAGGGAGTTTGCCCAAGGTTTCTGGGGCTGTGAAAGTACTGGCAGTGCCCCGCAGCTGGATTAGTTCAAAGTGTTTTTTTTGTGGGGGGGGAAGACTATGATGCATTAGGTACGCCTCTTTCCTTGGTTAAGTGCTGGGCAGCGTGGGTGACCCGTTGGCACATATCCTCATGGCGTAGCAAGGCCCGAAAGGTGTTTCTCTTGCCCCTGCCCGGCCTCATCGCTCACTACGCCTAGTCAGCGTTCCCCTTTCGCCGGGCGCTAATGACCCAAAATGCTGTGGCGTCGATGAACAATTCAATGACTCGGAGAATCGCGTGAGTATCCCAATTGCGTATACATACTTCTTGATGGTGGGAGAAACTCCATTATCATTTTATTGCCCGCTAAATATGAAACCGTCTTCTCATACTTAACACCGCAGGAACTACAAGTTTTTAATTATTTTGCTTTGATTACGAGCAGAGATATTGCTTATTTTTGTTTGACTCCCACTAGTTTCAATATACATATCAATCTTGTTCCTTTTATCGTTTACATCTTCGGATAAAATACCTTTTTCTGCTGATTTAATGCTTATTTTCCTTCTGAATTCAGCACCCAGGGGCTCAAAATTAAAGGACTGCTTTCGAAGAAATGCGAGAAAAATAGCTGTCATTGTTAGGAGGGCGATAATAGGTATCAATTAAATTTTAATAATTGTTGCAGGATTAGGTGAATAGAAGCACAGAGTAATACGATTACTCTATGATAGAGGTTACTTGCTTTCATTTTTATCGCATTGTTTCCATCGGGTTGTGTTTAGTAAAAAGAGTACAGTTATTTGCGAAAGAACTGGGAACTACTAAAATTGTGGTACTGATGTATTCCTCCCTGTCCTGTTGACGTACACTTTCACTCTCTCACACACGACACCTTCGCTTCCATTATGCTGTCTTTTTTCTGATATCACCAATATTCTTTATTTTTTTAATGTTTTCGACTATATTTGCCCTCTATTTCCTCCCATTCTTTCACATCATTCTTTCCACTGTCACATTTCAGATTCTTTTTTTTTTCGACCCGCATCTGTCCTTTGAACACCCCCTAAACCAGGGGCGATCAATTTCTCATATATGGCCCTCGAGTAATTAATGCTTTTGCAGCACTTTCAGTGATATAGGCTACGCTTTTTCGTAAAATTACTATAATCCGACGTCCGCCGAAGGTATTTTTCCTTCGGCCTCCGAATAAATTGCCAGGAGACTTCAACGCCTGCGTTCATACGAGAAACCTTTTCTTTTTCCGTGTCATCGGATGTTATCTTGGATTCAGCCTCCGAATTGGAGGCCTCCACCGTTGGATGAGCCTGACGGAAAGAAGGGGAGGAGGGCAATGAATGGTGGTGGGAGGGGGGGGGCAAAAGGGGAGGGAGGGAAAGGGAGGGCAAAAGGGAGAGATGGATAGGGCGATTGAGATAACGGGTGGCCGGTCGGGAAGATGAGGCCCGGGCGTTTCCATCCGCTGGCTGGCATCCGCGACCAAGGTTGAGACGCGGCAGTGCGTCCGAGTGGCTTGAATTTAAAAAAATAAGTTTTATCTGATGAGCGTCCGGTAAATACGCTGATTGAATTATTATTATTATTCACGGGCATTAAGATTAATCATCAACTGTCTTTTTATTTTGCTTTGTTCCGCTGCATTTTAAGTCGGGCGAGTTGAGTGGAATTCCATTATTCCATGGCCTCAAAGGTGATGGAAAGTTTAGCGGGTTTGCGAAGGCTCGGAATAGTGATGAGCGGACGTTAAAAGGAAGATTCTTATATCCCCTGCTGTCGCTCAGATACGTGGCCTACTCAAGGGCATTCTTGGAACTCTACTAAATATACTTATGGGTCATATTTTACAAAGAGATTTGGAGTTTTCAAATGCATTTATTCTGCTTCTACCGCTTGGGATACTTTTATCTTATGCTTTGGCCATAACTTGAAAATTTATCTAGTGGCTGAAATGAGTGCACCGTTTTAAACACGCTCCTTTACATTATTGGTTATAGTATGCGCTGAAAATATTCATTTGGTACTAAAGCAATATGGACTATATTGGAATTGTAATAACTTGCTTTCCTCGTAACTACTATGGCTACTATTTCTTCTCCGAATATTAAACTCTATAGTCTTAGGAATAATACTTATATTACGATCCGATACGCATTGCGTAATGACAACGTAAGCTAGGCTTAAGCTCACTCTATTTTGAATGATTAATTGATGTCTGTTTGGTCCCCGAAGTTATTCACAATTACATCTATCAGCTCTATAGTGTTATATGTTATTTATCCAGAGCTGATTTCAGTGGTCCAGTTATAATTTGGAGTGTCCGACAACAAAGGTTATTTTTTGCAATTAATGGTAGGTGGGTTGATCGCTGAGGTAAGAATTGTTTTGGGAATATAAAAAATGTGAAGAGAAACCCGGCTTCTACATTAGCCTTCTCTCAGTGAAAGGTGGCAAGTGGTCCACAGTTTTTCAGTACCATCCATCCTATGGATACCAATGCATTAAGTGCTCTCCAGTGGGTCTGAGTATATTTGGCAATTCTCTGAAAAATCTCTGGATGGCTTTTTATTTTGTGATAAGTAAATGTGTCGTGTTCGCAACGTTCAAAGCATAGAGTTTTACTTCGCACAAGTTATGTGTGCACTGTATATTTGACGTAATGCACTACACTGTACGTATTTTAAACCACAGTATCTTCTTCGATGATTCCTCCGTAATTAATTCCATTGGATTGTAAAAACGAAAGATGCTTCGAATGAAAAGCTAGACGACAGTGGTAGCCACGTTAGTGGTGCGGCAACGTGACTGACCCAAAGTTTTCGGAGTTTACACCTAGAGAATAGGTGTTCTACATTGAATAAGAAGCAGTAACTTTGTAATTCCACATGTATTGAATACATGTAAAATTTTCAAGTTACTGCTTCTCATTCAATATGCTAAGCAAATTCCATAAAGTTACGCCTGAGACAATGGGTGTTGTTCTAACTGTACAAATCCATTGTAAAAAGGTGTGACATAGTCTTAGCAGTTAGATCCCCAAAAAGCCCAGTAAATTTAAATGAAATACTGTATTTATTTTATATCGGGAGGTAAACGTGTTCCGGCAATGCAAGGGTTTGAAAATGCTCGTATTACATTATATTCACGGAGGCACCGTAGTATAAAGAGCGCAATCTTGTAACGCTGCCGTGCGAAATTCGTTGAGAACCCGCGAGCGCACGGCCGCTCGGCGGTTCGTCTTACGCCCGAGGCAACTTCTCACCTGGCGCACTCCTCCCACCGCGCACAGCTCTCCCCAAAAGCATCGGCGCGGAGGAGGAGAGAGAAGGAAAAAAAAGAACGCATTCCTTTCAAAGCGTGCGCGCGCGCGGGTGTATGGAAGCTCCAAGAAGGTGAAATCGGCAACGTCGTCTGAGAGTACCATATACGATGCAAAAAAGTAAGCGCAACACCCATTCCGAGAGTGCCGCCACCATTTTTTTTTAAATGCTCTCGACGGCCGTGTTCATCGGTACGGCTGCCATCAACTTCTTTTTTACCCCTTGAGCCTCATTTAGAACTCATTCGATTTTTTTTCAAAGAACTTCGTCATTGATGAATTCACTCTCAAATCCGACTCAGAATTTGGACATTAGTTTATCAAAGACATATGAAAACATTATGCTTTGATTTCTCAATTTCTGTTCATTGAAAATCAATTGATGTCAAATGGACCTGATGGAAAAGTGACAGGTACATAGAATTTTTCCAGGTTAACCCACAACACCAAGACTTTGTTGGCACTGGTTTTTTCACCAATTTGCGTCCACCTTTCAGGAAAGTCACGCATGACTATTCTGGGAACGCAAAGCAATGAGTGAGGTACTTGGTATAGGTAGCAGTGCATTAGTGGCATTAGAATCTCGGTTGACTACGATCATGTTCGGGTGCACACAAAGGTATCGGCTATCCTGTATCAACGGGTTTCTTTTGGAGATCAAAATTTTAAAATGTATCCCATCGGCTTTTTAGACAAACATATCAGCATCTGTGAGCTTTAGTTAGTGACGGAGCGCATCAAATTTATTTAACTTTCATTAAACTGGTTTTTGGCCTCATGATGGTTATTTTCCTCAATCGTTGGACGCATACAAAGCTTAAAATTTGGCCTTAATATAAAAAATTGACCGCTTCTGCAATAAGTGTGATCCCTACATAAGATAGCTATATTTTCATTTCAAGTGCAATTTTGGTGACAGTTTTATAATTAGCCTATTAAACTTTGAAAATTAATAAAAAATAGAGGTTCATGCGATACATATCAGAAATGTTTCTTAACTCTTTTCGGGACTTAGTAATCGCTTTGAAGTCTGCACCGAGCAAGGGAAAAAAACTCGTTGCAGTTGTAGCCTGCTTGCAGTTGCATCTTGCGCCCGACTCGAGTGTAGAGGAGGAGGCTATGGAGAGAGGGGAATTGGAGGTCTGCGAAAAGGAGCGTTTTATAGTGTCTGTGGTCCGTGCAGTTATTGATTGAATGCCGTCGGGGAGGAAGCGAAGCGGCTAGGGACTTTTGTCGGAGCGGTTACGCGGGACGACGAGCCGCCGCCGCTGCCCGCCCGTCCCCGCGCGCCGTTGCATTCGGAAGAAGACCCACCGGGAGAGAGAGACTCACTCGGTCGCGGCGTGCCGCTATCTCCCTCCCCAATCGGTGCCTTGGGGTTAGCCGTGCGGAAAGGGGAAGGAAAGTTACGGAGGAGGTGGCGAGGAGCGAGAGAGGGGTAACCTAACGGGAAAGGCGTAGCAATGCCGCCCGCCGCCGCAACCAACCTCTCCTATTGCACCCCCAATCTCCCGTTCACAACCCTCTCGTTTTCTTTCATGCGTCATCTTGTTTCATCGGAGGCTCGCGCGTCTCCTCCTCACACACACCTCTTAGCGTTCCGTCTCCCCCCCCGTGTCTTCTTTGCCTCCTCTTCCTCCCCCACGCTCAGCCTATATCCTCCTCACGCGACCTTTACTTCCTCGACGATCGACCTTCGTTGTGTCTCACTTTCCTTCCACCCCGATTCCCCACTCTATTTTCTTGTAGGGCACGGGCCGTATCCCAGCTGTCTCCAATGCCTTGGTTGGGTTGGTTATTTGGGTATGCGACCGACAACGGAGGTCATTTTCTCCACAAGCAGAAGATAAGTGTGTAGGATGGTAAGGGAAGGATAAAATTGGGAATGCAGGAAGACTTGAGCAGTGAGACCCAACGTCGGCGTTAGACTGTTCTCAATGGAATTCGACAGGTGTTTCACAATTTTCCCTATCCAATTGATGGAGTAGGTAAGTCCTCTCCAAACAGTACCCAAGCAGAAATTAGGATTCTACTTAATATTCTACATGACTGCCGGGATTCAAACACAGGCCGTCAGGATGAGCGACATTTCAACGGAGGTACCTACTATTAATATCACGAATATGTGACATTAACTGTGGACATATTTTTAACGTGGACTAGAATGAAGTTCATGAAGTACCTATATTGCCGACAAGGATGCCTGAAGTGTGATCACGTTTCCATCTTTCGCGTCGTCATTATTGTTATCCAAAATGTAAACTGCTATATGATAATAACGCGAGCGCACGCGTAATGGAAAACCTTGATCGCGTCCCTGATTAGCTTAATTAGCTATAGTACTGCGCGAAATTGGTGGTTAAGGGTCGGATGCCAGTCCAAATGAATTTCCTCACGCTTTATTTTCCTAATGAAAGAATTATGTCCTGTTGAGTTTAAGTAGAGGCTCAAAAAACCTTGAAAAATTCACATATACTCTATGGATTTCTTTTCAAAACATGATGGGTAAGAAAAGGGAACACAATGAGGAAAGGACCAGGGAGGGAAAATAAGGAATTATGTTTTCGGACCAAATTGAGACTGAGGTAGATGAAAGCCTTTTCAAGGTAGAAGAGATTGAGTGTTGGAAAGGTAAAACTGAACGGCGGAAATTGAACTAAAATACGGCCGATGATGATATATCACCTGAAAAATTGTTTTTGACATTTTGGAAATGATGGAGCATAAAGTGATGAGCTTAGAGGTCTCAAGTAAGACAATCCTTTCTCAAATAAATTAACGCGCATACTTAATTTCTTTGTGAACTTTTCAGGCTGACAGCGCAATCAATCATATCCGTCGAATTTACTTTCTTTCCAGGATCACCGGTCGGGGGATAAAGCTAGCGAAACTTTTGCACTTTTCCCTTGGGTAATAAATATAAATTTTCATTAATTGTCAGCAAAGACATCGGTTCAGATTTCTTTGCCCAAGATAATTGGCGAAAGCTCGTCTAAGAACAAATTTTAAACAATTTCGTGATTTTTATTTTAAAAACTGTAAATTAAACTCCTCACATTCATGGAAGGATTGAAATTCTTACCTCTGTTTACCTAGTCACTCTAATTCCCCCGGGGTTCTTTCAGTGTAGCATGTTGGTGCTTACTCAACCAACGTCGATGTATCCAGTATTACATTTATTTTAGAGAAAACCTCTTTCTGCGTACGAGAATTTAAACATTGTCTGGTGAATTTTTGGTTGCGTAAAGCAAATGTGGCAGGACTTGGAAATTCTTTTAATTCGCTGGGGGTACGTGCAGCGTTAAATTAGAGTAGCTCCATTAGACGCCTAGTCATTTAATTCACTTTCATTCCCTTATTCTTCACTTACTCCCCCTTGCTCCTTCGTCTTGAATGGTCATAAATGATGGTGATGACCTATGATGGAATGATTGGTTGAGACATGGCATTCATGACGGAGACATTTATGACAGGCCACAATATACGAAGATATGGATGGATTTTTTGCCAATTGATTTCTTTGTATGAAATTCATTTAAGTGAGTTTCTTTAGTAGTTTTAACGATTGTAATTGAGTTGACGGAGACTTGTCTTCTCATCAGCACTTTTTTCATCCCAAGCTGCAGGATGTCAAAATAAAATTCAATAGTATATGTGGTCGTTGCCATTGCTACAATTCATGTCAGTATTTTATGTTTTATATCATAGCCTTTGACAAGATTCTCGTTAAGTGGTTCAGGGAGACAATCTTGATAACTCACCCCTGCCACAAACCCTTGAGGTGGCATGCAGGGTATTGTGTAATGTAGATTTGTAGATGATTTAAATTCACATTCAAAATAATATTTTCTCTCCCTTATCCAGCCTGTCTACTTTATCCAGCCGTTCAGAATCCTTTAGCACATGTCGTTCACTTTCACCGTGTACTAATTTTTCTTTCCATCACTCCAGCACTTTTTTATCCCAAGCTGCGGGACCTAATATAAAATTTCTATAGTATATGTCGTTGTTGCGAATGCTACAATTCGTGTCTGTATTCTATGCTTTGCATCACAGCTTTTGACAATGTTCTCGTTATTCTCTCGTTAAGTAGTTCAGTTAGACAATGTTGTCGTAATGTGACAAATAATACCTATGGCACAGTGTTAATGGTTAATGATCACGGCCGCGGTTAAAAAAGAGTGCGTGACGAATGAGATAGATGGGAAAAATTGTTAGGATTACAAGAGGACCGCCATAGAGAATGACGGTTAAGGCCTTTTGAAGAAAAAGGAAAAGTTGTCTAAACATTTTGTGGAAGAATCGCCGTCGAATTGGGAAGAATGAAGGGTTACAGTAATCGATCTTCTGATTGAAAACTAACGATGATGACGTTTTAAGGAGTCTTCCGCCTCGCGATGCTCTTTTGTTCCAGTGCTGCCCTCATTTCACCTCCTCGTTCCGTAACGGACGGACGGACAATTCCTTCTCTCACCACCCCCTCCCCTCACTCCCCCCCCCCCAAACACCGGCGCCACCATCTTCTCGACCTCATCCCTTCCATTGCGTACCGCGAGAAAGAAGAGCTCCCCCATCCTACCGTTCTCTCCCACACAAACACCTCCCGCGCGTCATCCAAAGGAGCAGGAAAAAAAGAAAGCGAGCCGTGCGTACCGGAGAAAACCGCTCTTACTCCACGGGGACGACCTTCGCGGTTCCTCCTCCAATTCCACCTCCCCTTTCCCCCCACTTCATTCGCTTTCCTTCCCCACCTCCTCCTCCTCGACGGACGCTCATCTCCATCGTTCCAAGTCCTCCTCCTCCTCCCCTCCCCCCGCCACTGGCGCCCCCTCCCAAGCGCCGGGAGCCACCCCCACCCAAACGCCCTCCCGCCGCTCACAGCTGTGCCTAGGTCCGAGAATTTGGTTCTCGTTGCGTCTCGTAGCGTCTCGTAGCCCGATAAATTTGAAGTACATACATAGCGTGCGGCTTAATGCGATGGGTTAAAATCCGATATCATACCATGCAAATTTTGTGATCCTTAAATTTTATCGTATTGTAATGTTTAAACTCTAATATCGCACAGCACTATTGAGTTAGATGCCAAACCTTATAAAAAAACTAACAAGTAATGCCCGCGGCTACTACCGTAGGTGATCACTGCATGAGACGCCTTCTTGTAAATCTCGAATGTGTATGTTTCTATTGCTCCTTAAATATTTTATAACACTCCGAAGATGGAATTCTAGGTTTCTTAGATGAAAAATTTGTCACTCTTTCATCATTGGGTTATTTCTGCAGGCATAGTATTTACTTTTTTGGAGATATTTAGATATTTTCTCTGAAATGAACACATGTTTTTTCATTTCATGGATTATATCTCTATTTTATTTATTTTTATGAATTCACTTTGTTTGTGGTTTTTCCCCAAAGAAAGATTTAATCGATTTCAGATCAACCCTCTAGCGAATTTCTTGCATGTTTTTTCGTCAGCTTGAACTAATTATTTCTTTTTTTCTAACTTTCGTTTTTCTCTGGTGGTCTCCAATGATTTTTGATGCCCATACATATTGGTCATCTTTTTTTTCTATAATTACATCATCATTTCTGAGATGGTCTAATAATTACTTTTTCAACCTCCATCTTTCAAAAGGCACATAGCCTGTTTGGCTCTCTTACTCTTTCCGAGTTTTAATGAAATATTTCATTTCCACAGTTTTATTTAATCTCCGCCAGCCATAGGTACTAGGTTCTTCCCTTATTAGTTCCGATTTATAAGAATTTTCACTGTCCAATTTGACGTGAAGATGAAAACTTATAAATTGGTAGTGCTATCGTGCTGGCCTGGAAACTCAAAGGTGGTCTTGAGTTTCGGCCTTGGTTAGCATTTTAGGAAAGTCAGTGATTTAACATAAGCAGTTAGAGTTACTTGAACCCAAATAGACTATGACACATTTGGAGTGGGGAAGTTTCTTATGGTCCATTTTCTCTCAGCATTCTTCTGATTGACATTGGCGGTACCAGAAGGAGTATAAATAATTTTTGTCATTTAAAATCACATATAGTTTTTTTGGTTTTGGTTTTTCTGGTTTCCGATCCCGGGATATAGAGCGGTTTTAAGAATGGAATGGGCCCGTACGCCGAGAACCAAGAACTGGGTGGGAATATATTGATCTATCAACGTTGTGCATATTTTTTTATTTCCTAGCTATGTATATTTCATAATTGAACGACATACCGGTTCGAACCAACGGTTGATTGATTGCTGGCGTGTAGTGACGCTCAGACTAGATGACTTGTTGGATATCTCCAGGCATTGAGGAGGATGTTCGGTTCGGACCGCTGTGTACGGTCGAGGTCCTCTGACACCCGCGAGATGCCCAACTCCACGCTGCATCGTGACGTGTTCCAATTTCATCTCGAGTATCCTGGCTAGATCCTTTTCCCAAGGCCTGTCGAAAGGAAAACTGGCAACTTTTCGAGGTGATTGTTTCCTATAGTTATGACGAAAGGTTTTAAGTTAGTATAATGAGCTAAAGTTAGCCCGTCGAATGTTCCCGGTGCCCATCTACATAATTAGAAAGTTTCTGTTGGAGCGTCTATTAATTTTTGACTGATATAGTGAGTTATTTTTTCCACAATTTCAGATAGAATCGGATATATACAATCTAGGCCAATTTTTAAATTGTAAAATTTTTACGAAAACATTTCCACGAAAATTTTCTGTCGCTTCTGATACCTGTTTTCTTAAGAAATTTTCATTGACCATCTGCAATCTTACATGTGCACCCCATTAAAAAGGCTGTAGCTATCATGGAAATATCCTGAAATAATGTGGGTATAAAATGTGTTCTGAAATGTTCTCATTAATTAATTGCGCTTAGGTGTTATCCATGACGCCTAGGACTTCAATTTTCGTTTCTCTACTCTGCTACTCAGAGCAAACTGATCACGCCACGTTGAATGATGAATTGGCGACAAATCGTTTCGTATTGTTGCCACTTTTAAATGAGTTTTGAAGACTTTGCTTTATATATCAACAATAATGGAGTAGTAGAAAATCCATAGTAAATATACAAATTAAAAGTCTATGCGACTCACTGCAAAATGGAGGATAAAATTTCCTCCTAAACCCGTCAAAATTCTCAGAAATTATTTAAAGCCCCTGCAAATCCCAGACGAGTATCTCGTTGATTTTTTTAATTGGCAGCCTATCCTCGACGTGGTTGCCAAAATGATGTCGGCCATATTCACTCCTTTTGTTTACGCATAAGATGGAACCAATTTCTTGAACGCATCCATCACTGCTCGGGGACTCATTCAACCTCTCGTTGGCAGCGGAAGTGATCCACCCCTCCCATCGGTCCAAGAGCCCGCATTCGCGCTTGTTGGCGTTCCTTGCTTTGAAATAACATACCAATTAGTTTCTTCGCCTTGTCTTCTGAATGGTGGTTAACCAACCGTTGATGCGAATGACTTCCAACCAGACGGTGGAACGATTTCGTTGCGTTCGGAGGCAGAGCGAGTGAAATCACTTTCGACACCTCCAAAAACTCTCGATTTACATATGTGCATTGAGTGTTTCTATTATCAAACCATTAGAAGCATTTTTGGAAATAACAAAACGGCAATCTGGAGCTTTAACGTCTCCATTTATCAGTAAGCTCTTATTTCGGTATTCGGAGAGATATGTAAATATTTTCTCCTTTTTAATAGGGTTAAATTGGAGGTTTTTTAAACTTTGCGTCACAAAAACTCTGCAAGGAATTGTCATACAACTGGAAAACCTTGAAAAATCAGGAATGCCACTAAAGGAAAACGAACCTTGAAAGTTTTTTTTTCTTCCAATTTTAAGATTCCCATAGCGTTTGAAGTATTGACGTGCAATGAGCGCTCCTTTCCCTTTTAGGTTAATTTAAGCCTGAAAACATTTGTTGAATTTCTTTTCAATTATCATAAATCATTCTGTTATTGGCTAGTTCTGTTTATTTTAAAATATACTGCAAATATTAGGTTTTCATGAGTTCACGTATAATCATCGATAATTTTTTTCTAATACTTTGGTTTGTCAAATGAAAACTTTGCTCTCGATAAGGGTTACATCAATCCGTGAAATTGTAAATCTCTGTTGAAGCAAGGTATAATTATGTAAAAAAGCGCAACGTACATCTCTTGGATGGCTTTTTAGATGCACATGAAATTCGGTGGTTGATATTGCTGGAATTGTATCAAATTTTACACCGATTTCCAGTGAGAAGATCTTAATTAACTGCTCAGACCTGGAAAAATATACGGAGTGAATTGTGAAACACTTAGAAAGGTGTAATGTTTTAATTATTTAAAAGATTATACGCTAAATTTGCCAATAGGTTAACCAGTAGGCCTTCACTCCAATCAACTATGGTCATCATTTTGCTGGTTGGAAAAATAACTGAACATCTTGCCATAGAACATCGTGTAAAAGAGCGAATATCACCCTGCCTGCCTGTCCACCGTATAATTTATCACTTTCAGCGAAAACATTTCCATGAGAGGAACTCTCGCCTATCTGAAACTCTTAAAGTCACCTAGCCCATCAAGTCGGTTTCCAAATGTTTCCCGGGAGGTTTCGGGAGGACCGTATAGATTACAAAACAGCATCATCGGTTGGATCCGCCGGAGGGCAAACAGAGGCTGGCTGTTGGCTAATCACTTGAATGGAAAGAAAAGAGTGGGGCTCTTCTTTAGTCTCGGAAAAAATAGCGGTATCAGGAACGACGAATAGGATGAATGTTTCCTCATAAAGGCCATCTTCCCTCTCCTCCCCGTGTTACCTGGTTGTGTTGCCAAACGACTGCGCTCCGATCCCCAGGCCATGGGAATCCTTGGCGTCATAAAACCGACAACAGGGCTACTTAAATGAGAACAGGGGGTGAGGAACACAGTCTGGTACGGCGTTGGAAAACTCTCTTTTGACTAACCAGCAGTCATTGAAATTTTGGAAGTGGTGGTAAATCATGGTGGGAAAAATGTAGCTCCACTTCCAAGTACCTCGAGGGTTCCCGGTTCAACTCCAGGCGATGCATCTAGTTGGCCGATTTCTCAAGCTCTTCACATAATTTCTTCCGGTCTGAATAGTTTGTCTGCACTGATCTAACTTTAAGCATCACCACGTAGTCCCTAAATAACCCTAATATCTTTATTGACCTTATGAGGATTCCCGTAATTTTCCCACGTAACCATTCATTGAGTTTGCTTGCATAAACCTCATCCCATGCGAAATTACGTGGTGATATTAGAAACGGTAGGAATGAAATAAAGAGGCGGCGGCCCTTGAGGCATGACATTTTTATAAGACGATTCCCTCGCTGGCATTAGAGTTCATCCACGTTCCGTACCGTCAGCCAAATTACGCGGTCGAATTTGAAAAGGTTGGAAAGAAATTGGAAGACCAATTTTCCTTTAGATGGTTCGATTTTATACGAGTATTCTGTCTTTGGCATATGTGCTCATCCACTAATAACGTTCCACACGCAAAGCTATTTCTTAATACCGATGTATTCCTATATCTATCCGTGTAACTTCATAGTGGAAGGAAGTTCGAAGTCGAAGGAAAGCGCGCCTTGGATGTACTTTCCCACGATCAAAAAGACAGATCGGGCTGGTGGTGGAGAATGAATGGCCACGATTTGGGCATTTGACAAAGAGATGGGAGGCTAGAACGATGCGCATAGTATGAAACAACGTCAGGAATGAGCGGTACTATGCCAGATATGATATTGGATGGATCAATTTCATTCAAGAGGAGAGAGTTTGTAATTTTCCAGGATGCCGCATTATGTAGGGTCATTTTTTAAATTTTTGAAGGATGATTACTTCTCTTTTTGAATTAAGAGGTGATTGAATCTCAAATTACGCAAAATAAAATAAGAATTTCCCAGTGATTCCCCTCTCAGTAGCTTTTTCCTTATTTTATGCGTGATTGCTTCTTTTAACTCTGGCCGAAATTGACTTTCAAATGATGCAAGTGAAGTTTCACCGAAAGCGCAGCCTATAATTATTTTACTACATTGGCAAAATCAAGCAAACTCATCAAACTGGCGTATATTTCATAAATGCCTGTTTATGTTAATTCCAGAAAACATATTCGAAACTTATTCATGCATATGCATCTTCTTACTTACTTACTCCCATGGCCATCTATGCCCAAGCTGGGGTTTGGCCTCACCAACGCGTGCCCTCCATCTTTCTCGGTCTCTAGCTTCTTCTACTGCTCCCCCTATCCGGTTTATATCCGTGTTTGCTCCATCCCACCACCTTTTTTTGGTCTTCCCGGTGGTCGTCTTCCCTCTGGTCTCCCACTGGACGTCCCATTCTTACACGGAGTAAAATCGTGGCTATAATATATTCACAGTGGCACGTGACAAAGATGTGTAATGACACTCCTGAGCCCTCCCACATCCGATCGTTAGCATCCCACATTCGATCAGGACGAGCACTGTTGCATTCATAGTTCCGGGTAGAAAATAGCTTTTGGTTTTATTAAACAAAAAAAAACTTAAAAATCGAGGCAATGAATATGACAGTGCCCATTATAGTATTTCTGCGATTGAATATGTATCAGCTTTATTTTTCGTGCTCCTCTTTTCGTAATTAACGTAATAGTACAAATTAAATAATAAATTTATGATTCAATTCTATTTTGGACATCCGTGGAGTTTTCAACCAGGACTTAAATTTTTTAAAACATGCTGTGATTCTTCTGAGCATGTCGACAGTTTAATTTAAAAGAATCAGAGAAAATATTTATCCTTTCACTTTAATGCTAGCATGCAGTGCAAAAGCACGAAAACTATTATCTAATTCTCGGTTTTAGAATACTACTACGACGTTTTCCCTTCTGAATGTAGGCAACAAGTGGATGCTGGTCTTTTTTCATTCCGGCGGTCCAATGGGTAACTCTGGACGCTCCTAGTCTACGTGGTTGCGTCAACGCGTAATTGTGCGTGCTTCTTTTGTCTTCTGACGAGCAAGAGTGGGCAATTAGGAAAGGAGGGAGGATGGGCCGAACTCGCAGCCTAAATACGAAACACACGGGCACAAAAGGGCGATGAGGAAAGAAACAGAGAGATGTTCATGATTTGCATTTTCGTAACATTCTCCGATTCAATTGGCTGAATTAGTTCATTATCCTTCACACCTTTCAATAGCCTGACGAAAGAAACGAGGACGTGATAAGGTCTTGCCTTTTAAGTTTTTTTCGCAGCTGACTCCTATCAAGCAACATGTGATACACATAAATTTTTCTCTCGTGGTTTTGGAAAAATGATGAAAATGAGTGTTCCGGTAGTTTCCAACTGCTTCGCATTTTTATACTGTAGTAATAAAAATATTGAGACTTAAAAATAATGTTGGTCTATCTTTCATTACACCGCGCGTTTTTTCTTAATGTTCCACAACACTTTTCCACGCCGCTGACTACAAGCGTAACCGATCTCCAGCGATATTTGAATTATTTATTCATCATAAATGAGGATCAAACCTAAATGAACTTATTTTCGAAAATCATCTCCTAATTTTTTTCTTAAGTGCCTCTGCCTTGGTGAAACTCAAAAGCCTTGGAACAACTGATTGCCTGCTTCTTAAAAAAATCCTCTCCATGAATTATGTCATTGAGCAAAGTTTTTTTTAAATAGTCTTAATATAATAAGCGCAAAAAACAAACCTTTCTTTAAAGATAAAATGCTGGACGCACGGGAATACTTTTTTTCATGCATAACACAATCAACATACCTTGTCATGGTCATAATCGCCGTGCGTGAAAAAATATATCCGGTAGTTAGTAGGCTCGTAAGTGTAATGCGGTAATGCAGAGAGACTCATTTCATTTCCTGTTCAACTAATGTCCTTATTTTCCAGCGGATGGGTGCGTGGGTGGTTTGAGTTGGGAGATGAAGGCAAGTGTTTTGAGCGTGGGCGAGGCAGTGAGGGAGAGAGGCTTCGAAACGTTGAGAAGTGAGGAGGCTTGTTAAAAGTCGGCAGATAAGCGTATCAGGCGGGCGGACGAGGTTAAGAAAAAAATCACCAGCCGACCCATTCTGTTCTCACGCCACTGATCTCCAACAACGGGGCGCTCATATCCTCGCTGCGAAACGGCGCTTGTATTATTGACTTTCACCCTCCTCAACCCTTTCGGAACTCATTGCCAGACCGCAGGCGTTCGGTTCCTTCAAGGGCGGAGGAGGCGTCGTGATGGTACATTTTTAACAGTCAGACTGCGCGCTCTGTCGGTGGATTGGTGAGATCTTGATGACTTCCCCCGAGTCGTCCAATGCTGTTTGTACAATTTGCAAGTTTTAGATTTAATTACTTTTTATGCGAATCAAACGAGGGAATTGCTTTGGTAAATGGATTTAAACGAGGGAATCGATTTGGTAAAGGAATATCAAAGGAACAATATGGATAAAAAGTAGCCAAAAATCAGTTTGAATCCTAATAAAGAGCATAGCGCTGAGTAGTTAAGATACTAGGTCACTGCGGAACGAAGATGAAAGATTACTGGAGGTTTTTAATAAGCTGGGTAGTCAGGAAAACAAATGAGGAAGTGTAAGATATGATCGGGGAGAAGACGCTGATAGGTAAAATCAGAAAGAGGCAGGGAAATTCTCTTGAAGGAGTATTGAAGGGTATCGACGTGTTGCATGGGATTGTAGGAATGTTAGCCGTCATGAAGGGGTACACATAATATGAGGAGCTGAAAAGGGATTTGATATTGAAAAATGAATATCTCTACGAAGGAAACTTAAGAGGAATCTCCCAACGATCTGGGAAATTTAGACAGGACTATTGACCTACTATGTATTAAAAGTTGATACCTATGATGATGATGCTTATCTTGTGTTGAAAAAGCTGGGCTCGGTCAACGATTTTACTGCCAATTGTCGCCGTAAATTTGCGTTTATAGATGGCTCCATAGCTAAGGTTTCATTGCACCATCTAACAAAAATATTATTTCTAATAAATAGCTATAATAATTCCCGAGGCGAGGTTCGAACCTATAACCATTGGGTTTAGAGGCTAGTGTGCTAACAAATCGTCTTCCACGGTTGCTACTGAATATTTTGCTTACGTGCGGAGATGAGACGACCACAGACGACTATCGGGTATCGCGGCCGGTTCCTTCATTTTCATGCGCCGTGTTTAAAAATGGCAATTAAAAAGACAAATTCTCCAACAGATTGGATCTCTGATGGGGAAGGGCTTTGACATGAGAACGGTGTCCAAGGGTTTTACCCGAAAGAATTTTTGGCAAATGCGTCGAACCTTGGAGGAGTCTCTCTCTTTGGCAGTGGTGCTTCTTTACAATTTCAAGTGAGATATACGAACAGCTCATCAGCACAATTATGGACATTAGCCGCAAATATAAGCGGAAGAAGGTCAGAACTAATTCTAATGTACGTATTAAATATTATTCGCCCCTAGGATGGTCTAAAAGTTTTTTAGTCAGGTATTTTGTATCTTTTTTTAATCACTATCGCTCGTTCTATGGAATCGCATTATTTTGGCAAGGACGTCAATGAGTTTCATGACCAACATGTTCAAGTGGAATCAGAATTCTCGTAGAAATGTTTTATTCAAATTTTAATCAAATTCTATAGAAGAAAGCTTTGAATGAGCGAAAGAAAAGTGAGTGGGATTTCTTCCGATGTTCCTGTTCTAATTTGTGAAAGTGGCAATAAATTCTTGGTAAATGAATGCTTTACAATATTTTCTCAACTGTTTAAATACTACCGCGTTGGGATTAGGCATCATTCAACAGAATTTTTTATCTACACACCATTCCATTTTCTCAGCTTCTTACGACACCATTGAAGAAAATATGCGAAGTGCATGGTGTTTTTTTCTGATCTTCGCGGTCAATTATATCGTCCTATTCCAACGCAGAATAGAATGGCGGGAAAGTGCTGCATAATTACCTCTATTTTATTCTATAGAAATTTTGTAAAAGGAGAACACTTTCTCCAGTGTTGATCAAAAACCACCTGCCTCTTGATTCATATCAGAAGGAATGCCCACGAGTGCATTGAAGAACGCACAATACATAATTTAATTACTGGCGAAAGGTATGCAGCTTTCGTTTATCCACGCGTCGAAATTTATGTTTCTTAATTTTTTTATATCCATGAAGGGTCAATTAGGCTCTGAACCAATGCCCGTGAACTTCTCAATCCCCGCTCAACATCTAAGATCTCCTTCTCTGTTTACTTCTACATCGGCTCGCCTTGTTGTTGGTCTCGTGCCAAGTTTCACCCGCTGGACCTTTCTTCTTCCAATTCCTTCCGGCACCAACAATGGCCTCCCTCCTTCCCTCTCTCCGCCGATCTACGCTCCGAAAAACAAGTGGAGCGAAAAGTAACCGGCTGGACATTCACACAGAAACACATTTATATACACACACGCACCCACAGACACCTTTATCGAGCTCATTACAAATATTGAGTTCACGCACGATCTGGCTGAATGAAACCTTGTGGTTGAAGCGCCCAAAACGTCCTGAGGTAGTCCTTATTGATGGCCTGTCCTGGATAAAAATATTGTTACCGTCATTCCTGGGTGAAAAGCCCTTGGTGAAAAGTTTTATTACATTACATCACTTGAATCATTTACTGGAATCTTAAAATCAGTTGACGAGTATTTTCAAGCAACTCAAACAAAAATCTCCCGTCATTTTTATCCTTGAAAGTGACAAGTGTGAATTAAAAGGGAAAAAGTAAATTTGGCTGTCAATTTTGTCGTAAATTTCCCATCATTTATGCTGAAAAATAGCATTAGTCTGTATTTCCATATGACAAAATCTGCTGATTCATTATATAAAAAATTAAGGATTATGTATTATGATCATTACATAGATAAATCCATGTTTTCGAAGGGTAATTTTTCAGTTTACAAATAACGGAATACGGAGGTTTAATTTTTGAAATAAATGACCTTAGTGGTCGTATTTTCACGCGAGATCTCATGGTTTATATAAAAAGTCACGTAAGCCAAATTTTCCAATCAGAATTACTGAAGGCAGAGGTATAGGATATATATATTGTTCCTACTTGATTTCTTGGCTAAACTCACAAAATGTTTCCAACATCCTATCGATTGCATGATAATCATTTGGTTCTAAAACTCAGGCAAGGTGTGAAATTTTACTCGAAGATTGCTTGCTGTGAGGCAGTTGAACATAGTCTGGACAATTTTTTTTGTTGGCAACAGTCCCTGCAAAAAGAGCATATGTAGGCAAAAATCCATTTTTTTAAACTGCTCTGCTTAACCTATTATTTTGAAAATATTTTCGAGAGTTTTCTGCAAGGTCGAAAGATATTTGGGCCAAATAAATTTTTGTGGCTTTTCGAAGATTGGTGACCTTTAAATGTTGTGGTTTTGGAATCTTCAGATAACCACTCGCCACTTGATGGATATCAGATCCTGCGGTTTTAATCTAAATTACGACCTTAGTGAGTTCGATTGAGAGTTCTTGCTATGGAATGAGGTGAAGAGTGAGAGAAATCGCTTTTTCTTGCCGGTATTCAATCTGTAAATATCGGTAAAGCGTGCGTCCTTCAAAATAAGCCTTCTTCTATCGTCATATTGTAATGCCATCCCTAATTAGAAATTGAAATTGTATTTGGTACCTGGATTACCTGTGTCCCTCCTCTAAATTAATGTTTTTGAATTCAGGTGCTATGTCGTGATATCCGTCGTAGAAACTGCCGTAAACCCTAGAAATGATTCATTTTCGTTATGAATTTCGCTTAATCTTGTACATTTTATCAGGGGGCGTTGCCGCAAAAATATCTCACTCTAAATATCGAAATACTGGAAAGCTAATCTGTATAGTTTTATGATGTCTGGTCAACGTTAACTGCAAGATGACGAAGCCTCTTCGTTATCTTGAAGTAAACTGAGAGTTCCAGTTTTGTATATTACATCAGGCACGATGTTGGTTGACATTATAATTATCGATGGGATAACTTATTAACTTCGGTTTCCATACCGATAAAATATTTAAGTGGAGATTTTTTAAAACCAAACTGGACCTAAATTGGCCCATTGTACTTTCTCCTCTAATGTCCTCACTCATTCGTCTCTCTGGCATGAACCTAACTGAACGGCAATTGGCTGGAAAATAAAAAGTGGACATTTTTATTTCCGCGAGCCAAGGCTTTCCCTCCCCTTCTCCCTCCTCCTGGTCAAACAAGATCACTTTCACTCTTCCCCCTCCAATTCAACCTCCCCGTTCCCCTCGCCTAAAAGTATGAAAATGAAAGGCCAAAGAGGCAGTTATGAATCGCCGTATGCGAAGGTGCTCATTGGCTCGCCGTATCTTCTTCAAGCCTGAGTGACCGAGTGATACCGAATTTTAAACATGTGCTACTAGGATAATTACACCAGCCAGTGGTTCATGTTATGATATCATATTAACACCTTCGTACATCCTGTGACGAGAAGGGAACGGGGTCGTCATTGCGGTGGAAAATGACAAAGGTTTTTTTTTGTAAAATGAGATATGAAATTGTTGTTTAGACGGCCATAATGAGGCTTAATTCTTCGTTATGAGGCCATATTTTTCTTTTTCCCTTATCTTCAAGTGTGTAGTCTGAAGTAGGCAAGACTGCCGAACCAGTCATACCAACTTGCACCGTTACGAATGTCGTACTTCTTAATGTAAATATTTCTTCTTCTAAATGAGGCACACTCTTGGTGATGCTTCGTCATGAAATTCAGAGCGAAAGTGAAGGACTTTACAATACATCTAAACAATGATTTATGAATTGAAAATATTTGCATGCAGCGTAGCACCTTCAGTAACTTTTAGCATTATCCACTATACAGTAGCAATCTCAGGATTTTGAAGACGCTATAATGTAGCGAAACATTTCGATTTAATGAGTTATTGATTGGTGGAATCGCAAAGTTCGTTCCTTCCGTCTTGAAGTTCATTTTTTTATAGGGTTGTTGCTTATCGACACTCGTACGTAGTATGTGGAGCAGAAGGGAAAACACACTGTGCTCAAGCCTATTTTAGTCCTTCGAAGCCGTTCTGGCAGCGGAATCCCCTCTAGCTTGCTGATTTGCATTCCGCATCTCTTTAATACTCCCTGGCATGTGATACTTCACGTTATGAATGCAATCCACATTGGCTGCTTTGAAACGACAGTTTTAACGGCTTAATGCCGTTCGAGATCCTTTTGCGAGAGATTGTGGAACCCGGAAGAGACCTTTTTTAAACTGTGTGAAAGGAATGGAAATGACACAGTGACACAGTGAGGAATTTAAATGAATGTGGGTTAAAGTCTCCGGCAGTGTCGTTTGTTTCTGGTCAGGTGTCGTTGTCGAGCTACGTGACAAATCCACAAAATATTAATAAAACTCGTTTTGGCTGGTTAACGACGTACATATACGGCAAGGAAGGCTCATGCTTTTTTTTTCTTTCTCTTATCAGACGATATCCAAACTCGCAAGTCGTAAGCTAGGCAAATATAGCTTTTTAAGTATTCTCTGTTCTCTTGTTTTCCGTGAAATCCATTATCTCTTTAACTCTCGAGTAAAAATAAGCGCGTTAATAATGTAAATATAGGTTTTCATCAGATTGTTAATACTCATCTGCATAAAGTGTAGTTGTCATAATATTTTCAGTCAAGATTTTCATGATTAAAATAAAATTTAAGAGTGTTGATCTCTTCATTTTTACTTATTAATTTCAGTTAAAGCCCGTAATTTACTCATTCTTTCATACTACTCA
Organism: Pyrrhosoma nymphula; assembly: GCA_963573305.1. NCBI lineage: Eukaryota > Metazoa > Arthropoda > Insecta > Odonata > Coenagrionidae > Pyrrhosoma > Pyrrhosoma nymphula. The sequence continues at coordinate 28,215,459 of OY754328.1, forward strand.
AAGACTTGTAATTCTTGGCACTTACCCATGAAATGCAAGCAGGCAGGCAAGGTATCAGACCTTTATAAACAACTTTGAAGCTCTGTGTAATTCAAGGTCACATGTGCCAATATTATAAGCTCCATAGAAATGCTGAGCACCATTGGGTATGTAAGTGCTAACTATTTTTATAAAATGCTGTGCATTCTATAAAAATAGTTAAAAAATAAACGAAACAAAGGTAGATTTTAATGTTGTGATAGAAATTGTACTTTTTGTTTTGTGTATATTTATGTTTTTTATTACTATTAAATGGGTTTGTCTTTTACTTTTAACAAATTATAATTTCTGACAATTGAACAGGTAACTAAATACATTATTACATTTTTATTTATTTATTTATTTTTTATCTTTTTTTAAACTTGAACTAATGTACTAATGTATAAATATAATATTTAATCGATTTTAAATATGTATTGAACTACCTAGTGAAAATAAATAGACATAAATAAGAGCACCTGCCGACAAGCCTGGAAAGGCTTAGCAGGACTTAAAAGGTATCCTATGTATGTTATGTATGATAAATGGCTTGACTGTATTGTATATATCAGTTTGCTATAATAATAATAGCGATCGTAATTTTATAATATAAATAATAATCTTCGAATGTATGTCAATTCCAATGTAATTGTTTTGTAATTCAATCTTATCTGTTTTGAAATTGTAATTTTTTCTTGTAAGTTTTCATAAATTGTAAAGCATCTTTCAAAAAGTATGTGGAGTTAACTAAGTATTTATATAGTAGATTTGACTGTATCGGACGGTTGTTACGATTGCTGAAAATAAATTTAACGTCTTAATGAGGAAGTTTTAATTTAAAAACATAAAAGCAAATGGGGTAAGCGAAGAAGTTAAATCGCACGCCTTTACGAAATCATTGCTCTCACTTGATGCGTTATTACTGCGGTGAGATATTTTATTTTCACCGTTTTGAAATACTAGTACCTTACTCTCGCTTTCGAATCATATGTACCGGCCTATCCTCGAGCGAATGAATGTTCTGGAGAGATCAGCAGAGTATCAGGTCGGTATCGGTTTCTCCCGACCTCGCATGCCATCGTTCGGAGAAATGCAATGTTTCCCATTGTGTTTGCGGAAACGCGGTCGGGGGAGGATTCAGTTATCCGCGACTTCCGACTCCACGGCCGCCGCCGATGCAAACAGAAAGTGGTTGCCGTTACACTTATGTGGGAGCGCGTGAGGGAAGGGGGGGGCGGAGGGTTAGCAAGGGGGATATGGAATGAGGGGGGAGGGAAGAGGAAGAAGAGGGAGAGGGACGAGAGAGGGGGGAGAAGCTGCGGCGAGAATGCTGCTCGTCGTACTGGTGGAATGAATTTGCGAAAGAATTCCGCCGGTACATACACATGCACGCGACTCCCGTTTGAGATTTCTCCTTCGTGCTTTTTTCGTGGAGCAACCGAAAACGAAGCGTTCATCATGGAAAGCAAGTGATAATTTAACTTAAAAAACATAGTTGCTCTCATGTTTACTGTACACTCTTAAGATTCTCCAGACAAAAGTCTCACTACAATTTTTATAATTTTTTTCTTCATCTTGCTCCTCTACACTTGCAACCCAGATATTTTGTGCTCGCGACCTCTTTTTCTTGATTTACCAAGTGGGTACATGGTACGTTTTACTGTGCCGTGTTGGCATGATAGTGGCCTTTGAAGTGTGTAATGAATACTGGCCGTGGCCACTCTTGAGGTTTGGCCTTAATTGTAATTGCTTTTACACAGTAAGTAAAAGTTACAAAATCTCGAAATAGTTAAACTAACTTCGTCATAGACGTGAGAAATTCTCATAATAGAATTAACATTAATTCTTGTTTCTGAAAAAAGGTTTGTCTAGGGAATTTTGGAGATGATGTAAAATTAATAATGTTCGCTAATGTTAAGGAGATAAAATGAACATAAATAAAAGGCAATATACTGGTTGAGTTTCAAATTTATTATTTTTTAAATTACTCTTCCTACATAGCACTTTATGGAAATTAGTTTTTCCTCCTCTTAATCCGTCAATGCATCATCGTCACTGAGACTTCAATGATAATAACCCAAAAACTATTAGCACTGACTAAAAAGCTATGTACTGAAACTGAAAGAAGTTAATTTCGGATGGCGACCTTTTCTATTTAAGTTTCAATATGTAGATCATGCAGAAATTCCTTATGTATCATCCACCGAATTCTCCATGCAAGCCGACGTTTCGAAGTTTGACTTGGGCTTAATTTCCCTGAAGACGATGGCAGAGTCGAACATCGAAACGTTGGCCATTATGGAGTACCAAACCCACTGAAAGACCGGAGATGAATTTCTACATAAAAACGCCGAGAGAGGCCTATTATCGTGAAGGTAATGAATTCGTTTGGGTAGTAGAACCAATATTTTTTACGTTGTTTCATCTCTTGAAAATATTCATAATTATGCTGGTTGCTGGAAAAAAAGTGAAGAGCCAATCGATTTATTCCATTAGATGATGATTGATAAACATAGATATATTAATACCCATCACGCCATTCTCTTTCGAGGTAGGCAAAGGCCACATAACTTAGCTATTTCGGTTAGGCTTAGGAAACTGGCTCTATTTTAATTATTCCTTCTATAATGCCCTATTCTTGCGCTACCTCTTTCTCTTCTTTTACATTGCTCCAAAGAGTCTCTTCCACCACATTCACCCCTGACGTTCTGGGCCTATCCCTTCCTCTCTCACCATTCATATCACTATCTATTTTTCCGTTTTATCAATGGTCATGTTATTATTATTATTTATGATGATTGATTACACAAAAAAACAGAACGAGGCCAAAATTTATGGCTCTCACGCCGTGCTTTCATCTTCTCTGCGATGGATATTTCGTACAATGAATTCTGAGTGTTCCATTAACGCATACTTTACGGTCGATTTCCCCGGCCTCATGTCCTTGAGGCTGGATGCAATCGTGAGCGGCGTCGGTCAGGGTGTTGCTGCAGTCCTCCGTGGCGATGAGCGAGCTCTCTCTGGTTTTTTTCCCAACTACCATCCAACCTACGCACGGCCCTCCCTCCTTCCTCCCCGTTTAATACTTAACATCCCTCCGAATCGCGTTGCGAGAGCGTTGGAGGGTGTGTAAATATGGCGTGTGGGGGAGGGAGGTGATAGCACCGGCGCTCGTTGCGTCTGAGTGAAAGCAAGAGGGGGAATGAAATAAAAGCAAATGCAACGCGGATTCGGTTGCAAGGCGTGTGTGAGGAGACTCTCCTTCCCACGTATCGCGAACGAGCACCAATTGGGAACGAAAGGAAAACGTGTGTTCACGTGACCGAGACGCGTCCCCGTCAAAACCGAACACGCCTTCCGCCTATGCGCGCACCATTCTGGTATATGCACTCGGAGCCAACCGCGTCAAAGGTGTAAAAGGCACCGTAAAAAATTGTAATTATTGGCTGATGGAATCGGTGAAATACTAGAGTAGGTAGCTGTTGGTAAAAATATTGAGGGCAGTTTCTTCTACAGCTTTAGTATTTAGTGAAAATACGACATTATCGTCATAGAATCAAAGATAAACTCTGCAATTTTCCACGAAAACAGTTACTAGAAGCAGATCATTGTTAAAACGAGTTTTTCACTGATTCAATATGATGAATGTAATATAGTGGTTGAGGTTTGGGGGTTGAGATACTTAAGCTTCTTACTTAGTCGGTTTGTCTTCACAGTGCTGAACATTAATGGAATTGGAATGGAGCAAAAATTCGTCATCTATTTTTTGCGATATTCCACAGAGGAAAAATCATTCGCCTTGACCGGCATCCGGGTTCGAATCCCGGTCAAGGTGAATTATTTTTCCTCTGTGGAATATCACACACTGGGTGATGTGCACTTGTGCACTTGCGGGTGACTCCGTAATGGTAACTACCGTGGTTAGTCCCGGTATCCTCAAAATTAATTTATTTTTTGGTCGAAAAAGCCTAATGTTTTTCGTAGTGGCTTGCTGCTGATAGTTTTAAATTGATTGTTGTGTGAAAAAACGGGAGGGTGTTATTGCATTGAATTTGTAATGGCATTGCATTAGTGGTACACTTACGTATGCCCGAGGTGAGATTGATATCCGAGTTATTCAAGGCTGTTTAAGGCCTATCTTAAAATGGTAAGTATTTAGCTAGTACAAAAAGGGAGGTATCAGGCGAGATGTTATGGAATATGAACATAATGAGAACTTAGAAGTTTCCCTTTCCTAACCTGCCCCACCCACCCTCCCTCCCCTTTCCTAACCTCTCCCACCAACCTTCTCTTGTATATATACCTTGATTTAAAATTTTATGTACGTGATGATGATGCAGTGCATCGAAACCCGGGTCGAATAAATTTTTATCCGTGGAAAATTGCTACTTCTAACTTATTATTATTTAGCTAGTATTTCGGTGTTTGAAAACTTGTGGGAGGAAATTCATGTTGCAACCTACGAACTCCAATTGGTTCAAAAGTTTCAATACATAAGGATGTTATGTCATTCATTACTCTCGCAGGGTTTAATGAATGTACAAGGGAAAATTGACAGCTGGTCGTTATTCAATATATTTGAGCATGAAAACTGTGATGACAGATGGTACACAAATGAGCAAATATTTTTCGCCATTCGGTTCTGCATACTGTAATTACCCAGCTACGTCATGCGGCCGTAGACGTGACCCTCTTTGGTGCAGCGATCCCAGTCTCTTCCTCAATTCTCTTCATAACAGCTCTTACTCGCACTCCATTATAAGTATTTGCGTCCGCTGTTCGGATCTGGAAGATTGCAAAGGTGGTCAATGATGCGGAAAATAAATACCCAGCTTTTTAATTGGCTAAATTTTCCAGGATGTGGCTATTTTCTTTTCCGTGCAAACGAACAAGACAGTTTTACTATTTTTCAACCCGTTCTAACGCGGAATTGGAAAGGATACCTTCTGCTGTTTTGTTAAATAATTATCCTTTACTTTCTCCTTCATTTGACTTTTTGGAACTTTCAAGATTTTGATTTAAATTCCAGTTTTTGCTCGGGTAGAGGTTTAATCTTTTTAGTAAAGTTTCTGCCAGGATTCGTAATAGTCAATTAATGCGGTTACATCTGAAGAAGAAACTCATCTGTTTCTCCGGGGAAAATGTTGCATTGTGTTTTGCAAAGGACTCTGTTTATTTATCAAACATTAATAGTGCATTTCTAATTGACATTTAACAAAAAATAATTTTCATTCCTACTCTGGCTAGAGATTATAGGAAAAAATATTAATGAAAAGAATAATTCAGTCAACAATGAATTGAAATTAAAATTTGAGACGATTGCTCACCATACCCATGTTTCCCATTATTCGGATTATAGTATCAGCAACAGCTTAATTTAGGACAAGAATAACGAGTAAAATGAGGGCATTGCAATGGAGTTAATTACACCTGAACCTTGTCTCAGAGCGGAATGAAGACTCTAGATCAACTCAAGAGTTACTTTCGTTAAAACAAGCTGATTAACTGAATCGTCTAAATTACGGGAGCGAGTTTTCTTGGAGGAGGCGTCCGACGAAAACATCCATGACATCCGAAGTATCTTTCCTGGTTTTCTCTGGAGTGCACTTTCGGTTTCATCTCGCTATCTTCCCCGCCGCCGTCTATCCATTAACTGCATTCCTCGAGGCGTATAATGGGAAGAAAGCATTTCGCCTCACCTCAGTCACTTTCATTGCTATGATCCACTATGGCGGGCGCCCTTGTCCTTCACTCACTCCCCTCCATTCCACCTTCGCATTCCGTTGGAGGACTGTCACATTGACATTCCCCGCTCCTTATTTCGAACCGTCGAAACGTTGCCGGGGAACACTTTCCATCTTCCTCGCCTTAGCGATCCGATCCATTGTAGTGCGCACGCGTTTATTCGTTTATTTTTTTAATAGGTCGCGCGAGGGCGTTCGTGTCCCTTTCCTTTCTCTCCGGACGACACTTTCTTCTTCTCCCTCCTCTCTTTTAAGTCTTCCTCCTCGTCCAACGCGACGGGAGAGACGGTCTGCGTTCTGACTTGCTTCGTTTTGGCGAGCAACCGGGTCATCTCATTCCTCACGCCTCGTTCACGGAGACACTGTCACGCGTGACGGTACCCACGGCCTTATCCTCCCAGCCAATGGGACGCACCGCCCTTGGTCACAACAAGCGAAAGGAAAACGAGCGATATCTAGACTTCCGAAGAACATCGATGAGAGTCCTAAACGTAGGTTTAAGCGACTCAAAGGCCCCGGATGTCGTCCCGCACCGTGTGCCGACCGTGCCCTTTATTGGAATCTGGGGTCAGCGCTTCCTCACCTGTCATTTCGCGTTCATATATGCTGAACTGATTCTAATACCAAGAAGAGAAATGGGAAAACCGGTATCCACTGGGTTATCCTTTATAATGTAGTCAGAAAACCCTTTATATTTTCGACAAATGTTTTTCTAAAATTTTTCGATTCGCCTGTAGAGGGCAAATGCGTATTTACAAAATTAGTTGCATCGGCATTTTTTTTTCTGTAATTAGCATATGAAATATTTTTATTCCTTTAATTCTTTGAACCAAACTGCATGGAGAGAATTTTTTATCATCTTATGTGGGGAAGTTAAGAATGATAATGAACAATTTGGTACGTCATTCATATAATGAGAATTTTGGAGGAAAAATAGAATATTTCAGCTTTCAATTAATGTTTCCCCCCTCGCAATAAATTATTTTCCATTAAATATGGCTCACTTGGTAAATTTACTTAAAAACGATTTCTTACATTCATACAATGGATATATATAACGATTTTCTAATTAGTTGTCACCTCAATTTTTTTTCTCTTTTGCATACAAGTGTAAATGCACTATTTAACCGGTATAATGAAAACCTAGAGACTACGCATATGAATGACAAAAAATTTGGTACGGGAATTTTAGCTTTAAATTTCGCTGAGAGAAGTTACTGATAGGCGGATATTGTTTATGACCGAACTTGCGATTCAACGATATGGTCTGATTCAACCCGGCCCTGTCTACCAAGAGGATATCGTTATCACAATCGGTTTCCGGGTATACATCGCGCCAGCACAAAGGAAGTGAAACTCCAGATACTTGAAAATTGAAATATTATCCTCGACGAAGAGCTAATAATTGGATGTTTTTGCATAATATTGTGGTCAGAATAGAACGCTTAAATGCAGTAATGTCGTGGATACAATTCATTCCTACCAGTTTCTTCCATAAATACGGGAGTGATGAAGTTGACAAGCGAAGCGTCGCGACGTGATGAGTAGGTATTTTATTTACACTCAAAATACATTATTTTACGGAAGGATGGAGAAAGCTTCTACCCTCTTTTAGATACGAGCTCGCTTTCGTTATGTATGCATTGGATGCATTAGATGGATTACTCTGCGGGAAACAATAAATTTAGATTTTTTTATAAGTAAGGACTCGATCGTTGGTGGAAACTTTTTGCTGCAATTATGCTTAGGAGCGTACGAGATCTGAAAACCCGAAGTGAAAATTGATAATAGCTTAAAGCACATTGATCAAGCTCCGTTTCTCTTCTCCCGCTTCGATCTAAGGGCTGCAGTCGAGAGGAAATGTAGGATGAAGAGCGTTGTGGGGCGCCTGTATGGAAATCCAGTGGGTGGGCCGGTTTGTTGTGACTGTGCCATTAGCGTTCGTCAGAGATAAAGAGAGAGTGGTGTGCGAGGGCATCTATTTGCACTGATATAATGCACTCTCGATGCGCTTGTTACTCTTCGACATCTGTCGGATATTCTTTTTACTGAGCATTGATGTCGATTCGCGGATGAGCTTCATTAGTCAACATTTCGACATGTTTTATTTGCCACGACTTGAGAGGGGAAAACCGAAAATATTGTATACCAGCGCATTTTCTTCCTTGTGAATGCATAATTACTCCTAATGAAGTAGCTTCAAGCTGATTTCATTCTTAATAAAAAATGACGCTTCGAATAGATCAATTGCATTTATGGCTGGAAAGTTGGACAGAGACATCAAGGGTTTTATTGACTTTAATCCTTCCGTATTCCTTACGTTTTTCTTAAATCTGTTTCTTCACATTGCTGTGTAGTAGAATGATATGACTCACTCTAGTCTGAGATTAATGCAGAAAAATAAATACACAGTTGCGTTTCACAGTGTAAGGTGGTGCGTGATAATAACTAACACGCGTTAATTTAAAGGTAATAACTTTTTTATCCACTGTTACTCGTTTCCTTAGCGTGCATAGCCAGAACATTCACTTTCATATTCAGAAAATATATCTTGGAATGCCTTCGGATGTTAAACTTGCATTTTGAAAGACAAAGCATAAGTTTTTATTAAAAAATTAACTGATTAATATAATGGGATTGGTAATGAACTAAGACGTGCTTTTGCTATCCAATGGTAACTCTTTGCCAAGCTAGTAAGAGCTACTCAATGTGACCAAGTGTACAAAGGTATTCCCCACATCAACCCCTCAATATTCAAGTGGGTATGAGTTTGAAAATACGTTTGTAATCAGCTCCTTTCTTCTTCGCCTCTAACTAATTTAGAATGTAAGATTCAACGATAACACGTGTCGGCGAATTATTGACTCGCTCATTTATCTGACGCATTCCTTTGTCTTAATATCGTGCGCAATGGCTTATTCATTCTCATCGTTGAGGTGGTCCGGCACATATTGGGGTTACCTGGACAAACCTCCCTCCTCTTTTATCCCATCAGATTGCCGCCTTAAACTTTCCACGCTGAACTCCATTGTGTTCCGAAAGGGATCAAATTTCGCCGCGCGTGCACCGCAGTAACGAACGCCCGAAATTAGACGCCTTTAAACTCTGGTTTTGTTCGCTCTCTTGTCTGCTTTATGGCCAGACAGCCCGGAGCCTCCCTTTAATCCAATAGCACGACCTCGGGCGAGGACACGCCCATTAAGTAAAATTATTTGAGAGCATATTACGCCGTCCTCATTGCCCTCTCGCTTGAGTAATTTCGTAACTGTGGATGCATGGTGAATCAGAATTCATCATGAGCATGCGTTGGTCTGAATCACCTAATATATCCCCGGGAGTATTCCCTGAAGGTACGTACTTATAAGAAATATGTGATTCCAGTGAATTCTCGGCATCTCGAAATATGGGCCCTGTTGTGGTTACGAATTGATGATTGCCGCATATATTGAGGTGTCCTATGAACGTATGGAAAGAAAATATTGCCCTCAATTCGTATTTTATTCAGGGAAAAGTATTCATCCAAAGATATCTGGTAAACCTAGCGAACTGCAACTTGGAAGGGATTCAATGAAGTAATAATAAACGTTCAAATCATGTACCTTCATTTTAATTTCCAATTCGTACCTGTTTAAGGTTGGTGAATATTTATCTAAAGAAATAGGCCGCTCTAGTAAGAACCAAAATGATTCATACGAGGCATAACAAGAGGCAAAAAGGTCGCATTGAAACTCGTTTTAGTGCAGTTCGCTGTCATATTCAACTCTTCGACCCATTTGGTTTTGGCATAAATCATGAATACATGCATAGGTTTATTTTAACCATAAAATTCGTGGCTACAGTTGAGAGAAATCGTTCTTGGGCTTTATATTTTATTATTACCTGAGAAGCAGGATCACCAGCGATGGAAGAAGCAAGAAAGACATTGTGAGCAGAATAGCCCATGCAAATAAGGCATTATATGAGAAGAGGTCTGCTGACAGCTGCTAACAAAAGCCTGGAAGTTAGGAAGCACTTTTTTAAAACATATATTTTGATCATGCTGTTACAAGCCGTGAAGATTAGACAATACCAGCTGCAGAGCTAAGGAGATTGAAAGCAATGGAGATGTGGTGTTACTGAATAGTGATGAATATTATATGAACGGAGAGAATTACTAACGAACTCCTACGAAGAACTGGAGAGAAATGAAGCATAATGAACACTATGCGAAGAAGGAGGGACAAACTTATTGGGCACATTTCGTGACACGACAGCCTAATGAAAACAATATTGGAAGGAGAAATGAATGGGAAGAATTATAGACCAAGAATGGAATATACTAAGCAAGTGACGAAGGAAGTCAAGATAAATAATTATGTAGGAATGAAGTGGATGGCAGAGAGGAGAGTGGAATGGAGAGCTGCTGCAAACCAATCTTCGGATTGATGACTACTGACGATGATTTTTTATTAAGAGCTTTCTCGGCCATCTTCATACCTACTCTGCGATAGCAATAAGTTTAGTTGTCGCTATTTACCGCACCTTTGATTGAAAAATGCACTTTTGTCACCAAATCGCATTGCAGTTTTGTACTTGGCTTGATGAGCTGAGGCTCGATAAATATTGATTTCAAATACTGGAGTCTGCGTCGTGATTTTCAGGTCAACTCGGACTCGTGCTACTGTTCTTTTGAGTCAATAGACTTAAAAAAAGCCCATGCTACTCAGGCAAGAGTGAGGCCGTATCGTTTTCCATCGGAAGTATCTTTCATGAACCATTCCGGGAACGCAGAGTAAGAAATAGTGACTTCCAATGTGACCCATCACCTCACCCACGCCGGTTTAATGCCCAACCCTCCTTCCGCCCCTCATGAGCCCAGCATCATCCTCCCTACTCCACTTCTGATGCTACTTCATTAGTGGTTGTTAGCGTACGCATTTCCTTGTCTTGTCTATTTAATGTTTAGGGCAATGGAAATTCTGTCTTTTGCAAATCGGTCCATTTCCTAATATTATGTAGCCATGGTATCTCCTTCTCCTCCCTCCTTTTCTTTTGCTGTCAGTCCAATCTTTATTTCGCTAATAAGTTGAAGTTTATATTTTGTATTCCACATGATGTAAGTATTTAGTTTTCTTCTATTTATTACTGTGAAAAGTTATAGTTATCTTTTATTCTTCTTAAGATTTATTTGCTAGCTATTCTTGCAGCACAAGATATTCTTATATTCTTCGGTAAATCGACTTCTCAAGCCTGACGGTCTTTTTCTCTCTAAGTATCCTATTTTTGTTTTCAACCTTCTACACAAGCGATCGATTTGCAACCTGTGATGCGAGTATCCTAAGAAGTACGTGCTTGGTTGTTTAGAGGGAAGCGAGAATGGGTGAATAATCGCAAAATTGTGGCAAGCATATTACCTTACTGTAAAGGGTCCAACTGATTGAGGTACCAAGGGGTACAAAGATAAAAAAGCTACGGAACTGTTTTTTTACACCATAAAGAATGATAGACCAAGCATAATATTTTAATAATCGTAATCTGAGGCTGAGATCCAGATCTGTACATCTTTAGGCATTTTTGAATTCTTCTCACATCCCTACCCTAACTCCTTCCCAGCTTCGCATTTCTCTCGCCGAGGATGAAGATGTCGCAATAGTATGCACGAAGTCTCCCGTGCGGAGAGTGTGTGTTACGGAATGGGGACTGCCCTCGGTATCCCCCGGGTCACACGGACTGTGGGGCAATTACGGCCGCACGAGGAGCAAGAGGCTGTGTCTGCAAGCGGGTGAGGATTGTACGTGAATGAATGAGAAGAAAAGATTCGAACTGGAGATGGATTAGTGCGTTCGCGAGTTCATGCAAAGTCAGACCGGATTTCTTAGATGACGTCGTCATAACTTTATAGGTATCACAATGGTGCTACAGGAACTTGGATGGGAATCACCAGCAAATTGATAGGTGATAAATGAGTAGAATAATATCTCTTAGGTAAATTCCAAAATGATCTGTTGTGATTAGACACCTTAAACATGAGGCAAACTCCGCATTTGGATGAGAGATTTGATCGAAAGCATGACATTTTGTGGATGACTAATCGAACGTATATATGGAAAATGTCTCCCTTTCTGTTCGTGGTAATAGGTCAGAATAACTGCCATCAAGCTTAGATGAACTTGTCGCCTGGCTGGAACTTAAAATGTGTTGTATCTCTTTACAAATCTCTAGATTATACTCTGTTTTTATAGGTGTAGGGTGAATAGGTGTGGTATGACACAGCCAGCTACTCGTGTTGTGTGTCTGATTTACATTTCAAAACATAAATACATCATTGGAGGAGCATTTATCCCATTGATAGAAACTAGTTAGGGCTAGCTCCTAAGCGATTGGAATCTTCCAACCCAGTACCTGCCTGAAGAAAAATCATCCCCTTAGTCCTTTAGCCCTTTAATGAAAATGGCTTTTTAAAGTGCTTCGTTGGGTTAATCTCAGGCTTTAAGCATAGTATTGGAGATAGAGATCAGTGGAAAGAAACCCTTCATTTATGTATATCATCTAGCATCGTGCTTTTGGACTCGTCACTTGGCTTATCCAACCCATAATCGTTGTTTTGGGGACTGGGGGTAGCGCTGCGCTCCTGAGAGACGGTGATTGCCCAAAACAGTTATCTCCCATCAATCTGATGGAATGGTCGGCACTTCATTTCGTCTGAGAGAAGCGAATAATGGAAAAAAGAGTCTGAATGGCAGAGATGGAATATAATAGATGCCTAAGAATGTGGCGGGCCGAACATGGAGTGAGCCAAGTAGGTGAAAACCTGTGGTTAGCTCCATTTTGTGCATTGGGAAACGACCGCACGAAAATCTTCAATTGTAGCTACGTAGTGGGTGGAGCGGGTCTTTTCCTCAGTTCGCGCGTCGCCCGTTGAGGGCGCAATCTGCACGTTGATCTGATCCAGATAGGAGGCTGAATAGCGGTCATGGCGCCGCTTCGACGTGTACAAATGACCTTGTCGAGAGAATCGACTTTTTCATTCCATCTATTCTATTGGGTATCGCTAGAAAGCTGAAAAAAAGTTATTGATGTCACGTATGCAGTTCGAGAGCTTTCGCACCTGCACATAACTCAAAACTGCAAATGAAATATCATTCTGCTTGGACCGCGTAGGCACTTTTAAGGTTGCGAATTTTGGGGAGTATTTCATCACACCAATCTCAAGCTCCCTTAAAGGCATGAATAGGAATAATAACGCCAGAGTTACCGCTTCATTCAGCAGAAGTCGATAGTCAGGCAGTAAAACTAACAATGATTGGAAACTAATGAAAGTGTATTTGAACTTCAAGATGTCTATTTTTGAGTGATTATCCTCGCTACTCAGATTTGTAATAAGAGAATGGCTCATTTAGAAAATACATTTGCATTTAGGATAATACAACTCAGGTATCCAGAACTTAGTCTATGTCCTAACCGTATCTTTTCTTTTTGGATCATTTCCATATAATTAAACGGTAATTTTAATGGGATAACATTGCATGTATTTAATAAAGTTGAAATCGAAGATGGGCTGCTTTTAATCACTATTACGGAGTAAACGCGAATATAAATAATGGACATTATTCCTGTGCGTTGCTTAGGCGTTTGTATAATGTATTTTCTCTTATTTTGTTAATGGAAAAATGTATTATAAAATTGTATTATATAGAGAGAAATAAAATAGCCATGCCATTCTTGGTAGCACTTAGAATTTCATGTAGAAGCAATTTCTTTGGGGCGTTTGCCATGTATCATGAATGAGACCTGCTGGTTGCTTTCAAAGAAATGCTAAAGGTATGAGTTTAAAAAAAATGCTAAAGCTATGGGTTTTTAAATCAGTCAGTATGCTAACTAACTCAGTGTTTCAACCCGAAGGTTGGTTTGGATAGTTGAGGGTAGAGCTCACCCCGGACTAAGCCACAGGCGTGTGAAATTCACACATTCAGGGTAGAGAGGCCAGTTCCTTTCCCTGGGCCACCTCGCACTCCGAGGATTATTTTTTGTTCGGGGGCGTCCAAAGGCTTCACCTGGGACCCTTCGATCAGTAGTCAAGCGCTCTACCCGCTAGACCACCACGCTAAATATGCTGTCTATGTCATAAAATGCTATAAATATGTCAGTATGCTAAATATGTATCTGAAAACGGGAGTTTTTAAAAACTGTCGTCAATGCTTACGTTGATCGGTATAATGGATGGTAAAATTATTTGCAAATAATTTATAATCTCTGTTTTTTCTCACCGATAAGGTTGGATATTCTGGCATCCAAATGGCTATTCAATATTGTTTGCATACGAGGGTAGTTTTAATTATTTAAAAGTGTATTAATTAAAACGAAATAATAAAAGAATATAGGTGTAAGTGCCAAAAACATATCTACCAAATGGTTTGAGTTTTGGTTAGAATTGCCAGTTCCTGCTTTAGATTATGAATGTACAGGAGGAAGAAGTAGAGTGAGACCTCCTCGTGACAGGTTGTAGCCTAATACGTGAAGCGGAGAGGAAGGAGAAGATAGTTTGACACTACTCCGTTATAAGTACTTATGGATTACAGGAGCCTTTGCGAGCTCTTGAAGCGTTCGGAGAAATGAGCGGGGAAGGAGTGGGCGGCGGATTGGGATTGGAGAAAGTGACAGTCGCCCGCCCGCCGTGACGTCACAGAATCACGTTCACACCCATTTGAGCATCGAGAGCCTCGCAACCGGGAGAGCAGAGGGGGGGAAGGGGTTGGGGAGGGGGATTGTGAGGGGAGGGGGGATCAAAGGGGGTGGATTGGAAGAAGGTTTAAGGGGGGAATTCTCACGAACCGGAATAGTGGCAAAGAATAATTATTATTGATTGGCGGCGGGAAGACGAATAGAAGGGAGCGATTAGAAGAGGAGCACGTGCAAAACGGAGAAAAGATTGAGGAGACGTAACTGCAAAAACGGATTTTCCAGTTACGATTTTTTTTACGATTTCCACCTTCCCACGCATTACTTGCCCGCCATATAGTCTCTTTCATGGTATTTATACCCTCCATGACCTTCTTCTATATCTTGTAACCTATTATAACATTTCAATGAATTTCAATTACCTTGAAAATTCGGAGAAAAGTCGGGAAAGGCTGTGAAAATTTCCCTAAAATAATTAAATACTATGTAACGGACAATATTTGCTTTTAAATACTGGAGTTATTCCTTGAAAATTATTATTTATGACTATTGTGGGAAATAGGTAATGAACCCAATAGATATTACATGGTTTTAATTGCGCATGAGAAAAATAAAATAAGGAATAAAATACAGGTACCAAGTATCTGCACAGTGCACACTTGGTTCTTGTTATACAGTCCTTATTTTATGAAATTCAACTAAGGAGGAATCTTGGTTTGGTCCTGAAACTATTTGATGGTAAAACTCTGATAAGTCAACATCCCACATTCAGCCCCAAAACATTAAAATAAGTAATCGCGGAAATTCCTTCTTTGTTTTAAAAAATTCAATTTTTTAATCCAGAGCTATGTTGGAAGATCCTTTTGTTGCTCAAAACGTTTTTAATATTTTGAACGTTGTAAAAAAATATCGACAGGAAGCTACCTTATTTGGAATATTAATTGAATAATATTGATATAAGGGCCAATTTTTATTTTTAAAATTTACAATTGTCATCCAATGTAGCTGCAGCCGAATAATTTTTATACCTGGAATTTCATAAATAATTTAGAAGAAATTCACTATAGAGAGAACGCTAGACATGCACTAACAGAGAAGGATGCTCTATAGGTATGGCTGATGATGACCCATTGATAAAAGGAAAGTTTCTATTAAATTATGGTGACCTTTCTACGTTTCCGCTTCAACGAACAGGCCTTAACTTTTAGGAATATGTCGGATGTAATCTCACGGATGAGGTTCACATTGGCTGTCTTGCCTATCATATGGCCAGACAGCGAATTGCCTTTCTAGCCGTAGGAACGATTTTGGAAAAATACGATCGGAAGTCCTTGATGGCACCTTCCAAAGTGTTTTTGCTCCACGGTTATGACTTTTTTTTGCCTTCCATGAGATAGAAAGTTATGCCGAACTCAGCCATTCGTGGTAAACTTTCGGTGGAACTAATTTCACAGGGCGTTTCCCGTCACCCTTTCCGCGTTTTCACTCAAATCCTTGCACCGATATACGCACATCTTTATTAGTTAATGGATGATTGACCGTAGACGACTGTTAGATGCTCACTGAAAGACAATGCCCTTAAAGGGGGAACCACTTTATCTTTTTGAACTCTTTTGTCCCCCCCATTTTCTCCCATCTATCCCGCTTTATAAGTTCTCCAGGTCTCCCCCAGATCTATACCAGGAGGCCGGAGGGGAGACCCAGACCGGGAAGGTTGGAGGAAGGTGACCCTCTTCCATACCTGTACCGGGAAGTTTGGGGGTGGCCGCTCCTTCATACTTCTACTGCGGTGCTCTTGTCCCCTCTCTGCGGGTGGTAGGCAGGTTAAATGTGGGATCGCACAATGGACCAAGAGGTCTGAGTGCCAGGAGCGCTCCAGAAGGCCCACTACAATTTACATCTACTAGAGAGGGAAGAACGTTTGGCAAGCGCGGAAAATGAAGGAATAGGATAGGAATTTTAGAGCCATATAGAGAGCTATAAGGAATTATAGAAGCAATGAACTATGGAAGTACGGGGCATTATGGAAGATGTTATAAAAAAGCCAGCTTTCTAGGCCTTACACCTAAAACTAAGCTCTTTGAACTGCGCCTACCCTGGAAGGAAACGGCGCGATGGAAACGGAACGTGCATGTAAGAGATACTTGATTGCGGGTGCATAGAGTGATCCGAGGGAAAGGTAATTGATGAAACATAATGGGTAACTTAGAGTAGGGACTGCCAAAAATTTACCAATTAGCTGTTAGAACGACCAATGTTGATAGTGTATTCATTCGCATAATTTTTGTTTCTTCTTTCGTCGTATTCAGACACATTTGTTTTTATTGCTAGTCTCATTCGTCAAACGAACGATATTAGTGTCAGTTTATGGCCATCCTCGTGATAAATAGTAGATAGAGGTAAAACATCTAGCTTATCATAATAGTGAGGTCTGCTAATTACGGCGGAAGGCGATAAATAGGAAACGTGTCAGCATCCGCGCTAGAAAATGTGCTAATTTCTTTTATTAGTCCAAAACGTTTTGTACGAATGCTAGTTTTTTTCAGGGTAGGTTTTTATTATTTGGTCATCAAGGGATAGAACTCGATTGAGGCCAGCAATGTATTACGGTCCCAACTGATTGGAATCACCTCTAAATCAAAAGAGAAGGCTTCAAATGGGGCCAGGTGGTGATTTCCTGCGTGCGCCGGGAATGAGAAAGAGAAATCAATTTGTTTGGCAGTCATTGTTTATCAGATGAAAGAACAATCGTAATTAATCTTGAACCCACTGTTCAGATGTTGAAAAATGTTTTGCGAAATAATTTTAAAGCGTTCCTTAAATGTTTAAGCTCAAAATCCAATAAATATATTCCTTAAATGATTAAAAAGAAATATTTATCATATTATATCAATTTTTACAGTGCTACAGCCACTGAAATCGAAACGGTTACTTTGATTTTCATATCACCTTACTTAAACTTTGATAATCAAATGTATGAAATTCATGACTCATCTCCTAAAGAATACTAAAGAACCACTTGCTGCTCACTAAATCTCAGGAACGAAAAATAAATCCCTGCATTATATTGAGATGAATGAGAGATATTGTCATAACGTACCCGTGAAAGCGGCGAGTTCTATGAACATGGCCTCACTTTTAGAGCCATGCCCAGCGGTGAGATTTTTACGAGGCCGAAGATTGAGTCTGCTCACTGTGGCTAACGAGCTTCTCCCTAAATGACTCCCCACTGAGACCTTGGTCTTCTAAAATTAGGATAATCATTCTTTTGAATCAGGACCTTTTCCCCTTGCCGAATACCTAGGAGATTACCGTTAACCTTTGGATGGTCTGTCCACTTTGATGGTTCAAATGTTCTACCTTCGACTCACCATTATTCCAATGCCTTGAGGACGCCAAGGTCTCGTTAACCTACGTAACTGTTTGGTGACGCCACAAAATGCAGTGCCTCTCCTTTAAGCATCCCACTTTCACCGCCCCGAAAAGAAGCCTAGGAAATGTCTTTTTAAAAACACGTTATCGGCTCAACTCATAGGATTTCGGCGAGCTCTTTGTTGGAATGATTACGTCAGTGGCTTCCTAATAACATGTACCTAGCAAATTAGCTTCCGAGTAAGGTTATTCTCTACTGCTTTCATCCTTTCATACTGTGGAATTTGTACTCATGATTCGGAGACTTACCTATTATCGTTGACGAGTCCTATTTGGTCCTGATTCGGCCACTGGTTATCGTCCACGTGTTATCCTTGACTGTGCCAACTCAAGTTTATTCAGGAGGCACAAAAATATGGGAGTGCACTTAATGTATTACCTGTTGCCTTGCCAAGAAATATCAGAATTACAACAACCAAGAAAACTTTAAATTTTTGCTTTTTTTATTTCCAAGTAGCCTTCAACTAAGCAGTGGAACGTCATAGCTGTTTGATGAAATTAGAATTTTCAACTCGCTATATAGCATCTTTCCGAAGCTTTTACCATGCTAAAGAAAGTTAACCGTGTCAATGTGTGATGACAACTCTTTCGGAGAAATCTAATTGAAGAATTGGGAAACACAACCTCAGGTTTTGTTTATTAATATGACCTCTAGGTCATCGGAATCTGCCTATCCGGGGAGGAGGAATAGCGTCCACAAACTTCCGGTGCTGTACGAGGTCCCACTATGGAAGCTGTGTATTTTGATGACTGTATATATATATGTATTATATGATCGTACAAACGCATAAATAAACATGCAACCGCACAAACCATACGGAGAAAGCTGATCCACCTCCAAAATCCGCCACACGCGTCCGAAACTGAAAGCCTCCCTCAATCCTCCAACTCTCCTCCCAATCACCTTTCTCCTTTTTATCTTCGCCTCATCCGACCGGTTCATCTTCACGTGCACCCTTTCCTGGGACCGCTTCCACCCCTTTCGGAGGAAGAGGTGGAGGCGGGAGTGAATCTAGGTAATGTCTACTCCAGTAACACTCTCCCTCCTCTTCATCCGTGCATCCGATCGGCTCATCTTTTCCGGTATATCCCCTCCAGCTATATGACACACATTGCTAGCCGTTGACGAAAAGCTTTGAATCTTAATAGCACTCTGTAAAGCGTTAATAAAAATGCCTTTCAATCCAATATTTCAAATCAGCTTTTCAACTCAATTTATATTAGTTCACTGCAGTCTCTCAATCATTTCTATCCCCTGCTAAGTCCTTTATTTCCCTATAGTTCTTATTTCCCAGATCCGTCTACATTTATCCTGCGTATTTGGTCTCCGTCTGCGTATTTGATCCGTCTCCATTTGGTCTTCGTTATGGTACTTTTCCCTAGCTATTTTCATCTCCTATATGTTTCTATGTATCCAAGTCTTCGTGATATTCTCCTATGTATTTTGATCCATAGAGTTATTTCTTAATTTTCTCCTCTTACATAGCGTGAAGACCGGTTCATAGAAAAAAATAATGTTAAATATATTAAACCACATATTGTGAAGCAAAGTTGTGACTTAAGAGAGTTCTTGGAAAACATCAGCATGGATTTAACGCAATTAGCTCGCATTCAATGAGATAATGAGGAATACTTATTAGGCGTATATATATTCCGTGTTTTCTGAAAGTTGGTTATAGGGCTTTAAGTAATTGGCTATGCATAATTTTTATCTCCTCTCTTTATATTTTCCTCGTGTAATTCACTCGAATATCAAAAAAATACCTGACGAATGTGCTGGAAAAACATCTGTAAAACTGCGCCTGTAATTTAATGTTACACAAACTGAAATTTGAACAAATCCGTCGCTACTTTTTTCAGTAATGAAACACTGATTCCACGTTTGGCGATTTTCTGAACTCCGTCATTTCCGGAAGACACTGGATACTCATTATAAGCGTACGCTAACGTTTATTTTTCAATTATTTTTTCTGTACCCATCGAACTCACGCGCAAAGCATTCAAGCCTCAGGGCTTTTAACCTTCCGCGCCGCAGGTTTATCGACCTATACTCCTCCTAGCTCGCGAGAGGACGACATTTTTCGTTTCGACGGCGTGATATCATCACCCGGCGATTTCGAGCAAATGCCAGTGGACGAGCGGGATTCCTCGTTTTTAAATTATGAGCGCCGGCATGGAGAAGCCTCCAAATCGGAGATGGCCTTGCCTTGGTACATACCTAAACATAGGTACGAGCTTTTTTTTTCTTTCGAGCGAAGACGATTTCCAACTTTCTTTATATCGTTCTCACGAGGAAGTACCTAATGAAAGCTCTCGCACTGTCTTCATGCTACGGTCGGGAACTCGCTCATCCTCCAGACATATTACGGCCGCGTAGTGTCTTCTTTTTCTTCTCTCCGGTGATGCAAAACATTGATAGGTCAACTTTCTAAAGCATAATGCATAAGAGGGATTCAGCGGATGGTTGGCACTTCCATGTCAGCTAGTCATTTAAATTTCCGCTAAGCTTATTTATCTTAATAGGAACGCCGTAATAGAGAGACTCCTTCTTAGGGTAGCCTTCAAAGTTAATCCTCAAAATATCACCGGTCGTCTCAGCACTTTTGGATTTTGGCTGAGAATCATTGCAGAAAGTTGTTAACTCTAGATTGAAATAATTAAGACCAAGGTTGGTGGGTGAGTCCAAATACGGAACATGATTTTCTGTTCAATTTATATTTGAACATCAGACCATGAAAATATTGGTGTGTACTAGGGGATGGCATCGCCAGGTGAATATCTTTTAAGGAAACCTTATTTACGATGATGATGCTTTACGTCCTCAGGTTTCCCACTCATTCTAATTCCACGCCGTTATTTTTTTAACCCTGGGCGTAATGTATTAAATTATCCTTGAGAGTGTTCATCCATTTAAATAAAAATCACTGTTATGGGATTATTTTCATCATTTCTCCAGAAAGCCTTTCCTCAGAAATCGTTATCGTTTTCTTCCTTTTCTCAGTTCCAATCTCATTTTTATATTTATGATAATTTTCAGTCAATTAAGTGTCGTTATCTTTACATGTTTAGTTGATTCGAAATAAATATTGATACTTAAGAATCGACTTAATCCATTTTTATTCTGTTATTTCTGAGCGAAAGTTGAGAATAGCTCGAATTTCTCTTCTGAAGCTGGGGGAATACTCAATTCGCGTAACGCTTGCCAACTCCAGAAGTTAGGAAACTTTTGGATAAGAAATGCTGTTTCCGGCTGAACAAAGCGTTTTGCATTATCAGTGAATCTTGTATCATCGGAGAAAACTAGAAATTTCGCTTGAATACTATTAAATTTGCTTGCCAACTTCGGGAGCTTTTCCAAATATGTATGCGTCTCGTTACGAAAGACTCGACTTTAGGTGACCCTGTGGCCAAGGTTGTGGGCATCACGTCTGAGATCGCGTATTTACACGGGCATTAGGACATTTAACGGGTGAAATGAGTGTCTGAAATGAAAAGGTGGCAAAGAGGAGTGACAACAGTGCAATTACGGTCTCATCACCGATGTTGCAATTCCGTTGGTGGCATAATTTCCACCTCTAAATCAGTCTCTTAGCATCTACCTTTTCATAATATGATTTTCATATTTGTTACAATTTTTTATTCTCGTCCGCAACCTCTCTTCCGCCTTTCAGAGTGCTCCGGCAGTAATCTTTCAATTTTTTGCTCTCAGCCAATGACTCTACATCTTCTTGGCGTTTTTTTAATAAGCATTTTCTTCCATGGCACTCACAAGTCATTCGTTCAAAAATTGACACGCACTCCAAACACAAAATTTATTAAGTGATAGCCGAAGTTGCTCGTAAAGACTGGTTCTCGATTGATTATCAGGTGAAAGGGACCATTTTTTTCCCTCACTTCTCTTACTGTTTACGGCCGTGCCTGCATAGAATCGTTAGGCGTGTTGTATTTTTACGCTGGTAGAGCAGGAAGAGACTGAAATCGAAACGCGATCATAGTTCGTGCAGGGGGAATATATTTTTCAATGCTTATCCGGTGAAAGGAACATCACTGGCGTCCCTTTCGTCGCTTATTCTGAGACTTCGCTTTATCTTCACCTACATACCACCCTGCGATCCACCGTTATACATACCTTGCTAAACAAAAAGGGGGCGGAGCGAGTAGCAGGTGGTTTTATGGAAATGAGGAGGAAATAGGGAAAAAGGATTGGATAACGGCTAGGACGAAAAGTGAATTATGTTTTGACAGATTATTGTCTCTCTATTTTTTTTAACAGTTCATAGTTTATCTAATGAAGGAATTTTTGGACCTCTCGGTGTATCTATTTCTCTTATTTTGCCGCTATTGTCAGCACCAAGGATGGGAATAATATAATCTGTGTCAACCTCAATCATGCGGAACCTTGAGCTTAACATTTAAGTATGCGAGCGACAACTGAGGTAATTTGGTAAAGATATAGTGGAAGGAGCCGAGGGGACTACAGTTTAACGTCCCGTCCGACGGATGGAGTACTGTACCTGGAATACTTTCGACCGGACTTCCAAGCAGGGGTCGTGGTTTCACCGAAAAATCCGCCACCGCCGGGATTGAAACCCAGGCCGTTTGGGATGGGAAACCAGTATCTAGCCACCACACCAGCTCTTCAGCCCGAACGAGAGAGAGAGCGAGTACGGCGGAAAGAAAGAAAATTCCAGGAGAATTGAGAAAAAAAGCGTTTTGAGGGAACGCTCGCCTGGCGAATGCGTAATCTCATCGGACGTGCTGTGGAAACCCGGCCACGGAGCGCAAAGGATTCGCCGGTGACTTCGACAATGGTCGCCGGGCGAGGGTGGGAGGAGAGGGTGTTTGGGCGGAATGTAAGGGAGGGAAGGCGGAGGGAGTTGGTGACGAAAGTCCTCCTCGTTGGTTTCCAAACGAGGGGCCGTCAATGGAACGGAGCTCGAGGAGGAAGTGGAATTGGATGTCTTCCGTGGGAGTGGGCGGACGATTATGGTCTTCTTGGGTGAAATAGCAAAAAAATAATAATACGGGGCCTTTACGTAACATTTCGTTTGCTACACCGCAGTACGTCATATCTCAGTGGCGATAGCACCTTTTTTGACGGGCCACTGCTTGGATCCGGACGATATTGCGGAAGTTCACCAATGGAGGAAGTATTTCTTTGAAAACTTGCAACTTATAACTCGGGTATTTCATCAGCAACAGAAATAAGATCTTTGTGAACCTCCCTCTATATATTCCGCAGAGTACTTTATCAAAAATGCCATGAAGTCGTCCTCTTTTGCTGCAAAGACCTTGGAAATATTAAAGGGAAGAGGCTATCTCAAGAGGTCAAATATCATGACTGTCAGTACTTGCGCTCGCGTGCCTTGCGCCGATGTCAATGGAGTGAAAGTCACAGTTAAACAATATGGTGTCTAAGACGAAATATTTTTTTTTCTTTGCAATATTCTAACATTCGAGTTTTCATCAGTGAGTAATCCGATCTGCTAAGAGTTCCTGTGATTGCATCTTTCGTTGGTGCTGTGAACTCATGAACCCTCGACAGTTGATCTAATGCTACTTATTCGATTAGTTGGTTAATTTGAATTAAATATTGCCTCTTCAGTTGTATGACTAGTAGCTTTCGGTAATTTATGGTGATTACGATTATGGATAGGTATAGTATGTTAAATACCTGTATTAAGTTATGGATTGTCCTGATCTTATATTTTAGTGCAAATATGGCTTTTGATTTTATTCGTGCAAGAACTGCAATACGATGAATATACTCACAATAGGAGTACCGAAAAAGGTCGAAAATCGATTCCCCATTATGATGAAAATAATATAGGTCATCAATTTTATAGAATAGGGCATGACTATACGTTTGCAGTCTTTACAGTCCTTTCCCAGAATGCTCTTTGTGCAAAATTATTTCAAGTGCGGATAATATCTCCAGTGTTATCACGAATTTCTCGAATATTCATTCTTACCTTAGGCTGATTTCCACTCAATAAGGAGATCGAGAAATGCTCATGAAAAATCCACAATATTCGCAATTCAAGCTCGTTCCATGAGCTCTCTCTATATCTCCATTTGTGATTTCTATGATCGCGATATGTGTAATCGGGCGCGATCATGATAGCACTTTTAGAAGAGCACTTTAATTAAAGAGGGAAAACGGTTACTTAATTGGAGTGGGTGGGGAGGGTGAAGGAGGAGAGAGGAGGGGAATTCTGGCGCGGGAGGGGGAGAGGAAGATGGATGGTTTGATAAGCGCATTAAAGGGACGAGAAAGTGTTTGGGATACTTCCGCGCCGCGAAAGGGGGCGGGCGTGGGTGGGTGGAAATGCGGGCAGAGGGAAGAGCGGAGCGGTTGGTCCATCGCTCAACTCTTCCGTGGCGGTCCGTCGTTCGCCACTCCATCTCCAGCATACTTCAAAGCGCGCACCAGTCTCGTGGATCGGGGAAGGAGGATGGGGAGGTATAATCATCGTCTAGATAGCCGAGAAGGGGAAGGAGCGTGAGCTGAGGTGATTACGGTTTCTAGAGCCGACCTGATTGGAATTGCCGGCGCAAACCAGCTTACAACCAACCACGTCCATGGGAAATGAGCGTGGTTGGGCTGAGCGGCTGAGGACCCAATCCTTGGTGTTTTGCATTATCTCAGCATAAGTTGTGCGAGAATATATCGGTATACCTTACTGGGAAAAAGATGGCAAAGCTCTTGGGAATCCAATAAATATTTTATCTCCGATGAAAAACCAATAATTGTGTTCCTATGACTGGAATTGCAACCTCCTCGAGTTCCTTCCAAGAAATGCCTTCCCGGAAATACAGCTTCCCCAAATTCCTCAGTCCTCCACCCGTACGCCTGTTACGAAGGCTTGTAGATCACCCTATCAATGAAGATCGTTGCGGTAGTTGGAAGCGACCAGAACGGGAGATAAGATTGAATTATATCACTGTATGAAGAATTCGTTATGGATATTTTTCACATTCGAAAGCTAAAGGTCGGTTGCTATTGGAATGGATGAAAGAATGTGGAGGGCGAAAAGGAAGGGTTAGTGGGAGGGCATTATAGAACTCACCCATCTTTGCATCGGGTCGAGAGAAGTGTTCTGTGAACTAATGGCCTAAAAAATATAGTAATAGCATTTATTTCACTCCAAGAAATACGCATAAGTTTACATAAGGAAAGAGTGAAATTAGGCACCCCAGAAAAAATTATTTCTTATTTTATGGTTTTCGTTCCTTGCGTTCGTGGATTGTGCATCAGATTATATTCATAATAAAAGTAACAAAATTTTATGGCTTTTTTACAGCAAAAATTGTGTTATAATATTACAGAAATTTATAATAGTTTTATAGAATTTAACATATAAATGAATAAAAATTTATCAATTACACAAAAAGTAAGCATAGGGATAACTAAAAACATGCACATGTATTGCAATCTTTGTCTTATACACCAAGCAAAAGTTTTGAGTAGATTTTCAAAATCCACATTTAAGAACAACCAAGCTTTCAATTTTTTTTAAATTGATTTCATGCTCAATTAGATGATATATCTTCTGGTATTTTTTCGGTAAATTGTAGGAGTTATGTAGTCATTGCATGCATGATCATTGAACATTATTTTTATATACTCTTCTGGTTTACCGGACGATAACCCTCAGTTTCCAATTTATTGCTGCACGGTTCGTTGAACTAATCCTCCACTTCTTGCTATTGTTTCAGGTCACAGATTTAAATTAATTCGGATTAGGCCTCTTGAAATATTCTGCCCACCCTTCATAACAAAATAGAATTCTACATTTGTATTGTTCAGGCCGATAAACTGCATCTCAGTTAATTGTTCCCGGAAATTCCCATTGCTGTTTCTCAGCATTGATTCTTGGTCGTTAATGACTCCCCCTGAACGCTCCCGTCGTCATTCAAAAGACGGTGGACAAGGTCCTTTGTGGAAGGACGCCCTTCATCGGAGGTTTCTCGATAGGGAAGGGAAGAAGGATGAAGTATGGGGGAATTATTTAGGATGAGTGAAGGGGGGAAGACAAATTTCATCAATTAGGGACAAACTTAGAAGTGCAATCATGAAATGCTAGCGATATTAAATCCAATAAGGAGCCGAAGGAAAACTTGTGTAAATTACGGATTATTATATGCATGTATAATTGAGTACAGATTTATTTGAATCGGTCATATAAATATACATATGTGTTTATATGTATGTGAGCGCTGTCGTCGGCAGCTGGGCAGCTTTCTCTCGTTTACGCGGTCGACTGAGGTCGAAAAGATACCGGAAATATTTTTTGGGAAGCGGACGAAATGGTGAAGGGAATGAGTGGTAAGACTTTCGTCAGAATTGACTGTAAAAATGTCGAGATTCATGATGGGAAAACGCGGCGGCGGGAAATGCTTGTAAGCAATAGCGTCTGTGTGATAAAGCGATTTGCTACTCCGAAGCGTCTTGAGTTAACCTTAATATTCATATCCTGCGTAAAGACGATCAAGTAGCCTAATAATTCTAGCTTTTTTCCCAGTAAAAAAATATAATTTCCTCTAAATGAGGAAGAATGGCTTTGAATCATTTGTGAACTTAAGGAAAATTGAATAAAAAAAGTATATTCAACTTGCCCATTAAAGGATCTCAGATCTTGCTTCCTGCTGCTACACAGATGTTGCCTCCGAAACCCAAAGGTACTCTCCTTCCCTTCTATAAGCTCCACTGAGGAAGGATATTCAATGAAATAGTACCCGGAAAATATGCTTAGCGGCTGCTGAGTCTTATAATTTTCCCGTGCATGAGCTATTTCCGCCATAAGGATGTTAAATTCGGTGAGCACAAGTAGTAAAATGTTATGAAGGTATTAAATGTTAATCCCTTGCCTGGACACTAATTCTCTGATGTGGAGGGATGATGCCAGACTTTAGAATCGCTTCTGTATACCTCAGTGTGTATCAAACCATTTCATGCTTAAAGCTTTCAACTGAGAACTTAAGGCCGCGTCAAAGTCTGGTGCGGGAGTAAAGCATTTTAAGAATCATTGCATAAACATGAAACATATCTTATTGTAAAACCTCCTGTCCGAGATCATCTTGGAGTTACCTCGACGCTTTCAATGTTCGGTTGCTGTTGCAGAGCCGTTCGGTGCAATGTAGTTGGAGTGACTGTACCTTGGTGTAACAACGTGGAGTGGGAGAGGCAAGCTAGTGAAGCCAGCTGAAGGCACCCTATTGAATGATTTCATTGAGGGCTCGAATCGGCTGTAGTAGTCAAAGAAGTATGCCTGTTGATAATGACGCGGACATGGCATCAAAACTGGTAGAGGCACTCAATTAATCTTAGAGTACACGAAGTATTTTTATTTTGCTTTTATAATGCCTCCATTCCACAAAGTGAATCCATCACCTTAATCAAAGGAACTGAATTTTATGATTAAGGGTGTGTGGAGGAACCCAAGGTGATTGAACCGATTGTGAGATTCGGACTCCGATACGAAGCAGGAAGAGGGAAAGCGCTTGGAAGTCTTGATCTTCCATCTCTTGAGGCGTTCGGAAGCGGAGGATGCCCAATCATCGTCGACGGAAGAGCCGCTCTCTGACGGCGCGTATCGATGCGACGACGTCCGTCCGTCCTGATCGGCTGATGGAATCGCTTTTCGCCTTCTCATCGTGCCCTCGGAATCGCCAATGCCCTCGGCTCGATCACGCACGGCACTCGAAAAGGATTCAACCCGCAGAATCTTAGGTGGTAGCCTCAGAATAGCGGGATCGGACGTTCGCTGATGGACGGATAGTGAGTGCTCTTCGGTGTGTCGTTGAAGGCTTGGAGGCAGGGTAGATGGCCGCGTGGACAGTGCTTAGAGGATACGCCGGAAAGAAATGCTCCTTATTCTTTAATGGTAAGGAAATAGAAATCTCACTGGTCCCATATTTTAGATTTTATGTTCGATACTAATTGATGAAATATTTCTGCAAAATGAACACTATCCCTCCGTCAGCTGGTCATTGAGTTAGCTGCGAATTGTAAATGAATGAAGGGGCTTTTTGGAGAAAGTCATATCAATTTTCGTGCCATTCTCGTCTCAGATGTTTTCATCAAGAATGGTCATTCTCACCCTTTCAGATTTTTTTTCGTAACCGAACTTACACATTAGTTTCAGGTAGTCAATTGTGCTAATCATGCAATGTCTCGATTCAGTGCTTCAAAGCGAGCGGCAATACCGCTGGTCCCTTTATAACGTTCATGAAGTCTTCCTTCGCGCAAAAAAACCTGTGAACACTAAAGGAATAGATAGTGACAGTATTACCTTTTATTCCATTTTCGATGCGTTTCAGCCATGCGTGATACATGTTATTGTCTATGCGGCAAGAAAAGTGCAAAAACACTGTCAATTTTCTGAATTGTGGTCAGTATTTGGGGGAAAGCAGATTCAAATCGAATTTTCTTCCAGAGTTGGACTCGTTGAGTCATGACGATTCGAAATCCGAGCCTATGGCATCCTGAGATACGCAACTCATTCTTTTTTTTGGGCAACACCAACCTTCCTACGCTCTTCTGTTCAGTAAGGGCGGGGCGGTGATTCCAAACGGGAAGCGTGAAAGAGGTTGGAGAAGAGGGGGAAGGGGGATCGACGGGAGATGAGAAAGACACTCTGAAAATGGGGTGGGAAAGGTGGTGCGACAAAGGGAGGGAGCGGCAAAGGGACAGAATGTGTGTGAGGGATAGAGGAAGAAGAAAAGTGGGAGGGAGATTGAGGGAGAAGGAAAGATAGGAGAAAGAGAGAGAAAAGAAGTGAGAAGCCTCGAGAATAAGAGGGACGCAGAGAAGATTCTCCGGCTCTACTTCGTGGAATTCCTTCAAGGAGAAATAAACTTAACGCCGTTTTTCTCCTTGAAGCAAAAGGATAGAGAGAATGAAATGAAAAATAGTTTGAGAGAACGAGAGAGAGAGGGATTGATGGATGGTCATCATTAGTTGTTCAATCCGAAGATTGGTTCACTGTTGATCTCCATTGCTATCTACTCAATGGGAACACTCTTACAGGCAGTAGTAAGTTCCTCAATCCCTCTTTATTTGGCCCTTGCATCTGTCCCCTTCCTCGCGAGGTTTAGCCAATCGGCATTGCCCTCTATTGTTGTTCTCACGAATTCATTGTACTTCACGTCCCATCTATTTCGGTCTTCTTTTCAGTATAGAGCTTCATATGGCATCCTTCTCTTCGGCACCACAGTTTACTTCCTTACTCCTTCATTTCCTCTCCGTCTTCTTGATATTCAGCAGCTGCCTACGGCACCAAGACCTGGAGTCATCGTTTCCGTCTCCGGTTTCTTTTTCCAATGATCCTTCTCTCCGATCAGAGAGAGAAACAAAGAGAATAGATAATAGGAAAAACAAGAGTCTGAGAGAAAGAAGAGTAAAGGTGATGGGAAAGAGGACGAGAGGTAAATTGATGGGGAGAGAGAATTGACGGAGGAAGAGGAGTGAAGAGAGAGTGGGATGGAGTGATAAAGGCACTCACAGAGAATGGTGAAAGGGAAGGAGATGGTGAAAGGAGAAAGGAGAGCGTGGAGGAAGAGAGAGAGAGCCAGTGGGTGGGTGTACCTGAATGGGTGTGGGCGTGGATGCCTGCGTGTCAATGACCACCATCGCGATAGTCGAGTACGTGGGGAGAAAAGGAAATAGGGAATGTGAGACGACCTCGTCCAACTCTCAAGGGCCCATAATCGGGCGGAGGAAATGCATTTAGGAGCGAAGTCTTGGTAGAGGTGCTCGGTCACCAATATCGGGTTCATATTCTGAAGTAGAAGACTTGCGCCTAGCCCTTGCCTCCCCGAGGAATCGACAGGAGGTTAAGATTTCTTGGAAGAGTTTAAAACATTACTTTCGACTCGGAATTGGTTTTGGTGGTGCTGTTCAAGCTCATTAAGTCCGACTCTGCATGATAAACTCAAGAAGGTTGGAAATCGGTTCGCGGTAGTTATGCCGGTTCCGTGCCTACCTGAGAGCCCTAAGGTTATTGGTTTAAGCTCTTCCTCGGGCATGGATGTCGTGTTGGTACTAGGATTAAGTTAGATGACGCGGCATAACGTAAACAGATGATGAATGTAAAACCATTCATTGGCCATCTCGTTTCGTGTAACTCCAGAGGTTCCCTGATATTCCTGAAATACCACGGAAGATCACAAAGCTTTGGTTCCATTGGACGTACCAGGTGAGGTCGAATTTGTACGGATACCCTCAATTCTGTTGTCAACCTAATTGGGTTACCCCGATGCATGTATGAGTAGAAGCATGTAAAATCAGTATAAATACCATATCTAGCTTGCAAAATACGCCAGAAAAATGGTTATGGAATAATGTATATGAAGAAAAGGGTAACTGCAAATCAATGGTTCGCGAGTTTACTTCGTGGAATGAAGACATGATAGTTTCAAAAATAAACTTGGTTATATTCCACACCGTATTTATTAAAACTCAACCGGTTTCGACCTTTTCAGGTCATACTCAAGAGTTAACAAACCTCTTGAGAATTGTTACCTCTTGAGAATGACCTGAAAAGGTCGAAACCGGTTGAGTTTTAATAAATACGGTGTGGAATCTAACAAAGTTTATTTTGTAAACTATCAGGGTAACTACACATTTTTTTACGGGCCGGGGGTGATATTCCGGTCCTTCGGGACTCACGATCAGTCACACCATGCAGCCATCTACACCTCTCTATGCTTTTCCCATCAAAATAGGGAAGAGTGGGAAGGACAGTGTAAGAGAGATTCTTCTATAGCATTTGAGGTAGAAAAACGTGAGCGGTTTTGGATGAAAATAATCTACCAACAGAGAAGGCTTTTAAGTGTAATCCATCTGCGTTTTAGAGGGAAAATAACCACATAAACCTTCTAGTTGTGTAAGATGATAGCATTCCTCTCTCCGAGTGCAGTGTCGGCCTTGAGCAAAAGAGAGAAATAAAACTCGAAAGGACAACATGACTGTTATTTCACGTTGACGAGCATCGGGCCGATACGAGGAGGTAATCTGAAGTGAGACAAATCCATAGTTGCTCAGCCTTGAAACTTGATGCACTCTTGTGAAATAAAAGGCCGTCACGTACTCTTTTCGGCATTTCCCCAGATTAGGAATCATTCAACCAAGGTGATGGTGTATCATCTGTTCTTGGGTATTCGTCCGAAAAGAAAATTAGGACCTTATAGAGGGGAAAGAGTAGTCATTAGCTCTTGGGGATTGGAACATTGTTTCTCCCACGGTTTAAATTTAAAAATATGACTTCCAAGTATAGAACTTTCAGTCCGGTAATTTTTTTTTAGCCATCAAACGAGTTCATGGACGCTCGTGATCACTTCAAAAATATCATTTTCCAGGGAAACTGAGAGAACTATTTATATGAAATAATCACTAAATGATTGTTACAAATGGACTTGATGCTCCTCTAGCTTTAATTCTACCTACAGTGCTTTGGGGACGCGATCTCAGAGTTATATTTAGAGGATATTACATCAGTAGAACCCACAGACTTTGGATTGTAGGGCTGATATACTCTATCAACAAAGAAGTAAGACTAGTGTACACTAGCCTTACCTCTTAGGTGACCAATTTAACTTATCACCATATTTTCACCTCTTAAAATTCCGTCTACAGGGTGCAATCATGTTCAAATGCTTCCTGCTATAAGTAGAATCTAATTTTGGAGAGGATTTCGCACTGAATTTACGAAGTTGAGCTATTGAAGAATTGAATTAATGCTATGTCCGCACACGTTCTTGTAAATTTATTTATTACTAGCAGAAATGCTCGTTGATTCTCAACGCGAGATATAAAAGTAAGAAATAATATTGTAGATCTATTCATACAGCAGAGAATCTGACATTTCTAACTGATTTTTTTTACTTAGTGGAAATTGCCCCTTTTGTCCTTTAATGATGCATAATATTAACATTTTTATTGAAATTGTTTATTATTTAAAAAGTAAAAATTAAAGTGTTCCCATTTAGCGATGGGGGCGTGGGGAAGATCGCCATAAACTTCGAGCATATTTTCCCTTAAGTTAACTAGAGCGAGATTTTTTTCCAGTGCCATCATTCGTATTTTTATTTGAAACAACTTTCATGTACCTTCGCGCAAAATTTCAAGATAAACGGCTCAATACTTCATTCATTCCGATCATAAATATAAAGCAGTGATTTGGGAACTTATATCCCATTGAAACCCCAACCATCCCTCTTGAGCTCTAGGACTGTATTAAGGTTTAATAGGTGTAGTACATAGGTCTCTAGCAGTCGGCAAAATTGTGCGTAGTAAGCGATATACAATGTATACCGATGGGTCCTCATAATAAGTATCAATGTGACGTGCTAAATGCAGATTGTATAAGCCGTTAAGCGCACATTGAGAGAATGGGGTAAAAATACCCCATCTGAAATCTCACTGAAATTTTCTAATATTGATCATTTAATTTTATGTACCTAAGCCAAAAAAGGTCCGGGAAAATATTTCCGTTCTTAGCCGTTGCTCAGATTTCCAAGGAAATATGCTATTGTTGAAATCGGAGAAAAATTGATAATTTTGGCATTTAAAACGTAATTTTATGCAAAAACGAAGCTCATAACAAAATCTATTACAACAATAAAATACTTGATTTTTTCAGCCATCCGTTAGTGAATATTTGAACCCTATATATTGATTGTAATTAAGTTAAACAGCAAAAAAAGAAACCTCGGCTCTGATTCCAATGCTTTTCTTATGGAAGTAAATAAGTTTGGGGACTCCTGGGGCCCTGAGGAATTTTTAATGTAGCTTATGTCCGTTCCAGTGCACTCAATTACCCGTATGCAAAACTTCTGGTGAATCGGTTGAGTAGTTTTCGAGGAGAAGCATAACGAACATATCGACACCACTACATTTTTATATATTAGTATGATTTCCGTGCAAAGACTAAATTTTGAGAAACTCCTCGCATCTGCGAGATGCACCAGGGTCTGGGATACCTATTTCTACGATAGTAGGTGCTTTGGTAATGTTAACGGGGCATAATTGCATGTTCTACTGACGTTTTACCTTTGTTTGACACATGTACCGATCATATTTGTCACCCCTGCCTCACCTCGCGCCGGGACGCGATCGGAACCTTACCCTTGTCCCATTGTAGGGACTCTGGGGGACACGTGACACGAATATCGAGAGTTTCTCTCAGTGCGGCGGTTCAAGGGTATGGCCACCTTAGACGTGCTACTTCAGCTGGCACTCGACCGAGTCAGGCCTTCGAGTGCATGAAGCATCGATAGTGAGAGAGTGAGAGGACCGAAGGGATGCAGTCGTGACTGTATAGCACGCGTGCTCTGCATCCGTGACCCGTGGAGAATGGGCGTGCGTATCCACCTGAGAAGGAGATTTTGTGAGAGTAGGGACTGTTTGTTGTTTTTTGTACTAATCTCGTGACTTTTGCCGTCAGCTGCAATACGTGGAAAAATTCCAGCACTGTTGCTGCACGTAATGGGCGTAAAGTTCAGTGGTTATGATTGGGATCTCCTGGAAATTCTCCATCTTCTCGATATCCGTGTTAATTTCTCGTGCTCATGTTGTGACCCATAAGGCATGTTATCATTTTTATTTCAGACTTTTTCTTAGACCTTAAAAATGATTTTTCTTAGACCTTAAAAATGAAATCATCATCAATTAATTGATTGGATACTTAGCCTATTTACCTATTCTAGGGTTACTGATTATTTTCTGACAACTTTTAATACGTTCAAAATAAGTATCTGAACCAGGTTTCTAATTTAAAGAACAAATCGTGGATCCGCTAGATAACTTATTTCGAAAAAATAAGAATGAATAACTTAGTATGTCCTCATAAAATGCTCAAAAAAGTTACGCCACAACCAAATAATTGTGTAAACCGAAGGGGGATGAATTAATTTGATGCTTATTAAGAGCTATCTGCTCCTCTTTGAAACGAATTCGAAAACATTGGAAGAATCTCAATCAAAAGCTCATGCTTCTATCTAAAAACGCTGTGGAATTATCATATTTCTAGTGACAGCCTGCACGCAGTTTGTCCTGATCTAAGAATGGAAGTGAAATGATTTGGGGGACAAGAAAAATTAATCTTTTTCAGGTTCAGGACCATTAGCACTTTTCATAGATGTACATATCTTACATATCTTATGTTATATAGCTATATTATAGATCTATATTGTAAAGCTGTTATCCTTGAACAGCCGTCTTTCCGTATACTTTAGGTGGAGAAATACGAAACAATCAAGGAGAAAGAAATATGTTACTTATTTTCCATGCACTCATCTGTATTATTGTGAAGCCTGGTTTATTTCTACGTTGTAGACTATGCATGAAAGGGGACATGGTTGAAACACGCTTTCTGATAATTCATTATACATTCAAAGTGATGAAAAAACGATATCAGCGTTTGAAGGCTATACTTTATTCCAGCTCGTGATGCTCCTTGTGAATGCAATGATTTTCATTGAATGTAGAGAGGCAGGGTAAAAATAAATTAATAAAGTGCGATCTTTGCATCGTGGAAAATGCTCAAATATGCACCAAATTGATT
Source organism: Pyrrhosoma nymphula (assembly GCA_963573305.1). Lineage (NCBI taxonomy): Eukaryota > Metazoa > Arthropoda > Insecta > Odonata > Coenagrionidae > Pyrrhosoma > Pyrrhosoma nymphula. The sequence continues at coordinate 28,249,879 of OY754328.1, forward strand.
GTATTGATTCGAATTCTCGTTAAAAATAGCATTTTATTGTTGGCCTATTTCATTACCAATGAAAAAAGTTTTATGGATGAAAGTTTGTCAGTGCCCATCCCGGAACTCGTCCTCGTTTACGTCCATAAAACTTGAATTCTTCCCAATAAATCTATAAAATATTTCATCTCCGGAATTTGTGACTCCGTTCTCATGCACGCTACAAAATAAAAGTGACCCAGAACATCGTGAGCTCGAGTATTGTGTGAAGTGAGCTATTTCGGATGAGTTAATCCAGTGCTTGTTGGAAAACGGATGTCCGCAATCGTATCAGTCATTCTTTACGATGCCCATCGACTTTGGAAATTCGAAATTCATGTGATAGTTTGTTCGGGGGATTACTTAATTGCAGTTCGGTGAGGGATTGCCCGGCACGAAATGCATAAAACAAACTCAAAAGCACTTCGGTTTCGAGTGAAAGGTTGGGTTTATTTCAAATCGGGGGTAGATAGAAAACCGCTGGGGCGTGTACAGTTCGTGAAGTAAAAGTAGATGGACCTGGACTCCATCGCGATAAATTCATTTTGGGAACGACGGAGCTCCACGAGAATTGTGACAGTTTGCTGGAATCCATTGCCATAATACACCCGAGACAGTTTCCCACAGCAGCGTTCTTATTTTGTTTGTTTTCGAGAACCACGTTTTCCCATCAACTATCTCCCTTCTATATGGAGTCGTTTCGCAAGTTAGGTTCTCAACAGGAATTTAATTGCGAATTTTGGTTCATTAAAGATAAATTTCGTCGTGTAAAGCTGAGAATTCCCTGGATGCACGAATGACTGACGCAATTTTGTGAGCAGGATCTCAGGAGCAGGAGCAAATAGATCTGGTCCGCCAAGTACTTTTAATAAGGTCTTCAGCCTTTACAATGCATTCCGAATACTGATACACCTGCAATACAGCAGCTATAGCCTCATTTATATATCTATTTCACTATCGAATTTAAATAGTTTTTTTTAAAGGCTATTTTAGACGAGACACTTAATTGCACCGTCTGATGCATGAATTGATGTCGTGTAAAGAGATAGAGATAGAAGTCGCGTCGTGTATACTGGAGATTTGCTAAAATGACTGCGCAAATGCATGAACGGGAGCCAGGAAAATAGCTCCTGCTATAATTCCCAGCCCGTATACTCTAAACTTTTGTACATCAAGCTTCGCAATCAATGTAGTCGCGGAAATTTGCCTTTTCAGGGTAAACAATGGTTAACCAACTCTGTTGAAACAATTCGTTTTTTTTGAAGCCATTACACGGATTAATTACACAAATACAAACGCTTAGCTTGCTCACAAGCGCTGCATGTATCAGCGTGAATTCGTTCACAGTGTTTTTACAAGTTGTCATACTTGACTGCACGAACTATTACTGTTTCAAACTGCTCGTTGAAATGTCTAGTGTAAAACGGTTGGCGGAAATGGAAGAAGAACTATTATGCACGAAACGTTTAAGAGTGACTTAACGGGCCTTTGTCTCCTTTCTCCCTCCCCCATCTAAAAATATCTTTCAAGATGGCACAACAGCACTTGCTTTCTTAACGCGACGAGTCGTATTTTTTTTAAAGGACGGCCAATCTCAAGTTTCGTGGGAGAGCAGCGATGAAGGGTTGCCGTCCGAGTCTTCGGAGAATGGGAAGTGGCGCTTGTGCTGTGCCCCATGCCTCCCGAGAGAGATTTCGTTATGAAAAATTGGACGCGGCGCGGAGGCTTGAGTATAAAATATAAAAGGGTCAGGGATGGAACCTTGTAGTACTTCTTCTTCCCACGCGACCATCCCCCGAACCAACGCAATCGACTTTCTTATTCTTGTTTTTTTTTCATAACATTCCAAATTATCCCATTGTGCAACGCTGCGTTTCAGGGTTCCTTGTTTCATTATGTCCGAGCGCGCCGGACCATGTTTCCCTCATCTCCCTTATCCATCTCCGGCACTTTCACTAACGTCTCGAATTCTCGGTCGATCATCCCATCCTACTCCTTGTAGTCTCTTTTCGTCCGCACTCCTCTCGAATTCGTTTTTCCGTCGCTTGATTTCTCACCTAGCATCTTTTCTGTCGGAACGACTTTCGACTTCCGCGATTATACAGCTTCCTTTGAATGAAATGTCGGAATGGGTCTTTTAAGTTTCTCCGCTGAAGCCATACCGCACCATTGAATGGGCCTGGAAAACTCATTTTTTGGTAATACAGCATTCATGCCTTACAGAAGAAAAGTGACCTGCTGGTTATTCCGTAAATTGCATGCTTGTAAGACTCCCTAAGACTCTCAATGGGAAAAACAGTGAATTTTAATTTTGTCAGAGTAAACTTTTATGTTAAAATATGATTTCATTGAGCAAGTATCATTTATCCTCTTTCACTGGAGTCAGACATTACTGTAACATACTGTAAATAATGCTACAAATTCACTTGTGATCAGTAAGCGCATATGCTGTAAGACAGTCATTAATGAACCTATTTTTTTAGGGGAAAACATTTGTTATTGAGCAGGGAAAGCGGCTATTTCCTCTTTGAGCCGTTGAGTTCTCAGACATTTATTGCAGATGAATATAGCTAGACTATGATAAGACATGAATGCTGCATGATATTTTATTATTTTATGCAAAAACTTTCGTTTTGAGAAGTGAGAAAATGTTTTCTTTACTACATATTCCTTTTCCTTCACTCTATTTTTTTAATCCCATATGTTAAATCTATAAATGCGGTATCATGCTTTCGGAGTATAGCGATCATACCTTAATGTGAAATATGCTGAAAGAAACAAAGAAACATATGATCCTCCTGTCTTCAAAAATCGCTGGTTCATGTGTGCCCGCATTGAAGATAATCCATGTCCAAGCTGTCTTGTGATCATCTCAGTACACCTTTCCTGACATTTTTAGTGATACTTTTTCTCCATACTCATTCCTTGCTCCGGTACGCTCTGTTTATTGCGTCATCTCGGCAACAATGGCTCGTACATCATTTGTTTCCTCTTCAAGTGACGCGACGGCCCATCAAAACTCATAGCGTAACCTTACGAGAAGAAGAGTCAATCACCACAAAATCGTAAAGCACGGTCGTGAATCACAGAGGCCATTGCCATTTCATTCAATGGAAGGTAAGAATCACCGGAGGGATGGTATTTTGCGCTTCAATAGAGCTCCTCTTCGACCGAACTTGATGTGTCGAGAGCCTCATTAAAAGCGTCGAAGAGGTTCAAGTTCCTCTCTGAGCTGCCTCATAATCTCTCATTTTCTCCGCGTTCCCGTCTTCAGTTCCTTGGGTAGGTATATGGAATCGTGTGAGAAATTTCTGCTAGTCTCACGAGAGCGTGGGGGAGATACCTTTCCTTGTAATTACTCGGCGAGATAATGGAACGAAGTGAGGAAAAAAAAGGTCGGTTCCCCATTCCCCGTTTTGTAAACGTAATAAAAAAACAGTGTAACATCGCTTTTTTCTCCACCGACGCTTCCCTCGTGACGGGCGCGTCAAAACGAGTGTTATGATTTCACTATCTACCGGATCGCGCGAAGGAAGCAATCACCGTGGGGAATCGGCGACCGCGCGCTTCGAGTTTAGTCACCCTTTACTTAGTCTCCCAGGTGGCGGAGTGGATGGGAAATCCATGGCAGAAAATGTACAAGCCGTCTATTTCCCGATTATTTTATTATCTCCTCTGGAGGCCTCCCATTATCTATTGTAATAAAGAAGTCAGTGAGAGATTTAATTGCTCATTTGTGTGGTCGCACTTAGATATATGCAGCAAGTACGTTAGACCAATCAGGGAAAGAGTTAATTAAGCAATTTGATAATATATGAAATAAAAATAAAACTGTTTTGAGGAAAATAAGGTGCAACTGAATTATTGGATGCAAAATGATGAGGCATCTAACAAAAATGATCGGTGCAGGCTAGGTTAAGACTCCTTTAACTAGTTGTCATGATCAGTACTTACTTACTACTGGGTACCCAAGCTGATTTCATACGCTGGCGAGATTATTCAAACCCCTTACTAAATCTGTAGATTCCACCAATAAAGGGATTAAATAAAGGTAAATAGACACCAGAGTGGTTAGGTTTAATAACTCGTTTATCCCTCGCACAATCCATGACACACCCACAGCCCCGGAAAATCAACCATAAATTATAATACGGCATGAGTCATTCTCATAGAAAACATTGGAAGCACTGTGATAGTAGTAGCGATAGTTAAATTCGCACATCTGTGTAGAGCTCCACTGTGGCTCACTCTGTTTTGTCTCTAAGTCACCGTCACGGTTGACCCCGTAAAGCTTTGATTGTCTACGGTAAACCACTATGTGTGTAAGTATGACCTAAACCTGGCTGGCTATAGCACCATGCGCACGAATATAAGTACTTCCTGGCAATGTTTTCTCGGAACTTCGTGAGAACATCGATGAAGAGAACGAGTAAGGCTCGTTCTCTTCATCGATGTTCTCTTTTAGTCATAGAGAACGTCTGGATGTCTGAAGTGGCGCAAGCGCACAGTGTGAATCCGAAGGGGACAAGGTTCGATTCCCGGTCCCGGTAATAATTTTCCCCCGTGAATGCCGCCTATTTGTGTGTGCATTAGACGTTGGGGTCCTTACACCCCCTACAGCACGCCCTTTGTGGAAAATCGCGGGGTACAATATGGATGCGGACGATCTCTCGCTCCCTCTTGAGGGTGATTCGCTTCCAGTCACGTAGTCCCCGCGGAAAGCACCCAAAAGAGGTCCTCTAATAGGGGCGATTAAGGCATGGCACGACTATGCGGGGGCGGCGGCATGAGACCCCTCGTGTTTCGAGCGGCTGCATGGTTGTGAGCATAAAAAAGACGTAGGTGATGCAACGATGGGGGAAAGGAGAACTCATGCGACCTCGGAGCGCGTAAGCGGCGAGGAGGAGTCGTGTCTGTCCGTTCGAGATTGTTTTATAAGACGCCAACCCTCTCCTAGCAGAACCCTTCTCGCTTCCGAAGGCTCTCAATCATCCGAGGAGAGAAAGGGTGATTCCAGAGATCTACATCTACAAAATACCCTGCAAGCCACCTCAGGGGTGTGTGGCAGGGGGTGAGTATTCACCAACATGCATTACACTATACCCTAAAGTTAGTGTAACTACGACTAATAGATCAACACGATACAGGTATTACACGTCGAATGGAGTATTGGCCGGTGGAGGATATCGGAATAAAAAAATAAGCATGCCTCTTTTCTAAATCAAAGGTTTGCTCACCCCAACAATATTGGAGCTATAGTTTTTAGAAAAAATTACCGGAAGATGAAATTGCGTCACATTTTCATAAGTTCAGTCGCTTCCAATTGGATAACTTCATTCTAAAAGATGGTAGAACGATTTGGCACAAAAAAGTATGGCGGCATTTTAACGCTGACCCCCGACTCCCATTGTGAAGGTATGAAGTTTTTATTTATTTGAAAGCTTATAAACGTCGTAGTTGTTATTTGATAAAATAAAAGGCTATTATGTATTTCTGTATAATGAGTCATAAGGTCTGGAAAGTTAGATGAATGGAAGAAGGTTACTTAGACTGTTTGAAACCTCGGTCGACAAAAATTTTTTTTTATGCGTGGACTATTGCTAATTATTGTAATTATTTTCTTTTAATACGGAAGCATTTCAGTTGTAGCAAGATGCTCGGGAAAATATTCTTCCAAAATAATTTTGTAGGATTAGCCCTACAACGATGCTGAAATGTGCTAAGTTTATTCAGGAAAACAGTCACGTGTGCGGTGAAGGTGATTTCGAGTCAGAAGCAAGGAAGTGACTGCTGCAGGCAGGCTGAAGGGCTGGAAAGTGCATAGATGAAGAAAGCATATCTTATAAATGACACGCAGTCATGTTTCAGCCAGCTTAAGCTGGGCCGTCCATTGCTAGAGCAATTGAAACCAGATAATTCGGGCGAGCAGTTTCGATAATGACGACAAAGTGGGGACGTCGTTTTCCCATTGTCCTTGAGGGCCCTTCAATGATTTCCAACCAAAGTGTGGAAAGGTTGTCTCATATTTACCGCATCAAACGTAAAGGGCCTTGGGGGCATACAAGTGCACCGCCGCGGAGGACCCCAATTTGATGTCCAGGATGAGAGGGCGTTGAAGCGTTGATTACTCGAAGGAATCGGGGTAGCCCATTCTAACTCCTCACCCCAATTCACCCAAATATCCGTGATCGAAATGCAGCCTACGGCTATTACGAGGAACAGGGTGTTAGTTCGTAATCTGTCGATTGGGAAACCTGTTGAAATGAGCATATAATAGTTGACTTCAGTGGTGGCTAATTTCGATGGATTCATATCCTCCACAAGCGCGTTCTCGAGGTCGCAATTGCTTCAGTTCAAGAGGGGAGATAATACGGAGAAAGTTTTGAAAATGTAGACATCCATTAAAAGGCAAATTAATGGAATGTATTATTGATTAATACTCAATCGGTGATATTAAGAGGTGCATAACAACCATTTACTTCGCATCTAATATCCCTGTGTCAATCCAAGTCTGTATTACTATTATCTCCATACAAGTTGTTTGATTCAATTTAAGAGTTTAGAAATAAACAAAAGGGTCTCGAATTAAAATCTGGGTGAAGACTCCGGAAGCACCCAATTAAAAATCGAGTGAAGTTACATTTTAGATTCGTAAACTTCGTCTGATGGTGGAACTGGCATGGACCTAGTACCCTTTCTGAGTGCGAGTTTTACATGACGATTGACATAGAGCTTGGTGAGCCTTAACCTCCACCTATGAAACCGATTCCTCGGCATGACTGTCGCACATGTAAATGATTGATGCCCTCTGCGCTAGCTTATTTGAAGATATTGTTCCATATCAGGAAGGATTAAGGCACTGTGGTGAGGGTATAACCTGTGATTACGCCGAAGGAAAAACTGCAATCGGTAGTAGAAGGGGCGGAGGGGAAAGGTGAACAGTCGGGAAGTATGTTCAAGAGGCACCTCCAAAGTGGGAATGAAGAATTGTGTGTACGATTAGAGCATGTTGTTTTTTTCATCTTTCTCCCTCGGGCGCCACATCATAGGGGAGATAGACAGGCGCTTTCGAGCACCTTGACACGGTGGCCTTTCACGTTCCAAAACATTGCGGCGGGCAATGAGGAAGAGAATGCCCCGGAGGTAAAGAGTGTGCTTTTCTCTGAATGTTTCGGGATGCTGCATTAAGACAAGTAACGACGGAGAGAGAAGTTAACGATGCGAAAGAAAGTAGGGGGGCTCACCGCAGTGGGGGTGGGGGGGGGGGGTGATTTTCGGAAGGTGGTGATGGATTTGAAAGGGAGAACAATCCCACATGATTGGGAGGTGGCTTTCGAGTTGTGCTGAGTTTGGAACGTATTGTGGTTCAGCGATGTTCTAGCTGTACAGCATCTCCTGGAGCGATTTAGCATTATCGCTTCGATACCGAAGACGCTCTCTGCTCCGGTTCGCGAAGAGACGCTCATCAGGACGGAAACGTTTTCTGACGTGATGGAAACGTTAGCTGGCGGAGTTAAGTGCCGACGGAAGATCTATCAAGGGTCTTTTATAATTAGCGGTAGCAGTAGAGCTGTCTATTGGTCCTTTAAATAAGTAACGATCTTTTATTATTGGTTTTTGGTCAAAATGGGCCATACTGGTAAAGGACTGTTCCGTCTTTTGAAATTAACCGCGTCTGTATTTTAAAATGCCAACATTTCTTCTCCTTTGCCGTAGACCTCCTGAGGGCTGACTTAAAAAAAATAATTTGCTGGATCATAATAGTTTATATAATTGCCTGATATTTTATTAGAACATTTTGCTGTTTTCTGTTTGAATTTGTTGTTTTAGTTTTATTTAAATAAAACTATCGCACATTAATTAAGAATTCAAAGTCTCACGTCATTGACCGCCGTGGAGAAGCGTGAGAATAAACAGCGTTTGACCTCGACAAACGTTGACGTCATCGTTCGACTATCGTAATAGGCCAACTTGTATTATAAGCATCTAACTTCTCGGACATCACCATGCGTTTATTGCGATGCGTTACGATTGACGATACCACGTGAATGTTTCAGCAGGTGGAGAATGCGTATCTCTGTGTTTTTCAAGCGAAGGAGGATAGGAGAGTTTTGCAGAACATTAGAAATGTGTTGGGTTGGGTGGAGGGCAGAAGGATAAAAGGCGTGAACTCACTCACGTCCGAGTGGCAAGAGGTGAGTACAGTTATTAAGAATGCCCATGAGGAGGATATAAGACAGAAGGATTGTGTCCACTTAGGGGGAGGTCGCTTGAGTGTGAATGTAAAAAGTGACCTCCGTACCTTTCTAGCGGGAGTAGACGTAGAAACAGCGCAAGCGATGGCGAAGATGAATGCTCACTTGTTGCTAAAGACAGGGAAAGTGACGCAGCTCGATGTGTGGACAAGATAACTCTTTGACACAGGCGTTAAATAACGTCATTATGATTGACGGGTGTTGAATAGGATATTTCCTTCTTTTCTCTTCCTTTTTATCTTTGAATAATGATGCGCTTCATCTGCTCCAGGAGTTAAGATTCACGAAAACTTTCTAAAGAAGAAAATAATCGGCGTGGTCATCTTTTTCACATGAACATATTCGTTTTACTAAACTTTCTCACTCTTTTTTTCACCATCAAAAGAAAATCTATCTTCCTCAATGTCTTCAGTGTTGCATCATTTCGTTTGATCATAGCAGGATAATCGTAGTCACACCATATTAATGTGACAGGAAAGATTGCGCATTTAATTTGGCACTTCCGTCGCTTTACATTTAATTATTATTTTTTCCCATCATGGGGATTAAATCATTAATATAGGGTAGCCAGATGGAAAATGAATAAGTACCTTCGATATCTTCGCATACATCGTTTAAAACATTGATAGTTTTTTTTAGAGGAATGAGCTTTATGTTTGTTGAGCGTTTAACTATAGCTGAGATGCATAGAATCACCCAAATTGATGTATTCCGTTGTGCGGCGTCCGTTAATTAGCTGTATACATATTCATTTTTAAAGTTACATATTTATACACCATTAATTCCACTTTCGGATCGACGCAGTCAATATTCCTAAATTTCAGCCATATGATGAGAAAAATGACAATGTTAATGATAGTTATGCCATAACTTCCTTTGTTGTTGTTGTTGTTTGTTATTTCAAGAAGCTGACCGACAACTGAGTTTATTTGCACCTTTAAGGATTGATGGTTAGGTTGGTACAACAAGGACTATTTTGGGGAATGAAGTAAGGGGAAGAGAAACGTGGCGTCGGCATTAGTTTGCTTTTATTGAAACGAACCTAGGGGATCACAGTTTAGCATCCCATCCGACGGACGGAGTATTACACTTGGAGTGCTTTACACAATGCTCTCGAATATGGGTCGGCATTCCACTGAGAAATCTCAGCCACGGTCGGGATTTGAACCCGGGACCTGGGCAAAATTCTAATTGTTGTCTGCGTTATTTTTTCTTCCGATTTGTTCATGAATAATTTCACGCAACCTTTCCTGCTAATTGGACCCATAATAACTCTCCTCCTGAGAATCTCTTTGACTAATCTCAATCACGAATTTCTCGTGGAACCCCTTCCTCTCATACTGTTCACTCAACCGCCATATTTTTGTTTGTATTATTTTCGTTTAAATAGTAGGCAGCGTGCCAATCACAAAGGGGGAGACGGATGGAAAGCGGAGTATTAAATATCTGTTCAAGAGAATAATCTGCATAAACGTTCAAGCGATAAAATTTACACATGATCCGAGGAGATTCCTTTCCCGGCTTGGAAAGGGTGTCGGCCGAGTCAAAACGGCGCTGATGATCCAAATGGAGGCGGAGAAAGGTGATTCACCTCAATTGTAACCCATAAAATTCAAACAACGTTAAATTCCCACCTTATGTTTTATGATCGAGTCCTCATTGGGGATTAATTACCATGCCGCGCTCCACAAAAGGTTAATACACGCTCGCCCTTGATCTCTGCGGATCGAAATTGGATCCTTTGATTATATTGATCGGTGGGCGCAAACTGCAAAGGGGTCTTATTTCTCCTTCGGATTAGTCACGCGCCGTCAGCAAGGGGAGGAGATTTTGTTTATCGAGGCGGATGTGCGGGGCGAGTAAAGAGTGAAACCGACACTTAAAAAAAACTCCTCCACTGCATAAGATAATTACTCCATTCAGCGGAGGCGACGCCGTGGAATATTTAGGTGAGAATCTTTTTCAGATGAGAGGAGGAGAGAGGTCGACGAACGGCAGGGTAAAGATGAGGGCAGGCATGGACGGATCCCGACTGAATTCAAGGAGCAGAGAGAAATTGAGAAATCTGCGGGCACACGTAATACTTTAATGTATATTTGTATCCCACCATTGGGGAATGGATGCTTTCACTCATAAGTTCTCGATGCGCGATGAATAACGCGCGGCAACAAAAATAACGTAAGGTTGAAAAGTATATTCTCCTATGAAAAGGACACTAGTTTGAGTTTTCTAAGTTGCGACCGGTCACCTTCCTCATCTATATCTATGGGAAATAATTTTGGTATGATTTCAGCATTTCGGGATTTGATAATGCTTAAAGAAGATTCCCCAGATTTGTAATTAGAATCTTTTTTGCCAAAAGTACCGGGGTTTTTGGATAAACTAAAATGGGAGTCACTTTAGAGAAAGATAGCGAGCGAGCATCATAAAACTTCTAGAAAGATACCTAGGACCTGTATCTAATTCTAACTCTTACGTGATTATTAGGCTCCCTCTATGTGTTTTTGTAGATGCGGTCTCTTAGATAAGTTAGGAGAGATACTCGTATGAACTGAACAGTGAAATTGATTCTTTTTTCTCTCTTAAATCGTGACCCAATCAAAAGCTCGACCAATGTCTAATTTATATTGATACACAAAATTACACGTGCAACAAACATTTTTTCATTTTTAATAATACAAAAGCGACTGATGTCCTTACTTTCCCTACCACCCGCCCTTGCAGAGGCTCGCAGGGTACAACATAGTTGCTTATGTAGATCAAGAGACACTGAGTTTTTAAAAGAGGGCTAAATAGTTGGTGCCTACTTTATTTCTAGAGCTTAGAATCCATAGTGGGATTAATAACCCCCTGTAGTTGCACCTCTTTGAATCCGTCGTATGGGGGATTTTAGCCCGAAGAGGAACCGATCGCTATTATTTTGCATTCCTAACTTCGCCTTTGGAAGAGTATGAGGAGGAGAAGGCAAGGAGTCATCCTTCATCGCCAGGAGGAGCAGTTTTTCTCCCTTTATATATTATTTTTCAAGGGCGATGAACCGCGGCGCGTGATTGATACGTGGGCGAGACCCTGGTGCCGTCCCGAAATTGTCCCGTGGAAGACGTGGGCGTCGTCGAAGATTACGCCCCAAAGGGACAGATAGAGTGCTCCTCTTCTGCCTCTAGATGGGATGAGTGATAGGAGTAGCAGGGAACGGGGGAGGAGGGAGAGGAGTGGAGCGGTAGAAGGTCAGGGACCAGCCAGGACACCCACAGTCTCACTGTCGACCGTCACTCCACCCATTTCCTGAATGTTTGACAAGGAGGGAGGAGCGACGACCTCAGATGAAGGACCAATACGATCGACGAGCATTCGGATGTCTGGGTAAGGCGACATAATTGCCTAAAAAATCCTTCGCTATCTTCAGCCTCAAGGGGACCGGGTCATCAGAGTTCACGATGTCAGCGGTTGTTTAAGTATACATTGATCCAATTATTTTGACCGGTACTCGAGTAATAGTTAATCTGCAGTTCATTAAGCTTACGTATACGCTGGGAATGTGATTTAAAAGTGGAGGGCAGTCCATATGAAAGCCACCAAAAGATCTCAACCTGTGAAGGAAAGGGGCTCGGATGCGTTATGAGTTTTAGGGTGTGATATTAATTCTATGCATAGATTGTGATTTACGTTGAACATTTAGAAGCATGGCATTTAAATTTGGTAATTTCTGCAAAGAGCTTCAATTCTAAATACTTGTGCCCATGTCACCGTCACCGATAGCGATAACGCATTTATTCCAAGAAATTGCATAATGATTAAAACGGCAAGTAACAACTTCTCGTTTGCTTGCATAAAATTTACAGCTACTTTGGTAGCTTATACTTTTTTTAAGTTGAAGATCATATGTTTAAAATAATTAATATGACATTAATATGTTATGAAAACAATTTAAGAATTCTCCCTTCTTAAGTCGAGGCCATCATTGTGAGCTTTGCCCGCCGAGTGTTTGATAATCGGGAGTTCCGAGGTGATTAATGGCACGAAACATTTCACACTGCGCCTGTCTACCTAAATTACAGTAATTCTATTCATATTTTAAAAATTTCTGGCGTGAGGGCTAATTATTATGGTTGGCGAAAAGCGGTCTCATTTTTGCATGTCACATAAATTTTCTCTCGAAGTGCATGGATTAAGTTGGTTGGAACTTAACACTAGCGATAAATTATTGAAAAAATAACTTGTCTCATTAAGTGGCATTCATTCAAGTAATGCCTCCAGCCATATCCTCGGGGTATATTTTGAGTTCCAGATTATTTGAACGCATGTTATTTTATGCATTCATTCTATCCCTATTCGCGCGTTTCCTTTGGGTTGAGTGTCCGTCGTTACTGCGAGTAAAATATTCCTCAGAACCACACTTAACGTCTCGAAGAACGAAATTTAGTGCGCGCTTAATATATATCCGGACTCGGTTCGCGGAAAACCTTGCGATGTGTCGTCCTTATTTGTAGCTGTAAGGCAAAATAGTCTCAAGTGGCGCGGCCTTGGTATAATTGCATGGCCAATGGCATCAGGGCGGGGTAAAAGCCTCCTTCGTCCGTGAAAAGTGAAGAATAAACGAGGAAAATCAAAAAGGTCGATCACCTCTGCCTCTGTCTCCTCCCGACTTGAATCATCGCCACCGGGTCTTCGGGGGCTTTGCTGATCTTGAAGCTTGAGAGAGGGATGGCCGAACCGATACCCAACCTGCCCTTTCAGGGCATGGGATGGTCTCCGCCCCCGTGAATTTCAGGGACCCCGACACCCATCATCCCGAGCCTAGATGGGCAGCGGCCTCCGAGGGCACCATAGATGGAGACTTAGAAAATATGGCATCCTTGCGAACTATCATAAAATGTTTTTTTTTCGAAATGTGATTCACCGATCATGGCTGTCACGCGTTCGTTGCTCGATAACGTATGAAATGCTCTATGTCTTGCGAATTTTAGTACACTTAAACTATTATATGTTACCTGAGTTTTATGATTACTATCTGCATGAATATTTTTTATAGGCCGAATATTGAAATTTCACTGAATAAATATTTTAAAAAATCGGAGGAGCGACATATTGTATTTGGCTCTTGGAAGATCTCAAGACCTCTTCTCGAAAAGATGGCGACTGCCTTCGAGTACTTCATATTCCGCGTTCAATCATTGAAACCCTCTTTTTAATTGTAATTTTTTAAAAAGGTAATTGGAAATATTCCACAGTATATATTATGGAATATATATATTGTGGCAATTTATATTGTGGAAAATTGCCAATTTTCTTTAATTATGTTATTCTACCAGATCACGCCTGAAACGACTCTTTTTATTGCAACCATCTTAACGTGCAGGTTTTGTCCTTTATCATTGAGTCTTACTTCACATCTACATGTCCTGCCTCCGGTGGCGGCACTACATAATCCATGTTCTAGGGTTTCGTGTGCCTTTTCATCTCATAAAATAAATCTCTGGCGACTACCTTCCATTTCCTTTCTTTGACTTTTCCTCCCGGTTTGATGAGCCTATTAGTTCTGAGCGGACTTGAAACTACACCACAAACTCTCCATTCGTAATTGGTTGGCTTATTTATTATGCTAACATGTATTATGGTTCCATCTATTCCTCTAATAAATTGAAGTCAGTGATTGTATCTCAATGGCTTCAAAAGAGCCTGGGGCAAGCCATATAGCTACCATTCTAGAGCAATATATGTATCTTTAACATGAGTAGCTATCAGGATTCGCGGGAACCCACACTGGGAATCAGACGACCGTCAGACTTTGAAGAAGAATGTCCGTCTCTGCGCAGAATGCCAGCGAGTGCAGTTTCTAATAAAATGGTTTGCGCCGAACCGGAGAGAGAAGAAGGGCCATATCGAATACCAGCGAGGGTGTTTATTTGATGAATGACAGACCCCATCGCCTCCAGCGTCTCTTCTCCCTCCTCCATCTGCTCCTACCGCCCACCCTGGCTCCTTGGGGGAGGGGTAAGCTTTGGGTTTGGGGGGGGGGGGGGTTACACGGGGGCGGGACGCCGAGGCACGCGAAGCTGCAGGGCGACGTACTGGTAGAGGTTCAACGTCCTGACCACCAACTCAGGCCATTTGCCTTAATACATTTTTATTATTTTGTGTCCAACTGCATCACGGCTCCCAGCCGAACATTCTAGATGCCGCACCCCCCCGGTCTAGCCTAAGGGAGAGATTGTAGTATTTTAGTGAGGGAAAATTCCACGAAGTAATCTGAATTGATGCGACGAGTGTTTATTCTCCGCGTTGAACGGTTATCTTTTTGCAATTTTACATTAATTATTTTAGTCCGATCACAAAACCGTAATTTCCAAGCGTACCTACTGTTGATTCATGTATTTAAGATAAGTGGCTAGGTTGGATAAGGTTGGACTATTGAAGGCAGGTTGGAGAAAAACCCGGCGCCCAGGAGCCACAGTAGGAACCGGTATTCCAATAAAATATCTCCACTACTGCCTAGTTTCATTCCATGGTCCTCTGGGAGGAAAGGCGGTACTCCGGCCTCCACGTTATCTTTTTCCCGTTCATATATAATTATTTTCATGGGAGGGCAGAGTTTGCGCGGTAGTCAGACAAGTTTGGGGTGACTAATCCAGAGATGGTTTCCGAGAACTGCCCGTCATCTTTCTGACACATGAAACCATTCGGGATAGAATATAATCCCGTGCACGCCGGGTCTCCTATTTCATGACATGGTGAGAGACCCGAATGATTGACGGCAGTTAGGACGCACCTTTCGCGGGTAGCAAGATGTCTGCCTGATTTCAACGACGCACGCGATAAGCATTCAAATCACTAACTTTCCGCTTCAAGGTCTCCTCGCGAAGAATTTATTTAGATGCTCGGGGATATGTAATCTCTGTCGAGATGAAATTTTCTGAAGAGAACGCATTTGCATCGTCCCGTGAGCGGAATTGTCAACACTCGCTTCTTTGTTCTCGTCCATGAGTTGTTTGAACGCACCCTGGGGTTATGTTCGGGTTGCGTAAATCGGAAGGCTTTTGGGTGACGCTATGCAAAGATTGGGCTTCAAGGAGCTTAGAGGCAGATGAGCAGTAATGAAAGACTTTGGCCTTGAAAACATTTGCTGAGGGGGGGCATTTTGCGCGTTTTCTGCTTGAATGTCAAGAAATTGTCTCCCTGACATTCAGGGGTCACCGGTGAAGTCATCTTCTGCTCGAAACAAGATGATGTATGTTCGTTAATGCTATATTCGTGAGGGAGTGTCGATTCCTTTTAGCTATAAAGGCAAGCGTGACATAATTCTGCATGGATGTCTGAATTTATAAAAGGACCTAATGTAAGATAAAATGTTGAAATATTCAATGTCAATGTTTTTCGATGACTATGGCCAAGAACCTTTTTCTCTAAGAGGATATATAACAATATGCCTTAATATTAAGTGTTTTTAACTATCAAGGCTCTAGAGCTTCTAGAAAGTATTTTTTACTATATAAATGATATAATAGTCACTGCCTTATTGCAGAATGACATTTATTAATTCCTGTAATGCAATAAATGCAGTATTTAATGAAAATCTTTCTCTTTTTGCAGGTGAGTACTGATTTGTTCAAATCGGGGTGGAATGCATTGGCGAAATTTTCGTAAGTCTTCACCAATAGGATAACTTGGGAGTAGTAAGGTACGTAATCAAATGTTGTGTCTTACCTCTATCCAAAGTGCATTACATAAGAATAGGAATTTTTTCGAGTTTTAAAAGGTAATTATTATCTCAGCGTTTTAAATAAAATGTTTGCTTGAATACCTCACAGCTCTACCAAAGTGGTCCCTCTACATTATTCTCTCATGATGATTAAGTTCGTACGGAAATTGAAACAGTATTTTATGCTAATTCATTCTGTTTCTCGAGTTTCTAGTATTTCCATTTGCGGAACGAGCTTCCCCTGTAATCAATTATTGCCCTGGACTGCGAATCTGAGGTGCAAGTTGCGGAACAAGTAACTTCCCAATTTCTTTTAGTGGTACATGGCGATTGTTGCGACACCGGTTGTTACGGAAGGCATTAGTTATTCACGCTTGATCGGGTGACGCTCCGATCGACCGACTGGAATCACGGTCGTTACGTGCGGTTTGAGTTTCGGCGCGAAGGCATTGAGTACCAGGTGCGGACATTGCGAGCCCACGGTGCGATAACTGGGAGAGAATGCGGCGAGGCGTAATGAGGGTAATTCCCTCATTCCCCCTTTTAAAAAATCCTGCTCCTGGTGCGAACTCCAATTGAGCATTGTTTGGCCGTTCGACCAGAAACTTTTTTAAGGATGCTGTTTCACTCTTAGGCAACATCGATGAAATTAGCGAACGTCATATCCAAACAGGCAGGTGACTAATTAAGAGACGTTTGACGCAAGTAAGAATATATGCACTTCTCATTCATCCAAGCATATCAAAATAATTTATGCGATGTTATATGGAAAATCCTCGGAGCAAAAAATCCTCGGTGGCCCAGGGAAAGCAAAAAATCCTCGGGTTGAACCACTGATTGAGTGATATGGAAAATAGATTTTATGGAATATTAATTTTCGGTGATCCATTCGCCGGTCTGATTATCATTCGAAATCATTTCAATGGATCCTTTCCTTGGGTTCCACGTTCTATCGAAATATTCGCATTCTACCATTCATTCTTGCAAGCTTTCCGGGAAATGGTCGCCTAAGTTAATGCTTCAAAATAGGGTTGTTCCGCTCCAAAAATCTATCTTTAGCGATTCACGTCATTCAATCATGGCCATGGGGCTACGGAATAAACAATTTAATTATCTGCACATAGTCACTTTGCGCCTTTAGCTATTGCAAATAATTTCTTTTTTTCTATTATATCGCCGTCATACATTGCTTGAACAATGAACGACTTAGCAAAACCTGCACTCTACACTCCTTTCAGTGTCGAGACCTGAACACATACATAAACACCCATCACGTTCGTGGTTGGTACAGTGAAATAGCCTAGTTATTGAGATTAGGCCTGGGAAGCTGGCGCTCTTTTAACACTTTCTTCCATAGTACTCCTCCTTGTATGTGATATCCCCCCCATACGCCACTCCCTTATGCCACTTACATGTATTCATGGTTCATAGATGATCTCTTGTCCTTGCGACTCGTAATACTCCTCTGTATCTCTTCCACTTAATTCGCATGCACCTCCTAGTATGTGATTTACCAGCGGGCCTAAATTTTTAGTAGGCTGTGGATTCTCTTACGGCATGCTGGTGAAAATTACAAAAAGTGGCCGTTGGAACGCCGTGATCGTTAACAAGAGAAGCTCCACGTGGCGCGTGGGTACTGTCTACTGGCATGCAGCCTTGCATATTCAAATTTATATTACAGCCAAAATTCAAAGAGTAGCATATAGTTCGGACAGCCATGATGGGCGGCGGAAGCTGTTATGTCTCGAAAACAAAAGTGAATTTTGGAGGAGGAGTGTGACCGGCTTGATCCCGAAAGGTCCGTGAGGTTAGGCTGCTCGACGTAAAGTTGACGGAGCGAGTAGCGACCGAAGAAGATGTTGATGGATGGCAGAGGGACTTAAAGAATAATCGAGTTGTTCTGACGGGCGGGCGTCGTCTCCGTGGATACCGGCTGAGGAGCGGCATTGGTAGTAGGGGTGTTGGAAGGAGGGGGAAGGGGCCAGACGGCGGGTGTTTGGAACAGAGTCCCGCGGAGAATATTTCTTTCGTGGGAACTGCACTTTCACTGCCCTACCCCCCCTTTCCTCCCGCTCCTCTCCAACCTCCCACTCTCTTCCTCTCGGCCTTTTATCTCACGGAGACGACGAGGGAAGGTGGGATGGGAGATCTTATGCCACCGACATAATCCTCTCTCCTATGTCTACCCTCCCTTTCACACTCCTCCTCCACTTCCCCTCACTCCCTACTGACGACAACTAGGGTGCTCGATCTTGCTACACCGTGAATTTTTACTCAAGTCCGAATGGAATGTTTCACGAGCGCACCTCAGAGATTCCTGTATTTTAAGTTGATCCAAATCCCGCAACGTGCCAGGGGAAGAGTAAGAAATAATGGCTAGCAAGTCTTACCGAGGATGCTCAAAGGGAGGTACACTCCTACAAAAAGGAAAATCTAATCAGGCATTTTCCGCGACAATAGCTTAGGTGTTCATTGAGTGAAACGTCTTCTCCTATAAATTGATGAAATTTCGAAATTTTATGGAGCCTTCCATGGATGAAATTTGTGACTTCTTAGATTCTGTAGTTGAGGCTATTTCATCCTGTAACCTCTTTCTGAAGACAGTCGCTTTCTTATTTAAGAGATACGTAGGCATTTTCTCTGAAATTCACAACTTTTTTCATATTCCGTGCAGCATTTATCACTCAAAATGTTCTTTTTTTTAGAATTTAGTTTGTTTCATGGTCTTTTATCCCTTAGGACGGTCTCAACGCTTTCAAATAAACCCACTTGCAAACTCTTTGCGCAGCTTTACATCAAGTTACACTTAATTAACGCTGACTGCTACCCGTAATTTTATGCCACATGGCTAGTTTGCGTATCTCTCATAGTTCCCAAGTTATAAAGGAGAGTTTGGTAAACACAATTTTGTTGTATCACCGCCAGCTATTGGTACCCACCATCCGTACAGATTTATATAACGTCTCATATCCACACCTGTGCTCTACATCAAGGTGCTCTGTCTCTCAAAAAATTGGAAGATGTCAAAACGCTTGGGAAAAATCACAAACGAAATGCGATATTCCACAGAGGAAAAGTCATTCACCTTCACTGGGATTCGATCCCGGATCAATCGATTTCGCGTCGAGTGCTTTAGCCAGTTAAGCTACTTATGGATTTTGAAGATTACATACGAAGATTTCTCATTACATACGAAGATTTTAATACCATTCAGACCTTCTCTTTGGGAGAAGTGTGCAATCTTTCATCGTAACTATGTAGTATGTACTTTAAAACGTGACGAAGATGCTCACCTGGTAGCGAGCGTTTCGCGTAATTACACAAAGGTATGCCTGGTGGTAAATTTCCCGTGACCAATTTGCGGATCGAATCCGTTGCACTTAGGCTCGTGTGGCATAAGATTGAGCTTTCCTTTTATGCAACTACGGCCTTCCGCAATGGGATATAGCTTCGAACCGGAAGTTTTGACTCCATATCAGGAGATTGGATTTAATGATTGCTTAGGTCGCTTAAATTTAATAGCGAATTCTAATAATAGACTGGTACTGTTCTTAGTAATGAAATTTCTTAGCAGTTTTCCACTGCTAAGTAATTTCATTTTTCTAAATGAGTTCTACCACATCTGCCTTGATACAACTTTATTTATTGGTACTGTTCTTGTCTAAAAATTTATGTACTGAGAACCTCTTAGCTGTTTTGTTTTATTATCAGAAATGGTTGCAGTAGTCAATATCGCTTTCTATCATCAAACTTTAATTCACATGCCTTGTCAGCTGATAACCTTGCATTTTGTTTGCTTTCTTTGGTGAGTTGATGTAGCCGGGGGGGTTCAGTTTATTACATATAATGCGTTCTTGTTTTATTTTCTGGTCACGCATTAGATGCTAATTAAATTTCGTAAACGCCGCAGATTTTACGCACACGCTCCGGCTTTAAAACAGAAATTAACTCCTTCGCTTGCAGCACGCATATTGAATAGTCTCAGCGGCCTTCCGTGCATTTCTTAATATGCGGTTATTTCTTATCTTTCTCTGGCCCCAGAATATTGCGCTAAAACTTAGATACACGCCCGTGGCTTCCTTAATTAACATTAAGTAGATTATAAATTTAAAGTTCTCTATTCCCGTAATTGCGAGAGGACGCAGAAAAAAATGACTAAATGTGTTTTCTCCTGCACAACAAAAAGTTACGCCTTCCTCGTTTACCTTGTTTCTGGGAGATGGCCCACACTATGAAATACACGGTTTGCTTACCATATAGAATTCTGCATGCTTTAAAAATATATCTCCAAAGTAGCCGTGACGGCGAGTAGTCAAACTAATACCAACTACTATCATATGCGTTTCTTAATCAATTCCTGGCTAAAAACTCTTTTCTTCTAGACTTTTGTTATTATCAGAATTTACACCTATTTTTACCATTGTATTTTGTTTAAAAAAGAGAATTATTCTGGTTTAAATTTTTTCAGCTCAACGGTCGTAGGAACCTCTTTATACCGTGTTTTTGAAGAAAGCACTCATTCATTTTCTGTAACTGGAGCATTTGTGATAATTTTCATATTTGATGAATTTCATTCAGTGGGTATTTGAATGCCTGGTTTAAGAGTTTACAATACCTTTCGCAACGACTAGCATATTATATTTTTTCGTAAATTCTCGATGAAATTGCTTATCGTTATCACTAATGGCAAAATACAAATATGGAAAAATGACAAAATTACCTCAAATGGAGATCGTTTTTTTTCCTTCCAAAGTAAAATATGGCAATAAAAGATATGTACAAGGATTCACTCTAAAATTCACCATGGCTTGAGAGGTGTTTCAGCCCAAGCATGAGATGTTCAAGCTGCGATATCTACGAGCGTATGCGTCAGCCGTTTGATTAATATCTTTTATATATAAATATTCCATTGATGAAATTTCTGTTTATTTTATTTGGTTCTACATCTGAGTTCATAATATCCACCTTGATTTGGTTTTTCCAGAGAAAAATATTCAAGATAATAACTTAAAATTAAGCCTAGTATTTATAATGCGCATGGCTATGGTTTCGAAATCAGCTGATTATGTGCCACAGATAGCAATGAAAAATGTAGCACGCGCCATCTTATTTCGTAATAAAGGAGCTCCTTGTCCAAGTCTCGCTTATAATATACCTTACCCTGAACTGGCAATGAAGGTGTCTAAAATTTTGGAGCAGCTCTCTTTCGTATAAAGTTTAGATACAAATTAAATAGAACAAAGCTTCAGGGAAAGGACATCACTAAAATGGCTCAGTGGACACATTTTACAGAGGAGGAGAGTTAATATTTTATTCTGTCCATCGGAATATTTCGATATTATGATTATAGAAACGCACATTTTTCGATTAATGTTTTAAATTTCACGCTCGATGCATTCATTATCTCAATCAAAAGATACGAAATTACTGACCACAATAAACCACTCAAAAACTCGATCAGTTTACTCCGTCTAACCTTTCTTCGTTTCTTTCCAACGTTCCGTAAACCGTGAAAGCATGTAATGCCCCTAAGAGGAGAGATTCGATGCGCTTAAACAAGGTTAATGCGGCACGAAGGAAGGTATTTCAAGTTTGAATCGGGCGAGAAGGAAAGAACACTTCCTAGAAGTCTTAGTGAGGGAGAGGATTGGAGTTGGACAAGATGTGATGAGTCCTTTGCTTGGGCAGAGTATTCCAGGAGGTGAATTTTTCCAATCAAAGAGATTTTCTTCCCCATCTACCTACACCTGGGAGATGTGGAAGCGGCCACATTAGTGGGGGAAAACTGCACAGTAATCCAACACCTACTCCGTTTAACCTGTCCGTTCTCCTTTCGTCCCGAATCCGATAAAGGCTGATAAAAACTCTCATCCTAAGTGGACGAGTATTTTTTTGTGCTTTCCCTGAAGACTCAAGAGTCAAGAATGAGAGAAGATAGTGGGAGAGGAAATCGAAAGCATGGGGTCATTGAACTGGGGATGCATTGTCAGTACTCGTTTTTCCCTGCTTTCTTCACTCTCCGCCGTTATTCCTTAATTCGTTCTATTATCCTCTTTGTTACTTGTACACTTGTCTCGACGTGTGTGATGGCAACTGCGAGTTTTTTTCCCGTTCATTTCTTTCCCCCTTCCTCAAGCTGCAAACCCAGATCACAATCTTCACTTTCTTTCTTTCTTCCTCCTTCCGGCATATTTGTTCCTCTTCAGTGAACACCGAAAGCGAGGATAGCCGCGTGACAATAGTAGGTACTCTTTCAGTGGCGTGACTGATATATCGCTCGATCCTAACTCTTCTTAAGGCTTAGGTGACCTTTTCAAGGAGCTCGTTGCCAAACATTCCTTATCCATAGGCGTGGATAATTTTCCGCGATTTCTTCCGCGTCGATACATCTTATTGCAACAGTTTCGCCGACGTTTCGGCAGCCGTCTTCAGGTGTTAAGTCACTTCACACCTAAAGACTGAAACGCCGGCGAAACTGTTGCACAAACAAAGTAAGATGTATCGACGCGGAGGAAATCCCGGAAAATTAGCCACGCCTATTCCACCACTCCGCGGGAGCCTTCATCAATATTCCTCATCTATATTATTTGGATTTTTTTTTCAAAGAGGCCGAGGGTGAACATAATTCTGGAAGTTGGTAAATGAGGCCAATGAAGCCAAACATCGTTTATAAAATTTAAAAACGTTAATCAAGAGAGCCCTTTGCATAGGTATAATTTGAGGCAGGAATAAATTTGTGAAATCCAGTAACACATCGCTTATGTTACAGGCCATACATTGGAATTATATTCGCTTTTCAATGCTTCAAGAAGGCTCCTTCAGTCTTAAATTTTAAATTTTATCCTGTTTTAATTATTATTCGGTGTGAACATGTGTTTTTTTTTAGATGTATACACTATTAAATGGATTAAATTGTAACCAGGTGTGCAATTGGGGATACTCCAGATTCGAGATGAGTTTGACAAGGCTATTGGAATAGTGTGCTCAAAACCTCATAGCCACCAAATCATAATAAAAGTTTTATTTTCACCGAGGTATAATTCGGAATCAATCTAAAAAAATGTTTTTTGTATCACGCGCTTTTCTAGTAGTGAAAGGCAATTATTATCATTTAATATCAATAAATTTTGCCCATTCTCAATATTGAATTGTAATTATTTATTTATACAAAGTTTGACGATTGTCTTGATCCCTACGTCCTATATTTATATTTCATTAGATTCTATGCCAACCTTGAACTATCCCAGTTGTTCTGTTCACTCGCAACAAATATCATTGAGATGGAAATTCAATTAAAAGATGCTCAATGCTAATTCGTTTCTATGTGATGAGTGAGAAACTGATTAAATTCTACGCGTGATCACTCAGCTTAAGAATATACACCCTCTTCGTGCGAAAGAGCTCTGCGCAAAAGTGCTTTTAGAGCCGGTGATTGTTCAAAGAAATATTCTGGTTGTCTAGAGGTTACTCGAGACGAATATATAATTGTAGAAGAAAATAAGTTCGGCGGTTTCGCCAATTTTTCCACCCACTTTATCTGCGCCCCATTGGCATTTCTCTATCATTTCAGCATTCCTTTCTCATCGGCTGTCATTTTCCACCTGTGTCGTAACAATTTGTGGAACGATTTAGCGAAAGTTCCATGGAATTCTTCTGTGTTTGATCCTACCAATAAACGTCTCTGAGAAAGGGCACACGTTAGTGGATTGTCTTGGACATTTAAGTGCCCGAAAAGGAATAATGGAAGCGAGCAAACGATTTAGTTCTCCGAGCGAAACCGAAGCCGAGATTTCCAATCATTTTAGTTCAGTCATGATTCCGACGTCTCTCTTTGGCGAGTAATTAACTTTGAAACTTATTTCTTATAGGGAAGCAATGTCTGCCTTCATAATAGCCCCGTGAAGTAGCGTAAGTACATGGCCGAAACTCTTTAAAGAATTGTGCTATTTTGAATTCTAATGCCAGCCTCGTCGGGAATACGTGTTCGCTTAGCTGAGTAATTGTTCTTTCAAGTATGTATGTGTATCGACTATCAAGTAACACTTGCCCTACTCATGGTAATTGTGAGAAGTAATTAAAATAACAAAAATTTATTTCCCTTGTCCATCCTTTCATTGAGAGATATGTTTGAAGCTGAAAAGAACTTGACACTGCCTCATGGCACAGCAATACCCTTAATTACCACGTAGAGAAATTAAATTCGGTACTTATACATGATGAGTATAATTGAGAAAATGGTAAATCACGACAAAGTTTGGCCGTGAATACGTCAATAGCCCTTAGACGAAGTATTGGAGCGTGATTTGTAACACATACTAAGGACTACAGCTCAATAATATTAGAATATTTCGCAATCGTTGAAAATAAGAATTATTTAGCAAGAAGTTTGGTCTTAAGGATTGGCGATATTTTGTGCCCAGCATGACCGCAGCGATTTCAATTCATGCCGTCTACGGGCGTCTCCCTTTTCTCAAGTGCCAAAATTTCGCTTCCTCATCGAAAGGCGGAACTGAAAAATAAAGTTAAGCCGAACGTGTATTGGACTGTTTCCAATACGTTTTGAAATACTATTGTGGAGGCGAACGGAAGACCCAGTTTCCATTTTGACTCATTGCATATCCATCGAGTCCACGTGTTCATTATTTTGCTATGGTAAAGTGCATAGTGTAATCCGATTCGGGAATGAAAAATAACGCTATTCAAGCTGAAGTATGAAAAAAGGATTGGATGAACTCAAGTTAGCGAGCTTAGGTATGACCCCACGGTGCTTTTTTTGCGAGCCTTGATGTAATTAAAGGTGCGGAAAATCATTTTAGCCGTGCTGATGATGCTTCCGTTGCCATAGTTTGCGTTAACGAACATTTTATTCCAAATGTTTCATTGAAACGAGAATCCTAGCAAAATCGACAGTATATGGAATCAGAAAGCGAAAGCAAATGCCGAGAGTAATATACTCACAATTTCGCCAGTATACCTCGTCATTAACGTTCACCGATAAGTGAAAATTATTTTAGCAATAAGAAATATGGGTGAATGAGTGACTGAATGTAAAGTTTGTCTAAATACCGCGGTCGATTCATTATTGGTGTCTCTTTCATGATTTTAAATTCTGTTTTTATTTCATTAAATGCTCTAAAAATATGTTCCCTTGCTTAACCATCTTAAAACTGCGGTATATCCAAAGCAAGCCACAGTTTTAAGATGCTAGCTGAGGAAATGACATCAGCTGGTTTAAATGCCCTGATTTCGAACTATTAACTACACCTAATAATATCCTCTTTCTCACAGGAAGAGAATAATGGGAATCATTAATAATCTATACTTCCGCTCTACATTTCTGTTTATTTTACTTATCCTTACAAAAATTCAGCTAAGGGCAAGGTGTGGCTGTAAATATAAAAAAATTACGTTTCTTTGATAGTGCATTGCTATTTTCGCGATTTCTAATCCAATTAATATGATTAGTATATCAAAGCATTGCATGGGAGAGAAAGGAAGATGACGTAGGATAGTAATGCGAATTGATCACTTAGGGGTCACATAAAATGTGTATCCAGAGTATCCCTAATTTAAAAAAGTAGGTATTTGTGGCGCAATATATTGCTTCATTTTCAGGATCTCCCTGGAATCCAAAACCTCCAGCTTTATACAAAATTTGAGTGGAGAAATATAGTGAAAATTAGTACAATCAAGACCCCCTTTTAAAGAATCTTAAGCGAATCTAAAAAGAAGTATGACGTACAGTATTCACTCCAGCATCGACTGCAGAGATGGAATCGAAGAATGCTTTAAAGATCGCGATTTTTTATGAAAAGAACACGTACTACGTTAATCGAAGTCTACTTTCCGTGGAAATCTACTTCTACCGTATCCAGCGTCCACGACTTGAATGTAATGCTAGAATCATTGAAAAGGAACAAAAAAGGCGAAATCATACGTCTCGATTGTGATTGGGAAGTATCCCACCGGGAAATGCCACTATCTAAAGTCTAGGAGGTACGTGAAACAAGAACCACCGCGAGAAACTATATATTTAAGTTTGTTTTTCTTAGGGAAGTAACAGCAACGCCCATGCAGAAGTTTTCTGACAGAACTCTATTATCCATGATGTGAAAACCACCTTTGTTATTTCCACAAAACCTTTCCACAAAAGTTTTGTGGAAATAACAAAGGTGGTTTTCTCATCACGGATATCCATAATTTCCACGAGGTCAGGCCCGATATCATCAGAACTCTATTATTTTATTCATCAATTTCCCGAAACAAGAAAGAGAAAGATTGGGTTTCATGAAACTTTTTCCTCGATTGAAGTCGACTGAAAGTGGCGTTTCGCTCCTCGCATGGACTTCAAATTAAGTGCAAATTTCCTATACGTGTCTAAGTACCCGATTGAGGGTAATACTTTGTATGAAAGGGAATAATTGGAGTTTTTAATTTCCTTTGCCACCAATCAAGATGCTTAAATTTCTTCAAGGAATAGACTTTGCCCAGAGTCATGTGCAGCACCACATTTTAACAGATCCAGTCGTACTCCGTACGCCAAAATAGGGAAGTACGGTGGGTCTCATATTTTTTTGCTCATATACTTGGTATAAAGTGCAAAGTAAAGTATAAATATCACTTATTAAGATTGTTTCCTCCCAGTTATCAATTGATCGGAAACTTAATGATAAATTCTTATATCACTCGCTGTTCAGCTGTGATATTATTGGCTTGCGTGAGTGTTAAAATTAACTTTCAACAAATGAACGACTTAATAAATAATGAACAAAGTAGCGTTACTCACGTCGCTACATCAATCGTTGCTACTGGTGATAGCCGAAAACCTTTTATAAGGTATTCTAAACAAGCAAGTTTAAAAAAAGTTAATTTGCATTTAATGGAGCTGTTTTTCTTTCGAAGCTCATCATGATACAAAGTCAACAATCAGTAACCAGTTATTGTATCTTTAGGGAACCATTTACACACTTTTCTGGTGAAATGGAGAATGGTTCGATAAAAATCTCTGCCAAGTTCTGAAAATCGCCCTGAGATAGCCGGGATGAAAGATGAATGAACTCAAACAAAAGGCTGCCATTTGAATCGCCTCGTGGAAAAAAGAAGAAAAAAGCGAAGTTTCGAAACTGTGACCTTATGACAAGGGAAGAGAAGTAAGTCACGCGAGCGTTTAGGAAAAAATATTCCCGCGAGAGATCGAGATTGGAAATTCAAATGGGACGAATTAAACCACCCAGCCGTTTATTATGCAAAGAAGTCTGCCCGTCACTTGTTATTCCCGAGGGGAATGGAGAAGTAGAAACTTCGTTTGAAGACAAATTGTTTTCTATTATGAGCGGCTGGAGGGACTGTGGAGGAAGGTAACTCGTGCTGTTTGCCGAATCTTGGAGAGTAATAAATATCTTCAAGAAATCTCCGGAATGGCAATCGAACGAGTTTCCCTTTTCTAGCGACCTAAAGGGAAGAGGGTATAGGATTGGGACAGGATTTTCGGCGACGAGATGTGAGGACTGTTGGAATAAAATGCTCGAAAAGCATGTCTCGGGAGGCGGTTGAAATGGCTCAAAATGAATATGCTGCGCTGTGTACATCGAGAGGAACCAGAGTTGTGCGTTGAATGCTAATCTGATGAAACTGATTAAGTCCTGTCCCATACCTGAGGAGAATGAAGAGAGATCTCGTCGTATCGTATCGTCTCTAAGGAGTGTTTCGTATTTTCTCTTTCATCTATCGATCATCGGCTTCCTCTGATCACTTAAATGTCGTCGAGAGATAATTAAAACGATCCGCAAATGTTTCTGTCCAGCGTAACCAATATCTTGTAGACGAGGTTGTGGTATTTGGGCAGGAACTTATGGAGTTCTTGTATGCTCACAGAAATGAGAGTAATTGTTTTTAGGAAATCACTGGTTAAATTCCATTTGGACTAGGATCATATTCCCTAAAAAACCACTGTACTACGATGAAGCATCTACATCTGAGATATAATTCAAAACGTTGAGTCCGTGTTTTTTTTAACTGTGCGTAATAATTTGTAGTGTGTTTAATAGCGAAGAAAGTACAACAATAACTTCATATATCTATCCGTTGTATGGTCTATCTTTGACGTATCGAATTTATCAAAATCTCTAGGCTTCATCATTGTTATCTTGTGTTGGTGCCTCAATTTATTGCAGAGATGGCGGATATTTTGGCTTAATTCCTCGAATTATGTATAAATCCGTTGCTGTGGTTTCGTATTTTCTCTTTCATCACTTTCCTTTTCTGTTATGCGCAGATTAAAAGTTCACTACCCATTTTTGGAGACACCCATTAATTTACAGCGAGTTTTTCATAAATGAAAGAAAGTGTTTGTGATGAAGAAGAGCAATTATTGGAGAATATTTAGAAAGAAGGCTTTGGCTGATGATATATACCGTGTAAATCTTGAACTTCGTGCCGATTTCAGGCTGAAATATTTACAGAGTTAAAAAATAACATTGGAATTTTTCGATCCACATGAATAATCCTTGATTCATACCGATGAGTATTTTTCTATTTTCCTTTGGTAAAATAATTCACCTGTACTGGCAGTAGATACGTATAATCATGTTCTAGGATGAGGAATGGAAAGTATCTACCTGTTATAGGAGTGCTTAGCTTTCAGGGATGGTTCCAATCGAATGGCAGCAAGGAGGAATGCAAAGAGGAGCCACGGGAGTGAGATTTTTCGTGTTGTATTCCGACACGAGATTGGACACGACAGGGAAAGTGTTTCTTCTCCCCTCATTCTTCTTAAATTCCTGCCAGGACCTCCTCACCCTCCCAGCGGCGGCGGGCCTACTTACTTCCTTCCTTCCTCCCTTCCTCTCATGCCTTTTCTTGCCTTGTCTTCCTCTCCCTCGAAACACCCCAACTCTCCTTTTCCGTTTCTTATCTTTCCCTGAAGGCGGAAGTGAAAGTAAGGTGTGGGTGGGAGGCCCAGAGGAGACTTGGACCTCTGGGCACGCTTCGGAGAGGGTAAAGTGATTTAAGGGGGAGGGAATTTGAATTGGGTTGGCCGATTCGAGCTCTTGGTAGGGTGGTAAGGGGGGGTAAGGAACGGAGAGAAACAAGAGATGGCGATTTTTAGGGGGAAAGGGGACGGATGGCGAATTGATAATTTGCCAGCCTGGCAGAAACGGGAATCCGCATGCTTATAAAGTTTAATGTCCATGGGTGGATGGTGGATTTAAAAGTCGTGTATTGTTCATGTCATACTGCCAGAGGTGAGACGAATCCTAAATTTTCTCGAAGCGGAATTCCAATAGAAAACTGAGGTTAGTTTGAGTGAGATATCAGTACCTACACACAAAGTTCAGTTTCAATTTGGCCTCACTATAGTGAAAAAACTCGTGTTTTATGATACCAAAATAACAGCCACTATTTGCACTACTTTACGTGTGACATTCCAGAAAATTGAAGCCATTTCCATGCATATTTACTTAATATGTATACTTATCCAAAAACTCAGAAGTTCAATCATTGATAAAAACATTTTACCTCGTTCATTTTTCTACGCTTCATGCCTCCTTGCAGCAGCTTAAAGCAGATGTGGTATCTTCAATAGGAAAAAGAAATAAAATTATTTTCTTATAAATAAAAACATTTTCACTGAAGCAATATCAGTGTTTACTGGAAAATATTTGAAAATAAAATTTTTTAATGATCGTCTTTAAAAATAAATATGATGAGAATAAGTTTAAGATCACGAAGTACAACATTCAATCTTTCACAATTTTAGCCTAAAGCCTTTAGTATTTTGGACGCCAATAAAGGTAATCATTCCGAAGTTTTGAGTTAAGGCTTTTAATGTTTTAGTTAAGAATTTAAAATCTTCGATTGACAAAAAAATCGTAAAAATTTTTACTTTGAATCACGAATCTTTTTCAAGACTCGCGGGATTCAAGGACTTCAGGATTCATATGCCCCATCACTTTTGCATTACACTTCCCGCCAATCATACGCGACCGAAGTAATACAAGAAATATGTGTCAAACAAATTAGGGACATGCTTAACGTGAAAAGGCTTGGAGTTGCTCTCCACTATTGTGCAATGGGAAAATTGTCTTGCGAATCATCAGAAAAAAAATTGCACGGCCAAAAAAGTCATTATTAAGCTCTGTAGAGATGAAGGAAGGATGTGTTTTAAGTGTCCTTAAGTCACGTTTGAATTGATGGGATAAGCGTGTATGTGGGTCAAGAAGCATGGCGAGAATTTGAGGCATTGAAGAAACTAAACGCTCAGGACGATTAAGAGATATTCTTTTGCTCGACATCGACTTAAGAAGCTTGGCAGAAGGTAAAATCTTTCCTCATATTCGAAGGAAGTTTTAAGAGATCGGAGGATTTCAAGGACATTTCAATGAAATGCTAGGCATTAATCTTGTTCTAAGGTTATTTTCGTGTAGTATACGTATTCAGTATTACGAAAACCTCTTTTAGAATTATCTACTTAGCCTCACTATCCCCAATCAAATAATTTTAGTTTCATTATACTGTAACTAAGTATATTTGTATTAATCTGCGTATGAATAAAGTGAAAATTTGAGGATGTGTTAAACTGAAAAGGGAGAAATTCTCCTTTTTTCGTACTACATCATGATCGGGATTGGTTCTTGTGCAATGAGGTACTCAACTGTGATGATTTCTTTTAGGTGGAAAACAATTTTATTACCGGTAGCACATTTTAAGCAGCTGCGAAAATCAGTGAAGGACTTTCTTCAAATGTGACTACGTCGCTGTAAAAGAACTTTTTCTGCCGTAGAAGAGATTCAGTTACTCGAATATAATCACACTAGCTGAATATATGTCGGTGAATATTAATTGTTAAAGCTAGCGTCCACCATAAATATTGATAAATGTGATCTAAACTCTTGGAACATGAAATGCCTTTTATGTCTCGCTAACCATCCGTAGATAAGTTGCTATTTGAGTGGAAGTTATGGTTTTCGTGACCATTCCTTCAACATCGTGTCGGAAAAAAAACTTATTTCCTTTTAGTGGAGAGGGATGAATGATCGCAAATTTGTGAGATTTTCAGTTTTTAAGGATGAACAAACTAATGCTAAATGATTAAAAACGGTGACGTTATTTAATTTTATTTTCGTAATTTTCTAGATTGTAGGCCCCTGTATAATTTGCAGGGAATTTTTGACTTCAAAATAATTATATTTCGAATTACGGTAGTGACCGTGGGTTCTAAACCGTTAGTCAGAGGAAACACATTCCACCTATGTAACAAGATATGTAACGAGACATTTCCTCTCCTTCGCGAAAATCATATTTATGTGGGGAGAGAATTTCTAGCGACAGAAAATGTGATCAATACTTTATATTCAGTGGGAAGAAGGTGGTCATATTGCCTTGAAGATTGACCTTGATGCTATCTGTAATAGCCATTGTGAAATTTATATATTCATTATATTTTTCATTTAATTTTCTATTTCAATTAGCTCGTAAAAAATATTTCATTCGGTCGTTATCTTCCTCTTTTGAAATCGAATATTCAAACGGTGGAGTGATTTTTCTCTAAATCCCGTGTTTTCTTCCCCAGCCAAACTTTGAGGCGTTTTCAATTTCGCTCATCAGATCCGACTACTTTTTCGCACAACGGAGTATTCAAATATAGGAGGCGAGAGAAAGCTGCCATGCGGGAGAAGATCCACAAGATAAGTCATAAAAGGGAGTCACGATGATCACGGGTGAACACGCCGGCCATCCCGCCAGCGGTGATGCACCTTTGCCTCTCAGCTCTTATAGCGTTCTGTGTTTCATAAGTGAGAGGTCGTGATTGACGCGAGAATGGAAGGCGAAGAGAAAGGGAGAGTGAAAGAGTTACGCCGAAAACAACTTCGCCAGAAGACGATGATACTCTGAAATAATTAGAGAAATCCAGCTAGCCATTGATAGCCACTTCGGAGAAATCGTGCGCGGCCCGTGTGAGTCACCACAGGTTCAACCATTATTTTCTTAACTAATTACGCTGTATAATCACACTGACGATTAATTATTTGACTAATATTTGTAATGGGAGTATAAAGGTTTCCTCACTGACTGGTGATTATATTAAATGAGTGATTTCGTAGGCTCCTAGCTACTCGATATTTGAAATAAATAAATAAATGCTTGGCTGCGGAAAAAATCCGCGTGGTGAAAGATTAATTATGATAACGTAAAAAATACTCAAGGAAAATTACATGGGTAAAACTACAGCAGTCCAAGAAAAAAACATAATTATTAACTACAATGCATTCTTCACCAAAACATTATCAATCAATTAAAAAAATTAAAAGTGTAAAAGACCAATATCTGCTGAAATATAAACGAACGATATTGTGTCTTTCAATGCATTTTGCATAATAACCACTAAGAGCGCAAAAATAAGAATGGAAGAGGAGCATGAAATTGTTACAAATTAGCCTTGAACATTATGATCATCACTAGAGTCTTTATCAATCGATCTGTCATGGTTTTCTCATTTCTGATTGCCTGGTATGATTGATTTAAAAACATATCCACTGTGAAACTTTCAGCATTGCTAATAGTAACCTCTCCTCTTCGCATAAGTATATTTTCTGTAGATAACATTTCATATTTTTGCACCAGTAAATTATTTCGCGACCGCTGACTCGTGTTGTACGATTGCGCCACCACATCCCCTTAAGGTGAAATACGATTGAAATCCAGATCGTAAATCCAGAACTTTAGAAAGGGGCGGTGATTTTTTTTAGATGAAAAACCGTAATCGCATAAAATAGACGTAGTGAGAGAGGGGAAGACCCGTGCTCTGTTCAAACGACTCCCGTGAGTTATTTATTTTTGAATAAAAATCCGAGCGAGGAATTCTAACTTACGATACGAAAGATTTTAAAACCTCTTCGGGGGCGGAGACGGCACTTGGGAGAAGATGAGGGGGGAGCGTTGGAGGGAGGTGTGCCATAGGGTTGGGGGGAAGGTTAGTTGAAGAGATTGGTGGAAGATGAGCTCAGTTCGTTGAAAGAGAAATAGATTTCCTCCACCGCGCTCTTCTCAAACGAGAAAAGAAAGATCGGAAAAGAGAAACATGAGAGCTTTCGGACGCAATCGCGTTACGAGAGTCGCACACATAAATCCAAATAGCCGTCATAATGATAGGGTATCGGGAGAAGAGAGGCGCATGGACGGATCAGTGATGCTAGTACGACACATAGTAGTCTCGAGCGATGTGAGACTGTGGGGGGGGGGGTTAAGGCTGGGGGACGATGATAGCCTAAGCAAGCAGGCTGAGCAAGATTGGTAGTGGTATTATTGCGTTTTGATTTTGGTCCGTGCGGCTTGACTTTGTAAGGCCACCATTAAATACCACCGCTCCGTGTAATACGACCTGAAAAATAAGTAAATACCACAATTTCTATAATTACGTTAGATATAGATTGCTATGATTCTTGTAATATTTTACTGTTTGGGATTCTGTTTATAAAAGCGGTGAATAAACATCGTTCTTCAGGATTGCCAAGAATCATGTAAATACTCTTATCTTTGAATGGTATTATCACCACCAGTGGCCATAAGAAATCAAACTTATTGTTAGATGTTTTTCTGATTGTCTACGAAAGTCTCAAAGTCTTAATGTCGGAAGTCTCAGTCTACGGAAGACATAAAAATAAATTAATCATTATAAGGATTCAAACATCACTTTGGTCTCGTTCTCGGTTAAGATATCGTCAAATGTCGGAATATATTCACTGAGTACGACATATATCTTTTTTGCTACATTAAATCATTTCGCGATCGCTGACACACGCTGTATCATTGCGGCACCGAAACCCATAGCTCATCGCGAGTACTGGAAGTTTCGCGTTTATGCTCACTCTCCGAAATTTATTGCAGCCATATTTATTTACACTCCTTACAACACTCAACTAATTCTATACCCTTTAATTGCTTATTTTTTGTGTTGTCTTGAGTTCATTAATATTATCGCCTCTTAGCGCCTAGTACCAATGGCTGGTGGTTACGTCTCTCATCGGACATCAGTCGGTACCGCAATATATTTTAACTTAAAATTCGCTAAAATTACCAAAATCCCGTGAATAAATAATACAGTTGCTGAATTAGTTATGTTTCCGTTGTCATCGGAGCCAGAGGAGAGAGAGGAGGAAGAGATGCATCAAAGACTCCTTAAAGCGTACGCCGTGTCTCGCTCCCCTTCGTCGTGATTGGTTGGTCCCGCTGAGGACATGAATCATTCGGATGATGGGGTTCCGTATGCAGAAAAAAATCAACCGAGCTTTTTTTGTGGCATGGGAAAGCAAGCTTTGAACGAATGTGGCTTCCACAGAGAGACCGCCCAAGTAATGGTTCCACGCTGAGAACTTTGAAATCTTCCGTCTTCGCTGCTCTATAGTTTCTCAATCACCGGTCGTAGGACTACCCAACGCCAATCCCTGTCTCCTTAACCGTCAACTTTTTGCTGCGGGTGAGGATAAAGATCGGGTCTCAGTCATCCAGTTTTTGTAACCCTTATTTAAAAAGAAACGGACGCATGATTGAGTAGGCTCAATCGATAAATTTCCACGATACTGGCCCTTTTCTCTGCAGGTATCTCCGAAGTCACTACTCATTCACTATATTACTGTCTTATTCGTTCGTAATAACTTGCCTAAAGATCTCATTCGTCAATCGGGTAATTTGTTGAGAGAAACGGCTGATATGATCGGCTCACGCAGTGCATATACCGTATTTGTGTAACCCGCTCGCGTTTACGATGGAAATGCTAGCCAGTGGGTTTAAATTTGTGTAAATTACATAACATTCAGTACACAAAAAAACAAATGATAGGCCATATTTTTGTTTGTAGGATGCTTTAATTAATTGAGGAATTTACCTTTTTTAATTCTTTGAAGGCCGCATATTTTATGGGAGACATTTCCTGCTGCAAGTATCGCTTTTACTTGATCCCGGTGGTTGGGATAGAGTTTACATCTCATCATTATAATAGATTGTATCCGATGCAGACATTGATTGCCCTTCAAAAACTTTCTCCTCGTTAACATGATTCGATCGGGGAAATCCATGTATAAGGGCACAAATGCTCATGGCAACACGAATGTGAATCGTCTTCCTCGTTTCCTAACTTTTATTGACCGGTTTCATCTGGTATATCCTATACTATTAAAGGAGAAAATCTTGTATATATGTAAATTTTATTTCAAAAACGGCTCTAACAATTTTGATGAAAGTTACAAATGTACTAATATAGGGTACGAAAAAGCGATTTACCTAGGTCTTGACTCTGGGAAAACTCTTTTTTACAAGACATTGGGTAAAAAAATTGCATTTTTAACATGTAAAAAGGCTAGGCTACTCCATTTTTGCTATACAGAGGTTTCTTTGTTTGCTTTGTTTAATTTCTTACACTCCTGATACAAATTTAAATCTATTTAAAGGATCTATATTTAAACAGTTATATTGAATTACCCTTTTTTTATTTTCTGAACAGGGCGACATGTTTTGGTATATCGACTGCAATGTGCGTACAAGGTGTATGGCATCGTATTTTAATCCCTGGTGATAAGTCGTAAGGGTGTTCCGTTGTACGTATAGATGAAACAATTTAACAGCTGGCGAAATGTCGCTATATCCCATCTCCCGTTAGCGCGGCGATGAAAGAGAGCTCACCGTAATGGTAAGGGGTTCAATTGTGCGGGAGTTCTGAGTCTCGGAGTCATTACTTCTGATCACGACTCGCGAATTTGCGGTTGTGAGTGCGTAATGGAAACATGGAAAAGTTAAATAACCATATTAGAGACGTGGAGAGAGAAGTGCAATTATCTCCATGCCGCTAAGGGAAGCGAAAGAGAAACTGTGGTTAGAAAGGCGAACGCAATATAAGTGTGAATTGGTGGGCACACAAATATTTCCAGGACAATATAATTGTCATTCCTGGTCTGCTCTCGGTATCCGTTCGTTTTTCCTTTTTAATTCCTTTTGCCCATTCGTATTCAGACACTGTTCGTAAGTCTCGCAGATCTCAGACATTCATATTGTTATATTTACCCTCGATCCAATGCCGTTCCTAGCTCCTTTGTCGCCGTTTATCGTCGCGCAGCCTGAAAATGATAAAAAAATAACCTATTTCGATCCCTAACGGGATAAAACCAGTGGAAAAACTAAGTACGGAACAAGTGGCTATTTCCAATGCGTTGACTGGCAGCAGAAAGTTGGACGTTTCCATTCGGTTTTGAATTGGAGTGGGAAACCGGTGATCGTGGCCTTTGTCTTTGTCACTTTTCGGCCATTCAGGAAAAAGCACAAATTACTAAATCAGTTCTCATTCGACAAAAACTTAAGTGAGGATATGGTGACGCGACATCCTCAAAAGACGTGAATTTTTCGCCCGGCATACTCTTCATTGGAAATTTTCGTGCATCGCCTGTGGTATTCGTTAACTGTTGATGTGCAAGGTGAGTTTTATTTCCTTATGGCATGAAATGTGGATCTTTGTCATCCAAAAAATAAATAATTTAATCTTGATTTCACCCCAACAGGATAGTTTATTACTATTATTCGTGTCAGAGGCGAATTTTAAGGCGTATTAATGGGAATTACACACAATTATTGAATATTTATCCACTAACCTGTTTCCTTGTAAGGGCTTATTATCTTAAAAGAATTAAAGTCATGTCTATGATCCATCGCACCTCACCTTTGAGCGAATTTTTAAAAGTTAAAGTATAAATTAATTAGCCACTGATTGAATGATTAGTTTCATTTTCTCCCCTCACCTCTATAGTTAATAGGTGTGCAATTAAGACACTCTAAAGAGATGCTAGAAGCTTGTGTTTCATCAAAGACATGTTTAAAAAAACCTCTTATGTTTACCAGGAATGACGTAATTAAAACTTTGCAATCCGATCATTTATATCCCATTTTGAATTAGTTCACTACTTTTCTCTAATTGGGCCGTGAATGAATGGAGAGGATGCCATTCTATAATCATAGTGACGAATGAAGAATGTAGTTAAATATTGATGAATGCATTATTCTTTCTCGTTTTCAATGACATTGGGCGTTTCGTTAGCTCATGGTTATCAGAATTATATCGAAATGGTCAAACATCGACGCATCTCTTTTCTCACTTATACATCATATTTATCTTCTCAATCAAAGTTGGTTTATGCTATCGATGATGTGCTCCTCTTCATTCATTGACGAAATTTCGTTCATTTCTGCTGTTGGCGGTGGGAAATAATCCCCGTATCCCTTGAGAACTTCGTCGATGTGCTTCAGTCGCTCGAGATAATTCAAAGAATGAAAGGGGAAATATTTCTGTATATGTTCCATTCATTCACTGCCCAGTAAAGGAAAGCAACAAAAGGATTCATCTGTTGTGGGGTTTTGAACTTTGACTTTCCCTTAAATCCTTGAGTCGTACACGACGTGATCAACCATTTTGCAGCCGAGCACTCTCTCCTTGATGAAATCAGTGTCTGTTGCCCCATCAAGTCAATCCGAACGCTAGCGAACATATGAATAAACTCTTGGTGACTTTGAGATGACAGCTGCGCGTACCTTTATCCCTTCGCGAACTTTAAAAAAAATACTTAATCCGCCGAAAATACAATAGAAAATTCTTCAGCTAATAACAACAACGACACGATAAGTTGATTTTGACGTGTTCATCATAAAAAAGTGCCCAGTCATAGTGACAGAAGTTCACCGCAAACGGAAGCTTTTAAATGCTAAGGTCGAAACGGATTGTAGAGGAACACGCGTAACCTTGGTTTACTACCACTCTTGTGTCAGTGGCTTCCGATCATTGGCTCAGTGGTTACTTTTGTAAGTCCAAGCTTATGCCTAAGCCTAATATTCTATATTCCCCTGCAAATGTATATCTTGTAAATTTTTCTGCCTTCCAAAATTCTTTTAAAGAGTATACACCCCCTCATTTACCTTATTTGATGTGAACATTTTCACTTCAAATCGCACAATACATTTTGAATCAAGTTCCCCTTCTGCTCCTAAGCCTCCACTAAAATAGTACAATATCGTGTTTGTCCCGCGTTATGATCAAGGGAGCGAAGTGTAAGTAGAAGTGCAAACATTTGAGATTTTTAAGCTAAATCCTAAACTTCCAGGAAAATGCGATGGGTATACGGACATTGAATGCAAGAATTGAAGGATGTGTTCTTTCATTTATCTAAAAGTAACATTTTAAATTTGTATCAGGAGTATAAGCAATTAAACAAAGCAAGCAAAGAAACCTCTGTATAACAAAAACGGAGTAGCCTAGCCTTTTTACATGTTAAAAATGCAATTTTTTTGCCTAATGTCTTGTAAAAAAGAGTTTTCCCAGAGTCAAGACCTAGATAAATCGCTTTTTCGTACCCTATATTAGTAAATTTGTAACTTTCATCAACATCGTTAGAGCCGTCTTTTAAATAAAATTTACATATATTCACACATGTATACACACAAGATTTGCTCGTTTAATAGTATAGGATATGGTCTTATTAGCTTTAAAACTGAAGCAGTTTTCATTTATGACAACGGAGTCTTTTTAAATGATAACGGTATGATTAACCGTTTGAATAGCTTCCAAAAGTGTGGATGAGTGGATCTGCAAACATAATCGTTCTTCTTACATTCTTACCTAGGAAAATAGGAAATGGTCATTCCCTATTTTCCTAGGTAATGAAATGAATGAATTGTATAAACCGAAGGAAATGTAGCCAGCTAAGTATAGGTAACGGTGAAACTAGGAAACCTCCAGAAAGCTAGGCAACACTCAAGATATATACACGTACATGTATGCGTGAAAGGACATGTAATTTTAATTTCTTATTACGATTTTTCATTGCTCTTACCAAAAACCTGTGCCCAAGGGAATGACCGTGGCATCTAACTCGCCAAGATTGGCTGAAATTTTGTAATTCTTGTCTTTAGGTCCTTCCGTTCATCTCACTCCCATACCTTGAGAAATCTTCCAATTAATATGGTAGTTGCTATTCTTGTCTCACATTTAGTTGAGACGTGTGGTGAAAGAGTTTTGCTCGTGTGATTTACGTCAACGTTGCGTTGGAAGCTGTGGCAGCACGTCTCAAGCCTCGCTGAAGATTGAGGAGCGGCGAACCGAAAGACTTCCCTCCGCTGTTTGTCTTCCCCTAATCTTTCCGGTCAATCGTCCGCATTTTAAGCGTGCCGCATTTGTGGGAGAACTGAAAATCTATTGCCGTAAAAGAAGGAGAGTTACGATTATGAAGGAGTGTGCCAGAAAATAATGTACATTCTTCTATACATTATGAAAATTTACGAAAGAAGTGTGCTTCGCGGGTTTGGCAATGTTCAGAAAAAATGTATAAAGAATCAGACTCATGACAGAAGAATTTTATGCGTGAAAGAAAGGGACAGACCGAGTATGGTAGAGGTTGATGTAATGGAATACGCTAAAGGGGTGGAAGTAAAATGATTCTCATGACTATAGAGGTTTGATAAAGTCAGTTTTTTAGTTTATATTAGAGAGTATTTGGATAAGCATGTATTAGATGCTAATGCAGTGTTAATAAACGGTAAACTTGCCGTAGAAAATTGATGGGGAATAGTGATATTGTTGTCCTGAAATCGAATATTTGACCTTAAGCTCACTCAGCCAATCCGCAGGCCACAACGCTACCCAAGATGAGCGCTGTATTAGGTAACTATTTGGTTTTCACATAGCTGTAGTGATTCTTCCTGCGGCAATTTAAAAAAAGAGAGCGCAACAGTGCTCGAATATTTATGCATGAAATAACTCTGCAAGAATATGCAGGAAAGAGGATGTAAGATGAAAGAAATTAGTGAACAAAGAAAGATTACTCGGCGATACCTAAAAAATTTGGCTTTGCTGATTTGACTCATCCTAATGGGAAAATAATCATGGTTATGGAGGTACGAAGTGCATGCTTGCGCTTGCACCGTTAACCATTCAGCCGCTCTATTCCTCCCTCACTCCCTCTCTCGTCTACTCCTTCCTCCATAGATGAGATTCACATCTGCATATTAACCAGCCAGCCGCAGAGTGTGGCAGTGGTTGTTAGGTCACCAACCATGAAAAAAAGGAGAGAATTAAGGAAGAAGGAACTGGAAGATGGAAAGGACGAAAATGAGTTCTATGTAAGAGGAGTGTCATAGTGCCCTATTCTGTTTGTTGCTAGTCATCAAAGGGGCGTGGGAAAAGGAATTTTTCGACTTATCTGTTCGGAAGGGTATCTCTCGTATTTTTCACTTCTACGAGTTATAGAGTTATAGCGCGTGGTTAAAATAATATCCTCTGTGTCATCCCGAAATTCGCTCGATCTGGAATTTTCAAGTGATCATAGCATAGCGCGTAGCCTCCCAAGTCTTTAGCGGACTCCAACCAAGTCCACGCATCAGCTGTGCTACACTCTCTGGGATCTCTTCGCCTTCCCTCTTCCTGTATTCTAACCCTCTGAAAATGGTTCTCCTCCTAACCCCACATGCATCTTCCGCCGCTGCCGCGTAACCCTTCCCTGAGTCGCCTTTAAAAAAAAGTCGCGCCGAATCCAAACGTGTTTTTAAGCGCGCGTGCCCAATTGTGGGAGTGCGTGTCGTTCCTGATCTCGCCGCCACCCCGGCTAGAATTCGTGGATTGAGTCGCCAACTGGGGAAAAAAATGTTCGTCAAGCTCGCTTTCGAGCTCGGGTAAGGGATGCCAGAAGTGGGTGATGGATTTATTTGCCGCGCTGCTTTGAGCGTTCGCCATTCGATCTTCTTGCTCTCGTGCTATGCGTGAATTTCACGTAGCAGTGACCCGAGTGGCGAAGTAAATCTACAGCATGCGACTTAATGATAGAAAAATTTCGCCATTGTGGTTTTGTTCCCTGTGTCTCGGTTTTTTATTTAACCTCAAATTGAGTCTGTTTCTGGTCTTTGGAGAACATTAACATGTGAATATTTCTTGATATGATCTTTCCGCGAAAGGCGTATTAAACTAGTCCAGGTAGTGAATTCTGATCCAAGCTTTGGGATCTAGAGGGAAATTCACGTGACTTGAAGTGATTCATAAAACATATCGGCACCACACTAGCCCGATCTGGATCTGGAGTCATAAATTTTGAATTAGGCAACGATGAGAAAACTAACCTAGCAGGTGGAAATTTTTCGTAATCTCTGAACTTATTCTGTTTATCGAATGAGAATCCACACGATAGCTCATAAATTCACGGCCTTGACGTCCAGACGTAAACAACGTCCACACACGCAACTTAATTTGTCTCGAATCAGCTGTTCCTACCCTCTCGAGATTTCGTTTCTTTAAAATGAGCTAGAAATTAGATCCCGTGCAGACTCGGATGCCCTCGAATGCAGAATTGGATGAGGGCTTAAGTGCTAATAAGCACTCAGGTTGAACTCTTACCTGGATGATGTATCGTGATTCGGTGGTTTTCCTGTAGTTGATTAAACGATACGAGCTAACCTCAGCCGAAAATGCTTTTATGCAGTGTGATCGCGATTGCGATATCCAAAACCCATGAAAAAAAATTATTGCTTTTGGGGATGTTTTCACCAATGAAATTATTGAGCTATTTAAAAGTAAAAGCTTGGTCATAAAAATTCAATTTCATGGCAGAAATATGTTAAAAGCTCGAGAATCAAGACGGGTTAGTGCCTACCATTCATTACTATATACTTTTTCTGAAATATGTGACACTTGAATAGTTTTTGGACACATTCTGAGACAAGATAACCTCTTGAAAGCTATAATGGTGGGAGAAATAAATGGGCAAATAATTCGAAGAAGACCAAGGGTGGAATATATAAGGACAATAATGAAGACTTGTGAATTAGTAAAGTGATTAGCTGAGAGAAGAATGAAGAAGATGGCTGCAGTAAATCAATCTTCATATTGATGAATACTGATGATATGCTTCTTTAAGCAACAATTTTTTCACTGAGATGTACTGATGCGTTTTTGAAACAATGTTTTCCTGTGCATCCTCTTTCTTGTCTTGATCAGCATCAGCATCTTGGCAGGTGTTTCATGCATGATTACATGATTAAGTAATGTGGAATGAAAGAACTCGTAGAAGAAAGGTTGGGGAACACTATATTTTACAAGAGTTACAGATGTGAACAAATGGAATTTAATTTCATTTCTAGACAGTCTTCTTTGCAAATTTTAATTGAATATGTCACTTTTACATAGGGATGATATTTCTTATTCCTGTAGCGTACCAGGGAATTCATCAATCGCTTGACAGATTTGAGCGAGGAGTTATAATATATGTGCCCGTGATGAATATTAAGCAGGCAAAAAACTCTGCTATTGGATAATGAGACAAGTTTAGTCCACAGACTCTCCGACTGGGTGCTTTCTAAAAGCCTCCCCTCCTCTTTCTCTTCCTCCTTCTCCTCCTCCCGAAGCCTCCTTCCTCACTCCCTCCCTTCCTCCTTTTCTCCACCACGCTTTAGCCCCTTTCGTAGCTCTTCGCTTTCGAAGTTACCGCAAGCCACCCACACGATGTTCTCAGTCTGCCCTCTTCTTCTGGAACCGGGCTACTCCCTTATGCGTCGTTCACGCTGCCATCGTGTTTGCCAACGTAACCAAGCTTACATCCTTTCTCACGTCTATAATTATAATCTGGCCATAATTAGCTAAGAGCAAGTAAAAATCAAGCAGTTTATCTCAATCTAAAAGTAGTTAATCTCAAAAGGAAGTGGAAATCTCTTAGTCATAAGATTTTTGGCTGTTTTGAGAGATTTCTTAAAATCATACGACATTTCACTTTACTAATACTTCAAAAACAGTTCACGTCTATTCATTTTGTTTGATTTATTCCATTATCTTTCTTGATTTTTTCCGGTTTACCCTCCCGTGGTTTCATCGTTTGCTATGGTAAACTGCCAGTGATAGGAATCTCAACATTATTGCGACAGCGCTTTCCAACTGCGTTTTTCAATTATGGTTTTAGCAATATGCATCGAGCAAAGTATGAAAGCGAAGCCTATTTTTTTTCAGATATCACCCAACCCCTCGTGGCTATCACACAAAATTAGATCTTCAAAGTTATGTATCCATATCCCGAAAAGTAGAAGCCGATATCTTACGGTTATGTATTCAAGAGAGAGATGTAATAAGAAAAAATGAGGAAGTTCTAATGCACTGAACGCGTCAAAGTGTAACTGTGTGTATTCCGTTAGTTTCCTCAATTATTGAAAATAATTAATTTCCGTCTTAATACTTATAAAAAATCGCAATGAAAACATCGCGTGTGAAGGCATTCTTAGCGTATGATGTGAAACGAATAAGTCATTTTAAAGCCTCAAGCATGTATATTTAAGCAATGACGGAGAATTTCAGTTGATAAATCAATTTATTTGTGTCAATAAATGCGTCACTATGCACATTTCACGCTTCTTGCTACTGATTAACCATTAAAATAAATTTTTAATAAATGTATTCTGGATCATGACGAATCTCACTCAAACGACCTTCTGCTGTACTAAGCCTCTCTGTATGGTCGATTGCGGTTGAATGCCTCCAATGTGCCATTCAACCGTTTGGTTTAATCTATTCCCTTCTTAAGCCTATGAGGAAGGAGATGTGTGAACCGAGCATTAGATTCACCCCCTAGAAAAGTTGTCCCACCGTTAAATCCTTAAAGGAGACCTGACGGGCCCGCCGGCCAGTTTCTTAAGAGGGTGGCGAGAACTCCCAGCTCCTTCTTTCGCCTTTTCTTCTTTCATCTCCTCCCCCCTCCCTTTCCCACCTCCCAAAGCCCTCATTCGACTCCGCCCCATCCATTATCCTCCCCCACCCTTAGAAATTCCGCCATCCGCCTCGCTTTGAAGATATAAAGGCAGAGTACGCAGATAAAGTGAAAGTGAAAAAGTTACGATAGCCCAGTTTCCAGTTACACTTGCTCCGATTATATCACGGCGGCTAAAAGGCGGCTCTCGAGGGGAGTTGTGACACTGTATACAGACCAGGTGGAAGGGATTACGGCTGCTCCTCGTATTCGGCGCACGAGCTGTCCCGCAGTCGCTCGGAATTATTGCTTTATTGCGAGGGTAAATCCGTTCCACTGTCCTCTTGTCGGCGGGGTTTCGCATTGTTATGGTGCTGGATTTGAACGATTGCATGACATTTCGGTCTTGTCTTCATCCAACGGTTTGGAATCTAACGATGGCCTTGCATACCATTCTGGCCCTGAGGCAGTTGAGGAAAGCTCTAGCCAAAAAAGATTTTGAGCCTAGGGCATCGTTGCTATGTTTGGCATCAAAAAGTACTACTTTACCCAAATTATGGTTGCCATGATGATCTCTAGCTCCCGTAAACACGAATAAGTGTTTTTATGTTTTTAATTATTTCTCATAATATATCCAACCAAACTGTTTAAATTTTTGTATTTTGGTAGGTTTTGTAAACACCTAGAATTTATATTTTGTTTTCAACTTTTAAATTTTAACGTTTTTTATATTATTACATATATTTTTGTATATATTATACCTTCCAACCGAAAAGAGTTGCCACTATTACATTTTGGTCATTAATACATTTTAGTTTCATCTTTACTCATGAATTATTTATGATCTTTTAAAGTCATGGTACATGTTCAAATATGCCAAAAACCAGCGTCTTGATCTTTTGAGGCCTATTTTCTCTGCAATTATTTTTACATCAACTGGCTATTTTTTATCACCAGAGCTAATTGTAATTCAGCGGGTAATCGGGTAGAGATTATTGATATGGAACGAAGAACTGTGACTTGAAAGCCAGTTGGACCATCTCATAGATTTCAGTAATATCAAGCTGTTGAACTTATAATGGTGAGGAATGCATTTAGGGAGCTATTAAATGATCTTGACAAATAAGGTCATATTTAAATTATTTTACCTTGAAGTGTCGCGAAATCCAAGGAAGCCCCGTTCTTATTTTCTTTTTGTTGACTCCTGTTCTC
This sequence comes from Pyrrhosoma nymphula, assembly GCA_963573305.1. NCBI lineage: Eukaryota > Metazoa > Arthropoda > Insecta > Odonata > Coenagrionidae > Pyrrhosoma > Pyrrhosoma nymphula. The sequence goes on from OY754328.1 coordinate 28,294,809, forward strand.
CGCAAAATCAGGTCCACATTCGTTTCCATTTACATCTTATAGTTTTTTAATTAATGGAATGGTACAATCAGCGCTGAAATATTATTTACGCCCCTATTTGTATCTGCCTTTTCTCATCAAAATTCTTCAATCTCATTAAATACATTAAAAGCTCTTTGAGCTTGTTATCGTTGCCTTATTCGGCGCAATTCTAAAAAAAAGTTCTTATAATTTGGATCATGCAAGAGCGAGACTACTAATACTTCGGTTTCCCCATTATTTTGATTCGCCCTGACGGAAAGACTGACCTTTCTCGAGAAATTAATTCTTGGCTCACACGGGAGAAGCCCAGCATCCCGGTGGGCGTAATTACTTTTTCATCGCCTCGTCTACTGCGTACCGCCTTTTTATTGCCCGGACGGTTAAATCACTCCCACTTATCGATGCATCTTGCCCAAGACCATTTTCATCCCCGCAAGGAGACCTGGAACAACTCACCTCCGGGAATTTAAGGCATAAACCTGGTTTTATCTATTTCAGATCTTTTCCTCTCCCTCGGGGCAGGACGCCCAGGAGATTCGTGAAATTAGACGACAAAGTAGTGTTAAGGCGGAGCGGCACGTGGGAAAACAGGCTTCACGCCCGTAACTGCGATATCAGGTGTTATGTCACACGCGACCCCAAGCACTACCGGGTTTCCGTGGAAAGAAAACAGCGGCGGAGGGGTGGCTTAGTGGGTGGGAGAGCGGGAAGAGGCCGACTGGATCTCGAAATAATAAAAAAAAGTAAGAAAAACACAGTTCACACGCTTTCCATGTGTATTCCGATCACACGACTGCAGCGCCATGGTTTCTGAGGTGGAGTGCCTCCGAGATCTAAGAAATAAGAGGAGATCGTTCCTCTTCACACAATTGCCATCCCCTAAGGGAAACAAAATAAGCCCGGATTGCGAATAGCCATCCTCGGGAAACTTGTTTCGTCATCACTCCTCATTTTTTAAAAATCCACTTATTAGAGCTGAGGCATTCCGAAGGTTCTCGGGGTCAAATTCGATGTTTAAACGACTTTTTCTTCGCAATCCAAGAGTCCTCACGGTCAAGGGAATAAATTCTGTGCTCAAATGGGTCGTCCGCTTCGGGGAATAGCGAGGGAGAATAAAATGAAATTCGCCCGTACGCACTGGTGTTTCAGAGGACTAGATACGCGAGCGTGGGACAAATAGGTCGGAATTCCACTTGGCTGCTGCAAGCTAGCAGCACGAAATGTTACGAGCGCCAGTCCCGTCGCCGCGATTACATTTCCACGCCCCCTAGCGTCCCTTATCTCTTGCTACCTACCTTCCCTTGTTTCTGTCTGCATCGGAATGCCTGTGATAAAGCGTAAACATGTATCTTACCGTGAACGTTTTCCTAACGCTCTTACTTTAGTTTATTCCTTCCTTTAGTTTATTTTTCATTTTATCTTATGAGCACCACCAAAGTACCACCTCTCTCTCACTGCTAAATAAAGATATTTGCGAACTCCTGGGATTGTTTTGCCAATGTAATTGATTTCAACTTATACGATAATTTTGGAGATACATTTAGAGTACGAGCAGGTTGCTTTGGCGGAATGGTCGAATTAGGTATGCTCTCAGCAACAGAGTGCGAATATGCCCCTTAAAGTAGTTAAAAATCTACTGGACATTTCTTTTGTGAGGTGCATCACCACGACTCGTAAAATAATGAAAGAATTTTTTCCGCACCAATGTTTTGTCGCTCTTGTTATTTTTGTCGCTCTTGTTATTTTTGTCGCCACTTTCTCCTTAATTCTTTTTTTCTGTGTTAGTATTCTTTTTGATCTTAACGCCTGTAGATATGTTTTGTGCGTTGGCTTCGTCTCAAGTGGATATCTTAGCTCTTTTCTGCATTTGGAATTTCTTGCCAAGCCTTGAAACATGGAAGCAGAGGCGTAATTATGGAGTACCATTCTCGCGTAAACAAACATCCATTTTCAAAATGTTACCTCAGAAGATTATTTAAGTTATGCATTAAAGTTTAAATTTTTATTCCATCCTTCGGGAGGGTTGAGGGTCATTTCCATGGGGTAGTTTCCTACACAGTTTTCTTCTTGTTTAATTTTAACTTCCTATCCTTGCTTGATGAAGAGTTAAACCGTGTTGCTCCTTCATTCATTCTTCATAATTCCGATTATGTATTAGTTCACGTATCACCTGATTAATATGAATAGAAAACGAGTTTTTAGAAGGAGAGAGAAGGGAATGGTTAAGCTGGACCGACCAACCATTGAAAGGACGCGTTGATGCTTCCATCCCATATTATGACGCCTTCCAATCTTGCAACAAGCTTCAAAAAATCTGTTAGACGCATACCTATGGAGCCAACAGGCTTTATATCCTTCCCCCATCAAAAACCCACCTTTCACTGCTGTCTTCCTGGATTTATTTGGTCCCGCAACCACGCAATCGGATCCAGCGGAAGTTTCCCCTTCTTTTTAATAAAAAGTGAATGCATTTCCTCGGCGAATACCGCGTGTGAGCGCGTATTAACTTGGAGAGCCAGCAGAGAGCCTTTTAAAACGAGGGCGATCTCTGAGCACGTGCGTGGAGGTGACTTGGGCGTTGTCGGAACGTGACTTGGCGTCGTCCGCTCTCCCCGCGAGCGAAGGGGTTGGAGCCACTGCTTTGTGGGCGGAGAGCGAGCGGGCTTAAGGTATTGCGGTGGAGGAGGAGACGCTCGACTCTCGGCCGGCAAGCGTGGGGGTCCGGCGGCATGGGAGGGGGTCGCGGGCCGTGAATGTGCCCAGGAGGGAGGGCGTATGCGGGCGGTGCCCTCCCCACACCCCGAGTTGAAAGTTCGAGAGGACGGACGGCGCTGCGAAGGGAGAGGATGGAATGACAATCGTCGGAGGGTGGATGGCCGGTCGCCGGTCAATTTCTTTTTGGCGCTGTGCAGCGGCGGTTGTGGGGGCCCATATTAATTCGGTCCTCACAGCAAGAGGCAGAACATTATAAGAGGATTCAGTGAACATCATAATGGTTATTCTATCGGTAGTAGTTTATCCTCCTGGTGATCCAACTGTTGAGGCTATGTCGCCCCGTCCAGCCAAATGCACCATCTAATTCCATTTATGTATACAATAGGCTGGATTCTATCCTGCTACCCGATCTCACCGAGCTACCACGGTCGGCAACTCCATAGATTATGGAATATATTTTTTACGTGTATCGTGATTTTCGCTGCATCGAATGTTTGCGTACGTCCAGTTCATGTAAAAGCGAAAAAATAAATAGTTATAGTATAATTATTTAAATTACTCGCAGACTTCTTTTCTTAGTTTAGTAAATGATAGGGGATCAGAAAATATAATCTGCTTTTCGAAATGTCTCACTTACCCCTTTACTATAAACTTAACGCTTTTACAAATAAGTTGTTAAATAATCACCGCGGTTTTAATAAAAAGTTGGCCTTGCTCTTTACTTACGAATTGGAAAAAAAATATTTTTAAAATGTCATTGAAAGTTTTCCAATAATGCAGGATTGTGTAGATATTCGTTATTCATTACGCACCACGCATTCAGCTCTTGAGCACCGGATGAATCCTTTTCTCGTCCATTATTTTGTATATTTCATGGATGCATGATTAGCGTGGGTATAGAGTTGAACTTCGAGGAAATATTAAATGCGTTGCATTATTTCCTCAATGCACTTTTAACTCTCTTCATATTTCTATGTAATTCACACATCACGTTTAGAAACACGTGTTGGCAATAATTCTTTATCTGGTTCCTTTGCCATCAGGCTCACTTTCTCCAGCCATCTCCAAGCCTTTCCATTGAAGGCCCTCATTCTACGCTTATCATTCGCTCCTTGTAATGAATTTCCAAAATGAAAATTTCTTTGATTTGAGACTGGGTTCGGAATAGTGCTCCACGGAAGAAAGAGTTTCATGGTGTTGGTCGATTTTCAAATTCCTCGGTCACGGTAAATCAAGGTACATTAGTAGACTGTGTGTTGCGAGTTTGGTCTTAATTTTATCTTATTATTGGAGATGTCATCCACATGGAATTCAAAGAAAAAACACCACGCGTTACTCATTATTCCTCCTCGAACTATAACTTTGCAATGAGTATGAAGTACCAGGAATTAATCAATCGTTTAATGCTACATACATACCCCAATATACATTCAAAATGTACTTTTGGTAGAAATAAAGTCATTCTATTTTTATCCATAGTTAGAGCTTAATACTTTTTTCTACCCAAGCACTAAAATCACTTATCTTCTAGCCCAGTGCTGTTATTTTATTGAGTGTTAAGGATTCAGCAAAGTTACTTTTTTGATTGCCAAATAACTAGTTTTGTCAGAATCAATACAAATATTGTAACTTTCGCAATTAATTTTATTTAATAGGACAGGTTTCATCGCATTGGCGACATCTTCAGGTAAAGATGTTGCTTGTAGATGTCGTCTTAGCGATTAAACCGGTCGTATTAAATAAAATTCATTGTGAAGGTTACAAAGTTTGTATTGATTCTGTCAACATGGGTTTTCACGAAGTTACGCCTGAAAATATCGAGTTCACTAGTTATGTCATCCTGAAAACGGTGTTAATTTTTACCTTTGATTTTTTAATGATTTAAATGCCCCTATTTACATGGTCGTATGCATGAAAAGTATGGTGCTTTTATTTAATTTGAGCTATGCAATGGTTGAACTGTACATGAGAATTGATTTTTTATTTTATTTATGAAAATTATTGAAGATATTTCTCAGATATAATAAATTCTACTAACCTGGAAACGAACGTTAACCATTTCTGGACTTAGTAATGCTATGAAGCTTCTTTGAAGGATTTCGTCGGTAACTTCACCATCATGCATATGCCAAAAATATCGACGGAACGCCTGTATTAAATTATTATAACATCTCACTCGATAGGCATCAATTATATACTTTGCAACGTGTTAAAAGGAATATTTTATTTGCTTTTCCCTTCCGACAGGAAGCTGTAGTCTTTGGGACCTGAATCAAGAAATGGATTCCCCATTACGATCTGAGTATTGCAAATCTGGATCGGAAATAAATCTCGGAGCTATCCGCTTTCTAAACGCAATCTCCTTCTGTCGACGACCATTAAAATGCGCCGACGTTGAAGACATCTCTGCTCTTACGAAGGGCGAGGCTATGTTTAACGCCCGTGTCGTCGGCAGCGACAAAGGTGGCTATTTATTTCAAATGGGCTTTCGTTTGGGGTAATCATTCGAAATTAATATTATCAAAAAATAAAAAGAGACATGTATTATTTAAACGTCTCTATATTACAATTATTATGAGGAGTTGGATGAAAGATCTCTATGCTATACATCAACGCACCTGGTACCTCTATTAAACCCATCGTAATGGCACTTATTATGTGGTTGGCTCATCCGTGCGGTTTCCCCGTTCTTGGCCACCACAAATTAGCGCACTTTCACTTCTTAATTTCGTTTTCGTTTTGATGGAAAGCCCAGATAAAAGGGTTAAATTAAATTCCATCAAAGATAAAAAAATGCCTCTCTTTTTCCAATATCTTCTGATGGAACGAACCTTATCCTCCAAATTGTTAGCAATCTTGGAATAAAAAAAAATGCATTTTAGCCCAAAGACGCATTTATTTTCACTTTTTGGGAGTGAGATCCTTTTCATTGTATTGTGTGAAACTGATGGCCTTTAGAATTTCCCCTTAGGAATTTTGATTCTACCTTTTGGTTATAATTGGTAGTGATTGATTGATTTCATTTAATTCGCAGTGAAATGCAAGGAAGGGTCTATCACCATGCCATCAGAGCGCATTGAAAGTTTTTTACATCTCTTAACTGCGCGTGTACACGCATCATGTAAACATGTCTTTCAACACGGAAAATTATTCTTGGCCACCAACTTGAGGTAAATACCGTTGTTTTTTTTAGAGTGAGGCGTCTCAAAACCGAAGCATCACTTAATCGTTAGATGAACACTCAGACGGTGTTATGAGCCGGCCATAGTAGTGGAATCGATTACGTTCCCGTCTGGCTATCAAACTACTCTGAATTTGAATTTCACGAAACGTATGAGTGTAATGTTTTTCTTTGGCATATGGGTCAAACTAAACTGTGAGTTACTGCCTCATAAGTTAGTACGCCAAAATCATTAGTACACTTCGTTATAATCGGTTCATAAAATGAGGGACAAACGCTGCAACCCATTCTCAGTATTGACATTATTTCAATATGTGCTATTACGGTTTATGTAGTGAATTTCACCTTATTTTTTCCATAAATTAGTCCAAGATGACCCCTCTTGTGCCTTATTTAATGCTTAAAAGAAACTGCATTACTGGTTTACCATTGAAATATTTTAATCGTGTAATAGAAAATTTCTCATTGATTAAATGAAGTTTGGAATTTTCTTTGTTCTTACGTTTTCGTTAGTGATTTCATCGGATGGCTACATGATCTGATGCTGTTTTGCTTCCTCTTTTAGTCTTGACATTTTTTAGCCTAATAGGTACATAATATTTATATAGAATCCACTCGGCTCCAGTACTGATACAAATCGCTGTGGACTTTGAATGTCTTTTTGCCCGATGCCTTCAAATTTCTCGTTGAGTCGATACCTTATATTTACTATTTCTTTTCGTGCCTTTCAAATTGATCATTTTATTCTTTCCTCATCCTTGATCATCCAGTATTTTCCCGTTCATACCACAAAACATTCCCTTAACTAACTTGCACCCCCTTGCTTGTAGTAGCTTTAAGCTGCTCTTTAGGACAATTGTAACTGCAAATTATTCCGATCAGCTGAAAAAATTCCTTATTAGAGGGCTTTTCATGCCTTTCTAAGATTAGAATGGTATGACTGGAGCCTTGCGTTTTACCCGCGTCATGAGCGAAGATTCAGTTTCGCTCGAGTTGCCGCGGCGCTGTAACCTGCAGGTCGGAGTTGTACCGCTGGATTTGAATCTATTGATGCCATCTGTGCTGGACATTGAGAGAGCCTGGCCCTATCTGCATATCTCTCAACTCTGAGCTTTTTGAAAAGCTGCAGCCCTAGGCCTCCCACTTTAGAGTCACTCGCGCGTAGCGGTTACTGCTAAGTGTTTCGAAGATCAGTCTCTGCATTGGCTACACCATTCAGATTATATTCTGATGGAATATCGAATTTAAAAACAATGCCTTGCTGGCATAAATATCGTAAGAAAGAAAGAGAAGTATGATTAGAATTCACGAGCGATTTCAGACATTTACATTTAGAAAAGGAAGCAGGAATTTTCCTTCCAAGAAAAATATTTTCTTCTGCAAATGACGAAGGATAAAGGGTCTATTGAAGTGGAAAACCCTTTTTCCTCTGAAAATTTCCGACGCATTCTTTGCCGTTCGTCGCAGGAAATGGAAAAATCTTGAATAACGTACATTTTCTTTTGACTTTAACCACCTTACGTTTTCTGAACTAGTCCAGTTCTTGAATTGAATCTTAAGGCTGTGAATTGGTTACCTCTTCAAATCAAATGACATAATTTGCGGATTAATGTTTTATGCTCGGCTCACTCGGATCGGGAAACCCTTGTTTTTTTTGTAATCCCTTGTAATACCCATTATCAGGCTGTCCCGAGGGCTTATTGCATTGAGTTGGTGGCCGTCAGAACAAGTGAAAAACAAATCTTCAATTACACTGCACCTTTATTTGTGTCGTGGAGTGCAAGGGTGGTTTGAGTAATTAATATCACTTTTTGGAAAACGAGTCTTCATCATCATTGGTCGTTCAATTCCAAGACTGGTTGACTGCAGCCGTCCATCCTTCCCTATCTAATACTAGTTCCCTTTACTCCCTGGTAGTTCTTCTCGTGTACTTTCCTCTTTATTTGGTCTACGTACTTATCTCTTGGTTTTCCTCTTGGGGCTCTTCCCTCTATTTTTCCTTCAATGATATTCTTCATAAACCCCTTGTGCCTCAGGGTGCCTCAGGTATCCATCCGGTTTTCATTTTCTGTGTAGTGTTTTCCATGTGTTCTTTTCCTCCTCTACTCTTCTGTAATCTTTTTCATTTCTTATTTTATCCGTCCATTTGACTTTCAGCATCCTTTTCCAGCACCAAGTTTCGAATGCTTTCCATTTATTTCTATTCTGATTTTCCGATGGTCCATGCATCCGATCCATAGAGTGACATGCTCCACACAATTTTTTTTTACTACTGTTTCCTTTTACGAAATGAGTTTTTAAAAATAAACTGCAAGTGTTGCTTTCTTGTGAACTCACTCCACTCATGCAAAAAAACAACAGAATAAAGGTGGAGGAATGCATATGCGCTCTCAACTAAGGTATGGCAAAAAACGTACTTGCAGCATTTATTCTCACAGTGGAATATTTATGGAGCCTAGAAGTGTGATTTAAAAGAAAAATATCCGTAGTTTTTTTATTATTTTTTTATTCATTCCTCCCTTTAGCCCTATTTTAACCTGACTCACTGAAGGTAACCCGCGTGAGGAAGCGGTCTTGTCTCTTTTTATCATTTTTTTCTCACTCTTTATACACATAATTCCTCCGAAATGTATCTCGAAGATGACCACGCGTCTCATTCTCTTTGTGAAGTTAAATTATGGCCTGGGGGATGTGTCGCGGAAGCGCTCTCGTGTGGCTCATGCCGGGCGGATAGCGCAACGTTTTTATAAAAGCAGTCGTTTCCTTCGCCTTGACTCAAGAAAATGTGGCAGTTAAGAAAGGACAAACGATGGGGAGGACACATGAAAATTCTTTGATTAGTTCGGCTCAAAGGCGCCTTTCACTTTGCGGGGGAGGGACTCGGATGCATATCTGGAGGTCAAGTCATCTATCATGCGGGGATAACGTAGAGGAGGTGCAAAGTTTAATTTAAAGACGGCATTGTGTTTTCTTCATCATTCTTTTCTCTCACTTTTTTCATTCTTCAGATTTATCATGATAAACAATATCAATTTTTGGTTGATGAATGGTGTGGGGAGAAATTTCTTAGGGAGTTGCGCAATAGAAAACTTTCTAATCCCTTGTTTGATTCTGTTAAGTGGTGGCTCAGTGTAACTAACGAAAGTGAAAGGATATAGCTCATAACACTTAAAGGAACAAGGAGTGTAATACATCGCTTATGAATATTTCCGGCATTAAAAATAGACGGACCTTAGAAGCGAAATGGTTACATAGATTTTGGGTGATAAAGTAACAAATTACTACTTCATGATTATCGATATAATTTTTAATTTAACCCTAACATATATCCATAATGAATGGTTTTTCAGGGTTTCATCACCATATTTGTGCGCACAAACTAAAGACTTAACTACTGGTTATACTGTAGGTAAGGTATTTTGAGGACAAAGCCTTCGTCCATTATGGGTTAAAGTTCTTAGGTAATTGAATATGTAAGTACGTGAATGATATTAAGTGCATAGCATGCACTTAATAACATTCGATTATTGGATTATATATTCCTTAATTATTTTTTAGCATTATCTTTAAAGCTAACTTCACATTGGTGGATTAAATTCTAATACCTAAGATGGAAAAATAGGTAACTCCGCAACAAATGTAGTTTTTTTCTACTTAAAAAAATATTCATTCAATTTTTGTATTGATGTCTATGTTAGATCATTAAATATTAATAAGTTGATATGCTGAACGCCATTGGACTAGAGATTTACGCCATGGACACTTTAAGACTATTTCAAACCCAGAGTCATCTGCAAGGTCAGCCGTCTTTAAAAGAGGTTATTAATCGCTTAGCTATCTAAAATGTTTATTGGAAGAAGCTGGGGTGGTAACTTTCACCAGGATACCATGGTTACCAGTCTTTTTTTCAAATCTAATATCAAGCCCCATGACTCTGGCATTTCTACTGTGTGATAAATGAGTTAAGTTATATTTCATCCGGGCTTTTAATTTTTTCTACCCGCAAGAGGTACATGAAAAAGCTAGTAGATACGTATAATGTCTTAAGGCAGAAGAGAGTGGATGCTATCGTAGACGAATCGACGGGAGGTATGCTGGTACATCACGAAATGTTACAAGTACATTTAGCACAGAAACAATTTACTTTAGGGGAATAATGACGATGTATTTCTACTATACATCAATCTTTACTGCCCAATAAACCAACGGTCTTAGAACCTTACGAATCAGTCGGTGGTAAAGATGACAAACTTGACCACTACATTGCGTTTGGTTGCTGTGGGCATAAAAACCTTGAATATTTAGCATGATGTATTTCAAAATATATATGAGTGGCTGCAAATACACTTGATACCGACTTATTTTTTTGGTAGATTGGCATTTCTTTTGTCAAACCTTTTACAGATTTCAGGTGGGAAGTGTACCGCAAATGTTAGAGTTTTCCATGAGACTACATAGAAAAACATCATAATTATTTATATTATCATCCCTATTTACGTTTAGATAAATAATCCACGCAACCCTTATGTTAACTGTAGAATTGAGTTAATTACTATTTCCAGTTAACCAATGATACAAACTAATTTACAATATACGTTGAATAGATTGAGAAAATACTTTCTTTTTGGTGGTTAATATAGCAAAATATTTCAGTTTTTCACTATTTCCCATGCAGCTTTTGGAGAGCTCAAATTCTGAGGTATCATACATATATACAGTTCTATATAAAGTGCTGTGATTTCTATATTCAATGAATTTTCTAAAAAATGCAAAATGTGATGCATATTTTTAATACTTTGCCCATTTCTTTTTAGGTGAGTACTTTGCCGGCGGATGAACCACAGAATATTCAGCGAATCATGATCTTCAAGACACGTAAGCCAACCCAAATGAGCCTCCATGATTCTCATTTATGAACTAACTCTAAAGAACTGTGTAATTTTCCGACTCAAAGGTACCTAGTCCGAGACCCTCAAATGGAAAAGTGGTAGAAATACGGCGATGAATTACTCAATTACTCATTTTTCCTAAAAGCCGTTAAATTCCAGACTCGAGTGCCTAATATTTCATAGCAAGCCTTTGAATATATCATGGTGAAGTTTTAAGGAAAAATTGTTTAAACTTTTGCTGGGTGAAAGAATGAAGTTAAAAGCGATATTTGTAATTTCTTCCAAGTTTTGTATAAATCGACTTATCGAAGTCAATCATAAAGAATGCCAATCGTTCGTTATATGTGCATATAATAACGAGAATATTGGCGAAATACCTTCACTACATTTTTTTCATTTAATCAAAGATCACCAAATGAGTTACTACATAATAATTTATAATTAAACCTTTATCAATAAACGTAAAAATACAAATAACGTTAGCCAAATTGCCTTATTTAACTTCTATTTAAATCTGAAAGATATTTTGCTGGTACTAATTCCATTGACGTCCTTCTTGCTTCTGAATACCATGTTGAGCGACACTACCTACTCTCATGTTGTAACAATGCGCGCTCTCCATTTTCTTTTCATTTTTCCCGTAATGCATGGGCATTCATCGGAAACGTTATCTCAGTCACCGAGTCAAGTGGTTGTGGCGATCTAATTGATTTATTGGTCTTACGTAGAGATAGATCTGCATCACGTAACTCCCAAGCGAGTGCCTCATGGGTCAACTTCGGGACTTCGCGTCCTTCGCGCCAATGGCACTTGGCTGCAAATGCCGCGGTCCCTGCCCTGATTTCGTGAGCAATACATTTTCTCCTCACCTTGCTCTCCGCTTCTCTCTCCCCTCACCGTGACTCCAATGGAGCCAAATGCCGTTTTCGCACGCCCCGATAACTCGTCGCCGAGCACGAACTCCACCGCCTTCGGCCGGAATGCCGTGACAAGTCTGTCAGCCTGTTGCGTTGTTGCCTCTTGATGTGTTCATTCCCTTGTACTGGCAAAACAAGGCATTTTTCGCTTTCGTGTCCACCCACTCTCATTTCGACCCGAAGTTTGTAAATAAGATAACATTTCCGGTTATAATGTGCCTCCCGGTCGAATTTGCGCTAGCTTTATTCGATGTAACCGGGAACATTGCCCTAGGAAATGTAATACTTCATGGGTCCACAGAATGTTTATTTCATATCCGGGCTTATACTGCCAAACTGCAATTTTCAGCCCTTCGATGTTGCCGGTCATATTGTATAATAGATCACTTCGTTCCCTCTCGCGCTTTCTCAGTATTCGACCCACAGGTTGTGAAAAATAAATCGTTTCCGGTTTCAGGAGGAGTCCATGGCGAATTAGTGCAAGCCTTAAGGATGTTATGTAACTGCGAATGTTGTCTAAGGAAGAAGAATACTCAGTAAACAATTTAAATTCCTAACAATATTTACTACCGAATCTGATATTTGCTGCTACATTAATTGTTTAGGCCTCGAAAACAACTATCAACAAGTAACGCTTCGACCTTTTTGATTTTTTTGTGATACTTGCGTATTCATTATTATTAAAATTGGTGAACTAGTAAACCCAATATTTGTTTGTTATTTACTAAATTGGGACTGAAGTCCTGTGATGTGAAAAGCATATTTTCTCGGAAGAGAAGCCAAATCTTTTCGCTTTCAGTTTTTCACGAAGATGGGTTGTGCAGAAAAGTTTCCTCTTGCATCTTACGTAGAGTTTTGCATTGAAAAACTAAGATTCGAGCGTCCGGCACTTTGCTGAGCAATCTATCCCTAGGGCCATCGCACGGCTTTGCTCTCTCAAAGGGCACATATCTTTCTTCAGCGCCTATACAGCGCCCTTGCATCGGTGAACAGGGCAGGGGATAAAGGGTGGAGTATAGGCATAAATTCTGCAAGGCCTGCGCGGTTGGCAGTTATGACATGTTGAACATTAGAGCATTCAAGTTGTGATGTTCTGAAGAGTGCATTTACGAGAGATTGGCCGTCCAGTGAGAATTTATGTTTCTTGAGGACAAGGTTACTTGTTGCTTGTGTTCCCGTTTTGCTTACTGATGTGCATGCTACTCAAAGTAGGAAAACTACTCTCTTCGAACTGATACATATGATTTTCCACATAAGTACATTTACATCTGTTTAAACCATGAGGAGAGGCATTTCTTTGCGGCAACTCCTCTGGTAGATCAACTTTGAATATTAGGCTAATATAAGAACCTGCGATACAACAGAAAATAGTGTATGCCTACGCTTGTAATATGTCCACCAGCTAGCGTATCCTTGGTGTGGAATTATAATAACTCCATCGAAGCTTTTATTACGTTCAAGAAGACTTTAGTACAACACGTGTTCGATAGATAACGGCATTTGTAATCCTATTTCAGGTTCTGTCATAACCAACAAAATTATTACGGTACATCACTCTTGAGAAAAGTTGCCTTGACTAATTGCGCACATTTTTCTTACACCTTCAATGCAATTTCAAGTCTCAGCTTTGATACTTAAGGATTGTTCAGCGAATGCTCTTCACACCTCGGCCGACAGATACTTTGTTCGCCTCGAGTGATTCCATGCGTTTCAGTTTCCCAATGGCAAAAAAATCGTATGCTAAATTTATATTTGAAGCTCTCAGCTTACCGCGACTCGCTTTCGTCCAGAAAAAAAATACGTGTAAACGATTTGTCGGACATGGTTGTAATGAAAGTAAGGAAATAGCTTATTCACGTGAGCATCGTTTCAGAAAAAAATAGCTGAACTAATAAAATTGCCCGACCATAAGGGGTGATTTCCTCGGGGCCATATTTCTTCGGTCATCGCGCATTTAAAGTGGGCGTGGGCGAGGTGCAAGGTGGTGTGGGTGGTGTGGGAGGGGGGCGGGCTGGGTGCTAGGGGGAAGGGTAACGATTGTTGAGTGAAGGGGTTGGCAGCTGAGTGCCGTTGTCGGGGTCTTGCAGAGCGGTCCATTTATGGCTGCTTGAACCCGAGAGGGCAACCAACTCCACATCATTCCATCCCACGCCTCTTCCGTTCACGACGCCGACAACATCATGTATATCCCGCGTTTTTTTCTTTCCCTGCCTTTCTTACCTCCTCTCCTAGCTTTTATAGCTTTCAGATTCCATTTCCTTTCTAAGGGTCCGTAATGTTTAAGTCCGTCTCCTTACTCACCCGCCGGCCGTCTTCGCACTCCCACTCAACAACGCCTCGCTCTTTTTGTCCATTTCCTTTTCCGATTTGCTTTCTCTCTTTCTACGCTCGTGTGCCAGCTATCTCTTTCCGTCTCCTCTTCTCATATGTTTATCCCAAAATCGCGGTTCATTTAATCTCTTACCCCTCTTTTTGATTCACCAGAACCAAGCGCCAAACTGTAATCGCCAAACTAATTTTTTGCTCCACCCACGCCGACATAGCATTCATTTCTGACCTTCAGCGTTGATTTTTGCAAATTCATTCAATATGGCGAGAAAAAGATATGCCAAGCTGGCCATAATTTGCTCTGCGTAGTGCGTCTTCATGCCAAATACGAAGGTGTGAATATGATCTTAGCATTGTGCTTTTATTGAAAATTGCTCATGCAATTATTTTTTCTTTCATGCGTATTTTTCGAATGGTGAACATTCTGATTGATTTTTGGTTTGTAACAGCTTTATAGATCTTGATTCATCTTGATTTCAGGTCGTTGTGAAGACTGGTGCCCTCCTCTCTCGTAGTTTTCTTGGATTATTCGATGTCAAAAAAGTTCTTTGGGTTTTATTTTGGTCTCGATTTTGCTCACAGTACTTTACAATTTCAGAAAGTCGATGTTGCAATGTAACCTTTGTATTTACAGCTAAATTACGTTGGACAATTTTCATTAAACTACCTTAATATGGTTAGTATGCAGCAAATTGGAATCACTAAGAAATGAAAGTATAATATCCTTAAATAATATTAATTCCGTGAAATAAATTATCAAGATGTTTTGATTCGCCCAAATACCCACAGTCTCTGTTTAAGTAGATCACATATTTTAACCTTTCCGTTTTGCCTCTTCTTTTAAACTTAGGGGTTTTCCTCGGTTGTAAGGAGGGATAATGGATGAAAACATTGGGCTAACTCGCACCTTCAATAATTTCTTCCTTAGCCATTGCAAAATGGCAAGCTCTCAGTCATGTCTTGTGAATTAATCAAGTTTTGTTACAGAAAACAATAAATAGTTTAGCTACAATCAGGCAAACCGTTTCCCATTTTTTGGGAACTGATGAGGGATGGTATTAATAGGGATACTTTCGATCCTCTCATCCTTAATTCCTCTCACTATTTCCTCCTATCATATAACTTCCCGTAGATTCCTGGTCTTTCACCTTTTACATGTCCCTCTCCCTAATTTCCAACCGTCCCTCTCTCTCTCGTATTTATCGTCCGTTCCGCTTCTAACCGCCCGCGTGGGAAGGGTTAGTGACTCCGCGGAGGCAGGCGGTGGGCTGAGATGGCCCCGTGGTAGTGTGTGCTGTTGGCTAGGACGGACGGACCCGAGGACGATTCAACGCCCATCCCATTTCGGGCGGTGGGCGCCCTCTCACGTTGGGGACACCCTACGGCCGTCGCGTCGTCTCACCCATCGCGGGACGAGCGATGACACCACCCCACGCCTCGAACCGTACGATTCGTAAATGACTCACCTGACACCGTTAATCCGGTCCCATAATATTTTTTCACGCACCGCTGTGGCTTTTAAAGTAGTTTTCATGCGCAACGCGCTCGTAGTTATTGTTACCGACGGAGAAAATTCGCTACGTTGACTCGATTCTCGCAGTTTAATCGGTTGAGGTGGACTTTCCGTTTCCTGAAAGCGAGCGCGCTTTATTCGCTGGGCGAACTTTTGCCGTGGAATTTCCCTTTCAATTTACGGATGACCTAACTTATCTTTTTCGGGAGGCATATTTATATATTAGATAGAATGCATTTCAGTTTTTGTGGTTGTGACGTCAAATTATCCCTCAATTCACTCTCCTCTTTGGATGCCCGTACCTACTTTCTCTCCAGTGCCAAATCAGAAGCCGTCAGGAACCCATTTTTCGCTCCTATACATTTTGTCTTCCACCTTGGAAATTACCTGTATACTTTTTTATATTCAAATGAGCATCAAAGAGGTATGACTCAATCACGGAAAATAGCTCACTCTTAGGCACTGAAAGTTAAAAACGCCTATAACTCAAGAAATTTTACGCATTTATTAACCCCTAGTTATTAATGCCTAGAGACAAAATCATTTGGACTGCTTTCGTCCAATTTCAATATTTCTCTATTTTGAAGTATCTAGCTCAAGAAAAAACTGTTACAAATATTATGCCAGTTGAACAATTTATTTTTTTGCTGGCAGCTTAAGTTACCACTGGTCAGTTACCGTGTCACCTACTACCTCTAATTTAAATATGAAATTTCTTACGAATCTCGGTTTATTTACTGCAGAAACAGTCCCACAGTACCACCTTTTAGCCATCAAACACTATTTTAACGTAATTTCACATTCCAATTTATGAAATAAGATAAGAAAATTCCTAAAAACTGAAAATGTTAGGAAAACTATGGGGTAGGAATGAATTTCTGAAAACAATTTAAATTTTCAGCGACTTAAGTTGGCACTGGGCATGAATGGTTACGTATTCATGTTATGTAAATGTATTTATGGTTTGACGGCAAAAAACCCTGACTCAAAGTCCTTTTTATTCACGAAGTCTAAATGGCTGATTCGCTAATGGCAAACGGCAGGCATAACGCAGTAAAATAAGTCGCTGGATATTTCAGGAAAAGTGAAATAGAAAGTATCTAATCCGAATCAGATTGGATGATTTCTTTTAAATTAGACTGACTTGAAGGCAATACATTTTGACTAAACTTTATTTCATACCGACGAATTACCTAATACTCTTCTGTTTATCAATTATTCTTCCCAAAAATGGGCAATACACTATAATTGGCCATTTAGTAATTCATGAGTTGCAGAGTGCACAAAATTTTCGCAATAAACTCATTTTCTATGGAATTGATATCTATACAAGAAAAATATCCCTAAACTAAGAGGAAAAACAGAATATAACGTAGTTTGACCTCAAAGAGAGTTGAAGGAGATATTGGCGACGAAATGAAAGTCACGGGATAGCCCAGAATAAGGAGGCGTGATATTACGGCACGGAGATAAAAAATGTGATTCGAAGTCAACCAGATCGATTGATTGGGTCGGAATCAGTGGAAATGAAAGTAGCGTAAATACAAAGAAGAGTGAAAGTCTTCCGTAAAAAATCAGTCGAGGTAACTCGGAATCGGTGACTGGAGGAGTAGCGAATCGTGAGAAAAATTTTCGACTAAAAAGTGAAAACGAAAATAGGACATGAACGCGTAGGAGTGGTAAAAGTGTGTGTGTGTCCTGAATGAATGCGATCCAAGGTAATCCAGGGGGTTCTGTTGAGGAAGCATCGTAATTCACTTAGTAGAATAATCAGCAAACGATTGGAAAAATGAAAGGATCAGTAAATGAATCAAATTTGACTCAATCACGCAGGATAATACTCCCTAGGGGCAGACTAATGGAAGTTCAAAAACTCCAATAGCTAAATATATTTCACGTTTTTACTGAGATATTTATAGCAAGTAACCTTATTTTTTCTTAATCTAATCGTTTTTATTTATCGAACACAACATTAATTGTAATCAAGTGTATGAATTTTTTTTCTGTTTTTAGTATATTCGATAATATTGGCGTTAAAGAGTGAGCATTTTAAGTAGGTATGGAGCTAGTGTGTTAATTTTGATGTGACTTGTGGAATTTAGGCAAGGAGAATTGGCCCTCGTCGTGAAATAAATAGGAAAGGTGTTGCGATATGAATACTGAGTGCATGTGATGGAAAACGATTACAAACTGGAATGGCAAGCTTTAAAAACAACAAGAAAATTAAGACATTTGGAATTAATAGAACCTTTGGGAGAGTCTCGATTATCCGAAGGAACGTGAGCACAAGGTCACTTACTTCATTTACCAACATAATGCTTCTGATTTGAGAAACCAAGGGGAAGTGAGTATGCATATTAATCTGGGACACTGATAAATGAAACTATTCCCCTTATGGAATTCCCAGAGAAGTCGCATTAATAACGAGATAATTTATTTAATGATATACTGAATTATTCAGATGTATTTTATAAACGAAATGCGCAAATTACCCATTACCAACCTTTTTATGAGCCATTCTTTTTCTACGTTTTAAAATTGCGCCGTTTAATTTTCCTCCGGTATAAATTCCCAACTTTATTTTTGCGGCGGTCTCCAGTCAGCAATGATCACGCGTCAGCCACTCTAACTCGTCTTCCATACGCCCTGTCATGTTTTTTTCCCAGATTCATTTCCCTAAAAACTTTCTTAATTTCGTCTCGCTATCTGGATTCTTGGTTCGCCTCGGGGTCCACTGGTGTTCCAAATAGTCCACGACGGTGTCTGTAGTTTTCTTTTGTCACAATTTGTTGCCTAACCTCCAGCTTCATCCAACTCTTCCACTTGCTGAAACTGTATGTAATTTCATATTTATATTATCTACGGTTATTTATTTTTTTTTCCATCATTGAATCCACATGATAATGCCATCTCATTCACAACGTGGACCCGGGACTGTATTATTAATGGAACTACACTTTAAATGCGATATAATGCGACGCTCTTTTATCACAATACCGAAGAATAAAGGGAAACATAAAAAACATTCATGGAACGTTTTTTTCTGGCGTGAACGTACCATTTCAGGTCAAATACGTGTATTATGTCGTATTATTCGTTCTCCAGACTTTTCTCTATTCTTGTTGCTTCCGGAGGTCTTATTAATTTCTTCCTCTATGAACGGTTGATATTCTTCTAATAACCGCGCAGTGAGGTGTCTATGGAAAACTTCCACTAAAATAGATTAATGAACACCTATCCCTAAATGTCTGTAACCGATAGACCTTAGCTAACGTTCTCCAGAACGATCACAAGAATACGCGGAGAAGACTTCAGCCGAAAAGAACCGAGAAATGGGTAACATAATTGCCTGGGTACTTGGAAAATAAGTCTCGCTTCTACTAAAAAGGTCTAAATGGCAACTTAGCGGAAGATATTTCGTCACGCCTTGCCACCATTTTACCTTTGTTTCCGTGATTAAATGGAAGGCACGGGCGTAAAAACTGGTGGATCGGAGAAAATAGTGATTCCGAAGAAGAGAGGTGAGGGACCTCGGGTGCAGAAGAGGAAATGTTTCTTTTTTTCTTCATTTTGGAGACAAAGAACGTTGCGGAGGAGGGATGAGAGTAGAATCCCTGTCGGGGTCCTCAGGTAGCTCAACCACCTTGCCTCTCGCTGCATTTTCCATGTGATTTCATGCGAACTATAACATGAACCGCAGGCTGCCAACTGCTATTGAATATTTCGAAGAAATGAAAATGATCTAAGAAAGAGAGGATCTTAAAAAAGGGCAAGTGAGACTTTCTTAGAATGTGAAACGACAAAAGACCAGCGGAGAGGCCAGAAAAACACGATGATAGATGAATTATTTCATGTACGATTTCAGGTTTTCCCGGCGAATGACACTGATGGGTTTCTTCTCTGGTTTCCCACCGGGTTAGGCTCTCCATGATCGCCGACGTTTCGGCAGAAGACTTTCCTGCCATTATCAAGGCTCTGGAGAAAAGTCGGCGATCGTGGAGAGTCTAATCTAGTGGGAAACCCAAGAAGAACTCATCAGAATTATCTCATGTTTTCCTGACGAAACTAGTGAATAAAGGTTTTCTCGGGTGTTTCATCTGTTTAGAGACTCAATGTCTGCCAACGTTTCGAAGAATTACTCAAGGATCAACCGAGAAACCTTCCTTCACGTGATGATAGATAACGGAAAGATTTCGTGATAAATAGCTATCTACATCTAAAATTTATCTTACCTTAAGCGACAAAACGGGAAATTTCCACTAAGTAAAAAAAAACTAAGATGTGAAATGAGAAGTCAGTTTCTCTTCTGTTTGAATATAGCTACTATATTATTTCTTTATTTTTATCTCTGCCGTTGAGAATCAGCGGGCATTTCTGCTAGGTTACAATAATAATAGAGGATTTCATTAGCCCGCCTCTGCAATCCAAAACAGGCCGTCATCGATAATGCGAAAAGCAGCTATTTCTGGCAAACTCGCTTAGTCGTGTGGAGTATATTTAAAGGAGAAATACAAGCGTATAGGTGTAGCGAAACTTGGTGGCACTCGCTTGCTAAGAGTATGATGCAAGGGAGAGGAAAGCATACAAGTGATGTGGGATAAAGTGGCCGAGTCTTCCTCCAAATGTCACTCCGGGAGTCCTTCGGTACCTTTGCCCGCTCATCAACGCTTGATTTACCCTCAGTGAATTCTGATTCTCCGCTGGTGAGTGCCACCAAGTTTCGCTATACCTATACTTCAGAAATTTCCTTCTGAAAATTGGCTGGAAATCAGAAATAAACAGGATGAAAGACTGGGGTACATCTCCCGAAGAAACATGCACTCATAAGTAGGACAAGGATCTGGAAGTTGTTTTACGGCGATGAGGTATCGCAAAATAGTGGGGGGGGAACAAAAGCAAGACGATAATTCGCAGGATGTGAAGAAGGACGGATTGAGGGACGAGATGATGGTGATGGCGGCGCTGATTGTTCTCACATCCGGAAGGTTCGCTTCGCGGTGCTGCTGACGGTTGTGTGAACGCATGAGTGTCGTTAGCCTCTAACCGCGTATTAAGTCACTAGCGTTTTTGTTTTTCCCCGCTGATATTATTTGGGTGACAAATTCAATTAAAAGCAATACAAACATTATCTGCAATTTACCTGAGTAAAATTATCGGTTGGTGAAAACCATGCCGAAGCCTGATCAGTATAATTTGGATTGCTCTACATTCATAATTGGTTCAGCGATACCATCTTCCTTTAAACTAATGTTAATTTCCAACGCTAGGTTAGAAGTATGTCCT
This sequence comes from Pyrrhosoma nymphula, assembly GCA_963573305.1. Taxonomy (NCBI): domain Eukaryota; kingdom Metazoa; phylum Arthropoda; class Insecta; order Odonata; family Coenagrionidae; genus Pyrrhosoma; species Pyrrhosoma nymphula. The sequence goes on from OY754328.1 coordinate 28,315,656, forward strand.
TAGGAGCATTTATAACTTGATAAGTATTTAGATTATTAAAAATGCGTCGTTTGTTTTATGTTAAATGTTTACGTTGATAATTTTTCGGGAGTAATTTCTTATTATTTTTTTATGCTTCAAAAATGATTTTAGCTGATAAGAGCTGTTAAAATTCGAATCTAATGATTTTTTTTCGAATTAAACTTACGAATGAAATAGCGTTATTGCTTTAGCGAGTAATGGAACATTAATCAGCCGGAAGAAGTTCGAAAATCCTTGAGAAAACAAACTTCTCCGATGCCGACAAAAGTGGCCAAGATAACGTTTCTTAATCCTAAAAAGGACACTCATTTTAGCGTATAAATCGCGGTATCCAAGGCTTTTTCCATTAATTAGGGAGGACTTCAAAGTAATGCCTTAATTGAATGTCTTGGAATTTCCTCCTAGTTGTTTCACAATTTTCACGTGAGAGATTCGTCGGAGACTTGAGAATAGGCGCGAGAACACATCGAATAAGCAAGTTCTTCGCCAATGGACTAACTAATTCTTTCTCAGGAAACCTATTATGAATACGCTGGTGAAACTTAAAATGTTTGCGTCCATTTTATCTTATTTACCAGCATAATTTTGATCGTTTTGGTGACCAGTGTTGCTTTAGAAATCTCTTTTTCCCACTCAATGATGCATAGTTCTTCATTGCATCCGTTAAATGACTAAAGATTTCCATTGAATTTTCATCGCTCTTTATTTCCCCGCCATTTTTAGTATCAAAACGAGAAGTACCCCCTTACACATTTTAAAACTCTAAAACATATTCATAGTTATTCACCTCTCAAGTTTTGCTGGTCTCGGTCTATGACATTTAATCGCCATATGATTACCGATTTAATTCTGATTAGTCAAAGGCATTGAGTAGTGTGAACTGACCGCTATCCGTCAACAAGTCATTTTTGTCTCGATACTGTTCAGATTTTCACTTATTGTTAGTATAAATAAATATTTTTCCAGCAAATATCTGATCGCATTCGATTAAAAACAAGACTTCTTTTTTGGTAACTTCCCAGTGAAAATTGAAGATAGTAGATGCCATACTAACGTGCTTGTAGACATGAACTATGGTAATCCCAGAATTCAAAATATTATAGCGCGCAATAATATTTATTCGTCTTTCATATGTACTAGAGAGCCAGTCCTGCACGCGCCAATTCATATCCTTGAGGTCATTCAGCGAAAATATTTATCACTCGACGAAATAGTCCTAGTGGGTCTTTTCCCGAGTTTGAGACGGCGCCCGGTGGGGGAACGTTATGGAGGAAAGATTTTGAGGGTCAATGAGAGAGGTGGAAAGGGGGATTCCTGGTCTGGGCCGGGAGAGAGGATGCTACCAAGGACGGCTGGCCGCAAAGTATGTAATGTCCACTTCCAAGTGGCTCGACTATGGAGGCCATGCGGAGGCGGTCTGCGTCTCCTGAGAATTTTCGGGCTTGTGAGTCGAGTGTCCGGCTGTCGGGATGTAGGGTGATGAGATTGTTATTGGTGCGTTCATTCTAGCGAAGTGACTCAAAAATTAATTTTCACACCTTGCTTTCGCTTCTCTGACCTTTCATTTAATCGTCGGCAGGATGTCCTTCACAGCATAAATTCTCATATTTCGTATTTTCTTTTTTTCCGGAGTCATTTTTCGATTTTTTTGCTTATTTTTTTCATATCATTGAATTTAAGCTTGACATTTTGTGATTGATACAATTTTTCTCCCTCCTTTAATGGACCCCATGTTTTATTATGTAATTTTCTGATGCATTAGCTGAAAGCCCTGTAAATGTGTTGCTCACTTAGCGGTAGTGTCGAAACGTCTTTCCCTTGAATAATTACCGATTTAATTTGGAATATAGCAATTTTATTATACGAGAGGGCATAAAAATATCCTCGGAAAACCCTTGTGTAATACTTTATCTCACAAACAGAAGTGGATTCTCTGAACTTCGTCAAAGGCTATCAGGGGTGTAAATCACACATGCTAGGCCTAATTTATGTAGCTTCCATTTTCGATTATTATAGAAATATTTTGTGGCTACATCCCTTGGCCAATAAACGAAGATCAAAAAATAAGATTCCTCAAGTTCCTTCCGGGCTTTCGGCGCCACCGTTTGCTATCATCCAATCTCTAGAAGTCAGAATGTCTAACGGCGTTGCTACTTTTGATTATTGATATCTTGATGCTGTGGAAGAATTAAACGGCTTCCGAAAGAGTCGCCCGCAGTGTTTTCTGAATATATCGACATTTATTCTTTCTCCCAACCTACCATTATGATGCAGGAATAGCTTTTAGCTAGATCGACTACGAGATGATGACAAAACCAGGTTTAAGCTTAGAGTGCCGACGAGTTGACAGCCAAGAATATGTCATTATGCATCGCAAAAGAGTGAGGGGATTAGGGATTAAACATTGCGTGGCTTTATTAGCAATAAGAAATATAAACATGCAAACATACCCATAGCACCATTCCCATTCTGGGTAGGTTCAGTGAAAGAGCTTAAGTTATTACTGTTAGGCCTTGGAGACTGACTCTCCTTTTATAATTTCCTCCATCATGCCAATCCTTACATTCTCTTATCCTTACCTTGTGATTCTATTACCTTCATGCACTGCTTAATGCACGCTCTTTTGCCCTTAAGACTCCTGATATTCTTCCTCTTAAGATAGATATTCTAGCAGTTACTGTCCCGTTTGGACTATTTTCAGTCAAACATAATGAAGTCCTCTGGGCATGGTTCACCGCGAAAGATGTTAAAGTGGAGACAATGGCTTTTTAAAGGTTACATGCGAAGTGTTCCACAGGGATGTATGAATTCCGCCCCCCCTTTATTCCCCCATTCCCCGGGTAGTAAAAGGGAAAGAGACCGCACCACAAAGACCAAGGAGGGAAAGGGGGAAAGCAAAGGAACATTATTATTTTCCCTCGAACGGCCGATAAGCTCGCTTCGTTAAGGTGAAGGACAGTGGTGGCGCCAAGAAAGGAAGCGGCGAGAGTGGGCAGGATGGGAACTGCCAGACGTGCGTCGGTTGGGAAAAATGATAGACCCCAACGCGTCGGGAGCGGCGGCGGCTTATGGTAAGGTATGTGGGCAGAGAGGAGAGAGACAATCGCACGCGGGCGTCCCAGTCACCGGAAATGCTAGAAAATAGAGAAATGGAACAGTAGGCGGGATCATTCGTGACCGGACTCATAATGTAAGCCTTTAAAAAGTCTTGATTCAGACCGCAGCGCGACTACAAGGCAGAGGGTAATAACCTAGTATATGTATATGGAAGTCTCTCACTTTCTGGAAAGGAAATATACCTGACGGAATCAGGTTCCAGGTTATTGTGAATGTCACCTCTATGAAGGAAGAGATGTGAACTCACGATAGACAAGAGGCAGGAGAGGAAACAAGTTCTGATGAGTTGTGAAATAAGTTTGAATTGTCACCAGTTAGAAAATTAAGGGAATGCGTTTTTGTTAGATTAAACAATGTTTCAGTTGCTGTATACTATCACTTTAAAGGTAAAAAGTTGAAACTTGAGTAGGAATTAAATCTTAAGCGTGGACTTTACGAAATGCCTTTCATTTCACAAGTAGTATAGCTCCACCAAGTCACGCCTCAAATAATTAAGTTTAGATTAAGAATATCTTCAACGAATCGATATATAATATTAATTATACTATAAATTACTAGGTAAAAAGTAAATGTATGGATTAATATGACTAATGTAAATTGAAACGAGAGGTATAGTAGTTCCCAGGTAAATGAAAGCTGTGCACAGGTCAGAATAGACGAATACCTACCGATTAAACATTCATTCTCTTAATATTCTCCATAGCTTTTACTGGGCTAAAACAATAATACAAATAATTTCACTATCAGTGTTTGCAAGGAAGATATGCGTTTACAATGATAGCGCACAGAAGCTAATTTCTCCACTGTAAAGATTGGATGCCCAAAGAAACAGGTAACCGTTTCTGTGGTGGGATTCCCTCTCTCCATCAGAATCAATTATTTTGGAAAATCGGCCATTGTGTGAATAGAAGGCAAAAAGGATCTCTTCCAACAGTTCTTCCATTAGATCTCCTATGCCCGACGAAATCTTTGGGTCCTTGGAGGGACAATGGAGCGAGAAGATGGGCAATTCCGAAGGCCTTCTTGATATTTTCCTCGCCCGCTAATCAAGTGCGGAGATTGGATCGCTCACATCTCCTCAGTGGTAGAGTGGTTTAAGGTTACATATGTTTTCCCCGAAAAATCGCACCAGCTCGAGAAATCGGCTTTTGCTGGGACCGAAACCATTCCTAGTGAATCAGTTGAGGGACTTCACGACCTGTCCATCTGACAAAAAAAAACCTTCCGTCCCGCGCATCTTTCTCGCGGGGGAACTCGTTAATTTTTTTTCCTTGCGCACACCTATTTTCTTTTTTTTCTCTTTCTCCGCAAGAACACCGCGTGAGGTGCGTGTCGGAGATGATACGGATCGAATTCGGCGTGATTAGATTGCGGGAGGCGATGGTGTGGAGTGGTAGGAGGAGGAGGTGGTATGATTTGGTAAAGGGGATGGGGACGATGAACAGGTTGAAGGGGGTAGTAGAGTCAGGGAGCATGTGTTTGATGCTTGGGGGAGGGGTAAGAAAATGGCGGCCGAGCGGGAGTTGGGGTTGGTGGAGTGAGTTAGGCGAGACGGGATTGGTGCGGGCGGGCGGTGTCTGAAGTGGTCAGTGGGGTCGGCGCAGTGTTGGAAGTAAGTTGAAGGAAAAAAGGGAAGTTACGAGACGAGAGGAGGACACTGAATCCAAGGGGATCTGGTTTGTGTGATCGCTGGAGCCTCTTCCAATCCGGAAGGGTTGATTTTTGTATTCTGACAGTAGCATTATTTTTCAATGGAATCCCGACCCCTACCTGGGTGCTGTGTGGAGACTTCAAGGGTATTACTCCGCCTGATAGTGCCGGGTTTTCCAAATGTTTCTTCTGCGCTAATTCAGGATTTTCTTGAAAACATTTCAAATTCAACGCCTTCTTCATCTTCAGGTCATTTAAAGGGGACCGAAGACTGAAATGCTACATGATCATTCGAGAAAGGCTCAAAATTAAACCAGCGTTCGGAAGTCGCTAATTATATTCAGCGTTAACTTCTAAGAAATCTTCTTAATCTTCTTAAAGCCAAGCATTAACTTATTATACCTCCATTCATATGACTGAAGTCGGCTAAAATTTGGGTAGCTATCTGGTGACAAAAGAAGTATCACAAGCTGAAATTCTGTCGGTAGGCAGCCGTGGTGGAATGAAATTCATAATTTACCCGGAGATGAATGGTGCTATGCATTCTGAACGTCCTCAAGAAATTCCTGAATCAACGCAGTTTAAATACCCGGAAAACCCTGCGCTATCATTAGATAGATGCTGCAAAATCCTGCATCTGAATAATATTGCTCCTTCTGATTAATGAGACTTCAAACTTTGGACCTATTGGCTCCTTACGCTAAGAATATTCCGATGATAAGATAATTCCGACGCCGGGTTTCTCTCCACCCTTCTTCTATTTCATAAATCATCCGTCCCTTGCCTCTACCCAACTTTCCTTCATGACGGAAATTACCTCAGTTCTCGGTAGCCTCTTCAAGTAACTGCCGACCAACCGCTGATTCCGATCAACGAAGGTGTTTTCGAGTAAAAATATGCTAGGAGACAAATATTAACCGCAAACTTCTATTCTTGTTTGAAACCACGATGCTCATAAAAACGAAGGGAAAGTCTCTTTTTCTCTAAAATATTTCTCTTTCAGCCACCCGTCATTACAAACCAAAACTAATCACACTCGAAGTGAGTGAAACCTCCCCTGATAATGTGATTTTGTCTGAATAAGGGACAATTATCGTGTAATTTGAACGGTGTGGTTTCTAAGTGATATTGCGACTTTCTTCATAACCTAAGCTATTCATTCCGTTATAACTCCGTGATATGATGTCACTGTGCTAAAATCGTTAATAATAAGAAAAATGTCTTTTGTCCTTCGATTTTGGATTATTTCTTGTATCGTACAAAAAGCAATGGGATATCTAGGCTTAAATTTATTAGTTATTCATTTTTGATGCGAAGATTTTCAATGGTTTCTCTTGGAGCTGTTCGAATTGCCTAAAAAAACCACACGCTGGCGTTATGAAAGCCATGGATTGCGCAGGTCTTGCAGCAATACTTTTGCCCCTTGCAGGTATGCAAATTTTATGCACGGAAGTCCCACCTGGCCTCAAATCCGAAGGAATTATTTTGTAGGCGCCTGCTAGTTTTAACGTGTATATTTAAAAAAATATTACCTTGTCACATCTAAATGATGTATAAACAGTCATTGAAAGATGGTTTCCGCCCCGAAAATGGAATGAGCGTCGTCTTCTTGGCGATTTTTGCCATTATACCTATTCTCAGCTACGAAAAGTTATGATAAACTGTTTAAAACACTCACATTAAGTCGTGCTCTATTGAAAGATGGCAAATTAGTGCTGAAAAGAAATAAGCGTCTATATAAACATGCAATATTCTGTACTGATTTCAGAATACGACCTTTAACTGACTGTCCAATCAGCCCAGTGTCATATTCCCATGCTAGACTGGAATACTACCTGAGCATTCTAGAACGGCTCAAAAATGAAACCAGTATCTCGGTGACATTAATCTTGAGTATTGGCTTCGAAACAATCCTCTTAAAGACTAGCTTAAAACAACGCATCCATCAAATACGACTGGAGTCAACTAACGCTTGGACTACCGATTCAATGCAAAAGCAGGTACACAAGAGATGAAATTCTGTAGGTAGGCAGCCGTGGTGGACAACCTTTTTTCGTGGTTTGGCCTGAAAAAAAGGTTGTCTTCCCCATGCAGTCGTGCTGTTTGCGAAGTGTGGAGCATGATCAGTGGCATTGGAGAGGAGAGGAGAGTCGGGGAGGAGGGAGGAATACCGCAGATCAGCCGGAGGGTGGGTTGGGGGAAGGAGGAGTGAGAGTGGGTTTCTTCAGCCTCCCTGGCTGACTCTGTGAGAGGGGAGGGGCTGAAACGGGAGCAGGACGGGGGGTGGGGAAGGTGTGGCCCCCGAGGGGAGGAGGGGTGGTAGGAGTGTAGCGGCCCCCGGTGGCCTTCGAGGGCCGTCCAAGAGCGTCTGTTATGCCGAAGAGGGGGAGTGTATCCATGAGGAAGAAAAATGGAGGAAAGGCGGTTGGTGGAGATTGGGAATCACGTAGACTTGCAGAGAGGTGGAAGGGACGTATAGAATGTGCAGGACAGGAGGAGTAGGACGTCTGAAATGGAGTCACAAAGACAAGGAGGAAGGCAACAGACGCGAATCGCTCATTCTACGGGAGCTGGGTACGCGGGAAAGGTTAAGCCTAGGCTCAAATCGTGGAAAATAGCTGACTCTCATGGAAAATAATAGTCTCAGCACACCTCATTTAGCAATAGTAAATCATTATTGCGTTACATTTTCGCATGTGTAGCCACTGAGTCAGTTTCTACAGACTAAGGTCCATCATCCATGGAGTAATTGTTGCAATGTAGCAATTATTTGCTTCTTCTAAAATTGTATGATGTAAAATAACATTCGAAACTCTAATTTTGAAATAATCTCGTTAGTTTTTCTATATTCCATCCGGTATTCTAAAATTTCTGCAATGAAAAACTTCATTGGATTGTTTTGCCTTGCACGTTGCGGTAGTATTCTAGTGGAAGGCTGCTTGGTGTATTGCGTACTTTTACACTGGATTTAAGTAAAAACTGATGCAGTGTTCAGTAAGTTATCATTATTTTTCTCTTCATAACTGCGCTGAGTTGGTCTCTGATAAAAGTGATGCTTTTCCCGCTTGAGATAAATGCCTGATTAGACTTCTCGGCATAATGCGGATACGCACTAGAAATAGATCAAAGCACGGCGAGGAAACTTTGACGGTTGCGCGGTAACAGGATCGAACATATGGCAAACATTGCTGGCACGAATTCAAGTGCAGATTTTCTGCATTAGTATAATGAACAAGAGAATGGTAAGGGGTATGAGGAGGGATGGTGAGTGAGGGGGGAGGGAAGGTGGAGCCAGGCAGGGTGAGGAATGGGGGAGAGAGAGAAGGGGTTCGGAGTTTCGAAGGACGACGGGTGTGTCGGTTAAGGCGTGGTGGTGGGTGGGCGAGGAGGGGGATGGGCGGGGAAGTGGGATGAGGGAGGAGGGTATGTGGGCGCGGTGGGGTGGAAATGCTCAGGTTTTAAGGGGATATAGGAGGAGGTGAAAGAGAGATGGAGAGACACTCGAGGAGTTGGGAGAAAAGAATCGTGGTCCCAGACACCGTTCTCGAGTCTCTGAAGGAAAAATCTCGTTGAAACAATAATAATATCTCTTTAATTCAATAACCAGACTATTGTAATTCCAAACAGTTTTAACTGTGAAAAATTACAAAGTTTTATTATTTGGAATGGATATCCATAGTTTTCAGGAATTCAGGCCTCAAACAATCATATTTATTAAATCTTCATATCAGTACTATGCGTAACTACATATAAGTATCTACATGCATAGGAACTTACGTAATATCCAAGTCGTTTCCATTTGGGAAGCAAGGAAATTTATCCGTAATTATTTGTTGGGCTCCTTGAAAACGGGCCCTGTTCCACTAGCATTTTCCACAATGCCATGTATTTTCATACTTTTTCCTTATTAGTCTCACTATACCTCGTAAGTATTGCCTCTTGCATGCTCTATTGTTCCAAGACCTTCTCCCAACAGCCTCGTCCATCACATTCACCCAAGACTTACTCCATCTAACCCTTCCTGCTGCTCTTACTTACCCTTACTAACACTTACTCTTCATTGGAATATCTGTTTGACCTTACGATTCATAACTTATTTTCGTGACGGAAACAATGTAATGTAAAGCAAGGACGAAGTCTCCTTGTGATCCCCGATAAGCGATTTGACGGAAGTGTTTTTCCTCAAAAAACGTTTTTTTTTCTTTTTTTTTTCTCACTTAGAAAATACGATGAAACTTTTATAATTCTCAGGATACTTGATCGGAGATGTGGCATTCGAAAAAATATCCGTTATAATTCTTTAACTGGAGTAAATATTGAAAGATCATAGTTTACCGGACCAATTTAATGCAAAGGTTACATGTTGTCAATAGGAATGCCACCTGCTTGGTAATAATGTTGAACAGGAAATAAAAATCATGCTTTAAGGCACAATATAGCCTAATAGTGAGAGATTCTTATCTTTTCTTTATTGACCAGATTTTCCGTTACCTTCTATGCATTGTCTCATTTTGAGCGTGATTTATTTTTCTTGCGTACACGAATACAGGAATATACTTAAAGAAATGTACTCAATCATTCTTCATTTGCATATAATGTCTCAATTTTAGGCATGAAAATTTGGTAATAACATCTTCACCTGACGCGGACCTCACATTAATCAATCTTTAGAGCCGCCTGTCTTCCAGGTGATTGCTCCCACAAATTGCGTCACTAATTCCCTCTGAGGAGGCTATTCCGAAACACTTTTGGATGGCAGGTGTCAGTGACCAGTGAAGGACGGCTGATGGGTTCAAGGCATTTTGAGGGTCGTGGAAGAAAAGTATAGGGCGAGAAATGAAATTAGTGACTTTGTTTTTAGATGAAAAGAGACGGGGAGGGGTGGAAAAGAATCTTCTCGTTCAATTGGTCAAGGATATATAATGGAGCTGAAAGAAGATTCGTTCAAGAGTGATTGAGCATGGGAAAAAGTTATTTGAAGGAAAAAAACCTGAAATTGAAGCCATTGGGTTTGAGTTCAGGGTGTTATGAATAAAAATACCATCTCTTCTTCGGATATCTCGTAAATGTAATAATTTTTTTATAAACGAGTTAATACAACAGATATTTCTAAAGATTCTAAGAAAATTGTTTTTCGTCAATTAGGTACAATTCGTGTCTTACTCTGTTGAACTTGTTTCAACTTTACTTAGAAACTATAAGGTTAATTATAAAATAAAACAGAAACAACTGTGTCAGTTACACACTAAATTTAGTATGGAACTGACAAAGTTATTTCTGTTTTATTTTATAATGACGTGGTTCCATAAAATAAGGCCTGAGTCAATTTCTTAAATAAGGTTAATCATTAAACAAGGCAAAGACCATTTAAAATTTTTTGTAATGAATTGAAATTTTTTATGTAGTAAGTTGTGATAAATTCATCTTGGTCTTTAACCAAAATAGCCTGGGCCCCATGTTTTCGATTGCATCGCATGAGCATTCGCGTCCCTGCCTGCACACGAACCCATGACCTTAGAATTAGTGAGCCGGGCTATCAGGGATCCCTCTTCAAAGGTTACTTCAAGGTTGGCAGACGGACATTGAGGAGTGGGAAGAGGAGTCGGAAAAGAAAGGAAAATGGAAGCGGTCCAACGGCGGAGATAATCTTCAACGCCATTACAAAGGATGCTCTCAGAGGGGGGATGGGATGTGAATTGTGTAATCTCTGCGGCGTAGAGGTGAGGAATAATGCATTGAGCAATTTAAGAAAGAAAAAAGTGCTTATATTACAATTTCATAGAATTTTGACGCCAATAACCGAGTGGTTCTATGAGATTGTTTTATACTCGTCGGGAATGGTAAAGTTATTTACTTTTTACGTTTATGACTGATCATCACTGTTACCTAGCGTCAATAATTAATTAGGTACAATCATATGATTTTCAAAATGTACTCGATTGATGAAATTAGGGCGCTAGATTTTCTCACTGTTGCTATCTAAGCAGCATACGTTACTCAGTCGACGCATAAAAGGCTCACTGTTATAATGGACACTGATTTTTAGAATCCTTAGGTATTTAGGCTATTAGGTATGGAAAACTTAAAAGTACCCACGCTGCGCAATAAATAAATAGATTGTCTGGGCACTTCGACATTTCAAGACCAAAACATTAGTATTTATGGACTCGGTAATGTTTGAACTACTTGATGGAGACGATATTTATTTCTTCAAAGCTCTTTCGTCCTAACAAGAAGGAGAAGGATGCGCTCAATGAATAGAAACATTAAAAAGTGGGTATAGCTTCAGAAAGGGAAGAAGATGAGAGGGGTTTGGTAGTGAGGATGGTGGAGGTTCTACCACCGGATGCTGAGCGCGTGGGACGAAGTGTCAATTCGCCTTAAGGTCTTACTTAAAGGTCTTGAGATTCGGCCCACACGCAAGAGGGTAGTATAAAGAGCATGCGTCCCCACCCGTATCCTCTTACCACCGTCGAATTATGACGCGAATTAACAAGGCATGCTTTTCTCCGTTACTAAGGAGGTGAATGACTCGAAAATAGTGGCAAGAACCTCAATGCTAACATTATTCTGATGTAGGATTTGATGCTTTCCCGGTGCAAATTTTGACGTCATGTTCTTCAGCTATAATACTCACTTTCTTAAGGGGTAAAATACATAATTTCAATTCTTATTGGTGCGTGATATGAGGCATCCATTTTTATTCCTGTCACTAAATTGTTATTTATGCCCACAGCATTGAAACTTTTGTCAACACTTACTTTGCTAGATAGCTACGCTCAAACACGGCATTCCAGGTAGTCTGGCGTTTTCCTTGGAACAACGCTACCTAGAATAGTTTTGGAGGCTTAAGTGAGCTGTTTATCACTTTACTTAAAATCACCTTTTATTTTTAGGAATTATTTGAAAAAATGTAGATTTAAAATATCGCTGCAGTTCGTAGGCTTGCAATTGTACCTCGGTTTTCTCTCACGTCAAATAACATTAATATGGTGAACCCCTTTAGCCCCTTTATGGTGTACCCCTTAATGCCCCTTTAGGTGTTTTTGATTCTCTCTCTATAAACAGAGCCTAAACATGTAAGTATTCAGAATTGTTGAGTACGCTTTTGATTGGCATTTCCTAAATATTCCAATGCGTACTTTCATCATTTTACCGCGATCAACTATGAAATTTCTCTAATTTCTTGTTTCATTTGGTGCATGGGTTTGAGGATGCAAATGGAAAATTGATGACCAGCAGTAATTTTATCGGTGTGATGTTTGGTCGATGGAGTATTATGAAAGAATGGGTGGGAAATGGACTAGAGTTAATCACTCTTCGAAAAAAATCTCATAGATGCCATGAGGACAGAAAGGATCAGTTAATAAAGCGATAATAATTGTGCATCAAGGTCGATCCAAATTTTTCTCCGTCACCTTGGAGATGGATGATCCAGAAGCTCAGAAAGTTAATGACTCCGCATTCATGTATGAAATTTCCGGGCACAATTCCCGGTGTGACATGGGAAGGAAAATTGAAGCACTTACCACCCCGCGATTCACAATGAAAGGTCAGCTGAAATGGCAAAACTCGTTGCATAGATTGAGGATTTGCGCCCTTGAAAATTAAGGTTCTTCTTCCAGATAACCCTGATTTTTTTTATTTTGCCGGATGTTTCTAATTTCTATCTGTTGGATCTATCGGAGAGTGAAATATCTACGAGCGACCACCTGTAACCATAAAATACTACCAAAATGCTAATTGTAGGCTTCAGTTTTGGTGCCCTCTCCCCTCAAAAAGGAGCTCGCGGGTTCGAACACCGCCTCAGGCAAGGGTGGTGCATGTATTTTAAGCTTGTATCACAAGATATTTGTTGGAGTACAAAGCCTATTATGCTAGTCGGTACTTGATATTGAGTGCGGTATCTAGCATGATTTGAGCCATCCTGGAAGGTTTCACTCAGTCTTTGAACTTGTAAATGTGAGGAAGCAGTATTTTCATTCATATTGATGCGCATGTATACTATAATTTTCATTTAAGTTATCTATGGCAGCAGACGAATAAAACAGCTGCGAGAAAATTCCCATCTATTGTCGATTTTAAAGCGATAAAATTACTGATAGCCGCAAGGAAGTATAGGAGGCCGTGATATCCAAAGGTAACGAGCATCTTAGAACTTGTGCTGGAACAAATATTGTGTGACACGGGCTTAGGCCTTATGGTAGTAAATTTTCATGTAGCCTTATTAGCGTCATTTGGTCTGATAAAAACAAGACGGTGGAAAACCATGACACTTTTAGTCTTTATAATAATTCCTGTTCATTTTGATGTTTTTCAATAAAAATGGATGTTTACGAGGAATACTTGCGATGGGTTGAACCACTTAAGTTAATTTTTTGTCGACAATCTGAAAATTACACACTATAATCACGTGGCAAACAAATGACAGGCAGAAAGCGTTGGTCCTCGCTCCCTGCCGCAGATCCGTCGACGATGGTTGCCTTAAAGGTTGAAATATGGGCAAATACGACGGCAAAGAAACCTGCGTTGAAGATCTCGCATCTGATTGCCCATGCAGTGTCCGGAAACACAAAAACGGCTGCATGAAAACATAGCTTTAGACTAAACTTAGCAGATAACAATTGCAAATGAAGAACCTGCTACAACTATAGTGGAATCGGATAGCAGTCCAAAGCGAGGTTGACTTGAGACTGACCGGCCGATATGAGCGACCGATCTCGATAGAGGCATAGATCGGAGGGCGGGTGCGGTGGTGGTAGAGGGTGGCCGGGAAGAAAGCAAAAAAGAGATGTGAGGGAGGGTAATAGGATAGGGAAAGTGAAGCGACCCCGTGGTGCGTGGGTGGCAGGTAGGTAGGTGCGCATACTGGAGCTAGCTCAAAGGGATAGAGGGAAGTGCATGCATAAGTGATGGGGTGCACTCAAGCGGCCCGGGCCGCGTGGCCAGGAAAGGAAAGCCAATTCTTCCGCCATCGCACGTCCCGGAGGCTCAATTTACCTGCTCCATCCGCGGGTTCGACGATCGTTTCTCCATGGCACTGCTCGGCGCCAGTTTTCCGAGAGCAGCCCTCATAACCACTCAATCGTCTTCTATTTCTTTCGCCGAGTGATTAATGGCAACAGCATCTTGTTCTTGAGCTTGCGGTGGAATATCACCAGATTTTTTGACGTCGGTGAGCAATGGCATGTGCTCAAAGGATTGATTTAGAGTTTTATACGGATAAAAGTATGATTTGATGGATCGATTTATTCTCTGCTTTTCTGTCTCTGCTTCCTCTCACTATTTCTACTCCTTCCTACCTCATTTTATCCCCTCTATCGTCCCTATAATTTCCCTGGATTCTACCGTCAATAATGGTATTCATCATCTCTTCACTTCTAACTACTTGTTACATCCAACTCTGCCTCCTATCATCCACCATGTCTGGCATTTTTTTCCTTAATTCAGGTACATTTAACCCCTGTTTAGAGACACTTCCGTGCTAAATACGCAAACTACAAAATTTGAATAGAAAATCAATAGGCCGGACATATTTTTCTGGATGAGTATTATAAATTTAATCAGACCTTTCACCCAGCCGTCATGTACCGTCATGTATATTGAGGTAAATTCTTCACGGGTTTATGTCCGGGTTAGTGGCTCCATCTTCTCCTCTGCCGACGTTTCAAAGGAAGACTTGTCATCAGGGCCTTCTTCCTTCATCATCAGGGCCGTTGATGAAGGATAAGCCTTCCTTCGAAACGTCGGCAGAAGAGAAGATGGAGCCACCTCCCCGTACGGAAACCCGTGAACAATTTACTTCAGCTATTCGCCGGGAGAAAATCAAACCAAACACGTCATGTATATTACTCAGATTGTTCAAGGACAGAGTTTTTCGGTCATACAGTGACAATAGCTAAATTTATATGTGCTATTACGAAAATGTGCATCGATGAAGCACCCCGTCAGTACTTTTATTGGGCACTCAATATATGCATTGTTTGCGCGTCATTTCGGCTCTCTGTATCCATGTTTACTGCTTCGTTTAGTATATATAAGGGTGCTTTTCAATCGCCCTGCGCAGATTAGCTCACATCGCAACAGATTGAAACTCACGAGCGTACATTGAAGCAGACGATTGGAACGGGTCTTCGCTGAAGTGCTTACAAATGGCGGAGCGACAGGCGGCAAAATTTGAGTTCATAAAGACTTTTGCTTCCGCATACGATGCGTGAAATATACAAAGGGGTAATAACTAATGGCACAAGACCTATTAACCATTGAAATTTCATGAAATTTGAGCTACTTTAATGCAGCAGGAACATACAATTTGCGAAATCATTTCATAAAAAGACAGCTTATCTCACCTCAGAGTCGGTCCATAATTTATTTTACAAAAGAATTTCACTTTCTTATTTATTACAAGTTCTTACGATAGTTGATAGAAAGGAGGTAATGGAATAACCAGAAGCAGTACGTATTTATTTAAACCGAGAAGAGCAGTGACTCCCGCTCTCCATCGTTATTATTATTGGGACGACCACTCCACTGGATCAACTCGTGCATTGGTGCTTGGTGCCTGCCTAGTGCTTTTTTGCTGTTATTGGTGCCTTCATAACAGTTTTTTCAGAGCTCTAAATGAATGATTATGGATTCATACATCTTTGTTCATCTAGTTCCATTTCATAGACGATTCATTTCTTGTCAGGAATCGTATATTTTTCTACCACATTTGAAAATAAGCCCAATCTGCCCATTGGTGGGTCTCTCTGCTTCATTTTTTTTCTTTACTGTCGATATGTGAACTAGCACAAATATTTAAGTACCTACAGCAATGAAAATTATCGGCAAATTCTTTTGAAATTTGGCATTAATCAATTATATTTAATGGAACGCATTCATTCTATTAAGAAATTCAATGAATGTTCAATTGAATTTCTTAATAGAATATTTTCAACGGGGTATCCATAAAAGTAAATAAATTAAATCCATTATGAATCAACAGGATATAACATTATGATTTTGCTCAAATGTTCCATTTCGAATTTTGTGGATGAGGAAGATGGCTTCAAGTTGTTCACGGAAATTAATTACCTCTCCTAGCTACCTTTGTTTAATTTCCATCTATGAGCCCTTCAAGGCAATCTTGCATGATTTACGTTAATTATCAAACAGTTAGAAATGGAAATATTCTTAAATAGATCTCATAACTGAGGCTTATTTATGTCAATGATCCGAGTTAAAAATTAATTTTATTTAAAGCGTTCAATCCAGTCATAATTTGCCTTTTTCCATAATATAGAGGGAAGTAGATATTCCATTTCCTTTCAAAAGCGGTTAAAATTGCTTTTCAGAATGATAAGCAACCAAATTATTTATTGTTTTTCTCAAGTTATTATCATATTTGTCTTTGAAGTTGAGAAATTCCTTTTCCTTCTGCCACACATTTCCCCGCCGTTACAAAATTCGTCTGCTAGCGCAGATGAGCGCAGACGAACTACGGTGCGGGATGTGTTTCCATCTGCTTAGCGCAGATGACGTCACATATGCAATTGGAACACGCTTTGCACTAATCAGATTAATTCAGATCAGCGCAAATTCCAATTGGAAAGCACCCTTCAATACGCACTCGAATAATATTGCGAAAGGGACTGAATAATTCATGCCCCCTAACCTTAACCCTAATCATCGGGTGCAGATCCTTAGATTGGTTTTAAAAGTTAATAAATGGATTCAGGCCCTGCAGCAGTAAATAAAAGAAAAGCTCTGGAATGAGGGCAGATGATTATAATTTTTATGAATGAAATCAATATTCTAACTGCTTCGTGATAAATAAAACCCGCTGAGAATAGTGATTTCCTCTTTTAGTTGATATTGTGACTGCACAAGCTTTTTTTCCTCTGACACGCAGTGAGACTATCAATATATTTCTTTCCTTTCTCACACCACGGTGCAATGAAACTGCTGAAAAGGTATCTACGACCAATTTCCCATTCGGAGGCTATAATGCCTACTTTCCATTCCAATTCATCTTTCTGTCTAAATTATGAAAACATCTTCTTCACTTGGATGGCTTCCATTTTTTCCTTAGAGGCGGGATGCTTAGAAAAAAACTAAAGCAAGTTTGATGTTTCACTCGCCCGCTCGTCTAAAACGATGAAGTGATAATTAAGTCGCATGGAAGGACCACCTCCAGCGGGTGCATCCACAAGATCGGCCGTCCAGATGGAGTCCAGTTTCCCCCACCTAACAGATCGTGTGAAATTACATCGTCGGATCCATAATCACGCTTCCAGAGCAACGCATGTCGGGAGAAACAAAAAGAAAATAAAACTACAAAGATAGCGCAGCCACCTCACGTGATCGCCGGCATGAACACGCGATGGTCGAGGGTCTGCCGCTCACCGGCCACCACCGCAGGTGACCGCAGAGGAGAGCGGCCGAGGGTAATGCCGCGCCGCGTCGGCCGCCCGGGTGTGGGTGCAACCGGTCGGCCTCAGGAGGACGAGGGCGGGATGCGGCATTGAGCGAGGTGGGGATGAGAAATATTGTCTTCCCTCCTCCTTCCGGGGCTCTCGTGGTAATCCTGAACCCTCCCCAAAGGTGCCGAAGAAATGAAAAGCGAGTCTCGGGAACAGTAGTTTATAGAAACCAAGTTCGTCATAGAGCTTCCGCTTACAGGGATAATGGAATAAAGAAGCGACCACAAACGGGAGAGGTGCTCGAGAATTGAAGCGCATCACTGGAAACAACATAAAGATCAGCTTCAGGAACAACTTTGCAGATACGCTTGAAGACACAATCAAAAGTTATGTACTTTTCCCAGCTGATATCTATTCAGCATTATGTCGAGTGGTTAATCTCATTTTTGAGGAACAGTAGTTTCGTAACAGCATGAAAAAGAACATTTTTTTATCTCACTTAAAAAAATAAGTTCCTCAGCTAAGGATTAGGAAAAATATTTGCCCTTTTTCAAATATTTAGGGTCATAAGTGACATAGCTACTGCTTCGGCAGTGTTGCTTATTTATTTACGGCCTTAAATAGGCACCCTTATAGTAAATTTGATTTCTTGGTGAGTGTACTACCAATTATATTTTTTTAAACTAAGATTAAAGACGATAATAGATTGCAGTTAAAATGAAGCAAATAGAAATATTTTTTTGGTGAAATTTCAGTTTTTTCGAAGCGTTTGTCACTAGATTTATTTGAATTTTATTATTTTTTATACTTTTCTCTTCCCAAGATCTATCTTGAGGGTTACAATGAAAACATGTGAAGAATATAGAGCAAAACTGGGAACACATCAAATAAAAGGATTTTGAAATGATAAAGAGACGTAGTGGTTTGATGATGGAGATAGAATAATGGCAGTTAGGTTTATTCAAATAAAATGATCAGTCCTTTAGGCACTTCTTTTGACTAGAGCATTTTAACCGTAGTCCTCTAGAAGGTTGATGGTTGGTTATTTTCTTTTAGGTGTCGATGTAACAGAAATAATCAAATCCGCTATATTTTCTCGGCTTTGCGTTGTGTGTCCTACTGCCTCTAGTGACCACCCGTCCCGCGTTAATAGCTTATTAAATAAAACTTAATGGAGGCAACTATTTTCAACTACAGAGATCACGTATAACTCAGAAGTTTAAAATTCGAGCTTAAATAGCCTCCATGTTATTTTTATATACATACGTACTAGTAAAGGAATCTTTGATAAATAAGAAACTGTTTGCCTGATTTTTTCTCCCCTCTCCGCTTTGCGGACCGTATATTTTCGCTAGCTTCTTAACCTCTCTCGCCCTTAGAATCGACGACTGCAATTGCAAAGAGTACTGAGGAATGCATTTCATCTCACTCAATTGCTTAGACATAATTAGTATGTCATGGTGAATATTCCATCCTTGCGCAAATCTTACGCCCGATGCCTTGTGACATTTTAGGCTGAAGATGAGTATCGTGGAGCGGGGTACCAGGAAAAAGGCTAAAGGGGCGTTGCTGAGCGAGGTAGGGCTTTGAAGGGGAAAAACCGGTGAGGAGGATAAATGGTTAACCTCGGACATACGGAAGAGGAATGCAAAGGGTGGGCGTCGACCGCAGAGAGTGTCAAAGACCGAAATTCGCTCGAGGCAAAGATGGTGTGGAAGCTCAAACGGCCTGACAGCGGAGACGTTGAATTACGGAAGAATGCGATGAACCCATAATTTTCCCCACTACTTTTCCTTCTTCCGATGACGCCTTTCACGGAGTCATCTCTTTCAGGGATTAATACGGAACATTTGAATTAGTCATTTTGAAATATATAGATATGCATGAATTTCCGTTTCTATTTCTTTTCCTCTTGAAACCAAAGTGACGCAATGGGGTGATGAACCTTGCGTAGATATTTGTTTGCTCCCGTGAAAAAGTGGATGATGATTGAAGCAAGGTAATGCTAAATATTAGCAGTCTTTGGATCGACTCCTTTACTGAGACATGTTTACTACACAATGCTATAGTGTTGAATAGGTCGCCATTATTTTCTCAATACCATCTCACCAGGAAAGCTGGGCTATAATTACGAGACTGTATAAAAAAATAAAATAGAATGAAAAGCGATAAAATAAAAGAGGAGATGATGAGAGAATAAAATCAAGCACATTCAGTACCCTTTAATAATACTAATAATAAATAAGGATAGCTTGGGTACCTCTAGTGAATATATCACTATTACTTCCTCTTTGCTAGGTATTTCTCATCTTAGATAATATATTTAATGCTTAGCTCCTTGATAGTCATCTCGGACGCGTCCATAATTCCACTTTAATACCGGATAGTAACCCTTGAATGAAAAGTGTAATATAAATTAGTCCGTGTGTAAAGTGATGCTGCCTACCAGACAAGGCTATGAAATTATTTAAGGCCACATTTGAGCAAGAATAGGTGCAATGCAACATAATGAAGCATTTTATTGGCGAGGTTTGGGGGAGGAAAGAGAGCTGTCCTTGGAATTCGCAATAGCGTTACGGTACCTAGCCTCCATTTCGCAAATCGTATGAAAAAAAATATCCAGGTGTCCTGGAATAGAAAGGAAAATCACGTTTGAGGAATCTTGGAAGGTGGAGAGGAGCTTTGAAAGGCTCTTGCTAAAAGCATTACAACATTTTGCGTCTTCCTAAAAAGATGGAAACGGTGGTCTTAAACATCCACCGCCGACGATTTTTATGTGCGCGAGTCGCTCCCCGAGCATGAATTATTTGCGTTCAACCCCCAGGCGGGAATATGAGAGCGAGAAAGAGACAGGTTGAACTTAGCGCATGCTTCGAAGGACGTTGAGTCGTCTGAGGAGACGTGTAGATGGCAAGTGATGGGATCATAAAAAGAATTCCGTGGGACGAAGGGAGAAGAGTGTCGGCTGCGAATGTTTTGGTGAAGAGGTGGACGCTGGTATTTTGCGCGCTACCTGCGGTGTTACGTGCACGTTGAGGAGCAAGCATGCGAGCTCTTGAAGATTCTGTGCGATAGCGTCCATCCCTTTTGTGTTGGCGTCTTTGTGAGCTCAAGGGAAAAATACTCTACAAGCTCGATATCATATGGCTTTTTTCGAATGATCCAGCTTTCCTCTTGGAAAACCAGCGCACTTGCTGTCTGTGGATCCGTTTACATTCAAATACACCGATGAATTTTTGGTCTTTGGACTCACTTTCCTATGTGTATCTGTTGCGTGAACGTCCGAAGGATGGGATTACTGACTGCTCACCACTACATAGCTGAGTAATAACAGAAAATTATTTATTGTCATAGTGAAATATCCGCGGATTTGTTCTCATGTTTCATTAAAGATTTCATTTACTGTCGCTAAAGGACTTCGGACATTCATAACATCGATGACGTGAAAATGCTCTATTAACTCTAGTATGTACACCTGGAAAGACATATGAGGTTGGAGAAATAAAAACAAATTGGAGTTTCAGATTGAAGCCAAACTTGAAATTATCCCGCATTAACTCTACAGATAATGAATACGTCTGAATGAATCGATATGAATTTCGTCTTGTAGATGAAATCGTGTCAAGAAGCGAATATTTGTTTACTCGTGTAGGTTGGTGGAGGTGTGAAATTGGTTGCGTCCACAGCTACAAATTTTAATTTATGAGCCAGTGCGGGTAGACAACGTGCCCGCTTGACAACGCAAAGGTCGCTGGTTCAAATGCCACATCGGAAATTGTACGTGTTTGGCTTAGGATTCAGGTTTCCCGTTGGATGGTAAGGGCATTGCGATATAACTTAAGCCACATTTTTCGTGTAACCTTCCTCCTGCCACACACCTATGAGGTGACTCGATGGGTACTATGTAGATGTTAGAAGTTGGAGCGAATCCAAACCTACTGTACCAGAATTTTTTTGCATTGGTCGTAACATAAGGAAGCGATCTCGTCAAACACCAATATACGGCTAGACCTGAGTCTACTTCGACCACCAATATTCTGTGGATCACTCTCTGAATTAAATGGGAGCTGTGACGGGAATGAAGGTTGGAGAGGTCAAAGTGTAGGAGTCGCTATTCACGGGGAGGTGGCAGAAAAGGGCGAGGAGGATGGTGGAGGAAAAGAGCGAGGAGGGTGGAGGCGGAAAGGGAGGGGTGTGAATGGGAGAGGCGAGGCGAAGACAAAAAGGCGGGCGAAGGGACTTACTTGGTAGTGCATGGGATGGGCGGGGGAGGAAGGGCGGTTCTCCAAGGACGTTTGAAAACGACTCGGTAGAGTTATGATTGCGCCAATAACGAGAGCTGCTCCTTGAGTGGGGAGAGAGAGAAGTCGGTGCATAAGTATTGTGTGCATGCCCACGCGGACATGTGTGAGAGAGCTCGGAGTAAAACAAGCCTGGGAATGGAAAATGTTTTTTCCTTGACATGTCACGATTTTGTTAAAAGAATGAGACACTTTCAATCACCTTCGAACAATTACAATTCCTTCTCGGCACAACACCAAAGCGCGCCAGTCACTCCTTTCCCCCTCGGGAATCGGATGGTGAAGCCGGTCGTTTCAAACTCTTGTGTGCCTGACGTCGTCCAGTGCAAGCATATTACAAAATTTCTGTGTCCATACTAATTGTAAGTAAATTCATAAAATGCAGCACGAATGCTCGATGCGACGTGGATTGAATTATAGACCTTGAAAGCGAGTTGTTTATTGATTATTTGTTTTTAATGTTAACGCCCCCTTTCCAGAAAAATATTTCGGTCAAATAGGTTCCCACTATCTAGAAGTATAAATAATATCAAGGGTTTGCTCGATAGTAGTGGGTCCCAAATTGACTCCTCATACTTTTGCGATTCAGATCGATTAAATTATGGTGGTATCTTGACCCCGTTTAAACCTCCAACTATATCTAATATTACGTAATCTGAAAGGTTTGGGCTAAGATTTAAGGTAGTTTTTCATCCAATTACCCATAATTTTTAAATGAAAGGGAGTTTTGACACGTTTAATTGTTTATGATAATTTTATTCGTGAGATCATTGAACTTCAAAGGAAATAAGTTCAGGTTTATTTCACAAGGGATCCTTATAGTTAAGTTCAAATCCGAATAGTCAAATAAAGAGGGACCCTCGAAAATATTTTCAAGCTCGAATCGGTGGTAGTTGTTCTTTATTCGCATTGAAATATCATGTGAAATTGTCCTTCACGAATTTGCATGCGCAATAAGCGTAAACGCCTGGTCGAATGGAAGAAATTGAGTGTATAAGTTTAGCCGCTGCCAAAAAAGGTGAGGCGAGACAGCTGGCTCGTGGTACCTCCCTGCAATTTATTCATTGGACACTTGGAGGATAAAGCGATGTGTCGTGATTCGACGTTGGCGTTCGGGTGGTGGGAGGGGAGGGAACCGAGGAAGTTCACGCGGTGGGAGGCCCATGAATATTCACTGATGGGCAGAGAGAGGAATAAGCACTAACACTTAAAGTCCCGCCGGTAGAGCTGTAAAAAAGCCTTAATAGTGAACATTGAACCAATCAGGTATTCCTGGCACATAATTATGACATATGACTCTGCTCTGATTCTTTCAAGTTGAAGTGCGAAGATTTACAAGTTTTACAGTTTCAAAAAATTACAATAGTATTTTGCACATTTTTGTAAGGTGAAATGACAACGGTCAGTTGTTGATCTTATGTGAATTTCTGTAGCTCACTGAGAACTTAGCGTTCACCAGATAGTGGTGTGTTTGTATCGTGAACATCAAACGAAAAATTTGGTTCAATAAAATGTTTTACGTTGTCGGTCTATTATTTTATTTGGCTTTTCTGACAATAGATAAACCATGTGAAAATATTGGAATTAACTTGAATCAAAGTGGGCTTCATCATAAAAAAAGGTTTTGAATTTTTCGGTTGAAATGCGATAGTGACGTCATTTAAATGTATTCATAAGATGTGCCATTTATTTTCAATAGTTCGTTACAACAGAGCTCGACCATAATGACATCCAGAGCTAGTATTGGTGGATTTAAGCACTCTCAGCGAACTAAACATATTTTGAATCTCAAAAGTTTAATAATTTTTGGTAGTCCATAATTTTTTCATGCGAGAAGAAAGCATAAAGATGTTATGCCCTATTTATATATGCTACCAGAAAATCGACCAAAATTACCTGTAAATCAACGCAAGTTGCTCCTTAACATTTGCTTGAAAGGCCACAATTCGATTTACGGAAAAGAGTTTTATAGATATGTGCGTATAATTTTTCTATAATTGTGGCCAGTGGCTGCGTTTTAATTTGAAACATGTATATCACACGGAATCCGTTCGTTTTCGTTACAAACCAGTCGTAATATGATATGTTCATTAACGTCCTGCGTTTTTTTCTCCTTCCTTAGAAATAATTGCGGGATTATTGCAAAAATAATTATTTCTATTAATGGGCAAGTATGTGGTTGAAGTTTGGAAATTGAGTCATCATTTGTAGAGCAAATACTAAAATGATAATATTTTGAAGCCTCAGAGGACATCACAGGTAAAATGTCCGGTCGTCTTGCCGGTTTAAAGCCTAATCAGTGTGTATCTCGACAACGTTGCACTTCCATTGGCATGGATCATTTTCCATAATCTTTTCTCTCCATCCATGAAGGCTCTCCGATGACGTTGATCAGGTATATTTATTCCTCACTCGTTGTAATAATAGCTCATTTCTAATCAATATTAATACGATTGATTATCTCGAAATGCTCAAATAGGATGCGATTTAATGGCTATATCGATTAATTCAGACGACTTCGATCAGCTGTTGGGGGAGTAAATTTTTTTGCAACCTATTCTCCCCCCAAATCCCTTCTCCCCTAGCTATGCGAGTTCATGGTCGCAAATCGCCTAGCGTGGGAGGCCCATTATTCCCCTGCCCTTTCTCTTTGAAAGCGCGCTGATATTTTTTCCTCCCATGTTACGCGTGTTGATGACTGTGCACTATTCCTTCCATCTTGATGCCTCAAGCTCTTATTTCGCTCAATCGGGCTTGGCGTTCGGGCGTCCTTTTTGCGTCCTCCACCGCCAAATACATGAACGCGCCTTTCATGTTTCCTTGTGCATACTCTTTTTCGATTGCGTTTTTTTTTTAGTCCCGGAGCGTCACGGACGAATCGCCCGTGGGTGGATGAGATTTTACTTTTTGTGGGGCCGACTAAGAAGAGAGGGACTCGGGGAGAAGGGGCGGGATTTATAGCGTATAAATGTTTCCCGCACCGGGACAACCTTCGTCATATCCTTTCCCTATCGACCATTCCTCTTGCATTGGCGTTTCCGTTATGCGCCGGTAAACAGATGGCTGGGGAAAACCTCTTTTCCCCTCCCTACCCACCCATGCTTAGAACACTATTTCTTTTGCAAAACAATTAATTTTTTATGTCGCAAAACGACATTGCAGGCGATCAAGGGTGATGTTTTTTTCACCCTCTATGCTCGATGAGAACCTCTTTGAAGTGTCAATTATATATAGGTAGTCTAACACTTAAGGAGGCAATTTTTATCCTATGACCTTATAATGTCGTAGAGGTAATATATATGAAGGGCAAACACGATTGCTCGTATAATTTCCATATTTTCGTGATTCTGGAGTTATAAATCGTTTCAAACCAGAGGAATAAAAAGCTCCTCTCAACTCAATCAAGGTCTATAGTTGTAAAATCTTCACGCTTCAGATGGGAAATCACGTATGATGCTTTTTCCGTGAAATACGATTCTTGCAGTAGGCTATCATTTTCACAACCACTTTTTTATGTTGATATTTTGGAATAGCGTGTTGGGAAACAAACACCTTATTTGTCGATGAATTTCACCTACTTATGTACAGGAAAAATTGCTCTTTTTCAAATCATATTCCATCTCTAGTGTTTCCTTTTAGTACCTACTGAAGAAAGTAGTAAATTTGAGGAATTTTTTGTTGCTTTTACTTTCTTAAGATTACTTCATGATGAAAATATCTTTTTACCATATGCTTTAAAAGTCTTTACCAATCAAGAATAATGAAAATATTTGTGCTGGCTTGGTTGAAATTTCTCGTGGTTAACGCTGCCAGGATAGCCCTGCCGTTGCTCTCCCACCGAGTGGTTTAAACGGAGGCGTCATTAGTGACTGCCACATATATCGGAAAAGCTCCCGTGCTGCGATCCGTGAAAATACCTGGCGACGTGAAGTTATTACCTGAAGGAAATTGGATTCGTATGTCCAGCTAGAAAGTATTCTAGCGCCTTGAGGGCGCTGCGGTGGAGGATGGAAGTGAGAGGACCCCGGGCAGGCAGCATTTGCACTCAGAACCCCGGCTGAGGCGGCTGGCCCCTCCCTTTCACTATATCTGCTCGCGTGAAGGTTTATCCAATGCAACTAAGCTGTGATCAAGGACTTAAAAGGAAAAACTTGGTTGCTTTCCGTGGGAAAATCGAAATGAGTTCATGTAGCTAGACGGCAGCAATTAACGCAGAAGCATTTACTCCATATAAATGCCCATTTTAAATGAAGACAACGATGATACCAATAGAAAAAAGCGTATATTTTTATTATCCCACCAGATGCGTATTTTTTTTCTTATTCAAGGACCTTAAATTTGAAGAAATGCGTTTTTAATCAGCTCTAGCCTGGTTTTCAATGGTGTTTCCTTTCAAACAATATAAAACTGAGAGTTCCCTTATTTGTATGTATTACGAGCGTTCTTTTAGAAAACAAATACTTGCTTTTGCTGTCATCCAAGAAGTGTCACGGTTGATTATATACCTTCGCGGTATAAATTCAGGGATTTTAAATACCTTTTAACAAGGCAAAACTATATATTTTCTATGTAGTAAGCTAAGAGGTGTTAAAATTACTCAGGGAGTTTGAAAATTATTTCAGCCTGCGCGTTTGTATGCACATGTTGTGATGAAGACCACAATAAACTGATCGAGTCATGGTCTTTCAGCTCGCAGAATGACTACCATAAAACACTTTGTGGTAATTAAATACGTGGCAGTTTATTCACACTTTTACAGTGTTATACAATGTCACGGTCTCTCTTAATATTTACAGCAGTCATTCGTTCCGCTACATAATTTGCGTGCTGGTATCGCGAATGGGAATTGAATTTAAAATAGATACTGAGGTTGTTATGATTCCAAGTTGGTGTATTCGAAAATTGGGGCGTTAAAATCTTTTTCTTAATGCGTATTTTTAGATGAAATTCTCTGACATGAATAGAGCTTCATTTTTGACGTCGAGAGGAGGGACATCCATCCGATCGTCACCTGTTTTGTTCGTCCTCCTGGGACATTTCGTTGTGACGAACTACTTGATGTCTGTCAAAATATGTGCACCACAGCTACCATAAGTCGGTATATCGCCATAGCAGACGTCCCGCATTGAATTGAGGTAATACCTGATGAGGCGATTTCGCTATTCTCATTCAAATACGAAAGTTTCCCGAAATTCTTGCTCTATCTTCATTTCACTCGACGCTTCGAGGCAACCCTTACACACTGAATTGATATCAGTTGCTAGAAGAAGAAGGGTTGAGGTGAATTTGATCGAAAGGAGCTCGTCTTTAATACGCTTTTTTTACAGTTATCCCACCAGCGCGAGACTCGCCAGGGACTTGGGATAGTCCTTTAACAAACACTCACTGACTCGAAGACTCCCAGTAGCGTCGCATCAAGGAGTCAGCCCGCTAGTACTGGCGAGATCTCCGATGATAATCGCGTCCCACGTGAAAAGGTTGACGGAGGAAAATCGGACGCTGTGTGTGTCTCCTTCAAGGCGAAACCGCTTGGAAATAGCCTTCGCTGGCTTCGCGGCGGCTGCGAATATCTCATGAATTGCCCAACTTTTGGGCTTAGGCTTAATGAATCGTCGTCAGAAATGTGAAGAGTTTTTTTAATTGATGGTTTTAATCTTGAGATTCTCGTTCGCTTCCCAGTGAGCCCCAAGAGACGAAGAGAAAGTTTAATGATTGCAGCTACCTATCGTAAAATTCTAGTTAAGGCGTTGAGAAATTTGCACCAGATAATGACACTCAATCATGTGTGCGTGAATTAATGCTTGCTGATCACTGTGGATGCCATATTGAGTTTACTTAGACTGTGGCTTAGACAGAATGGGAGGAGCAACATTACTGCCACGAGATACACTAATATGCGAGTTGGCCTCCATGAATTCTGTATTTTATTTATTAGGTATTTCAGTTAATTCTACTAATAGACCATGTCTATAACTCATGCACTATCTAATTTTGAAATGGTTCAGGGGAAGATACTGAAAATGACATAAGAATGCTTTTCAATTTTCGCAGTACTATCAGGTGTGCTGTAAAAACTGAAAAATCTGCATTTCTTATTTTTTACAGACCCAGACGTATGGCGTATTTCTATCTTTACAAATTCAGGTTGGTTTCACTGAAGTTTTAAATTAAGGGAACTATGAAGTTCGACTTAAAATTGAGTTATTTAAAATAATAATAAACTAGATTGAATTTACAATATCTTATTCCTCAAAGGCAGCCTAGTACGGTGATAGTGAAACAAATAAGTCATAGTTTTGACCCACAAGGTAATTCCTCTTTATGATATAAGAGAAAGAGTAACTTCAAAAGATTTTCCCCCCAAAAGTTAACCTCGGTCCTTGGACTGCCATGACTGCTCGCAGTGCTTCCTATGCGGCATTTTTACCTGTCACCGAGTGTCTCTATTGCTCTTTCCTATGTTTTCTCTCAACGGCCTATGGTGCCCTAGGAAAAGTGAATTTTCGACCGTGGAGTTCACTCATTGATTCAGACTAACACAAGTAACGTCTTTTTCCTCGATGATTTTGAGCTCGTGCAAGTCATCGAATCTGCCATTTTACGCTTGAACTGCCCTAAGCGTGATGGATCCAAAAGACTATTGGTGGTCAACGGACCATTAGATAAATATATAAACTGCCCTTGGTGCCGTAGTCAAGTACATTTTTTAACTCGTAAATATTGGTTACAAACTTTTACTTCATGAACTAAAATAAACTCATTAAGTTTTTACGGTGTGGCGGGCCATGTTAAAAAATATGCGTGGATTTTTTATTCTCATTCTTCTGAATTAACGCATCAAATTTTTATTTTCAAAGCTATAAAAGGAAGTTTTCTTTGGAAGCAAAGGGGAAATACTTTTTTTCTGTAATATTATGTGCTCACATGTGCATTTCATGTGCTCACTTTGTGAAAAGTTTGTTATTCGACATTTGACCAACGCTCAGAATTACTAGCTAGTTTAGCCTTGTAAAACATTCTTCTCATGAGCGCGATCGATTTAAAAAGACAAACCCGGAACCATTATCGACCTAAAATGAGGTGTAATAATCCAATCAAAGGTCGGCGTCAGATTGTAAATGCTCGGAGGTGGAGAAAACAGATTGAATGGAAAGGTCAATGATTTGGAACGGATGTTATCGCGATGGATGCGCTATGAATCAAGAATTAGATAAATGTGAATTCAAAAGGCATACTTCCCGCTGGCATGCCTCACCTTTTCTCTTCCCTTTCTTTGTCACTGCTAGACAAAAATCGTTGGCGGAACGCTTTCATCTTGCAAGATTGGAGCTCAAATCGCCGTTGCGAATTTGATGCCAATCCTATTTGTCACACTTTAGCTATTCATTCTCTGAAATTTTCAAATCGTTTAGCTCATGAGAGTGTTACCAGTCAAGAATATTTGACGCTTCTGCACTGGAGAGCTGATTTTCTGGATTATTACCTATATCTCAGCGGAATCGCTCTAGTGTTGTCAGAAATCTTGAGCTGTGTAACAGTAAATTCTAGAGTAATGAAATCCGGTTTGTGGCTTGCCTAAAGGTTTTCAAGTAGTAACGCAACAGCCCTAGAAAATTTCATCCCTAGTTCTTCATTGCCAACTCTAAAATTCGAAGTTTTAAACGTTCAGAGTAATCGAAAATGCCTTAAATATGCCAATTAAAGTTCGTAATATTTTTATTGTATTGAAATACAGTAAATAATGTAGTTTTTTTAAAGGATTTTTCGTGAAAAATGCATACTTGACCACTTTTTATTGGTTGAAAGCTCCTCAAATACCTCTAAAGTTACCTCTCTAGGTTGGTCGACAAGGAAAAATTATTTTCCCGGTTTTATTGGTCTTCTAACTCTTTTTAAATTTATATTGCTCACTCAAAATTCTCCAAAGTTTCACTCACTACAATTCCTTTTTTATCATTGCCCTGCCCTTTAAGAGCATTCGCAATCAATTCCTGGAAGATTGATCAATGCAATACCATCACAAGTCAAGTGTGAAAGAACGGCTTTCACTTTTGGCCAATAGGTGCAAAGGAGGCCTTAGTCCAGCATTCCGACGATAGCGAGTGACTGATGACTTGAGGAGAACCGAGGACCAATATCTAGCGTTCTTCCATGAACATTAATTTTATCTTCACATTAGTCAATTGCGGTGAATTATGTGACATTTTTGAAGATTTTGTATGCAGGTGAGGCTTGCAAAGATGTGTGTGCCCTAAATATAAATCTGCCAGATGATTTCTTTCCTCTCTCTCTCTATTAATATTATCTTCTCTGGACTTGGTCAAATTATTAATTATTTATGGTTTAACTATTTTCAGCCGAAGTTTTGCATATTTATTATGCTACTTCAGAGCTATATCAGGATTAATATTATATGTTATACATCATTTAACAAGTTTTATATATTGTAGGTTACAAAGTATGATACATCAGTTCATAAAAAAGTATATATATATATATGTATGTATACATGTTTTAAACAATACCTCAAGAGTTCCATCTGCATTTCTTTTAGTAAAATAATGATGATTTGGTTACTATTGGTCTGCTTGTTAACTGTTGAAAATTTTAGGTGCTTTCAAAAATTTTATTTTATGTTATAAGATAACTTAAATTGTATTTTTATTCAATACCATAAGTCATAAATAATTAGGCCTATGTTTCCAGAGGAGCTATTATTTATAAATCAGGCTTAGTCAACAGTTCGTTTTTCTCTGCTGTGAAATATACTCTTTTGAAGAAGTATTGAGGTAACACCTGAGATTTTTTGTACAATCCCTATCATTTGATCATTGGACATCTTAACCAATTTTATCGCTCAGAGTTAATCCCGCATCACTGATTGGTACGCAGAAATGCGGTTTGCAATACGCCCCAACGAGTTAAGAGCTGCTTCGGATTTCAAGAGCTTCTGAGAATCGCGCACTACTTACTGTGTTACTATCTACTCCCAGGCATTCATTGATGCTTTAACCTTGATTACCTGACTGCGTTCCACGTGCAATCCCTCTCTCACCTCTTATTCGTTCCAATGTCAACTTCTTGTAGATCGTTCCCACGCATAATTACAAAAAAGATACATTCCAATCAGTTTTTAGCCAAGCGTTACTTGCAGAAAATTTCCTAGCTTTGACCGATGTTATTTTCTTTCCCACCCTTGGAAATGAAAGAAACAAATAATAAAATAAGTTCAGTTTGATTAAGACATCATGTACATTCATGCCATCGAAGAAAACCATATTTCATCTCTGGACACATTTGAAGCTCTCACCTTGAACAACATTTCTAGTTTTGGCAAGCCTTCTGTAGGGTAAAACAATCCCTTTGATGATTCTAAATCTCATATCATTACATATTTTAAAGGATCATCAAAATCAATGTGTTTTAACAAAATGTGCGTCCATCAAGTTGGTTGAAATTCGGTATTACGTCAGATGATAGTGCCACTATTATTCCTTTCAGTATCCACGTTCTAGTTATTCATGAACGTGCATTAACGGGCATTAATTAACGTTATTTGGAGAGTTTCTTGTAAAGACTTAGTCTGCGCAGGAATAACTCATAAATTAATATTCAGCTGATATTCTGCCATTTTACAATCATGGTCAAAGCGAATGCCTTCACTCCTTCACGAGTCTCTTTCAGCCGTCATTTGAATCTCATCTTCATATGAAAGTGAGAATTAGGGTTAAACCTCCCAACAGCAGATGAATAGCTGATACCTACTCACTGATTCCATGCTTCACTAATAATCTGAGTTCGGATTTCTATACCTGACTATCATCAGGAGACTGGTTTTTTTTCATCGGGATAGGTGATTACCCCGCGGCATGCTGGCTAGCCTCGTTCGTATCGAATCGCATGTAATGGCGTTGTTTCCTTTTTATATTGCAATACTTGAGCATCCTCTATATCGTGTTATTGCCTAATGTATCGTTTTCTATTAGGCATTGTAAGAAAATAGACATCAACAAATTATAATTTTTTGCTCCAAAAATTGATACTATTTCGACAAATTTCTATATTTTCCCTCAAATATTCCATGATTTTCAAGGCTCGCATTCATGAGCGGAGTGCGATTTCAAGAATTTGAGCTTGCAGTACATTTGCTACTGGGATTAGGGTCGGGTTTGGAAGGAGAGATTCGTCCTTAAAAATTCCCACCATATTGAGTGGGGAAAGGAGGAGAAGTTCGAGAGAAGGGTTGTGGGGGCGTCAATGGAGGGGAGGGGAACGATGATGATGATAGTGACGATTCGTTGCGCAATCTAGCTGCCCTTCCTTTGCTACCAACTCCCTCCACCTCACCTCCCACCCACCCGTCTTGTGTCGGTGAGGCCTGCTTGCTCGTTGCTTGGCGGCCTCATTGCCGGTTGCTCGTTGGTCTGCCGTCTTCGTGCCCGTCTCCCCGCAGTGGTGCTGCTACAGCACTTTCACCGGCGGCAGTGGGCACCTCGATCACCCAGAGGCGACTGTCGTCTTACCCCTCCCTCCCCCTCTCCCTCGGGGGAAGACTCAACCTTCCTCCCACCCTGTAAGCTCTCTCGAGCCTTATTAATTAGCATTATTTACACACTTTTGGGCGGATGCCATTATTTGGAAAATAATTTTGACTGGACGGTTAAAATAAGAAATGAGGGAACATGCAAAAGAAGGGAATAGGGTGTGTCACCTTAGATTTAATATTAAGGTGCAAATGGCGTCTTGAAGCAAGAAAGTAAAGCCTATTTCTTTTACGAAAAAAATATCCACCTGGCATATCTATCGTGCACAATTTGTCCATGATTTTTAAAAATATTGTCGTACTTTGTTGGTATTTAATTCCATTCTGCCCTTTTCTAGATAAATCATTTCAGTACAGCCACAATTTCACTTCTAATGCCAATGCTTTAGGCGTATTAACTGCTCAAACGATCCATTCAATATGGCCTATTGCGCATCTTAATGGCTCCAATGTTCCCCCGTGCTATCGTACCGAATGGTTCCATATATTCTCTTATTTAATATAAAACTGTGACGATATGGAATGCCATACTAAGAAGAAGGACCACATGAGTAGGGCACACATTGAAGCGCAACGTATTCGTAAAAAATATAATAGAGAACAAAATCAAAGGTATCAAGGTACAAGGAAGACCATAGGGCAGATGCATGGACCAAATAAAGAATGATGCAGTTGTAGAATAATATCAGGATCTAAAAATTTGATCATTCAATATTAAGGAATGGAGGGCCGCTGTGAACCAGCATTAAGATTTAAAAACTAATGGAGATTGGCATAAATTACCGTGCAAATTCAATAATAGACTAATAAAGTGTGGACTCCTATTGCACAATAATAGGAAACAAATTGATATTTTTTTTCATTTGTCGTCATTTACGCTCATTTACTTTCGTCCACGTTATCTTTCACTCGCCGCTTTGAGCCTCCACTGCGGATGTCTTTTGCGCAGATCTCATCTGTTACCGGAAGCCTAAAAACGTAGCATTTTAACTGATCTGAAGTCTCTTTGAGTAGGCAAATGACTTTAAAAACTGATTGATGAGGTCTGAAAGCCATTGAAATCAATCGCTTACTTCCTTTTGAGCGAATGTGGAAAGTATTTTTCCTATTTACCGTGATGGACGGTCGGACTCCATTACAAGGCTGTGCGCCATTAGTATTCTCCTGCCCAAGAACCCATTCACCTACTCCCTATCAATTATCTGCACCTTATTCTTCGCGTGGATTACAAGGCGTGGGAGCGGGACTTGACCCACGCCCTCGAACGCTACCGGTCCGTGCTCGTCTAATGCTTGCCGTGCAGTGCGGGGATCTGAATGCACGAAGCCGGTGCAATGGTGGGAAATCCTCGACCAAGACTCTTGGCCGCGGGACTACGCCCAAGAACAATTGCACGATTCCGGGTCGGTGGAATGGAGAGTGCATAAGGATTGCAATCGGCGATTCGGCGTTGTGTAATAACGCCGAGTGGTTCTCCCCTTCGGGGCGAGGGAGGAGTCGGGCGTCTGCAAAGAGGACGGCGAGTAGTTGGGATGGAGAGTGAAGCTGGGCAGTTGACGTGCTGTCATGGAGGCACGTGCGAAGACCATTGTCGCTCAAGGATCGAGCTAAGCGAAGAATTAATAGTAATCGGGAACCCTGCATGACGCCGATGGGGAAACCATCGCTAGCAGATGCATTGCTTAATCACCTCCAGTGTCTGGCTTGTTCAAACTTTATGGAAATACGTCAAACTCCAATGGCTGCGGCTCAAAAGTGTATGGCTTCCCGTTTCGAGAACCAAGGTTCGAATCCCAGCAGCTGTGGAGTCATTTCAGTGGATAAATCTATCCCTACTTGTGTGTCAGAAGGGGAGCAGAAGGTACCTATTCCATCCGTCCGATAGAACGTTATGCTCTGCTCACCTTGCCGCCTTTCCTTGAGATAAGTCTAATACCGTCAGGATTTCCCTGTACCATTCCTTCTCACCCAAAACAAAATACGCCTATACCTAACTTTGCGCAATCCTACTCAATATTACCTCAGCCATCGGTAGGCTCTCCTTATTAGTATCGCCACTGGTGTTATGTGATTTGGAGTTATGTAGTTGCTTCCTGTGTTCCACTCGTAAAATTATGACACTGGTTATGCGTCATTGAAATCATCTAGTGTAAACAACGATTAACCTTTGAAGTAATTTTCACCTTGGCAAAGCCAAAGCGATTCCTGCAATGCGTCCATTTCGATGGTTTTTATAATTTTTTGCGAGTACCACAGTGTCATTTTCGCAGAGCCAATTAAAATATTTATGATATTTTTCCAGGGTCAGGAAAAATATTTTTTCCTCAAACCTTCTAGAAGACTACTTTTGCGGAGGAAAATTGGTCGTCTCTTTATTTTATGAAGCTGTTTAATGAAAAGGCTTATTTTTTGATAGCGCTAGCCAACTCCGTCTCTCGTCAGTGTAGTTAATGGTGTATGGCACTTGAGAGCCGAGTGACCCGGCGAAATAGCTTCGTGATTGACGTCCTTCTCACTTCACCGTCTCTTGCCTCTAGTTTTGCTGGATCCTCTTCACAAAATTTCTTTATCTTGTTGTACCCTGTGAGCCATCGCAAGGACATATAAGATCTTACCATGGTACACCAGACATTTAACTGCTTCTGATTGCGAAAAACGTTTTTTATGTAATTATACTGTAGTTACATTTTACATTTTTGAATGATTTTACGTTGTTATTTTGTGGTCACGGGTTGTGCGAGGGAAAAAGAGGGAGAATCAATTCAAACCGATCAGTCATATTTACCTTATTTTTATCTGATTGTGAGTAGTCTAATCTTTCGATATGGAGAGAGAGAGAGCCTGATATTCTAGCCCTAGTTAAAAGTCAATTTAAGCCCTCTGTGCCTTACGAGAAGTTTCAATCTCACATTTATGTTGGTACTCCAGTCCTAGGTCACCCAATTACTCATTGATGCTTTGTCTTTTTAGTTTATTTCAAATTCAGTGGGTCTTTTTCGAACTTTTATCTTATTCTTTATTCAACTCTTTTCTTGTAAGGTCTCCAATTTCATATTTTTCCTAGCTGCATATTCTGGGTGTAGCGTAACTAAAGCCAAACACCATCCATTTCTGACTTCTCATCCATCTGTTGGATCTCTCCATCATCTCAAATAGATACTGCGTTCCACTCCCAAGCGTGATATCCGCACCACTTACAGGGGGCATGCAAATGAAAAACGTGCCGGTAGGCTCAACTAATAGGTGCCTCAGCGGTGAGTCAAAACATCTCTGGAAGAGAAAAAGGAGAGGGAAAGATACACGGGTTCGTCCTACCCATACGTCAAAATGGACAAACATTCTCTTCTATCCGCCACCTACCAAAAAAATAATTTTAAATGTCTTCCGTCCCGTCCTGCACGTCACGTCCCTCCCTCCCCCCTTTCACTTTCGGGCAGGATGCGATGTTTTCCCTACCCTTTCACCGAACACATGGGGGAAGGGACAACTCTTGCTTTCGATGGCATATGACCTTAAAGGGCTTTCTCTCCCCCTCGAGTCGAGGTCACCTCTTCTCCGTCGACGACATTAGCGGCAGCCGCCGAGTGAGCGCCATGAACACACGACGACACAACGAGGAGGCCGCTCGCTTTTGTCGGTGAGTGATAGTGGTGAGCGACGTTTCTGTGGGCCTCCGTGGGCGTCTTTGTGGCCTTCAAGGGAGTGTGAAAGGGTCGCTCGACGGCCAGGGAAATTCTTCGGGTCCCCTCATCCTCTTCAGCCTTTTGCTTGGCAACTGCACCGCCTTTATCACATATTTCTCATGCTCTCTCATGGGATCAATACACTCAGAAAATAGAAAGTTTGGTAAGTGGTAAATTAGGATTCACTAAAAGTCTACTATTTCCTAGTGTGGAGATGACTAAGAGCAATTATAAAAGGTAATATTAGTAGACTTCTAGTAAAGCGTTTTTAGGGCGGTTTTTCACTTGCCCAGGGCATGGGTGTTTGTGAAGTTCTGGTGGTTCGTCCCCTGAGAAACCTGAGACAAGCCAATGGCTTATCGGGATCGCAGGGGCACACGGACCACCAGAATCGTCGGAGGGCAAAAAAAAAGTGAGTGAACTCTTCGCGGTTCTTTTTTATAGTAAAGGTATTCATAATTCCTTCCTACTCCCGCTCCCTTGTTAAGCTTAATTGAGAATATGCCATCAGCATCTGGAATATATTCGAGGTAGCATTAAACGCAAATTAGAACGTAGGCAGCAAAGATCGATAATACATATATGTAAAAGGTTGAATTGATGATTTTATTACAGTAAAAAGGTTATTAGAGCAACTAAATGGTGACAGACGGAATATTTTATACCAATTAAAGTAAGTTTGAAGATGATGTATTTTTTGACGACTTTTAAAACATTTGACGATGCTCAAAATACTCATCTGCGTCAATTATTTAAATTTGTACGGTTGTTAATGGGCCAGGCACTTGTATTTAAATATTAGAAATTTTAAACGTAAAGCAGTCATGCTAAACGTCATTTATCGTAGTTAGCTTTGTAAATAATTTCTATCCAGAGATTGAAATCAATTTGCTACCTGTAGAACTACCTGTTTACTTTGTTCACCTGTTTTGGAGGAAAATTGCATTTTAATTCCGTCCGTTTCGCAATCTCATTCCTTTATCCTAGAATAAAATCTACGGGAATATATCGAGGTTTACAAAATGTTGTCAACGTCTTCAGAAAAAAGATATGCTGTGAATTTACGTTAAATATTTAGTCTAAATTTTTACTTACAGTGTGGTAGTTATTTCCGTTCAAGTTTTTGTAGTAGGCTTGCGCCACCAATACAAATGTCGCAGCGTCCTTTTGAAAATCTTTCCGATATTCGCTGCACAAGTTATAACTAGATATTAAAAGCTTACCTGGCAAGGATAGGCAAATACTTTTAACAGTCAGCTTGGCCATTGCACCTGTTTTATTAACCATGTCACATTAATTGGTCTTTTTCACCGCCTCCCTCCCCGCCGCAATCTGAGGTCATTTGTCTTCCCGGCATCCATCTTTCTCGGGATGCCGTCGTCTCATTACCCGGTGTCGCCGGCAGGAAGTTACGTGGTGACCCCAATATGCCCCGGATCATACTCACTGCACTTACCTTTCTGGGTCAGCGTGTTTCGTCAGCGACGAGGATGCCACCTCTCTTCTCGCGCCTCAATCAAGTTAAAAAAAACTAAATAACGAGATTTGAGAGAGTGCTTCTTTACGAGGGCCCGTTAGAAGAAGGGTTATTAATTCGCATTTTAACTAACCTGATTAACAGTTGATGCTAGCGGGTAGTTTTTGTCGGGTGCTTTCCAAGTAATTTCTCCCTCGTGTACCATTCACATTTGTGCCTTCTTGGTGATATATAGGGAGCCACCCAAATGGGTACCTACTCATGTAACCAAATTATTTATTGATGTCTCATCTTAAGTGTTTAAATCTTCCTTTAATGTCAGTCTTCAACAAATACAATCGTTAACCACCCGATTAGAAGGGTAGGAAACTGAAAACATTTCGATGCGATTAGCGAAAATAGTATCAGCTGTCCCTGGAGGAGGTGAAAGATTCCTCGAATGAAGTTGAGTGTTGACAACTGGTTTGCTAGTGCCATTCGAATGTTTGCTTCTGATGCATGCGCCTGTCTTTGATTTATCAAACGGTCGTCGTGAACATCGTCGAATCTCTTGAGCATGCATTCAGCATAATTCACTTGTAAGCAGTTATTATATTAGAGGGAGGATGATCTCATAGAATTTATTAAAATGAAGGTAGTACTCAGCCGTGTAGGATAACTATGAATTTTGCATAGAAAAGCGAAGGCGCCAGATCGCACGTTTCCTGCGTAATTGCGGGGCGTCTGCTCTTATTTCGGAACGGGTGTCCACAATTTGACAAAATAGTCCACAATTTGACGTCACTAAAAGATGAAGACAGCAATCGACAAAGGATTGGATATCCCTTCGCGAGACGCCTCCAATGGAACTTATTCCATTTAATACGAGCACATTTCTTGATTGTATCTCTATGGTCAGTTTATAATTCTATTGCCTTACGAGTCAAGAGAAAAATTTCAAGTCGAAGTCCGGAGTAACAGCAAATTAATCTCAGCTCATCTTACGATGTCGATTTTATTGTGACACTTATTGTACATAATAGTTTGTGTTGCCTTGTGTCTCTTGGATGCCGGCGTTAACCGCAACTACTGGCTTACAGTGATCTCCCGCTGGATTTGGTGGCGAAATATATGAAGCCATTCTGTGAGTGATGGTGACTGCCTCCTCGAAGGATATCTGGCACTTTTATCATTTCAGCATTCTTTTGCATGAGTCGTAGTTCCGTAGAGCTACGGTCAGAAAAGCTGAAGCAACAATCACGCGTTCATAACAAGCGAAAGTTGACATAATTATCAGCGGTATTACCACATGTTTACTTTTGTTGATGAGTTTTTGAAGGAATGCCAGTCATTCGCGTAAAAGCGTGCGTTTAAATCAACCACTATATTTTCACCGTCGTCACGACTTTGCCGAATGATGGAAGTCCCGGAACTGGTGCACTTGCAGCCGATAACGTGAGCTCACCCGTTTCCCGTCGACCGTAAATCTAAAGTCCCTTATCCCGCGGCTCTAAATCCGCTCGCACGAAAAAGTAATCTTCCGGTCAGTTCGGAGAGTGAGAGACGCGTGAAAATTGAATGCACAATTTCCCTTCTCGGCCCTTTCACTTTCTCACAGCGCATTACAAAGCGTAAAATACTGCTGGACATCGTGATGAAAACTCTTACAAGTGCATCTCATAAATCCGGGTTCATCCCATTTCTTATTTTTTTATTCATCCCCAGCATCACCGGAGAACGTGCTAGTTTTGACTGGGGATTTAGGAGGTTGCAATCAGACTCGAATGGATTGCCATTCTAACATTACTAGGAGAATAGAATATATAAACCCTTGGAGCAAATGCTACGGGAAGCTGAATTTTGCTGAGCAAACTGTGGAGTACAACATGATTGCTTTAAAATACAAATATGTAGATTCAAAATAATAAGTGTACAAATATAAAGTTACATATATATGAATACAAATAATTTGATATCAATATGATTGCTTAATAATACAAATAAATAAATGCAAAATAATGATACAGCTATTAAGTTACATATAAATTGATACCAATATGACTGCTTAAGAATACAATTAAATAAATACAAAATGATAAGGATACAGATATAAAGATACATATAGATGAATAGAAATAAATTTATACCAATATATGGATACAAAATATATGGATACAAAAGATTTTGACACAAAATTAATGGTTATGGGAATAGATAAAGGTACAGATATGCATTTGATAGGCTGTCACTTGGCAATTATGTTATCAAAATTAAA
The DNA here is from genome assembly GCA_963573305.1 of Pyrrhosoma nymphula. NCBI lineage: Eukaryota > Metazoa > Arthropoda > Insecta > Odonata > Coenagrionidae > Pyrrhosoma > Pyrrhosoma nymphula. The sequence continues at coordinate 28,355,106 of OY754328.1, forward strand.
ATCATTCTGCATTGAGTAGAGTCATGTATAAGACGTTTTTAAATGAATCAATGGAACTCTTGAGTTTTAAGTTCTCGGGCAGAGAATTCCAAAACTTGGAGGCAGTTATTAAGAACGACTGTAGATAAATATTACTTCGGGGAATGGGATAGCGTAAAAAATTTTGGTTTGTACGTAATGTTTTCACAGTAAATTCTGACCTGACCTTAAACATTTATGTCAGGTAATTGGGGGTTTCCTCCTTGAAAATGTTGAAAAGGAGGGTTCCTGATAAGTATTTTCTATGGTCACATGGATTATGCTAGCCTAGGCTGGTTTTATACTGTGATACATGAGCGTATCTTCTTAAATTAAATACAAATTTTACACATGAATTAAGTTTCCTTTGTAATTTTTATCCAACTCTTTAGGCATGTCATTAATAACAAGGCTACAATAGTCAAAGGAAGGGAATATCAGTGTGTAGATTAACATTTTTCGCGTGGAAATGGGAAGTAAGTGCTATTGAAGTTTTAACTGATGAAGAGAAATATTAACTTTATTGCAGATGTCATTTACGTGTTGGTTCTAAGACAGATTCCTTGTGAGGGTAAGTCCAAGAGCGCGAACTGAGTCACTATATGGTATTTTATAATTACCGACTGCGACTTGAGGAAGGTGATTGCTATCGATTTTAATGAGAATCCTAGTTACCGATGATGATGGCTTTTGTCTTAGGGTAATTAAGAATGAGGACATTGTTGTCCACCCATTTAGAAATTTCCCTGACATCTTGGTTCAGTAAACTGATATTATCGGCTATTTTATCAATCGGGGAGTAAATGTAAATTTGAAGATATATATCATCTGCATACGTCATGTAATTGCTATTTTTAATCGCACTCGATATGCCACTTACAAATATAGAAAATAGTAGAGGGCCCAAAACAGCTCCACAAGATACGGAAGCCCAAGCGGATAAGTTATTATCAGATCCCATGACTGCTTGCGTTCTATTACCTAGGTAGGAGCAAAACCAGTTAAAAACTGAACATGAGAAGCCGAGTTTCATCATTTTACGGATGAGAAGTTTATGATCCACTCGATCAAAAGCTTTACTGAAGTCAAAGAGGACTAGAACTGTAACCATACGTCTGTCCATTGCAAGTCGAATGCCATCGGAAACTTTTAGTAGTGCAGTCTGCGTACTGAAACCATGTCGGAAACCTGAGGAGATGGAGTAGTTCTGAGAATGCCATCCAGAGGATTCAGGGTGGAATGAATTGAAGGCGTTTTCTAGGATATTTTTGCGTTGTCAAAAGTCCACCATTTTGATATGTCAACTTATGTCACGTTGAAGTGGGCTTCCTTTCTTCGAACATAACTATAACCTTTACTATACATAGTATACTATAACCATGTGTGGATTAAGGGAAGGGGTAATCTAAGGGGGCAGCTATCCCCCGTAATTCCAGGGAAAATGTATTTATGGTAATCATAAAGGTTCTTTTCAGACGCATATCACCTTTGATAATGTTTTAAACTGCGTTCCAAGCACTTATTTATATTTTCCGGGACCACCGTTCGCTGGGGGTACCCGGGAACCCGGACCCCCTGGAAAGTATCAAGTACCGTTCTCCTTCCCCCCAAATAAAATGTCAACTTTAATTCGCCCCTGACTATAACTACAATGATGAATCCGAAAATAAATGTCCTTCTTGTCCGTTCCATCGCTGAAACCATTTTTAAAACTCCTTGAAAGTTAACAGTTTTCCTCCTCCTTTCTCAACAGTATGTTACATTCTGAGGAGCTTCGTGAGTTACCGTAGATTAAATGTTAGTATTTTTACCCAGTTAAGTATGTGTTTTGGCTTATATTTCACCCGAAATCGAGCAGTAAATATTTCCATTAAACCGATTAAGATTTCAATGTTTTGATCAAAGTAGGCATGGTCTTCCAATAACAAGCCTTCCTATTCCTTCCAAACCTCCCACTCCCAACATGTGGATCAGCAGCCTACTCTCCAGTTTATTTAAACCTTGGGTTGAACACTCATCTTCCAATGTATATGCATAACTTTATTTCGCTCCCACTTCGACAGTCTGTAGACATCCGGCCCTCACGCGCCATTTCTGGCGCTATAATGAAAGCGTCGTGGAATGCACGTCGGTCGGCCCTCCCCAACCTCACCAGAAGGTCATGCGTCTGAAAGTCACGTCGAATTCGAGTGAGGAGTGAATTAGGGTGGTGTTGGAGAAGACGTTTGGGGAAAGGGAAGGTTGCCACCCGGTCTGTCACTTCATACGCCCGCTTTTGTGTTCGGGGTAATCCAGCGACGGGCCCCGCTGGAAGTCAGACGTTCTCTGGTTGATGCATCTATTCTGACGATTTTAATCGTTGTTGTTTTCGAAAGTGAGTGGAGAACGTGTCACCGCTGGCAACAGGAGAGGCATGCATATTGGAAAGAAAAAACGTTTTCTTTACTTCCTCTTTGGTTTAAAAGATACCAAGCCACTCTCTTAACTTGAAAAAAAAACCCACACGCGCGAATTTTGAGAGTAAATTCATAAATTATAACCTGAGGGTTGGGCTAGGAGGTTATAAAATATCTCGTTTAGCTGCTGGTTTTTAAATCACATCAAATTTTATCCAGCATCACATTTGCTTATTATCATTTTTGCTATCACTAGTCTACAGCCTAAGGGTCAGTTTGATGACTTACATGAAATTGGAAAAAAACACATCCCCTAAACTATATTAATTGGTGAATAATGGTAAGATTACCTAAATTAATAATTTTCTCTATAGCCACTAAAATTTCTGTGCCTTATTGCGTGCTGAAAAAGAGTCTTGAATCAGCCAAATATAGAGTGAATCTTCCCTTTCTCGTGTCTATTATTCTGACTTAAAATAGGATAGGATAGGATGAAGAAGTTCACAAAATGTTGTCAAAATTCAGAAAAATGAGTTCTTGATTTTTAAGCTCTCATTATTGCAAAGGGAGAGAAATCTTCTCATTCAAAATTTGGAGGATTACATGGACTTTCTTAACCTTTGGATACAACAGTTTTGCATAAATTACGAGTAGGTGGGACACTACGAAGGTGATTTTAGTAGGGAAAATCTGGAGGCATCTCCAAGATTCAAACTTGGGATCTTCTGAAGTGCGGGCAAAAATTCTACGTTCTTTCTGTCATGCATGCCCCGGCTGCCACGCCCCCCTTTTCAAGCATTTCCGTAACCATGAGGAATGCATTTGTACTCCCACCTTTGCGTTGGGCTCTTCTTATCGTCCTCCCCTCTCTTAACACCACAGCAAGCTTGAATTCCTAGCTCGAACGTTTGGCACTGAGCCGATAAGAATCGGGAGCGACTCCACTTTCTCCTTACTCAGTAAACCCATGCTCTTATCTCGACTTCATCGTCTTCCATTCTGTCCAAAAACGCTCCATATGCGTCATAAGACGTTAAAAACTGTTTTTAGTGGGTATAAATAAATAAATACGAATACCCACCTCCTGATTACGGAAGCGTGAAAACAGTCACAGGAATTGTACAGTCATGAAGAAAAATAGTTTGAGAAATTATCTCCAAACAGTCGTGAGTACTCGAGGAAAGCCACTCTATTGGAAGCAGCGCAGCCTTGATCGGCAGGTACTAATTTGAAGCAAAATAAGAATTAATATGCATAACATGCCATTTCCGCCCTAGTAATTTAGAGAAAGGGAACGCGGGAACGCTGTTTGCATTAAGAGTGCTGTTCCAATTCCATCTCGTTTTGCCTAATTTGGCGACCCATCTGCCCTTGAAAGACTTCGTTTCCTCTTTTTTCCAAAGTTATTCGCTGTAAGTGGCCTCTATGGTACCTCAAAATTATTATCTCGTATTGGATCTTATTCCAACAGCATTATTCCTTAGCTAATATTTATGCTGGTAATTTCATTCATGGTTATCTCTTCTGATTTTAAAATGGAGCGATAAAGAATTTAATTTCTACTTGAGTAATCATTCAGATGGTGGACCTTGGGAGTAATGTGCTCTGATTAAAGAAACGATTCTGTAATGTTTCACAATAGCTAAATTTTTTAATTGCTCCACTGAACGTTGAATGAATAATGAAGTGCAAGAATGCATTCCGGTACAACAGGTAGTTTGAGATGGGTGACGATTATGGTTCCATGGCTTCCGATTTTTTATGCTCTCGTCATATTGATACATCTCATTTTTTAATGTATAGAGATAAAATAATACTCCTAACTGGCCACACAGTTTTACAGTTTAGTCTTACTATATTCTAGTCTCCCTTAACCTATTATGATTAGACAATCGATCACCATAAAAAATAATAGGCTATAATGGTTGGGTGTGAAAGTTTTAATTTGTCGACCTGGACTATTTTTTGGATCTTCATGCTCAGCTATACGAAGTAGCCTTCTGTAACTAGGTGTTATTCTGGCGTTAATAACTCACTGTTAAGTCATGAAAAAACTTTCCGTTTCACAATAGCTAGGAATTTAATTTGAACGATTTATATTTTCTCCTCATTCACAACCATCCTTCCTCTCATTAAGTTCGGTCAATCAGTTTAGTCTACTCCTTCCAAAGGGAACGTTTTTCCCTAAGGTATTTTTTAACTCTCTCTTTGGTCGTATTTGAAATTTAAAATAGATGGCACTTAATCACCCGCGGAGAGAGATACTTTTACTAATAAAGGAAAACTAAAAGGAGGGACTGCAAATCAAGGGGCCGCGCGGAACAGGAAATCTCTTAAGCACACAATTAGTTGTGTGGCCATTGTAAGCCCAAGAGTTTACAGAAACGCTGGGAATTCCTCAAGCTGCAGGAATAGGGATGGGGACTGGTTTAATTTACGTACTCGTAAGCGTTATGGTTCATGCCTTTTTTTAAACTTACGTAATTTGTAAACCATTTTCCAAAATTTGTCGGGGCTAGAAATCAAAATTAAGGTTGAGGAGAGGCCAATGAATTTCCGCTTAACCTAGGTCCTGGATCGCAAAAATCATATCAACCCCTTTGTTACACCTGCAGTTTCAGTAAAAAAAACCTGGTTGAATATGGAAAAGGGGGAAGTAAATTCAAACATTTCCTTCATTAAAGATACAGGATTCAACACTCATGTCAGTGGTTTTTCGGAATGAATCTTTCCTCGGCTTTTGGTGGTACACAACTCTTTCGGAATACATCACTCGTCAAGGTCATCGTAAACTGAAAAACATTAGGACATCATATCACTAATTAATGCGCTTTGAGACTAAACAAAGATTTGTATGTGTTGCCTTTTGTAAGAAGATACCTTGGAGATTTCGCAACGTATTGAATGTACTACGATCACTTTAAAGACGGTGATGAATAAAATCTCTAGGTTTGCTCAGCTGAAGAAAGCTGACACCGAGAAATGAGAATTGTTTGCAGGTCATGATGGTAATTTGCAGCTGTATTTGCCTTTTAGTGAATCAGCTGGGCCTGAGTACACAACTGCGTACATTCTCAGAAAGAAAAGGTTATGGAGCTAGATTAACGGCTTAGGAACGGCTTGCGTCAAAAAGTTGGATACGGTTAAATTTCCCTTAAGGGAATATCGATTAATAGAGCACAAAAGTTATACAAGATAGTCAATTTTTGTTTCCATCATCAAAATATCCCCTGAGATACTATGCCTCAAAGTTACCGAAATCTCATAGTCATACTGAAGAAGGCTTCGGCACGGGGTCAATATATTACTATATATCAGCAAGTATACCATCGGTGAACGTAAAACTTTACAAATGTTCATTGGGGATATGTGTGAATATCCATGGAAAATTTCATTGAAATCCGTGATAGTCGAGTGGGGCACTTCTCTGAAATCAGACCACTTAACATGGAAGCCTAAGCCTCTTTCAAATTTAATTATGATGTAGGCAATCGTAGTTCGACAGTTTTCAAAACAGGAAATGGAAATTGATCGGATGAAAATCTGTCTCAAAGAACTTAACCTGAGCATCTGGTCATCTCTAAGTTAGTTCCTGTATCGATAATGGTAATAAAAAAGGGTTTTATCTGCATTTAGTTCTCTTTCTGCTGGTACTCAATATCTCTGCAAGTGAAAGGAATAATTATTTTTAATGGCACTTCCTCAATGTAGCAGGTCAGTTTTTATTTGAAATAGGAGGCAAAATTCTGGTATTTGTACTTTCTAACTTGGATATGTTGAATTCCTTGGTGAGGACAAGTATATCATTCAGTCAAAATAATATGTATGGCTATGCATCGCTTATTCTAAAGTCGATTTCTTAAAGCATCACCATTTCTTACGTAGATTCGTCAATAAAATGCAAACACATCGTAATTTCTCATAAACTGAATAAGAACACGCATGATGAACGCCTGTATTACGTTTTCTTTATAAAGAAAAACCTTACCCTCAAATTTTATTATTTGTGCCCGCTGAAAAGCTTCTTTTATTAGCTATTTTCCCTATGCTCTTCCATTCACATATACCATTTCATGTCCCTTGTGTATCTCGGCGGCTCCTCTGAAGAAGACTTCCGCCTCGCCGAGTGAAGCTAGCGTGTGCCTTCATCAAGGGAACAATGAGCCTTTGAAAGAAAGTCCGACAAATTTTTTATTGTGGCTCTCGTCATTTGTATTTGATTTCTATTTGACCAGATGATATATAGCGGGTAAAAACCATTTATTACCATTAATAACCCTCATCAACAAAATAACTAAAAATAAGCTCGCTTATGACCCATGCCTACGTCCTACTGAATATATGGAGTCATAATTTTTAAGTGTTTCGCCTGATGAATTTAAGTGATAAATGACCTCGCGAATACCCCCATTGTCTCCGAAAGGCCATTAAGGGTAGAAATAATGCCAGGCTCAAATAAGTGATTCCTTTTTAAATGCCAATACTGCCATCTCTACTGAGTACAGTGTATTGAAGAAGATTTTCATAAAAGTGCAGTTTAATAGTTCCCTTACTAGTCACTAGAGCCACCGCATCCGAAGTATTTACTCAACTCACAGCCGTAGCTTAAGTGGCAAACCGAGTCCGTGGAATTCAAGGCAGAAGATGAGCCAGGGGCGATGGGATCCTTGAATACTAAGATGGGGAGCCTACTAATGCCTGAAGCATTGTAATATAAGCTACGGTTCATCGGTTGACTCCTTCAAATAAACCATCCTCCTTTTCTCTCGAAGAACTTGATTTTTCTCTGTCATTCCTCTCCTAGACTAAGTCAGCAGCGTGTGACTTATAAATTGCTCTAGGTTTAACCTCTGTTTTGTTATGCACATTAAATATCTTAATGCATACCTTATAGAAGATTAATTTCTGGTGTGGTTCTTAGAAACGCCAATATAATTTCATTTTTAATTTGTTTTTTATTTAAATTTATCACCAATAAATAATAAAAAGAGATTTTATTTTCTCCTTGAGTGAAAGTCTTTTGTATACAAAAATTGTTCATTAATAAATTTTATGTAAAATCCAAGTTTTTGTAACTAACCTCAATGAGAGGACGACTCTACAAGAGCCATCCTATAAATGGTGGGTTATTTACAGCTCATTAAACTTTAAAATTTCATCAACTAGTTTCTCTTTTTTTTAAACGGCGCGAGAAAGATTTCCTTCTTGATTTAAAATCTTATTTCTACCACTTAAACATATTCATCCCTTATATTAAACTCTTTTGGCGAGATGTTTCGTATATCTAGTACGTACGAGTAGGTACTGTCGAGTAATTTGTTGGCGTAACTTTTTTTAAACTCGTATATTTTTACAACTGACTTTGATTGAATAGGTAAATAGTATTGCGCGGGATGTTGCATTATTTATTTCCCCCCATTGGCGCATTTTTCAGTTTTTACGGACAGTAAACGCAGGAGTAGGCGTCATTTCCCGTTGCGTATTCCGATGGACATTTCTCTGACGCGTTAGCCTGTAGCTGTCGGCGAAAGGACTTTCATTTTTCATCGAATCCGAGTGAACTTCCTGTGGACGACCTGAGGACGGCGATGTGAAAATCTGCTTCGCCCATTACGAAAGGAGCGTGACACGATCGCATCCGACGCATCGTAATGGAGCCAAGCGGACCGTGGTGCGGCGACAGAGCTCTTTTTTCCTGCTCAAGGCGGTGATTAATGGACCCGACAAGTCGTAACTTTTCTCACGCGTTCCCTTTCGTCGGAAACAGAGGGCATTGGGACTTGGAGGGGAATTCAAAGGAGCAATAGGAGGTCGTCAGCATCCCTTAATCTTAACAAAAAAATAAAAATAATTTCGGGAAAAATAGAAGCAGTCTGGAAATTTTTACCGATAGCTCCACACTTTTCTGCGTTTTTCATGACAGTAATATTTTTTTGACTCACAAGATTTTTATTTTTTTAAAATCTTATTTTGACCTCACTTAGCTATTTTATTCTGAATAATTATAGTAATTGTAAGCGAATCTCACCTCGTGAGCCATATTATTCAATATAACGCCGAAACACAATTTACAGGATTACTCATCACGTTAATTATGCATCGGCAGTTCGTTTCTGTTTCCAAAAAATCTCTGAATCACTAAAATTCACACTGCAAAAGGTCGTGCAGAGTCGATTCGCAAAATGCAGCTTTTATCCAGAGACTCTAGGATCAGTAGCCAAATTATATTCACACCTTGCTATTGCACCTCAATTATATTTTAGGTTTCACACTAACATTACGGCTGATTTCAAGTTCATTTCTACCCAAATGCAGTTTATAGTTTAGTAACTAATATTATGACATGCCACCCTGTCAGATCCTCCCTTCACCGTATTTGGTTTAAAATATCAAACTATACCTTCATACTGTAGCTTGAAGAGTTCACAGTTCTTAGAAAGAAACTATCCCTATGTTTATTAATGTAGTATACAAGAAAGAATAGTAATATATACCTAAAAACATTTATGACGTGAACAAATATTGAAATTCCACAAGCTTTTTTTGTTTCAAGTTGGACGAATTTTTGATTTTTCGACGTTAAACGTGAGGAAATAGCTCCATTAAAACGGGGTTGATAGAGTGATGATAATTGACTCTCGTTTCGTAAAATTGTATTTCAATTAACGTAACATTACGTAAATGTTTCGGCACCGGAGATATTTAGCCACACTCTCTCTAGTTAATCCATCACGGTCGCTCAAAATTGACGCGGGATTGGCTAAGGCGATCGTTTCGTGGTCTCACCCCCTCACTCCGAATACGGGGATAATCCACGCTCTTATCAACGACATCTCTAAGTCCAGCGACGTGTGTTTAGTGACGTGCATGAGACTCGGGAACTTTGTCCGTACGGCGCACAGTGGGACGAAATCCCAAAAATGTGGCCAAAATATAAAAAATAAAGTTTTTACTTTGGGTATTTCAATTCTAAGATGAAAAAGATTTGAGAACAACGATTACTGTTCGATTGTATTAGTTTCAGTCAATTGTTTAAACAATGTATCTTGTGAGAACAAAATAACATGAAAGAAACAGCAAAAATAAATTCAAATTCAGATTCTGCGGATCAAAAATACTTAGGAGCAGCCATTAAAGTTTAACTTCAATTTGGTACATTAATTGTTTAAATAATTGGTCTTTAAAAAACAATAATATCAAAGATACAGCAAAAATAACTTCAAACTTGGATTCAGTATATTGAAAACCTTCAATAACAACTTTTAGGACTAGTAATATGTAGAAATAACAACGGTATTACTTTTGGCCAACTTTTTGGGATTTCGCCCCACTGCACTGTGCGGCGCGGCGTGTCCCGCAGTCAAATCAATCCTCCTATTTTGGAAAGTCACGGAATCGGAAACCCAAATGCTCGTTCACTTTTGATAAGGGTTTTCCTTCGTTTCGGACGAAAAGTGTGCCGCAGATAGAGTGGGCATAAGGGGAATGGAAGGAAACGTTTCTCTCTCTCTCTCTCTGTGAATAACACAGCCTTTCATCATCAACGTCCACGACGGTCTCAGGAGTGGACTCGGGGCGGACACAAACCATTGTCTCCGGTCTGGAACTCGGACGGAATTCGAGTATTCAAAGGAGGGAGAAGGGAAAGGGGTTATCGGTGAATGGTTTCTCCCGAGTCTTGTGATAGATAGGGGGGTGTTTTTTAATGCGAGGAGCTGGTCATGCGTGCCGTGAGGGCGTTCTGGGTGGCAGTGTCCGCCGAGAGGGTTGGAAAAAGACAGTTGTGCGGTGGCAGAGTAATTTGTGCGTGAAAAGTGGTCGGTAGGGTTGAACGTTTCGTGTGGAGGCCAAACATAATTGCCGTCTCGTGATGAAGTTGGAACGAAAAATATAAAAAAATAACGAAATATTCCGACGGAATTTCGTTCGGTTTCCTTTTTCTCGGCCTCACTTGTCTTCTGAGGGCGCGGAAAAAAAACTTTCGCAGTTTCGGGACCGATTGAGCGGAAATAAACTGTTGGTTGCCCGAGCCACCGATTCGCGCTTGGCTACGACCTCGATGGGTTTGCACATGACTTCTCGTTTTTGTCTTGAGGTGTTTGGTAGCCGCTTTGTTTTTGCCCGATCTCTTTAAAAGGTAAGCGAGCGAAAAGGCCTTGTTGGTGTAAAAAATAGAAGGGCATGAACTGACTGAAAAATTCAGAAAACATGAACTGCTTGCTATACTACTGTTTTTTAAATACTCTTAAAATAGGTGTCGGAAGGTCTATCGCCATCCAAACTCAATCGTAGGAAAATAATGCAATAGCTGGCAGTTATAACCGTTACAACAGACCAGAAAACAGTTTGGGCCACGAGTCGTGAGGTGTCTCCATAATACTTAACAGTTTACCAGAGAAAAATACTGTACATCCGTAATTTCAAACCTTGATTTGCCAGTAACAAAACTCGATAAAACATTAAGAAGAAACCTCAGTAGAGCTCCTTCCAGGATGCCTAATGGCCGAAAGCTGATCCCATTTAATTTAAATTCTACAATGTCGGGCGATATATGGTGGAACAGCATTTTAGTACATAAATAAAACTACAGTAATTGTACTGTCCACTTAAATTTTAATGTAATTAATACACAACACGTGTTTCGACGTTCCTCAGGGCGTCATCATCAGGTCTGCACCTTGGTCAGGTGCATACTTAATGATGACCCCCTAAGGAACTTCGAAACACGTGTTGTGTATTAATTACATTAAAATTTAAGTGGACAGTACAATTGCTGTAGTTTTATTTAAGTACCATTTTATTTAAGTGGAAATGATCGCTACAAAATGCCTTATTTGTTTTGGATTAATTGCTTTTGAGCCACTGAGCTTGCAAAGTCTCAATTGCATTCAGACGGATACCAACAGAACAGACATCAACTCATGTCCGTGTGAACTCAAAATTTGTACTGGTGAATTAAGAGTTCCTTCAGTACATTTTTTCATGGTTCATTTTTTCGTTGTGCCTCTAATGGTGGAGGTAAAAGGCATAAATGTTAGTAAAATTTTCAAACTTAAATAAATATTTTGCTGAAATTATTCGTAATAATTTCCGAATCACTCCTTGGATAAACTCATCATAAATCTTGGGTCTGAAAATCCTTTGCAGTACTAATTTTAAAAACCTTGGTACTTTCTAATGATTTAAAGCTGAATACCTACAGTGATTATAAGTACAGTCATAGAGTAAGTATTTATCTATGATACAATGCAAGCACTTTTTCAAACATTTGTTCGAAAGAATAATGGTTTATTCTAGAAAATTAAAAATCCAACTCTAAAATCGATGTCATAAAGTATCGGAGCGTGAAAGACCTAGGTATCTTTTGCGGTCGAAGATATCAAACGAAGTTGTTGCATATCGCCGAACTCTTTCACTATCATATTTGGAACATCCGTTACAGCGTTTTTTGTTTTCAAGCTAAGGAATAGAATGCTGAAAGGAATCATGGTTTCCTTCTGCGATCTACATTTTAGAGACAAAAAGTTCGAGTCAATGGAAACAATCTTCCTGTTTCTGAATGCGGATTCCAATGGAAGAAATTATGGCACCCAATAGATCTTTGGTGGCTCCTCGTTATATTTAGCTTTGCCTAAATCGGAGCTTATAAATGTATATTGTAGAATGTTTTAACGCTAGTAGTCTTGTATCTATTTTCTTAACTGGTCTTTATTTTTATATATTTTAAATTAGAAGTGCATGCTTTGCTGCCTTACATCGTACCTATACGTCCATAGAGTGAATTTATTTATTTGGAGCGTAATCACCGAGAGCCTTGTCGCTACAGTTTCGTTTAGATTTTTCACGAGAATTTTGGTATACCTTAGAAGTGACTTTCTACTTAGGTCCTGCACGGAATGCTTCAGTGGCAATAACTACGTTGAATGCTGGATCCGTACCATCAGATCCACAGTTCAAAATTTCAAATCGCCATATGTAATACAACCCGGTCACGGGCCTTCCACTTAAGAATGTTTTCTTCTAAAGTACTTTTAAATGAGCTTGAGAATCAGGTATGCGACAATGCAGAGGTATTGGCATATCCACGAACATAAAGGCACTGGAAAACCTCGCGAGTCTAAGATCTTAATCATGAGGCACCCGTGCTCAATTCGAACCTGCCGCCTGTAGACTACGAAGGCTGTGCGTCACAACTTATCAACCTGTGGTTGATCTGAGACCATGGCAGGATTCGAACCCTCGACCTTTGGGTAGGTAGGCCGGCTCTTTACGCCCCAGCTTCTGCAATTGACTGGAATTCCACAGCACGTCGACTGAAATAATTTAATCAGCTGGCGCGCAGGGCATCTCAAGGTGGATAAAGGCACGGTGTACACCTCTCAACGCATTGCACTCAATGAAGGAAGTGAAGGTACATAGGAATCACGCGAGGGCGGATGGGAAGCTGAGTGGTGGTGGGGGTGGATGGGTGGATAGATAGGCACACGAAATAGATCCGGGGGGAGGGTAGCTCTCGAAGGTAGGTTGAGCCTATCGGAAGAGATGTGTCTTGAGGATTAATGGGGGCCTGCCGCCGTCGCAAGACTTATCGGGTTAGAGGCGGGCAGGAGAGAATATTGTGCGGAGAGAGAGACGTGAATTAGAAGTCTCTTAGGGTCGTGCCCGTGCGAGATGGTGCCTTAGACAGCGGGGTAGGGGCGGACACATTAGAGAGAGTTTCAAGGGAAAAAATGGTAAGCACGAGGATGTTTGACGCACTTAAAACCCCTTATTCTTTAAGGCTAAACTAGAGAGCCCGTAGCCTTTTACTTTCTGATCCGACCAAAGTTTTTTCATCACAGAGAGAGAAATGGACTGGGCGTGGAGATGCCCGTCAACTCGTAAGGGCTGAATTCTCCTTCCTTCTTACTTTCTTAGTGTCTTTCTATTTTATAAAATACGATTAATTAGACGTATGAAAAACAGCGAAGTGAATCTCAAAAAGTTCCTAGTATTTTTTACACTTATACAACACACTAAACTAATTAGAAAAAAACAGTGGTGCCAATAGAGTCCCATAAAAGTCAAGGTATTTTATAACAAGACGAATTTCACTGAAAATAAATATTCCGAACAAAATCCTCCTTTCACTCGAAATGAAAATGCTTTATTTTTTCGTGTCATTCAAGGTAATTAATGACTTCGAGAGGGAAATTAATGAAAAATATAAAAATTCTATGCATTTCAATGGATGTTAATCTTGTCCTTTAATTTTTTTATTTTCATCTTAATAATTTAATACCTCAGGCATTCGAACCATGCCCAAAATCACTTCCTATGATAGTGCAACGATTACCTTGAGCCGCAACTTATGTTATTCTATGTCTTCTTGAATCGTAACAATTTGTATTAAGATTGGATTTTAACCCTCCACCCGTCGCAACCTGTAAGAGACCGTTTCTCTAATTCTTCCAATTCGTTCCAGTTTTTACTCAGCAAAAGTCATCATGTAGGTTCCATGCCAATGATTATGACAAAGAATTTGCCATGGTATAGCTCTTTATCCTGAAAAAGAGTCGAAATATATGTTCATTAACTTACGTTTGCCCATAGTCCATGTGTGTATTCTGAGTTGGGCTTAAGAAGTGGTTTTATTCCCCTTCACTTAAGCACTCATTAGCAACTTATGTCCAAGCTTAAATGTTTCTATTCTTTCAAGATATATCATTTTAAAATAGGCATTGTTTTTAGTTTTACGTTTGGCACTGGGTTTTATACTCACTTTTTCCTCCCGATTCTTTCAAATCACAATAGGCGCTCGAAAAAAAACCGAAAGCTCTTCGTGAAAGCAGGAGATTTTCACATTGATCTCAATTCTTTATCCTGAAATTTCTTCTCTCCGTCTTTTTCTAAACGAAAACTTAATGTCGGATTCTCACGTCCACAATTCAATCTCGGGGCGTCTCCATGTTGTGTGCGCTTGCTTGTGTGCGTGTGTATGCGGGAGTGTGTGATCCACTTTCACGTCCGAGGGACAGATTCACGGATTACGGCGAGAGGAGAGAAATTTCACTCTCGTTCGTCGCGTTCACCTCCCGCTCGTGACACCAGGTGGCGCTAACGCTGCTGCCAAGTCGACGGCAGAGTCGATGCTGGCAAAACCCGACGCTGAACTATGCCGATGAAATAAAGTTAACTTTGATTTCACTCTGTTTCACTAATAAATTTAAAAAATCCAGTCTGTTCGTCAATAAACAATCTTCAATGGATAGCACAGGAACACCGTATTTTAATACGTGTTTATTCAATTGCAATATGATTTACAAGAGCCACGTTTATATGTTCACGGTATATATACATATTATGTTATTTAAATGTCATTGAACTCCTCTGCAGTGTCTGTAAAGTGAACCTATCGGCTCATTACAATGCATGTGATACTCTGTTTACAATGCTAGTATTAATAAATAATGCACATTTCTCCCGAATTTGATGATATTCCATGTTGCTAAAATTTATAGAAATATGAATTTTACCTGGTGGTGCAATAAAAGTTGCTGTGTGAATAAACTTGTGAAACATTAACGCCACTTAATAATGCATTTACACTGACCAGTTGAGTCAGAAGCAAGAACTGCACAAAAGTGCGATACCGTGGCTAGTCCCGGTATCCTCAAAATTGGGCAAGAACTGCATATGAATATTCAAATGAAGGCTAGCTACTTATATTACTCAGTCTCCAAATATTACTTATTGCAGCTCGTATCCTTCATAGGCACAAAAACATTGTGAAACGCTTTTCTTGACGTTTGAAAACATTTTCATGTGGCTTTTAGAAGTTAACATCAACAAGTTTGTTTGTATATTGAAAGAACCGTAACAGGAAATTATCTGTTTCTTCACCTAATGAGTCTTATCGCATAATTGCATCTATATTTTCCATGCAGGGAGACTTTGCCTATCCTGGCAGATCTATTTCGTTAACAAGTCGACGGATCAAAACCGTGAAAAAAGTCACACCTTCTGAGGAGCTAAGAAAATCCATGCGGAGAAACTATTACTTAACTGTCCAGCCTCATTCCGTCGTCCTGCAACACGAAAGTGGTTTACGCAAGCCTTCCTCTGCGTCGCCTTTTCCTTAGGGACAAACTTTCCATTTCTGAACCGGCAAACTGAAGAGTACGCCTTCGGGATGGATGAAAAATTGGTGGACAATGGTCCACTGGGAAGAAAGAGTACAGACTATCCAAATTGGCATATTGGAAGGAGTAAGTGCTTTCTTGGACTGAAATTTTCTTCTGAAATCTTTTTCTTTCATTTGACCGATTTGTTTTTTGGCAACTCAATTCTGTTTTCACACCCAGCCATATGGCAAATAAGATTTACTTCGTAATAATTTGATTACATATGTACCTACAAATTTCTTATGAACGCGAAATAATGCAATTAATTTTACTATAATGGTTGCTAAGAAATATGAAGGTTTCACGCCAAGTCAAAGATTCAAAAAACATATTTAAATATAATTTTTGCCTAAATTTCGAATACCGCGCCAAAACCTTAGGTCATAACATGCTCTGATTAAGGAAAAAAGTAAAATTTAATTCTTGTGCCATTTCCACTACTGCATGTAGGGGTAGTTCCACCTCATAAGCAGATGTACTTAGCTGAAATGTGGTCCTAGAATATTTTCGACATAGTTGAAAAATTATTAAAATGCGCACTCAATGACCCACGATTACCGCTCCAGCCACCTTAAGGGTCGAAAGATAGCATAGGTGTTAGGTCAGAGTTGCCGTATTTGCTGAGAAATCTTTCACTAATTGCTTCAGAGTATCATCATTTTTAGGGAAAACTTGATCTCTTTGAGCTGAGCCTCCTGAACGCTAAGGAATCTATAAGTAGGATAGCGGGAGAAAATTGTACCACCAATGCATCTTCTCCCCATCATCTTCATCTGCATTTAAAGAATGTCTAGTGGCATTTTTCATGGATCTGCGGTTGGTGAGGTGAAACGCTTCGAACTTGTTTAATTAAGAGATTGGCTTCACGAAATCTTACTGTTGGATTCTACGGTTCCGATCTCTCAAAGAACTCTTGTGAACGTAGAGAATCTTTTACGCAAAGTTCGATCACTCAAAGTGGAATCAAAGCTTGTGTTGAAAATATTGCAGTATCTTGCTCAATCGTGAATTGGAATAACTTAAAAATAGATTATTCCCTCGGAGCTTCGCATTGATCAATAATTTTGGAAGGCTAAATTTGAAACTATTTATGTATTTCTTATTTAAACTGAGAAAGTTTCGAGGTGTTTTGTTGGAAAAACCGGCTGAAATTACCACCACCAGATATTTTAAATGGGTGTAAAAAAAAACAAAATATGGAGTCGTTTTGTGACATGAAATCACTTTTTGTTGCTTAAATTTAAATTTTTAAGCTGCAAAAAAATTTGGAAATTATTTCTCAAGAGAGGTTCTTGGAAAATATTTTTATGTTTAGGAAATTATTTCTCAAAAGAGGAGGAGGCATTGCTCAAAAGTTATATTATTTTAATCTAGAGCTAGAAAATACCAAAGCTGGTCTGTCTGGTCACTGACAAAAACTAGTTCTCATGCCCTCCATTTATCCGCTACGAATCAATACTTGGAAATAGTAGCAATGGTTGAGGTGGTCAATTGATTAGTCATCTCCAAAGCGAGAATACGCTTATGTTAGAGTAGTTAATTAGATGGATTAGTGTCGAGGAGGAGCCGAGGAGAGATGGAGAGTTAGAGAAACTGGCAAGTTCTGGTTTAATTCAGTGAAGTAGAGAACTGATTTCCCGCGATGGAAAAAATCTTTCCAATACTTGGACACAGGTAATTCATAATGTTATTAATTAATCGATTAAAATAGTTTTTGTTCAGAGGTGGACATGCTCATATACCCCTCCCTTGAAGAAGGAAATGGACTGGTTCTGGTTTAAACGTCCTTCCCTCAAGGCAAGGTGTCCGGCACATAGCAACGCTTGGGTGAGAGGCCGGCCATGGGTTGTCTGACGACTGCGAAGCAAAAGAAAAAATTCTTTCAGGCCTTCTCCTTTCTCTCCTCTCGAGAATTTGGCCCAGTAACATCGCAGTAACTCTTCCTCTCAGGGGAAGCTTTGACGACCTTTGAAAATTTTATTGGACAATTTTCAAAAGTAGGTTCCATCATGGTCGGGTTAAAAAAGAACGACTTTCCTTAAACCAGATGCTGGTGCTTCGGTATTACTAGTTTCCATCCCCTACAAACCGCCGTAAACGTAACCATGCAGATGAGCAGATCGTAAAAGTAGAACGGAAATATGCGTGAGGATGAAATGGGCACAAAAACGCTTCATAGTGAACCCGGGCAACAGGGTATTTAGTGTTCTCTTCTTTTTAACGGCAAGCATGATGGGCGGGTGGGTCGAAAATTCGTCTAAAGACGTGGTTTGAGGGTCTAAAGTGCTTCAGCACTTACGACAAAAGCTCAGGGGGTTTTATTTTTACGGGAAAGAGATTCATCTGGATGACTTACGAAAAATATCCAACCATATTACACAATATCCTGTAACTTAATTTGTAACCACGGTTGTAGGATATACTTTTTCTCTATTATTTACGCCAATACTGTGAATATTCAATGTAGGAGATGGATAGAAATTGGTCTTCGTTGATATTTTAGACGCCGAATGTTGAACCTGCGCTTGCAAAACTCTATGCTGCCTTTGTTTCGAAATTGCAGTAGCGAAGGTAAATTTTTAAGAGAATAAATACCCTTGTAACAAACTTCCGTTCATTTAAAAAATGTAGCTTGAAAAGGAAACAGTACAAGGCCACGTTTGATTCCTTCCTGAATAAAAACTCCATTTTAACTCGTGATAAATTTAATTTTGGGGAGAGTGGTGGCCTAGTGGGTAGAGCACTTGGCTACTGATCGAAGGGACCCGGGTTCAAATCCAGGTGAAGCCTTTGGACACCCCCGAACAAAAAATCACGGAGTGCGAGGTGGCCTAGGTTGAATCACTGAGTGAGTGAAATTGAATTTCCTGAAATAAGAAAATTTACTCTTCACAAACATTTTTAATGCCATTTACAAATAGGGCTTAGTCACCGCTCTATGCTTAAATTCGGTCCGTCAGTGTAGCGTTCTATGATGTATCGTTGTGCAACACCATTGGCGCGCCAAGTTTGTAAGAGCTGCCACGTCCATTAGGTAGTAAGTTTGTGGCAGCGAGAGATTGGGAGAAAGACTAGGATGATGGTGGGGAATCCTTAAAGTTCGGTGGGAGAAAAAAATGAGAATGTCGGGAGTAGAAATCAAGGTCTTATTGGAAAGGATAGGCTCTATCATCACTTGAACGTCCATCTTCTCGGATCGAGTTCGGTGCTCGGCCCAGATGCACGCTTTTTCGATGCCGTCCTATTGGCTATTCAAGCCATATCCGTCCTCCGCAGAGCAAGCCGCTCAACATCCCATTGGTTGAAATAATCATACGTCACCCTAGAGATACGTTTGGCCGCGAGGAGACTCGTGCCGACGGTCAAAGCGTGCATCCTTGTTTCCAGATATCCAGTATGGATGGGCGTGCACCAATCACCAACTACAAAGGGTGCTTGGGAGCTAGCCCAGAAATATGTCATCGTAAAAGCCTAGGGGAGTTTTAAGTGCGTTTTCAGTGCGCTCGAATTTTCAGATTACGAGCGAGAGAAAGGCGAAATTGAAGCCCGTAAACCTCCATCTAATCCTTTTGCGGGAGAGAGAGTGTGTGTGTGTGTGTATATATATATGTGTGTGGAGGAGAGAGGGAGCTACAATGGAAAGAGATCAGGGGAGTAAAAAAATTGGTGACTCTCGCATGGGAATCAGAAACACGGAAGTGGAAAACAATCTGCTCCAATTACTTTTTTAAGGCCGCTCTGCAGGTGGGCGAAATTACTTATGCAGATGCCAGTATTGAATTCTGCTTCGGGGAGTCGAAAAGACAGCAGGCATCATTGGGATTAGCTCAGAATGAAAGAGCTGGAAATGAAAGAACGGAGTTGGAAATTCCTCCCCGGAGACAGGCGCAAGGCTTCCCTTTTTCAAGAATGATGATTCTTTCTTGCTCGAGTTCCTACTACGATCGGGTACATTCATAGTCTCCGTCCAATAAAAACTTGGCGCAGAGCCGACTATCTTTTGAAATGGTACTCTGTAAGCACTGCCAGCATTCATGTTTTTCCTAGCTCCAAGGTGGTTCACTTTAAGTTCTGTGTGAATACGATTTTTTTAGTCGCTATTAAGTTTGAATTTCGCAGTTTAAAAGACATATCCTGCCAGGTAAGGCTTGGTGTATTTAATTCACTTCCTAGTAATCATTCTCTGTTAGAGCTACTTCGATATAATAATGATTTGCATATTCATCTTGACCTCCAAACTGGCACTATCTTAATTCATCACCGCAGTCGACCGAAAAAAACTGCGATTAAAAAAAATATGAATTTGTAAGAGTGTTATTTGGACTCGAGTGGTATAAAGCTTTCTTCAAAGGCACTTACAGGTTATCAAATATTGCCAAGTTCTCCTTTCAAACTGGACCAGGATGCGAAAGCATCCTTGAAATGTGGAAGAGAAAAAGGAAAAGGAAGAAATGAAATCGTGAGCGCGCCGAGTCTAATATTGGCTCAAAAAGATTTCAGCCGTTCGTCGTTCGCGTCGAAGGTGGGAGTGATCGGAAGGAGGCAAGGTGATGGGGATGGCGATGTAGAACGAAAGGATACTAAGGTTCGGTGGGTGGATGGAAGATTTGTGTTGAGAACATCGTCATGAGAAGAAGGAAGACAGAGGCAAGGGGACGATAGGACGCATGAAGAATGTAGATCAGATAGTACGAGCAAACGGAAAGACAATAGTGGCACACTAATAGCCTGATCTGTTATTTTACATCCACGGATCCTTTATCGAAGAGGCACCGATGGTGTTAGTGGAATAATAATTTTCCAAAAACATAATAGTCCTGATAAACGCTAAGATTGATGACAGAGAACAGGAAACGTGTGATTATTACGTAGTAAAATTATTTTTCATAAAGTACGAATTAGCTTTTTTTGTCATCACGTTCGATTAAATTTCGTTTCACTTCCGAGGAGTGATTTCGGAATATTTCAACCGTATTTCTTCAATTTGATAACAATTTTCATTTGACAAAATTTGTAAAAAGCCGAAGTTATAGTCAAAGTCGGAAATTCGATCGACGTGTTTGAGCTAATCCTCAGAAAAGCTGACTTTCGCTACGTTGGGAACAATTGATAAATTTTCGTGACTAACCGAGAAGGAAGATGCGAGAGAGTGGAATTCGATGAAAATCCAAGCTTGACACATTAATCGAAAATTCGATGTACCAGATGGAATAAATGATCGAATTCGTTCAGGAAAAAAGCTAGGCTCCCCGTAGATAACGTTCGTGGTGAAACTCGGGAGGAAGACGAAGAAAAGAAGTATTCGATGGTATTCCGAACTTGTCGCAGTAGTCGGAAATTTGATCTGCTAAGGTCGAATTCTTCTTAGTGTTAAGGGGAAAGAACTAAGTTTCTTCAACGTGGCAACGTGATACATGCATACGTGTTTGTCACCGAGGAGGGTAAGAGAGGATCAAATTCAATGAAATTCTGATCATTCCGCTTTAATTGAAAATTCGATTCCCAAGGTTAAATTAATGATTTAATTCATTTTGAAAAACGCTATGTTTCGTTACCTTGCCGAGGTGTACCGTAGAGAACGCTGGTAGCAAAGCTAAGGAGGAGGGAAAGGGCCTTAGCCGTGGGGTCTTATTGATGGCCTTAGCCGTGGGTGAGTTTGAAAGCGAAATGAGAGGGCGGAGCGGGGCGGGGCGGAGTGAGGAGAGGGTGGGGATGGGGTTCGGGAGGGGGGAAAGAAAGAAGGAACCGGGTTTTCTGGGTTGTTTGTGGACCGAACGAGATCTCGTTTCTTTCTTTTTTTACAGCTGAGCCCAGTTTCACTCCCACTCTCTTGGGACGGCTGAAAAATAAAAATGAAAAAAATGAGCTGGTATATAAGTCCAGAGGTGGCCACGCCCTCACGTCCTTGGAGCATTCTTAAATAGACCCCCTTCCCTCTTCTGCCCCACCCTTCTCAGACAACCGAACGACCACCTTCTCCCCGTATCACCCAACCCCTCCCCCACAGCACCCATCCCCCGTCGCACATTCTCTCCCTCATCCATCTCTCTCTCTCCCTCTCTCTTGCAAGGCGTATTTCTACATTTCATTTTTCGCGAGAGACACGCCCCGTGTATTACCTTTCCGACTCGAGATTTTCACCAATTGCCGCGCAGCTGTGTAACCATTCGATTATAAAACGGGGACCGAAATTGTCCGAGGTAAAAGGTTGTGGGGGCCGAAGAGTCTAGGAAATATGTATTTGCTTGGGGTAGTGCTATAGAATCATAAAATACGTTTGAAACAATTACAAATATGTGAATAAAACTTTGATAAATGACTCCTTTGTTTACCTTGACGACCAACATTTGCGTAAAATGAACTCTTCCTGGATACTGCGAGAGCATTCTGCTGAATTTCATAAACTTTTTTTCTCTTTAATTAGCTTAAATAAGCCTGAAACCTTTATGTGTGGAATGTTTTATTGACTATGTGAAATGAAGACTCATAAGGTAGCTATAAGCCTCACTTGCTACTATTTGCTTCTATTATGTCTTAAAACCATGTAATTGGGGGAATCAGGTTGGTGTGGTGGCTACCGCGCTGGCCCATCCTATGGACCCTGGTCCATATGCTGACAATGACGAAGATTTTTTGGTGGGATCATGAATTGTGTTCGGGTGCTATGCTGATAGCGTCTCAAGTACAGTACTTCGTCCGTCGGATGGGATGATAAACTGTGGACGAAGGGGAATCTCAATATTCCGGACGTATTTCCACCGCGGATTTGTCATTGCTATCAACTTACACTAGAGAGGCGACTCAATGGTGGGCGGTTCTTTTGGTCAGGAACTTTTTGAGGAGAATTTTCTCCTTCTATTCGAGTAGGATTATACGAGAGGTTTTTTGCTTTGTGTGTGAATGTTTTCGAACCCATTCTTCATATAAATAAAGTTGGTCAATTATATTACTGATTTACAGGATTGCATCTATGTTGAGCACGATCAAGTGACCCCGAAGTAAAATAGTTATTGAGGACAACTCAAGGATGAAAAATTAACATAAATAATCCGAGACCAGCATGGAACATCTCTTGTTGAGTAAAATGTTTTGACGCTCCACTGACTTACTGTTCAAATCTCTTATGATGCAATGTGTAGCATGTAGCTCAGCTTCCGTCCAACCCGGAACAAGAGACTGCTGTCCGTTTGATACCTAAGTTATTTATTTGACCACCATTCTGAGCAACTGCACTAACTCATGAGTTTGAGTATCAACCGTAACAACCGATTCAAACATAGTTTTTTGTATTCACAATGAAATTAATAATTTCCTTATTTTTTTGTGTCCAGAAAATCTGAGCATTCTCTTGCATATATCAAATTTAGTGACGCAAGACCAGAGTTGCTCAAAAGGACGTAACAGTTGCGTCCTTTTGAATAACGTTATCAAACATAACGTTGCATCTTCCTTCTCTCGAAAAATCGTCACGCGGTATGTAAAAGGCTTCTTATTATTATGAAAATTACAAATATAGATCCTAATCTCAGCGAAACTTGAAAATGTATGTTCTACATCCCCGATGAACCAACGTAGGTGACCTCTGGGCTTCCAAGGTGAGGGACGAGGAATCAAATCTCTCGTGTCCTCTGTTTTATCTGCACTTGGATGCCTGACTCCCCATGCGCATTTTTCCCCTCCGGAGAGCGGTTCAAGTACACAGCCGGTTGCGAAGCAAAGTCCCCCGTGCATGTGTTAGGCATCCTTGGTTGCCCTTGGCATCTTTCGTTCGGAGAAGACTAATTTCGACGCAGGGTACATGTGTTCTTCCGTCCACCGCATGTCCGTGCGTGACTGGGCTGTGGGAAATGCCTAGAGATGTTGCGATAGGCTGGAAACGCAGCTTCAGTAGAAAACGATACTGAGAACGTCGTCCTTCTGATGAGTACTAGGAAAACGGAAACGTTTGCAAGAATGAAACAAGAAAGAAAATACTTTTAGTTCAGAATGAGAGTGTTTTCTCTAAATTTTTACACGTAATCCAGATCTTTAATTTCAATACAATCCTATCGGTCGAAGAAAAAACACAGATTTGTAAAAATATTTCTTTTTATATTAGGAAAAAGGTAATGAATCAGCAGCAAAGTCCGCGCCTTGTACCCTTGTCAATTTAGCAACGGACACTATTTTTCTCCATCAACGGACCAAATCAATTGATTGTTGGTTATGTTTGACAAATACACAACTTCAAGTGAAATTTTGGCTCTGTCAAAAAATCGGGAGAATGATTAAGAGGAAACGTTTTTTGTAAAATTTGAGGAACTAGGAAGGGGATAGAATGAGATGGAAAAAGGATATCTTGGTGAAGGCCTTAGCTCCACCAAATCCCATCTCACACCGCATCGCAAGATCTGCAAGGCAGACGAATGCTTGTTCGAGGAGTAGTCACGATAAACACGGGAGTAGAAAAGTGGTCACCCTTGAACTCGTGTCGGGATAAAATCCTTGAATGACTCAGGAAAGAGAGAGGGAAGAACTGGAGTAGTTATTTTCCGAAAAAATCCTTTCCTTGACCCTGAGTACAGGTCACGAAGATATCCATCGGGATTCGTGATGTTTTTAGCTGCGATCTATCAAAAGAATCCATTTATTTATTGCTCCTGCAGGCTCTTGTCAAAACATCAGTCGAGTTTGGATCCTTAGACTTTAATTTGACAAAATGATAGCGTGTGCAGTATCTCTATTGTATCTTCATTGTCTTCTGTATTCACATGCTCCTTCTTGGCTTATCATTAGTTCTTATCGTGAGACGCTTTTATCTTCTGACGATCAAATGAAATGAAAGAGCAATGTTTCTTCTTTTTTTACTGTTCTTTAGTGCAACCGAGTTGTAGCAAGAAAAGCGAGTTGTGTGAGTAGTTTTTATTCTTATCCTTAGCTCCATGAGAGGAATGACGACTGTCAAAAATAGCGAGAAGTTTAATTTTCTGATCCTGGTTTTCAAGACCAAGTTCTGCGGCTCAAACTTGGGTGGAACGTGATACGCTCAGCGAAACCAAATTGGCGACCTGCGGTTGGCCCAACGGATGGTAGAAATATTCTCACGACTGCCCTCACAGACATGCACAAGGCGATAAGTTAGGTCCTGGGAGAGTCCTTCAAAGGAGTCGAACTGTGTTCTGAAAGTTCAAGTAACCTTGACCCGTGGTGTTTGTGCCTCAATATATTATCTCCAAAATATGCGGTTTTCAACCGTCGAGATAGATGGAGGATTTCGCTCTCGTTACCTCGTGGTGAATCGCAAAGCTTCGAAAAAAAAACAGCTTGTCATCTCCGTAAAAATTACTGCAGCAGTAAATCAAGACCTCGGAGCAAATAATCGCGCATCCGCTTTTTATTTTTTTTCTTTCCATAATATGTTGGTACTGTACTCGTCTCCTGTACGTCATCTCGAGCATTCTCGTGAATGGTGCGAACAGAGGGTTCCCGCAAAGTATTCGTTTTGCTCATTCACCAGTCAGTGGCGTAGCCAGGAATTTCGTTCGGGGGGGGACCAAAACCAGGGGAAAATTTTTGAAAAACAGGGCGAACTAGACAGTAGACAGTCCACAGTCGAAACTCGGCCAGCTACACAAACACCGCCATTACACTACCCGAGCGGCCGAGCCCAAACGTATCGTTTGATAATTTATTATTTAAACAAAAGGACAAACCTTTTTTTGACAACGGTATGACAATTTATTATTTGTAGACTTTCCCCTGCTCCAAGCTTAATTTATTTTTTTATATGTCTTAATATTTCTGGGGGGGTCCGGACCCCCCGGACTCCCCCCCCTCGCTACGCCACTGTCACCAGTGATTATCCAACTCGACGACGGTGCAATCTCCTCTTTCAAAGACATTTTTACCTCCCTCAAAAGTCTCCAATGAATGTTCAACTTGCTCTCACAAGGGATTATGCAACCCATACCGAGACTCTCTTTCACTTGTCACTCCGGCGTCTGGAGGAAATACTTCATTAATTAACCTGAATGTCCGACAGGAACGTTACTTGCAGCTTCAGAGACCAAGTCTGATGATTTTTATCGCTGTGGGATACTTAACAGGGCCCATTGTGATCACGAAAACAGCAGCTGAAGCATGCTAAATCATTCTGGCGACATTTTCTGCGCGAGTTTTTTTTTTTACCTGCCGAAATTTCCGCTCATTCGATTTGCACCATTGGTTGCATCCGGCGTAATCACTTCAGACAAAGTCACTCTCATTATTTCCAAAGGCCATAGATGTTTTGCCAGTCTTGGTATGAATAAAAGGAAATTAAACCACGTACTCAGCGTCATTAGTTCTTGAAGAATACATTTTAGTCATTCCGTAAAAAATGTTTAGTTTTATCATTCATTACTGTACATACATTTAATTACAGACATTGTTCAGCGGAATAAATTTTTGTCTCCGCAAAATAAATATCTGACTTTTGCGGGAATAAACCTCACCGTTAGCATACGAGAGGAATACCGTAGTTCACACTATGATCATGCACTAATTACCCACTTCTCGAGTACATGACATTTCGTCAAGCTTTACTTCCAACGTAGCCTTGAAAAATACTTTTTTCCTACACTTTTCGATTAATATTTGAAAGCTTATTGTGTTTTTAATATATTATTTGTGTTTTTTGTATATATTAACGCTCATAAAAACTGAAGTTGCATAAAACTCTTACAGGTTATTTCAGCGACTGCTTTCAAGTTACTCAAATAAAAATTCATTTTTCCCTCAGGGATTTTATAAAATGTTAATTGGGCCACGTTGGCACCTCATTTCGCAACATTATCTACGCTGAAGAGCTCTATGTATTCACTCCATTCTCCCACCACCTTAAAGTCTGATATGTCAAATTCGACTTATTCTGCGGATAAAGTGTGTTAACTTTTTTATAGGTGAAGTTCAATATGATCTTATGTTGTGTGTGTGAATTGTGGAGAACAGAAAAATATTTGGAAACTACATCGAGAATGATTCTCGCTCAAACTTGATGTCTGGCAAAAATATTTTTTTTCTAATGTGAAAATACTTTTCAAGAAGCCGACGTATTTTATATCCTTTGAATTTGAAAGTATCATAAATTTGAATGCCAATATTCTTGTTTTAGTAAGTTCTATTTGCTAAATTTATATTTTGAGATACACTTTGGAGTATGCAGTTTCTCGAGTTATTGCTCAATACCATTAACTATCCCAGGTATAAAAATCCAAACATTTAATTAATCACACTCCTAGCAACTATTAATTTCTTTGCTCTTAAGTGGTGCGTTTTTTATTGCTTTGCGCCTAAAACCAAACAGGTTTTATCACGATAGAATTATACGATTTTCATACAAGAAGCAAACGCCAAAAGTAGCTGTTATCGCGGTTTTCCGTGTCATAGTGTAGTACTAAATTATTCCTTTCCTGAATGAACCTTTAATCTCCAAATTAGTGGTGGCTACCATTACCACGCATATTTATTCGCAAAAAAATCATCTTGTTGACAATCCTTTCACTTCTGACGAAACTTTTAATTGGAGATTGCGACACAGAGTACTTATGAAAATCGGCACATTTGGTGACTTTCTAAGCCCTTCCGTTCGTCCGTGAGGGAAAGAGAAACTGCTTATCGCCCAAATTAATTATACTCCTGCTTTCCCCCTGGGTAATATGTAACAGCCATTTGTCTTGATGGAGGCAATATTTTTTAATGCATTGCCTCTTATCGGTATCCATTTTACCCATTCATAAGATCCAGGGTGTTGTAGCAGCGTATGGGTTTCTGAGTAGAACTCTCTCTATGGTCAGCGCACTCGGTCATTGGTTCGTTTTTCATGCTCTGTGCTCGTAATGTATGGTAAAGAATTAAATGTAAATTCTCAACTCACAATGGAAAGTGAGGAATAAGGAATGAACTTTCACTGCTCTGAGTATAATTAACGAGGAGATATCAACGCCTGAAACTGCAGCTTAACACATTCTATCGCGCCGACTTGATTGTCATGAACTAATGATAAATATTTGTTGATGCTTTTTTAACTCTTTAATTGAATCAGCTAATTACGCCTGAATTTACCACAACCACTGTATTATTCTTATTTCCAGCCCTACTTTAAGTAATGCTAAATCTTTAGAGGATGCTCTTTCTGTGTATTATAGAATATGCCAATAAAATGCAGTGTCGTTATATTTCAAAATGAATAGTAAAACTAATTTAATTGAAAACTCTCTATTATATCTCTATGCTTTCTGGTATCTATGTTCAACGGGTTTAGTTTTTTTTTCCATTTTCCTCTCTTCTAATTTCTCCCAACATCTTTCTCTCTACCTTCGTAAATTGATTTACTTTTTGTTTATCACGCGAGTTTCAGGATGATCCGGATTATACTACAAATATTACACTACCCAACATATTGAGAACAGACAAAAGAGACTAAATAAGAGAGAAACACTGTCCAACTGATAATAGGTTCAAGAATTGTTTCTTCTTCCCTATCCTCATTAATGACTGCAGAAAAATAAATATAGAGACACTAATACTTCCAAATGCCTCTCACTTCTCGTCCCTTCTCTCTTCCAATTCTTTTTTCCTCTTCTTTCCCTTCTTTATGGCTTGTGTCCAAACACCCCTTGCCACATGCTCTTTCGTCGACTTGGAGGGTAGCATGTTATGTGTAGGTCTCACGTCTCTCTGCCGTCGATTTCCTCGAGTCAATAAAACTATAGAAGTCTCTTCATGGCCAATATATCACCACGCCCGCGTTTCCCAACAGTCTTTTCAATGACACGCGGCCTTGTTCCGCGATAATTCCTCCCTCTCATTAAAGCTCTAGATAGGAAAAGTACGGACAACGCAACCAAAACAGACATATCAAGTACGTGGGGAAGATAGTGAGCAAATATGTTTCAACGGTAAAAGATTTGTTGCCAAGCATTTAAGAGAGTTTGATCCGTGTGAGGCCATCAATTTTGATTTTTTATATAATACTACAATGTTCTAATACCAACTATCTTCCCCAAAAGCCTCGGTTGTCGACATTGGTCGAGGAGAAACGTTGTCCTTACTTTTCTAATGTAGATCTTTACCTCTCATGATGCCAAAAGGCGTGTGCCAAGCGAAACATAAGGAGCGACAAGGCCCGAGAGAGCAGTGCCGTTTCCTGGCGGAAAATCTAAATTCGCTTGACTTCGACGGATACACCCTCTTCGCGTAGGAAGAGTAGGTATACAATTGTGCGGCGAATTTTGTTTCGCTTATTTGCTGAATAAAAGTGGAAGGAAAATATGTATTTGGCTCAAGGTTTTTCGGGCCAAATGGTGAACCGGAACTACTCTGAACCTCTTATGCTTTGTCATTTTCATCATGGCACTTCTCTTTTTAGTGCCACCTTTCTCACCCTTGAAACTCGCCCCACGATGTAAGGCCCAGCCTTGGTTCCGTCTGTGGAGAGTCGTTAATTCCGATGGTAGAGGTTTTCGTCAATCTCATTGGTAGTAGAAATAAAGAATCATAATTTTATTAAAAACCCTGCGTCAGAAAAAATACGCCAAAACTACCCTATTGATGCAACTCCATGGCTATAATCATTTTCATGTATGCGTTGATTCAATAAAATATCCACCTATGATGCCTTTAAGTTTAGGATTATACGGTAATTTACGACTGTTTTGTTACACCATGGCTTAATGATCGTTCCAACATGTTTGTTAGTTAATGGTTGCCCAATTCTTAATGAAAAACATACATGCATAAGGAAAAAAGCGAGCCATTAAAGCGGTGTATCACCCACTGTAATTTACTGAGAGGTTGAAGTTTTTCGGGTATGTCTGCTTCCAAATTAGTTACATATTTACTTTTTTGTGAAAAAACAACTATAAATTGAGTCAGAAGTCTTTTAATTGTAATAACAAATAGACTTTAGTGGCAGGTATTTAGTGCATGATATTTCGGCTTCCCAGGAACCTAAGCTAGAGTACCTGATATGACCACAAAGCAACACTTGAATCCATGAAAGATGGAGAGGAGCAAAGAAAGAAATGAGAGGAACGGTAGAAAAAACAGCAATCAGAAGAGGAATAAGGAGGCGGAGAGGGGAGCCGGATTTATTAGCAGGATAATATTTTGAGCGAATTAGCTGAGTAGAGTTTTTGCGTGACCCGGACCGCAAGCGAGTCGTCTTACGAGAAAATTTTCGGCAGAATGAAATGGAAGTTGGATGGAGAGGAAGATATATTAAGAGAGCCTTTTCGGTGAGATGAGGAGGGATGTTCCGGGGGACCAAGGGCGTGGCCCAGCTGAGGGCTTTGAAACGGCTACAGAATCGGGGATTGACTGTAGATTGCAGGTCAAGGTCCTTTTCGGGGTAAACCGGACCCTTCTGAAGGACGCCTCACTCGGATTTGAGGAGCAATGGAGATCGAAAGTGATCGTCTCATTGTGTGGAGATACTCAGATTCACTGAGGTAACGTTGTGAAGCGGAGGGCTGGATCGGTTGGAATGAAGGTGGTTCTGCTCATATTTGTGAGGATGGCGGGTTGCTAGGCACTCTCAGAGCCGGTAGAGGGGATGCTGGTAGATTGGTTATTTTGGGAAAGAGAATCGCTCGTCCAGTTTTATTCCTTTTCGCACAAAAAGCCTTTTTACGACTCCTTTGCGTGTGGTCACCTTGTTATATAAGCGAATTTTTTCGCCGATGAATGCTGTAAAATTCAAACTTTAGCGAAAAAGCAAAGTTCAATTGATTTATAGCAGGATCCAGGATGAGATATCCTCTAAAAACGAGGGAAGCAAGAGAGACTTCTTGAAAAGCACAAGGGATCGGAGTTTAATTCTAACGCTGACGAGATTATCGATGCCATGGTTGTCGACGTAATGCTTAAAATGGATTTTTATATCGCCTTCCTAGCTTAAATTACTCTTCATTGGATTCACGAGTATGAATTAAAGTGGTGTAATCATACAAAACCTTCACAATTTTTAATTGTGCCATTTTACACTCACATAAGTTCATATCTTCTATCATCTTCATTTATCATATCATCTTCATTTATCATATCATTTTCTTATTCCAGCTTTCGTAGGAAAGACGAATTGTGACAGTTAAAATACCTCTTAAACCAAATTTTAACACAATGAAAAACTTGCTTTATTCAATTACGGTTATTAAGTCGCCGGAATTACTGTACGTATTAAGTGGAAAGGAAAGTGAGTCAAGCCGTCAAAAATAATAATTTAAGCAGAATCCTCAACGTGATGAATTGCTGGCAGTGGATATATTCTAAAATTAGAGCCTCGAAGAAGAATTTGAGCCATGAAGAGAGACTAAATATATTGTTCATTTAGTGCAAAATTATTAAATCAGACGCCGATATCTCGCTTTGCAGTATTTATCGATTATTATTTAACACCGTGTATCCATCTATGGTGTTTAAACTGCCTCGAGTGAGCAGTTGGTCATGAAATAATACTTAACTACCCATATCCATTTTTATTGATGCAAAGCATTTTTCTGATATCCAGTAAGGGATAATATGGCTGTACGGATTTTTCAGAAATTTAGGAAAAACATGCACCTAAGATGCCTGTGTAAAACATTATTTCTTAGACTTAGAAAAAAGTTCGTATGATTGAAGAGAAATTGGCTTTCTGAATTCGGGGAAGTACCTAAATCGCTGAAATCCTTTCATTTACAGAATGAATACATGCTTTTGGCTTTACATAAGAATTTCTGTGTCAATTTTGCGTTCACCATGACATTGAAACCTGCTGATGCCTTTTTAATTACAACAGCATTTAAAACAAATTAGAGCAATGGCTCATGAGTCGCTGCAGGTTGAGTTGAAGTTTTTTTCATTGCGTACCCTAGGAGGTGAGAGGGATTGTCATTCCTTTTGGCCTTATAAACTACTGGAATCAAGGGGCCTGAAAGAGAGAACATATTTACTTAATGGCATGCATAAATATCTCCTTTAAGTGCCAGCAGACCTTGTCTTTTGTGAACTTCGCATATTCGAGCAAAGGTGATGTCCACCTTTTGGCAACATTTGCGTTAGATTCACTTGCCAATTTTATTAAAGAATACATACCTTGCGTTTGGTGATTCTCTGATAAATATTGCTACGATTTTTCACATGCATTTCGGCGCCACTGATGGCTTCATAGAGGTATGAAAAGGTGAATTCTGCAAAAGTCTGAGCGGGATGGATTTACAGACAGCAATATCTAGAGAGGACTGGAACGGTTAGAGGAAGCTACCCACCAGAAGTACATCTATTGGTGCCTTGTTGATACACCCATTAATATCTTAGGTGGCTCTAATTTCAGTTAATTTATTCTAATGAATAATATCTCATCTGCGGTTTGTTCGCCCTATCCAATTAAGGGAGGTTTCGGGAAAAAGGATAGTAAATATGATGTTTAACGGAGTTATTCCCTTATGTATGCCCATTTATAACTGTAATTAAATAATTCTATTTCCAATATTCTTCTTTCCAATATTTAGCTTTCTCCAACAACAGGCTCGCAGTTTCTTGACAGGGCGCTTTCCGTGAGTACTACCGCTCTTTAAGTACGCGGAACTGTGAGCGAGATCCAGAAGGATGCAGAATCAAGGCGATGCCGAGGCTCACTGCGAGGTGGCTTGGGGAGAATATACGTAGGATCCAGGCGAGGAACGAGAGTGCATATCACGCGGCGAAGGTCGGAATAGTTCAACCGTAGGAGGAAGTCCGCTCTTCAGACCACGCCCCGGCCTGGGCGAAGGTCATCCGCTCGTCCGCCCCTTAATCTCATTAGTGCTTGCGGTAGTGAATAGTGAGCGTTTTCGAGAGAGTTGAGGGCGCCGTTACGAGGTCATGTGTCACGCTCTTTTGATCAGCGGATAGAGGCAGAAAGTTTATAATAGCCCTCTTACCCTTCACCGGGAGATTATAGTCAAGAGAGCGGAGGCTCAGAGGAGGTAATTCAATAGACCAAGATAATTCAAGGTACTGTTTCCTGAGAAAGTTAGGCCAAACCTGGATTAGGTCCTTGACGTGCCAGCATCTTTCTCTTATCCTTAGGATTACGAGTTTGCTCTTTCACTGCATTGTTCATCCTCTTCGGAACGTGGTAAATCCTTCTTGACCCTTTTTTTCTTGCTAAAATCGTTGTTTTTTATGTAATTTATTTTGTTCTTAGGATTCACCATCAATGAAAGCAGCCGTAAGCGTCGGGAAAATGAGTCTGATCTCCGTATCCATAAAAAAACCTCCTCTGACATTTGAATCATCTCTTCGAATAGTTTGAGTAATTCGAATAAATTTCACATCTTTCCTTCGCCCTTTTACTATGAAATACTCGCCCTTCGCCCTTTTACTATGAAATACTCGTATTTATTCGACACGATCTATTGACCCACGGTAAATCTGCGAAAACTGGCATGGGCCATGCATGCATATTAATACAAATGCATATTAATTTTCTAATTTTAATTACCTTCAAAATGCAATCTAAAAGCACTATTTTCACTGTTCAATTGCCATATATGTACCTTATCATTCAAATATTTAACTTTATGGGATTAATAAATATAAATATTGTATCCAATATAATAACTAGAACGTTTAAAACTACACAAAAATGGCTCTCACAGTCTCCTCACATCCTACACAAAATTAGCTGAAATTGAAAGGGTTGATTTACATATCATTACAGCCATTTATAAAATCGAATCATTTTACGAAATATTCGTCTGTTCTGTTTACGGATACATTCCATGGAAGCGATAGCTAAATTTTGATTCGGGGAATGTGCCCCATTAGTCATCATCATTTAGCATATATTTTTACAATTTTTCTCTCATTAAAGAGAAAAAATCATTGGCTAAACCTTAAAAAATTACCCTTCCGCGCTCGCAACCCGGAAAATGAGAGCTTGGCACGCACCTAACAATAACTTTCACCTTCGGGTTACAGCTACTGCTCCTTAACTTTTCTCTTCGCTTTGCTTGATCTGCTTTTCTTTTTATAACCGTGATTGTCTTGAATCATGAATGAAGTGAAATAATTCTACCGTGAAATTGTCATCTTTTCATAAGGTGGCTATTGTGAGGTTCAGAACCTGAGTGAAATTAATTGAGTTTTCTATTATTTTCTTCCTAAGCTTTCAAAATTCTCAAGTTTGGAGTGTGTGGCGGAATGATGCCAAGGATGAGGGCCACATAAGTGTTCTTATCCATCTGCCAAAAACAATAAGTAACTTGCAAATCCATCAAATGTCTACGATGGACTTAGTTGCAAACTCAGATCGCCATGTTTTATTTTCCCGTCCCTTCTGAAGCCGAGATAAAGTATCACCGCAAAAAAATTAGTAACTGTACTCATCTTGTTCTATCCGAAGGGAGCTCTTACATCTTCTCGATTTAACTCGTTTACTAGACAAATATATTGGAAAAAGAAAAGTATATCCTGAAGAGAATGGTTTTTCAGGTTTCCATCCGCGTTTATCCATTTTTGGTGGACAACATTTCACCAGCGTTTCAGCTAGCTTCCTCAGGTCCGTTGAATGGATAAACGCGGATGGAAACCCGAAAAACCATTCTCTTCATCAACAAAACTCCGCGGAAGCCTTCACGAAAAAGTATATACTCCTTTTTCGCCAGGCCTGTTTCGTAGTTTTTTTCACTTTCGACGAGGGTTTTCAACTCCATCCGATAAAATACTTGATGACCCCCGCCTCTCCCCCCGCGACCCTATGGAAAGCCATGGAAATTAAAAAATGAGAGCAGTATAGGAAGGCAACGGGGAAAAACCTCCATCTACGCACTTCGATCTATGAAGGCCGAGGAAATAAAAGAAAGTCGATGAAACGAACGACGGCCGCCTGTTAGCGATTACCTGCCCGTTTCGCTAACGGAGATGGACGGGAAAGTGCGGTTAGCCAACGGCGCTCTCGATGAGTGGACGGGGAGGGCAGAGAGGGGGCCGAGGGTTTGAGCTAAGAGGGGAGGAGAATGAGAGGAGGGGGGTGAGAGGAGGCGCAACTGGAGACGGCCGCGATGGGAGGATTGTTGGCCTTGCTCAAGGTCATCTCCATGGAGAGCCGTGGAGATATCGAGGGACGGCTCCTCCCATGATCCCGTTCCAGATGTGAATTAAGAGATACGTAGCTCTTATGGAGCCAAATTGGCCATGTAGAGCGACGATTTTCCGAATTTTTTTATCGCTTTACTACTACTACAGATGAAATACTACAGCTAGAATTGTTTGAAGACTTTGCTTATCAATCTTAAGAAACTGATTTATGTTGGCGTTTTGTTCATATGAAATTAACTGTACCAACATTTTCTAATACTGGAAATCTATGTAAGTCAAAACATTTTTTTCAGTTCCACTGTCACTTAAACTTAACGAAGATAGACTTCACCACTAGCACATCACCTATTTAAGACTGAGAATCTGAATTGACCTTAAATTTGCTCGTGGGAATACAGCTGAAAACGCACTTTATTCCTAAGTAAACTCGCTAAAGATATGCATTATTGCATATTTTACCGCTTAAGCGGATGTTCGCGATTGCGAAGCATACTATTATCTACTGTAAATATGAGATATTATTAATTCCTGTGGATTTAACCTGCTAGATTTTCCTAGTCGACATCTTCAAGGAAATTGGGACATATTTAGGAAAGAGTTTTATTTCTTTTCTATGCGTTCATCGAAAACACCGAAAGTAAATAGATTAGCAAAACAAAGTATAAGAAACTCGAATCCATAGGAAGTAAGTGAAATTTTTGCGTTGTATCGGCGCTTGAGGTTTTCCCAACCTCAGGCATAAGATGAGCATTAAAATGAAATATTTTGCCCTTTTGGTTATTGAAAAGCCAAAAACCCGGGAAAATAACTTAGTCACACGTGTATACATTACCTACTTTCAAGCTGTATCAACAGTCAATCAAGGTAACACGGAACTTAGATTTATGTACGAGGAAATAAAAAATGTAGATTTATGATCACGTGTTTTCATTTGATACCTCTGCACCTTAGTCTTAATAAAAACTTGAGTACTCATAATGCGTTATAGTCATTAGTAACACGAACCTTGGATTTATTTACGAGGATATCAAAAATGTACGATTCTATTTAGTTTAATTACTCTCAATTCTGAGGGTATTGAAAGTGATGGAAAACACTTTTGACTGGAACGGCCTCTCCAGTCTCTTCATGCATATTTCTGGACAAAAAGAAAATTATCATTTCAATGTCTGAATGAAGAGAGGGACTCTTTCCCATTCCCGACTGTCGTCCCAAGAAATATGTGTGTGCGTGTTTGATGGTGGTCCGCACCCTCCTGCGGCGTCCTCATGCCAAGGGCACCCCCTGGCCATGCTTCCGAATAGTTTTCCCATTCGCGGTCACCCAAGAAGGCCCATTGCCTCCCCTAGCGCAATCAGAGGTAAATGAGAACGAGGAAAGGCATCGGGGATTAGCAAAACCCCGGAGCACGCCCAAAACGTGAACCCATTGTTTTTTCCCCTCGGCAGTGAAAGCTGCAGTGGGTGTCGCGCAAGGCACCGTCTCTTGTTTTTATCGCCGGTGATAGTGCCGCGCCATCGAAATAAAATACAATACGCTCTGTCGCTTCTTTCGACAAGCACCAACGGTACAAATACCCCGCGCGGCAGCAAGGGTCTTGCGTTGAGGTGATGTATACCGATTAAGGGGAAACATCCAGTTAAAACCAATATGTCGATTTTCTCGGAAGTGTTCAGGTCTTATACGCATCTACGAGTAACCCAC
Source organism: Pyrrhosoma nymphula (assembly GCA_963573305.1). Taxonomy (NCBI): domain Eukaryota; kingdom Metazoa; phylum Arthropoda; class Insecta; order Odonata; family Coenagrionidae; genus Pyrrhosoma; species Pyrrhosoma nymphula. The sequence continues at coordinate 28,391,467 of OY754328.1, forward strand.
CTCAATAGAGCCACGAATTTGTGGATCACGTCATCACTGTTTTCTTTTATCCATTAAAAAATTGTCATAGCCATGCATAAATATTTACTAATGGAATGAACGCTCTTTAGACCAATACAATGGTGATAGTCCTCAAAAGAATTTGCGTAAAATTTTAATTTTAAAATCATAGTTGGTGTAATAGATGTTTTCATAGTTGTTTTTATAACTTTGCTGCATAAAAACGAGAGAATGTGCAAGGGACTCGAGCCAAAAAATTAATTAAGATTCGATACCGGTCATACAACCTCCATTGTTAAAGCGGGCATCTTAGAACGGTAATCGATTTGTGTCGACAGTATTTTGCAACGCAGTTTCCGTTCGAAACCGCTCGAAGCTCAACTGGGAGACGTCAACAGCCGTTTCATTCCGCGAGCTCGGAGGCGTAGGAGATTTCGACGGGCGCAATGCCATTTGTCTCACCGCCTCTTTTGGAGATAATGTGAGGGTACAGTTTACCTCGGCGATCTCGATGAGTCTCTCCTTGCAGCTACTTCCCAAATGGCTGTCCCAGAGGGTTGCGTGGGCCTAATATTATTTTGGAACCGCGGGCGAGATCAGCGTGATACGAGCCGGCGTCCTTGCTCCATTCGATCACTGCGTCCTCGCTAGGAATGCCCCGAAAACCTCGCCCAGTGGCATTTGAGAAGAGTCGGAAGTGGTGGCGAAATATCGAGAAAGAAATGTGAAGACTGAGAAAACTAGTTTATCATCCCAAAGTTGGGTGAGAGCTGTTATGAGGCAGGTGTCCCGAACCCATATATAAAGTAGAGCGAGGGCGAAGAAAAACGTTTATATCAAGAGTGAAAGGTCATTTATATATGATGGAATCAAGGAATACAAGTTTGTAAATGCATAAATATTTTACTTGCAACTTGATTTGGGATGGGCACCCTAACTAGCCTCCACAGAAAGATTTTTTTTCTTTTTACCAACATTCTTCATGTCTTGTTTTAACCGCAGCAGTTCCACGTATGAATATGATAGTTTGATTTCCTCTAATCCCTCGACGTTTATGTTTCACTAAAGATTGATTATTCAAATATATATCAAAGTCAACGACGATACGGACCTAGGATGAACTTTATATAAAATTAAAACTGTACAATCGTGTACCATTTGGTTGAATGATATTGGTTGATAAAAATAGTCGATTTTGTACCAAAGATTGGCTGTACCATTGCTTATCATTCCTGAGCCGACTAGTTATAGTACTCAGCACTGAGGAAATACATTTGATTTCTCTGTTTATAAAACTCTGCTATGTATATGGAAAAGTTACTGATGAAATATTTTAATCACACCAGTCACAGGAACTAGAAGTCCTAAGAAGATAAATAGACCTAATATTTTTCACCAGTATAATATTGAAATTTTCGCCGGAGAAGCCTACAGACAGAGCCGCCACGTGAACTTGAGCATAATTTATCGTATTTCATGGCAAATTATGCCTTTTAAAATAAATATTATATTTTAGAACACCCATTCAGACTTTTTCACGCCATTTGATAAAGGAAACTGATCATCTTCCGATATTTTTGGATATTATAAACTCGCGCGTAATTATTCTAACTAGATATGTCCTTCTGGTGGTGTGTGAATATTGCGCACGACAAATTTGATCTATTTGACTAGTCAGCGTCAAATATTAAAGTAGATTTAAAAATTGCTTAAAGTAAATATATTTGGAACGTGAACTTTACCCAAACCATTTGTCTTTAGATTAGGAGACTCTTTGTTTTGAATTAGGCGTACGTTTTGGCAATCCTTTTCCATATTGAGTTTCAATCCATGTGGATTGTATTTTACATTAGAGTTTAAAATGCTCGTCGTTGATTTCTGAGAACTTTTTACTGCTTTTTCCAGGCAAAATATGAGCTGTTTACGTATGAGTGTATTTCGATTTATTGATCTCCGCTCGAACAAGCCATTAGGCTTTTTCCCGCATAGCTTAATTCTTCCATATGTAATAGCTGCCAAATAATTTCTTTTCTAAAGATTTGCTTTTCTTATCTTTTCCACAGATGTATCACTTTGCCAGAGGAGACGTGTCAGAGGGGGCTCCGGAGGTGTCGAGTTCGACTGCCCAGAGGAGTTTGGATACTACCCACACCCGACAGACTGCACGCAGTATTATGTCTGCGTCTTCGGCGGTGCTCTCCTCGAGTCTTGCACGGGAGGCCTCATGTACAGGTGAGAAATTGGAAGCTGATGGGAGAATCCAGTGTTTATCCATGAGCGCGTGTAATTTCTCTCTCGAATTCTTCAACGCGCTCTTTAGATATGATCACAATCAATTTCTCACAATTTATTTCTCAGCGCTTTCATGTAAAAAAAACTTCAATAAATTCAATTTATCTGGCATCATTCACAGTTTTTCTATGTCTGCATGACATAGTTTGTTGTGACTGTATAACTTTCCGTTAGCATATAATACTCATCTGTGATTTTCATCGTTCAAATCCTTTTCGACGTTCCCTCCCTTCGTCATGGCAAGTGTTCTGACACCCTCTGCCGCACGGCTCTGACGGCTCGCGGGGTGGTGTCTAGATATAGATGTATGTGGTGTCCACAGTGACTCCTGATTGGGAGAACATAAATATCTTCCGCGGAGTGAGCCTGAATTTACGGAGGCATTCTTGCCGCCGTTTGGTTTGCGGAGAGACCTTTAATGCCGACATGATAAGAGTCCCTTCAACCGGAGCAGCTCACTAATTTTAGAAGAGAACACGAGTGGCAATATATTAAATTCAGTCATTTACCGTCTTAATGATAGGTGCAGCTAGGGCTATCTCAGAATGATACTATTATACGATATTATCATGTAAATGTGAGACATTAGGGCTCATTCACCTAAAATAAATTTAGGACTGACCTTATAAGCACGTTATTATGAATAACACTATGGTTATGCAGAATTGCATTCACTCCATATCATTTCCCAAAAATCACTGCAATATCATTGATACACAGATCGTACACAATATTAATTCCTGGATGAAAAAATAGTCACTGGATCATGACTACGTGACTGCCCTTTAAGTTACGAAAAATATAATTTGTCATTTATCGGTAAGATACCGTGACATGCCTCTTTTTCAAATCTCCGCTCAATTTTTCATTGAGAGTATATTTCAATGGACTCATTCATTAAGCATTCCTTCTGAAATCCAACTTTACTTTTAGTGATTTATTTCATCCTCTCTTGGTTACTTTGCTTCCGGTTTCCCATTATTTACTCCTTCCATTAGTGCTCTCTCTGCTTGACTACCAACAATCGGTATAGGTTATTAAATTCCATATATTTAATTAAGTACACGTCGTGATCCTCTTAGAATAATAGGTTAATCTCCTTTGAAGCAACAATATTGTTTTCTTCGCTATTTTAATTTAAATTGATTTCAATACATGTCATAAATATTGCCTAATTCAGTCTTATATAAATTCAGTTCCTTAAATTCTTTTTTTGCTTAAACATAAGCTACTCCCCATTAAATATAGCATAATAATAAGCTACTTTAGCGTGGAATTACAATATTTCAAAATTAATTAAGGCTTGGTTCCATTTTTTATCATTTTTATCTATAACCATGTTGCCAAAATTTTATTTTCAAGTCTTGGATAAAAAAATAATTCATGAAAATAATTTAAAAAGAAGTTTTTCGTTTTTAGGCATATTAACTTTTTTCTGACAAACAACACCAAACAATGATCGACGGTTTACATCACTACTTCATACTTTTTTGAATTTGCCTTTTATCTTAATTTTAAAAATACATTGCAAGGTAGACTAGAGAGAATTAGTAATAATATTCATTGATTAAAGTTTCATCTTGAAAATAAGCATTTTCATAGCTCTTAAAATATTCCACATGGTGAGCGATGAAATTGAAAGCAATACAAAAAGCGATGAAATTGGGTCGCACAATAAAAAAAAATATGCTAAGCTCTAAATATCCTTGGTCAGGGTATGAAGTCACGGGGTAATTCAGTTAGGATTTTTTGCATGGTTAATTATGAAAATTATATCCCATTTTCTTGTTTAAACACTAAAGAAAATTGTTCTTAAGCAATGCGTGTGTTTAAAGGAGATATCCATAGCGGCAGCATGAGCGTTCATTGACGCCAAAGCGGTATTCATGAAATGGGCGAATAACTCATGCGTACCTAAAAGAAGCTTGGTCGAATTATGAGGAGATTATTTGTCTCTCTGTTTCGTGAAATGCTATCGTAAGGTAGTTTTATTTGCTGCGAAACAAACATCTGTATGTTTATTTCATTTTAGAACACCTTTTCATAAATTAAGCCTCATTAATGTAAATACAGAGCCACATACGTTAATAAAATCTCCTCCTTTCTATTCCTAAAGTTTTTATTCAGACTTAATTTCAAAAGAGTCCATTGAAATGGATAAATTTACTAAATGTAAATAATTATCCCAAATTCTGCAAAACATTATTCCTTTAATGCTGATTGTTGAAACCATCGTCATAGACGTATTTTTGCTGTTATTTAGAGGATGGAATTCCGTACACTGAGTTTTTTTCTGAAATAGTTTGTATCATATGTGAAGGTTAGTCGACCATCTAATTACTCCGCGGGCTTTGAAGTTCGCCGCTAGGCTTTCCGAGATTTAATGAGCCCGGATTCATATCATGAACATTTATTTTCTTAATCACCGTCGGGTATGAACGAGACTTTTCAGCTTCTTCTCTCCCTCTCTCTCTCTTCACCTTGCCTCGCTTTATCTTGGTTAGCGCCGGGAAAGAGAATCCGCCCATACCTTTGGCAAGTCGATCATTTTTGACCCCGTTCGACTGGATTCGCGCACGATTTTTAAGAGGAATCCGGGATTTTTTCTCTCTCCCTCTTTCCACGGAGCCTCTCGCCTTTATGGGTCGAGTGAAGTATCGGTCGCGCAAACCGGTCTCCGCTTGCACTGGGCGGGACTGATATACGATCACAAGGTGGAGGGCAGCACAATTGAGAGAGAAAATAGTTTTAAGAGCCAATTTTGTTGCGCATGGATCCCTTCTCATACGGTTGAGCGTCTAAATACGTGAAATAAGGGCCCTTTTTTAATTAAGAATCACTCAGTGATTCAACCCGAAGGTTGGTTTGGAGAGTTGAGGGTAGAGCCACAAGGCCACAGGCGTGTGAGTTTCACACATTCAGGGTAGGGGGGCCAGTTCCTTTCCCTGGGCCACCTCGCACTCCGAGGATTTTTTTGTTCGGAGGGGTCCAAAGGGCGAGGATTCACCCGGATTTGAACCCCAGTAGCCAAGAACTCCACCCACTAGGCCACCACGCACGCTCCCCCTAATTAAGCATGGGAGGTGAAAATCTTGTCCAATTGTAATCCAATGCATCGGCCTTCTTAGCGCGGCTCGATGAGATTTTTGGGATGTCGAATCGAGTGCGTGTGATGGCTCTAGAGCGCTGTCTTTCCATGTTGATGGGCAGGTTTCGATTCCAGCCAGTGATGGAGATTTTTCTATGGAATTCCGATGTTACTCACCACTTGGTTGCAACAAGTTGCTTCAAAGTTCAGTGTTCAGTTCGTCGAATGGGACTGGGGGTGGTAGTAAAACTGCACTCCTCGACGCTTTTGAAAATGACTTTGCGATATTCGAAATTTGATCTCATGAAGTTGTTTAAATTTTGTATGAAAAATACACAATACATTGCATATTGTATGATCTCCTATAGCATAGCCAGGTGGCTCAATACCAGTGCCCAGAAACCAGTGATTTTCTTTTATTGAGGATAACTTCAGTTCCATAAAGATATCAATTAATATGTAACAAGCTTTTTATCGTTATTTATTTTACGTTAGTTGGTCGAAAATTAAAACGTAAGCATAAACCCTTATATTAGATATATTTTTGTAAATTAAAGGGGAAAGTTATGCGTAAATGGCTGACGCAATACCCTCCTTAAAAAAAGTCGCATAGTTATTAAATAAGTAATTCTAAGCATCTGACTTATCGCCAACAAAGGAGGATGTGTGGTTTATAGCTTTAATCCCCTCAAATTGCGTCGCATCACTTACGACTAGGTTATAAACGAACGGATATCCAAATTCGGCCCCAGGTTGGGTGGGTTAAACAAAACAACAGAGAGGTACAAGCCGTGGACCAAGGGCGCGATCGTATTTCGTGACAATGTCTCCACCACTGACGATAAGCTGCTTCTCCTTGAGATTTCGCAGTTTTTGTTTTTCTCCGTAGATTCTTTAATCGATTTAGCAAGCACAGAAAAAATTCGACTCCATCAACAAGTTTTGTGAAAGCTTCACATTTCGACTCAGTGAATTTGTCACCTTGAGGCTGCTCACTCATTCACTCCCACTCCTATTAGTCGGTAATAATCACCCAAATGCCAGCAGAATCCTTGAACAAGCCCTTTTGTATCAGTATTGTTGCGATCACCACATTTCGTCCTGTACGTCCATTTTCGCCTAGAGTGAACTTCAGCAGACATAATTGTTCCACTTGTTCTCACCGCTGCCCTCCGTCTATCTCTCTCATATTTAATTATAATAAGTTTTTCTTGTGAAGTCTCATTGCCTTTTCTCTTCTTGTGGTTTTTCCTTATTCATTATCAGGCGTACTTATTCTGGTTGGCGTCCATTGACGGTGGGCCCTCAGCCAACTGAATAAACGCCGCCTGGGCACCAGAATTTAATACTCCTTCCTCTAAGGTAGTTTGAGCGAGATATAGACACTCACAAAATCCGTTGATTCTAGCTTAGTTGTAAAGAAAAATACCTCATAATTCTTATGATATTAAAATGTCAGCCACTAATTCTCCCACTTTTCGAGATATTTGTCAAAAAGTAGAAGCTGTTTTGCATGGGATAGAATTATCTGTTTTACATGTAATGTTTTTTTCCAGAGAGACATTATGAAAAAAATTAGGAGTATTTGACGCACAGATCGCGTTATAAACGTTGACGTGTGTAGTTTGTGTTTTTTCGATTATTTTTAAAATTTATATATTATTCGTCGTGGCACCTTTTATACAATAACAAAAAATCTTCGTTTGTCATGACGTTTTCAACGCGCGGCGTGAATCAAACGAGCCAAGAAAAATCTTCAAATATGCATATTTTTACAAGGTATAACATTCTCCAATGGCCGTAATAAATTGGCACAACTCGTCAAAAATACGCCACAATTGCTGTGTTGGTTTGCGGGAAAAAATGGGGGAAAATCCACGCCAGTAACCAACCACAACCTCTCGACCAGAAAACCCCTGTGGTGGTTTACAGGAATGTTACTTCCTCGCCATTGACAACCACAGACACACAATCAACCCGAAAAGGGATACTTCGCTGGGCTAATGGGACCCTGCTAAGGATGCCTGGGTTATGAACACAAACACACTCACAAGCACTCAAGAACTCACACACTCAAACGGGCCCAACTTCTGGGAGAATCTAGCTCAAAAGAGCGTAGTCAAAAAACGGCACAAAAACAAGAAAAGACGAGGGTGTGCGTCGGATACGCGTATTTCGACCACAAGGTGGCCCTCTTCAGCGAACTGAAGGGAGAAATGTATATTTTGTTAATTACTGAGAATTTAAGCTATGAAAAAAGTTTTTGCGTCATTAATATTATTATGCTTAATTCATGTTTCACCTCATGCTCTGCGTATGCACCTGGTATCCATATATGCTGAAGAGGACGGGCAAGAACGGGCGGCCATCCTGACAATTCCCTAACAACCGCTGCCCTCTCGGACTCACCACATCTCCTATTGCCATAATCCTCACTTTCACTACAGTCTAAAGAAATTATCAACTGTGCTTGCGGTGTCGGAGCCATGTCCAAGCAGTTCAAGAGGAAAATTCTACCAAGGCACACCTCACTGATCATTTCTTTGCTTCCCCTAGTTCTTGTTTATATCTTTCCTTTTTATGGCTGGTGTCCCAACTGACTCTGCCTCAAGCTCTCGAGGCAGCTTGGGGTGCAGTGAGTAGGTGTAGAAGGTCTCTCTTTTTCTAGTAATCAAAATTAAACTGTAAATTACTGGTACTTTGAATTTTTTAGGAAGGGTAAATTTTGTTGCGTACTTGCGTACTCTTTTCCTTTCGCCATAGTAAATATATTTGCTTCCTTTCATTAAAAGGTTTCTCTGTCAACCCTGTTTTCCCCCATCAAGGTTAATAATAAATAAATAAAATAAGTGATGTTTGTTTATCATTCCAGTATAAATAATACTTACATTAATATTGAACAATAAGAAAGTAACTTTAGGTAGCCTTGAAGGAGCAGTTGTGTTTAGGCTACCAGCAAATTGTCATTGGTTGTGCTCTATAACTCATACGTATAGTACATGTGAAAGGGATTTAAAAAATTACTTATAGTTAACATTACGTACATAAGTAACAAAATTATAAGGTGATATTTCACACAGTGATAATAAGATATCCTCTAGACTTTCTTTAGTAAGAAGCCAAGACTGTACATGAACTGGTATTACTGTTCCATCGAATATTTTTACCAAATGTAAAGTGTACTGCGTGTCTGGCACTATTTTCTCCCGCCATCTCCATCGCTATATATTTCATTTTGTTTGTCTTCTTCCAGCCACGAGCTCCAGACGTGCGACTGGCCGCGGAACGTGGGATGCGGAGGGTCCTCGGACCACGCCTCCCTCTCCACTGTGAGGGTGACGGACCCACGAACCAGAGGAGACTCCAGGTCGTCCACGAGGTCAGTACTCTCACCCTGGGTATGAGGGGGAAAGAGAGGAACCAGCGCCCTCGGGAAGGGGGAAGAAAGTAAAATCCACTCTCACCCTTGATCCTTTTTACTGAGACGCTCGGATACGTCCAAATTAATGTTTATCATGCTGAATGTGCAGTTCGATTTTACCCCACAATCTCAAAAAATATTTTCCTCCTACTGCTGAGACTGAGTATATTCCAATATACATTTTTTCTGTAGCGAAAAATATACTACCACGCAACAATGGATTACAATTATTTTGCAATTTTTGCATAAAAATGCAAAATGTTATACAATAATACAAAAGCATAATGAAATTTCTTTTTGAGATTTAACATACATTATGAGTGAAACCCGAAATCAGTTTACTCAGTGAAAGGGTTCCATCGCGACTGTCAACACAAAAACTGAACTCAACTTTTCGTATGTATATTTTGTTAAAAAAATGCTTACTTCACTGTTGCCTTTCCCTAGCCTTAGATTTTTTTAAACGCAGTTGAGATACCAAAGATTCAGATTTTTTTGAGGATGGAGTGTGGCCGGAAGACTTCGCGAAGACGGTACTAATTCCTATACCGAAGAAGAGTAAGGCAAAAACGTGCGAAGACTATAGGACAATAAGCTTAATATCCCACGCGGCCAAAGTAGTTCTGAGGATTCTAAACAGAAGGCTAGAGAAGAAGGCGAATGAATACCTGGGTGACGACCAGTTCGGATTTAGGAGAGGGACGGGAACGCGAGACGCTATAGCGGTGATGAGGACTCTAGTAGAAAGAAACCTAGAGTATGGACAGGATGTTTTTGCATGCTTCGTAGATTTCGAGAAGGCGTTTGATCGGGTGGAATGGACAAAATTAATGGGAGTGTTGAAGAAATTAGGCGCCGATTGGAGGGACAGGCGTCTGATTCGAAATTTGTATATGAATCAGACTGCGCAGGTTAGGGTAGCCAATGGAGAATCGGGATGGGCCACGATAGGACGGGGAGTGAGGCAAGGGTGCCCACTATCGCCGTTGCTTTTTAATGTGTATTCAGAAGAAATGGTAAGGGATGCTTGGGGGGAGGAGGATGTAGGAATAAAGGTAGGAGGGGAGCTGATAAAATCAGTGAGATTTGCAGATGATCAAGCATTGGTTAGTCAGTCGGCCAAGGGGTTACAGTCAATGGTGAATGCATTAGAGGTGCAGTGCGAAAAGTATGGGATGAAGATCAATCACAAGAAAACGAAAGTAATGAGATTTTCTAGAAGTAAGAAGGCGGGGCTGAATATAAGGGTGGGAGGGCAGAAGATAGAGCAGGTCGAGCAGTTTACGTATCTGGGTAGTATTTTGGAGGCGAATGGGTTTAGTGGTAAGGACATCAGATGCAGAATTGCGCTAGCTAAAGAAGCATTTTCGAAGAGAAGGGAATTGATGAGGAGGGGTCTGAGAAGAGACGTAAAGAAGAGGCTGGTGAAAACTTTAATATGGAGCGTGGCGCTATATGGGTCGGAAACTTGGTCATTGCGAAGGGAGGATGTGCGTAGGCTTGAGGCGTTTGAGATGTGGGTTTGGAGAAGGATGGAGAAGGTTAGCTGGATGGCGAGAAAGACGAACGAGGAGGTATTGGATATGGTCGGAGAGGAGAGGAAGCTTGTAACAGAGGTTCGGAGAAGGCAGAAGAGATGGATGGAGGAGGTTTTGAGAGGAGAGGGCATGTTGAAGAGAGTGATAGAGGGGAGAACACTGGGGAAGCGTGGGAGAGGAAGGAAGAGGATAGGAATTCTGGACGAAATAAGAGGAGGTAGAAGATATGAAGAATTGAAGAGGGATCTAATAACGGGCCATCCTTAGGAGGGAATGCGAGACAATTTCTATTAGGTTGGGATCGAAAATGGGAACTGTCCAAGAACCTACCAATCAGCTGGTAGAATACTTGAATGAAATATGCTTTTAATGGGCACTTTTTTCCGGCCCTTTGAGCCGAATTAAGCGCAATTTCTATTAAACCCACGCATTTTGATATCAGTTCCTGTAGTATACTACCACGCAACAATGGATTACAATTATTTTGCAATTTTTGCATAAAAATGCAAAATGTTATACAATCATGCAAAAGCATAATGAAATTTCTTTTTGAGATTTAACATACATTATGAGTGAAACCCGAAATCAGTTTACTCAGTGAAAGGGTTCCATCGCGACTGTCAACACAAAAACTGAACTCAACTTTTCGTACGTATATTTTGTTAAAAAAATGCTTACTTCACTGTTGCCTTTCCCTAGCCTTAGATTTTTTTAAACGCAGTTGAGATACCAAAGATTCAGATTTTTTTGACGATTATGCTTTTAATGGGCACTTTTTTCCGGCCCTTTGAGCCGAATTAAGCGCAATTTCTATTAAACCCACGCATTTTGATATCAGTTCCTGTAGTAATTCGCTAGTAACTCGAAAATTTAATATGATAGGAGCCTGTGATACATTGTCATTCGATATTCTGGCAGTATTAGCTTCTTATTAACATTTTACCACGAAAATGGCATTTATGTAAGACAGAGAAATATTATTTTGTATCCATATTTACCCTTTAACGCATTTAACAACAAGTAATTTCAAACCCACTTTGCGTTAAAGCATAGCGAGGAAATGTATAATTTTGTTATCCAAACAGAAGATAGATACTATTTCCATAAATCGCCGAAATATGAACTCAGTGATATTTTAAATAAATTTTATGCTGGAATTACCTTAAGGACGTTCGGTGGTTTCACTCAACTTAAGGGAATTGGGCGAAACTTGCTGGAAGCATTAATTATGTTTTCCTAAAGCTACCTGAATTTTTTCAAAATTATTTACCGCAGATTTCTTAGGTTATTTGATGTGGAAGTGGGCATGAAATTACATGAGTTCTCATGGGAACGCGAGGTGCGACTAGCTTTATTCATCGAAAATAACGTTTTCTAGTTATGAATATGAAAAACAAAAATAATTTAAATCATCAATAGAATAATGTATGAACATCATTTGATATACTTTATTTTTTATTTTTGTTTTTCTCATTCTCAACTAGATAAAGGTTCTTTTTGATGAATTAAGCTACTCGTACCTTGTGTTCCCATAAGAACCCATGTAATGTTTTGTCCACTTCTCGATCAAATATCTTGAGTAATCTGCGGTAAATAATTCTGAAAAAATCAGGTAGATTTAAGACAACATAAGTAATGCTTCCAGCAAGTTTCGTCTAATTCTCTTAAGTTGAGTGAAACCACCGAACCTTCTTAAGCTAGAGCGTTTACAGGTTTCAACTGGCGAGTTGAGAGACTTGCATCGCCTGCCGTCGAGCGCGGCAGCAGCATCCCACGTCCGGACCTGGGCAAGGATAACAAATGAACCGTGCCCCCACTCTCTTTACCCTGGCGTGTTCCTCTCTTTCGCACCAACACCCTCCCATCCGACGCAGCGGAGCCGAGAGCGTGGGCTCGAACTCGGGATGTTGATGGGGGCGCCCAGCGTTGGGGCGGGGGCACGGGGAGAGGAAATAGATCGCGTGGGATGGAGGAGTCGAGACGATGATTCAGCCCGAGACAAAGGAGACGGCATTATCGCTCGTCTTTCTTTTTCTTCTCTCGCGAATAAAAACCGAGAGTCGAGCCTTTGGGGTGGCGGGATGGGAAGTTTCCTTGGCAACGGTCTATGGTGGGCGTTCGTCTTTTCCGCTACACTCCGTTCTCCACGCGACGAGCGGCTATAATTCTTCAAAGCGGGCGTATCCATCGGATCTCAATACCAGAGCGAAAAGTATGTATGGGAACGTGAGAGGGAAGGTCTTCACCAAGGAGTATACAGAGTTCTCTTTTCCCCTTGGTCAGCACTACCTTGCGGGGGAGGTAGTTACTTATTTGTTAATCAAAGGCTAACGCATTTCGTGCCGCTTCCATCCTCAGGTAACTTGATGCATTAAAATGTATCATTGCGGTTGCATCTTTTATTGAGAATGGTAAAATGATTGAGAGAATCGTTTCGGAAATCAAAGGCTCGATAATTTTCAGAATATTTATTTTTTCGTAGGGAGAAATTTGTGCTCTTCCTTGGATGGACGCGTACAATAAAAACAAATGACACCTTTGACTCTGAAGCGTGACCGTTAAACGAATATCCTTCAACCTTAAGATCTCTGCAAATGTGGTTTCCAGCAACCTAGTGCAGTTTTGATTGCTAGGAGTTCATACATCGGGGAAACCAGTGGAATTCATTTACAGCTCAAGTGGAGAACTCCTCTCAGAATAATTCAGAAGAATAAATATTTGTATTCTTGTGAGGGTGGTATGAACGATGGTAGATTACAATATGTTTCAGAGTATTAGACAAATAAATTTCAAATGACTAAATAAAAGTGAAGTTTCGCAAATGTTAATGAACAATAGTTCTCTTTGGATTCATAGCAGACGCAGATTGCTCAACATTTTATCGGAGTAGATACAATTTGGTTCTTCAAAGAACTAACAATAAGTATTTGTAATGATTTGACCAAAAGGTAAGGTACAAGCTGAGTTTCTTTTCTTGAGATAGCAGTTTTTAAATGGTCCACTCTGTTATAACTTTTCTAACGTGTCTTGTCATAAAAATTGAAGGTCCATTCACTGCAGTGACTGACCATGGTTTCTTAATTCTGCGAGAGCGACCTAAATACAAATTATACGTACGTATAAGTATCCAGTCTAAGGATGATCAAGCCTCTAAGCACCTACTGCCATAATGAGTATTAAGGGTATCGTAAACCCGATATCTGGCGTGAGTTATTTCGAAGTAAAGGACTTCAACTACTTTAAAACTATTGGATAAAACTATAATCTCCATATTATACAGTAATCAACTTTTTTATTTCCTTTGCAGGCCCGTGACCGTCACGATACCTGCTCGAGAGCAAGTGCAACAGAGGAGACAAGAAGATTTTGTCAAAAAGGTAACTTGCTTTGCTTTTCCGTTAGCTATGTGGATTGTCTGTGGCCAGCTCCTTTGGTAATGAAAGCCGCAAATTCATATTGGAATTGCCATTCTTGCATATTTTAAATTTTTTATTTGTGCCCAAATAAATAAAAGATAACCCGAGGATTTCTTTTTGGCTATTTTATGACCTGAATAACTTTGAACTGTAATGTGCATAATATATTCCCCAAAAATGTGTTTTTGGCATTAATAACATATTGATATCCGCTTAAAATATATCCGAGCTGTGATTATGCTAAATCACTCTTTTCCCAATCTATTTGCTTGTTAATTAGGATGACATTTTACGTAAAAAAAGATAAATATTATTTTTTGTAAAATTTACTTTTAATCATTTTATGGAATTGTAACCAGTTTTATTCCTTAAAACCTCTCATAAAAACAGGTTTGACGGGAAGGTTTAATCGTGAGTTAAAATAAGCAATTTCACAACATATTTGACGAATAATCATACCGTGAGCAGAAATCTTAATGGGAACCGGCTCGCCGTTGTGTTCTTGCAGCAGTATCCCCTGTACTCAGAGGACCGCCGGGTGACGCCCGAGTCCGCCGCTGAGGAGGACGAGGGCCCAGAGGGAGGAGAGAGGCAGCAGAGGGTGTACAGGGGACAGCCCTCGGGGCTCGGTCCCGTGTCCAGGGAGAGGGAGAGCCTCCGGCACAGCGGAGCGGTCACCAACACCATTCCCGTGAGTGAAACCTTTCCCTCCCCACTTCCATTACCCCAATTATCCGACGACACACGCTCGGAACTTGCAAAAAGTTATACAATTACAATATCTCATTCTAAGCTATAACTTTTTCGATAAAAGTTGCAAAAGTAGGAAGGCATTTCTCTGATTCGTCATGTAAATAGTATTTTTAAATCGCTTTCTGCATAAAAATGATATCTCGAGAAAATACTTATCGTGGTAATCCTTTTTTTTAATTAATGAGCAGAGCAAACTTTTGGAGCTTCTGACCACATAGTATTTGCAGTCTCGTAAAAGCTGCATTTAAATATATATTTTTAATCTGCTTTTTGCTAGTTTTTATGACGTAAATGGCATTTGGTCAATAAATTCGTATATTTCCCCAATCAATGACGAAGTCAGTGTATTTCTTTTCATTTTATAATTTAAAATTTCAGTTAGGTATCCATAGTTTTTCCTGGAAAGTAGTGAGCAATTAAACTGAAGTGGAATCACTTTGCACGCAAGTAACCCTGGATTTAAGGTAGACGTGAAGGCTGTATATTATAAATATACAGCCCAGAATAATATAATATAGCATAAATATTCGCAAACCCTGCTTTTCGCTCACGATTAAGCCCACTTTTGCAGCGGAAATGATAAATGTCTGGTCATACCTCATAATTCCATGCACTAATTGGTTTACGCCAGCATTTGCCAACCTTTAATTACGAACACAACTAACGAACGATATTCTTGTCCTGCTGAGTCAATGTAAGCGTATTTCGACGGGCAAAGCAATTTTCTTGCGTGATCCTCGAAAAGGGAAACTCATTGGTTCGTGTGACGAGAGTGCTCATACAAATTCTCTTCCCTTCCCCATTCCCTCCCACCTCTCATTGCAGGCCTCATCGATCAGCTCCGGGCGCGGAGACAAAGGCGTCACCTACACTCTGGTGCAGCAACAAGCACAGCCCCAGCAGCAGCTATACAGGTGAGAGCGACATTGACAGCGATACAATAAACAAAAACACAAGAGATCAGAAGTTTCGGGGGAATTCAGCGAGTTTTGTCGTGGTCGTGGAGGAAATGATGTTCCGTGATGTCACCAGGAGGACTCTCCTTTTTCTTTCTCTCCCGGCGTTCCTCGGAACGCTATTTTTTTTCGATCGAGTGAAGCAACCAGCATTCAAAACGAAATGGGGTCAGACCTTCCTGGATTCTCAGACAGATTTCAGAAATGGACTCCCGAGCCAAAAGTAACGGTTTGTATGTGATCTCCGAAGTGGGCATATGTGGGTCAGTGAGGTTCTTCCACTACGGCCCCGAGCATAAAACGTTTGACGCTTGTTGAGGTTTCTGGATTTAAAATGGAATCGATTCTTTCGCACCGGCGGGGAGAGCCATTCAAATGGTCGAAGACTATTGGGGCTGATGTTTTTTTTGCTTTTTTTTGTCATGTGGTTCAAAACCCAGTGGCTTAATCGAAGTCCTTATTACTACCGATACCGCAACGGATTCAACTGTATGAGCAGTTTATCTGGTTACGACTAGTTGCTGCACATATCATAAACCCATTTTTATTTGATAGCTGCCATGAAATTAATTTTTCTGTATTAAAAATGTCCTTAAAATTACTTCCCAAATTCATATCATGCTCAGAGTTATGTACTTAACTCCATTCTCTTTTAATACAACAAAAGATTACACGTGGGCAAAGACCTCATTACAAAGTTAAAAAAAAAAAAACTAATTTTATCATAACCAAATAAATACAATTCCATTACTGGATTCATTTCAGCAAGATCACATCTCATTCATTTATATTTACAATGAAGAGTACACTAAATTAAATACTTCCACTTACGAATCGTATTCTATATCATTAACATTTCTTTGAGGCACCAACTGGCAGGAACAAATCCGAGAAAAGATTCAACCTAGTTGTGTGGGCTGCTTATTAAGGCCTTGGATTGACTCATTCATTCAAATATATGGTCTGAAACACAGAAAAATTGCACAGCATTTGAAATAAAATAAAAACGAAGGATTTCAATATGTCATAGTCTAATTAATTATTGGATTTGTTTTTTTAAGTCTTGAAGTGCTTCTACAATTCATGAAATTAGGAGCTTTCTGTTTAATGGGAAATTACTAGGTCATGTAAAACTATTATCAGATTAAAAAAAAAGAAGCTCAGCCAATTATCGGGAAAGGTTCAAATCACTGATCCACCAAGACCGAAGTGTGATAAGCAAAAGAACGTTACCATTGTACGGCAATTGTTCCCACCGTGGAGTACGCGAAACATAAGCTTGGTGGTTAGAGGGCACGCGAACAAAAAAGCTGAATGATGGCGGAAGTTATGCGGACATATATCATACTGCAGCGGATTCTGCTGAAGGGGTCGGTGTAAGATAGTACTTAGCAATATTTCGGTAATTTTGGGATATTTAAATAGTTGTTATGGTAAATCGATGAATTATATTGATAAAAATTATGTGATCCAAATTTGAGCGCGAATATATGTTAATTTTAAATATGAAAGAAATTTAATCTTATCATTTGATTCTACCATCTATATTTTTTAAACCACAAGAACACAGTGTGTAATAATCGATATTGACTTTCCCTTCAAATGGGGTAAATACCGAATTTTAATTGAAATGTGCGAATTGGCAAGTCGAAATGTTTGAGAGCCCCCTGCTGTGCGTCGATCGCCAACGAAAATATATCGATAAAAAGACGCTGAGGATTCCCCTACCAAAACAAAAAAAAGGCTAAGGAAAGTCAACACGAGCACCGTGGCACCAAGCCAATTGGTGATGAGTGTCGCACGTGCAGCGAGAACTTCACTTTTCTCTTCTGCTGGAATTTTAAAAACGAAGAGAGAGCACTTTCCCCTTTGTCTGATCCCCGCATTCGAATCCCAGGTGTCAGCGTCATCCCACCGTGTCTCAATCCCTCGTCTGTTCGGTGCTCTGATATCGTGACGAACCATCAATGGAATATTCTCTTTCCACGCCAGGGTTACGACTTTTTTCATTCACGAACATCCCGCCAACGGATATTTAGTTGCTTCCTATACTTTCGAACATGTGCTTATTCCACTTGTTTCGCCTCACTTCTCATGTTCTAGCGTGTACATTGAGATTTTTAGGGCGCTTGGCAAAAAAATGAATACAACGAGAAGAAAAGATTCTATTAAGTGGTCATCTGATAAGCAGTCAGTTTTGGTTATATAGGTATAATACACCGAAATGCTTTTGAATTGATTCTGTTTTAACATTTCCTGGCTTAGTACTTAAGTCGACATGTAATCATGTTACCTGAGCTTAAAAAAGTAACCCTGATAAATAAAGTTTTACAACAAAGGCTAAAGAAATTCCCGTATTTTTTATCCATTTACAATATATATTAGGCCCAGATAAAGATTCAGATCTGGGTTAACTCATAGGAAAAATTATCCAACGAAAAAACTCGCGAAAAATCGAAATTTATGTCTTTCGGACGTTTTATCTATCTATTCTTTTGTATTAACTAAAGTCTGTGATTATTGCACAACTTCCCTATCAATTTTGGTCTCATTAAGAAATTAGAAACGGTTTAAAGAGTCCATATTTCATATTTCGAGACGAGTTGGTGACTAATCTTTTTTGAATAGCTATTCTTGTGCAGTTTTGGTTGTTTCGCTGTTTGTAATGAGAAATGTGAAGAATGTTATACATGGAACTGGGATGGAAATGGATACGGTAGTTGTAAAACAATCGATTTCGGTTTGTTCGTTCGGAAACATAGTTTAGCGAGAAACTCCACCATCGTCAGAGTGAAGATCTGGAGACAACAAAATAAAGCCTGGTGAAAGTATTTTGAAGAATCTAATTAGTTTATACTTTTTATAAATGTATTCATTTTAATGAACTTTTTAGAAGTAGTATATCCTTTGTCTGTAAAAAATATAGTCCTTTATTTCGCTCAAGATTTGTTTTGCCCGTTTCTTCTATTTTGATTCAATTTTAGTCGTAGCTCCTTTTCTCGGAGTAACAATTACAGCTTTTCCGATAAAATTCTCTCCTATAAAATAATTATAAACGCTAAAAAGGTAAACTTACTGAGTATACCTATGATACGAAATACTTTTGAGGTTTCCTATATTGACAACAGACGACGAGCCTAATTCCTGATAACAATTTTGAAATAATTGGGAGCTTATGAGTGAATATAATGCACCCTGTGACATGGACTAATCAATTGGTTTCCATAAACATATGACTAATAATTTAACAATGAACAGTTTGATTTACTACATCAACGACATTGAAGACTCCACTGGCAACGTGACCTACAATGACCAATTATACGATGTGTACGTGCTCAGCAAACTCAACCTCTTGGACGTGGTCGGTAACAAGAGACTTGACCAACTACGAGCTATGCGGACGAAGAGGCAGATTGCTTACAGGTAAATCTCGGAGAACGTTTTCAGAGACGTTGACCATATACCCAATTTTACCAAGGGTTAAGAATTTTTTTGACTAATTTTGACGAGACAATGACTGGAAATCAACTTACTCGGCTGTTTTCATTAAACCTCTTAAGTTTTAACGGGATAACTTTTATCACAAATGGTTAATACATGATTAAAATTTGTCTATAAATATGCATTATTATAACTTCCCAAGTCATAAAGCAGAAAGAAATTGACATGTTTTTGATGCTTCACTTCTTTTATGGGGATCTTTCTCATCAGCGAGAGACATTTCTCATTTAAAAAGGATGCGCTATCCTGACTGATTTCAAACAGTCGAGACTAAACATGATGAGAAGAAAATACTTCGCACGATTCTCCGCCGGTTTTCATTGACCTTATGAATTTCGACGGGCGAAGAAATTTCGATAGCGTCATTATCAAGGTGGCTTTGACAACGACACTATTTATTCGTCGAAATCAATTGGGTCAGTACAAACAAGTTTCTAACCGTACAAAGTGTATTCTTCTCGTCAAGTAAAACGCGGTAAAATTCCACAAAGTATTGCCTGATTCTATCAACTTGGGTCGAGACTTAAGTGAAACAAATTACCTAATTAGCTTGTTAGTTGGATTTGATGAGCCGGAATAAAGGGACTGACATCTTTTTGTGCCGTCTTTTTCTCTCTCTCTCTTTCGCGAGCCAGATTCCCCACGGGAGGTCACCTCGTCACGGCCCCCAGACCTTCCTCCTATCCCCTCCAGTGGCCACCGGTCTCCCCGTCGGTGACCACGGCTCCCCACGCCTATTCCCCGAAGTTGCCTCCCAATAGACCCTCCCTGCCCCCATCGCCCGCTCCCAGCCAGAGGCCCCCGCCATCCGCACCTCCGCCGAGGCCCTCACTCGACCCACCGCTCCCCTCTGCCTTGCCCGTAGTGCAGAACTACCCCTCTTCCCCTCCTCATCGCTCCCTGGGCGAATTCCTAGGGTTGTCGGGCGTTGATGTCTCCGGCCGAGAAAACAAGGGGTTCCCCTCCCAGCAACCAAACAGCTATCGCTCGCCCACCACCCTGTCTCCCGATTATCACAGCATGGGGACTCCGAGTCCGATACAGGTCTATCAGAACCAGGTCCGCCCACTAGTGGGATCGCAGGGAGAACAAGGGGTCAGGACCCCCTACAGGACAACTCTGGAGCACAATCTGCAGCACTCCGCGAGGTTGCAGCATCAACAGAGGGCTCAGTTTCCGCCAAGTGCTGGAGGCAACAACGGGTTTCTCGAAGACACGAGAGATCCAGTCAAGGCACAGGATGGCAGGAGCGTTGGACGACAGGAAGGGATAAGTAACGGGCACCGTCAGGGGAATTTCCAGCGACAGCAGATTCGGAACAACGATCAGTTTGTCGAGTACAGAAATGTGAAAGATCAGCAAGGTGATAGACAAATATCACTGTCTCAAGGCAGAGGGCTAAGTGGGCATCCCGTGAGGATACAGATACCAATACCGAATGTGAACTCAGCTCCCGCCAAATCAATCAATTTTGCCAGACCTCAGGTGACGATACGGCCATCGCCGCCTCCACAAGGAAATTTGCCGGTTGACAAAGAACGAAACCTACCACTTCCAGATGTTTTATCTCAGAATGCGCCCGTTGACACCCCATCCCCAGTCATGAGGCCACCAGTGTACGATTCCCCATCGCCTTTGCCTGAAATCTCTCCACAAATATATGTCACACCGGCATACCCTCAGTTACCAGTTTCACAAAGGCATCCTAGTCAACCCAACCGCCAAATTATACCTCCAAATACGTCGTCATATAACTTTCAATCCAATAACGGTAATGTTGTTCTTTCATCACAGCAACAGTCACATGTGATAAGTCCACAAAGGACAGCAGCGCAATATCCTACAGAGCAGGGTAGGGCCGAAGAAGCGACCTTAGTACGGCCGCAAGTACAATTGCCCAAAGACAAAGATAGTTCCAAGATTGAACGTCCTCCTTTCCGTGGTTCTCTGGTAACATCAATCAACAATAAAGATGTGAGAACAGCATCTGTGTCTGAAGAAGAGGATGACGACAGCAGAAGTAAGGATGACAGGTATGATGATGAAGCTTATGATGATGAATATGAAGATGAAGAGGATTCACAAGAAGAGGAAGAAAGGAAACCAAATCCATTTTATGGCGAGCACCGTTTTGGTCCTCTGTTAAATGATCCCAATGAGGATGATAGGAGTAGTTCATCAAAGCCAGCAAAAGCACTCACTGACTTTTCACAATCAAACTTTGACTTTGATGCCTACCTAGACAGATTGAGAGAAGAAGTAGAACTTGGTGGACCTAGCAAGGAAAAGCCTTTATTTAAGGGTACTACTTCTACTCAGGCTCCAAACACAAAGCAAGTAGATGCTAAGTATTTAGATAACCCCTTCCTAGCTCCGATAGTTCGGAAAAATTTGGGTAATTTAGCCCAACAAAGCCATAGAAATGATGACGTATCTTCTACAACAAAAATTATCCCAGTGCCAAAACCTATTTTACAAGGACCATTCAAGCCAAAGGAGTTGGATACAAACTTGAGTAGAGATCAGGCTCACAGAACAAAAATAATCAATGAAGAGCAACCTCATAGGCCCAAAGGATCAACTATCACATCCAGCACTGAAAAGAACCTTCAAAATCTCTACAATAGGAACCCATTGGCAGTAAAAGGGCATTACATTTTACAGGATAGCCCAGCCTTACCCAGTCAGGGTGGTATCAAACCGACACTTATCCGTATACCGGTAGGTGTTAGTAGGCCCACATCTACACCAAAAAAAAATCTTGTTGAAGTCACAACGTTGCAAGATGAAGATGAATTGGAGGATGAGGAGTATGATGAGTACACTGAGGAGACTTCTTCTCCTCACCTTCCCACTGAGAGTGTCCCATTCAGGTCCGGTAACCACATAGGGGAAGGGAAAAATCCTTGGAGGGCACCCATAATGTCAACAGAAACATTATCTCGCAATCAAGCCAAGGTCGTCACCACAACAACATCAACAACAACACCAACGTCAACAACCACCACCACTACCACCTCAAGGCCTTACATCCCACCCACGAGGAAAAGTCCTCACCCCAGTACAACTCCAAAGGTGGTACCATTGGGAGGCAGCGTCATCTCCCCCAGACCCACCCGTCCTACCCGCCCTCCCACACCTTATCGTCCAACTCAGCGCTCTCGGCTAAGGACTACAACGTCCACTCCTCCCAAAGACCAATTGGACTCCAAAGACGAGGGGGTTGACAGCGCCCAAGGGAATGCTAGATATGTTGCTGATGCTGGACGCCAGAGCAGAACTCGGGGCAAAGCGAGGTAGCTTTTGACTCATCTTTGGACGCCAAAATCACGTCTGCAGCACAAACATTTCAGACTCTTATCCCTTTTTAACGCACGCAAAATGCACTCACTTATGCTCAGCCAAAACTGACCAAGGTTTTCCAGGTGCAATGCATTAACACGATGTGTCTTAAAGTGCTAGCGCGGTGTTCTTAGGCCTGAAAATATTTCACTCGTGCTATCTGAAAGGTGACAATAGATGCTGCTGTGCTAGATACTCTGTTTCTTTCAACTCAACAGTCGCCATCAACCTTTTCTACTTAATGAGTTCGTATGTGTTTGCTAAACTTTATGTGCTTATATTGCTTTTGATGTCATGTTATGTGCTTATATCCATCTTACCAAATGACAAAAATCTCTTATGCAACCAAATAGTGAAAAAAAAACTTTTGTGCTATTGATGATCTATTTCATGAAAGATCAACACTATGTAATCACCTCTTTTTGTGTGTTTTGCTTGTGACTTTTTGGCACTAGGAATGAGGTCACATTTTTCTAATGTGCATACTTATGAGTAATATAAAGGAATGTTAAGACTTATGCCGTTTATAATATTGTAAATTATGATTCACCCTCATTTGCACTTTAAGACTATATGTTTGTCCTTTTTAGTATGGGATGCTTTATATTAATTGTTGGATTTTGAGGATACTCTTCATGATTTTGTGAATACTCTAAGCATGTACTTTATTCTGCATGGAAAACAAATGTGTACCTATATAAATACCACTCATACCCATAAATGATCTTGTCTAAAGGATATCCTGAAAATTGTAAATACCACTGCATGTATGGTACACATTTGTATACATATGGCCTCAAGTATGTATAGTTTAAATTGGTGTTAAAAATTCTGTTATAATTCTATTGTTATATACAGGAATTTAAAAGCATATGGCCTCCTTGTAGTGTCCCCTTTCTTATATAACTGGGAAACCTAGGCATTAGTCTTTAATCTATTGGTAAGGAAACAATGTTATGTATACATAATGGGTAATAAGAATGAAAATAGGGGTTTGTAGGTTAATGCATTTTGATGGGCATGAATAGATTGTAATAAATGTCTTGCTAAGGGGAGAAAGAGGTCGGTGAAACATTATTCAGGATAGCATTGTAGGTAATCTAAAAAAATGTTTTCCATGGAAAAAGTTTATGGCTATTCTCTCTTTGGAAAAGATGGTGAATTTTCTAGGAATTTGGGCTTTTAAGTCTATAGAAAGGGAAAATTGTATATAATTTAACATCCTCTTTTCAGCAACAAGCATTTTTTTCTTGAGATCACATGCATAAAATACATTATTCACATTTTTGGGATTCTGTTCATTTTGTAGATGTTTTCTTGAGCATGAATTAGAAATAAAAGGAGCTGTTATTTTTTGTACTCCAAAACACATCATTAACTTCTAATTTTGTGTAACAAATTCATTTCAGTATTTTCCCCCTAATAAAACTATGAATTCTTTGGTGTTAGGTTATTAATTGTCAACTTGCCTTTTCTTTTCTAATTTATGTTCAATCTTCTCTGTGCGTTTCTCATTAACTTAAACTTCACTGAATTCAACAAGACAATAAAGCACATGTGCAAGGTTTTCTTTCACTAATGCTTCACACCAAGCAGATTACATTAATATTTCATTTTTATCAAACTCAGCCTTTGGAATATTACTTAAATTTCACCTTGCACTAATATTTTGCAGTAGAAGAAAACACAACTAGTTCATTTGTTAACATATTTCAAGAAACTATAACTATCAGACATGAAATATATTTATGACAATTACAAAATGTTCTTGCTAATAAATTTTCTGGTATGCTCTAGGCCTGTCGACGCATCAGGATATTCTGACGTTGAAGTGTCTATTGAGAGCCGTCCAGTTCAGGCTCAAAGGGCAAGGCTTATTTCAACACCTGCTAGTTATAATGCCTCGACCACCACTATCTATTCCTCCTCTGCAGCTCCTCCAGTTGCTCAGCAGTATAATCCCAATTACTATGCTCTATACGATGAAGATGAAGTAGAGCTCTACAGGGATGTTGGTGAGTATGAAGGGTTATCCCCATCGGGATTTACATTTCATTGCTGAGTTCACATTCAAATCAAGTTTTTAATTAATTGAGGCAATTATAATTGTTCAATGGCCAAAAAAATATGCTCCTTAAAGTATAAGTTTTGCTGACATGTAAAACACTACTTTAATAACTTTTTTGATGACTTTTTAAGTATTTCATCTTCCTAATGTAATTGTTGTTTCTTCTCCACTCAGCCACGGTAAAAAAAGTATCCAAAAATTTCTTTAAAAGTCTTGTGCCCTATGGATTGAATTTATTTAATGAAACTATCACAACAAGGTTATTGGATCATAATTTTTTTGGATAGTGTTTAATTCACCATAATGTCACTGATAATAGATTTTCACCTTTTTAAAGAAGCTCAACTTCATCATTATGCACTTCTGGGAGAATTTTTCATGGGTGAGCTAACTGCCCTGTTCCAATTCTTACATAGACTACAGCCAAGTGTCTGGTGGGAGACAAACCAATGTGGGCAATGACAACTACAGAGGACAGACCAATTATAAGGTACAACAGGTCCAGCAACCTGAAGTGGTTCAGCAGCAAAGTTATCTTGGACGAGGAAATTCTAACAGCTACCTCAGCTCACAACAGCAGCCTCAGCAAACCTATGTGCAGCAGGAAGTGCAGCCTGAGATATCATATGGTGGAGCCGCTTTGGAGTCACCTGATTACAATGACAACTACAACAGCGCTGAGGTAATCTTAGTGATTGCATGAAATTAACTGTTGAATTCTACCTTCTAATTGCCTATTAATTATGTTTATGTATCATTATTTTTTTCTGTATACCTATTTACTAGATTCTTTTAGCCAAATTTTTTTCTGGATAATCAATGATTTCTCTTTGGCTGAAGAATTGTTAATATTCTGCTATTTGCAGCCAAAAATGCTTTGTTCAAAAATTATTTTTGAGATATTTTGTTCATCTTTTCAAAGCCCAGTAATGGATTATTGGATAAAGAGATGTTTTTTTCCTTGAGAAGCAAATGCTTGCTCAGCTAAAGTTTCTTGGTTCCTAGAAAATGCCTTGACCTGGGCTTTGTTTTTGGTGTCCACAGGCACTACTGAAATCATTACCAAAATAAATGCACCTTATAGTAACCAGGCCTTTGATCAGTTTAAAGGCGTCATAATTTTCTTTATCCTTGGATAGTAGCCAATACAGGCAATTTAACAGTGCTCAACATATCCCTCCGTTCTTTATACTGAAATGTGGCTCAAGTAATAGATGTAATTTTATACATAAATGGATAGTATATAGATATGAGTATATATATATATATATATATATATATATATATATATATATATATATATATATATATATATATACACACACACACAATATGCCAAGAGGGTGGCCGATAAAAATATAGAAACGGAAAAAAGAACACTCACAAATTAAAACTTCCAATATTTCGATGGAAAGTAGCTTCCATCTTTCTCTAGGCAGAGAGTAAGAATGAGGAAAGGGATAGAGATTGAGGTATGGGAGGGCAAAGAGGGGGAGACGAAGGTGTAAAGTGGAAGGAGGGGGAGAGGAGGGTGTAAGAGGGGAAGGAGGGGAAAGACGAAGAGCGGGGAGAGGGCGGGCGGAGGGGAGAGAGGAAAAAAGGGGAGCAAAAGGAAGAGGAGAGTGGAGGAAGCAGGGAGAGATGAGATGAGGGGGAGGGAGAAACTGGTGTGATTTATTGAGTCCAGGGGGCGAGAAAGCCTGGTGGATAAGAATGCAAGAAGATTCAAGATCTTTGAGCTGAAGGGGAGAGGAAGAAGGGGGAAGGGAAGCAAGTAGACCGACTTTAAAAGTGTTATTGAAAGTGGAGTAGTGGGAGGAGACGTGAATGGCGGCAGGGAGAGAAACAGACAGGGAGGGGCAATCGTTACAAGACGAGCGGTGCCCATTCATTCTAATATTGAGAGGAATGGTGGATAAGCCAATATAGAAAGAAGGGCAGTATTGGCAGAGGAGGATGTAGACAATGTTAGGCGTGGTGCAGGAGGGTGAGAGGACAGAAGGGAGGGGAAAAGCGAGGAACTTGTCCGGCAAGGGCTGGGTGATGAGGATGGCGCAAGTTTTACATCGCGGGCGGTTGCAAGGGGTGGGAAGGGATTTGGTGGGTTTGAGTGATTTGGACAGGGGTTTGGTGATATTGAAAATGGCGGATAGATTGGGGGGGGCGTCTGAAGCTGAGAGAGGGACATTGGGGGAATATTTTGGAAGTGGTTAGGTTGTCTGAGAGGATAGGGTAGAGGTTTTTAATAATACGTCTAATAGAGTCCACACCTGGGAGGTAGGTGGTACACAGGGAGATATTGTGTTGAGAAATGTTATTAGTGGGAGGCAGTTTGGGGGAGTGTGGTTTTTTGAGGATTTTATTATTGAGAAGGTGCTCTGGATAGCCTCTGCGAAGAAGAGATTGATGGAGGTTAGTGAGGAATTTATCCAGGGAGTCAGGGTTGTTGCAGATTCGGTGGCCACGAATAGAAAGGGAGTAGGGGAGGGAACGTTTAGTATGGGAGGGGTGGCAGCTGTTGTAATGGAGGTATTGTTGTTGGTTGGTGGGCTTGATATGCATGGAAGTGCTAAATTTGCAGTCAGAGAGGGAGACGTTTACGTCTAGAAAGATGACGTTAGAGGCAGAGATGTTAGAAGTAAAAGAGAGGGGAGAGGAGGCGTTGAGGGAGGAAATAAAAGGTTGAGAGAATGAATACTATGTGGCCATAGAAGGAAGATGTCGTCAATGTAACAAAGCCAGAGAAGAGGTTTTAGTGAGCATGAAGATAGAAAAGATTGTTCAAAAAGTCCAAGGAAGAGGTTGGCGGAGGAAGGACTGAAGCGACTACCCATGGCGCATCCTTTAATTTGAAGAAAGAATTTGTTATTGAAAGAGAAAGCGTTGTGGGTAAGGATGAAATTGGAAAGATCAAGAAGGAACTCAGAGCTGGGGATTTGAGGAGCAGGGCGTTTAGTGATGAAATGGCGGATGGCAGAAATTCCTTCAGAATTATATAAATAAACTTTGCCACAGGTGGGGCGGAATTAAATATAGAAACACAAAAAAGAACACTCACACTATACGTTCTGATATTTCGACAGCCGAAAAGCTGCCTTTCTCACAGAAGGAAGGATACAGAATGATGGACAGGCAGGGGACAAGGAGTAGAGTGAGGTAGGAGGAGAGGGAGGAGAAAGGGGTAAGAAAGGGGAGAAGAGGGGGGGCGGGAGGGGGTCAGAAGAGGAGAGCGGGGTGAGGAGGGGGAGAAGAGAGGAAGAGGCGGGAGAGGGTCGGAGGAGGAGGAAGGGATGTGGGAGGGAGGAAAGGGGAGGGGCGGGAGGGGATAAAAGGAGGAGAAAGGGGAGAAGAGGAGAAGGGGCGGGAGGGGTCAGTGAGCCCCATTTAATCCGGGGGGATTGTAGGCAGAATAAAGCCAGATACATGCCATTTCTAATGTACGTAATTGAAGGGGAGAGGCAGAGGGAGGGAGGGAAGACATTATGCCTGCTCGGAAGTATTTGTCAAAACTGACATTGTGGGAGGAAGCATGGATCGGGATGGGGAAGGAGGCATTGGGCGAGGACGGCTTGCAACTGGCTCGGTGGCCGGTCAATGTAACACTTAGGGCGTTAGTGGTGAGACCAATGTAATAGGAATCGCAAAGGTTGCACAGGAGGATGTACACAATGTTGTGGGAAGTGCATGACCGAGAGGGGACGGAAGGAAGTGGGTGGGAGAGGAATTTAGCGGGGAGGGGGTCGGTAATAAGGATAGGGCACGTTTTGCATCTCGCGCGATGGCAGGGGTTGGGTGGGGTTTTAGAGCTAATATAGGGTTTAGTCAGCGGTTTGGTGGTTTTTAGGATGCTGGAGAGGTTGGGGGGACGTCTGAAGGTGAGAGAGGGACATTTGGGGAATGTGTTTTTGGTAGTGAGATTATCAGAGAGGAGTGGGAAAAGGTTTTTAATGATTTTTTTTAGGGCATGGACGCCTGGGAAGTAGGTGGTACAGAGGGAGAGGTTGTAATTCTCCTTATTTTGGGTTGGTTTAGGAGGAAAGGGTTTTTTGAGAATTTGTTTATTGAAAAGAGTCTCAGGATATCCTCGTTGGAGAAGGGATTGGTGTAAAGAGGAAAGGAATTTATCCAGGGAATCGGGGTTATTACATATGCGAAAGCCTCGTGTGGACAGAGAGTAGGGGAGGGATCTTTTAGTATGGGAGGGATGGCAGCTGTTATAATGAAGATATTGCTGCTTATTGGTGGGCTGCTTATTTCTTACCCCTTTCTCCTCCCTCTCCTCCTACCTCACTCTACTCCTTGTCCCCTGCCTGTCCATCATTCTGTATCCTTCCTTCTGTGAGAAAGGCAGCTTTTCGGCTGTCAAAATATCAGAACGTATAGTGTGAGTGTTCTTT
This sequence comes from Pyrrhosoma nymphula, assembly GCA_963573305.1. NCBI lineage: Eukaryota > Metazoa > Arthropoda > Insecta > Odonata > Coenagrionidae > Pyrrhosoma > Pyrrhosoma nymphula. The sequence continues at coordinate 28,420,242 of OY754328.1, forward strand.
TTTGTGTTTCTATATTTAATTCCGCCCCACCTGTGGCAAAGTTTATTTAAATTATCGCGTGTGTGATTTTCCACGAACTTGTGTGTGTGTATATCTATATATATATTACTATCCATATATGTATAAAATTACATATATTACTTGAGTAAATCTATCTATCAAAATTAAATCTATTACTTGTGTTTGAAAAACAATATCAAACACTGAAAAATATGTATCTCTGTATTTGGTGGTGTAAAAATATCTCAGAATAGATTTGATAAGCAAGCACACTGAAAATTTTGTTTAATCATGGTTAATGTATAAGTCTTAATATGCATTTACTTTTCAGGACAATGGAGATATTCAGTACAATCAAGCTCCTCAACAACAAAGGACATCAACAAACAGGTAAGTGTGAGCATATTCACTTGCAGTGAAGGCACATAGCTGTTTCACCCCGGAGGCATTAGGGAACTATGTGTATGTAGGTTTGCATGCATGCTTCTGTTCATAAGGAATTAAATATTTTTAAAAACTATTATGGTGCATGATTGTGGATTTCACCACAAAACTTAATGCATATGAACCATTATGTATACCATTGACTCTAATGCTAAAATTCACCCGAAAACTGTTAAAATATTTCTACTGTCACTCACTCAGTGATTCAACCTGAAGGTTGGTTTGGATAGTTGAGGGTAGAGCTCACCTCGGACTAAGCCACTGGCGTGTGAATTTCACACATTCACACACACAGTTCCTTTCCATCGGCCACCTCGCACTCCAAGGATTTTTTGTTCGGGGGTGTCCAAAGGCTTCACCCGGATTTGAACCCAGGACCCTTCGATCAGTAGCCTAGCACTCTACCCACTAGGCCACCATGCTCCCCTATTTCTACTGTAGCATATCCATATTTACCATTTTTATTCATTAAGTCTTCATTATTTACCAAATATAATAAAAAATTTAACACAAACTGTCAGACAGTGCTCAGTGAGGAAGGCTTGTCCATTTTTTGGGTTCCCATCGTGCTCATTGCTGCAATTGGACAACAGTTTAACCGAATATCCTCCAAACAATCTGAAGACACTCGGAGGAAACTGGGCGTAACTGTCATCCAATTGCAACAATGAGCGCAGTTGGAACCCGAAAAATGGACGAGCCTTCCTTCAAGCCCCGCATAAACCTATGACGTAAATGCTCAGTGATATTATTCGTGGATAGTATTTGATTATTTCTTGTGGTGCCATTCTAAGGTTATCATAGGCACTCAATTTACACTTTTAAACTCAATAAAAATCTTAATAGAATTGCCCACCCAATATTGAGGATCAAACTTAGTCCATTGCATCATATATAAATTAGCTAAATATAATATATCTTGTTGCCAGACAGCAGGAAATTCACAGTGCTATAATAGAAATGTTGTCATGCTGTAAAACGTTCAATAGCTATGTGAATTTTATCATCTAATAAATCAGAATAAGTTGAAAATTTAGTGAAAGTCATGCAAATTGAATGGCAGACTTTTATCTAGTGATGTGGTCAGGGTTCAAGGATTCAAACCCTGGATGTGCAGGTGGCATATGTGCCACGATTCGATAAACTGTTAATTGCAGTGAAATCTCACCTCAGAATTTTAGAACCTCAAAGTCGTTTAACTGCATACTTATCAAAGTGTTGATAATTTATGTACAAATGCCTTACATCATAAAGATGTACCATTAAAATAGATATTTTATGATTATTAATAACAAAAAGTTGCATTAAAAATTCTGCATAAGGTGCATGCGCACACCACACTCATAACCTCCCAATGCATCATTTTCAAAGCCGACGGGCGTCATTTTTATCATGCATTCAACCAAAAGGCTGAGCATTTTTCTTTTTGTCTTTGAAAATAGAAGCTTTGAGCTTATGAGCTACTGAAAAATATACACATCACCTAGGTCAAACATCACTTTTTTCATCACGCCGCAAAAGTTGCAAAATTTTCACCTAACCGTTTTTGTTGCTCCGTACGGTGTCTTGGTTTTGCTCCACGAATATAAATCCATGCATTTTAAGTAGTCCTGCATCATGACTGTTCAGTAAAATTTACCCTGGTCCTTTATTAGCATTAGCATAGCACCCTGATGATTTCAATGAATTCATTATAGTTTCTGACTTGACTTAAGTGAGGACCAGAGGATCCAGGGAGACTAAGAGCAAGGGTAGAGAAAATCGTATTTCAGTGACCACAAGTTGTAGCGTGGAGTTAAAAGACAGCTCCAAGGCCTCCCTTTTTACCTATGGATGGCACTGAAATCCGTAGCTAACATAAATGCTATAGGTTGGAGCACAGGGTGGGCATGGATGATTTGTTTTAATATAGGACTTGATCTTCTTCAGTTGTGTTCATAGAGCAAAATGGCTATCGCCCTCAAACTAGCTAACACACGATTACTTTCAACTTTTATCATGTCTCCAAATTACCTTGAATGTGACAACCATATGTCTCAGGCTATGGAAGTTGAGTTGGATGCAAAACTGTACCTACTAAATAAAAATAAGTACCTTTATTGATTAGAGGCATCAAGACATACCAGGGCTATGAAACTTATTGAAATCTGGTGTACTTAAGGGTCCCTCCCCTGGTTTTGGCATGGGAGGATGTTCCATTACAAATTTACTACGGAAGCCGAGGATGTTTATCACGGAACTAATGGGTTGCATGTGATGGTAAATGGTTTGTCGCTATAAATTTAAGGAATTGGAAAAAAGGATAATTTTCCCTCTCATTAAAAAAATCATCTCCTTTTGGATTCATGAGTTAATGCCCGCACAGGAAGTGTTTCATGCATTCCTACTCAGCAAATGTGGGAAACCATAATACCACCAACTTTCATGTAATTTTAATAGAATTTTATTTGGGTGACATAGGATATATAACACTAGAAATAAGTACATATGCATTTCATTGATAAATAGTTTTTCTTCTTTTTTTGAGGTTATAGAGAATGTTTTCCTATTTTTCATCAAATATAATAATGGAATTTACTAGCAGTAATTTCTTAATATCGGAATAAGTTTATGGTTATTTGTTGACATTTATGTGCTTGTACAATAATGGAATATATATATACATATGTATGTTCTGACATAAAATTCTGTTGAATGTGAATTGTTTTGTTAAATTAATTAATGGGATAAATTATTACCTTATGGTTGGAACTAATATTTGTCTCAGCCTCTTGTGTAAATAGTTACTGTATAGAATTTTGTAAGCCATTCATGCTGTAATTGTTATATACCATTTTCCTCCATGGGAATGAAGTACCATATTTTTACTATTATGCATCATTACAGAGATCATTTCCATCAGACTGCTCTGTAAATATTCAATGAAGTATCATTTTTCACTCTGTATAGGATGCAAAAATATATTGTTGAACATGAAGTGTCAAAAAATTTATGTAATTCAAATGTTAAAGTACCTGCATAGTCAATCCATTTCTTTATCACCAGTTTTTCTTATAGATAAATGTACAAACTTAAGAGAAAACTTGGACCCAATATGTGCCAATGTTACTACATTTTTTTACCAGCTATGTTTGCCAAAAATTTATAGATCTAAAAATATGGTACTCACACATATACTTGATGCCTTAATTAGTGGTGTTGGCCTGTGGCTGAGAATATTATTTGTTTAGTTATTTAATTAAAGAATAATATTGAGGGAAATATTTAGTACAATAAAATGGATGGAGACTTCATGTTAGACCCCTAGACTAGCTAGTGTTGCCACCAGCCACCACTGGAACTCACAAGAGGCTTAAACCATCCACATGGAGTATACAGTGGCTGAGGTGAGGCTTCATTTACTGTCTGGTGCATCTGTATTCTCTCATTTCCTCTTAATAAAAGTCAGATCTAGACACTGGAAAAGTATTGATTTTCAGATGCAGATCAACTATGATCAATTATTTTTCTGAAAATAAGGACTCACTATACCTTCATATATGGTACCAAGCTTCGTAAAAAAAGTTTCAAATTCTTTTAGAAGCAATTTGAATGCTGAAAAATATGTATAGAATTAAAGAGGATTCCATTTTCATTGCTGTTTTTTGAAGACCTAACTTAGTTGCCGAGTGAAAAAAATAGTGGTTCCGGAGGCTAGTGGCATCAGTAGTGCTCTGGGGGTACTAATAACTGACTGATCAGTGAAAAATATAAAATGTCTCCATGGAAAATGGAAAATAAGCTCCGAAATCCACTTTTAGCAATTGATCCAAGCCTAAGTCTCCTCTCTCTCTATGTCTTTCTGTCTCTCCACTCGCAGAAACAGACAGAGGGGGAAATCATCAGCAGGGACAGCTAATCGTGATGAGGCGGACAGAGCTCCTCCCTCTTCTTACTCTTCTCCCTCTGTGACGAGGCAATCCCAACCCACCACCACCACCTCCGCTCCCACCCAATCCACCCTGATTGATTCCTCATCCCGAAGGGGTGCGTCTTCGCGTGATGGAACGGCTTATGTCAGAGCTGAGCCGTCCTCACCAAGACGGGGCACTCCGACCCAAAGGCCAATCCAGCAAGCCCGCCGAAACCCCCCTCAGACCCAGACAGTTGAGGTTGTGGCGTCGGACTCATTGCCCTCCCGACTGTCTGCCGCCTATCCCATCTCATCCTCCTCAGACTCATCTGATCAGCCTCTCTCACAAAATTCCATTGAGCCTTTTGATTATGTGAATCCTTCTCGAGCCAGAGGATCTTTTAACAGGGAGCCTTCCTATCCGTACTCTAACACGTCTGATTCAACTGTTGCACAACGGTTTAAGCCCACATCTGTTCTCCCCAAAGAAAAGCCACACGTGAGGTATGAATGCAAATTTCAAGTCATCTCAGAAAAACTTTTTCCATACATTTTCAATCATTCAACTTCATCAAGATTGTGACACAAATTTCCGGTAAATTTATGCTTAAGTCTCTATTAAGTAGCCTTCTAATCAAGTAAAATCACTCAAGACAACACATAATCAAAATTTATGTGTCCTTTGAGTACATCTTTGAGTTAAAGAGCATTCTTCCACATATTTTTGTGAAATGGCAAAATTAAAACTTTGCTTTGAATTTCTTGTTATTTAAGTAATTCAGTTAAATGTCAAGTCCTCTACAAGGAGAATTTTTAAACAACTAAAAAATTAAATTAAATATACTCTCAATGAAGCATTACAATTATTTGGATTGATAAGATGACAAAACAAAATATTTACGCTTTAATTTATTAAACTGTACTATGATATTTGTCTGACATTCGCCTGATATTATAAGATTCCTTTCTTCTCATATTGGGCTCCAGAATAAGGCCCACCACAGCCTCACCTGAAAGCCAGTCCACCACTGGTTCCCCTTCCAGGTAGGAATTCAGAGAGTCATTGCTTACGCCAATGCACCCAATTGAAGGAGAATGAACTCCACGCTTTGCAATGCCCAGTTTTCTAATGCAAGGATGGAGGGGTCTTCCTCATACTCTGTCTTTCCATGTGCAATCTTCACATCACCCCATATGAATACACATTCACCTAGAAATTTCTGAGGAACTATGGTAGCAAATCTTCTCTATTCTATCACACAACCAGCTTTCTCCTACAGCTATAATTTCAACTCAAATTTAACAAATATGTGCAATATGTTTTCTTAAACACTGTGTTATATACACGTCAGTCAAATTTCCTATTAAATATACTGAAGCGTCACTCTTTTCTTTCTTCTCTTCTGAATAAATGAATTTTTTAATCGATTCCACATGTTTAAATGTGGCCGAGAGTGTAAACGTGGTTAAGCAACTTCAGTAAAAGTGAATCTGGCTACAACTTAAATTTGACTGATAAAAACTATGCAATACAAAAATATTTACTTGTGTCTCTGTCACTAACTCTTTGTCTGTTGCTGTAATAACTGCTTAACTTGCGCAATATATGATTAAGTGCCATTGCATTTCCAAATCCAATTCTTTTGAATAATTGGAATTTATAGCTATTAATCTTCAGTAACCCTTATTATTTAATTGTAATGCATAGCATGTCTATGGATGCACCCATTGTATTTTAATTAATTTCCTGTAAATTTATGCTTAAGTCTATTAAGTAGTCTTCTAATCAAGTAAAAGCACTCAAGACAATACATAATTTTTGCTTCCATGTCAAGTGTCATATTTGCTAAGCGACTAACCTCATAAACATTATGTACTCATGAATTTGAGTGCAATATGCACATACTCAGCAATCACAAACATTTTTTTATTAAACACTTTAGTATTAAGGATAGACATAAAATATATGCCCCTCATTGAGATGAAGCATGAAAAATGAATTAAGATGCCTATGCACATCAACATTGATAGGACTAACATAACTTTGAATAAATGCTGGGATGCATGCTCAATACGAAGCAGATTTATGATGATAGAAGAGTGAATAGTTTGAAAGGAAGGGGTATACCTTGAAAGCCACGGGTAAATGTGGTGGAAGATAATCAGAAGAGAAGGAACATTAGGAATCTTATGAACAGGAGGGCATGTATAATCAATACATGGGTGTAAATGAAGCAAAAGAGGTACATATGCAAGAATAGGGCAGTATGGAAGAAATAATAAAAATAGAGCCTGTTAACCTACCCCGAAAGGTGATGGGTATGTATGGTTTGTATTCAGGGTCTACAAGCTGGGCATAAAGAAAAATGCACCTATGGGGTTGGTATTTTAACCAATTCTCTTTGTGCTCAAATGCTATTTGAATGCTCAAAAGTAAATTGGGCTGGTAGCACCCACAGCAGGCATTAAACCTTTATGATAAAGGCTAGCCTTCATGTAATAGTAGTGAGCATTCAGCAAGGCTTGTAGCTATTGAACAGTCTGAAGTTTTTAAATCTCTCTCTTGTGAGGAAGGGCATAAGCCTACTCATTTGTTCTCTTATACAGTTACACAAGCTCAGTTCTGCAAAGCTCTATGGACTTGATGCAAATGGGTGGCAAAATATTTTTGTTCTGTATCACTTAAATAAAATGAAATTGCCTAAAAATTATCTCGCACTGCCTTGAGGAGGCAGTCTATTATTTGGTATTTATGCTTACCTTCCACCTTGGCACCTTCCATTAATCATCAGAGAAGCATCTCAGGGAACAAAGTTCAGAGGGAGCATCTTGTCTTTTGGTCATGACTAGGCACTGGAAGATATGCATACTGTTGTGGAGACATGATATATAGATGGGAGTTTCAGTGAAGATGGCTCCTTTCTGTAAAAGTTGAAGAGGCTGTAAATGTCACCAATATAATTCTCATTTGGGGATAAGCCTGAAATGAAAACTGAATCTTTAAATAATGTGGGGCCATCATTATTTGAACATAAATTCACTGAAGCTAAATCAAAATCAATATTTCCGCCAAAATTACACAGTTGGATGTTTAGCCTCAAGACAATTTTTTATCCATTTAAACACAATTGAGTGAGATGAACTCAAGAAAATAGAACTCTGGCAGATGCATCTGGCCTGACAACAACTTCCAAAGAATTTTAATGAGCCCTGAAGCCATTGAAGATAAGTTTTACACTATGGTATCAAAACACACAAATTGTATGATATTGAGATATTGCTAAGTGAGAAGAGGCAACAGGCCTCTACCATTACAAAACTCTTGTTATTATATTTTTTGTATAAAAGTATACATCACAACCAGGTATAGCCAGCTTCAGCCTTAAAATTGAAATACTCATGTTCTTCTCCTCAAATGTAATGATCACTCACAGCATTTGGGGAGAAGTACGCACCATCATGCATCTGAATGAACATGATCTAACAATTTAGGCCAAGTTGAAAAATACCATTGAGATACTTGTGTATCATGTGTGTGTATCAAGTTATCTCAGCATCCAGGAGTCATCGAGGTGGAGCATGAAGAAATAATCTCTCAGATTATGAAATTATGGTTATTCCCTAGAATTATACACAGATCATTGTGGCTTGCATGTAATCATGGTGGTGCTCATTTGGGAATTTTCCTCAGCTTTATTTGGTATTTGGTTCAAGCATCCCTTTCCTGTATCTTGGTTCCTCTTTATTTGCCATTAAATTTTGTATGTGCGTTATTTTAAAAACTAATTATTTGAAATACTATGGTTGATGGCTCAGCATGCATTAATTAATGCATAAAAATTATGTTGTATTTATAGATAGGAGTTATCTGTAATTTTTGCTTCATTGAGTGCATGTTTTCTCTTTTGAAATAAGATGGATTAACCCAAACATTACCCCATCAAGTATGCCTATTGAAATTATCTATTTTATGCCCCAGTTTTTGTTTGTCCAACTATTATAATTACTCATTCAATACTAATTAAAAATCTTCTTCTTGTAATGTATCTTAAGGATATACATTTAGCTTCAATGCTGAATAATTGGATTTAATAATCAGTGTTTGACAGTCTTTCTGGTGTAAATATAGAAGGATTTATTTTACTTACTTGGTCTTCCTTCTCATAAGTAGTATTCTGTTGGAGCAATTGACTTCTAGTTGCTCACACACCAGCATGAAGTTAAATTATAGCACATTAGTGCTCATTCATTTTTATATTATGCATCTAATTATGTGTGTTTTAATAACACTTTATTTCATATTAATAGAGGAAGTTCTTCCAGCAGAAATCAGGGAAGAGGCAGTTCTCAATACGGCACCAACTCATCTGGGTATGTTGTTTAAACATCTCAATGTATATTATTATTTTCATAAATAATTCCATAATTATCCTGATAATGATTGCTCTTAGTGCCATCCCAAATTCCAAGGTAACTCCAATGAATTTTGGGTCCTTTATAGGGAGATGCTTAAAGTATTTTTTTTATATTTTTTTCTGAGTTGTGATCGTCATGAAATCAATGAAAAATTACATAAAGAGAATATGAAGAAAAGTTTTTATTCATGAATCATTTTTTTTACATTTTTAAAGGGAAAAGTGCTTTGATGTTAAAATATTAACCATTCTTAATTTGAACTAGACACCTATTGAATTTTTTAAGAAGATTTTTTAATGTATATATTGTTGTTGGGACTATTAAAAGAGCTTTACCTAAGTGATAATTATGCTTTGCCTTAGATGACAGTTCTTAAATGATATTTCATTTTTTATTTTAACGGAATCACAGAAAAAATCATTTTCATAGAGGGGCAGAGCAAAACTTGGTTGGAGATGCATCACAACAACTCAAACTGTGATCTTCTACTTTGAATCATCATAGTTATTTGTGTTGTAACATTTTACCCAATGTTGATGGATTTAGGTCCATTTCAGAAAGGATTTTTATTTGCAGAATTTTCTTTTTCTATTACTGCAGAGATATTGTTTTTTTTCCTTCTCCACATTAAAATCTGGGGCATGATGGTGTGCGGTGACGTGGTAGACGAATTGAAATTTCAACCAAAGGAAAATAAACTTGTGGCTAGAAATAAGTTCAATTTGGGTCTAGGAATTATCCTGAATAATATGCAACACGCTCGGTAGCTCCTTTTCTATAGGCAATAAGCATGTAAAATATGTGGTTGTTTATTTTTGATTGAGAAATGAATCAATTTGCTTTTTTCAGTGTTTACAATTTGGCCCACAAACCAAGTAATCTGTAACTTGCCTAGCTTTTTCAACTTGGCAGCTTCGCGAAGTAGAGGAGATAATCACATTTGTATCATCTGCATAGAGGATTGGTGTAATATTATTTGTATAGTATAAAGTTGTAGGTAAATCATTGATATATATCTAGAATAGAAAAGGTTCAAGAATAGATCCCTGTGGGACACCCACTGAGGATAAAAAAATGTTAGAGGCATGTTTTGTACCATCTATCAAAAGGTTTATTGTCTGAATCGATTGTGAAGGTAAGATGCAATCCAGCTGAGGGGGGTGCCTCTGATGCCCATACTATCTAGTTTGAGCAAGAGGAGCTTATGATTAACCAGGTCAAATGCCTTGGAGAAGTCGAAAAATAACCTCAAGGTTTCATGTTTGTTATCCATGGAGAGTAATACATCGTTAATTGCTTGATAAATAGCAGACGTGGTGGACTTCCCTTGAAGAAAACCAGACTGGTCTTTAGAGAAGAGTTTAAATTTTTTCATGTAGGATATTAATTGTGTATACATGACTCTTTCAAAAATTTTGGAAAATGTTTCTATAGTTATACCGACCTATAGTTATTCAGGTCATCAGTACTACCTTTCCTTTTGTAGAGTGGTATTATTCTTGACCTTTTTAGTGGTGTTGGGAAAATACCAAGTTTTAGTGATTCATTCACTAAGTGTGTTAGTGGTAACTTTATAATATCAAAACAAGATAATATCAATTTCCCGGTAATTTCATCTGGCCCAGTACTTAGTTTTTATGACATTGAGATCAATATTTGTGAGGACATTATCTTATAGGCATATCTATGTTAGAATTCTTGAAAAGTATTGAGAAGAAAAATAAAGAGGTTATTATTACCTTTAGTTACTTTAAAAAATTAAGACTATGTATTACTTTCACTAAATTAATGCTAACTTACATACATACCAAATTAATTTACAGACGCCAGCGACCTACTCTGAAACCATCCACAACAATCATCTCCAAAGCTTCTGAGTTCATTGATATATATCGCTTCCCTCCCAGCCGGTAAGTGACTTTTTTTTAATTAGATGATTTCATCAAAGGTAACATACCATAATTTAAGAGCAGGGTGATGTTTTATATATATATATATATATATATATATATATATATATATATATATATATATATATATATATATATATATACAATATGCCAAGAGGGTGTCCGATAAAAATATACAAACGGAAAAAAGAACACTTACAAATAAAAACTTCCGATATTTCGGTGAAGATATTAGCTCCACCTTTCTCTAGGAGAAGAGTAGGAATCACCTACTCTTCTCCTAGAGAAAGGTGGAGCTAATATCTTCACCGAAATATCGGAAGTTTTTATTTGTAAGTGTTCTTTTTTCCGTTTGTATATTTTTATCGGCCACCCTCTTGGCATATTGTATATTTATCACCCGAGTGATTCTCCTGGAAGTTTTATATATATATATATATATATATATATATATATATATATATATATATATATTCAATCGATGAAATTCACACTTGGTGAAAATATATCCAATAAGGAGCCACAGGCGTGACAAGTAGAAAACATAGTGGCACAAACAAAAGAAACTCACATGAACGGTTTAATTTTCGAATGCCCTCTGCCGTCTTCTTCTGAACTGGAGAGAGATTACTGCCAGTCCTCTCTCCAGTTCAGAAGAAGATGGCAGAGCGCTGTCGAAAATTAAACCGTTCGTGTGAGTTTCTTGTTTTTGTGCCACTATGTTTTCTACTTGTCATGCCTGTGACTCCTTATTGGATATATATATATATATATATATATATATATATATATATATATATATATATATATATATATATATATATATATATATATGGCCATGCTTTATGTGCATGGGAAATGGAATATATATGTAAAAAAAGTCCCATTAATTAATCTATCTATTGCCCAAATTTACCCATGAGTCCCTTTTTTCCCATTCTTTAAGTGGTATCATTAATTATGCAGGCCAGCACCAGTCTACCCACAGCCAAGGGTTGATCAGGCTGCAGCCAAGTGCAGGAAAGATATCTGCCTACTGCCAGATTGCAACTGTGGAGGAAAAGATGTGCCAGGTACCTACATTTTCATAACACTTTGCAACTGATCAACTTATACATTTAGGAAATATAAAAGTTTCAAAATCCATTGAAAATTATTAATTCCTGAGAAAACTGATGTTGCATGAGTGATTTGAAAATCATCCTATGGAGGCATATCCTGTATGCCTTGTAAAAAGTATTGCAATGTCATGAATTTTTTTTCGAAGCAGTGTTCTTATAGCTAACCATAGACCCTTTCCTTTTTAATTAGTCGAAGTTACTGTCAATATTGTCTTAAGTAATTGGACAGCAATTTATATTACCTTACTCTTCTTTCTAAGATGGAAATTGATAAAAAAGTTGCTCTGACTGAAAAATTTTAAGTAGGAATTATGATGAATCATAATGAGACAATTATTTGCTTTTCCAGGTGGCTTGGAACCACAAAATGTGCCTCAGATTGTACTTCTGACTTTTGATGATTCTGTGAATGACCTCAACAAGCAACTGTACTCTGATCTCTTTGAGAAGGGCAGGAAAAACCCCAATGGCTGCCCAATCTCTGCTACCTTTTATGTGTCACATGAGTGGACAGATTACTCTCAAGTGCAGAACCTCTATGCAGCTGGCCATGAAATGGCATCTCACTCAATTTCGTAAGTACTAATAATAATAATGATGGTGTCTTTATAATTGAGTGACTTTAGGTCTTTATAGACCTTTCTTACAATTAACTCATTACATATCACACACTAACACCCATGCCCTGAGTGGAGAAACATCCACCCAGGCGGGATTCGGCCTTCAGGCCCCCACACACCTGAGCAGTGATGGCTGCAATCAGCAGCCATATATGGCATAGAGCATTCAATGCACGCACACACACCAGGGTAGCCTGGCAGCCAAGGCCATGGTGACCATTGATAGGGAATCTCCACTCTTTTATAGGGATGCTTTTCAGGAACTGGGATGAGCGATGCTCAACCCTCTGAATTTTTCTATATGGCATCTACATATCATAAATAAATTACATTTATGTACACCATTATGAGTATGAGATCTTACACTACTCCTCAATTTGTGATTTGGCTTTGAAATTCAATTGGAATTCAAGGGTGAGAGATGGAAAAATAAGTTTATACAGGTTCTAATGTGCAATTTTGTAAATGAGAACACTTCAAATATCATGCAACTGACTCATTTGTTGGTCATAAAATTTCTTCACGCATTTCCAAATGGATGTGGGCATATGCTCTTTAATGTGTTTTTAGTATGCTGTAAGCATCATTGTTTCATGCAGTGATCTTTAAAAATTATCAATGATGAAGGAATGAATGCCAGTCATCCCCTACAACAATGTAAGTTGCATAATCTGGTGGTCATCCTGCCCGCTTACCATTTTACCACTTTGGTGTGTGCAGAGGTACGGACACTGTGGGGGCTTTTTGTGAAGACAATTCAACTATATTTTTCAGCCCAATAAGCAAAATTGTAAACGCTAATTCTGGTAAACAAACGAAAACGAATTCAGGAAAACATGTTTTTTTGGGGGGGGGGGGGGTTTAAACCCTAAACCCCCCCCTCCGTACGCCACTGCACATGTTGCAGTTAGCTTTAACCCTTTCAGTGCGGAAGACTCACACTGTGAGTAATCAACCCCTTGAAAAACAATGCCCTTTTTTGTGTTATTCCACCGACAGAAACACCCTAGGGAAAATAAAGCTGCACTGAAAGAGTTAATCTTAGACAACCTGAAATGGAAAATTAACTTTTTTCTTCTGAAATCTCATAAATTCCTGCTATCTCTTTAACCACATAATTTTGACAGAAGTCCATGTTTTCTAGGTGAAAACCTTTTGATAAGCATATTCATAAAATGGAAGCCAGTCAATAAAGAATGCTGCGCAATTATTTTGATGAATGAAAATGAGATTTGGCTTTATTTGTTTTTTTTCCACATCCAGTTGATCAAATCCATGTCTTTTTGCCATGAGCATACATTTCATGTGTGAAAAATATTCAAAAATTCATATGAATAAAAAAAGACAACATGTATAATCTAAATTATTTCTCCATAGGCATAGCTTTGGTGAGCAGTTCTCTCAGCGCAAATGGTCTCGTGAAATTAATGGTCAAAGGGAGATTTTGGCTGCCTACGGAGGAGTTAAGCTGGAAGACGTCAGAGGAATGAGGGCTCCCTTCCTTGCTGTAAGTGTTGAAATATTTTGTGAAAATCTAGTGAAATGTCAGAAATATGCTACCAGAGCACACTTAGGAGGGAATAGGTTTTGGCCATGACTCCCAGGCCCTCAAAAATGGTTTCACTATGCAAACTCACTGATTTTACACACAAGAATAAAAAAACTGCTTTACTCACAATTTTTCAAAACCTCAAAAAAATCATTTGTTTCCTAAAATTTCCCAAAAATACCACAGATGAGTTGTCCAAGGTAATAACAATTTTGAAAATTTAGACAAGTTTTGAATGCATTTTTAAACTCTTTTAATAACCCATCAATAAAATACTGATAACTAAAGGAATTATTTATCTTAGAAATCATGAGGATGTGTGAACTAGGCACTACCAGTTGTATGAGACCGCTTACATCTACTCCCAGATAAAAGGCATCAAAATCTCCTAAAATGTTTTCTTACTGATCTCATAATCTGTATCTTTGAATATGCATCTGCCATTAGTATCCTCAGCAATTCTTATGTCTTTGCAGCTACTATCCATTTAAATAATATGAAGATGTATATTATAAAATTTTCTCCAGCTTAGTGAATCTGATATGAACTTCTCCATGTGGTTAACTTTTGTATGACTTAATCTAACCAGTTTTTCTCTAGAGAATGATTCCAAATTTTAGATGTCTCTAAAACTGATCATATTGTATCATCATTTTTCAATGTGTTTGAAGTCATCATCATATGATAATATTACACCAGGCATAACAAGAAGCTGCATAGGTTCTTATTATAATTACATAAGTACGTACATACATATAAAACGTCACACAATTACAAATTGTGAAAGGAGTCTTAAATATATATGGTCATAAAATAGACAATTGATTGACAGAGGACTTCAAAATAAGAACTTATAGCAATGTAAAAAAATAAATACAACAATGTATTTAAATCATTTTTAATGGTACATATACAGATTTTGTGTTAATTATTTCTGGTGTTATTAATCTCAAATTAAGGAGCTCAGTGTCTACTAAAATATTTTTTATGTTTTATAGTGTCGGTGTATTCTGACTGGTCAATAATTCAGAGACTGCCTGCCGGCCTGTTTTTATGGTTTCATAACAAAAATGACTTCATTTGTAATAAATTTAAAATTAATCAGTACTAACAGTCTATGTATATTTTAAAGAATGCATATCATGTGACTTTATATCTTAATCATTCCAT
The DNA here is from genome assembly GCA_963573305.1 of Pyrrhosoma nymphula. Classification (NCBI taxonomy): domain Eukaryota; kingdom Metazoa; phylum Arthropoda; class Insecta; order Odonata; family Coenagrionidae; genus Pyrrhosoma; species Pyrrhosoma nymphula. The sequence continues at coordinate 28,435,364 of OY754328.1, forward strand.
AATTTTATGTATCACAAGTCAACTAGATCGTGAACCTTTCCTTGCTTATTATTATTTTAGTGGGATTTACTTTTTGTGATGGGATACATGTCTTTCTCACATCTCAAGAGCCTGCGTGTATCAAAACATTCAGCATCAATGATTTTTTTATTTTATTTATTTACTATTTACCATGATATCTTTTTTCTGTAGGTTGGTGGAAACAAAATGTTCAAGATGTTATATGACACAAACTTCACATATGATTCATCCATGCCCGTTTACGAGAACCGTCCACCAAGTTGGCCATACACATTTGACTACAAGGTTTTCCATGACTGCATGATTCCTCCTTGCCCAACTCGCTCATATCCAGGTGAAGTGATGCAATTTCGTTATTCCATTAAAAAATCACATTGATGGCCTCACTTTTACATATTTTATGTAATTCTCTCTTGAAGGCAGTTACCCTATTTGATGGCATATAAGACCCTACTAAAAAATCATCCCCTGGGACTTATTATATATGAAGGTATGACCTTCTACAGGCTAACAGTTGCTTTTCTTAAGTGTGTCCTACTGAAATGGGGGCGAATCTCATATGCCAGTGTATCTTATGTGCCTTCAAATATGGTAATTACAAATATGCTTGAAACAAATATTCTCATATATAAATGAAGCACAATTAGCTGGTGGCTCCTCTTTTAATCATAACAATGTGGTCTTCAACAGGTGTTTGGGAGGTTCCTATGGTGATGTGGCAAGATTTAAATGGAGGACGTTGCTCAATGGGTGATGCCTGCTCCAACCCACCGACTTCTGATGGAGTTTACAAAATGCTTATCAAAAATTTTGAACGCCATTATACGACTAATCGGTAATTGTGAATTTACATATGTACTCAATATAAAACGGATATTTTTTGCAGCGCACTTCATTGCTTATTAGAGTAAAATGTTTTAAATTAAAACTTTCATTCTTTGATGCTATATTTACTTTATTAATACTGAACTATTTTCTGACAATCTTTCATTTATGTCAGGTATCTAAAATGGATACAGAAATTCTATTTGTGGCTATACTTTGACCTGGTTTCAAGCTGTCCTCATAGATTTTGGACAATCAAGTGGACAATCAATACTAGCAAATATGTTCACTAATCAGTGATTATATTTCTTAATTATTATTGATTGCAGGTTTTTAGCTCAACACATTACTCTTAAATGCTCCCAAAAATTTCTTGGGTGCAAAGTTTCAGAAAAAAATGTGAGAAGGTAATGAAAGTATGTAGCAAGAGTACCGTTGTCTTTTAGTGATAAGGGTATTTAAAACAATGACTTTTTTCTAACTATGACTTTGGCCCAAAATCGCCATGTTGTGCCAAAGTATGTATCACTATTTTAACCATTAGTTATTTATGCAAGAAAAGTTACATCAGTGCTCTCATGTTGTCAACTTGACCCAAAATCAAAATCCCTAATTTTTACGCAATAAATGGGTGAAATTAGTTTTGAAAAATCATTGAAATTGACCAGAATTTGCTCCCGGATCTTCCAATTGCCAATCAGGAGTGCTAGCCAGTTACTCCATCAAGTCCTCTTAGTTCTAGGTGAATTTCCGCGGAAGTTATGTAAACTAGATGTTCTCATCTCTGTTCCGCTATGTAGCAAAGGAGGTGCTGTCATGCTTGATAAGCCACTGCGGATAAACTGAAAGTACTCATGTTGGGTCCAACCGTCAAACGTAAATAAAAGTCAGGCATGCCAACACTTGCATCTAGTCGAGTACCTAACAGGCTACTGCTTAAAAAAGAAAGGAAATTCAAATCGTTCAATTCAAAACAATATCAAAGGAGATCATGCAAAGAATTCATCCCAGAAAATTAGAGGTGAAGTACAATTTTAGAGGTAAATGAAAAAACACTGGTCAACATGACCCAATGTGACTAACTAAGGGAATGGTATCATTTAAGAAGATGAAAATTAATTTTGGTCTACATTTTTCTCTCACCCTTGGTTGAAAACTATGCATCACCTTGTCTATTCTAGTGCACCCTTTGGCCTGTACTACCATGCTGCATGGTTCACTCAACCTCACCACAAGGAAGCATTTGAAGCTTTTCTTGACACAATTGTGGCCATGGATGATGTGTGGCTGGTCACCAACTGGCAAGCACTCCAATGGGTTCGAGACCCTACCCCTCTCTCTCACGTCAAGCAGTTCCAGCCATTTGGTTGCAACTATCCCGTAAGTCAATTATGCAATATGTTTCCCATTAGGCATAAAAATAAGAATACAGTCTCAGGTGGTTAGATTAAGATTTTGGATTCGATTCTGGTCACCCCTGCTTATTTAAAATCTATCATTCCAACAGAATTTGCCTCTTTCACTTCCTGGAAAGCTTACATCTAATATTTTTTAAATATCAACTCATTTTTACAAGAGCTTTTGAGGGAGTACTATTTCCTATTGGATATCAAAATATTTCCTTGATTTGTTTATCTCAAATTAGGTACAGTTTCATTTCAATCCCACTAATTTTTAGTATGTACAGGTCTGAAGTTAACATGATTTTTTCCAACTTTTTGAGTATTTATAATCATTCTTGAAAGATGGAAGTTTAAATCCATGTCAATACATGATTGTTAAATTGTGGTGTGAATTCATCATTTATGAATATAATTGGCAGTTTGCAAAAATTATCCATTAGGCATGTGTTATTCTTTTGTCAAATAGAGTCAGAACAAAATCTTTAGTATGAGTCAATACCTACATATGGGCACCATGAGTGGTTTTAGGTGGCCTGAAGAAGTTAATATATTGGCACCTTGAACTTCTGAGGTTTAATGTTATTAGGGTTGTTGGATGGAAATATTCCTCAACAAAGACCTCCTCATGGACTTAAGCAGGTGAGTTAGAGTAGCACATATTCATGAAATTCAAATCAATTTATTCTACTGAATGCCTCTCTATACTTTTAGTCCTTCTTAGCTTCTGCTTCCACTTCTCTATTACCTTATCAATGAACTTGCTTTAATTTACTCCTAAGAGATGTCATGTGACTTACTCCTGGTTTAAGCCACAGAGTCAGTCATAATTATTCTGTAGTAGTGGTATTAAGAGTATTAATAAATAACATTTTTATTTTGGGATCCAAGAAAGGAAAATTGTTTCATTTGCTATAATTTTGCTCCCATAAGTAAACACTTCATAGCCAAAGATACAAGGATTTTCTAGATTGATGATTAACGTTTTGCAGTAGGGCAATTCATGAGTGGGAATGATGTGGGTCCCATGTGGGAATGATGTGGATTTCACGTGGAAATGATGTTGGTCCCACGTGGAGTTTAAGTGGATCCCCGGTGGAAATTAGTAGGATAAAGGATTTTGGTGGAATCCCCGTGGGTATGATGTGAAATCCACGCCAGATCAATGTGGATCCCACGTGGAAATTTGGCATCTTGGTGGAAATTTTGTGGATCTGGTGACCATATTCACACGAATTCCACGAAAGATTTTAACCAAACTTCCACCTTCATATCCACGTGGTCCCCGCGTGGGTCCCACCAACTTGTTCTCACTGGGAACTTTCTTACACTTTTTCAATAATCCACAGGAAAGTGGCTTTTTTCAAATCACTCAGAACATTTGACAGGGCTTTGTATTAGTTCTGGTATACATTTGTCTGGATTAACCACACATTTGATATTTATTCTTCTTTCTCTTAGGAATATGTATCCCGTCTTAAACAGGGTCGGCATTACCCTCTTTCTGCCTTTTTCTCAATTCATTCTGGTCCAGGGCATTCCCCAGGCTCCACCCTCTCTTCCCCAGGTCCTCGGCCACCTTGTCCCCCCACCTGAGCTTGGATCATTATCTTTATCTCTTCCCCCTCGACTCCAGGTGCTCCACTTGCTTCCCAAGAACTCCTCGCTACTCTGCTTGTCATGAAAATAATTTTGATGAGATGTATTCAATTCTTTGAAAAACATATATTTCAGCATTTATTAAATCATCTTTAAAATGTTTCATAAGCATTTATTAGATGTTTATATCAATGTTAATATCAATATGTTGTCAGCCTTGGTGGCGGCGGGGTAACATCCTCGCCTGCTAACCCAAAGGTCGCGGGTTCGAATCCCGCCTGGGGAGAATTTCACTTCCCAGGACATGGTTATGCTTTTCCACTGTTGATTGCTACTACCCCGATGTAAAGGCCAACATAAGTGCTGTTTTTGGTGGTAATTAAATAATAATAATAATGTGGGATATTAATGGAAAACAAGATATCAGTGATTGAGGGTTGGTCAGTTGTAGTACTTTAAATAAGAGTGATGTGAAGCATGGGTGCAACAACAGGGGGAGGCAGGGGTGGAATTACCCCCCCCCCCCAGCACGATTGTGGGGGAGGCTAGCCCCCCCAGAAATCAGAGGTTGTGGCTCACTTTTTAATGGACACTGCCCGATTTGCAAAATTATTTGCACCTTCATTCCTAGCGACTCTGATTAAAAATTTTATATGGAGAAGATGAAACTCCTCTCCTTATATAGAACAGAGTTATTATTTATGTAGCATTGCAGTGGCATCTCTTCCCCCCCCCCCCCCCAGCTGCTTAGCTAGCTTATACAGATTTTTCAAGAAGTTTCCCCCCCCCCCACGATTCGGGGGGTTGTTGCGCCCCTGATGTGAAGAGGACGTGGAAGTGAAGAAAGTGAGAGAAAAAAACAAAATGATGCTGTAGTTGCCCTAAGTTCCAGTTAAGAAAATAAATGCTATTTTATCAGTAACAAGATCCTTGCATGTGTGGAGTTTTAACCGAGTGCCATGCTTCTTAAGAAGAAATTTCTACCCCCAACCAAACTACACCCTCTCCCTACCCCCCCACCAATCCCTTTTCAGCCCATGTGAAAATACAGAAGAGCCGCAAAGACTTCTTCTGTTGCAATTTCTTAGTAGATGAAGATCAGCATACAATCTTATTTTGTCAGCAGTTCTGTGATTATATTATTGGTATACACAGTGAATATGATTAACATTCCCCTGTGAGATAACCTCTGTGGGTTTCTAATCAAGTATAGGATTGTAAAATTGTAAAATGCTTCAAAGTTTTCTTACTTTTCCTTGAATATGTTAGAATTTAATTTTTATTTGTCTGCTCAGAATATTCCCATGTAGCAAATAATATGAGTAGCTGCACATATCTTATGCAATCTTAGCTCAGCAATGTAGTAAAAGCAAATCAGACATTAATTATATTTTAGGCTAATCTATAGATACTGATGCTGGAAATGCTGAGACACATTAGCATTTCTACTAAGATTTAATACAAATATGACACAATTTGTCAAGCTAGAGATGTTGAAACTGAATATGTTAATGCAAAACTTAAATCTCACAAATGTTATTCTATGGTTAACAGGATAGGCCAAGGAAGTGCAACAACGCTAAGGTCTGCAACGTTTGGCACAAAAGTGGAGTTCGCTACATGAGGACCTGTCAGCCATGCCCTGATGTCTACCCTTGGACTGGAAAGACCGGAGTGAAGAATAGTAGAGCAGATAATGAAGTTGAAGATTGAATCTAAAAAGTGCAAAAAGTGTGATGAACTGGAAAATGAATGCAAGCAATGAGAGTGAACAAAGTGATCTAATCAAGAAGTTTTGTTCAGTTTAGGGCTAATTTCAATGTCAACTCATCCTATTTAAGATCTGTTTCTGGAAGTAATAGTTACAAGCCCTAGTAACTACTATAAAATTTTATTCATTGAATTTAATATGAAAATATTTAGCAGGCGCTCAAGCTGAATTACAAAGCAGTCAGCTCAATTAAGGAGAAGAAAACTGCCATATTGGATGAGTATTTTCCAAGAAAATGTGATAATTCTAGTAAGCTCCCTCTTGATGTTACGAAACATGTACTGACCATCTGAATAGGTATAGCCATCACTTAGATAAACTCAAATGTCAACCCTGCATTGGTGCTTTGGGAAAATATTGATCACTGACAATGATGATATTTTGGTTTTTAGAAGATGATTTTTTTTAGCTTTAACAACATGACATATTTAAAAAAACATAACTTATCACGCTTCGTTAGAACAACTTAAGTCTTTAGAAAAATTTTATGTTAGGCTAAGCCTAACATATGCAAGCGAAGGAATGACTTCAAAAGTCAGCTATAACTCTTGAGCCTGTTATCTCATTCTCCATTATGTTCGGGATAATGTATCCTTAAAATCAGTATGTGTTTGAGTGTGAGTGTGCCAGACCATTACAGCCATATTTGGGCTGATATTTATTGATTTCTCAGCCCTAACCTATTACAGCTTGATGAAAGGAGAATTGCACTTTTTTGACCCATTGTAAATGTAATATTCAAGTTGTAGGTAACATCAGTCAAACAACATTCCACCTAAATTTACAAAATTTGCCTTGCAAGAAAGTGAAATGTATCTTTAATTAAAAGAGATTTTTATTCACTTCTTGTGAAGGCTAATCAAATGGTTGATTTAAATGGCAGTTTCATTAAAGGATAATTGTTGATGATAAAACCTTTGCCTAAATTTTTCAACTTGTTTATGAGTAATTATAACTGCAGTAAATTTGGTGACCTGAATATATTGTTTTCATTATGTTTGAAGGGTTTACCGTAAATTTCCATCTGCTGTTGATTACAAATGAAAACAATTAAATCTGTTTAACTCAAATATTTGTAAATACCTCCATATTACATGATAAAAATAAAAAAATGTGGATTTTAATTCTGTCTTTCTTGGATTCATTTGGCGTAGTCAAAAGTAAGCAATATATGCCATCAACTGCATTTTGTAATATTTTTGTATGTGTTGTGCAATATACCATCTTACAAGGTCTGAGAAGAAGATATCCATTACCTGATTCTGCTGTTACCCTGCAGCCACTGTAATGGATTGCTCCTTTGAATGAAATTGGAGCCCAAGCATTTAAAATACTACACCAGGGCCAAGAAGGGCATGATGGTAAACATTGACCATGTAAATGCTGTACTTACATTTTCCAGTAATAAAGCTGTAAAAATTAATGATTTGTTTTCCAAAAAAAATACAATAAAAAATACTATACCCTTAGAAAAAATACTATAGGTCTTAATTGACTGAATATAGGAATTTTTAATAATCACTATGGTCATAGTTTCACGGTAATTTGCAGCATAGCTATAGAACTAGATATCATAGAGACTATAAAAGAGATAATAAATCACTAGGCATAGGATTCCATATTGCAGCTATCACTACAGCGTATGCAGTTGAATATGCAGAATGCTACATTGAGGAGGGAGTTAGTCATGTGGAGGGGAGGGAGTTAGCCTTCCACATGACTAACCCCCTCCTATTAAGACAGGATTGAGGGAAAGGTAAGTTTGAGAATTGGAAGTCATATAGCATTCAGGGAAGTGGAACTTAACCTTTATCCGCTGAGTTTAAATCCCAGTGTTTCTGCCTGGAGCCAGATTTAAATGGATGCATACCAGGAGCCGGGATATTTTAGGCACTCACAGCATGCAGGGAAAACATTTAAAGGGACTTTTTTGGCACGCTAGTCATTTAAATGTTGATAAAGGCAGGGCCACTACTCATTCACCTGCTGTGACAATTTTTTCAGAAAACAGACCCCTTCAGTCCCAAGATTGTTCCTTTGCTTTTGTCAAGAGCTTTTATAAGGGCAGTCCATGGAATATTTTGTTGTAACATGGACGTGTGGTGGACAATGTGAAACCGCAAGGTGTTACAAGTATGAGGAGGAGAGGAAGATATGGGAGGACATTGAATGGATAGGTGTGTGGAGAGTATCGGCGAAGGGCTGTACAGTCCTCGCGAAAGCTTACGGCGTTGCGCAGTAGACGATTTTGGGACTGGAAGGGTCTATTTTCTAAAAACCGGTTGCCGCGGTCGGAAGGGTAGCACCGGCGGGCTAATGTTTACGATTTTATTTGCCAACTTTGAAATGTGTCATATGCCTTCAATGAATTTGAATGCCCCCAGCTATTCACCGCAGTGGGTTATGGAGTGGGCGTCGTTCCTTTGTAGTACCTGAGCACGCCAGGGGGTCACGGCCTGGGGATCTCAGGCCAATGGCTCGGAAGTGCACTTATAGTTTCAACAATTGTCAACTATTTTCTACAATATCAAACGAAAACAAATATCACATTCGAATTTCTTGCGATTTTTAAAAATAAATAATGGAAATTATCCAATTTATTTATGCATTATATGTAAGTCTACCTGTCTCTCTAGACTATATATTCTTATATTTCCACTCTTTTGTGTTCTCAATGTACCATTTTTTCATCGAATATATCGTACATGTACATAATGCCAATTTATGACATTTTCTCTTCAGGTACTTTTTGTTTTCTTATTTCAGTGACTGAAATTTTAGCTAGTGGTATTCAAAGCCCGATTCCATTCATTGCATTAGTTAAGTTAAAGAAGAATATAGAATGCACTGTTAATTCGTAATTTTATGTTGTATGTCTTGAATCTGGATTACAGGATTTCACGCGGCTGAAAATTTTAGCAACGTTACTGAAAAACAACGGAATTGCGCCAAGTTTGGTGTCTACTCAATCAGCGTTTCAGCGGACACAGCGAATACAGTTTACTAAACATTACAAATTTTGGTGGTGCAATTTGGGGATGGGTTTGTACAAAATATGACGGGTAGTGTCGATTTCAGGGGGACTGCATGGCGGTCAGACCCAGGTAGTCTCCAGAACACCCTCATTAGGAAGGCCCTCGCTCGCTCGCGAGCTAATCCGGATCCTCTCTCGAGGTTGGGGACGCACGAGGGTCGCTCTTCCCGGCAGGTAGAAAGTGACCCCGTGCAGTACAATAATAAAGTTTATAAATTTTGCAATTTTGTAACTTTTTCGCATCGCCATCGAATCCATTGTCTCAATACGTTTACGAGCGTCTTTTGATTGACTCTCTAGGATGAAAATTAAGGATTTTAGTGTCAGCATAGAAAATGCGCCTATGACACCTGGCAACGTTGTGGCGCAGAGGGTCAGATGAGGCATTTTGTTGGTATGGTTGAGGTATGTTCATTTGTGCAACGGTGCAATTTGCATGGGATGTTTTCGTTCTTTATTCAATGTTGTGCACCTGTTCCGTTCTGCATGTTGGCGAGCACTCGCCTCCTGCCAAATACCCCACAGGTGGCTTGCAGGGTATTATGTAGATGTATTGTGTAAATTCAAGAGTAACTTATTTTACGACGAAGTTGACCATATTTTAAGATCGCCAACGTACTATGGTATATTAGACCATACAAATAAAATAAGAGAGATAGACTGTAGAACAGATAGATTCAGAATTTCGTTTTTTCCGCGATCGATAAGAAACTATAACGGCTGCGTCAGGATTTATAATTAGAAATAGTTTAGTCGACTGGTAGAGTAGCTTACTAACTTATGTTATCCTTAACGTATGTTTATGTATTCTCCAGGTATTTCTAACAGTATGTTTTGCATGCTCTACCGGCACAGGCATATTGCCTTTAAGAGTCATTGATTACCCAAAATCCTTAGGTGGACGCAGGGTATTATGCAGAGGATTTCTAACAGCTTTCATAAGGCTACTGCACGAAGACTCAGCCTCAAAACCTTTGAAATCCCGCCACAAAATTCTCCATCTGACCCTCTACGCCGCAACGTTGCCAGGTGTCATAGGCGCATTTTCTATGCTGACACTAAAATCCTTAATTTTCATCCTAGAGAGTCAATCAAAAGTCGCTCGTAAACGTATTGAGACAAGGGATTCGATGGCGATGCGAAAAAGTTACAAAATTGCAAAATTTATAAACTTTATTATTGTACTGCACGGGGTCACTTTCTACCTGCCGGGAAGAGCGACCCCAACCTCGAGAGAGGATCCGGATTAGCTCGCGAGCGAGCGAGGGCCTTCCTAATGAGGGTGTTCTGGAGACTACCTGGGTCTGACCGCCATGCAGTCGCCCTGAAATCGACACTCTCCCATAATAATGTTATAACATAAAATAACATGGAAACTACTGAGAATGGCACCATATACTTAGAATAACCAAGGAACGACTGACATTCAAATGAAAATGGCTGTATGTATACCATTTTTGACCAAAAAACTACACATTTTGAGCAAATTAAGATATTGAATTGACTTTTGTATTTTTCCTGCGCAAGTATCCTGCATCTGTCGACAAAATTCATCATCATCATATCCCATGCATTTTGGTTCAGCCAGTGGCGTATGTATGGGGGCAGCCCCCCTCCCTAAATAAGGATGCGGTGAGAGGCGCATGCGCGGATACCTAAACAGCAGCCGGTCGCCGCTAGCTAGCCGGTCTAGCCCCCCCCCCCAAATTAAAACCTATATTCGCCACTGTTCAACCCTTTTCAAACAGCTAACATTTAACAGGGCCAGCAACCTCCATTGTGAATTACTTCAACCATGGAAGTGTGTCAAATTTAGGTGGCATAATAACGAAATTATTTCTGTCCTTGGCTGAGACCTTAACGTGTCCAGAGGGTCACTATCTATAGCCAATACAATATTCGAGGATCTGAAAATTTACAGTCATTTTACGGGCTCATTTACTGGTTCCCAACTATTGTCAGTCGCAATGAAAACTTTAAAATTCACTCAAATTTGAAAGAAGTTTTCTTCCAACGTCCTAAATAGCACCAACAATTTGTTTTCAATGAGAAGAACGGGTCTCCGGCCGTAAAAGTAATGGAAGAAGTAAAATCCCCTCGTTTATAAACCTAGTCTTTAGTTAAATTAGTTTTGAATTCGTGTGATTGGTGTGTCACTGGCAGAGGAGAAATCCTTGTATGTGTGCAGTGGCGGATTGAGGTCGTTGTTTTCGGGGGGGGGGGGGGGGGGGCGTGGAATGCTACACCTTATGACCACCATTTTTCCTATTGTATGTACCATGAATATTACATTAATATAGACTCCTTGGTATGTACCAGGTATTGCGGGGGGATGCGCGGCCGCCCCCCTCCCCCCGCCCTTAATCAAACACTGTGTGTACACGTGAGTGAGAATCACTGTCATCGACAAACGCGAGAGAGGGAGTGATTGTGAGTTTGTACGTATATTTCATCTTTTTTTTTAATTTTTGAGTGTTTCTACGTCTTGCCTTGTTCATCCTCCACTTTCGTGATTTCGTCTCTCTTTGTTTTGGCGAACCTTCCGGTCAGACATCTTGCTCCATCAACTTCCTGTGCTCCCTCTAGGCGACTGGAGCGGTAATCATGGGTCATTGGGTGCTCATTTTAATAATTTATTAGGTTAGTTATTCAACAAAAATCTTGGAACAAAGTTCATTTAAGTGTATCTTTTTACGGGTTGGAGCTCACCATACAGGCAGTGATGGAAATGATGCAAGAATTAAAAATTAATTTTTTTCCTCAATTAAAGAATTTTATGATTAGATTTTTTGGCGAGGTTTTTGCAATTAAGACAATATCATATTGAAATGTTTTTTTTTAGAATATTAAACTTGGCGTGACACCTTTATATTTGTTAGTAATAATCATAATAAATGTATTTTTTCGCGTTTAGAATAAAATCTGTACATGTGCAATCAAATTATTACGAAATATATGTTATGTACAATAAGCCATGTAAAATAGCATCAAGTCATTCCATGTTAAACATGTAAATGGTCGTTGGCGCACCAATTCCGATTTTGACGAAAATTGGGTAACGAATAGTCGTAACATTCTCCTAAGACCAAAACAGTTTTCTTTAGTCCTGGGAAAAATGTTGCCCTCGAAGTATAGGCAACTATGTACTGAAAGAACGGCGAAAAAACGTCTTTTTAGAACATTTTTCGACGAGCTCTAGCAATTTTTATATGCATATATTGATCGTAAATATAGTATCACTAGAAGACTAAAAGTGTGATATATACGTATATTTAATCAAAATTGGACTTATTACTAGCTAAAGTTCTCTTTTACAGTTTGAAATCATACTAAATAATTGTAATTTTTTGAACTTTTAGGTATAAAATACACCAAGAAGGACTGTTAATAAAGCATTTAATTTTTTACTTGTAGCACTTATGTATATGTAGATTACATGGAATAAAAATGAAATGGATATTAGATATCCTTCACTGCGAAAATAGTCTTCAAATTTGACAAATTTTGAAAAAGAATTGTTTTTTGGACCAAAAAATATCAATGTGGCGCAAGCTTTAAAAATCAAGGAAGCATTGAATTACAGCTCAAAGTACTGCCAGAACTGCTCGTATGCCTCTTCCGTTCCTCGACTACCAGCCCCCCTCGTCACCTCGCCCTTCCCTCCTCAACCTTCCCCTCCCACCAAAACTGAAGGTATGTAAGGAACAGCGCCCCCTATATCGGATACTGATTTGCTGCCCGGAGGACGTCATTCACTACAGAACGTACGTCGGTGAACATTGACTCATGTCAGTTGCGTGCTTTGGATCTAACAATAAGCAAGTTTTGAATTTCAAACCATCGTTGACTTGACTTATTCTCACCTACTTCTTAATACAACGGGATTAACCGGGCGAATGAGACAAGTTACTCATCTGGTGTCAGTTTCTGTTTGATTGTCGGCGTGGAGAGCTCTAGGTCAAGATTTGGCGTAAGACTTCTCTACCACAGCAGGTTGAATGCATGGAAGATATCCCCATGCTCAAACGACGAGAGTCGAATAGCTGAGCGCGTCGTGTCATATGTAAGTAACGATCACCATGCTAATGTCTTTCATGGGCTGAATTTATGATCTATTTCATCTTAAATCTATTTCTCATAATTTTGACTTGCGCATGTGAAGATTTTTTTTTCTAAGTTGCTCCGTTACGGCATTGCTCTCGTACTTATGTGGTTCCATAAATGTTTTTCATTCGCAGGTTCAGGAATGGATGATTCGGCATTATCTTGAAAGGAATGCAATCGTGGGATGGGAATGTTAAACAGGAAGGCCTACCTATTCTACGAGGTTAATGTTCAAAGAAATGACAATCGCTTAGCGTAATCGAACGCGACGCCAACATGCTAACCAGCCGTGGAAGTTATACGAACATCGTGGACTTTGAGGTGAGTTTTACCATGTCATGGAGTCTTATATTGTGAGCATGAGAACTGATTTATTGGAAACGTTTGAATGTTTTAGTGGATCACTTCGCAAGCAGAAGCTGGATAACTATGATTGACCTTAGTGTAATTGGGAACCTTGTGGTTGCGGTGGCAAGAGTATTGAGCTTCCATCCTTAAGACCTGGGTTCGAATCTCGGGAGTGGCAGAGATTAATCAGATCCTCGATCCACACTGCATATGCTAATGCCAACGCATAAATTTCTATCTTCATCCTACCTCCATATCACACGCAACTCTTGCCAACCTTACCTGTCCCTATTGGATCAAATGACTTTATTTGTCGTTATTCTCCCGAAACAACTAACCAGCCTTAATTCACTTTCAGTTGCCGGCTTAACAATTTCTACTTCAAAACTGTCGGACGCAGTGGAAACCCTGAAGTCGTGAAGACATCTCAAACACTGCCAGACGCCGTGGGAATCTTCGTAATCTGTTCTCTGCTACCTCTGCAATGGAGTTATCTGTAAGATGGACACGTTAAACAGGATATTAGCCTTCTGGAGCACGTGACATCGTCAAGAGTTCTTGGTGGTCAGCGTTCGAGTGAGTACCTCATTTATTTTACTTTTGTCTTGTGTATCGATGTCTGCCTGGCGTGTAATATTTCCGGGTAGTTTATGGTTAAAAGGCAATAATTTGTGCAATACGTAAAAATTATTTGTGGAGGTAGGTACCTACCTATGCTTTTTCTCACTAAGACACGGAAGTTATTGCGCTGGAAAAAAAAATTAAATCTCAAAATGTGTGATGCAGGGAAATAATTTCAGTATCGCGGGCATATTAACGTAAATCCATATACTACCCTGCCAGTCGCTGAAGAGGCGTGTGGCACGGGGTGCTAGGACATCAGTCGGGAAAGTGAATGGAATAGGGAAGTGAGTGTGTTATAAAGTGAATTTTATGTATTATTGATGTGCATAATGTTTGTGTCGCGACCTTATATTTGTTGCAATCACTAATGATGCGTGCAAAGATAGGATCATAGCACATACAAGTTCGACAGTGTATCTCTTATTACGTAGCTTCTATCAGTTAGAATAGCAATCAGCTATTGTGTTGTTCAAAATAATATCCTTAGTCATACTGACTATCGCCTTATCAGAATGTTTCTAGTTTCTTAGTATATCGTGTAATCTTCGGCTAAGTCTATCGTGTAATCTTCGGCTAAGTCTCTAGCGGCTCCCGATAAAAGTCCCTCCGCCAACTGTGTAAAGGCCGTTTTACACGGTACATTTGTTTGTACAAACTCTTCCGTGAACTCTTGCATGAGGCAAAATGTATCGTGTAAAGCGGCAAATTGTATGAACGCTTGTGCGAATGTCTCAATGCCTGCACGGGAAATAGAACCTGTTCTAATTTCGTTGAGACAAACGTACATTCTCACGTACATTCGTTTGTACAAAATCTTTCATCGTGTAAAGCGGCCTTAACACTTAGTTCGCTTCTTGCAAAAGCAAGGAAACAAACCGAAGAAATCACACAAATGACCTAAAACACTTAAAAACTGAGCGTCGAAATGCAACCGCCTTCACTGCCAAATTCAATCATGAGGAGATAATTCACTTGAAAATCAGTTTCAAACCAGTCCAAGTAAAATGAGTTGAAAAACAGATTGAAAATGAGATGCAAAAGTGAATGAAAATCAGTTCCAAAAGAGTGCATCAAGAATAATGAGGATGAAAATCAGTAAAAATGAGTTTAAAATTAGATTCAATTCAGAAAAACCCTGTATAATGAGTTTCAAAACTTTAAAATCAGTTGCTAAGGAGAAATTTTTACCTGAGCATACATATCCAACGCTTTAAAATGACTCGTGTTTAGCACCATACGCTAAAATCGCCTGTGTTACAGAATATTTTGATTTTGCTAAGAGTATTTCGGTGATGAATTTATTTTTAAAAATTTACCTACACACTGCCCTACGAGCCGCCGCCGCTGAGGTGTGTAGCAGGGGGTGTAATGACACCAGCCATGGAGAGGAAAGGACAGGATCGAATTGAATTTTATGCTAACGATTTGATATGCTAGTGTCACGCTGTTAGTAATAATCTCTTCTGGTGCTTGGAAAGAAAGAATTGTGGGTACTTGTCATTTCGGCAGCGTCTCTTATTTTGTTACTCTTGGGTATTAGTTTAGAGGTGTACATAGCGCGGGGTGAAAAAATATACTTACGTACTTGTCGACTGAAACTTTTCTGATCTGAAACTTACGAGAAATCCAAGCTTACCATGTACTGTCTCCAACGGCTTCAAACCTGATCCTTCTATCAACTGTGAAACACTTAGAACGTAGCAATTTTTAACGAAAGAATCTTTGATGAACCATATCAACATCAGTTAATTTCTGACGTGCTCTATATACATCGGAACTTAATTGTTGAAATATTAATGCAGGATCTACTGTATCCCAAGGAAAATGGCTTGTAGTTCTTGGCATATACCTATCTTCATCAGTACTGCTAAAAGTTGCTATTACTGATATCATTAGTTAGATCATAATTCCCCGACTTCAAATATTTTGCTTATCCCGTTATGCCATGCGTTATATTGTTAACAATAGGAAATGTTCGAAAATAAAAAGAATTGATGACAAACGGAAAATTTTTAAATAAATTTTTTTCGCGATTAATCGATCTTATTGCTGAATTTAATGCTGGATTAGGTAATTCGGATCAGGTCTTAACTGTTAAATTGCTTAAAGGTAAAAAAAACCTTTACTCTCACACTTAACTTAATTTAAAGCATGTGTAGATGTTATTCGGTAGCCCGATTTTCCAACTTTCAGCTTTTCTATGAAAACTCAGAGCTCTGGTATAGTTTAAACTCTTTTGGGGCTAAATTTATTTTCATAATAATATCTTCAAATATTCTGTTTAGAAAGGAACTATAGTTCTGGTAATGCGTTAATATGAATTAATTAATTCTTAATTTTTTAATCATATATTTGTTTGTTACCGTGTGGTGACGGATTAAATCAAGTGTCAGCCGCTTCTAGTTATTGGTTTTTAATGACAAAAAATTTTGCCCTCATAATATTCTATTGCCATAATTTTTATGAAATCAGCATATACATAGGTAGGTAGTTAAAAAAAGAAATAAACATAGCATGGTGCTCCCGCCGACTAAATTTTGGAGAGGCATGATTTAAAGTGTAAATGTATTGCACAGTTTGTTAAATTTTATTCACTCTTTTTTGTTTACAAGTTAAAAGTCAATGGGACGGCCAGAGAGGCATAATTGAATTAATAATATTTGCATAGATATTGCAAATTCTTCGGTGACAAGGTACTACCATACAGTAATATGCTTACTCTATGGTACTACTTACGCGATTTTTCTGTATAACCCATATTGGACTTTTATTTTCAAATTGCAGGAGGGTTTGGAAGAATGAAAATTAATGGCAATATCAATGACACTGAAATAGTTTTTAGGACTCAACTTCTCTGTAGTTTAAATATATACCAATTTTAGCCAAAACAGACTTGTTTCACGGCGAATGCTGGTTACGCCTTCGAACAACCAAATGTTTTTTGTTTTTTTTTGTGAAAAGCAATACGTGGGGTATTATATTAATTTTATTATTGAATAAAATCAAACTAAATACCGCTGCATTCCTTCCACGACCTATGGGTGAGGCTCCTGCTCTTTATAACTAGGTGTTTCTGCACAGCCTCACCATATACAACGTGAACCCATTTGTATTTGGTTTAAATGTACCTCGAAAAGAATTGCGATAAGTGGCTCACATTTTGGTAACAGTGGAAAAAATGAAATCTTTTTGTCGAAGTTAATTGAAAATTTTGAGCAGTGATTTCTTACACACGATCTTATTTCCTCTAGCAAGAAAGTAACTTAAGTTTATTGCGATCCGGAAACAAACATCAAGCTATTTAATTTAGTGAAATCTAGACCAAAGAAAGAAAGAAAAGAAATTTTGTCGAAAGTTCTCTTATGCCATTAAGTTTATTTTTTTAAGCCATGATTTACAATTCATTTTTAGAATTCTATAGGAACACACTCTTGTCTCGTGGCCGTGAAGAGGGATCCGAATGTTTTCAGTTGACACCGGTACCTGATGTTTCTTTTAAAACTGTTTCCTGAACAACTGCGTCAATCTGCAATCTCCAAATCAGGAAACTTCAAATAATAACGAATAAAAATTGTTTCAAGAATTTTCCTGAAGATACAGAGAATTAAAAAGCCAATGATTTGTTGAATGTATCTAATTGTGTCATTAATAATATTTTTTTAATCCGTTTGCTAATAATTATTTTTTGTGCTATTAATAATATTTTTTTATATTTGTGCTACGAGTGTATAAGAGGTAAATGTTTTCAATTAGTTTTGTTGTATCGTTATTATTTTGTCTATTTATTTTTCAGAAAAATCATGGGAAATCTATTAATTACACGAAGATATACAGATGAGACACAATTAATACATCAACAAAACTATCATTAAATCTAAATTACATGAACATGCTCATAATTAATTATTCTCAAAAATAAATAAAAACTCTACATAAGTCCTAACGTTAAAGCTAATTCAATCGTCTTAGAAATGAGTCTTAAAGAGACTGATAGCGGACCTCAAACTCGCTTGAAGTCAAGGGCATGGTTGAGAATGCTAAATGATCGTTCACTCATGATTCGTAATGTGTATAAAAAGCTTGAGCTCATCCACTGCGGTTGACGCTGTGATATAGGTTACGTGATCGTTCACTTTTTGGTATCGTGAGAATGTAGGTTACGTTATAGTTCGCCCGTCAGCAGTGAACAATCTGAAGATAGTTTGCTTTAGCTTGTATACAGCTTCATTCCTACAGTATTCATGTAGACTGCTTTGGTAATGTACCAACTAAGTGTTTTCTTGGTCTCCCTATATAATTCACCTATAATCTAATTAACTTTATTTTTTTGATAGACTATTGTCGCAAAATGCATCCGAAAGTTTCACTTTTGAATGTTCATTTTACATGTTCTCTAGCTTCTGGGATAACTTTTTCGTCGGTCATTTCATCCAGTTGATCATCATCATTCTTCGTTAACAAAAATCTTCATTGCTTTAAATCTCTTCTGTTCCGCAGCTGTTTTTCAGGGTGTCCATGGACCCTTGAAAACCTGGAATTATTCGGGAATTACCCGAACTTTTAAATTTCCGTGAATTATGCGGGAATTTCTGGTTAAATACGGAAATTTTTAAAATTATCATTCAAGGCAAAAATAAATCCTTATTGTATAATTTAAATCAACCGCGAAGGCCAAAAGATATAATTATGTTGTTTGATAACTGTACATAATGTAATGGATTTGCCTAGGTCAGGGTGTCTATCAGTCGGGAAAAGTCGGGAATCCGGGAAAAAGACGGGAATTTAGTAATGTCGGGAAAAAATCCGGTAAAAGTCGGGAATTCACTAAAAAATAATCAAAATTAGGAAAAAGGAAAGAATCTGGTTGCTTGCAAATCGTCACGGTAAAAATTGGAACGTCAGACATAACGTTACGAAATGAGATCTTCTGTTTCGCTTTTTGTTTATCCGTCAGTATTTAGGTGTTCTTTTTAACCTCCCTGATCAGTGTGTGTGTTCGCGACTTTCGTCGTTCGATTATCAATTTGTACTAGACTTGGGAACAGTCTCCTGCATGCCGCCACGCGACAAATCGACTCGTTCGGTTGCAGGCTGAATATGGTATACATCCCTCCTGCCATGAATAATTACTTCTAAAAAATGGCCTTGACCGCGGTTATTACAACGCTACCAAAGATTCAAGTGATCTATAGATCGTATTAAAGTACGATAGTGAAATTTTCCATTTTGCGTTTTGCCACGCCTCTGAGGGTGCAACTCTGTTGAATTCCACTATATATTTTGTATTTAACCGTCGCGTCATAAATTTCTAAGCTGCGCATCATCATCGGGTGGAATATATTAAACTTTTTTGTGAAATTGTAGAGTTTTCTTTCGCCTTCATCATGAAGGAATTCAATTCAGTAAAGCCTACGGTTTGCCATTTTGTTGTTTGCATTTTCTATTAAATTCTGTCGCTTCATTGCACCATAACCCAAGCATTACGTCTTTATGAAATAATATAAATCCGCCCCTGGAAAGTAAAAACATTATATTACGTCGTCGCCGTATGTGCCGCCACCGGGTCGGCTGCCACCGCCGCCGACGAATATCTGTCGTTGGCGCCCACGTCTACTTTGTACTAAAGCTCTGTATTAGGAAAGTACGGTCAACCTTGCGCATCTAACCATGGCTGGCCTTTTTTTACATGGGAGAGATAGGGGCTAAACATGTTTTCACGAGATAAAAATTAATTAACTATATTTCATCGAATTTGAGCCATGATAACTTGTGAATGATTAAATTGCCTGTAATACTACATCATTTTCATATCAAGTTTATCCTCCAAAATGCGGGAGTCGGTAGGTAAATAGGAGCCCAGCAGACGCCTTAAACGGCAGCAGACGACGTCGTCTGCAGTATGAGTGGAACGTCGCGATATTTTGCTCGAGAGCATTCCATCATGTCTCTTACTATAGAACACAGAAGAATTGAGAGATGCTTCTATTTGAGATAGTAAGCTGGTGGTTTGTTCTAGTTTACTCGCATGCATTGCAGCTAACCTTATTATCCTAACATCAATCCACCATCTGCCAACTGGTGCACGCTTCTCTGTAGCGGTAAGCTGGGCCCCAGAATGTGATTCCTAATAAATATAAAATGCATTAGGGCTCCTGTATATGTCATGTAAGTACAGCGGAGGCTGTTGACATTGGGAAATAGGCTACATGAACTTTTGATTCATAACATGGAGATGCAGCTTACGTTATCGTGCACTCGTAATATTATATTAGGCTTCATAAACTCACGGCTTGTCTTAACTGGGTCTCTAATGTTTAACAAGGTTTCCCTGTTAATACATGCATGTTTAGTTGACCTTTTATGCGTCATAAATTCTTGATTTAGTGACAGTTTTGCATCAACAATTTCATACTTTCCACACCACTTACATTTGTCACGAACAAACATTGTTCATTCGAAGAGGATATCGCCAGAGCTGAGAGTTCTCTAGCGCAAGCAACCCTTCATTCTGCAACTTCACCTGCCGGCGGTTGATAAGAGTTTTTGTGCTAGTGTTTTGTGGTTCTGTGTTCATGGCCATTCAGTGTGTGTGTTGTATGTGTGCATCGTGGGATCGTCGATGGAAAGCTGAGAACCGTCCAACGTTGGACCATGCAGTGGTACGGTAGGGAGTCGTCTCCTCTACTTGCATGCCATGTATAGGTTTTGTTTAGGGATTACCGACTCCTGTAATTAGCGAAGCTATTTTTCTCCCATTTTCATGAAATGTGCGTCGCCCATAATTGTTAACGCTATTACTCCCGAAATTACCAACCCCAATAGCGTTCGCGTAGATATTTTTTTCAGGAATACATGACTGAATTCATAATGAATAAAGACACTTGGTAATCTTCCACAGATTTATTTATTTGACACGACGCGTTTCACCACACTGTGGCATAATCATGTGCAGGGTTCTTCGCTTTAGGTCAAGCATATATAGCTTTCCACCAAGGCGTTAGGGAGTGGGGGGCGGAGGGGGAAGGCTAAGGGAGGAGCGGAGAAGGGGGGGGTAGGTGGGGGTGGGAAGAAGGAGAGGGAAGCGGCGGGGGTGAGGGAGAACTAAGGGTTGGAGTGGACTGAAATTACTGACCCATATAGCATTTGCGTAGGTAGGCATTTTTTTCAGGAATAACTGGTCTAGGATGCAATTGAGCCTATGAAGGATTTACTCTTGCAATGGATCATAGTAGCCCTCCACAGGCTTTAAAGAAAGCCTCATTTCGGGTAAATTTCATTGATTCATTAAAGGATTCATTCATTCAAGGATTAAAATTCAGTTGATTTCATGCTACTACACATAAATAGTTTGCTGTTTTTTTTATATTTCATAGAGTAGCATTACAATAACGTTTCTATAGAGGATGTTTTTTTTGTTCTGTGAATATAATACATTTTATGAAAAAACTACAAATCTGATTAGTGAAAGAAGTTGTATTCGCTACAGAAATACCTCCTACACCTTTCAGGAAACATTACACTGTATAGTGTCACCTTATTTCATTGGAGGGCATGACTCACCAAAGGTTGGGATGGGGGTGATAGCGTGCCCAGGTGACATTTTCTATATTAAGTATCTTTCGGAAACTAATGAAATTTGGCCCAAAGTTTCTATAAGTAACTATAAGAAAACCTATAAGTAAGTAAAAGAAAACATATAAGTTGTGTTGTTGCCGTGAAATAAATAACACCAACTAATTCCGGTTTGGCCTTTTTATTAGGGTAGGTCCCGAGCGACAACACCGTTAACTTCACACAGTAAGACTTCCCACATTCGTAAATGTCTTCGCCTTTTATAGCCGCTGACTCGGGTCGCTTATCGCCAGCTCCGCGTCCTTGGCGCCACTACCTTTCCGGCGTTCCTGTTAACTGGACCTCCACGTGAACCCGCAACATCTCTTCTTCTGAAAAATGCCAAACAAAAACAAGGGAAGGGAAAACAACTAAGGGGCATATCTCTGTGGGGGACGCACAAGTCGTCTGTATCTCGTCCGGGCTAATCCCGTCTCCGGTGGGCTGTCGCTCTCCCATGTGGTCTCGAGGTCTTGGAATACCGGCTCATAATCTTCCGATGTACTCGGCAGCCGTTCTGCTAGGGTCAGCGCCACCCGATTCCTCCTGATAACTCCGCTACGTGTTTTAATCAGATAGGACCGGGGATGGCCCGACTCTCCGACAACCGTTCCATACTCCCGACGATCTCTCACCCAAACCGCGGCTCCTGCAGTCAATAGGGGTAGTTCTTTGGTCCGGTGTCGTCGGTCGTAGTTCCTCTTCCGCCTCTCCATGATGACCTTATTCTTATCCCGTACGGCCGTAAGGCTGGGCCATTTGGGATTCAACTTCCTGGGACACAATGGCAAGTTTGTTCTTAGCTTACGTCCCATTAGCAGTTCCGCCGGGGAATACCCAGAGTCCAAGGGTGAAGCACGGTATGCAAGGAGCAAGGAGTCCCAACCATGGGTCTCTTTCTTTCGCGAGTATGTTTTTCACCGTTTTCACCGCTGCTTCTGCTTGTCCATTACTCTTAGGGTAGTATGGGCTGCTATTTACGAGATTAAATCCGTATTCTTTCGCGAAGTCTCGAAACTCTCTTCCCCCGAATGGCGGTCCATTGTCCGCTCGGACGATTTGCGGAATTCCGTGACGTGCGAATATGGATTTTGTTCTTCCAATCACGTTCGGGGCCCTCGTATTTTCCAAATACGCGACCTCCGGGTATTTTGAAAGATAGTCGACGTGGACTAAGTATTCACGTCCTTGGCTGTGGAAAATGTCCATTCCTACCATCTGCCAGGGCCGCGCCGGTGTCTATGTCGGTCTCAATGGCTCTACTCGCGGTGGGCGTCGTTCGAGACATTCCGGGCACTTGCTTATCATTTCCAGCATTTGATGCGATGATCCTGGCTAGTGATGGAAAAATGTCGGTCAAAATCGATTTTTCGAGCAATCGATTTTTAATCGAAATGTAAAGCTCGACTTTTCAACAAAAATCGAAATTTGAACCAAAAGATCGATTAATCGAAAAAATCGACGGTTCTTTTTTGAAAAAAATACTGTTGGTAAAAAAACATGTACCAACTGTTTTTTAAATAATAAATTAATACGAAAAACGCTCATAATACATATTTGAATAGTATAAAAAATCCCTAAAAAATTACTTAGAATACATTCTTGAATTATTAGTAGTAAACATTTACAAATGCTCGCACATTAAAGTTTGGGGATCACCGCTTGGAACCATTCGGCTTCACTAAAATTTTTAAGAAAGACCAACTGATTGAGAGGCTTTCTTGATGATCTAGAGCGTGCCTTTCCAATTTACCGGACTTAGAGAAAAGTCTTTCACGTGGGACGGTTGACGTTATCATACTCAGCACTCTGATCGCGAAACGGTACGTGTTGGGGTATTCACCCTTTATCTCCTCCCAGACTTTCATAGGATTGGTGGGGTTGACGGGTGGCCTGTTGAGGCATTGCCCAACTTCTACTGGCATTCCCCCAACGCTGTTCTGGTCGGCGTTGGCCATGCGGACGCGCTTGTCAAGCGCCGCCCACGGATATTGTTCCTCGTCGTCATCAGGCTCAAAGGTGTCGTCGGAGAGGAGGCCAGGATCGTCACCTGCCTGTGCATCTCGGTCAGCAGCAGCACGCTTAATTAATGAAATCTTGGATTTTAAAACCTATAAAAATGAATCTCATGTTACTTCAAAATCAGGGGGTGAAACGAAGTAACAGCAATAAACAGTAGGTATTGTCATCCGAAAAGTTTTGTCACAGACTTACTTCCACGCGCAAGAGACTCCCAGTGCGTCACTCATCGGAGGGAGGGACCCTCGCGCGTAGAGTATATCTGTGAAAAAACTTTTCATGCTGATAGTAAGCTGGAGCTGGATTTAACCAACCCAGGTTTCTCTTGGCAGCATTGGCGTGAAGAGAGCTTCCGAAAGCAACTTCTTTGAATCTCGGATCAAGCAACGTGGCTAAAGAGTAAATAGGATGCGTCTCGACTCAAGCAAATTTTCTGTCCACCTCGTCTGTGAGGGTTTTCTTCACGTGCTTGCCAACCCGCGTTACTGCATCAAACTGACGTGTTTTCTGCGAATGTTATGAAAATTATTAAGACAAAACAAAATCGTATTTCGTACTTTTAATGAGATTCCAAATTCATTATTGCTTACCTCCTTCATATAGGCTACCAGAGGGATTACTTTACTAACGGACACAATGCTGTCAGTAGAAACCTCAGCTGTTACGCGGGCCAATTATCCAAGAAGTTTTTTGCCCTCGGTTAACCCGCCGTGACTCGCGCGGGGTGTCCCAGACACCCCAGCGTCTTCTTTTGGATGGGATATTTTTCCGGTCAAAGTTTATGGCCCCTTCTTTTCAGTAGCTGGAGTTTAAGATGTTGTTGACCTATCCTGTGAAAATGGTTAGTTTTCTTTTGATCTTGGTCGATATCGAACGCTTTTTTAAAGACAGTGCGCATCTTTTCGGAGTGAATTTTGCGAGTGTTATTCTAATGCTTGCAAACGTATCCTAAATAGGTGAAGGTTTTCTTCTCTTTGTGTTTAGTGCATCATCTACATACTACTGTCGCAAGCTATAGTTCATCCTAATATTTGGTATATCTATTTACTTTAAATTATCGCATTAATCTTATTTCTACAATCGATAAGTCTTTATTATTCAGCTTACTGAGACATCATTACGTTTTATAAATTTTCAATTTTTTTATCATAATATTTACCTTTAATCTTATTTTTTTTAAACTTAGTCAGATACACCTGCCATCGCATTATTTTAGGAAATTTTTATTATTTTTTTTCTGAGAACACTTTCTATCGAAAGCTGTTGTTTGTGGAAAGGTTACCGATTTTGCGAAAAACTCAAGGTCAGTGTATATGATATTTATACTCAGTGATAAATATAAATTAAAATTTTAGGCATCGTAAAAAGTATTTCCGTAATTTACATAACTCTTTTTCTCTTAGATGGCCTACTTACGTTCTGAGAGGGACATAGAAACTGCTGTTCTGCTTTCGAGTGATATCTGATGAAGAAGAATTTGACTCAGCCAGCGAATATTCGGTTGCTTCAGCACAATAATCGGAGCATGACATAGCCAGCCACGTCAGGACATCAGTCATTTAGAGACTGAGCATGCTGCTTTGACAAATGAATATTTTTATGAGTAAAGTTCGTATGACGAAATGGAGTGGTGTTGAGCCACGACGAAACGTTCGAACACCAATCCATAACGTTGTATCTCAGGCAGTTGGGTACAAGGGAAATAAAAATAATATAATTTTCCATTAGATTGTTTCAGCATCATTTTTGATAAAAAAATTCTTCAGATCATAGTAAATAGTACAAATATCAAACTTTGAGAAAAAGTGCAAAATTATTCTTGAAAAAGAAATTCTAAGCCTACGGACGATTCTGAAATCAGATCTCTCATTTGGATAGTTTTTCATTTAGTTTCTAACAGATCAGGTCGCCAGAACATAATACATACTCGGGATCAAGATGGTTTGAGTATGGAGATATTTGGGAATCAATGAGTGATCAGGGACTTGAAATTTTTCTGCAATGTTTACGATTTTATGATGTCACAGACAGAGAAAATAAGAGAAAAACAGCTAAGTTGGCTCCTATACGAGAGGTCTTCGATATGTTTGTATGTAAATGTCAATAGCTTTACATCATAGGCGAGTTTGCTACTATAGATGAGCAATTGATACTTTTTCGGGGTACATGTTCTTTCCGCCAACATGTACCGAATGAACCAGCCAAGTACGGGATAAAAATGTTTGTTCTCATGGATACTACTGTCTATTACACAAAAAACTTGGAGGTTTATCTCGGGATACAGCCAGACGGTCCTCTTCGAGTAAACGACAGCCCAAGGGAAGAAAGGTGGTGTGTGCTACTTATAGTGTTCCCAGGAAAACGAAGAGATTACCAGTGGTGATATTTTACGATTTGTTGAATACATCAGGCTTCAATACCTCCATTATTTTTAGCAGCATATATCTTGTAATGATGACTAATAGGAGAATTTTCTTCCGAGAAATTGCCAATGGCTTAACTAATTCTTTTATTGCCAAGAGAGGTTCACAAAAAAATTTGCCCAGGGAATTTAGGAGAAAATTAGAAGCAGAGGAGAGGAAGTGGGAGGTGTCTGATTTTTCTCAGAGGCAAAGACATAAAAACTAATTTATTCTTTGTAACGTGTGGAAGGAATATGTGCGCATCGCATTTCACAAAGACACCATTTCATAGGTATCATTTCACAAATATTATCATCTAAAATTGATCTAAAAAAGGCTTTCTGTAGACAAAATAAATTGTGCCAAATAATTACAATAAACCATAATAAATCATAAATAAAAAGATATCGTTCAGAAAAACAAAGACAAAAATTCATATTTTAATTTCCAAAAGGGAGGAAACTGTTCTTCTTTTCATGGATTCAGTGACCGCCAGAACAAAGTATTTATTGCAAGCAAAGTGTTGGGCTCACCGAAGAGAGCGGGGGGGGGGAGTCCTATACCAAAATCAATAAACTATCCATGTACAAGAAGAAAGTCCTAGATAGAGACCAGCAGGTGCATTATTTTACCAGTCAGTCTTCGGCGCGCAGAGGAGTTTTCACTCTCCTTGCATTTGTATTTCCCAGACTTCCCATTCTCTCCCCTCAAAGCGTGTGTAATTGTGTCAGTCCCACAGGAGTACGATTGACCGGGATGGTTGGGTATGGACATCATACTGGCATGAGTAATAAACAAAGGCGGGTGGGAATCGTCTGGAGTAAGTGATTTCCAAAAAGATGTATCTTTTTCTAGGTCCCTTTGCCATTTCTTGGAAGACCTTAGAACCAACACCAATACGGTACGAACACGAAAAAAGCAGAGAAAGGGCAGCAATGTAGGAAGAAGTGGTGAAAATTAGAAAACCTGTTTTATTTCCCATGACTTCCGAGTCTGAAATACTTATGTCGAAAATGACTAGAAGGTTATTAGGAATCACCGGCTAGGGTGATTAGGTTACATTTATTTCAATAAGCTCCAAAGACGGCAGATAAAAGTCGCAAAGCCATTTTATCCACATCTAATCAAATTTGATAATTAAACGTATAGAGGACGCGGGGATAACTCAAATAATACTCTGAGCAATTATTTACTGGTCTTATAATATGTCGCATATTTTTACGTGATTCTATGTTGGAGAAGAAAGTTTATATTGAGAGAGCCGCGATTGGGAGACCATAATAGTACGAAGTGACGTTACCAATTACCCTCGGTAATATTATTTGAATTCCCAAATTAATTAAATGATTATTATGTGATGATGACGGCCTAAATGTTAAACTGAATACTAATAATCGTCAACCGATTATTTTACATTTTTAAATCTAGTAAACATTCACTATATAGCAATATAAGAACACTATTTTGTTTATATTCGAACATTATTTGTAATAAAATAACAAATATTAGCAGGAATTAGAAATACACCAAAAAAGGAAAGGAGTTTTGGTAAAATAGGACTATAGAATTGAAAAAAATAGAAAAATATAGTGGGGTGTCAGAAACACCCCACGCGAGTTCTCGCGTTAGTAAATAGGGCGCGAGTCACGCAGGGTTAACGTTTCTAGCTCGTCTACAGATAGCATGGGCGGAGGCTTTCCATCATCTTCCTCATCGTCATCGACGCCGTCATCCTGCTCTCTCTCTCTCTCTCCGACGGCACAGGCGGCTTCTTGTGGAGTTCTATCCCATGCTCTTCGCCTGCGCTCAGCGCGCGGGAGTAGAGTAGCTGACTACTACGCGCTGCTGAGATCAAAAGAAATGGTCAAGATCGAAGTTGAAAAATCGAGTTTGGATCGAAACTCGAAGATCATGGCTCGATCTCGATTTTCTCGATCTTTGACTATTAAAACTATTTTCGATTTTAATCGAGATCGATTTTTCCATCACTAATCCTGGCCACCACACTGACTGCTGCATCCGCCTCCTACACTTAGAAATACCTAGATGTCCTGCATGGAGTCGGGCCAACATTTCTTTCCTCCCTGATTCCGGGATGTAAACCCTTGTCCCACTGACTAGTAGACCGCCAAATAGGGAAAGATTTGCTCGTTAGCGGTAGAAGCAAAAATCTTCCAACCGCAGTTCCTCTTTCCGTGGCCACCCCTCTTTTACATATTTAATTATTCGTCGAGTTCTTTCATCTCCTTGTTGCGCTTCCCACACCTCCTTCAGCAGTATGTCAGTCATTGGCGATTCCGCTCTCACTGCTTTCACGTACAATTCCACGTCTTCATCGGTGAGAATATCGCCTTCTCTTGGAGTATTGGAGATAGGAGATCGTGAGATAGCATCTGGCGTATACAATTTCTTTCCCGGAACATAAATTACCTCAAAGTCAAAACGCATGACGCGCATACGGAATCGCTGCACTCGGGCGGACAAATCATTTAGAGGTTTCGTTCCCAATAGTGCCACGAGTGGTTTATGATCCGTACATAGAAGAAACTTCTTGCCTACTAAATAATTTTCTAATTTCTCACAAGCCTAGGTGAGCGCCAGTACTTCCTTTTCCAATTGGGCGTAGCGTCGTTCAGTATCTGTCAAAGTCCGTGACGCAAAACATACCGCTCTCCATTCACCATCTGACTACTGCTGCTCTAGTGTGGCTCCCAATCCATAAGACGATGAGCCGGCTAATACTCTTGTCGGACGATTGGTTTCGTACATGGCTAATGATGGGGGGCAAGATAACCTTCGCTTGATTTATTGAAAAGATTTGGTGTGTCTCTCAGTCCATGGCAAAGGTTCATTTTCCCTCATCAGCTCTCTCAAGGGTTGGGTCATGTCTGCTAAGTGAGGGAGAAATTTTAGATGATAATGCACGATTACAAGAAATCGACGTATTTCTGCGACCGATTCGGGCTGAGGCAATTTTTCTATAGCCGAAACCTTATCGGGGTCTGGCTTGATTCCATCCTCGGCCGATATGACATGGCCTAAGAATTTCGTCTCTGCGACGCGAAATCTGCATTTATCACGATTCAACGTAATCCCCGTCTCCCGAAGACGCTGATGGACGGCGTTCAACCTCACGTCGTGCTCCGGCTGTGTTGCTCCAAACACGAGGATGTCATCCATAACGTTGATTACTCCCTTTAAACCTGCCAACGCTTCCGACATGCGCCGTTGAAAATGCTCGCCGCCCGAAGACAATCCCATCGGCATCCGGTTAAAACAATACCTCCCAAAGGGTGTAATGAAAGTGGTTAGTGGACGGAATTCTCTCTCCAGTGGTATTTGGTAGTATCCTCTGCAAGCCTCCAATTTAGTGAAAACTTTCGCTTCCGAAGCCTTCAACAGGGTTAGGCATTCGTCCACGGACGGCATTTCGTGCTGTTCTCTTCGAATACATTTATTTAACTACGTGAAGTCGACACATATTCGAACTCCTCCGTCTGCCTTCGGCACGATCACCATGGACGCGCACCAATCTGTCGGGTCTTCTACCGCAGTTATTATTCCTTCCCTCACCATTTTCTTGATTTCTCTCTCTACCTTTTCTTTCAATGGCAAGGGTACTCTTCTCGGCGTGGACACCGCATAGGGCACGGCTTCGTCCTTGATGCGAATGACGTATGGTTTCAGCATTCTTCCCAGGCCTCGAAATAGTTCCTGGTAGTTTTCTTCCGGGTGATCAGCTGTTATTTCCCGTAGCCAGGTCAAAATTCCCAGGGATGATATAGCTGGTCGTCCCAAGAGCGCGTCTTCGACTCCATGCACCACGAAAATCTCATCCTCGAACACTCGATCCTTACAGCGTAAAGGTGACCGGAATTTTCCTTTGGCCTGCAACCTGCTTCGATTTGGACCGCGAAGGAACGATGTGGTGTTCTCGAGTTGTATTCCCTTCAGCGTTTTGAATAATTCGGTACCGATGACAGTGACGTCCGCGCCTGTGTCGACTTTGAAAGGGATTTTCTGGTTATCGATGACGAGTGAAACCCTCCATGGTTCTCCTCCCGTTGTAATGCTTCCCAGAAAAAAATATTCGTCTTCACAAGGTGGCTGCTTGTCAATTTCAGCAACAGCTTTCGTTCTGCAAAATGCTGACCAATGTCCCTTCTTTATACAGAGAGCCCACGAAGATTTACGCGCCGGACATTGCCCGAAAGCGTGCTGTGGCTTTTTCCCGCACCGAGAACATTTGCGACCGCTCACCTTCATATGGTCGGGGTTTGCTGATGTTGATGTGGAAGGGTGTCGTGGGGCTTTTTTCCGCACTGCATTCACCTCCGATGACCATGCTGGCGGAGGGACGGTTTTACCTTCCACCGAGTTACTCCTTATGAGCGTCTGCTGCCTATGCACGTCTTCCGCCTGCCTCGCTTTTGTAACGGCTCTCTCCAGCGTAAGATCCGGATCTAATTGTAGGGCTTCCGATAATTTGGCGTTCCGCAAACCGACTACTAGACGGTCCCTCACCAATTCATCACGCAGGGCGCCATATTTACAATTTTTGGCGAGCATATGCAGGTTCCGAACGAATTCTTCCACCGTTTCGGTCTCTCCTTGTAGTCGCTTGTTGAAACGGACACGTTCGTAAATTACGTTTACCTTCGGGACAAAATGCTCTTCAAACTTCCCTAAAACGATGTCGTACTTCTTTTTTTCTCCCGCTAGTAGGTTGAAGGACAGTAGTATGTCGTCCGCGTCGTCACACATGGCGTAAACCAACGCGTCGACTTGCTCGTCTTCCGGCTTTTTGTAGATTCCAGACGCCCGTCTGTACTATGGGGGAAAAAAGTTTCCCAACAAACGGAGCGTCGCCACTATCGCACTCGGGGGAAAATCTCTTTCCTTTCTGATGGCATGTTATTCTTAGGTCTCGGCCACGAGGAGGGAAATTGAAACACAGTAAGGTGATGGACTAATCGTCTGAATCTGTGATGGATTCCCGGCTGCTCGCATGACCCGAGTGGGTTTCGCGCTGGCCCCAAGAACGGAGGTTCATTAGATAACCTTGAATGCATTTGAAACGTTTCTTTGAATTCTCTCGTACGGCTCAACTAAAACCAGGTAGTGATAAAGGCAAGACCACAGGAAGCTTATCGCTAAAAGACGAATGGCAGTTGATCGGTAGGTTATGTGGAATGTGGATTTGAAAGCATTTGCTTTTGAAGACACTATTTCTCTGTGATAACTTCCAGGGATATTCAAAACATTCCATTAAGTCCAGGAGAGAGGGGATAAATCGATGAGACAGTTGAGGTAGTCTCAACTTCGCTCAAATATCGAGGGCAATGGATTTTAATAGAAAGACAGTATATTGCTGGCTAAAATGCTAGAGGGAGGGGATGAGATGATGACAATACGACAAAGAAGCGAAGACCAAGATGCACGTCTCGAGATGATGATGGCAGCATTCGTTAGCATCCTGCTGACAACTCTCTTACTATTGGCGGGGTGGCCGTGATCAGTGGCGGATCTAGGATTCAGGTCTGGGGGGGGCTTAAGAGTTCAGACCTCTCAAGTCAAGTTAAGTTGATTCATTACAGTTTACTCATTTAAACTTTTCAGAGAAAACTTTTTTCTTCAGTAAAATTTGTGTAAATACATTTTTAAATTCAACGAATAGAATTTTTATTACTAACACTTTATAATATCCAATTATAAACTCGACAATATAAACGACTGAGCATTAAAATGATAATTTTTCCATCCACTTCGAAGGCTACAATATTTTACTCATTGCACTCTCTTATAATACTTCCAATTAAAGTTTTCACGTTGAGAGAATCATTTACCAACCTGTCCAAAGATTTGAGTCGTTGAGGTTTTAATTTCCGAAATTCAAATCTAATAATCATCGACCGACCAGTCTAAAGTTTCAATTCGTCGAGGCTTCGATTTGCAGAATGTATCCACAACTTCTTCAACCTTTATTCCTATTTCTTTGTGAATGTTTGCTAACGCTAAACCGTTGAGTCGATTTTCGGACATGTTGACTCGCAAAAAACTCTTCAATCGTTTGAGTGTCGAAAAAGTACGCACTGCTGTTGCTGAAGTCACCGGGATTGTAGCGAATAATTGTAGCAGTGTCGCGACGTTCGGGAAAAACGAGCCATAATCCTTTGACTTCATGACTTGCAGAGCATAAATCGCTGTTTCAGCGTGTTGGAAAGCGGTAGTCTTGCAGTGCTTCTGCCAAAGGAGAATTTCATTTTTCAGCTCCGTCTCGCTGCAGCCGCATAGATCTCCTTCGTATACTTCTGCAGTTTTTAAGATTTCGTCAACGGCTACTTTGGTATGGAGCGTTGGGATCAGCTCTTCCAGAGGTAGAATCTTCAAAACTTCACCCTTGAACTTCGAAGTCAGGGAAGAGATCATATGATCCAAATAAGGGTAAAAAATCGTAGCTCTGTAATGCAGAAAAAGTAATTCGTTACAATCGTCAGCTTCAGCTTATTTCAAACATTTTAAGAAGAATAGGTTCGTGCATATTATCATATTCAACACATTATGTATGTAATCCCAAAATCAGTGTTAATTACTTATAATTAGAAGTTCTCATTCCAGAAATTCGCTGCAAATGACTTTCCCAGATCAACGTTTTACAATTTTACCGCGAGATAATTTCAATCTAGATTAATCAAAACACGTGAGGAAATATATTACAAATTCAAGCAGATGATCCATTTTTAATAAGCAAGATATAATAAGACGCGAAAGATAAGTTAGAATAACTCACCGAAAATATCCAAAACCTGTTTGATGTTCTGTTTGGATGTTAGCTCGATTTTTCTGCCGGCCACACAAGCGAGGGACCTTCAGTTCAAATTCCATCTCACTAGCAATTTTCTCGGCTTTCTGGAAGATTTCGTCGAATGATTTTTCTTCCTTTCTCGTCTCGAGAAACAGCTTGATGGTTTGCTCGATGTGAGCACAAGCCGATGAAATTTGCAGTTGAGAATTTCGAAGTGCCCTACTGACAGTCACAATTGGAGAATTCACATCATTGATTACTTGGAGAGCGATGAAGAAATCCAATCTTTCAATTGCACCAAGTAGTTGTGTCGCTTTCGAAGACGTCTCGATGTCCTTATTGTACTTCAAATCATTCAACACTCGTACAATATATGGCAGGAACTCACAAACCGTGTTCACACTTTCGTGTTTCTCAACCCAACGCGTGGAGCCAAGTGTTATCAAATGGGTTTTCTTCGATTTCGGTGATTTGGCTTTGATTTCGTCTTCGAGTAATTGCGTTCTTTTTTATGAACTTGTGAAAAAATTGATCAACGTCGAAACTGTTCCCAGCATATTCCGGATCTCAGGGATTTCACAAGATTTTAAAACGCACAGATTCAATGAATGGCTAAAGCAGTGCGTATAAAACGCCAGTGGTTGATCCTCGGAAATTAATGCTTGAACTCCATTTTCTCTACCAGAGAAGTTAGATCCTCCATCATATCCTTGTCCACACAGATCGATGATGTTAAATTCCAAAGCCTTCAACTCATCTGAGATCACCGTTTTGATATCTTTTCCGACAGTGGATTTTAATCGTATGAACCCAAGAAAATCCTCGCGGACGACATATTCCTCTATATCAACATAACGCACGCACATAGTCAGTTGCACTATTCTACTTGCATCTGTTGTTTCATCACAAATTAGAGCAAACAATTTGGATTTTCTGCTTTTTTCGACAACCTTGCACCGAATAGTATGTCCGATGATGTCGATAACTTCATTCTGCACGGTTTTGCTGATCAGAGTACAGTTTCACGGTGCTGTTTCCAAGTGAAATTTCAAATTTTCATCCCCAGCATTTATTCTGAACGCCAACAATGACCGGAAAATACGCTCTCTGCCAGACAACGCATCTTCTAGTTTTTCGGCTGTCCTCATGTCACCGGAGTCCCTGTGTCCACGTAGTGGCAAATTATTGCGTGAAGAGTACAGTTTCAACGATCGGGCCCAAACGTTTGCAATTGTTTTCGATGACCTTTTTCTTCTCCTTATCAAGAAGCATGTCGACTGCGTCTGAATTCCGGCTGTCAATGTTCTTTATAAACTCTAGCGCTTTTTCTTCGGAGAAACGATGATAAGATAGATTGTTGTGTCGGTTCATTTCTTCAATCGCCTTTTTATATTTTGTCAAAGGCATGCAGACGAAAGTTCTCAAATTCTGTAAGGAATTGAATTTTCTTAGAGTGAATTCGATAGTATATTTCTTAACTTATGTAGAACAGTTCTCTTAACGAATCTAGTTCACACCGAGGTTGCAGTGGCAAGTAGCGTGGTGCGCTGCATGACGCTTGCCATGCAGCGCAGCGTGCAGCGTTAAATACGTTCACATCGAAGTGACACTGACAAGCGTCATGTACCTACATCTCGTAGTTTAGGTCGAAGATGTCGTCTGGTGAAGAGCATATCATGTTGCTGTGCATTAATAGTAAAAATGAAAAGGAGGAAACGAAGAAGATTTTGGATTCACCCGTATTTAAGACAATGTGGAGGAGCATAGCGCCTATTTAATTTCCATACAACTGAAGCTTGGTCAGACGAAGTTTCAAAATTAATACAGAATGAGAAGGCAACCTTTAAATTGGTGACATCTATCATGAGACCTGTTTTGAAGATCGGTGACACTAACTACCGGACATACTACTTTGAACATGAAAAACAATAAAGTAACTCACTAGTTCCATCCATTTCCTTGGCCACAGAATTCCAAGCTCAGTCTTTCATATCACCATCACGGTATTCCATTACTTTGAAATAGTACACGCAAGTGTACTTCATTCCTGGACAAATTTCAAATTAAAATCCTCGTCGTACCTCATTTGAGGATAGCAATTCACAAAACTCCGTATCAATGTCAGTAAAATCCCGGATAGCCGGTAATGCATGACGCTGCGTGGCAAATATAGGTTCGGTTTCTATCTCTGCGCGTGGAACGCTGCATGTATGGTCGCGCGATTTTGTAACGCCACTCCTGTGCGAACGGACACATAGTATTACATAAAGTAAGTAGCAGCCGCGTGCCACGCTACCTGCCACTGCAACCTCGGTGTGAACGCTCCCTAAGGATCGAGGTGCGAGCCAAAGGCGAGCGACGAGTTTAAAAATTCATTTACGCTAGTCAAGAACGATATTTTGTTTGGAAACATTTTTGGTTGAGTAAATGCGAGTTTCATACGAATATGTGATTCGAGATTTGAAAAAACGACCATTTTTACCATGGATTCCAACAAAATATTTTTTTCCAACGGGAAATGTTTTCTTACCCTCACTCTTTGGTGCAAACAATACACAATATTTGCAAAGAGCTCCATTTTTTTCCTCGCTGTAGGCAAGCCGTTTAAAACGCTGCAGCCAATTGTGCTGGAACCTTCTGCTCTGTTGCCTTTCCATACACACAGGAAATTTGAATGATGATTCTGGTGTTTTAGTATGCATCAAGTAGTTGTAGATTTCGTCCTGCTTTAAATTATGGCGTTTATCTACAGCTGACATATCATACTTGAAATTTCGATCAGAGTTTTCTAGTTTCTGTTTTCTACTTCTCCATGACTCAGTTGCATATTATTATCATTGTTGGCCTGTAATAAGGACCAATTTGTAAATTGTAATAAGGACCAAAAATTTATTTTTTAAGCCATTTTTGGGAAAAGTGCCTATTTGAGACAATTACCCTAGAAGTATACGCAGCTGTTGGAAATTCACTTTTGTTGTCCATTTTCTATTTCTGCAGTATTCTCTTGCACGATGCCCCGATTGGATGAGCCCGATAAGCGTGGCCTTTTCGCGAAAAAGTTTCTGATTTAATTAACCCGTTAACGCCTCAATTATTTTTTTATCCATTATAGTTTATTTTCTATAATCTATCTTTCTATCTTAACCTAATTTAAAATCCAAAATATTATTAAAATATTCATTATGGTTTCACAGATATAGGGCGTACCATATACCATACTAGGCGCTTATGGGGTAAATTAGCGTTCAATATGATTTCTCTTCATGCACTTCCTTTGAGACGATTTATTTCAAATGCGATCGCTATGAAAGCAATCGTTAGCAAGTTTTGCAAATAAATGTCACTTTAAGAGGCTCGCCAAATATATTTTTTCATTTTCTTGATGGAGTTCATGAGAAAAAAGAGTGGCACATGCTAAAAACAACACTCACTTCAAAAAAACTATCATCTTTGAAACACTTTGAATATCAAGTCTTACAATATAATTGTTCAATTATCTATGAAGTATGAAACTTGTCAAAATAGTCAATGTGTAAGCGAATATCACACTTTACACACTCGTATCTTGATTTAGAGCCACAGAGTCCACACCTTTTTCTCTTTCTTTCTGCAATACTTGAAATAATATGATTCAAACCATCTTTACGCACCCCTAACCTGACTATTTATGCTACTCTGCCATGTTGGTGGTCTTCCCGGACCCTTCGCTGCAGAACCGTAACGAGTAAGATAGGCCACCACGATCTGCCTTCTAAAATCTAAATGAGGTCAAGATTTTCCAGATTATCTCATTAAAAGCCACGCATTATGGAATATTGTGTTTATCAACCAGGTGAACAATGACCACCACCATTTCTTACTTCGAAAACCTATGCGATATTTTGCTATGTTTTCATACATACGATCGGTACCCCCCATGAGCTTATCGTACTGGCTAATTGCGTACGGTCAAAAATTTTACTGTCGGACTTCGAAAAAAATTAATTTATCAAAGAAAACAATACTACTATTTGTCAAAATATCCTAAAAAGCAACCAATATTGTATAAAAAGGCATTAAAGATAAAGCTAGACAAGTAGTTTGCGTTATACCAGCAACTGCGAGGAAAAAATCGGGAAAAGCTTGATATACCTAAATGATCACATAAGCGCCTAGCGCACTATATATATGGTACACCATATAGTTATTGCACATAATCACTACAAAAACGCATACAAGTTATTTATTTCTTCTAAAAAGGTAAAACTATATGTTTATTAAATAAAACGTAACAAAGGCGTTTTCAAAGAATAAAATAAACACAAACCTTGATGTTCCCCGTTTTGGCCAGTGGAGAATAACACTCCTTCCTTCAGCCACGCATATTAGAAACTGATCCAAAAAGGTGGCATTCAGACAATATAATACGCGTACAGAAAGTATTCATTGTTGCAGCCACGAAATTTCAGAGCAAACGTTACAATGTAAGCGCGTTATAGCGCCGCCGTAACCAAACCTTGCAAAGCGTACCATACATGGTGCGCTAGGCGATAACGGTTAGGAAATGCAGCACGAAAACAAAGTGATATGTGAGAGGGTAAACAATGGCAGACGTCAACAACGTTGTATGTAACCTAACCTCTTTGTTGCTTATATCAGCTGTTGAGTCCCAGATGCGAAAGATACCACTGAGTTTATATCGAAACAATACTTTTATACCCGTCTTTTCGGCGGTGAATTTGAATAGATTCGACTGAAATCTATGGTATAATTAATGTATGGGTTGTTTTAATATGAAATAGGCGCATCAGTTCTTTGAAATCAGAAAAAAATGTCCTTCCAAGACTGAAAAACTCCCT
The DNA here is from genome assembly GCA_963573305.1 of Pyrrhosoma nymphula. NCBI lineage: Eukaryota > Metazoa > Arthropoda > Insecta > Odonata > Coenagrionidae > Pyrrhosoma > Pyrrhosoma nymphula. Next base: position 28,472,765 of record OY754328.1, read on the forward strand.
CCGGGGATAAAGTATTCTTGTCTTGTTTAGCGAAAAATTTATTCTGGGATTTCTGGGAATAAATTTCTGACTGTGGCTGTGGGGGGGGGGGCTATAGCCCCCATAGCCCCCCCCCTGGATCCGCCACTGGCCGTGATAAAGAGGACATTAAACTTAAAAGCACCTGTATGATTAGAAACCGCCTCCATGAAGCCGATATGAGAAGTTCCAGTCAAGTAAGAAAGCCAGAAATTAGCGAAACTAATTAAATGACGAGGTTACAATTCGGTCATTCGTAACGGGATCATATTAGAATATCGTAACTTTCATCAATTATTAAACATTAGAAGTGTTAATTATGGACATATTTAGCTATTGAGAACATGCAATTGTTGGTAAATATAACTTTATTAATTGATAGTACTTTTTAGAACATTTACTTATTTAGAAAAAAAGTTCCATTCATCCTGTTTGTCACGTATCACCCAAAAAACAACTAGGAAAAATAGATCTGGGCATAAATGTCTGCGTTTTTGGAGAGCTATTTCTGCAGTCGGGCCGGGATTGCTGTTGAGAACACCACCTAGAGTGACGTCTAAGGATTACCTACGCCCGAATCTTTCGTATTTTCATCACTTCCTTACATAAACGACGTAGTAACATAGTGCGAAGAAATAATATATGTCCAGGACACCTGTCCCATCCTCAGTACGCGAAACTCAGGAGATTTTTCGAGGAGCATTCGTACAGTACAGCGTAACCCTTCCCTCCAAACTCACAGTACCTGAATCCAATACAAAATATTTGCGACTTAATGGTCAAGGAATGGCAAAATTACAAAGGGAAGAACCAAGAGACACTGAAAGGTCACGTCTGGGAGGTATGGGCATCTTTGGGTTGGCGCCCTACATTATTTCATAGGGTCAATGAGTCAAAGACTTCAAGGAGTCATTGATTGTGATGGGGGTGAAATTAAATACTGTTTAATAGTAAAGTATGAGTTAAACCGTTCGTCAGGACTTCTGCTATGTATCTCCATTTTGAGTGGCCGGAAAATTTTTCCTTTGCATTTCTTTATGAAGTTGACAGATAATTTGACCAACAGTACATCTACCAAGAGTTTATTTATTCTCTTTGCGTTTATTTAAAATGAGTCACTTTAAAATACTGTAAAAATATTAATTTACGAATACTACGGTATTAAAAAAAGTAACTTCCATCTTGAATAAATGCCTTAAATATTTTTTTTGATATGCTGGAATTTAATATGATAACTCCAGTTACATAATCTAAAGTGGTTTCGTACTCCATCTAGAAGCTTAAATAGTTCAACATTTCAAAAAGGCAATCAATCATAAGCAAAATGTAATATTTATCTTACTTACTGTTTTTTGTCTTTTTATCTACATCTACTTACTACCCCGCAAGCCGCCTCAATAGGCGTGTGGCGGGGGGTGTTAGGGCACAAGCCGTTTACATATAAAAAGGATACGCTCTAATGAAATTACGCCTAGCATTTATTAAAGTCCCTTATTGTTCGGGGGAAAAACGAATTCCCATACCTATCCGTTCGGCAAAATATATCTCTTAATTTATCGTTTCTGTCGGACCTGGAAATATAGTGGGGTTCTAATATGATGTTCTCCGTGTCGCTCTTAAAGATATCTATTCTCAATTGCTCAAGTAATCGAAGCCTAGCGCGCAGCCTCTAAGTCTCCGAGTCTAGTTTATTTGTGTATTTATTAAATCATTAATACATATTTGCGCATAAAAAGCTTATTTATTTGCCTATTCATTGAAAATCTACCGCCATGCTTGAAATGTGCATTGAACATACGTTTGTATTCACGATTAAAAGAAGAAACTCTTACTCAATGCGGTGTTCTTTAAATATCGCAGGTTGTAAGGATAGTAGACAGCGGGTGAATCCCAGGACCTTGCTATAGTGCGAGAATTGGAGCGAAGCCAAGAAGAAAAGGAGAGGAAAGAGAAAGAATGCAGAGGAAGCTACGGCGATAACGAGAGCGTTCAATGGGTTCAATGATACGTTTGAAATGCATACGTGGCTGTCTAATGCGCCTCAATTTTGAAGTCAGCGCGAATAACACTCGGGGAAGGCAAGCGGCCAGTAATCCTTCACTGGCTTCGACGATGAGTCCATCTCATTACTGTGTTCGAATTTCCTTCGTCGTTGCCTTGGAATAGTATGCCATAAGAGAGAAGTCCTATTTTTCTCCAGAGCGGTAGTGTCGACGCTCCGTTTGTTGGGAAACTTTTTTCCCCCATACTACCTCTCAAACCGTCGGCTCCATCTTGGCCAATCTTCCGCCACGAAAGAAAATGACTGGGGTATGGCCCAGGATGGACCTCCTATCCCTTCGAGCTGCTTACTCGCCATTTTCACACACACCTGACACCATGTGTTGTTGCCGTGAAATAAATAACACCAACTAATTCCGGTTTGGCCTTTTTATTAGGGTAGGTCCCGAGCGACAACACCGTTAACTTCACACAGTAAGACTTCCCACATTCGTAAATGTCTTCGCCTTTTATAGCCGCTGACTCGGGTCGCTTATCGCCAGCTCCGCGTCCTTGGCGCCGCTGCCTTTCCGGCGTTCCTGTTAACTGGGCCTCCACGCGAACCCGCCACATAAGAATCTATTCGAAACCCTACAAGTAACAATAAAAAAGCTATTAGTAACTACCCTGGCGAAAATATTCTAGAGGGAAGCGGATACGAACCGTTGACGAAGCGGAGATTTAAACGTACTCAAAACGAATCGGAATGTGAACAAACCGTAACTAAACCATCTCCGAAGCGAAATGAAACGTAAAATGAGACAAGGAAGCGTACAAACGAAGCGTTCACGAGCCGGAATCCTAGCGTATGGAAGCGTTCCCGAGCCGGAAACCTTGCGAACGAAAACGTTCACGAGCCGGAATCCTAGCGGACGAAAACGTTCACGAGCCGGAATATCGTATTATCCCTTCACTGACTTCGCTGCTCTCTCAAAAGAAAAGATAAATAGCCATTCCAAAAAGCAAAAAACAACAAAAAGATAAACATCATTTTGAATGTATGTTAAATAAAAAAAATTATAATTTGTAATTAATAATTTTGAATATACTATTGCGCAATGACATGATATTGTACGTCGTATGATACTACCTCATATCTACCTAACGTAATAGTACCTATATCTCATTAAGAGGTAACCTACGACTCAACGCAACTACTCTCACACTAAAATCATTAAATGATAATTCCGTGATAGTTTGAGGAAGTACCATAAAATCGTGGCAACATTTATTTGCCATTAAATAATGCCAGATAACTGTTATCCTATGTTGCCACATAGTATGAATATAAATGCAATATTACTGCGAATAAACAAGATTTTTCCAATTCCTACATGCTAGCTTCAGCATCGTAGATAGGGGCTGGCCAGGCGGACGGCTGCCAGGGGCGCAACCCTCAGGGGGCGCACCTTGGAGACCCACAGCCTGCGGGCCATAAATCTAGGTAATATTACCTCGATTTTTGTAGTATCAACCAGTAACTGTCGTTTCTGGGCAGCTTGATTCTTCTTGAATCTCCTTGTCCTACCTAGAGAGGAATAGGTTGTTTCATCTTGTATAGCATGTAACACGCTACCTCGTTTCTACCGCTATCTAGTAGGTAACACGCTACCTCGTTTCACATTGTATTAACTCGTTTCAAATGCGCAAGAATCAACTCGTATTGTGGCGTAATATAGGCGAACGAAGGCAGTAAGTGGAGTAATATCGCAGGGTACATCGTGCACGCTACTTCAACAGCCAAAGAACCATACACGAAGCGCCAGGAAGCGGAAGTGGAGATCACTGCTTCCGTGTGTTTCGTGTACGCTACTTCAACAGTCAAAGAACAGTACACCAAACGTTGATTTGCTTCCTTAGGCGAATCACCGCTTCATGTAACCTTCGTGACCGGTCGAGGAAGCGGAACATTTTCGCCAGGGTATAGGAAAACCTATAAGAACCTATAGGTAGTTAGTACCTTAGGAACCTTAGTTACTTAAAGGTTTCCTAAAATATAAGGAAACCTATAAGTAACTAAACCCTGGTAAACATTTAAAAGGAAATTCCCGAAGTTTATCAGGATTTATAGCAGTTGATACGAATTCGTTTTACCAATTACCTACCCGACCACGTACTTAGACTGATATCTCACATCTACTTCATTCATGTCTAACTCGCATGACCTGGTCATTCCCATGCGTAAAATTAGCTGCGAGAACAAATTTTTAAATGTCAATGCCGTGATTATAGTTTGAGGAAATACCATCCCATCATGATGACAGTTATTAGGTATTATTTAATTGAAACCTATGTTGCCGCACAGGATGAAAATAGTCAATATTAATGAGGAAAAAACAATATTTTTTCCAATAACCACATGTTCGTTCATATTTCAATGGAGACTTAACTAACTTGCGGAATTGTTACGAACATGTATGTATATACATGTATTTTTATAGTTACAAATGTGGAAAGGAGTAAACTGATAAATGTACCTATAAAAGCATAACAATAATCTAATAACATTGGAAATGGAAACCAAAGAAATCTGTATATGTCTCTAAAAATCTATATGTATCTATGTAAAAAGAACTATGTGTACGTATAGAATTTTAACCTTTCTATAGCTTTTATACATACGTATAGACTCATTGTCTATAGAAATCACTATAGATATCTATATACGTACCTATAGAACTCCATACATATATCTATAGAATTCTATAAGTACCTATAGAAAAAAACTATATATACACATAAAACTTTTTACCTGGGAGAGGTTGCTATGCGATTGCGGCATAGGATCCATTTATTAATACAGATGAACAATAAACATTTTTTCAATGAGTATTTGCTCTCACACCATTTGAGAGAGCACTTTAAATTTTCAAATGTACATCACACTGTTGGGCCCTCAATGGGACTTTTAAAGGATTTTAGTCCCATATTGGAAATCCTCTCTGGTTTCTCACAGATTTTGCGGAATCAGAATTCTATAGTCATATCCACAAATAGGTTCAACTTTAAGGATTAGGGGACTCCTCTTAATCTGGGATATTCCTTGGAGAAGACTTACCAATATGAGGCTAACTCAATTTTGAGAGAATGTGGAATGAAAGTAAGCCTTAGCTGACAAACTAGGTAGGACATTAAAAGTGGGTGCTTGTAAATTAAAGGATGATACAAACTGTGCATATTGGAAGGATTCTAAATTTAATTTTCTTAAAATCTTGCTTTTATCTGGCAATTAAAGTGACCTAGTTGAAAAATTAGGTAGAAATTTACATAATGAATTAGTGAATTCAAGGATGACCTAGTACTTATATTGTAATGTGTCTTGTGTGGTCTTGGAAAATTGTTAGCCCTTGTAAGGTGAGAATTTATGACAAATAATCATGGTACCATATGATAATTTACATACCGTATACATTATGTGATCTGAAGGGTCAAATGTAAGAGAGTGCTGCATAGCCCTAATTTCGCCCTAAAGAAAGGCATTAAATAAAATAAATATATACTTACAGGTGAATTATGTGCGAATCAATTTATTTTTCTTGTTTTTTTCCCTTTGTTTGGTATAATGCTATCCTTTTTTTCCAGGCTATAACATTTAATTAAATTTTTAAGCTATTTAATTTAACGAAGCATTTTGTGGGGGCCTACAATTGAGGTTGCATCATACCTCCATTGCAGGCTCCCTGCTTGTTTTTACAAAATTGTTTTATTTTCTCCTTTCGTAGGTTAACCCTAGATCATTTCCAATGTTTTTTCTCATTTCAGGTATTTTCCTTCCATTCCTAGGTTTTTTCTTTTATATCCCATAAATGTTCACTTATTCTGTTAGGTTTTCTTATTTCTGTCCTGATACTAATGCTGTTCTTTTCTTGTCTGTTATGAATGTGGTGGAGTGGTCATCACCCCCTCCTGTCAAAGGACATAGCTCACGGGGGATCATGACTCTGATGAGATCTTCTTCCCAATGGTTGTCATGCAGTCCAGTCACCGCTGGCTCCACTCATGGCTTCAAGACAACTTAGAAGTTTGCTACTCTTCTTGCTGGACGCCGTTGCCTACATCTTGTCCCGTGAACAACCTTCTGTAATCAACTCTTCTTAAGCTCACCATGCACTTAAATCTTTAAGCTTGTTGGCAGTTTTTTCTTTATATGAGTGTGAAATTTTCTCCTACAGTGTTGTTCATCAGGACTTGCCCAATTGCAGCTGCATAAATTATACTAAGTTTTAGGAATGTTTTCATAAGAACATTTTACGTAGTTTTGATATCAGAGGTGGTCGTGGAAGAATATTGTTTCAATAATGAGGTTATAACTGTTATAATTAGCAGAAAATGCTTTGAATATGTTGCCTGAATCGATTGACTTTCCTCAGATTCTAAAAGCTTACTGAACTGCATAAGAATTACTAGGAAAAGTTAATGCTTGGATTTATTAATTTGAGAGCCTTGAATTGATGTGAATTTTTTTCTTATGTTTAATATTGTACAACTTTTTCATGCGTAGACATGTCATTGTTAACCATATTTTTTATTAAAAGCATATAGTCAGATATGTTTACTTGAGTGAATTCAAACTTTTTCTTATTTAATATTTGCTCTGTCATGATGGTATCTATCATTCTGCAATTCCTTTAAACCTGCCTAAAGTTCACATTTCATTTTGTTTTAATTAAATATTTATAATAAATTGAGCAATAAATTCCAATTCATGCATCTATTTACACCACTTCTTGCCTTTGGCCATTGCCCCCTAGTTTCCATTACTTTCCATTTAACTCTTCTCAAATGGTACCTTCTCTTATGAAAGATAGACACCATACGTACTGAAGATACAAATATATTAAGTACATATATCTCTATCATATTTCTCTGCTTCTCCCAGTGTGGATGGAATTTGCCTCCATCCAGCTACTATCAAGTTTAGGTCGGATAATGAACAAGTAGGGCAAGATTGTCAGTGTTAGAATAACTAAAAGGTTGAGATCAACTAAATCAGCTGCGACTGCGAGAGGCACAGATGGGTACACCATCTAGCGGCAAATATAGGGAAGTAAGTGAACATTGTCGCTACTTATCTTTTTATTTGTGTAGAGAGAATGAAAAAATAAAGTGTTGTGTGTTCCCTCCAAGCCATGGAGTTGTTTGCTATCACTGACTCCCTGTTGCAAAAGTGCATTTCTGGAAGTTTTTAGGCGTGTTTAGTCCCAGAAAATAACTGCTGTGACAGTCAGGGTAATTCTCAACTCTCTTTAAATTGTCTTTAATGAAATAAAATTTTTCCTAATTCTTTGCATGTGATTATGATTGTGCCATAGCCAAACTGAATGGAGATAGCCAAAGGAAGATAACTTCTGATAACCTGTCTGGCAAGCTATTCCTCACCATGATTCAATCAGTTGGTGGTATTAAATGTAAGTAACTTATTGTGAAATTCATACCCACAGTTTGAAAATATATGTACGAATTTCATTTAATATATACACCAGGCTACTTAAAATTTTCATTCAAAGGACTTCTATATTGCCAAGCAAAAATATGATACTGATAACTGCAAGTACCTTAGTCTAAATCATTATACAGGGTGTTACGTAATGACACCATAATATTTTAGGATATGACTAAGCAGATCAAAATAAGAACAAAAATTCAATTGGACATGTGTCCGGAAACGCACCGCTATTCAGCTGTCTGTCGGTATGAGTTTTTCACAGAAACCCTACTAAATAAAACACAATTTAAGATAAAGACTTGATATTTTGTATATCTTTTAATGGCAATGTTTTAAAATAGCGTACGATATTTATTTTCTAATACACAGTTTCAAAATGGTGGATAGTCAAACTTTTCAATCCTTAATATCCTTGCACACAGAAATTGTATTAAAAAAAGCACAGGTATGAAAAAGTTGCACCTTTTATTTACAAGTAAAATGGCATCAATAACATTTTCATACCTACTAAAACAATGAAATGGTCAATAGATTTTCAAACCAATGCCAAAGAGTTTAATGCACACATGCAAAAATATGGTTTCAATAAAATTTCCATACCCTCTACAAAAATGGTCAACCGATTTTCAAACCAAACGACAAAGAGTTTAGTGCACTGCTGTACTGTGGCCTCCTAGGTCACCTGACCTCAATCCTATGGATTATTTCTTTTGAGGCCAAACGAAACAAGCTGTGTATGGCCAGCGGATCAACAGCAGGGAGCAGTTGGTAGACCTAATTGAAGATGCAGCAAATGAAATTAGGAACAATCAAAATGTACTGGCTGGAGTGTACGAGTCTCTTCATAGGCGTTGCGAGAGCTGTATTGCTACAGGAAGGCTGCATTTTGAACACTAAAGTATGTTGTACTGTATTTTATCAATTCAATGTACTATTTATGAATGAAATCATGTATTTCCTTTTATTGATTGAGCAAATGTAAAAGTATCAGCTTGTTTTTGTTTTGAAATCATTAATTGTTTATTTTTGTATGTGTGAATTAAACTCTTTGTCGTTTGGGTAGAGGGTATGGAAATTTTATTGAAACCATATTTTTGTGTGTGTGCAGTAAACTCTTTGACATTGTTTTGAAAATCCATTGACCATTTCATTGTTTTAGTAGGTATGAAAATTTTATTGATACATACCATTTTATTTGTAAATAAAAGGCGCAACTTTTTCATACTTATACTTTTTTAATATGATTACTGTGCGCAAAGATATTTTGGATTGAAAATTTTGACTGTCCACCATTTTAAAACGTTGTATTAGAAAATAATTAAATATCGTATGCTAGTTTAAAACATTGCCATTAAAAGATATACAAAATATCAAGTTTTTATCTTAAATTATTTTTATGTAGAGGGGTTCCCATGAAAAATGCATACAGACAGCTGAATAACGTTTCCGCTGAATAATGTTAACGCTGAATGAAGTTTCCGGACACATGTCCAATTGAATTTTTGTTCTTATTTTGATCTGCTTAGTCATATCCTAAAATATTAGTCATTGCGAAACACCCTGTAGATAGAATCAACAATAAGCCCCTTGTGGAAGGTAACACTTAATTAAACCTCATAATTAGCATCACACATGAGACATTCTTTCTCTATTGCATGCAGTTCAATCAAGTTGTCAGTTTATTTGCATTTGGAGCATTAACACTCTAAATACAAGTAACATTTCTCAATTATTATTTCATGTGTTAATATAAACTCAAATTTTCAATGGCTTCTTGAACAACTGCCATGAGCTGCAGTTATAAGCTGCATGGCACTTTGAGAGTGAAAAAGATCACAGAATCGTTCATCGAACACTAAATATGATCCTCAGCCGAAAGAGCTACATAATTCAGAAGTGAATTTACCAAATAGCCTCCCTGAGATCCACATGAGATTCTTGACTATGATGGTTGTTATTACATACTAGATAACTGTACTCAATTTTGATCTATAACGATAATAAATTCGACTATCTGGCATTACGTGGTGGAATAGAATTTCAGTAATTAAATTAAACTGCAGTAGTTGTACTGTCCACTTATATTTAATTTACAATATTGCACTACACGAGTTTCAATGATCGACCCTTTGGCCTTAGGGCCCCATAACACGCCTTAAGTGTTGAAACAGGTGTACTTAGTGTAATATTATACATTAAATATGTGGACAGTACAAGTACTGTAGTTTAATTCAATGACGACAATGAAAATAAAAATTGTGATAAGCGGAGATAAGGTCCATGCCCAGTATCAGTGTACATACATATTTTTTAAATAAATAAGGATTTGTTTGTTAAAATTTTTTTGATCAATTTAAATAAAATTGATTAAAATTTAATAAAAAATGATTGATCAATACAATAACTGATATAAAAACATGACTTAAAATGGATATGGATCAAAAAAAGCACATTACATCTCATTGTACGAAATATAATAATAGAGGAATGATTTAACAACACTGGATCGTAACACAGCCGGCACAGTAGACCCTAAATAAGTGCACCGTCGCTTTTGCATGATGGACTAGAGATGGGCCACTTTGAAAATTACCACGGTAATTTTCGTAAATTACCATGGTATTTTTCGTAATTTACCGCACCCCTTGAAAATTACCGTAATTTTCGGTAATTTTCTAGATAATTCACCTATGTTTGAGATAATTTTTCGTACAGATAAATTCCCAACATGTTCTTTTAAGCCAAGTCCACACTTCCAACGTGTTTAATTTTAAATTGAGGCATGCGTACAACTCATTTTTGGCATATTTTACTTAAATTATAACATTATTCAGTAATTATTATATGGATATTCTTCTTGAAAATTTCTCATACTTTGACAAAAGAAAGCCAGATTGCGTCTTGCTGCCGTATTTCTTTTTACAATTTTTAAAATATATAATAGATTAATGTTACATTAAGTATGGTTTAAACATCGTATCCCCTTCCTTTTGCTATTGGCATTCTTATTTAACCATACATTTTCTGTTTAATGCTTAAAACTGAAAAATACTGGAAAATTACAGTAATTTTCGAAAATTACCGTAATTTACCACGTGGTAATTTACCTCAGATGAAAATTATGGTAATTTTCCCATCTCTATGATGGACATAAAATAATTAACATGCACCACTAAAATGCTGAGCAATATATAAACAGAAGATTAAGGATAATACTACATTGGGTTAAGCAAACAGCTCATGATCATCGAGACAAATTCAACACACTATTGTTTTTGTTTTTATCAGCTCTTCAAGAGTCAGAAAAAGTAATAAAAACGACTGATAACATAGATCTCTTCTGTCACAGCAGTAGGGAGACCTATAAGTTGTGAGGGAAACACAAAACTTACTAAACAAGTAGTCCCTAATGGTGACTTTAGGGCAACGAGAGAAATCGGATCCAAGCATTGTAATATAATGTTTTAAAAAAAGTATAATTTCATTATACGTGCAACAGAAACAAATATAAATGCATGTTATGGACCAATAGACCAATACTTATGCAAGTAAACTTGGGGATTTCCTCATTTTCTATCACAGGCGCTTCACTTACATTTCTTAAATTGGTATGTGAATACTTAGATTTTTTTTAGGTTTTTCAACCTTTACATCAGAGCAAAAAGGAAAAAGCATAGACTTCCTCTTCGAGGATAAATTCTCTTACTTTTCCCAATTTATAGCTTGGAAAGGAAAGTTTTTACTTAAAAAATATAAAACCTACTTTTAAAAGTATAGGAATGTCCAATAAATTAATTTTGTAGCACCAAAAGCTTTTGCAACTCCATGGCTGCAGCTTCTTCTCCGATGAGTTTCATTGCATCTCTAAGTGTGTTCACAGTAATGCCACCATTTACCTGAAATGATAAGAAAATGAAAAAATTATAATTGTATACTAGATTAGCTTTAGATTAACCCTTTCACTTTGTTGAATGATTCGTGGTTTCACTCAAAATATATGCCAAGTATCAGAAAAAATGTTAACCTCTGATGTGCTTAATAATAACAGTTTGCATAGTTTTATGCAGAAACTACAAAATAATTTTTAAACAGTTGATGCATGGTGGTAAATTAACCACTTTAGTTACAATACCTCTGGGGATGTACTCAATTACCACAGTAGAGCAAAAATATTTCGTGCTCGGGGGATAAAATCAAAATCTTCAGTCAGCCGATTAAAATATTCATTTGGAAATACGTACAAACTTTGCAACAAAAGGGTTAACCTTTGGTGGGGATGTATGTATATGGAATACATGGCAGTTGATTTTTTATCTAGAAAATCCCCAATACTTTAATGGGTCTGATCTTTGGGGTCTATGCTATGAACTGAAGCTCCTGAGCCAGAAGCTTTGGTTCTCTCCTTGAGTTAGCTCTTGCTCATATCATGAACCAACAACTCCGGCTTTGATTTGGGGTTGAGAAAAGTCACTAAGCTGGAAGGGAATGCTGTAGCTCAGCAAGTAAATAAACCACTAATAGCATTCTTTTTTATTTTGACATGCTTTGGCCTCCTACTTCCACAAAAAAGCAGACAGCTTCCAACAATACCAACAGATAAATACATAAATTGCTCTCATTGATTGTATGATTTTCTATGAAAAAATGAATTAATGTACTCTGCAATATGCTCACCATTTGATAAGATTTAGCTCAATCACCTCTATTCAGACATACTTCAGGATAAGTTTACTCAAGATTGATGTGGGTGCCTAAAATACAGTGTTGAGGCAGTTTATAGGGCAGTAGTTCTTTGGATTAGTCAAGTCACCCATCTCAGGTATGAGAACTGTGTGTCTCTCTGTTAGCCAGGGTGGAATTTGTTCTCTGCCTGGCAGAAAGGACGTGAAGATTCTGGCAAGATGTTGGCGGGTGGAAGTAAACTTCTTCCACCAGAAGTTGTTTACGGCATCCCTCCCTGGAGTCGATAAGTTCTTCTTGCCCGAGAAGGCCTTCTTCACGTTCTTTTCTGTGGCTGAAAGAGGTCCATCCACATCTTGTAGGTGGCGGTCACAAAACTCTTTAAAGAGCTATGGTCGGAAAGTCTGTGGAATGGCTTAGACGTTTTTTAGATGTCCTTTCAGAAACGTTCCACCTCTTGGACGGGTGGTGAGGATACAACGACATGCGGAGTTGGTTGAAAGAGACATGATGGGTGAAGGAGGAAGGTTGAGTTGAGTTACTCCTCTTCGAGTATTTTTTGGGCCATGGTTAGCACCTGTACCCTACCAACTGCATGCTGCTTAATGGTAAGCAGCATGCTTATATTCAGTGTGATGGCGAAATCTGAGGCTAAGAGCTATTTAAAAGTTGGCCCAGGCATGATGCATTCTATCACACACTGTATACTCAACTGCCGGTGTGACCTTGGCCTCCCAACTGATCCAGCCTTTTCACTGATTTGTCCTCCCAAGAGGCACTCTTTTGAGAGTAAGCCATTATTTTGGCAGTAGCGTAGATCATGCAGTTAACTGTCCAGAGTTCCAACGTTTCCAACAGGATTCCATCTATAATTGAATCATGATTTTCAAAAAGAGCTCATCTAAAAAAATACCAATTCTAGAAAAGTCTAAAAGGTGTTTTTCAATGAGGTACAGTAGAAGCCAAATATAACGTGTAGGACATATAACGATAAGCTCGAATTTGCGAGGGATGGCCAAAGAACGATTTAAAACCCTATGATTTACATGTAAAATAAATCGGTATTAGCGAGGACATCATTAGCCTCCCCTGGGGTCATTCACTATTACAAGTGGCAAATGTCTGATTCAATCTCGGTAAACCTGCACCAACTTGTGCTCATGTCCTCTGCCATTGAAATTTAATGTCTAGCAGTATTTATTCTGCACAATTTGACGTTAAAATGCACATTTCGGACATTCACGGCATGCCCGTATTCACACTAATAAATTCCTCGAAAGTCCGTGCATTTCATTGTTCTTTTGTCATCCTCCCACGTTTTTATCAAGTTCAGTCCGACTGTTACAACATCATGACTGGGAAACGAAAGTTGTTGGATCTGAAAACTAAAATACGAATTATCAATGAATGCTAAAGTGGCGATGGGTCCAAAAGCGAGATAGGGAGGCGATTCGGCATGTCTTCCTTGGCCTTATTCACAATTCTGAAGAATAAGGGAAAATTTCGTGCCGCAGTGCTTCAAGGACGTCCAAACAGCCAGAAAAATTTGCGAGTGTTGCGGAGGCCAGGAGAACATACGCAGTTAGAATCTGCACTTTTCTCGTGGTTTTGCCAGCAGAGAGAAGCCTGAATTCCAATAAATGGCCCTAAATTGATAAAGGCAAAAGCTGAGTATCTAAGTGAGAGGCTCGATATTGACAAGTTTAAATGTTCCAATGTTGATAACATAAATTGTTATGAATTCGGATTCCCTATATTTTAAGTTGTCTACGTACTGAATTGCCTTTTGTAATTGTTTCAAAGATTATAAATATTGAAGACAGGTCAAGGATGATTCATTACGATATGCACGAAAGGTATGTACTATAAATCATGCGTCTATCTCATCAATTAATGGTATTCATTATCAACAAGTTCCTGCTAGATGTAAGTACTGCACAAGATATGTGTATCGTGATGGAATTCATTTCGGAACTTACAACCTTCGAAACTTTCTTCCTTGGGCTCGAAACTCACAGCAAATCACGTATATGTACCATGGAATACCTAAAAAGTTGTGAAACATAAAAATGTTGATGTGCCCTGCCACCTAGCGGCTGCAACATGTACTATCGCTTGAAAAATACGTGGTTTTGCAGGAGCCGATATCGTATTCGCTGGCGGAAATAAGTTTCACATCTTTTCTAAATGCAGTCGGTCCATGAAAGCCTGAGTTGTGTTCAACAATTACGTTTCCATAGATTCAAGAGAGTATTCCACACATAACTATTGTAATAATAACACAAACGATAGTATACTTTTAAGGGCTAATTGTAAATGCTGGTGGTATTGGGCTCTATGATTCCGAAAAGCCGAAGTCAGCTGTTTTCTAAGGCGATCTTACAGACTTTGAAGTCCTGTCCTTTATTTCCACTATTTAACTGGAGAAGATAGCAGCCCGGTGTTTGTGTGGAACAAAATCCCCATAAGCTATATCTTGGTCATTAAGCTGTCTTGCATTTTTGCAAATTTCAATTAATAGAACTTTCTCCAAGACATATATCCATTTTAATACACTTTTTAGAGAGGCAGGAGGCATGAAATTTTTTCTTGTTTCCGAAGTGTTTGCCATTTATAGTCCGTTGCATTGCTATTACTTACAGCCGCAACATATTTGGTGCTCCCAAAACATCGGAGCAATAACAATACAGCAATGCGCAATACAGTACACGTGTCCTTAAGTGTCAAAATTCTACTTTTAATATTCCAGTGTATGACATCTAACATGGAATTTGATGTAATTGAAAGTGAATAAGATCATAAGTAATTGAAGTGTTCGAAAATATGATTTTTAATAGCTATCTCAATTGCCACTCACCAAAAATTCCCACAACAATGGCAAAATTAGCATTTCAGCTGTAGGAATTGGCTGTGGAATGATTATTAATCATCTTCGGTATTAATGAGAGTTCCATTTAGCAAGTGATTTTTCAGATCCCGAGAGCTCTCGCTAAATAGGGCTTCTACTGTATTTCAAAACCTTTCCATATATTTTTAGGTTAAAAAGCAGGCTTTTGCAGCCTCATGGGCTGAAATTGAAGGTTTTTTTTATGTTTCCATGGTACACTAGTGGATTTAGATACTCCATCGTGGGATAAAGTATTGCCACAGATGACGAAAGTATGACTTCATCATCAGAATTTTTCACTTAAATGTAATACCTAATTTCACTATTGGCCTATTCCACTCAAATATCCTTACACTGGGACTCTTTGTCTCAACGGAATTCGATTCTTACAATTTTTGTCTCAAAAGAAGAGTATAGTATAATTAAATGTCTTGCAAAATATGTCTTTTGTGATTAGGAGACAGAAACTCACTTTTAATTAAATTTTTGGCCACATGAACATCTATTCCTGTCTCTTAGTGTAGTTTAGTTTTACCTATTGGCTTTGAAAATGCATTGGGAAATAATGAGGGCAGTGTGCGCATGTGCTACGTGGTGAATTTTAAGTGAAACATTGAGTAATGAATAACCATAAAATCTCTGCTTATGTACACATTTATGACGTAATCAATTTTCATGCAAATTATCAAAACTTTTGTATCAAAATGACGGCAGGATGATAAATTCTGAGGGGATATTTTTTACCTATAAGAGTTTACCACGACATAGTGCATATGCCTCCTGCATAACCAGGGTTTGAATCTTTTGTTGGAAGGATTTGATCAAATCTTGAATCCATAGATTTGATAGAATCCTCAAATTCTGACCACATCACTTTTTTAAAAACTTGATTCAGTTGACCACAGTGAACATACCATAGAAAATGTAAATAAAGGCTTACTTTTGCAGCTCCTTTGCCATTTGTTTTGGTTCCACCTGAAGCACTTTAACTTTCTTTAGAATGTGAAAGTCTTTCAATTGTTCTTGATCAAACATTCTTGAACTGCGGTAATGAATCATCTTTGAAGTAGTTTGACGTTCAATGTTCATGATCAAGGAAAATAAAATGGTGTGAAACGAGCCTTAGGGGTCCGTCCTAGAATTTGATTAAGCCATGTCAAAGCTCGTTAGGCATTAGGGAGCATGGATTTGGCTACCTAAATTCTGGGCAGCCAACAGAAAGGGAGCTTGAGTATGGACACCCTGCCATCTGCTGAGCTCGATGAAAACGAATGACAAGGGAAATACGAAATGCGATACTGTTTTGATAAATGACCCTCATGACTACAGTGCTGTTCGAAATTGGATTGAGATAATAATATGTTTCCTCATTATTTTCTTAATTTTGGAATATTAGGTGTTTAATCAGTAACATTGAGATTTATATACATATGTAGTTAGATTTCTTGACTTGCAGAGTACAGTATAGCACGTACTTTTAGCTCTTGTTCATTGTGCTTGTATTAATTTTCCTCTTTGGCAGGTAAAGATGTATGTGTTAGACTGAGTATGTAGTGCATTGCATTTAGTAGATTGCATTTGTGATCATGTAGGTAAAAGCGTCAATTCGAATTTTATATTATCCCTGTACCATTATTTCCTTTTGCGTGCATTATTAATACGTCTGTTTAAGGTGATACCCAGCCACTGCATTTAGCATTGGACATCCTTTGGATGTTCATAGGATGAGATCCTAAGGTTCACGCAGTGACATCCATATGGAGGCCACAAAATGATGTCCAATGGACATGATGTAAAATAAATCTTCAATAATATTAATTACATCTATGTACAATTTCCCAAAAGTATAATACAGGAGCTTCTATTTAAGTCAAAAAACTATATTTTGCTTCCTATGGAAGTTTTAGGTTTTGGTTGTAATTGGGTTTGAAGACAAACTACTGTGGGGAAGAACTATTATAGCTTGCCGGTTTTTGAGTGTTACTTTTGTATTATGTGTAGTTACTTTTTAGTTTCATTTAAAACTTGCAACATTGAAGACTTTATTTAGGCGTAGGCAGTGGTGTAGCCAGGTTTTGGTTCT
This sequence comes from Pyrrhosoma nymphula, assembly GCA_963573305.1. Lineage (NCBI taxonomy): Eukaryota > Metazoa > Arthropoda > Insecta > Odonata > Coenagrionidae > Pyrrhosoma > Pyrrhosoma nymphula. The sequence goes on from OY754328.1 coordinate 28,489,919, forward strand.
AGGGGGGGCAGAAAATATTCTAGGGGAGTTCAGGGTGGGGGGCAGAAAATTTTTAGGGGGTGCTGACTCATAAATTAACCAGTTTACTATACTTCACAAATTTTGGTGATACAGATATAGGCAGATGGGTTTGTACAAAAGATGACAAGTGACAACATATTATACACATTTATTTACATGTATTTGGGACTGAAGAGTGGAAAAATGCACAGACTTAGGGGGGGGGGCATTCACCCCCTCTGCCCCCCCCTGGCTACGCTACAGGGCGTAGGGTAGTTTTTTGTTAGTTTATATTTTTAGTTTAGATCAACCCTCTCCTTTCTAGCTTTAATTAACTGTTTGGTTGATTGATTCGTTACTCCCAAAAACGAAATTTTAATTTAAAAAATATCTAACATGCGTAAGACAATATAAAAAAATCTGATTTCTACACACTCAAAATACTTCCCCGCTATGACACTTGTATATTCTGTCTCACTCCGTGATATGAAGGTCTCTGTCTGTTCGTTGCTTCCGAAGATGAAATTTTTAGCATAAATCAATCAAACATTTATCATTCATTATATATACATATTAATAAGATCTCATGCTTTTCCATTCAAAACAAATTAACTCCCCGCCATATTTACTGCGATTCCACTCATTTCACTAGTTTTCACGCTTTTAGCACTCGGAAATATGGGCATTTCAAAATGGTGGCAGATTTAGGAAGGACTTGTTGTACCCTAAATCTGGCAAGCGATTTGGCTGCCCAAATCTGCTCCCTTATGATGCCTAATGAGTTTGGACACACTTAAAGATGGCATCCTCCCTAAATTTCTGGATTTAGGTACCTGACTGGCGAGTTTGGACACTGCTTTAATGTATTGTGTACAGCTTGTAACAATACCTTCATGGCTGTCAAGTCCTTAACGTGGTTCTACCACGACTGTGTGAGTCAAAACAAATACTTAATTCCACCTCTTGGTTCATTTGTTTTAAAAACTCTGCTTTCGGTGAATACATGCGTTACCTATTGAGAACCGAAGTTAAGATGCAAAATATGCAGATTATTCCATGAATATATTTTTAATTAGCATTTTTCTCAAGCCATAGGTGCCGACTGCAGCGCCACTTCTATGGAATTACCGCATTTTGACTTCAATTATCGCAATTATTGGCTAATAACTCACAAAATATTATTCACAAAAATATTAAAAAATAACTCACAAAATATTTAAAAAAAAGTAAGAGGCATATGTTTTATTTTTATTAAATTGATTAGGATTTTATCCTTCCTATAAACAGTTTTCCATGAAAATATCATTTTTATACTGTGGATAAATACTATTTTTCCCCGTGTTTATCCCATTCCCCATTTAACACCATGTAATTTCAAGTTCTATTTGTGAGAAAAATAGCATGGAAAGGAGACATTTTGTTGTTTATATCTGATAGAGGATGCATTTTTCTAAAATCAGCCGGAATATGAGTAAAATGACTTTTAATTCATTTTACGGAGGAAACACCATAACGTCGATCTAATGCACTTGCAAGGAGAATGTAACATATTAGTTTGGAATTGAACGTGGGGACTATTTCATTCCAAGCTGACTCAGCAGTAGCCATCATTTTATTTAAATTTAAATACACTAAACATATTCACTTACATCTGCATAATTAAGAAGGGCTCTGGAAGGGCTTCTCTGTTCTTGCATGGCTGACACAAGAAAATCAAAATCCAAGATGCTTGCCAGATCTCTCCATTTTCCTGACATATCCAAGATGCTAGAGATGCCACTTATTACGTCCTCTGAGAGTGTGGAATTGCCTATCACAAGTAGAAATACATCATGCAAATGAACACAGTTGAACTTTCATCAGTCAAAGTGATTTAAGGACTTAAAAAACATTGAATAGGGGATATTATGAGGTAGAGAAAATTCAATACAGTGACACTTTGCCAAACTTCCCTTCCTGCAACACGGATTGAAATTTATGCACTACCCAAATATATAACAAGCTTCTCAGGTCATAGAATGTGATGCACTTTAAAAGTTTCCTTCAGTGCCTGTTTCCAATAAAACATAACTCACAAATCCTGGAATGAAACCTTTATATTTTCATGAGATTAATGATTCCTTCATGATGATTCACGTAACACAACATATTTGCAGAACATGAACCTTCATTCGGCAAAGTTTCATTGTATATACGAGGGGGTACCCAAAAGAAACTGAACTGATGTTGTGGTGGGCGGAGTTTTTGAAGTACTCTGTTCTGGCGCTAGGGGCGTATAGAGCTACCATTTCCAAGTCAGTAAGGGAAGTGTCGTTGCTAAGGAAAGTTTTCTTTTGTTAAAACAATTTTTTAGTAACAATTGTTTTGTGTGCTCATCGTTTTTACAAAGGCCGATTATCGTGAGCAGCAGGCAGCCGTAAAGTTTTGCTTCTTGCTCGGAAAAACGGGCACAGAAACACTTGAAATGTTAAACATGGCCTACAAGGATGATGCAATTGGGAAAACTCAAGTGTTTGAGTGGCTTTCCCATTTCAAAAGAGGTGAAATGTCAATTGATGACAAACCTTGCTCGGGTCGTCCTTCCATGGCCTGAAACGATTAAAATTTGGAAAAAATTCGTGAAATCGTGCTGGAAGATCGACGACGGACAATCGAAGAAACTGTGGTGCTGTCTGGAGTTACTTTGAGTTCAGTATAGTGAATTTTAATGGATGATTTGAAGATGAAAAGGGTGGCTGCCTAATTTGTGCCTCGACTGCTGACTGCTGAACAAAAACAAGGTCGTGTGGAAGCATGCTCTGCCCTTAAAGAAGAATTTCGAAATGATCCAAACTTTTTTTCCCAGGTCATCACAGGTGATGAATCATGGTGCCATGGTTACAATCCTGAAAAGAAACAGCAATCAAGCCAGTGGAAGTCTTCAAGTTCGCCTCGCCCCAAAAAAGCTAGTCAAGTGAAGTCAAATGTCAAAACAATGCTGATTTGTTTTTTTGATGTGAGATGAGTTGTCCACTCAGAGTTTGTTCCACAGGGCCAGACAGTTAACCAGGCTTTCTACCTGGAAGTTTTGAAAAGATTGTGAAACAGCTTGCGGCGGAAGAGGCCTGATTTGTGGCAGTCGGGAGACTGGTTTTTCCAGCATTTTAACACCCCTGCTCACACAGCCCTGTCTGTGCGCCAATTTTCGAGTAAAAATGGCATGACCCCTGTGCCCCACCCCCCCTATTCACCCGACCTTGACCCCAGTGACTTTTTTTTATTTCCCCAAATGAAATGAGACATGAAAGGAAAGTGTTTTGCTGACATTCCTGAGGTGAAGAAGAAAACGACGGAGACGCTGTCAAGCATCCCAGAAGATGAATTAAAAAAATTTTTTGAACAATACAATAAAAGATTGGACAAGTATATTAGTGTTATTGGAGAATACTTTGAAAGGGATTGAAGGTATTTTGTTTAAAAAATTAAATAAAAAAAAATTTTGTTTCTTTTGGGTACTCCCTTGTAAACGTAAAATGACTAGTGCATGAATACAAATTAAATTTCTTTCTTAGACATAAATATCAAACCAGCAACAAGAGAATATGTTGAATGACACCATACCTGGCTCATTATGTTCACTCACAGCTGCAGAAATTTCTTCAGGCTCCTTGACCTAAAACAAAAAATATCAATAAATTAAGCTTAATAACCTTTGGATTCAAGCTATGCTGAAAACAACACACTATGATGAGCAAAAATAAACGAATCTTGTCCATACAAAAAGCCATGGAGCCTATAAAATTGAAAGATCAAAATTTTGAACAGGTGACTGAAATTCTATTACATGGAAATATTAAGTGGATCTTCCAATAGTCTTGCATCTATTGGAAAAATTGCATCTATTGTCGCTGTTTCCAAATGGAATGCTTGATAATATTTCATACTGCTGATAAGAAGAAAAAAGCTACTTATGTTTTCCACCATGATAGATGCCTGAGTAATGAATTTCTAACCATGGTATGCAAGACTATAGAGATTCATATTTATTTAAAACTCATAATTATTAAAAAATTCACTTGTATTCCCCAGTAAATATACAAATAATGCATTTTCATCATTGTTACCACACAAATAAAACTATTTTCAGAAAGAGATACCTATACTACTGTTTATGTTGTAATGAAATTACCACATTTGAGGGTCTTAATAGAACCTTATGTAGTACAGAGGCGGCTCTATATGACGAGAACTCTCAAGAGACGAAAAATCACTTGCTATGTATATCTAACTATCGTTATTACCGAAGATGATAAAATAATCTCCGCAGCCTATTCCAACAACTTGAATTCTAGTTTAGCCTATATTGTGGGTATTTTGGATGAAAGGCCAAAAGATTCCATTAAGATAGTTATTAAAAATAATATTTTTGTGTACTTCATTTACCCATGGTTGTATTTACTGTAATTGACATAAAATTTCACGTTACATATATATGTAATTGGTTAGAATATAAAACGTTGAATTTTGACGCATAGGACACTGTGCATTACCGCATTGTCATTGCCCCAGTTTTTTTGGAGTTCCAAATGTTGCAGCTGTAAGTTATGACAATGTGATGCACTATTAACCACAAAAACTTCCGAAACTAGAGAAATTGTCACACCTCCTACATTACCTCTCTAAAAAGTGTAAAAAATTATATGTACAGTGGAAGCCCGGTATAGTGAGTACGGCTTATTGCGAGAATCCCGTTTTAGCGAGTGATTGTCTTTGTACCGCCATAAGGCCTATGTTTTACATGTAAAATAAAGTGGATATAGCGAGGTCAAAAAGTTCCTTCCACAGTATACGCTCGGTACTACGACAGATATCTCTCGAGGGCGATGCACCACCTAGCAAAAATAACTACTTTGTTTTGCATTATTTGTTAATTAAACTATGTAAATATTCAAGATGTGATCCATATCTGCAACACCGAAAGCCAGTTATGTCCAAACATTAGTGATTTACGGCCTTGAGTACGCTGTGCGCGCTCCCATTTTACGTTCTTCTTTTGTTAGGCCCAGTCATCAGTGAGAGGGGAGTGGGCGGACAACAAGCAAGTTGAGAGTAGAAGAGGGAACATTCAGCAGAATGAGAGTGATCTGTCGGAGCGATTGAAAAACTCAAACCATTCCGGCAACTCGATGCGCCCAATCACACGGCAGCAGAGAGTTGTGATGTAGGTAAGGGGCGGAGTTTACTCGGTCGGAGGGGTGGAGTTTACTCGGTCGGAGGGGCGGTGTTTTCTCGGTTGGAGGGGCGGAGTTTACTTGGTCGGAGGGGCGGAGTTTACTAGGTCAGAGGGGTGGAGTTTTCTCGGTCGGAGGGGCGGAGTTGTCTCATGTGGTTTGTGCGGCAGCATCATGACCGCGAAACGTAAATCTTTGGACCTTAAAACCAAAATTAAAATTATAGACTAGTGCGAAAGTAACAGGTCTTCAAAGACTGATATCGGGAGGCGGTTTGGTGTGTCGTCATCTACGTTGTTCACAATATTAAAGAACAAAGATAAAACCCGTGCAGCAGTGACCGAACTAGGACGACCTAGCAGCCAAAAACATTTGCGGTATGGGGAACATCCGCAAATGGAATCTGCACTATTCAAGTGGTTTTGTCAGCGAAGGTCTGCAGGACTGCCCATAAACGGTCCAATGTTAAAGGCGAAAGCTGACTATACTGCACGAAAGATGATGTGCTAGCCAATCGACTGAGGTTTTTTCTTTTCTAGTGTAAATAAATACTCGATGACACTAATTTGCGGTAGATAATTGAATTTGAATCATAGAAACTGCTAGGAATAGGTGACTATGCGAGAAATATCTTCGACCACCGGTACATGCCATATTTTAGTGAACCTTCAGGCCAATTTTCCCAACTGATGGACGTACTGGTTAATATTCGAAAACTCGACAAAGTTGATATTATCGTCATGACATATTTGCAAAATTATCCAAAAACTTCAGTATACCTAATATTTTAATTCCGATTAGTTACGGTGTCTTTACAGCTTTCTTCGACAATCGAAAAATAGAAGAACTGGAAGAAAAACACAGAAACTGGAGGAATTAATATTTTATGTAATGGAAAATGTCCTGTTTCTTTCTTAAAATTAGTTGATATTCCACCAGATTGTGCCTGAAATGACTTTTTTTTGCTGTTTACCTTCGTCAAATACCATGGAAACAAAAGAAAAACGGTAAATACGAACGACTATGAGAATTAGGTAGCTTTATTCAACACTTTCGGATACAAAGAGCGCTCGATTTAGCGAGTGAGTTCCGAGGGATTATGAGCACTCGTTAAACCGGGCTTCCACTGTAAATGGTTTGGAGAAAGTTCTATTTATTAAAATTTGCAAGAATGCTAGGTACCAGCATGTCCAAGATACTTTCCTGGAGGGTTTAGTTACAAACAAGCACTAGGCAGGTAACATTCTCCTGTATAACAGTGGAAATAGAGAGGGCACTTTCAATTGGTATAAATTCACCTCAGAAAACAGCTGACTTATGGTTGTCAGAATCATAGAGCCCAATATCATCAGCATTTTTAATTATAAGCATAATAGTAATCCATTGTCATTGACAGCAATAATTATGCATGGAAAACTCTCTTGAATATATGAAAACATAATTATTACAAGCAAGGCCAGACAGGTTCCAAATTGAATTATATCGAGACACACAATATCTTCTGATGTAATGACATATAGTGTCAGCAGCGGAAACTTTTTGATGATGAATGCCACGGGGGTGCCAGGCAACCTAGGGTGAGGGGGGTCGGACAGATCAGTTCAGGGGGATGCTAACCGAGGGCCTGCACCACAGTCACTGCAGATGTCTTATGTCACCCAATCAGCCAATCACTAGATGCCAGCAGCATATTTGAAATTTTCCAATGCTTCCAAACATATCTTCTGTCATAGAGTCTAGCACGTGTTGTGCTAAGATTTGTGTTAAGATGAGGAATTTCCGGTTGCGTTGATTTAAAGGGAATCAGTTTCTCTTAGTTCATTGGTAGGTAGCATGTTCCTTTTACGTGTGTTCTGATTATGCTTGTGTGATGCATAATAATGTGTTCTATTATCTTAATTTTGCCACTATCCATCTGTGTGCTTAATCAGTTATTTGTATAATAAGTGATACTCACCTGCAGTGAATATTGTATGTAGATTCATTGTTTGATAATAAATCATAGTGTTATAACATAACGTTCATTAAATAAATAAATAATGCAAGAATGCGTAGTTATGGCGTAAGTAAAACAAACAAGGCAACAGAGGGATCGTAACTAGTGACGCGAGAGCGAGGAGTTAAGAGTCAAAAAAAAGAGCCAGCGGAGATAATTGGGAGAGTAAAGATCTTAAGGACGCGAAGTGGGGAAAAAGTTTGAAAGTCGGAGAATAAAAACGGCAGGGAGCGGATATCAAGCGGCGTAGAGGTGACGAAAGAGAAACCAGAGAAATAACTAAAGAGGCCAGGAAGGAATCGGGAAAGAAACCCAAGATAGAAACCGGACAGCCCAGAATTCTGGAAACGAGGAAGACCGTGAAAGCATATCCGCCGCCACATAAGAGAGACGAGAAGCCCCAGCGTCCGATAAGTCTAACTATAAGAATAACAAAGTCACAAAAAGAACAATTACCTCCATGTATAAAAGTACTGCTATCTAAATAACGTAAATGTGTAAAAAGGAATTGGAGCATATAAGAGTAACAGTGTGAATTGGATCCAATATTTTTAAAGGCTCTAAGTACTGATGCTGTCATAACCAAGTCAAATATTTTATTAAAACAAAGTACTATACTATGTAATTGATTGAGCAAAGTGTTTTATTTAATATGTTGATTTTTATTTAATATGTTGATTAATGTTAATCATTAATCCCTTCATCAAGGAGGTAAGGTTTAAGTGTTTCGGTAGTTGCGGTTGTTTATCGAAGTTTTTTTGATAGGAAAATAAACGTGACTGGGTGAGGTTACATTATTGGCGCCACAACGTGTCGGGCACGACTACTCGTCCAGATAGGACCACGGGAAACCTGAGATAGAGTGCGTAAATATAGGAACTCTCAAAATGGTAGGAGTGACTAAAAAATTTTATGAACTGAAAAAGGCGGATTTAAAGGCGGCGGCGGAAAAAGGCGGGGCCAGACCCGCCACCCATTAGGTACACTACTGAATGGAATATGACTTAAATGCATCCTGGAACTTTTTTTACCATGCCTTTGTAAACTCCAACTTGAAAATTTATATTGAATAATCATCTTCACCAACATATTCACAGGATTTTTGTTTAGACCTTCATTATTTGTTGGTCATGTTGCATTTTATTTATCCCTCGTTCCTAATTATGAGTTCAAGTGATCCTCTTCCTTTACGCTTCATTAAAACATTGATGAGGCTACCAAGTTACTTCCCCATTATGATTGATTATTGACCACCAAGTTACTTTCTTTTTATACTTTCTTTTTATGAATGATTATTGAAATCAGTTTGCTTTATTACTTGGAAAAAGAATCTGGACCAAACAACTAGTCTCCATTTACTTTCCATTCGGACAAAATGTGTAATTTAAATCAATAGCTCTTTACTAACCTTCCTCTGGCTATCCAACTCCTGCCCACATTGCTGACTAGAAGGCCACTCACTATCATCATCATCATCCTCATCACCACTGTCGCTATCTAATTTTTTTTCTTCTTCACCTTCACTGATGTTCTAAGAATAAAAAAGTGCACATTAGTGTTCAGTGTGCTCATACTGACATCAACTGTCTCAAAATCAACATCAATTATCAATATGGGGACTGCACTACTAAGAGTATGAAACTGAGAATGAATGGATCCACAATTGAAGCCAAAAAATAAAAATGTTTGTAATAATATTGAATGCTTTCATACTAGCAACAATTTTAAAGAAATCTTCAATTAATCACTGTGGGGACAGCATCACAGAAAAAAGTAGGTGGGGTGTTCTAGCAATGGACAGAGAAAATGATAGAGAAGCAATTGGTTTTGATTTTTACAGAAGTAATTGTTATGGTTATTTTAAACTCACCAATTTAGCTCTCAGAAGTTCTGAAAGCCCCTCGCAATTATCTCCTTTTATCACACTCACTAATTTTAATGCATTTACTCCTCTTCTGTTGCAATAATCGACATCAATTTGAGGCTGTGAATGAGAAAAATTATGATTAATGATATCTGAAACATGGAAATGAAATGTTTAAAAAAATGTTATTATTAACACCAATTTTGAATTAAACTTCTCATTCATCCAATTCCATGTCACTATGGCTTGGTAATAATGTATTGAATGGCATGGTTAAGGGTACTAAGGTGAATCTGATTTGGATACAATTTAAATTCACTTCTCTAATGCTTTGCTTTTGGCTTATTTTGTAATTTCACTCAATATAATGAGCAAGAAAATCACTTAAAATATTTTTACATGGTCGATTGTATGCATGGCTTAATTTTTTAATTTACATAATGCTAGTATAAAAAAGTCCATTAGAAAAACCTTTGGCATAAGATATTACTATTTGTTCTTGATGGCATGGTGAAAAATTTATTTTTCACAATTCTAATGTATGTTTTCCCCAATATTTAAACATTTCCATTGGACCCTAAACGATTCCTAAATTGAATAATAAAGGAATTTTGAAATTTCTTCACATTTAGGCTTTCCCTGATTTAAATTTTATTGTTCCAGGACCAAATGCAATGCATCATGCAATTTTATAATGCAAAATTTCTCATATTTTTGACTTAAGTTATTGCACAAATTCTAAGACAAAAAAGAATCTAGAACCAACAGATCCTCCAAAAATTGTCTTTGTAATTGGAAATCCTGAGTAGCATGGAAGTTTGCACCTTAGCTTGGAAAGCCAAAGGTCCATCAGGGCTGCAAGTCAGTCATTATTACCATTATTGGTCATTATTTCTGGTCTTGGTCATTAAAAGTCATTATTATGCTAAAGTGTCACTAAAAGTCATTATTATACCGTATTTACTTGCATATAGGACGAGATTTTTTGTCTCTTTTATCCGCTTAAAAAATCGGGGTCGTCCTATGTACGCAAGCAGAGGATTCTTTGCTGTTTTTTTTGGGTTAGTGTCAAGGTCGAAATCAAAGTCACCTTTGTTGGATGGTGCGATAATAACATTGTATGACGGGTGACTTGTCACTATTTTTGACTCTGTGGTGGCAGATGATGCCACACTACATGTGCTTTGGAAGGGAACGTATAGATGAGCCCGGCGCAGCGGCCGTGTCATCTGATATCCAGGTGCAAATCAACAATTTCTGACTAGCATCTTTGTTTCATCTTTCACAACAATGTAGTGGAATCGATCGTTGGAAGGAACCAATGCCTCCTGCATACAGCCTGCTTTGGTTGACCATGAAGGTAATGTAGCCAGGCAGTCAGGCGACAGAAGAGTAGCATTGTTGTAGGGGTGAGATTTCAGAATGTACGAAAGTAACGAGCCAATGCTCCACTGCCACTACTAAATTTCATTCAGGAACGATATAATGTTACAATACGGACAAGAATCTTACTTAATATGGTTGCAGACCCCCAGAACCTCGTACGTAAGACAATGTAAGATAATCCCAACCCTCCACTCTCCCCCAAAACGTCTTCCGTAATACTTACAGAATTTATATGTTGTGTTAATAAACGAGTAAGGAAGTCCAATTTTTTATTTTTTGTCTCTAAAATCCTACCTCGTTCTATATTCCAAGTTGTCCTATAAGCGAGTAAATGCGGTAATAGGAAGGGTCCAAAACGTGACAAACCTCACATCAGTGCTACGAATGAAACAGGGCAAGTTTAGCGACTGCGATGATAGCAACCAACACAGGAGGGAGGGAGGGAGGGGGAGGAGAAGCGAAGTCTGCTGGCCGGCCGCTCGCTGTGAGCCGAGCGACTTGAGGGAGAGCTGAATGACGAACGTAGACTTTGAGCGAGAGCCGAACGCAGGCTTCTGTTGCCGAATAGTGCCCAAAGGAAACGAAGTGTGTTCTCCAGCGTAAGGCAGCTTTGGTAGTGGCCATCCCCTACTCTACGTTGGGTCCGGTTCCGGTGATGGCCGTATTGTTTTTGTTGCATCCATTACAATACAAAGTGAGTGATCCTTGTCGTTGGTGTTCGATGAACTTCCCTGTCCCCTATGATCCAATCACTATCCAAATTACTGAGTCTGCCGTATGGGCCTTGAATATTCTCGATTTTAATCGGCATGCACTTGGTTTTCGTAGGGTTCCTCCTGAGAATGGGGAAGTGCCATTTCAAGCCGACTTGGATAGAAAAGGACGCCAACAGTTATTTTATTAAGGAGTGGTGCTGTGCAGGAGATTAGGAGGAAAGGGCGTTCTGCACTGTATGTATGAGTCAGATTGATGTCACGGCAGGTTTTCAAGCACTTGAACAACATTACAAATCGGACAAATGCAAAGATGCCTGTCGCGTCAAGCTATCAACTGGTCAGCATCGGCTTGAAATTGAGCACCCTGGTTTAACCTCAGAAGGAGAGGTGCCGACAACCAGTAGAGCTCCAGTTCTCATTACGTACCCAGCTGACAGTGGAAACGTTGCCGCTGTGTACTGGCTTTTGAAATGCTCTCTCTCCAACTTCCCTGCAAATTCGTGCGATGGGATCGAAGCTACTTTCCAAGCTATATTCCCAAAAGCTGTCAGTCACATGTTCACTTTTTAAGAATTGTGTTGTTGTGGTATTCTGCTTTTTAAATCTGCCACGAGTTCCTGTACATCACGGGCTGCCGGAGAGCCTCATGCGGGAGACTCGTGTGAGGAGCCATGCGGCTGCAGAGAAGGCAGTGAGATGCAGGCGGCAGATTTAAAAAGCTGGAATACAGTACGCAAAAGGAAGTCAGCGTGCTCACACGTTTATTGTCAATTGTCTTGTTCAGGTGCATGAGAGGGATCGATTAGAGTTCCTCAAAGAAGCCAGAGACCACTACGTCGCTGTCTGCTCACACATCCTTAAGAAATCGGCGCTGAAGACGAAAGTGCTTGCGAAGCATTGCCGGTGTATTCATCCCAATGAAAGGATGTCCAAGCAAAGCAGCAGTGACATAGCGGCAATCGCTCGGGAGCTCCCTCTTTCAGATGAGGTAAAAATTGACGTCCTCTTGGATGAGCGGAGGATGCTTCAAATGGAAAAGGATGATCCAGGTAGTCAGGAAATGTGCAGTGATGAGTATTGGGCACAATTTTTCCGTATCAAGAGATCCACTGGGGAACTGAAGTACCCTAAAGTGGCCACAGTTGCAAAGTGTGTGTTGTGCCTTTCACATGTGCAGGCGGACATTGAACGGAACTTCTCCTCATCTGGCCGAACCCTCACTTCCGATAGAGCCTCAATTTCTGAGCTGACACTTGACTCATACATAGTGGTGAAGGGTGTTATGAGTAAGTATGGCAACAAACCGGAGAATGTTCTAATGAGAAGGGCATTGCTAGCTTCTGCCCTTAGTGCTCACGCGAAGTATTGTGAGCACATGGAGAATGAGAAGAAGAAATGGGAAGAGGAAAGTCGTATGGCTGAAGAGGAGTTGGCAAGAAGAGCAAAAGAACAGGAAAAATTAAAACAAATGGAAGAGGAGCGAGAGACATTGTGTGATCAGCAGGAAAGGCTTAAAGCTATGAGGAAGACTGAAGAAGAGAAAAGAAGAGCGTCAGATAAGCTGGTTGTGGTAACCACCAAAAGGCTTAAAACTGCTGTAGAAAAGAAAGCCATGGAGGGAGTTGCTTGAAGGAGCAGAGACAGTCTGAAAAGAAGCTACTGAAAAGAGGAAGGAGGCTGAGAAAACTCAGCAAAAGGTTGAGCTGTGCACCTCTAAACTTATATCGGACTTCTTCTCCTGCAAGCCCAAGGACACGTATTTACTATTGCTTTGCAATTTTCCCCTTGTTTTGTTCTTCTAGTCTGGAAAACATGTCTGATGTAATCACATTATATTTATCATTCAACGAAGTAAATATTTTATTATACTATTTTGTTACCGTACGTTTCTAGTTAGGAAGTACGTGCAAGTTATTTTTTTTTGGAAAGTGTTTTTTTTATTTTGCATTACTTTCATGCGAATAAAGTTTTATTTAACACATTTTTTAATACGTCGTTCAATTACTTTCCCTCTTCAAAGGCACGATATGTACCTGGAAACATCAGAGCCCTGCATTCTCTGCCAACTCCCCAACTGGCAGCCGACTGGACCCTAAAAATCCCTTGGAATGCGCGAATTGAAGACGCACGAGTACAAGATATGTGCTCAAATCGTGCATTTTACAGATTTTCATTGCTTAGTAGGCCAGTTGGCTGCCAGTTTGCGAGTTGGCAGAGAATGCAGGACTCTAGGAAACATATACATACTCAAGTATGTTGGCCGATTTCAGTAAGGTTTTGGTTGTATTTGGTCAATTTTTGGTCATTTTTGGTCATTATTTGGGCAAAAATAAATCATTTTTCCATTAAAACCAACTGGTAGGACCACTTGCAGCCCTGAGGTCCATGGCTTGATTCCATGAACAGGAAATGCTTTATCCCTGGGTATTTTTAAAAACATATTCTTTACCATCCATCTTGGGAGTTAAGAAAACCTTGGAGGCAGTTGAGAAAACCTCCAGGGTAAATATAAATTAGGAAATCATTTTAAGATTTAAAATCACCATAGCCTGACTCGTGACTTTTTCCATCAACCATCTTTTCTTAACTTTACAGCCAGTCACATACGGGTGTAACAGGCCAAAGATAGAGCTGTGATCTGAGACATGCTATGAGAACACATTAGTTCTATGAGTGACTTACATGAGAAAGTAAAATTTGAGTTATTTGGATATTGTCTGCAACCAGAGCCATGTACAAGGCTGAACAACCTCCATGGGCATCAAAACAATTGACATCACAATGGGCTGCCAGTAAACTTCTCACAGCCTCTACGTCTCCACATTCCACTGCTAAATGCAGGGGTGTCAGCCCAGCTGAAATTTGAAACAGACATGACACAGGTGTAGCCATTGCTTGCATTGGGTATAAGTTTACATGTACACAAATGTCAATGTGAAATACATACAAGTAACTCTTTATTTACAAATGATTTAGGTTGCTTGGAAAGCATTTGTATATCAAAAATTTTTAAATAAAAAATATAACCACCAAACTGAATTCACCTGAATTTTTCTTGAATCAATGCAAAGGGTATTCTCTTAACCACTCATCTGGGTATTTAAATTCTCGGTTTCCTACCCGTGGTGGGTATTTAATTTAGAATCGAGGCGTATTTTTACCTTTTTTTAATGGGAAGTTTTCGAAGTTTTAAGCGGTCAAAATAATTTCTAGTTCATAAAATTTAGCCAATTTTTTGACCGATTATTGAACAACAATGAAGTAATTTTATAATTAGTATTAATGAATTACAAAAATTATTAAAAATATGTAAATATACATGTAAAATGATAGAATCTTCCACAATATGATATAAATCCATTGTATATTAACTTGTATAGTTCATATTTGATAAACTAATGATGATTAATATAGTTTGAAGGAGTAACATTTTAGTAATGTCATAAATAATATTGTTGCTGGCTAATTTTCAATTTTAACATATTCAACGATAATATGCAGGAATTTGTAGAAATTTCAAAATGGAATGTATGGAATAGGTAAAGACATCAATGAAGATTTATTATGATAAAAGAGAGTATTTATTAATTTAAAAAATTAATAACAATTAAAAATTGTTTATTTATAATTTATCACCAAGAGTTTTTACTCTATGCTATATTTTTGAAAATAGTGGTACAGTAGGTGTTGAAAAAATATTTTTAGGAAAAAAATCATGAAAAAATACTATTTCTTGTGAAATATTAGTTTAATTGCCGGGAAAACAATGGAACCTCCACTTCATCCTGCTCGAACCCAGAGGAGGAGGTAAGGCTAGTTTCAGTACCCAACCTGCATATTGCCCTTCCCGGACGCCCGGCGGGCGGCAACAGCCTCGACTGCAGCTTGACGTCACCATTCACTCCCTACTAAACTTCCCTTTCTCCGCTGCCCATCACACCCAGCGTGTCACAGTACACATTGTTATAATGTACAAGGGTTACAGTAAATCATGCAATGAACACAATCACTAACCTCTATTCAAAGAAGAGAATCACACTAAAAAAATACATCTAAGGAAGGATTATCCACGTAAAATTGAAAAAAAAACATGTGCATTTCACTAAGTTTCCCAGGCAATTGAAATGCAAAAATATAAAATTGAAAACTATTGTATAAGTTTATTGCATGAATTATTATGGATAAGGCCATCACTCCTGCCATCCCCACCCATGTTTTTGTTATAGCCCTGCGCTAAAACTGATTTTACCACTATTTTCCCTCTTTTCTCTACTTCACGCATATCAGTATCATGGAATGTACTTACCACTGTCACATCTCTTTTGTCCTTCCCATTTATGATCTTACCACGAAATGCCACCGATATTTCTCCTTTCTTCAGTTTTGCAAATTTCACGGATTGGGGAAACTCCTTTCTGCTGGAAACCATTGTTCCGACTACGTCAGTTTTACTTTCAACTAGTTTGTCCACCAATCTAGAGCTAGTGTACCAATTATATAGGTACAAAGTATGTCCATTTCCCAAAAGGGCATCTGCTAAGTCGAAAATGATACAGGCACTATTATTCTCCGCTATATATCTCTCACTGTACATAGGGTCCTTCCCCGTGCAGAAATGAAAATTCCATATATAGCCAGAATTACTTTCGCATACAACAAAATCTTTTACACCATATTTATTCTGCATTGAGAGTAAATACTGTTTCCAGGAAATACGACCTTTCCACATAAGTAGAGGTTCATCTATGACCAATATCCTGGTCAGGAGAGTAAACGATTACAAATTTATCTCTCAAAAATTGCAAAACTGGGTCTATTTTGAAAATTTTCCTATCGCTAACATTAGCATTGAATGTGCTGTTATCCGCAAAATGTAGAAACTTTAGCAAAAGATGAAATCTCTTTTCACTGAATACTTTTGAAAATAAATGAGTTACTACGATATCTCGTTTGCTGAAATAAATTCCATAATCTGGTTTCACAAATAGTTCGTAACACTCTAGAATGCTCTCCCTATCCTCAATTTTCGAGTCCAGTCTTACCTTCAAACCATCAAACTCGAACTTCTCTCTCACTTCATCATTAGAACTCAAAACTTTGGGGTAACCAGATTGATTTGTTATCTATTCCTCCTCCAGGACATCTTCTCCCTCCTATTGTCTCGCTGTCACTGACATCAGTATTGTTGTATTCATCGCTGGAACCACTTTCTTCATCACTCTCTTCTAAAAAAATGAACTATTTATTCCACTGTCGATTAACTCCGTTTCCTTTTGCTTGTCGAAGCTATAATCAGAACCAAAACAAAATTATTTCAAATGAAATATTTTGTATAAAATTACCGGAAATAACAACAAAACTGCAAAAATATTCCGCATGTTACTCGAGCAAAGGAAAACTCCAAAAACACCGACAACCGCTACTCCAACACTCAACGGATAACTGGGGATAACTGTACTGATTGAAGATTTTTAAAGCAGCTAATTATACATCTCTTATGTGTGAAACCGAGGAGACCACCCTTTGCGAAGGATTAGCAGGATGGTTTCTTTCGGGAAAAACCCGAGCGCGAGGGGTTTGCCGTCGGGAGTAATAACATGAACTATCCTCCCGTCTTGGTACCATAAAATGTTCCGAGGCCAGGAAAAAGGCTGGCTTTGGGCGCAAGATATTTTAAAATAGCACATACTTCACTGAAATGAATGTTTGGGAACGAGAAAGCAAATATGTTTTCGTGACGACCTGAGAATAAGAAAAGCGAACGAAGAATCGTAGGGGCAAGGCGAATGCAACCCGCAACACAATTACAACGTTTCAGTACGAGACGTAGAGCTTCACAGAATAGGACGGTAGAACCCATCTAACGATGGAAGATTAAACTAAAAGGATGCCTCTAAGGCATGCAAAAGCTCTGCGGCGGAATATCACGGCATTACCTTTGCAAATTAACCGAAAATCGTCATGACGTATATATACGGCATACCCAGTACCGGAGCAACCATCCATGACGTATATATACGTCATACCCAGGTGAGTGGTTAATAGAAAGTTACCCGCCTGTAGGCTTCCTCATTGATGTGACACATCAATGGATGCTTAAAACTTTACCAGATCACCGGAGGAAGGGTAGGCATCAGCAAAGATTTGGTGATATAATAAATATTTAACCGCAGTGAAATATTTTCCCTATATGAAAAAATTGCCATATTTGCCATTCACAACATGTACTAGCCAATCAAAATAAATTATGCATAATTTCTGCAGGGAAATTCCAAAAAATGAGGTCATAAGTTATTGGGTAATCATAGTAATTGTCTTTATGAAGGAAAACTTAGGACTGTCTAGTCCTTAATTACAACTAACTTATTTAAGATCACACACACCCACACCCAGGATGGTGAAATCTCACTCGGGCATGACTCAAACCCTCGACCTCAGCATTAGAAGGCAAGGACTCGATCCCATTGCCACAATGTTTGTCATGTACAAAAAATATGACCACAAGTGATTCTGAGTCGGCCATCATATCATAAGGCCAGGCCTTACAGCCTACCAATAACTATGTAGCACCACCATCTTTTGGAATAACAGGGAAATTCTGCTGCAGTTGTCGCAACTATGTTAGTAAGCACTGCGATATGAAACAAATACATACATATATGCTAACAATGCCTACAGTAATATTTACTCTAAAAACCAGTAAAAATGTGAATTATGCTAATTGAGATAGTTGCCATAACTGACTTTATTTAGTAAGCTTTTCCCCATGAATGCTGTTCCTGAGTTAATAAACTTCCCATACATTTTCCCATAAATGTGCTATTATGACAAGAAAACTAAGTGAAGGCACAGCACCAGTATTGTCTGAGTACCAAAGACGATATCCTGGAGTAATGATCATGGAATTAAGAGTTGGGTATGCGAATGAATGTCTTGGCCCAGACAGAACAATTCCTTCCTGAAAAATAGCCGTTATTTTGCAGTTACTTAAAAGTCTAGGAAAATTCAAGTTTCCTAGTACTTCCAAAGGTGGTTGGTAAGTGGTGTGAATCTCTCCTGTCGAGATGGT
Source organism: Pyrrhosoma nymphula (assembly GCA_963573305.1). Taxonomy (NCBI): domain Eukaryota; kingdom Metazoa; phylum Arthropoda; class Insecta; order Odonata; family Coenagrionidae; genus Pyrrhosoma; species Pyrrhosoma nymphula. The sequence goes on from OY754328.1 coordinate 28,508,160, forward strand.
GACATGGTACGGCTGAAGTTTTAATGGAAAAAAAGGAGTCTCTTTTTATTTTTTTTTATTCTTCTGGGGATCCTTGAGTTTTCCTAAGAGCTGGTCACCGTGAAGTTATAATGGGTTCAGTGACGCAGCCAAGATTTCACTTCAGAGGGGTTCCATGTTAAATATAAATGAGGGGGGTAACAAATGTTGAAAATTAGGAGCACATTTTTCACTTCAGAGGGGTTCCATGTTACATATGAATGAGGGGGGTAACAAATGTTGAAAATTAAGGGCAAATTTGTGTTTTGGGCAATGAGAATTGCAATTGCAACTGCAGTGAAACAGCAGATATTTAAAGATTTTAGCCATCCAAACTTCTGAAAGAATACAATACCCACACTTTTTAAACTTTTAAGAATTGAAAAAATATTTATCAAAAGAGTTTTTCCAACTGAAGAATAGATGGATGTGATATTCTTTGTTTAAAAAACAACTATAACTTTCTCCCATCATCATCACCAACTGGTGTTCTGCCTACTGGCAGGTCCCAAACACCAAATCTGTCTCCAATTAGTCCTGTCCCGGGCCTCCTCTTTGGTATCCTTCTTATCTTTACTTCGTCTGTCATTTTCAGCCTTCTTCTTCCTCCTCTCTTTTCTCCCTCCACTGTTCCTTCGACTGCTGTATTTAAAATTCCCTTCCCTCTTAAAATATGTCCGATCCAGTTTCCCTTTCTCTTCTGTATTGTTTTCAGTAGTGTTCTCTCCTCCCTAACTCTTCCCAGCACCTCCTCATTTCTTACTCTATCCACCCATAGCACTACTATTTAAAAATAAATTCAAATTACTGTGGGGGAGGGTGGTGTCTGGTCCTCTAAGACCCCCCCTGCTTTGCCTGGTACCCGGATTTCATTGTTCCTGAACTACCTCACACCATAGATTAGAGAGGACAATGCTTGGCTGCTTGGTACATAAAATAAAAAGCAAATTTCTAGTAATTAGCACTCCTGGGATTTGGGAATTTACAGCACATATGATCCATTTCATATGAACAAAGGTGCTTTAATTGCACTAAGATTCTCCTGTGCTATCATGCTGCATTGTTTCATATGTTATCTCCTTTGATCAATGCCATAAATACAAAGTAATACACATCCATTATTACTTAGTTGGCATTCGACAGCATATGCTGCACTTTCGCTTGCTTGCACTGATCCAGATGACAGGTTCTAAAGAATGTGGTAAGAAGTATTTCCATTGACCGTGAAGTAGAGGTAGAAATTGTTTGTACGGGCTCAAATAACTACGGTTTGTGGGACTTGAATTGCACGAGCTAACAATCTTCTTTTTTAACTCTACTGAGTGTCCATGGTTTTCCTTGCCTACCTTCACCTCCTATATTTTTGTAAAATTTTGAGGTAAATGCAGTTTTCATCATGTTAACAACTGCCCATGAATTTTGGCGATTTAAAAATAAATTATTTGCATTCCATACTGAAAAATTAACAAATTTTTTAGTTATTGTTAAAAGATGTTTTTCAGTGGAAAGTTAGCTAAAATCATTATATTTACAATAAAATAAAACTGGAATTCCCTAAATCAAATCAAGCTCCTATAAATAGAAAACTGGTTTTGGGCGGAACGCACCATTAGCCTTAACCCATTTGCTACAAATACCGTATTAGCACAGCGTAAATTCTTCTACCCAAGTGAATGAATGTACATAGTTTCAAAACAGCCAAAATTTTTCTACTCAAGGGAACAAACCACGGTTTAGATGGCTCTGCAGCTAAGAAAGACATGAGAAAACAAAAAGGTATGTACTAGGTGTCATAAATGACCACTTCTCAAGATGCCGGACCCATTCTCGGCCTGTGAGAGAAGGTATCTCGCCCCTTCGTTGCTGTGCGAGCCCCACTCACTGCACGTGTCCACGATCAATTTCTTGTTTATGCAGTGGAATAGTGAAAATAAAAGTTTATATGTACTCAGGATATTGAGGTTTATCAGTGGATTCCTTATGTTTTGCTGTGCATTTACAAATTTTAAACAGAGTTATACCATTATTTTTAACGTAGTTCATGCGTAAAGGAAACTTCAAACTAATCTGGGAGTTTTTATGTTTGAGTACATAGTAAGATCTAAGGCTTTCCCAGAGTGAGATGGTGAGAAGCTCAATTCGGGCAGTCCAACGGGTGAGAATCCATTGATGCCGACACTTCAATGGTCGAGTCATCCATCGTCTAAAGGACAGAATGTCGTGGCTTCATCGGTTCCGGAATATATAGGCCATGCCGAAGGGTCAGGAGGCTCCTGATTGGTCACATTCTTCCCACCTTTTTATTCTAGAGAACTTAATATTAACGGTAGAATTTCGTTTAAAAGCTGTAAAGGCAAAGTAAAACTAAAGGAATTCATTCCTTATTTAAGGTAGTTAGAGCTAAAAATCACTTCACCTATAATTTGATGAATTTTGCCTCATTTTAAAGAAACATCTCTCATCTTTCCAATTATATCAAAATATCAACCCCTTGCCGAACTATTTTTCGAGCAATTTGCCTGTAAATATAAGCTGTTTTACATGGGATAGATTATGGCTGTGCGCTCCATAGGGAGAATATTGAAGGAAATATGAATTTATAATGCCTAGATTTCGTCAAAAAACTAACGGTGTATAGATTGCATGTTTTCTCAACTATTTATAAAAATATAACCTATTACTCACCACAATAAATTTTACAGAATCGCAATAAAACCTGCTGTTTTGAAGGGTTTTTAGCCGTTCAATGAGTCAAGTTGGAGACTAATGTATTTTATTTATTTAATTACTGAGATTTTTGGGCACATATAACTATATATTTGCGCCATTTATATTGCAATTTTTATTTCATACTTCTTACAGATGCTGAAATAAAAAATAAAATTTGAATATGGTCTCCACTATGACTAGGGATCTATCTCGCTCAAACCAACTTGACATATCTTGAGTGTGCAGACACTATTTTTTTTAGCAAAACCATTGCATAAACACATTGCTGACCGTGACCGCATACCATACTGGGCTACCCATGTGGAAAAGGACAAAGATTATCTCTGCCCAGTGGCCGAGGAAAGGGTCCTGCACCCCACTGGGTCCTATACCTAGTTGAGAAAACACATACCTAAGCTATTCCTTGCCGCTCGAGAGCTCTGTACAGGGAGTGCAAAGAAATTTTAGTGGCATTCGTGAGGGGAGAAGCTTTTTCCAAAGTGAGATGCCGGCCCGATAGGGTTAAGCTCAACAAAGTAGTCACCCAACTCCTCCTATATGCTTTTTTTGAAGCCAGAAGCCCCACTATTCCGGTCCATTAAATTCAAAATTATTTAGTAATTAATACTAATTTTTCTCTTGATGGTGTAATTTTAAAGCTTGTTTCATGGAACAAAGACTAACCTTCATTGGTAGCATCAAGGTGACTTGACTGAAATTTGGAGTTGATGTAGTTATTTAAATTAAAAAGTTCTACGATGTACTCATTTTTAAGATGAGCTTCTGGAGAATTCTCGTTGGCCAGAACAGCAACATGAAATGCATTATTTCCTTTGATGTCCTTCAATCCAGGGTTTGCTCCAGCTTGTAACAAGAGTTTCACCTTCTCAGCATCATTGTGCACTACTGCTAGATGCAATGGAGTCTGTAACGGGAATTTTTCATCAATCAAAAATAGCATACGTAATATGATTATGTATCTAATTGTAGATGTCCATATATATCAAACTCCAACGTACCTTATCCCCATTTTTGGAAAGACTTAAGTCCTGTAAGGCACTCTTAATACATATTAAACATAGGGGGGGTTCTGAAATTCACTGCCAGTACTGCCTGTGTTGCCGTAAAATGGAACGTGAAACAGTACTGCCACTGCCGCAGTAGCATGTAATTCGGAATGGTCGGCATTGGCTTATTGCCCGCATGAAATTCAATATGGCCTAATGTGGTGGTTTATTATAAGTGATTTTCAATGCGTTAATTCTTAATCCTAATGAAATTGATAAAGAGCATTCTAATTTTCATTGTCTTGCTACTTAATTCTACTTAATACTAATTTGTTACTTTCACTGATGAGAATAAATGAATTCGTGTCAGCTACGTGAGCATGGAGAAAAAACCCTGTTTTGTTAAACAAATATCCGTTATAATTAACATTATTGAATTCAAAATAAGCATTTTTAATCTTGTGCTTGTAAACAAGTCTTCGGATATATTTGTCAAACCCTAATTTTCTTCATTGCCAGTTGTACGAAGCGATCCCAAGAGTGACATCGATAATTATGCAAAGGATACGGGTTGTTGAGGGTTGCATCGCAGAATATTTTCATTAACAATTAGGTTTATGCAGCAAATTACGTTTCCCGAAAATTATCATACATGTTGGTATTATTCAAATTTACCAGTGTAGTAAGAGGCTGTATAATTACACATACCACATTATTCATGATGCTAAATTAATATTTGGTAATTTCACAAGTCGCTTTCATTTGCGAATATAATTTCTTCTCTACTTTTATCACTTGTGACGTTCTTCACTCCCTCATCATTTCATTGATGCTTTCATTCTAGTGCGAATTTTCACAGAGGAAAAATCAACATTCTCGACAGGGATCCTCGCCAAGGCGAATGATTTTCCTCTGTGGAAATTCACACTATGGTGCACTTGCAGGTGACTCCGAAAAAGGTTATACAAACTGTGGCTAGTCCCAGTATCCTCAAATTTTGCTTTTATTCCAGTGAAATATTCACTGGTACAATCAGATGGTATTCCATTAACATAGATACTTGACAAATAAATGCATTTTATAAACTATTATACACTAATCAGGTTCTGTTAGCTATTTATGAGCATCGAGACTTTTTTTTCTCGCCAATATAAACATTAAAATGTGCGAAGCAGTTTCTCCTAACTCTTCAGATTTTATTTATTATAATATTAATAATTATGGCTACCTCTGCCATTGCCCTCAGTGCCCTGAGGACGATGGCAGAGGTAGCCATTGAAATGGAGGCCAACAAGTACCTGACCCGGAGGGAAACCCGAGAAACCTTCATCAACATTATATTTCCTCTAGACACTGCATCTTAAATCCCATCCCATAAGGCGGTTCCTTATGCATCATCCACAGTTTCCAAATTTGAAATGTAGACTCCAAGGGCAACACTTAAGTGCCTTGCATGGTCATAATCCCTTCTCCTTCAATTCTTAACTCCTTCATCAAAGTCTTCACATGTTATTCTATTTAAACTCACATTTTACATACATATGATTTATGTAGATGAGATAACGTGAAGAATATAACTTTCCCCATAAGCACGATATTGATTGGAGGAGATAGAGTAGGCATTAACATAACAGTGGGTAAGAAATTAACTTTTGATAACAATTCTCAATACTGGTGACTACTAATTGAAAATTTAATGCGACTTTTAAGTCCTCGAGTTGTAAGCTATTTATCATATTTAGAAGGTAAAAAACAGCACTATCACAAGCAATATTAAAAGCAATTGTGAAAGCATAAAAAATCCTGTCTCATAGCAATTTGAAATTGCGGAGGAGTCACCGTAAAATAAGAAGATGAAATGTAATAGAAAAAATATGTAATCCAGGGAAGAGGGGAATGTCTCAATCTTTGTGCCATATAACAAAGTCATTTACCTATATACAGCGTCATAGCTTGGGTCATGAGTACCCCAGGCAAGATTTGAATTTTGTGCCCCTCAAGACTTATTTTCAAGGAAGAGAAACAACACAATAATTTTGAAAGTGTAATTTAAGTTATGTATACATTAAGGCATAAATTAGTTCTTTCTTCCTTTTATGTAGGAAAGGAAACAATACAACATGATTTAGTTTATTTAGGCATTTAACATCTCTTGAAAGTATACTTTTCTGGCTTCTCCTAAGGCCAATTGGTCAATAATATGGTCTTCATTAATGTTTATTGCAATGTCACACTCAATTGATAGTATAGCAAGATTACTCAAACGTTCTTGACTAATCTGCGATCGTAAATAATTTTTTATTAATTTTAATTACCTAGCTGAAAAATCTTTCACAGCTGGCAGAAGTCACAGGTAGTGTCAATGTTAGGTGAAGTGCAACCCCTATATTGGGATAACTCAAGAGTTTAGTTCTAAGCCATATTCTTCATGGCAAATTTTTTTGTTCCTCTTTCCGTGCACTTCTGATACTTTGGAATTCGGAACCAGACGGTTTTTTCGGCGGTGGCCTTCTAATTAAACAAACATAATAACTAAAATATCTCGACTAGATAGGAAATACTTAAGAAGAATGTTTTGTGATCACTTCACAATTAATTGAAATAACATAAGTATTAACTAAAATTATAGCTTACATTTATCATACTATATCGACTTTAACACTAGGTATCTAAAAGTCAGAACGAATAAACTGTGGGGATTCCCCACACAGAGTTTTGCTACACTCGCTGGTCATTCTCACTAAGTAGGGGCAGCCAACACGGCCGGTTTCGCACCGGCACACCGTCCTACCCCTTGGTCGGCGTGTGCCAGAGAGTGGAAAAATGGCCAATGTTAACGTACTAGTGTGACAAAATTTTGGTTTGTGTGTCAAGTTTTTTAAAAATATTTTAGGGTTCGGTACAAATTTTGTGTGTTAAGTTAGGGGTGCCTATCATAATCAAATGCAAGTTTTTAAAATGTTAGTTAGCATCATGTTTTCATTTTGATTGCCTGTGCCCCTGTACAGGCTGTGGGTATGCTAAGCCCACGAGGGCTGCGCCCCTGGCAGCCGCCCGCCTGGCCAGCCCTTAGCTATGACACTGCCTATATACCTATCCATTCCATTTCAGAAGTGAGTTGATTGCCTACATTTTTTCCCATGGTATACGCAAGCTCCTTTAGAGTCACAATTTTTTCACATTTTAATACGGATTACATTAGCACGGAAGGAAAAGGAAAACCTGTACCTTTATGTACAGGCGGAATTTTGATTGAGGGGATAGAGGAAAGAGCAATATTATGGAGGGACCCACACCAAGATGCCTCAAAACAATTAATAATGAGGGAGGAGTCCATTGCCTTCCTCTATACTCCCCAGTCCAAATCCCACCTATGCCCTTCAAATTACCATTAGATGAATTTCTTACCTCAAGCAGATCATTTGTTGAATCAATACAATCCATTAGGTTATATCTCTTCAGCAGAATTAGAATTCTCTTCAAAAGAAGACAAGGCTGATGTGCAGCAAGGAGATGCAATATCCTGAATGAGAAAAGGGAAACAATATTTTGTTAGTTAGAATGATTTAAATTTAAACATTTACAAAAGGCAGCAGACGTAAGAGACCAATTACAAGGAACCCTAATCTTATTCATTCATTAATCATGATGAAAGAAAGGACTAGATTCAGAAGTATGTACTATGCAAACAGAAGGACTAAAAGGAAGACTTCATATAGTGAACCCATAACAATGTTAAGGGCAAAATACTACCATTTGTTGAAGTTTGCTCAATAATTTCTGCAAAATATTCGTTCAAACTGTTAGATGAATTAGCTGAGTGTGCTAATACAGTCAGTTGCCAACTAAGTTTGACTAACATAAATTTGGACACATAGAGCATGCTAAGAGACAAACAGTGTACAGACTGTGCTCAACTTATGCTCAAAGGGACTAGGGCAAAACAAGTGATGTTCCATTTACTCACTTTTTCTCAGATGGAGCCGATTGTCGAATCCAAGCATGAACTATGGGGGTTAGTTACGGAACTTTTATGGATGGCATTATGAGGCTGAGGTAGAAATTATTTTTACCACAAGTGCTCACATCAACTAAAACAATTATGGAACTCGTAAAGCAAGCGATAATAGTGCAATGGAGAAAATATAAAAATTAAATTTTTAGTATTCTACACAACACTGGTTACTGATTTCTGATGACTGAGTCACAAAAGTATTTCACAACTGATGAAGTTTCTTATGTAAAAAAAATCAATTTTTCCATTATAAGTCACTACCTAAGTCTATCTGACATTAAAAATTATTACGTACTCGCTGGTGACCTCATACCCAACTGAGTGAGTGCATTCACCGATCTAGATAGGTTACTCTGCAGGTGTAGTCCCACATATGTCAAATTTGAGTTATGTAATGTACCATTGAACGCTTCACTTGAGTCAGGCAGTGTCTGTAGCAAAATGAAGAGTTGCTAAGTGTTCTTCCTATTATAATATTTTTCCTATAATAACACAGTTCCTACTCATGATTGGTTCTGACCAGTCATGAACAATGGCAAGAAACATGACATCAAATTCTTGGATACAAGTTTGAGAGTTCACACCTGATTTTACACCACTGCCTCTCTCAATTTATAAGTCTCACTCTTTACTCAGAAAGGTAAATGTAAAAGCAATTTTTTTATCACTTGAAGTGGTAAATACTAACACCTTTGTGTGTTAATAAGTAACTCATTATCTTCATGGTGCTCAAAAATGAGAAATCCTTAAAAAAAATATTGTTATTTGGCAACAAATACCATGAAACAGGAACAATGTTTTTCTTCTGCCTCTTTTACAGTTCTAATAGTCGATCTATTTACATAGTATTGCTTTGCTATTGATTCAGAAAAAAATTTATTCATAAGTTCTTCAAATTTAATAGGCTAATGCTGCAAGAGAAACATTTCTAATTTTTCTTTCAAGGATTAACATTAGCACTTCCAAATTGTTGTTTAGGACTCCTTTTTGAGAAATAAAACAAGCACCACTTTACAACATACCTTAACTCACGATAAGCTACCAGTCACAACTCAGGCAAGCCCTTGCTACCATTCGCATTACCAATCCCATTTGGGATAGTGAGTATAGAAAAAAGAATGGGGGAACCTAGAGGATGATTTTGCTTACTTTGCATTTCTAGAATGATAACAGATGGAAACATGCAGCATTCCACTAGGTGCTGGTAAAACCTATGGTGCTGACCATCTCATTTATCTTGTCATTAATTGTTTCAGCTTAAGGTGCATTGTCCCTGGAGCGACTCTTGCGATAGTAGCTGAGCGATAGTAGCTGAGCGACAGTAGCTCAGCACTGGTAAGCGTTGTTTCAAATGGGACCATTGTCCTTGACGCGACTGCGACTGGCGCGGCTAGCGGTTGTAGTTGGCGACAGTAGTGAGTCTGGTCTGAGGGCAGGCTCAGTCACGGAGCGATTAGTGTCGAGTGCGCACGTATTTCAAGGTATTTCAAAAACAACTTCTTCTGCCTCGAACTCATGGTACCACTTCACTCGCAAGTCAGCAAACAAATGAACCAGAATCGCTCTAGAACAATCGCTTCAGCGGCAATGACGTAGTTAGCTACTATCGCTAAGCTACTATCGCTCAGCTACTATCGCAAGAGTCGCTCCAGGGACAATGCACCTTTAGGCAACCTTTACCATGAGTTTTGAGTGTCTTGAAGCTGAGAGAAATTTACTTGGAAATGTGCCTTGTATATCTAGCCAAATTGGTATACATATTCAGTAAAACCTCTACCTTACGAACTCCTGCTAAACGAAGAACTCAGATGAACGAATAAATGCTATTGGTCCCACCAAATTCCTATTTAAATGCATTAGTAAATACCTCTAATGAACGAACTCCTGCCTTACGAAGATTCCTGATTAAAGAAATGAAATATTAGCCCTGTCTTGTAATATTTACCTCTTCATAACGTATTTTCAAAACAAAAAAGGTTTATTTTGAATATGTATTTTGCAACACGTACTTCACCCTCGAGCTGAATACACAGGTTCTTACCCACTACTACAGTTATCACAGCAACTATGTGCTGATTATACTCGTACTCGTCCATGTTCTTGCTCTTTTGTAGATAGTAAACAAATCAACAGATGTTGGCGCTCAGCTGCATGTAAACATCTGCATCCAAGCAAAGATGAATGAAGGCGACCCAAGGTTACCGACGCACATAACAGTTGAAGGTGATTGTAACAGGATGCTGTCCACGCAAAAACAATTTACGGTTAAAGTTTGACGTTCACTCGAATCATAAACCGGCGATCATAATAGGATGGTGTGAACGCAATAACAATTCACGGTTAAAGTTTGACGTTCATGCCAATCATAAACCGGCCTTTAGAAACACAGTAAATGGTATAATTAGCAGGACTTGCTGAAAGACCTGCTCGCTGTTACTCCACAGTATTTTATAAGGCATGGGAGCAGTATGGATAAAAATGTGTGATCCTCTATGGAAATTTTACCTTTAATTGAGTTCTGCAAATAACATTCCCTGAAATTCACGGTACAAAAGTGGATTATTTACATTAACCCTGGATTGATGCAACGTGCAAAACACCTCAGAGGAACGAACTCCCGATTAACGAACTGGAAACTTATTGGTCCCTTGAATTTCATCAAGTACAGGTTTTACTGTACTGTATACTTGTATCAAAAAACAGAGTGCAGCCCAAAAGTAACAATAAAACGTATAGAACTGTAGAAAATCATTTGGTACAACACTGGCACAGCAGAAAATGTTTCTGACGGGGACCCCTCTTTGGATAATACAAGTAATTCTGTCATAACTAACGCTGAGCACTAAGAGTTGGGCTTTAGGAATAACTGTGTTTTAGTGATGGTGTTCAAGGGAAAGTCCTTGCATTACAGTAAATACGCTAAATAAAAAGTGTTGAATCTCTATGAGAAAATCAAATTTATAGTAAAGATCAGAGAGTTTTTCAATGATTTAATAGATTTAGGCAAAAATGGTAAATATGGCTTGAAAATAATTCCACAAAAAATGGTAAATATGTCCTGAAACTGAGAAAACCCCTAAAAAGTTAATATTCACCCGTGGTTGAAGCCTCCAGTATCAGGAAGTTTCACTGCACAGTTTGATTTTGCATGTACTGATTAGGAAATGGAAGTTTATGATTTCTTTTTGGGTGCTAAAATCAAGACCTGGCAGCAGTGACAATCAATCCAACCACTTGTATGTTTGATAAGCATAAAAAATTAACTTAAATATTAATTCTTAGCAATTGCATATATAGCAATTTGGCTTATTTCACAAGTTATCATAGAAGATTAAAATGCATCAGGCATCTATTTTTGTTTGAAATATTCAAAAGAGGACTCACATATTTCCTTCTGTGGTTGATTTATCTAAAATCTTTTCCAAAACATCTTTATTTAAGCTGAGATCAACTATTTTCTTCATTATGGCCATTGAAAATGGATATTTCGCAGTTTTTCCACCAGAAAATTTAACTGAGTCATTTTTCTCCCTTGCAGAGTCATTTTTCTTTTGGGGTTCAGATGCTTCGGGCTGCTGATGTGGTGCATCTGGAAAATCAAGGAGCATTTAAAATAATATATTAATGATAATATTCATGACTTCTACTCATAAAATGTTTCTCATTCATATCTTCAATATTCAATGGATATTCGATGGAATAATTATCATCACTAGTTGAATAGGCATATCACTATAGAAAAATAGAAATATCAATGAGAATTTCATTCTGAGGATACTGGGGGGATGGGTAGAGATGGGAAAATTACCGTAGGTTTCATCTGAGGTAAATTACCACGGTATATTACGGTAATTTTTGAAATTACCATAATTTTCCAGTATTTTTTAGTTTTAAGCATATAACAGCAAATGTATGGTTAAATAAGAAAGCCAATAGCAATAGGAAGGGAATAACGATGTTTAAACCATACCTAATATAGCATTAATCTATTAGAAATTTTTAAAATTGTAAAAAGAAGGCACGGCAGCAACACGCAATTTGGCCTTCTTTTGTCAAAGTATGAGACATTTTGAAGAAGAATATTCTAAAGCTTTAATCTTATAATGTTTTAATTTAAGTAAAATATTCCAAAAATGATTTGTACATGCCTCTATTTGTTATTAAACGTGTAGGAAATGTGAACTTGGCTTAAAAGAACATGTTGGGAATTTATCTGTATGAAAAATAATCTCAAACATAGGAGAATTATCTAAAAAAATACGGTAATTTTCAAGGGGCGCGGTAAATTACCAAAAATACCATGGTAATTTACGAAAATTACCGAGGTAATTTTCAGAGTGGCTCATCTCTAGGGATGAGTATAGTTACTGCCTGAAACTCCACTAGCAATTTCATTATTATAAGGCAAGACTAGGGTGACCAACTATTTTTGAAGAAAATAAGGGAGATTTCAATATTCTAGATCAAAAATAAGGGAGATTTAAAACACGGCAAAATTTCACAAAAAAAGAAAAAAACAATTCAGTGTTTGTATAAAAAATTAAAACTAACTTTATTTTATACTTTTTGTAGACCTAAATATATTTTGCAACAGATTTTGCTTCAGACAATAGTTTGCCATCACTTTTTGCAAATTCTAAAAATTCAGTGCAAGAATGCATGAAGTTCATGGCAACTTGTAGTTACGATTTGATCAGCTTTGTACTGCTCCTATTCCTAACATCTGTCCACTTGTTATTCATAAGAGAAAATACTCTCTCTGTATGAGAATTACTACCTGGTGTGCTCATTATATAGCCTACCAACTTTCTTAAGTTTTCAGAAGTTATATTGCTCCCATTTCGCAAGATATGTACACATATACTTCATTTTCTTTTGTGGTGGCTTTTTAGCTTCATCATCACTGCCCATTATTGTATTATAAACTCTTGCCCCTATACGGCTCACAGGTGATGTAGAGTAAAACCACTGAATCTAAATCACGCTAAATCAGCACCAGCTGAGCAACACAAAGAACGAAAGGAAGTAAGTAAGCACGCGTTCATTGGTTTAACAGATAAGGAGATTTAAACTATTGGTTGGTCATTTCTAAACGAGATAATCGATAGAAAATACTCGATAAAGAATCAATGGCGTCTGCTCTCGAACGTTTAAACAAATTTCGACCGTGTGCGCAAAAATTAAAAGATTGAAACTGAATGATTTTACTTGACGAAAAAATACAGGAGAAATTCACCCAAAGAGACCAAAAATACGGGAGCCGGGAGATCGTGAAAAAATAGGGTCAAATATGTGAGATCCCAGGAAATACGGGAGAGTTGGTCACCCTAGCCAAGACTGAGTGAACTAATCCACAATAAATGTTGTAAGATGCTTATCGATGGATTCCTAAGCACTGCCCATGAGTTTTTAAAAAACATTTTGTCACATTAATGAGGGATACATGTAAATCTGCTTGCTGCAGGACTCAAAGCAATCAAATTTCAAAACCATATCCCTCAAATAAAGCAAGCATCAATCCATAGTGTGTGAGTGATACAGCCAGTTCAAAACTAACAGCTCTCCAAATGCAATATGTCATCATTTCAACTACATATTTTACCAAGTAATGAGCAGAATATTGTAGCAATTACCATACAGTGATGGAATCACACAAATGAAGACTAAACAAATTATCTATACCGCCTTAGGACACCTAATAAGAGTATATTTATGGATGCAGCCCTTGCTAAACAAAAATGTGTTTAACATTGTATAAATTAAACAAAAAGTTAAATGAGAAAATAAATTGAAAAATGATCTTACCTATCCTTGTAGGAAGAACAACACAATCTACAGCTAAATCATCATCAAAAGCATTATGGGGCACTGGAATGAAAAAAAAGAAATTATGACAGCTGGTTTTATATTACAAAATATAAAGTGTTTGTTGGGTTGTATAGTTTTCAAATATAAAAAGTTAAAAAAAATAATTTAGATGCACTATGAAAAGGTTATTTCAATTGAAACTGTTTTACTCAATACATATGTTCTGGAAATACCTAACGAGATAGTCAGGTTAGATAACAGGTCCCAGGATGAGAAATACAAGGCAAGAGCACCAATCAATACTGTACTTGAAACTAGCACTTGAGAAATTTTTAATGCAACTAAGACTGAACTTTCAACATACGTCTATGGTTATAGACATTTTTGCCTGTGGTCAATTAGAGTATAATTCTGAAAAGGCAACTATGATCCAACATGCATTAATGACAATTCCTTGCCACCACCATAGCCAAATTTAAAATGTCAGCAAATATAGATGACTTATTAATGCCATTTAATACAAAAAAAGGCATTAAATCACTCATTATATGCATTTAGATTTACTGAGCCAATTTAAACTTCCTATGTATTATGTTTTTCAGTACCCATTGCAAGGTTTCCCCACACAAAAAACAGAAGACAAACCAAAAATAACTTCTAACATGCAGAATAACATTAAAAATCTTCACTTACTTCTACTAATGTAGGCCCTCACATCATCCATGGCTAATCCATGTTCAAGGCTATCGAGACCCTCTGAATACAAAGGTAAAAATATATCAGTCCATGAAATATGTGTATTATTGTTTAAAAACATTTTATTTTCTTTCATTAGTCAACTGCATCAATATTATGACCCAGATGGAGTAAAGGCTTGAATCTCATACCAAAATTCTTCCTGGGTTACTTCTATATTTATTAATTCGGCAATATGAATGTTTCTAGGGAATTCATGTCTGCTTCTTCAAGTAAGAATTTACTTCTGGCCAGGAAATATAGACTGGAATGCCAACACGACTGATTATTGACAAGATGAATCAACATGGAAGAAACCTTGGAGGCCTTCCACTTTACTGAATTAGGTACCCAGATACACTTCACAAGCAAAATGACTAACTCCACAAAATGGCTGAGTTATTCACCATCGGAGAGCATAAAGTTGAAAAATATATTATCATTGACAAAATGAATACCAATGCATTATGTATAAATTAAATACCGTATTTGTACAAATCTAAGACTATGTTTTTTTCCCTTCCGAGCTTCTGAAGAAAAGTGGGTTCGTCTTACAATCGGATGTAAAATCCATGACTTTTTCAAATTGTGGATTCTAAAAGAGGGTTAGAACTGGGTTCGTCTTAGATTCGTGCACATATGGTACATTTCATATTAATGTTTCTGGTATCTAAGTTCCTGAATTATCACTCGGCTAAACTAAAAAGAAATCAATCCACTCAAAAAGTGATACATTCAGGGTAGAAATGTATTGTATTTTACACATTTTTAGCAAAACAGAGATTTTATCAATAAAACAAGCTAATTGACTTAACACTACTTTTTAAAAATTAAATGTGACAAGAATGAAAAAGAAAACAAAAGACAATAAATCTGTACATCAATCTGATGTCTAGTTACCATATAACACAGGGCTACTCCCTGAAAAACTCTACCCTTCAGCTGATAGGGGCCTTTTAAAAAAACATTGTGAGCAACATGTATTAGTTAAGTAAATTGTATTGACTTACCCCAACTGATATTATTATCCAAAGCACTATCTTCTCCTATCAACTTTTCTATGTCTGTAAGGCTATCCTGTTGGAAACTATTATGTGGAACGTTACTACTACTAGGATTGACAATGGTTTCCATAGCACTATCTGGAAGCCGAAACTTTTCATGATGGAAGGGTTGACCTCCAACAATGGCAGTAGACTGATGAACAATGTCTGTAACATAAGTCATTACATCATTAGTGGATTAAATACTCTCAAGCCTAACTTTGTGGTACTCCACAACTAAGTAAAAGAAAACTTTGTAAAGTCCACGAAACAATTTTGTTGAACTTGCTGATCAAGGCCTTGAAAATGACTTTGTAAGTTTAAACCTTGGTCGGCAAGTTCAATAAAATTGTTTCATGGACAATACAAAGCTTTATTTTGCTTAGCATTCAGAGTCATCCATCTTAAGAAAGGACAAGTAACAATGACTATGATTTAAAACACTTCTAAAAACATAAGTTTAATTACCCAGGGCTATTAACACATTCAGTGCGGAGCACGTCTATTGACGTGGTCCCGTCTATGCCGAACGGCGGGACCACATCACCACGGCCCACGTTAAAGGACCACGGCGCAGTGGCGGATACATATGGGGGGCGCGCGCCCCCCCCTTGCAGGGCCGCTCGCATTGCCACCCGCACCGCACAGTGGTCCGGATCCGAAAAAAGGCGGACAAAAGTCATTTTTTCGACTTTCTTGAAACTCACATAAAATATGCAGTTCTTGTAGGAAAATGTCCGGGGAATCCTACCGCACACTTAGTTTTGCATAAAAAGTTTTGTTAAGTTAAGTAAATTGCTTCAAAGTAGAGCTCATTTTAGCTAAACTGCACTCTTTAAATTTTTTCGAAAAAATACACATTTGTAAAAAGTTTTTTGCTCTATTTCGTATTAAAAATTGGTAAAATGGGTGTGGACTATAATTATATGGACACTTTACCATGATAAAAACTAGGTTTCAATCTTGTAGTGGTTGTGATGATCGCTGAAGGAGTTCATCAAGAGGAATTATTTTTTCTCGCAAATTTCGCATCCGATCAAAAAGAAGGAAAACTAAATTCCTTAGAGAAAATACTTTCCCTGCAGAACTGTCTTCTGCTACAGCCATAAATCTAAGAGAGAGAGGACATAGCGCACAGAAGCATCTCTAGTTAATACGATGACCCCCCCTACACGGATATGGTATGTAAATGAGTATTGAAAAAGTGGAAGAGGGAAAAGGAAGAAAGTACTTAAGGAGAAATTTATAAGTAGAATGGGTCTATTAGTTGATCTACCAAAGCAAAATTATGGCACATCGAATGATGGCAACACAGCTAGGCGCTTCTTCAAAAATGCCCACCTATCAGCTGAAAGTCCTGATAAGGATCCATTTATTTCACAAAAATCTTCTTTTACTTCAACGCTTTTCACATGAAATAAAATATAAAATTGATTTTCAGTCGTAGAAAAAGAACTTATCATTAAAATTTCAAATATTTTGAGAGCTTCGTCATGCGGCCTTCTAATTGAACCCCCAAAATTTAAAGAATAATTTATGGACACGGCAAAATGTTATGTTAAATATTATGAGTGGTTCTACATGCCACCCACAGTGCATAAAGTTCTGATGCATGGTGCAGATGTGATTGAGTCAGCTCTTCTTCCAATCGGAGAGCTTTTGGAGGAGGCTCAGGAATCGCGGAATAAAGATATAAGAACTTATCGCATCACACAAGAAAAATTTCAAGATTCCACACGACTGAGGACGTTTTCCGGAGACTGATGCTGACCTCTGATCCATTAGTCAGTAGGTGCATTAGGTGCTGAATTAAATAAATACCGTGGCCTAAAAGATCTGCCTAAAGAGGTCCATGAGCACTTGCAAGAATATCCTGACTCAGCGAGTGAATGCGAGGAAGAGGAGTGGAATTCAGGAGAATCTGATTTGGAATTACATAAATTGTAAAGTTAATAACATACTAAGTATGTTTTTATTTACATAAATGAGTTAATTTGCACTTAAAACCGTTTTAATATTTATTTAATAATTACTTATTTTTTAGTTTCAGCGGCACTACCTCTGCTAGCTGATAATCGCAATCACTTCAACGTTAGAATCAATTCCCCTAACTGCCTTACATTTACCCATTTTTTAATAATTATTTACTAAGTTAAAGGTCTAGAAGTCATATTATGCAAATACTTTTTATATATTTGCATATTTAATAATAACAGGCGTTTTCTATGCAGTCTCCTCATTATCGGTTAATTTAGCATTAAAATTCCCAATATCTTTAAAATAATTATTTTTTGTTGAAAATAACAGCAGAAATGAAATAAGAGCGTCTTAAATCATATAAATGACAATTTTCAAATTAATCTGACAAAAATCTCATTTTTGTCCCTCTTTTTCGCGATCTGGACCACTGTGCTAGTCCCCGAGTCCCTACTGACTAATGGATCAGAGGTCAGCATCAGTCTCCGGAAAAACTCCTCTGTCGTGTGGAATCTTGGAAGCCCCCGCCAGTCAGCCCGCACGCTGTTCGTTCGTGTCTTTCGTCAGTCGACTCTGAGTCGAGTTATCGAGTAGTTGTACTTGTACTTATGTAGCACGCGCGCGAGTCCGCGTCATCGTATATTATACGTTTCTGTCTGGCGCATAGATAGCTAACCTACGAGAAAAGTCGCGGCCATTCTAGTGATCTCGATACGTTATTCTCTCCAGCATTTGTTCGAGAAAAGTCGCGAATATTCTACTGTTTGTATTTGTTCACACTCCTTAAAAGTCTGGAAGCGAACATTCTGGCACCGAATGTTCTCGAAACAACCGAGCTACAAAAATAAGGGAAGCAGAGTCGCTGCCATACAGTTAGTTTGAAATCTACAATCGTCGCGATAACTTGCGATAACCCCCCCCTTGAGTTTTTTCTGTATCCGCCACTGCCACGGCGGGACGTGGCCCTTTAACTTTAGACCATTTAAAAAATGGGGTTCCGTTTCTAGCGTCTCCCTTAAATTCGCGACCCGCATTGAATGTGTTAAAAGGTAATCTGCCAGGCACTGCAAATGTTTGCACAAAACAAGTCAATTATAACTACCCACATTCAATGAAGGCCTTATTTTAGAAGGCGTAAATCTAAAAACACTGTTTTGATTCAAAAGAGACTCCAAAGTCACAGCTGAAAATATCTGAGATCTTTCTGCCAGCAAAGCTTTAATATTTACAAAGGAGCTGCTACTCTAAAAATATTGACCCATGAAAATAGGAAGTGCTGGATCATAGCTGGGAGGTAATTTAAATGACATCATTAGATATTTTTTAAAACCTAAGACAATCACAGCAAACTTACCTGATATTGCAAAATCTTAGGCTATCACAATACCTAAGACACAATAAGATCTGAAATAATTTAAATTTCAACAGCCACCAAAACGGGGGTTTAAAACTCTGTTTTAAAACAGGGTACTAAACATATGATATTGGATGCACACATAACCCTACCCAAAAGGCGAAAAACCTTCCCAGGTGGGACTAAAAACCCTAGGTTTAGCATGCAAGGATGTTACCCTGCCACCAATGAAACCAGAATGGTTAGCTGTAAAGTTGATGACTAAGTGAGTCGACTAGGAAGAGTTTTGTATCTCAAAACCCTAAATATGCAACTAACATATATTTTCTCTAAAAATTCAGTTTTGATGGCTTAAACTGCCACCCAGACACATCAAGATGACACAAAGGTCATAAGTTTATTAAAACATTTATCCCATGAACTCCCAACCTTGTTGATGCGAACTGGAAAGCAAATAAATATGGATACCCCCATCAAAAATCCCCACCAAAATTTTGGCAATGCCACTGCTTAATACAGAAACTGATATTTGATAGATACATACATATTTTATGTCTTTCCTCAGAGTTATCATAGCCGAGAAGGAATATTCAGAATCATGGTATAGTTTAGGCAAACACACCTATTTCGTTTTGATGAGCAAATCCCTGGACCACAGCAGTTGGTATGGTTTCAGAGATCTGGGTCCTCAATCTTTTGCGACCAACTATAACAGAAAATTCAAAGTAGTCGAGTCAAACAAAATGTTCAATCTCATTGTAATAACAATAAAAACCTTGATAACCAAGGTGGCCAACATTTACATGTTTTCTTATTCTAGGCTTTTCAGTATAGCAAATAGAGATGGGTAAATTACCATAATTTTCATTTTAGGTAAATTACTCACAGTAAATTACAGTTATGTTTGAAAATTACCATAATTTTCCAATATTTTTTAGTATGTACTAAGCATTTTACAGCATAATATGCTTTTGTTATGTATGGTTGAATAAGAAAGCCAATAGCAATAGGAAGGGAATAACGATGTTTAAACCATACCTAATAAATACAACATTAATCTATTATAAATTTAAAAAATTGTAAAAAGGAATACAGCAGTAACACGCAATCTGGCTTTCTTTTGTCAAAATATGAGAAATTTTTCAAGAAGAATATTCTAACATTCACATACATTACTCTATAATGCTATAATTTGAGTAAAATATTCCAAAAATGAGTTGTACATGCCTCAATTTATAATTAAACATGTAGGAAATGTTTATGGACCTGGCAAAAAAGAATATTTTGGGAATTTAATTGTATGAAAAATTATCTCAAGCATAACTGAATTATTTAGAAAACTACAGTAATTTTCAAGGGGCAGGGTAAATTACTAAAAACACCATGTGCGGTAATTTACAAAAATAACCTAAATAATTTTCAAAGTAGCACATCTATAATAGCAAACACATTTTTGAGGATAAATATCACTTTTAAATTTGTTAGCAAATAAAAAATTTGACACTTCTTCACTGTGTTAAATAATTTTCTGCACAGACGATTTAACTTAAAGTAAAATTCAAAACAAATAATATACATAGTAAAGAGATGAAGCATATTCAGTGCAGTATAATTGCGGGAGTCCTACTGGAAAACTGTGCAGCTAATAGGAGTAAATATTAGGTAGCATTAAAAATAGGTTGTTTAATATTGTTCCAGGGCAGATGGTAGCCCAATGTATGGAGTTTAGCTGCTGACTGGAAAGCCTTGGATGCTATGAGTGAATGAATTCAGTAATGACGATTCTATTGATACTTGATTTCATGTAATCCTCTAAATGCATTTAAAATAAATTTGCAATGAAGGTTTCCTGTCTTGAAACCCTGGTAGCTAAATAAGGAGACTATCTATCTCCCCCATATACATACATAACCCTACTGACTAATAAGATGATAATGTCTGAACTAGGAGTAAAATGAGCATGGTGAACAATTGAGTCCCAAAGAATACTATATAGGTATTATTTCTTATATTTATCTCTCCCATTGAGAATCAATGAGCATTCTTCTTGTCATTTAATAATGTGCGTAGTTATTCATCCCTTTTCAATGGGTAGCTCAGTTGTTCTCACGATGTCGAAAATACCAATGACGCAGTTGTATTGCAGGTTGCATAACACCTTTAAAGAGTTACTATATGGTTGTTACAGCATCACCATTAAGAAAGATTAATAAAAAAATTTCTTGATTAGTTTAAATTTACTTTATCTACGGATATGATAATCTTAGTGCACTAATGTGTATTTTTCTCTGTTATTTTGCTCCATTTGCCTTGGAATTAGAGTGATTTTCTCTCTTCATGCTGGAAAATATCCCAGGACCTCTCATTTGACAACAAATATTTTTCCATAAATAGGGGGCTAATCTTCAGACATACAGTATGAACAAATGATTACTGAACTACGACATTTTGGATAACTGAGAAAAATTCAAAGCTCATATTTCACTATATCGAATACAATCTGAAGTTCAGGACCGAAAAGTGATTTCACCAGAATTGAATCTTTCACTATTTTGCTATAATGAATTTTTTACATTGTATTTTACGCATGTTTATGCCTGTATTGATGGTATGGACAGTTTTGTACATTTCACTATAAAGAGACTTAACTGTATATAAAAAACGATTGGGTCCAATATTGAATTGAAAATTTAATTGAAAACATTTTAATTGTTCTAGGACATTGTCCTCTAAGAACAAAACACAATTAACATCCAACACTTTAAAAAAAATAGACAACAATCAATAAAACAAACAATAAATCTCGTTGTGAGATCCAGATTACATACATCAGTGTAATAATTTCTATAAATTTAACAATAACAATTATGAACGTAACATTTCAATAATATAGAAAATTATATGAATACATATCATAACCAATTCACAATGAGGTAGGATTCATATGAAGATTAAATTCCTTAGATTTAAAATATTTTAACCGTTTAATATTTTAACCTCAATAGGCAGAGTATTCAAAAGATTCGAGGCTACAACCAGGAAAGACTTCTGGAAACATGTGGTCCGATGAGAAGGATAGTAAATAAAGTTGCCATCAGACCTAGTTGTGATATTGGAGGTTTTAGGTACAGTTTTACAGAGATTGAATAAATATTCAGGACTTTTAAAGTGAAATAAGGCATAAAGGAAGGCAGCGAGAAAATATTTACGCTGTTTTTTGACAGTCAGTCATCCGATATCATTAAGGTAGGGTGTTATGTGTACATCTCTCCGGTGGTTGTAAATAAATCTAACACAGTAAATTAGTGAGCATTGAAGTATAACATCGAGTTCGTCGGGAATATCATTACAAACTAGACAACAATAGTCAAAATGCAGAAAAACAATTGAGGTTATCAATTTTTTCCTAATTTCAAGAGGCAACAAGTCTTTGTTTATTTTTAGTTGAAATAGGATTTTGGTGACTTTATTTGAGATGCCATGGATATGGTTATCCCAAGAGAGATTGGTAGAAATTGTAACCCCAAGGTTTTTAACAGTATTTGTGTAGGGAATGATAGTATTTCCCAACTTTACTATAGGGATTGCATCGAGATCAATCTTATTAACCAGCTTTGAGGAACCATTGATAATAGCTTTAGTTTTGGTGCAGTTTAGGATCAGATGACTACTAATAACCCAATTGGAGATTGAGGCGATATCTTCATTTACTTTAACAATGGTATTCCCACGGTCTTGAGGAAGACAGTGATGATAAAATTGGAGATCGTCCGCGTACAGCATATATCTACAGTGCTTGATATGTTCGGAAAGATGAAGAACATATATAGAAAATAACAAAGGTCCGAGTACCGATCCTTGAGGTATGCCGCAGGTAACAGTATTCCATTTTGAGATGCTACAGATTAAATCTTTGACTGCTTGGTGGCACCCAGCAAGATAGTCATGGGACCAGTTCAAGGCAGAGCAAGAAAGACCTAGTTGCTTTATTTTTTCTATAAGTCTTGAGTGATTGAGCTAGTCAAATGCTTTACTGAAGTCGAATAACACTAAGACGGTAATCATTTTCTTATCAATAGCAAACCGTATGTCTTCCATGACCTTTAATAGGGCAGATTGAGTGCTGAAGCTCTGTCGAAAACCAGATTGAAATGGATCCATTTTCGTATTAGTGCACAAATATTTTATTTGCTGGTAGACCATGTGCTCTAGAATCTTAGATATTGCACACAAGATGGAAATTGGACGAAATTCTCAGGGGGAATGTGGTTTTTTTACTTTGTTGATAGGCCGAACTAAGGCAGTTTTCCAACAGGAAGGGAATGTGGAGGAAGAGAGTGAATAAATAAAGATCTTGAGGATAGTGGTCATGATAACCGGTAAATATTTTTTTCTGAGGTCGATTGGAATACCATCAGTGCCCGTAGCCTTCAATTCGGAGTATGCAAGGAATTTGAGTAATTCTTCGGGCGTAATCGGTTCCAAATAAAAGTTTGCATCACTAAACGGAACACGGGGATCTGCAGGATAAGCATTAGCGAATGGGGAAGGAGAAGCTGAGCACAAATAGTCGTTAAGTTGGTTAAGTGAAAAGTTTAATGGCATTGAGTGATTCTTATTCGAAGTAAGTCCAAGTTGGCGTAACTCCTTCCATACTTGGTTCGGGTTTGTTAGTTGAGACAAACGCGAGGAGTAGTAAATATGCTTTGCTTGAATTACTAATGTTTTAACTTTGTTTCTCATTCTTTTAAATTTTTCGTAGTAGTCAGCATTCCCTGTGCGCTGGAAGGCTGCTCTCACACGATTTCTGTCCTTAATATTTTCCGAAAATCATTATTTAACCATGGTGCAGGACGGAGCTTGGGATAAATTGGGGTAAATAAAATTGGGAGGTTTGCTTATTAATACTTTCCAAGAGGTTCTCGTTAAAAACCAGCAGTTTTAATTAAATGGAGTTAGACTTAAGGAGGTGATCCCAATCCCAAGCCTCGAGATCATCCAAAAATTTTCCAACGTCAAAGTTAGTGAAGTCCCGATATGTGAATGGAAGAGGGGCAGGGTGGAGGGTTTTGAGTCTATAACGTATAAGAATAAGTTCATGGGAGGAAAGGAATAGGGGACTGAGAGTAAAAAGCAATTTTATCGGAGTTATCTACGAAACAAAGATCCAGTAATGTATCACTTCTTGCTGTGTGATGAGTGGGTTCAAATGGTAACATATAGAGATTATTACAAAAGGAGGTATTCCTAAGATAGTGGCAATATTGATGAGGTTTTGCAGTTATTTTTTCACTTGCATATTACTGAAGGATTAAGGAGACATCTGGTCCAAAAATAAAATGCTGTAGCAATATATATTTTCAAATTTAATATTATATGGCGGCAGATAAATGTACTCAACATACCACAGAAGCAATTACAATGATTGAAATTTTCTTTCTTTGTAACAAATAGCAATAACTGCAGCATCATATTTTACAATGGTTCAAATATCTTAATGCAATCTAACACTTACCTTGTGGCTGTGGTTTATAGGTAAATCTTATTGGTTCACTTGTGTCTTTATCTGATGGACGGAAAAGTTGAAGAAATACATCAACAGGATGTTCAATGTTAACATCTCGGTATCTTGGTGTTCTGAAGAGAAATTTACATAAAGATAATCAATTATATATTTATCTTTGAAATTATAACTAGGGGATAAATATTATACGGAACCATATAAAATATTCACCTAAAAACAACAGCGTACTGATGATGAACATCCAGTTCTGTAAATTTTCCAAAATCTTCCCATATCTCATTGTCCTCTTCATCCAACTCAAAAAATCTTATCAGGATGTTTTCTGAATATAATTAAAGGTGTTCCATGAAATTGAAATTTAACATTAATTATTGCTACGGTGAAATTATTCGTTGTAAGGAACAAGGAAAAGGAACTGCAGCACCACAATAACCACTATTATGGTGAATTACCACAAGATGAATTTTAAACAGTGGTGGATTTTTTGCAGTACAACATAAAAAATGGCATGAAAACAATATTTTTTATAAGATTTACTTTCTTCAGATACCATTACATTCCTAAAGGCCAACATTTATTTAATTCCATGACAGAAATTTAGACTAAAGAAGCCTTGGGCCTTCAGAGGCGAAACCTTCAAGTTTCATTGATATTCAGACAAAAAGGGAGCCAAATTTAAATATGTATATAATATAATAATTTATTTGTCCAAAGACACAATACACAGTATATATATACATAAGGCAAGTGTATAGGACACGTCATAAAAAATATAACTATAAGAAGATTCAATATTACAATGATTAAGACACAAGACTTATGAACTTAGGTATTCACTGATGTTGTAGAAGCATTAAATATAAGTAAATATAAATACAAGAAAGTACCTACAACAAATAAAAAGTGGCTGACTTAGTTGAAACTCACTTTTGGCAACTTTTTCAACTAAAATAAACACATCTTCGCCACCAAGGCAGCAACTGACATGCTTGTCTATTCTGCATATTTTCAGCTCCCCAGTTTGGGCACATTCTAAAAAGAAATAAAAAATTATCCTGTTCATTTAAACATCATCAGCTTGGCCATAAGCTATAACCTCTACGGCTATAGCTATCAAGAACCTGACCTGGAGAGCTAATATAAATTAAGCTTTAAATATTCCACGGTCATTGGTATGAGATGGAGTTAATATTGAGTACAAAAGTCCTTCATAAACTATAAATATTTTATTACATAAGAAGCATAACAATAAAGGACAAAAAAAGGACACCACATTAAATACATACACAACATCTGACTAGGGCACTGATAATAAAGTTTTCATATATTCCTTGCTTTCAAACGTAGAATATAACATTGAAAGATTGGTTTTGATTTTGGTTTAGATAAATTTAAACCATAAATAGAAACCACAATGTTATACTTCTTTAGGGTCATATCTACTGATGGTAAGACTTCTTAGGGACATAAAAATTTGATTTGTATGTAATGCAGGCATATTTTATTGGAATTAAATTCCCAATTTATCCATATTTTTAAACTCAAAATTATCATAGTTTGGTCATCAAAGTTTTGCAATATAGAACACATGTTTAATACAAATCCTGAAACAGTAAATTCATGGACATCATGGAAACTGATAAGTCAAATGATTTGCTTACTCATATTTCGGATGGATGTGGACACTACTCTCTCACAAAGATGCCGCAGGTGACCTCTGGAGTCTTCATACAAGGCCTCAAAACATAGATTAACTATGTTTAGATTCATAACCTTAGCTTCTGCTTGGGCCTCCTCTCTGACCTTTGAGCAAAATAAATTCTTTAAACTTTATGTAATCACATGCAACTACCAACAGTCACTCTATATTTTACGTAAAGATAAAACCATATTTCATCTATAAAGAGGGAAAATAAATATGAAATGGCAAAGAAAATAAGATGAATCTTAGTCAGTGAATCTATGCTGATTATGGAGTTGACCAAAGGGAAACTTTCACCAAACATCTTTCATGGCTTTAATGAGGGATGTGCTTATTAAATCTGAAGACAAACTTCATTACTTTCTAAAGAAGAGTAAAAAAAATCATTTATGCCTAAGTGATTTCCAGTTTGATCTAAAATTTGAGACAGTGGTCCAGTGGGCTATGTAACTTTAGGCTCAATGCCTATGCATACATATTAACAATAATTAATATGGCTTATCTACTAGAAAGAATTCGAGCAGCATTTTAGAACAGGTGCTATGTATACAATCACTTAAATGTACATGCCTGAGATGCTGTTCAAGGGTTACGTAATGAGAGTCCAAATTGTGCTTGATATTACTGCACATTCTTTTGTTTCTGTTTTGAACAAGCGAAAAATTAATATATTTTTTGTAATGAAATATGAATTAAGTGCGATCTTATTTTGGCCCCAAATAAATGAGAATCCATGGATACATGAAAACATACCCTTTGTATTCATGAGAGTGAAAAGGCTAGACAACATGAGTGAAATTCTAAGTGAAAAAAAAAAATTTACTATGAGTATAGAGTAAAATGAACAATTTTTTTCATAGCAAATTTCAAATATTCGTGTGTATCCACTAATCAGGTAATGCTGTTTAAGTGAGGAGCTTTGAATTAGAGGATGTTAGAACAAGCTCAATCATTTCATTAACCCTTAAACTGATTTTTCAGTATCTGATACAGGCAAGTGCTCATGTGCTGAAATGATTTGTCTGTATCAGGCACGGGCAAATAATATGTAAAATAAGAAAACCTGACAATTTATGACCATTTTTTACTAGGCTGTCAAAGGGATAATGGTTAATTCATTTGTTCTTAAAATTTTCATACAGAATGTGCCTCGAGCCACAACTTATTGCAGTAAGGTAATAACAGTAACGTCATATTAAAATGGGCTAGACGAGTAAACATTTATGCACATCTATATCTTATTAAAAAAATTTTGCTTAAGTTTTGATGAGTCATCCATAGCAAGGCATGTAATTAATTATGCTACGTAAAGCTGAGGCAACTAAGTTAGTTTATTTTCATTGGTCTGCTGAGATATAATTTCAAAAAACCAATTGCTGTGCGAGAATATCAAATCCCCTCCTCAAAGATTAGCAAAAATCATAGCTTAGACTCTGAGATATAGCGAGGAGTCATGAATATAAGAATGAAAAAATGAACACATCTTAGCATGTATTCATTTTATTAATTCATGCTAAGATGTATTCCACCATTCCAAGCTGTATTCCACCATGCTATGTTGTATAGAGAAGAACATTTGATTCACACCGGGTTAGATAATTGGCTATTGGCAATAATCAATTATCAAACCCGGTGTGAATCCCGGGAACACCTAACATTTGTTATCTGCCGGGAAAACACCAGATCTTACACATCAGAAAATTACCTCCACTTCCTCAGAGAGAGTGAACAAGAATTATAGCTACCTTCACTATCATTAATTGCAGTTCTCTATTTACAAGGTAATACGTTCAGAATATTTGACAGTAATTCATGACAGTTACCTGTAAATCTTCTCGCATAGTGAGACAAGTGTCATTTTCTCTCTTTCCTTTGATGATTTCAAGCAAGGCACGCCTCTTTTTCTTAATCAACTCTTCCACCACATGCTTTCTTGCTGTGTGTACTATGCCCATTCCTTGGAATCTAGAGAACCAAAGAAATTAAGAACTTTAACACATCTTCATCACACCCTGAGAACCAAACACTAAATTCATGAGCGAAACATGCCGTAGGTACTAACACTGCAGTGTAGTCATTATGCTTATCCACTGAAATTTCCTGTGGCTCCTCCTTATCATGATCTTGGATCCTTATGATTAATCTGTGGGCATGTGGAACTGGATCACTTCTGTTGCTCACCATGCCAACAAGGGAGCATCGAATTATGACAGGCCCACCATGGTAGTTTTGAAGCTGTATGCATGAAATCAATTATGACAAACAGATAAATATACCCTGATCACTATAAGTACATACATGCTAATTTGACAGAGGGCTCTTACGCATTAAATTCTACTTGATGAGTGAGTTATCCTCCCCTATTTCTCGTATAGGGTGGCCAATGGATTCCTATTTTCAAAATCTAAGAGAATTTCTGGTTTCTGGAATAATAAAATGAAACTCAAGAGGTGAATGTGTAAAGAATTAATTATTTAATATTGATGGCTGGTTGTGCCAGACATTGATTCGGCTGTTATCAGTCATTTGCAATGTGCTTATTTATGAACTAACAAATGTTGTTGCCATTGTTCGTAAAGTAGCCATTACGCACACAAGTGAGATAACAGAAATACACCACTTTTTTATTAAGGCTGAACTTAGGTACGATTTTACCCCATGTCAATTTAAAGATTTATCACATAATAGTAGACCAGTTAATATAGGAGGCGACTAACAACTCTGAGGCCACCAATGCCTTTACCGATGGTGGAAGGGTAGAGGGAAACCTGTATTCACATTAGCGAAATCTAAGGGAAATACAACAAGGAGCTCACAGTTTAATGCCCCATTGGTGTGAAGATGAAGATGGCTTAAAAGTAAAGATAGGGCTCCATTGAAACATGTCCACATTCTCTATCTGCTACGATTGGATTTTACACCTTTGGGATGAGAACCCAGTTCTCTAGCCACCCCACCAACCTGATTATGTGCATGGAGTATGGCATCACCTCGAATTTCATAACATGGGAGAAGTCTTCAGCACAAGCATTATACTTGCCATGGCAAACACGAGAACATTCTATTACCTATGTTAGTCGAGAAATGGACAGCTAAATACAAAAACAGTTAGGCCAAGCCTTATAGTACTTGGTTAGCCATTATACTGCCAATAGATGGTGTAGCCAAACGTTGATGTGATTTAAATGGCAAGTTGGATATCAAAATGCCCAAAGAAATTTTACTCAAAGATTTTACCCCCCCCCCTCCCCTGCCACACACCCTAGAGGTGCTTGGAGGGTATTTTGTAGACATAGATTATAAAACATCAAAAAAGTTCAGGAAAAGGAAAAACTATTACCTATTTATTAAATGTGAGTTTTCTCTTAGGCTCGAGTAGGTAGGCAATTCTATCAGAAAGAAACTGAAGAAGGCAAAATGGCCACAGTACGAGATCCCCAGATTTCTGAGGCTGTTCTTGTGCCAGCTTTAACAAAGAGATAAATTGGGTTATCTTACCTTAACTGTTGGATAGGTCTTCATCAAACGATCAGTATTTTGTCCTAAAATACATCCATGAGTTCCCATCATCTCAGATTTATATCTGAACCTGAATTTGTCTTGTGGCTGTTCAATAATTTTTAATGAGGGAAAACTGGGCAGACACATTCCATCACCTGCAATGACAAATTCAGAGGCATGGCTTATAATAATTTTAGATAAAAATGCACAAGCAGTGAAGGAACCTATGAACTGCATGCATATGAGAGAGATGAATATCATTAATGACAATGGCAATGACAGCTTGAATAAATGATAAATATATATATAGAGTTACCAAATTACCCGGTTTAGCCGGGTACCACCCAGTTTTTAGTGCCCATTTTCAGCCCTCGATTAAATGTCTAGAAAACAAGTAAACCCGGAGCCCTAAGTAAATCAGGAGCCCGGGCACTTAGACCTTTCTTGGTCCATCGTGCCAACCCCATGCCTGTCTGCCACTTGCAGACAGGGGACAAGAGCACCACGGTAGAGGTATGGAGGATTGGCCTCCCCTGTCCAGGTATAGTGTCCTCCCTCCAACCTTCATGGTCTGGGTATATCTCCCTCCGGCCTCCCGGTGGTCTGGAGGTAATATCATCTCTCCATCCATGCCTGGTCGAGGTATGGAGGAGGGTCACCCATCCAACCATAATCTGGGCCCAACGTTGCTTAACTTCGGTGTTCTGACAGGAACCAGTGTTTCAATGTGGCTAGGCCCTTGCCCTACCAGCTCCGGTAGTAGAATGATAGAAGTTTTTCTTCCATCGTGTAATATTTAGAAAATGAGATTATGCCCCTTATCTTTGTTCACCAAAATACAATAAGTAAAATAAATATTAATTGAGGTTTAACTCGAAACTTCGGGTTGTTTTATCTGACATATTTGTAAATTTTAGCCCACATTCAGTTTACATTAAAGCACCCCTCTTACAATCATGAATATTACATCATCAATATTAATGCTGTTCGCCGAACTATCACTCACGCCCTGAATGTATGCTTCATTCAATAACTTCCAAATTATATTTTTTTATCACTCCGCTCCAAAAACAATGCTCAATAACTCGCTTCAAACATGCGGACTAGTTGTCAGGCGGCCTTTATTGTTTGGGATATACACTACGTGCTCCCACAAAAATGCAACTTTAAGTTGCTATGATAATAATAAACACCAAAACACGTGCTCTATGCCAAAATGCTAAATTAAGAAAATAGATAAAAACTTTTATTGGTAATCCCAGGGTTTTTCGTAGTAAAATATGGTTTTCTTCATTTTAAATTATGACAAGTTATAACAATTATGTAAGTATTTGCACAACAGTGAGGATATTTTGAATTATGTGTCATTATTTCAAGGTGAGGCAATAGTCATTAACCACATTCATATATTCTTAGCCCCATGTCAACATTATCTCCTAAAGAGGGCCAATAAACCTTTTTGTGGAGCTTAGTGAATTAACCTGCATGGCATGTATGGTAGCTTACTTAATTTCTGAATGCCTCATTTTAACAGTACAGAGAAATCACTGATGCATCTCCACGAAAATGTTTAAATATCAATGCAGTAGGTATAAGCAAGTGTAAATGATAAATGAATATAATCAGTATTCAGGGTTAAATAATAAAGTGATTCTGTCAGGTACGATGCTGTTTGGTTTGTTTACCACTCAAAATAATGAATAATAGGTATATAATTTTTACCATTAAAGTACTTATAATAATACCAAACAGCGAGATTCCTCAAATCTCACCCATTATCCATCTTCACAACCTTAATTCTTGATCAAATTAATCGATTGTAGTGACACTTGGTGGAAATTGAAGATAGAGTTCATTATAGACAAAAACATAGTACAAATTCCACTATTTATTTTAATACTGCAAAACCACTTCAAATATGTCGCGTCAAAAACTATGTTGTTTACATTTTCGATGCAATGGTGTCACAAGAGGGATAATCACAAAAGAATTCGCCCAGGTCTATTTAAGGAGAATCGAAAACTACAGGTATAAATGAACGTTTTGGAGGATTATTAACTGATAGAAATGTCAATGAACCCATAACATGTAAAAGAAAAGAGTTGAGGACTTGTTCGTGATGGCACCCGAAAACAATAACACAGAATTGAAGCCATCACAACATTAATTACGCACTGAACTCACCACTTTCTTCACCAGCCATTCTTGGAGAATAAGAACTGGACATAGCAGGGCTAGAAACACTCGATGAATCCCCCATTGATTCAACTGACGGCGGCCAAGTTCTGCCATCAACAGGTGTCAGGAAATTCATTGTACCTACTCAAGGCAACCAACATACGATTTATTAAAATCCAATCGAATATTTGAAATCAAGATTGTAGTCCATACAAAGGCTAACCTATATAGCAACTGTCACCAAATACACTTTCACACACCCGAGAATTACTACTCTCGGGTGTTGCACAGATTAACGTCATTGTAGGTAAACACAATCAATAACAAACAAAATGCAGACTTTGCTGAGGAATGGACGAACGAGAGTCTACAACCGAAAGAATCGCAACTACTGTACTGTACCTTATTTGCCTCGGATGTCGGCTGAAAGCTATCCCCGAAGATCTGTACTTCCCCGAGTTATTTACGCACGATCCGCGTTGATTTTTTTCAGGCGCTGACCTCATCGAATACGTCACCTTGCGAGGCGTCACTGCGGAGGCGGGGCTTCGCTGGGTGGCGGTTAGTTAAAATCGCGCTATCATTGAACGTGGTAGTAACGACATTTTTGCTTTGGTGGAGAGTAAATTCTTGTGAGCATCAATTCCTACACATGGTTCTTCTCTTCGTTGAATTTTATTTCATGGCATTGTTATTTATAACGGTTCCGTACGAGTATGAAGTATTTATTATATCTCATCGTACATACTGGAACTTCAATAACAGTGCGTGTTATTAACCAAAAAAAGAATTCTGGAAGAAAAGTTAACAACTATGGTTTAAAAAAATAACTTTGCAGTATCTACTTGCTGCTGTTGAAGAGATTGAACCGGCCACCGTAAGATATTTAGAGAAATTTCATCAAATAGGACGTATATTCTTGTAAAAAAAGATTCAAAAATAAAATTCGCCCACCTACGTGGTGTCGGGGTAAATTACGGCGTGGTGGCGGGGGGCCTTTCCAACCCCAGGGCCGCGGTTCTAATCTCGCCTGCGAATGTTTTTCAACTCCCAGGGCACGGATGTGTTTGTCCCTTTTTGCCTGTTACAATGCCTTGCGGAGATGGCCCTTGAGGATAATTTTAGGACTATGTTAAATAAGTAAATAAAAAGTAATGAATAATGTTCATAAAATTAAAATAAATGATTGTTGTTGTTGTTGAAGGTTGGGACCGATCGAGGTTGAAAATACCTTGGTAAACGCCGCAGCTATTTCAACTCAATGACTGCGAGCTCGAATCCCGCCTGGAGCATGAATGTCTGTTTGTCTTAGAATTATGGTCTTAGGAAAAAAAATAATGCAATATAACTTCATCAGCTGTTGCTTATATATAGGCTTGGGATGATACATTTTTTTGCGCAGCGAATATTGGGATTATTTATATTTATTCATTGCAAAAATGTGCGTTTAGTGCTAAAAAGTGAATAAAAATTTCGCGAACTTCCGGAGAAAACTTCCGCTGCTAAGGTATGTGGGCGCTAAATGCGTAGTACTTCAACAGTAATTTTTATTGACGATAGAAAATTTTAAGGTATGGGCAAGCAGTTGTGCGTAAAATAAACGTCCACAGTCGCTTATTTAATTGCTGACATCGCAGAAAGTGTCGAATGTTTTGAAGCATGAGGCTTATAGACCCGCCAAATATGCTAAATGCCGTAGAGGAGGTAATTAACGTTTGTCGACGGGCGACAAAAGTTACAGTCCTGCCCCCCTGATCTGCAGAGTGGGTTCCTGTATAGACTTCTCAGTTACCAGTCCTGTTCTCCACTCTCCGATTTTCCCGTTTTTAATGTACGTGACCAGGAATCACGGAGCTTATATTAGGATAATCATCAGTCATATCCGGTTGATTTCTTTCTTTACCTCATCCGCCGATAATGTTGAGAGCTTGATTGCTGCCTTATTTCATCAGTGACTATTTCCTGCCTTGAAAATTTCCTTAAATGGCAAAGCTCAAACTCAAGGTTAGAACTGACATCGCTACATAGACGAGACAAGAAATTCAATTCACGATAAAAAAGGGGCTGTTGATCGATGAACGTTAAATTAAAAATTTAGGCGATTGGGCAGGAAATGTAGTTGTAGGCTTCTTTTTATGACATAAGAGTTTCTTACATTTCCTTGAAAATATTGATTTTACCAGCAGAAATGCTCGTTAATTCTCAACGGGAGGAATAAAAGTAAAATTTAATATCGTAGTTCTATTCATACAGGAGAGTATCTGACTTCCCATTTCCAATCTAAGTTTCTTTTTTATAAGTGGGACTGGCCATTTTGTTGCTTCATGATGCATAATGTTAAGCTATTTTACTGAAATTATTCATTTTAAAACAGTAAAACTAGAATAGTATTTCAGTTAGGCGACGTTGGCGTGGAGAAGATCGCCATAAACTTAAAGCATATTTTCTTTTGAGTTCGAGCGAGATATTTTCTCAGTATAGGCACCAATAGAGACGATATTAGAATTTTTATTAGAAATAACTTTCATGTACTTACGCGCAAAATTTCAAATTAAATACCTTATTACTTCATTCATTCCGAGGCTAAATAAAAACCAGTGATGTGGGGATTTGGAGCCCATTGGAACCCAAACAATCCCTCTTGAGCTATTGGGCCGTATTAAGGTTTAATAAGTGAAGCACGTAGGTCTCTAGCAGAGTGCAAAATTCTACGTAGTAAGCGATATACTACGAATACCGATGGGCCCTAATCATTAGAATCTATGTGACGTGTTAAATGTAGATACTATGTAAAAATCGTAAGGTGAGGTTGAAGTACAAAATATCCCAAATGAAATCTACCTGAAATTTTCTAATGTTGATTATTTAATGTAATGTAAGCTAGAAAAGGTCCAGTCGAAATTTCCCATTCAGAGCCCGGTTGCTCAGGTTGCCAAGAAAATATGCTGTTGTTGAAATCGGAGTAACATTCATAATTTTGGAATTGAAAGCGTAATTTTGAAGCAAAAACGGAGCGTATAACAAAATCGAGTGCGAGAATTAAATACTTACTTAGTTCTTTTTGCCATCCGATAGAAAAAATTTCAACCCTATATCTTGATTGAAAGTAATTTTAAAAAGCAAAAAAAGAAACCTCTTCACTGTTTCCAATGCTTTTACCTTGGATACGCTTTTACTATGGGAGTAAAATATAGGGGCCCGATTTTGGGGTCTTTCTGCCATGGGGCCTTTTTTATATAGCCTATAGCACTCCTTAGTATACATATACGATAGAATCATGAAAGACTTCAGGTCAGTCGGTTCGGTAGTTTTCGAGGAGAAGAGTAGGTACCGAAGACACAGACAGACACCATTACGTTATACATATTAGTATAGATGAATGCTATCCTAAGTAGCAAAAGAATATTGAAAAATTATTTTAAAATTATTTCAGGGATTTATCTTTTAGTTCCATATTATGTCATCTTGTTCTGTTGATCACATATCGCATGTGTAGGAAGAAATGACATTTGTTTTGCAGGAAAAGTTGTTTTTTAACATTTCAAAGTAAAATAATTTGCTAATTTTATTTCAAAATTATTTTGAAAATAATTTTAAAATTAATGTAATCAAATTAAAAACTAGTTTGAAATAATTGGAAAATTATTTTGAAATAATTATAAAAACCATCATATAAATTTGCGTTGGGAATACATAATCGTAGTCATATCAAATTGTTAAAATATACCATTATAAGAATTCTCATAGCTTCATAGCATAGAGGCGACCGACAGCTGTAAATATGCAAAAAATTACCAATTAAATCTAAATTAGATTTATTTTCCCAGTGAATTATATTTTGGGTATTTTTCAATACCGAGACTAGCCATGGCATAACTTCGCATGGCATATCGGTGTGACAACTGATATATCGGGCGATACGCTCCAAAGCGATAAATTAATTTAGTTAATAATAAAAAAGTTAGTCGGTTGCGGTTCTCAACCAGTACCTTCATCCTTCGCCCGAAATTTTGGCAAAAATGGGAAGCTTAGCAAACGAATCGGAGAAACTTTAGTTCAGCCAGTAAACACTTCACTGAGGGCTTTGCGTAATTAATTTCCGTTATACATTATATTATTTCTGTGCTTATTGGTACATTCAGCAATTTTCTCCTTTCAGAATTTCCGCAAGTTAGTTACGTCTTGATTGAAACTTTAACAAACGTGAGGGTGTTGGAAAAAATATTGTTTATTCTCAGTAATATTCCATTTATACGTATTCATACTATGTGGCAATATAGATTTTTATTAATTCAAGCTTAATTACTGTTGTCGTGGTGTAGTGGCATTTTTTCAGACTATTACGGAATTGCCATTAAAAATTAGTTCTCGAAGTTACATTTACCCTCGGAAGTGGCCAGGTATACATACATATAAGAATTTCTCGACGCGGGCTCTTTGAATACGGGTGCGAGAATATGCGAGTAAAACCGTAAAATAGCTAATCATACGAGATAGATACACTGTTTCTAGGTAGATACAAGGTATAATACTTTAATATAATAAAGTATGCCAACGTGTAATAGGACATGCATAGTGTTAAAATGTGAGTTATAATTTTTTATTTTGCATATTTTAGGGCAGAGAAGAGTCAGTGGAGAGGGCAAGGGAGTTTCAGGGGAGTGGGCTAGGGAGTGTCAGATTTTTACGTGAGATATGTTGAAACAATTTTAAAATAATAATTCATAGCTTCCTACCGAGTTAAAAATTTTTGAAACTTATGTTAAAATCATATTGAAATAATGAAAAAAAAAACATTTTAAAAACTTAAAAATAGAGAGCTAATATGTTTTCAAAATAATTTAAAAATGATTTTAATGTATTGTTACGATATATTGAAAATACTTTTTTCATAAGATATTGCTACTTAGGATTGTATTACATAAAAAAATAGGAATAAAATGTCAGTAAATAAGGATGCACATAATTAGTAAACTCGTGGAAAAAATGACCATAGGACTACGGTGCTGTATTTGGGAATGTTTTCTAAAAATCTAAAATATGCTGGATCTAAATTTTTTAATAAATTACTTTTGTGCTATGAAAATCATATAAAAATTGTTTATGTTTACAGATACGTTAGGAAACGCAGACAGACACCATTAAATTTTAATTTTATGCTTTTATTCTGATGATTAATATTTAAATGTAAAACGTATATGCATCTTATAATGATGATTGTAAAACTATTATTTTACATTAAAACGAGATGCATTAGTCGAAATTGTATCTCCTATAATTATAAAATAATTTCTATGACCAATAAAACAATTATTAATATAATTACGACAATCTATATGTGACTCAGCATCTCACTAGCGTTTATAACTCCTGTTCCGAGATATTCATGCAGGCTCTTAGACGATCTTTCCGACGGGACTACGAGCTAATGCCAAACTATATAAAAGTATAAATCATTACATGTTTCATCATTATCAGTGGAGGCTGGACTCAGGAGCTATCGGTAACAGCTGCGACGTCGCACAGTGGGACGAAGCGCCATTGTTCCACCCAAATTACTCTACAGCTCACATAGTTCAACTGTTTGAGCTGATTTAAAAAAAAATGTTTGTCTTGAATTTTCCCATCGATTCTTCTTTCGGGATTTTTTATTTCGGCTCAGAATTTTTCTCCAAATCTTGTTTTTTACGAAAAAAAATGATTTTTTGCGCAAATGTGACCATACGGAGCGCAAGATCGGTTTTTTTTTAAATTTTCAGCTGAGAATCTTTGTTTCGATAAATACTAAAACACTGTCTGCGTGAAACTGCGGATAAAAAATTTTATATCCCCAAAAACGGCCAAAATATTCCAAAACTTTTCGTGGAGAATTGATTTTCTTACTGAAAAATTGTGCACTTTTTGAAGAAAGTTTACTGAACAAAAAGTGTTTAGAATCATTTAAGGAATGCTCACAATTTTTAAAAGAATTTTTGGACACATTTTTGGTAATTTCAAAAAATGGCCAAATACAAAAATTTTTCATTTTTTCAGTGCCATAAAGTCTAGATAGTTTTCTGCTGAATAAGTCGAAGATTTACGGTGAATACTTCATTAGCGTGACCCAGGATACACCACGAGGAGGTTAAGTATTCTAGTATCCCTCTTTTTTTTTGTTTTTTTTTTTAATTCTAATTTTTTTTATTTTTTTTTGTTTTTTTGATAATCTTTAATAATTTTTAAAATCAGATTTTTAGAATGTTTAATCGGAATCGATTTCATTATCGCCAACAGGATACGCCAGCTTCCTTATCGCCAACTTCCTGAAGCGAAAGCAATGCTTTCGCTTCAGGAAGCAGTTCCTTCGCCTTATTTTCGCCCGAAGTTCTCATGGTATATATATATATATATATATATAGATCTGAAGACAAACAGATATCTCATTATGTCTTCATTGGTCAGTTCTGGTTTAGCCTTTCGAGTATTGTGTTCTCGACACCTTTTGAAATCTTTGTTTCGGCCTTCCTGAGCTTCCTCAGAGAGAAGACCAATAGGCAATGTAAATGCATCTATAATAGCTGGACCATGAATTAAAGATTATAAAAAAACAAAAAAAATAAAAAAAACAAAATAACGCGTCGCACTGCGGCGAATTTCGTCGGAATCCCGGCCTAAACTCCAAAATTGTGCCTAAGGCCTTGAAACTGGTACGCACCCTGGGAATCGACGCCTTGTGAGCGAAAAGAGTGATTACGCATAAAATTATGCGCAAACATTCGATGATAATAAATGCAAAAACTAGCGTAAAACTAACATTAAAATAGATCTCAACATCAGAACTACGGGCGATTTAAACTTTTTTTAATGGAATAATTGGATTTAAATTTTTTCATAATGCCTGTTTTGTGCTGAATATTTTGTGAGTGAAATCTTTAAGTACTTGCATTGGCATTTTATTGGATAATATTGGTTTTAATCAACGGATATCAGTATTTTAATAAATCAATGAATTCATTTGCAAAATGATACCTTTATAATGAAAAGTACGTGAAAATTTTAAAATATCACTCAGGAATGCAAAAAAAATAACATTACTCCAAACCACTGAAATATGGATCACATAATCAGCCACTTCGTCTTTCAGCTTGCCCAACGCAACAATTTCATGTTCTCTAAGTGGAGCCAGTACATCGTTTGGGAAGCGGCTTAGCGGCTTTAAGGGAGTTTTCTGAGGCTGAAAATGTAGGGATCAGATGAAACAAGAAGAAACTGCAAAATATCTTCCACGGTAGCTACTCTGGAAAATATTCTGTGGAGCCCTGCAAAATAACTTCAGATATCTTTATTATGCGCCTCAGTCAGGCAATGACAATTTGCCTAGGGTAAGCTCTAGTTCATCAGAATGGTATGCATCCCGCACGACACAGACGATTTATTATCTGAGAAACCCGCATAAAAACTAAAAAGCTAATGCCGAGAATGACATTCAATATTATTATGAAATTATAAAGTAAATTTGGTTTTTTATATGGATGCGATGCTTAAATGGCATTTTCATCGATGTATTCCAAGCATCTAACTAAAAGAGATAAGTCCTACCAAAGAATTTCTCCTTCGAGAAGAATTCTGAGGGTACCGGGACTAGCCACGGTATTACCTTTTACGGATTCACCCACAATTGCACATAAGTGCTAAATTTCACAGAGGAATAATCATTCGCCATGACCGGGGACTCTAACCCAGATCCCTCGATTTCGCGCCGAGTGCTTTATCCAATTAAGCTACCGAGGCATCCGTCTCCCTTGTAGATTTTTAGGGCTTTATAGCACAAAGGTATTCAGGATTGCCGGACACGTGATAATGTCATATTGTATTGGGATGATTGCAAAAGGATGTAATCTCAATCCATGCGCCGTCTTTGTATATGTAACAAACAATACATACGTTAAAACTGATAATATCAGGCCTGACTTCGTGGAAATTATGAATGTCCCTGTTGAGAAAACCCACCTTTGGTATTTCCACAAAACATTATTCTGTTGGCACGACTTTATTCCGCTGTGCACATGAGTGTACCACAGTGTGGTGAAACGCGCGTCGTGCCAGCAGAATAAAGTTTTGTGGAAATAACAAATGTGGGTTTTCTCAGCATGGAAATACATAACTTGTTTTTTTTTGAAGCTTTGTCACTCTTGCATGGTGACCAAAGTTTTGCATTAATTTCTTTCATTGAATGAATTGCGCTTCGACGAAACTTTCGTTTTTGGAAGCACTTTAGATTCATTTATGAGCTGGATCCTTGATTTATGACACCCAAATATGCGATGATAGCATCAAGACACAAAAAAGTATCATAAAAGTTTTTTTATATTTACTCTCAAATTGGTGACAGGACCTGTACTAATCATAATTGATCATAATCGGGAGCAACTTTAACGATTCAACGAGTTAGCATTTCATATTGCATTTCATCTATGATACAATGAAGCAAATATATTTTAATTCGTAGCTATGCTATGCAAATTTCATTATGCATGAATCTGTCTTATTCGACTTGGAATGACGTTGGCGTGATTTTTGGCTGCTAAGTCGATATCTGCGCAGTTGACGGACGTTAGCCAGAGGGAATATAAAAAAAACACTTTTGAAGGTCAATAATCTGAATTCGAAAGTGAGAGGGAATGTTTAGTTTTCTGGAAAAATACCTTATTCCAACGAGCTGGAGATCGGCCACTTAAGGCCACGCAAGTTCTCGCGTGCTGCGATGCTACCCGTTTTATGTCGGAGAATGGAATTTCTGGTTGATGGGTTCATCGTCGTCAGAACATCGTACGTCATCACAGGATATATCCGTCGCGGTAAATGATCATTGCCAGTGAACGATGTCGCCTATTGATATTTGTACTCATGGAATAGAAAAATTGTTAAAATGGCTAATCCCGAGATCCTGAAGATATTCCTGCCGAGGCATGAAAATCAATTTTGCAGTGGTTCTTTTTTAGTTGCAGTGGTTCATAGCCATGTGTAATAAATCATGTTAGTTATCGTAATGATTTTCAATATTTTTAATATTTAAATCATTGATTCAATAACTTCTATCCTGTACTGGACACGCTGAGAAGTACGTGTTTTCATGAACTCACAAGCTGGTAACCACTACCAATTCGGAGGGTTAATTATCGTTTAAACAGGAAGATAGTAACTATTACCATCTCACTTGGTTACCTTGCGTGGGTTGCCGTCACTGCGTCGTGCTGGTAACCAGAACCAGAAAGCGGTTTATGCCTTAACCAGACCCATAGTTATGATAGGCATCTCTCATTGTCTGAGTTACTCAGTAAAATGGTCTCGTTACCAAGATCTAGTCTATTATAACCACTGTAAACCGTGTCACCTGACCTGAAGTAATTTCACTAGTGAAAGAATCTGTGTTGAAACTATCTAGAAATTAATCTTGAATCTCTCTTGAAGTTGTGTTGATAATTGAAACATGAATCCAACATAGTCTCTGTTGTGACTTGCTTGCCCTTTCAAAATAAAAAATGGAAAATTATATTTAAAATACAATAAATATTACTAATACGCTGTTATCTTATGATTAAGCTACTGTTATTCGCGTGACATTCGCTATTATATGATATTATCCTATCCTGTCTGACGACATGGTCTCTATCTCTCATATTCAGTTATTCTACGGTTCTACGCGCATACTCTCGCACCCTAAATCAAATTATCTGTGTCAAGAAAGTCGTATATACGTGTCCACTTCCGAGGATTAATGTAACTTCGACAACTAATTTTTAAATGGCAATTCGGTAATAGTCTGAGTAAATACCATTACTTCACGATGACAGTTATTTGGCTTTAATTAATTGAAACCTATATTGACACATAGTATGAATAAAAATGCAATATTACTGAGAATAAACAAGATATTTTCCATTACCCACTCTAAGCGCATGCACATGAATCGGCTTCCCCCACTCCGACCACTCCGACCACTCCGACCACTCCAGCGGGTTCCTCGAGCTTCCACACTTGGTTGTGTGTGCCAGCCGCATGGCCATTGTAACCGTGGACGAGTAGACCAGTCGAGTTGGTACTGATTATAAAGGTCGGATAATTACAGTAACCAATCGATAATTAGGGTGACCAAATGCCATTGTTTCATCAACTTACAACCACGTTACCACCAATTTTACAGGTTACCGAAACCAACCGTTTTTCTGCGTGTAAAAAGTAAAATTTTCTAAAATGAAATAACGAACTGTAAACTTTTCTTTTTATGTAATTGTTTTAAAAAATTCTCTAAAAGTCGGTTTTCGAAGGTTAATTTTTAAAAAATTTCAATAAATTCAATACCCCCCTGACCCCCCCGGTCTATCCCCCGGTAGGGCCAACACCTAAGGTCCAGCCGAGGGGTTTACAAATCCTAAATGCGGGCCTGATTACTAGAATTGAAGGTGAAGACGCTACTAATTCGAACCACTCTCCCGAGGTAGTTCCTCTAAATTGGAAACAATGTATTTTATTATTGCCTCTTCTGTGTTTTGGTTAAAGCAGTGGCGGATCCACGGGGGGGGGGGGGGGAGGGGGGGAGGGGGAAATTCCCCCCCCCAAGAGGTCAGAGGAGCAAAAGAAAAAGAATAGGATTTGATAGTAAACTTCAATGTACCAACAGCTTAATAGCATTGATATGCTATATAAAAACATCTCTCTTTCTCCAACGAGCATAAACTGTGCTTTACGGTAGCAAGTTGTTTCGGGCATTTCAAGTTGGGCAGCGGAAGACTAGAATCCGGTGGAGAGAAGAATAGTCACATTTGAGGCTTGGTCTATCCCTCATTTGTCTTGCCTTCACCTCTTGAATAGCTTCTTCAACCATTGACTAAAATATAAGGGATCTTTGGCTTGTGTCGGTCACTTTGTTTCAAACAGCTTCCCCTGACCCCTTAAAAAGTATAGGCTTATTTCCCTAGTAGTTGACGCGGGTTAACGTGGGATTTATTAAGTTTGTTGGTTGCTGACTGACTGTGAGCGTATATTCAATCGATGCAGTCGTTTTCCTTGAATGTATCACATTGTTTTGTCCCGTTGTCGTCTCCTTCGTCACCTCGTCTTTGGCGTCACCTTAAACGTGTCTTTTTAATTTACTGTGCGGCCAGATTAATAATTTTCGCTTCGTCGACTGATTTTGAGTGGACTTTTGTTTAGCTGGAGGTCTCCAGATTAACTCTTTCAATTAACAATACGATGAGGTGCCTGGGCATGGTGATTTATTATGGTGGATCTGATACTTCTCCTGACAGCGGTCGCATCCTACTATATTCACGGATCTCTGCATGCCAGTGACTTATTTGAGAGTATTACAATACGCGCATGAAGTATGGTAATTGTTTTAAATATTACTCAGCGCATAACTATATCTTAACAATATATGATATCTCCCTTCTGTTATTTTTACTCATCATAATATCCCGTATAGTTCCTAAAACGCATGAATCAGTAAATCTGCAATCCTGAAATAATTCGTAATTATACACCATTATATAATGAAAAATAACTCCACTGGTGTGAAACTTCGAACCATATCCCTTTTATTCTCAGTTATCACCGTTGAACTCTCATAAAAATAATTCATAAACTATCTAAGGTTCCTAGAATTTGTATCACTCGCTGTCATTAGAAAAACTACCGCTTACTAAATCCCACTAAACCGCAATCTATTATTCTGGCAGTAAAAATATACCAGTTAATGTTTATTTTAAAATACTCCTAAATATTTTCGACAATCATGTTATCCTCTTAAAAAAATTCAGTTCTGATTCTCAGCTTGACTTTATCATGTGACTTCTCTTGGAATACGAATGTTGTCGAAATATCAACCAGAGTCAATAAAATGATTTATTAGTTGAAATTTTGAAAAGAATTTTGTCCGTGTGTCATCTAAAAACAGGTTGTTTT
Source organism: Pyrrhosoma nymphula (assembly GCA_963573305.1). Lineage (NCBI taxonomy): Eukaryota > Metazoa > Arthropoda > Insecta > Odonata > Coenagrionidae > Pyrrhosoma > Pyrrhosoma nymphula. The sequence goes on from OY754328.1 coordinate 28,551,674, forward strand.
TTCCTCATACTCCTGATGTTTACTGTCATACAATTACTTTAATTAAAGATAGATTTGATTCAATGTGTTCGATGCATTTTTTAACTTCGTAAATTTTATTACGTTTCATCATATATAAGACAAGTACGTCGGTTCTTTCCAACGGAGCGTAGAAAATTCTTTTTCGGTGGTTTCTTAATTTTCCTTGTGGTTAATTACATGTCAAAATGGCCAAAAAATAACGATATTAACCTTGACCTCTTCGATTTCGGCCTCTTTCGTTTTACCACGTGGTTAGTCTTGCCCAATTGGTTTGCAAAATATGCATCCTTTTCCTTAGTAACGGGAGTATGAAAATTTGATCTCTTAAATTAATGTTTGAGTTGTCCTCGATATCTCCGGATGAATAATACTGATGTCAAAGCACAAATGCTCTTTTGAAAGAAGAAAGCAAAGCAATAATACAATGATTCCTATAGTTAAAATTTTGCAAATTTAGAGCATCAATTTTTATTTTTAAAACATTAAACGCGTTTTTCTGCAAGCATGTACCCCTTCAATCGTGCTATATTTTAAAAATATTTGGTCCATAAATTTGTTAGCTTTCACCCTTCAAATTGTGTAGAGGTAATTTTTATCTCAAAGGAATTATTAATTTATAAGTGTTCGCATATTCGCTTTTCACTCCCTTTATATTAGCTCACACTGTCCGTCAACTTGTCTGTGTATGTACAAACCTATTGGATCGGAAGGTGTGGTGTTCGATTCCCTGCTGGGGAAATTAATTTTCTTCTATTTTTCATAGCCGTTTTCACTTACGTCTTCAGAATTGTTTTTAAATCATCGCATTACCCTCTAAACTTTTTTTGCCATATTTCACTCGCTAATTATTAATTAATGACGGCGATCACTTAGCCCTTGGACGTTGTGGAAGATGGACCATGGTGAGCCAACAACTGTGATTATCGCTATTGAATGTTCAACAATGAATATAAATGTCATATCGAATTACTAATGTTCCTAATGGTGGTCGAATCTGAATAATTTGACATATTAGTGAAGATAGAATGATTTACTTTAACAAATTAAATTATTAGCAATGTGATAATAATACAATATTTAATGGCAAATATACCATAAAACAATGAAAAAAATATAATTAAATTCAATGAGAATGTGAGACATTAATGCGTGACGTAATACATATGAAAATAAAGGAAGTATAACAAAAACTTTGTTTTTATGAGGCTATATTATTACGTCTAAGTTTCGCGGTATCCTAGGTTTGAGGGACTGTGGATAGGCGAGCAAAAACATCACTCACATATGAATTCTGTAGGCTGATGTTGAGCTAATAACAATGAATTATGAAGTACCAAATCGCAAAAATTCTGTTGTGGCGATGTTTCCATGTCGACGAATCACAAAATTTGCTTTCGCAATTTGAATGTTGAACCGCTCGAAACCTCGTCATTGTTAAGCATTTTTTTATACTTAATATATTTGACTCAACTTCTCCTTTATTAAAAAAAGACATCTAAAACCGGCTAACAAGATCCCATCATTTAGACCTACGGATCCCACAGTACAAAACTGAAATGTACCACAAATCATGCATCACGACTGTATCAAGAAATTGGAATTCTCTCTAAATAGATTTAAAAACATGTAAGTCTGTACCTTGTTTTAAAAGAAAATTATTTAATTCCATATTCACGAAAAAATGCTAAAGGAGAAAGTGAAAAAAAATAATTATTGTAACACTGTAATCAATTTTAATTTTTTTGTGAACTCTTTCTTGTATTTATTGTGTAAATTTATTATTATTGTGTATTTTTGTGTAAACACTGTCTTGTAAGTATTATTATATTATTTAAATTATATCTTGTGTAAATGATAATTAATGTACCAAAATGTCTGAAAGACCGATAAGCGTCTACGACAATAAACGTTTTATTTATTTACTTATTTGCGAACGCATTAATCTCATCATACCCGGTCAATATGCTTCCATTTTTTTCAGTTCCCTCGTTAAACTAGGTGCCAAAGAGGTTTAACTATAGAGTCCTTTTGAGGAGCTGAATAATGCTTTCATAATAATGTCCTTCTGTGAATGCGTCACTATAGCATAAATTGACCTAATTGTTGTTCTAACCGTGTAGTATTAACTGGTTTAACTAGCAGTAAAGTATCACTTTATAGACTGAGAACATGGCCTTAAAGGCACACAAGAGTTCAGTCGAATAGAAGTATTTTTGATCGGAGAGACTATAAGAAATAACATGAGAAATTCTTGATTCAACGGCATTCTCCCAGGCGTATGTAGTACAATCCATTTCGCTTGGACGTCTCTCATTTAAATTGGTGTGAGATTCCAGTAAGTTTGCAAAGAAAGTCTCTTTCACTTGATAAATATTTCACCTCCCCCACACACTTTTAAAACCTACACTCGGTGATTTCCAATAAAAACTGAGGTAAAGGTGAGCTTTCGTCCAGCCAGCATTTTCGCTCACCTTTACCCAAACTGAATTTTATTTTTAAAGGAACTTATTTTGATAAGTACTTAATCGGAAAGTGTTTTGCCTTGTTTTTCATGTTAAGTGCAAAACATTCCATGTTCAGGGAAAAAGTTCTTGGTTTCCCTAGCAAAATAGGAAGAAAACACTTTTTGGATTTTAGCAGTACAACATGATTTTCGAAAAACATTTCTATTGAATTCATTATAAAAAAACAGTACAAATTCCACTATTTATTTTAATGCTGTTGTCTAACTGGTTTCAATGTCTAAAGCATTATATATAAGACAAACAGTGTTTGTCTTGTAAATCATGCTTTAGACGTCGAAACCGGTCGACAGCATTAAAATAAATAGCGGAATTTGGACTGTTTTTGTCATAATGAATTCTTTATTCAATTTCCACCAAGTATCGCCACAACCGATTAATATGAACATTTCTATACTTTTTAACTACATCGTAAAACGGAATTATCTTTTCCAAAATCTGGTGAAACATCTCTCTAATTTCATCTTCATATTCTTTGGTCGTTATTGAATCAGTGGTCAAGAACTCGGTGTGTTAAGCTAACTTTTCCACGTAGTAACGTAGCCCGAAAACTTCTATTGCCCTTTTCAATTCTATGAAAGTGGGATGCAGGCAAAGAAGATGTAGGAACTAGAGTTGTGACCGTGGTAATTGGCTTGAGAATAATAGGGTACCGAGTATGGGAGAATGAAGAAAGGCGTACGAAAACAGTTTGTTCGTTGCATGTTGCTTCCTTTCCATCCTAGCGTTCCCTGTGCCATTATAAGGATACACCAGATCGCGGATGAAATCGGAGGGGAGGAGTTAACAAACCCATAGTTAATGATGTTAAATAAATCGCCTATAATTTGCATCGGAAAAAGAAGCAGGAGTACATTTTGCTTTTCATTTAAAATACCGGGGTAATGCCATAAACTATTGTTGAAAAATAAATTGCTTCTTCCCTTTGTTTCAGAATTTATTTAAGCAACTATTTACCACAAAGACTAATAAACTTATTCTGAGAGGTCCAAGACAAATAATATGCTCGGCTTTAATTGTTTTCCCTTCCAGTCTTTGCATTTTAACTTTTGCTGAATGTTCACTTAAAATTACATCATAATTGGCAATTGGTTCTAATAAACCAATGAAATTGCCACTGTGGACATCCCCTATGTATGTATTTTCTTCTCTAAAAGCCAAACCTTTAGAGGAAAAAAAGTGTAATATCCAAAATCCTTTTCAAAACTGCTTTCATTTTGGTTGCTTTGCAATGAATCTGTTTTTGCAAATCGTTATCGGTAACTTTGCCCTTTAAAGAAAGTTGCAAAGATTTTCAAGCCAAGTAGTTAGTTTTATGCTCCGTGCTGTTTCCGTGTTTTGGTAAAATGTTATAGAATCTTTTCCAGTATTTTATTTTTGGTGAAAATCCCTCCTTTGCCAAATTACTTATATTTTTATGACATTTGGTTTCACTATTAATGAAGAGCTTACAAGGAAAACAGTCTAATGTATGTTTTGACTGACTCCATATCAACCACTCACGTGGGAATTGCTGGTCTCTTCTTTTGTCAGTGGTTTTTTAGTAGAGCAATGCTTGTTGAATTTTTTTCCAAGACAACCTGTTGTAAACGTTTTACATCCGCAAAACCATTTTATGAAAATACTATATTTTGTCTCAGATCATCAGATAGTGCTGATAGCCAAGATGCTGGATCATCATATTTAAATCTACTTGACTCAGTAGATGTTTATGCGGTAGCTGTTCCAAAATCCTGTTTAGGAACCTCATGAAGAATATCCACACTAGATATGCATTGATTTTTCATATAAAAGCGTATCAGACTGAAATTTTGTGGAAATATTTGACATCCATTTCAAATGAAAAACAAGAGTAACTTTCTACACTCAATATATTTTAACAAGTTAAGTATATTTTAACAAGTTAACCGACCATAGTTTCAGCACCTAATGCCATTATCAAGGTAATGATAATGGCATTAGGTGCTGAAAGGCATTAGAATAATGGCATTAGGTGCTCAGCTACCACTAACCCGTTAAAATATACTTAAATCGTTAAAATATACTTAACTTGTTAAAATATATTGAGTGTGGAAAGTTACTATTGCTTTTCATTTGAAATGGATTTGATCTTTCACTTCCCCTTCTTCACAAGTTGGTTCAAACGTACTTAAAGATGTTGGTGTTTGTTGGAGTGAAGATGTAGAAGGATTTTCTGCGTTGCAGTCACCAGTGGAGTCTTTTGATGCAGGATTTCCGGTTTTGAATATTTTTGTTATTGGTTGACGCCCAATATCTCCCTTGATTTACGTTTTACCCGTGATTTTCATTTTTTTGGGCTCCAGGTTTGTGCTTATAAAATAGGCCAGGCATCGTTTCAATATTCACCTCAAACTCATCATCACATTTGAGTATTTGTTAATCCGGAATAAAATGAAAAATTTTGCAGTCTTTGCATAGTATTCTTACGATACCGTACAGTTTTATGGTACTTTGTAAGCTGTTTACCATATATTCTCTAATACCACGCGCCCCCGCGTAAGACGCGCACCTTGTTTTTGGGTAATGAATTTTGGGAAAAAAAATGTTTTGAAAAAATCGGCAAAAAATAATATATATTCTTCATGGCAAAAGTAAAAGCATATTCTGAATACAATGGAACTGTATTCTGTTTTTGAACGGAAAAGCAGCAGAATAATAGATCAAAATACAAAATTGAATGATTTAGCGCCAATATTCTTTGTGATGATATTGGCATCGTAATTAACAGGAAAGCAACATTAATGATCATCTTGAAGAAATATCTGCGAAGGATGATATAAATATTGATTTAAAATTCAAACAAAGTGAAAAAGGCAAGGAATATGTAGAAAACAAAAAAAATTGGGACTAACTTTTTATTTTCGTCAGTGCTACAATCCTCGCTAGCAGAACTCTCTTCATCCTCACCACTGCCATACATCATACTATCCTCACTACCATCACATTTGTTGGAAATCAGCATTTCTTAAAACTCCGAACGACCAAGTCCTCTTTAATAAAAATCCATGTGGGAATAATCCATTGACATATTTTTACAATGCCGGCCTTCTTAATTCTTGCCGTCGGTGTTGTTTCATGAACGGCACCATTCATTGCCATCCATTCTGAATACAACCTCTTCAGGTGAGACTTAACGGGGCAATTGACGCAAACATCGAGTGGTAGAGGCATAGTAGTCATTCCTCCTGGAATTATTACTTGGTCAGTCTTTCCCTCTGTCAAGAGGTTCTTCCTTTGCCGTTGCCATGTTTTTTGTTTCAATGTAATCAACTTCAGTCCGATTCTTGGTGGATGCTCACTCTGTACAAATATTTTTATATTATCTGGAATAATGAACGATATTCTTAATTTTTGTTGTAAGGTTTTCGCAGCGATAAGATTGATAAGATTTAAGATATACTAGTCTCTATCATTTTCGAGTTGGTGGCAGAACAGATCTAACTTCTTCAGTCTCCTGACTATGTTTCCAGCATGAGGAATGAAAAGTTGAGCCAAAAATTTCTCCACGCAGCAGTTAACCAGAAAATGATTGAGAGTAGGCATTCTTAATTTCTATTAAAACGACACGAACTTGAAACAGTATTAGGGAAGTTTTTGGTCGTCATGTTTATTTGCCTATACATGTACCTATACCAATACAAATTGATATCCTCTTGTAAATTGTGAATCCTCGTGTATGACGCGCACCCCATTCTTTGACGTTGATTTAAGGGGAAAAAGGTGCCCGTCGTACACAAGAATAAACGTTATTTTTCTCACCTTAAATATTTAATGACGAGTTTTAAAATTCTGAACTTTGGGTTAGGTAAAATTTTAAACGAATGGGCGTAGATTAAGGTTTAACAGCATAATGTAAACCTACGGTTTATGGTATTCATAAATATATAAGGTTTTTATAGGTTTATCATTTTTAAAAAATCAACAACTTTGTAACCATGAGGTGATTCTGTAGGAAAAGTATGGCAGTCCTTAGTGAACAGTCGATGGACGAAAAAACTTAAACAACCTGTTTTCTTCAGGTGCCATTAATATTAAGTTGACAAAAAATAATGACGTACCTTGTGCCTTTGCAGTATTAATATTGAAACAATGAAGACGTGGGATGTAACAAAAAAAAGATACTTAACACAACTCTGAGATATACGAGCATACGAGATCTGTTAAAGCCTACAACACAGTAACCAGTCGTCACGTTACACGTTTTCACTCCGAAGTGGTCTCTGATCTGCTTGGCTAGCAGTGCTGCAAACTGTCATTATTACAACAGGAAAGTAGACAAATTTACCGCTGCGCTAAGCTCACTAGCCTATTCATAAAATAATTATGCTAGTTGATATTTACTATCCTACAGAGTTTATCCTACATCTTTAATTTTCTTAATTTGAAAATGATTTTCTCTACTTATGACTTAACAAACTTTGCATACGTTTTTTATTTAAATTTTTAAAAATATTAACATAATTTTTTGCCATCCCGGGCCCCGTTACTGTGGTACCCCCTGCCTCCTCCCCCCATGTGGGGGCCGTGATACCAACCGTGCCTCTGCCCCGGCCCGGTGTCACTTACGAGTTTCTTAAGATGTTATTGACGTCGTGAGGAAATAAATTGGTTTGGAAGTTACATAAAAAATTAAGCCTACATTTTAACGGACGTGACGTTCAGAAAGTGAGTCTCATCCTAGTTTTTGCAGAAGGCTAACTATTATCACTAACGAAATCATCATAACAGTTTTTTACGCATCTCGCTGATCTTCGCCGCACGTATTCTAATTCGTATGTTTTTAAGCTTACCTAATGAAATGGGTCCCTAATACTGGCAGTATATGTATGAGTGGTATTTTTACGCAAGTATATTCGAAATTTTACTGGACATATATATTCACATTTATTTAATAAGATATGAAACGCCTGCCTTAATATTTGTTAGCATAATATTGCATTTTTGATCGTGAAACATAGTCACTCATGTTGTGACTAATCCCTTTGATAAAAGTCTTTGAAATTTTAAGCAGCATGTATTAATTATGTATAGGAAATACATTTTCAGCGTTTTTTAATTACATTGAGATTTTTAAATGAATCGTCTCTTTACTTTCTGAACCCGTAAGTTGTTCCTGAACTTTACACATTAGCAGAAGATGTCGCACTTACATTGGCTTTCTCCTTTGTTTTTTCTCTTGTAGTTGGTTGTATTTTGATATCACGGGATCTGAAGTTAAAAGTAGTCTCTGGAATAAGTCTTCGATAGTGGAATATATGAATTTTCTCCTCGGAGACATTTACGAAATCCTCGGGTGTCTATGTTTCTGGACTCCAGTGCTTCTTCTGATAGGTGCCCTGACGGCAGAGCTGCTTCAGTCGAAAAGCTTGGCTGTTGTCCAGCAGTAGTCTTTGACTGCTGCTTTATCAAATCTTACAATTAGACTACTTGACAATGACTTCATTACGGTGGAGAATCGTTAGATGAGATCTTCATTCATTTCTAAAAGTTAAGTAGTGACATAGTATGCACAAATAAGGAAGTTGAGAACAAAATCGCTTTCATAAAACTGTTTATTATTCTTTAAGTTCCGAATGCCAATGAAAACCTCCTCGTCAACGTCCTTGGCATTGTACTATAAACATTTCTTAAGGGGGGCAATTTCCGGCCAGCCTGCCTCGGGACCTCCCTCCCGACCGGCAATTATTTTGACGATGATGAACCCACCAACCAGTTATCCCACTCTCAGAAATTAAACTGGTAGCATCGCAGCACGTAAGAACTTGCGTGACCTTAAGTGGTCAATCGCACGCTCGTTTGAATAAGGAATTCTGCCCAAAAACAAAACATCGCTTCTCATTCGCGAATTAAGAGCATTGACCTTAAAAATAGCTTTTTTCAACATATTCCCTTTGGCGAACGTCCGTAAACTTCGCCGATGTCGACTTAGCAGCCAAGAATCACGCCACCGTAATTCCATACCGAATTAAAAAGTAAATGATTTTTGGATAAACAAGTTGAAAAGCCTGCTGAAACAGGCTAATATACTGGCGAAATAGAATGAATAAAGTAAATAATCAAAAAGAAATAAATATTTTGTTTTTTATTGGAAACAATATATGTAATGATGGTAAAAAATATGCAATACCTATTTAGATGTACATTTATTTTTTTGAAACATTTTAAGTGTATTTTGTAAAACACATACGCCCGTTCCACTTAAATGATTCACCACGGGCAAACATCCTTCCCAATGGGAATGTGTTAGTTTGTGGAGAACGTGTATGGGAGCTCGCTTGCCATCTATTGGCGCACACCTGAATCACTATTCTTAGCAACTGAATCAAACGTAATTACGCGTAGCCTTTTTCATAGTAGATATTCTGAAAAATAAATCGGCACATATTCGAGATAGGCAACTGCTGAACAAAAAAATGGCTCTTACCAATGAAATTTTTCCCCTATAATTTTCATAATAATTGCAGGTTTATTACGATTAAAACTGCTGTTATGAAATGTTACAAAATGACGGATATTCAGTCAATTTTTGGCAACTATGTTGGGAAAAAGTAACTTTAGACGTCGATAGACGCGGAGATATTCATTCATGAGACTCTCTAAAGCCAAAGATTAGCTAAAACCGTTTACAACCTTGGTAAAAAACGATTTTTCTAATGTGCGGCGGCGTCGGGCTAATGCCGCCGGCAGCTCGAGTACCTACAGCGCGCTGTAGGTACTCGAGACATGGACTCTGACAGGCCGCTGCAGCGACTTGTCAAAGTCCATAATCCACTACGGGCAAATATCCTTTCCAATGGCAATATTGAAACTATATGTTGTCTTCCGTGGTGGCGGCGAGGCAAAGGTCTCGACTGCAAGCCCGAAATACGTGGTTTCGACTCTCTCGTGGGGGATTACTTATAGGTATGGACCCTGAAAAGTGGTAAATAAACTCGAGGGAAAGCGGTGTAAAAATCATAGCCCCAGCGGTGCAAAAATCGCAAATTTCATGCTCCGGCGGTGAAAAAAATATTTACGTATTTCTCAATTTAAACAAACAAAGAATTGCATTAAAGACATAAATTGATATATCTAACTTATTCTATCAAATCTTCATTGATAGTCAACAAAATACACAGCTACACGCAAAATACACGCCATTACAAAGGTCTCAATGGCCACACAGCCTGTGAGGACTGTGTTGTGTGGGTTGCCTATCGTCAATTTCCTTGGTACTGCTTCTTTGCGTATTCAATGCATAATGTGTAGGGACCCTGAAAAGTGGCAAAAAAGTCAAGGAAAAGCTGTAAAAAAATCGGTTATCATAGTGATAACAGGTTAAAAATCTTGAATTTCATGAAACGGGTAAAAAGAAAAAGTTGTTTATTTATCAACTGAAACATACAATGGGCTTCATTGTTGACTCATGTTGAAAGATATAACCACTTATAAATATATAAAATAAGAAATAAATATATAAATAAATTACCTACGTAGGAAATAAAAATATACAGGAATCACATATCGTGGCATAACTCAGTCACATGAAGAGCCATAGATTATGTTAAGTTGTATTTCCACACCAGTATGTACCAGATGTATTGTGTTGTTGGACGGGCACAACCAGGCAAGTGAAATCATTCCTACAATTTCTAAATTCAGTGCACAAAAATATTAAGTTCACAATGGAAGTTGACAACGATCAATCTATCAACTACCTTGATTTAACTATTCGACTATCCAGTGGTAAACATGAATTTTCAATACACCAAAAACCTTCCACAACCAACGAAATCATTCCAGCAGATTCATGCCATCCATTCCAACACAAAGCCGCAGCATTCCACTCTATGATCAACAGATTAGTGAAAATCCCCCTCAGTGACGTCGAATACAAAAGAGAATTAGAAGTGATAAAATACTTTGCAGTGTCAAATGGCTACCAACCAGAACTAATTGACAAATTAGTGCTTAAATCTCGCCAAAAACTAGCCATCTCAATGGTGTCATCACTGCACCGAGAAGAAAAAACAGTGAAGTGGTGTAAATTTCCATTTTTAGGACACTTCTCCTATGAAGTCGCCTCAAAATTCCCTAAACGGAAATACAAAACAGCTTTCTATTCCCCATCAACTATAAAAAAGCTATTATTTAATGCCAAAGACAAAATTCCGAAACACAAAAGAAGTGCAGTGTATTGTTTAAAGTGCGACGATTGCCCGACATTATACATCGGTAAGACAGAAAGGAGTGTTGATATTAGAACAGAAGAACACAAAAAGTGCCATGAAAAGAAGAAAAGAGAATCCATGTTCGCGAACCACCTCAGTGACAACAACCACCATAGCAGCTTCATCCCAGACATCCTGCACATAGAAAATAATGGAAGAAGATTGGACGCCCTTGAATCCCTAGAAATCATCCACCATTTTAAAAACAACGTCCCTTTGGCGAACGAGCAAGTTTTACCCTCCCACTCTCCCCTATTCTCCATCCCTTTGAACACCCTACGCCTAAAATAGTGAAAAAACCCAAGTGCAATGTAATTTGAACTGAAAAACATTGATGACAAAAAAGTGTATGACTAGCCTCCCCACCAGCAGTGAATGTCCCATACCTACGCCTAATGACCAACCCAACCCCTTAACCCCCCCCCCTCCCCCCCCCCCCCCCCCCCCCGCCTCAGAAAATTTCCAACACACCCAATGACTAACCTTCCAAACACAAGCCCTCAAAACCCTTCCCCACCTTCCCCTTACTCACTCCCCTCCAATATTTTGTGTATATAAGTGAGTTTGAAGTGTACATGTTACCTGAAGATGACACAACGTGTCGAAACCTAGGTCGTCTTAATAAAATTATCTGTGGAGTTCACTACGTTTTCTCATTTATCCATGATGGAAACTTAATGGTGAAGGGGCAAACAAGAGGTGGGATAAGGTAGGAGAAAGGGGTATGGAGGGGAAGAAGAGGGGAAGGACAGGGGGGGTCAGTGAGTTCGATTTAAGCCGGGGGGGAAAGGCTGCAAAAATTCAAGTAGACATCCCTAATGCTTTTTAATTGAAGGGAGAGGCAAGGGAGGGTGGGAAGCCAGGACGCCTACTCTGAAGCATTTATCGAAACTGAGGTTTTGGGAGGAAGCATGGGTCGGGACGGGGAAGGAAGCATTTTGGGAGGAGTGATTGCAACTTGCCCGATGGGCAATATATATACATACATGGGCAATTCCACGCGAGTTGAATTTGCTTTTCAATGAAGCAGGTTTAAATTATAATACATATTTTCTTCATTTCCGAGATATCGGGCTTTCCGAACTCAATGTCACGCATTTAGTGGACAACAGAGTGTCACTCAGCGACGGCGTTCTTCAGGCAGCGGCGCTGGCTCGGACAAGGGCAAAATAAGGCCAAAGAGTATGAATGAGGCCTTGATAGCATTTTATAATGGTTGTAGGTTGAAGGAAACGACGATATCAGCGAAAATTAGGGAATCAAAAGGAATTAAGTAATGTGAACTGCAGTAACTAATCTGAATATTTTCATTCATAAGCCATGTTATTGCTGAGGTGAAGTTTGTTTTTAACTAGAATTTATCTCTCATCGTGCAATAACAGTCAGTAATTTTTCTAGCAACGGCGGCATTATTGCTCATCATAAATGTTAAATACATTGCTGTATAGAGCCTACACTTTGGATATATAGTGTAACTCCTCCTATTTCGATTTTTTCTCCCATTTCATCCTTAGTATTTTACTCTAAGAGTAGGTTTCAAAGCCAGCAATTATTTTTATATTTACTTTTCCAAAGGTGCACTAAATTTTCTTCTGAACAATCTAGTGCAAATTTGATGAAGTAGTTTTATATACGTAGTTTTCGTTCGTAGTTGCTTTTACGATCATAATAGGTGGTGACATCTAAAAACCACGTAACATAATCTGGAAAATATTTCTTCAAATTTCTGGAAAATATTTCTTTGAATTTCTGGAGACATTTTTAAGATATCAGATTTATTTTTGTTATGCAATTACCGAAGTCATTACTAGCGACAATTTGCAGACTTTTCGTGTAAAAGGAGGAGTTTCTCATGCTAAACTTACATTTATGCAAGGTAATTTTGCTAATATATCAGAAAATTGGAAGTTTTTGGCGAGTTATTTTGAACATTCCCCTTCCCAAAAGCTTTGTATAGCGGAGCTGTTTTCTCATTATTCCACGCACATCGTCTCAAATAATGACATTTAACAACATTTACTATATCTCATTGCGATATAGTTTGATTGGTGCCAAATTTAAGGTATATTCATAATTTTCGTTAGGTACTTACATAGAATAATAATAAAAACTATATTGTAACTATCTTCTCCAGAAATATAGCTCTATTGCCAATGGACATATGGCCCTTTAGAGAATATAATTTAAAGACCTCTATCTCCAGAGAAGTTAGTATTAATAAATAGAGAAGTTTAGAGTAGAAATCATCTGGACATAATTATATTTCAACGTTGTTGATTGACGCCGCTTTTTCATGGATCTGGGCACGCGCTCATTTTCTCGGGTTGGTAGATATGTAAATTGTAACTAGTGAATGCCTTATTATTTCATAATAGTTGCAGTGTGAGTGTTTTGGAAAAGTTGAGAGCGAATTTGTGAACTGTACAGCTTTCATTAAAGCATTTCCCCAACTGTGACGGGACATTGAGGGAGTATTGAAGGAACTCTAAAACATATTGGGCTCATTTCAATGGAGGATTGAAAAGCACTATAAAAGACCGTCTAGTTCTTACTCCATCAACATATCCTGTTGAGTAGTGCAAAGTATCGTCATTCAAATTAAGTCTGTCAGAAGTATGGCTGATTTGACCGGAAAAAGGCGAAGGAACCCTAATTCATGTGCAATTGATGAAAGCGAGGCAAGAATTATTCCAGCGCCACTTACTACCGGAAAAGTGTTCAGATTCATTCATTCCATATTCATTTAGTGTCCGCTGAAATTTGAAAAAGGACGAATTTTATGTCACGTGCAATAGGGAATCATCTGATTTTGTAAAACTTAAGGGAAAAGTAAGTAATTGTTTATATAACCTTTGGCCTAGGAAAAGAGCTGTTTTTGCTAGGATTTTTCAGACATGACGCAGTTCGTATGAAATGTCCAAAATTTGGGATACACAATAAGCCACAAGCTCTGGCTCGGGATTTCATGGATTTCAATAATTTAATAGCAACAAATGATGCCAAAGACTGCTGAAATTTGCTTTCAAATTATTCCTTTCCCTGCTGGGCATTTACAATCACCTTAAATGCTGCATCTGTTGCTGCCAAAATTTAAAGTATAAAATAACATTACTGATGAATGAAATGCAGCAAATACCGAAGAGAATAAATTGTGTTCAAATTTAACGGATGCGAGGGATGGATATGAATGATTAAAATAGGTAATAATTTACACATAAGATTCAATTATTATAGCTGGTATCATCGAATCGAGAACCAGAAATATTATGATATCTTTCCTGCTTCGTATCATATATCAACGGATGATTTCTAACATTTTGTGTAGATGTAAAAAATACAGATTTCTTCGTCCATTCACTTGCCATTTTCAAATTTTTAACTGTTCTGGCCACTTTTCACAGAATCATTATGATTGTACATCACGTGGTCTCCTCGGATCCCTCGGGCGCCAAACAAATAAAACGCTGCGTGGTCGTTTGGCTACTCGAACTTGCAGTGTGTGAACGAATATCACTAGCTATCAGCCCGCCCGTGGTAGTACCACACTACTATGGTACGCTTGGGGCACCAGTTGCGAGATTAAACAATTGATTAATCAACATAACATTGTGTGAAGCCAGTCTCACCAGTAAGTTACTGGTGTATGTCAACCGTTGCCTTCAACGTATACTCAGCACCCGGTGGCCAGTTACCATAAAAAACAAAAGGCTGTGGGAAATGACCAAAGAAAGCCCAATTGATGAATAAATTCTCGAGAGAAAGTGGAAATGGATTGGCTACACTTGAAGGAAGCCGGGTGAAACGATCGAGAAGGGGTTGCTTGATTGGAATCCGCAAGGCAGAGAAGAGAGGAGAAGACCTGGACTGACCTGGAGAATATCCATAATGCAAGAAGCAGCCAAATTTGGCAAGACCTGGGGAGAGCTGAGTCACATGGCGGGCAACAAGCTCCGCTGAAGAAAGCACGTAAGTCCAATGCTCCTGGTGGAGCCATAAGGCGTAAGTTAAAGTAAAAATTCATACTAATTGACATTTCATTCCTTTCATAAACAATATTTGAGTTACTTTCGATGGATCAAACTCTCCCGTTCCCTTCACCTAGTATTTGGCTTCACGGTATTGAAAATTAACTATCGCATTGAATTGAAATTTCGCTTCGCAAAAGATGAGATGCAGTGGATTTTTATGATTTCGCAATGGGTCATATATCGTATGACATCGCACTTCATCATTTATTGCATGATAATCCCCTGCACAGTATGACTCAAGCAATTGGTTGACATTGACATATCTACTGACTCTACTCGCTGGAAGCCTTGGAGGCTGCGAGAAACAGTTTCGTGTCCGAGCGACCACCTCGGCATTGGCTGTACCGTACAGCAACCCAAGGCGCCCCCGGGCTATCAGGCGATTCTACCGGATTTCGGTCAAGCGGAGGTGCTTCATTCAACTGCGCCCCAACGGGTTTTTATAAGGCTCCGTACACGTGTCTGCGGTCAGAGACACCTGGGCCTGTTTCTCAATGCTACAAGTCCACATGTTACAAGTCTACAAGTAATAAGTCGGGTCTTACAAGTGTGACTTACAAGTGTTTCTTAAACGAAAACGGAAGCCTTGTAAATTCTCAAAGATTTTACAAGTTAATATGGCGGACGTCTAGTCTATATTTAGCGGTTATTTGAAGCTTTCAATATATTTTGCGAGTTTCTCCAGCCATCTTCTATAACTAAGAGTCAGTACTATGTTGCTCGGTGTCCATAAATGCGTGAATGTATGACTAAACTATTTTGCTGCTTAAATAATAATGTATATTAAAAACGGTGTCCGACATTTTGTTTCATCTAAAATTTTAATATAATCAAAATGACGGAAAATAAAATTTATTTAAATAAAATTAGTAGCTAAAGAGAAGAAAACAGATTTTTATTTCGTAAGTGAAGTCGTTCCTTGGAGATCTGCAAACGTTTGAATTCGGAGGTTTTAAGAGAAAATCGGAGAAGGATGTTTTTCACGAAAGTTGTTGAACTTTGAGCCGCTGATCATTATTGATAAGTGACAAATATGGAAAATAAAATGTGGCATCACATGCAATAACCAATGGGGAGTGACCGTGATAGATTCTCGTTGACGTGAGAGCAGTATATACGCCCAGCTGAAATTATGTGGACAAAAATTGAAAAACATAAGATTCATGTGCTTTCCACATTTGCACGCTAATCGGCAGTTAATTGATTGATATCCACCACTGCCGAGATTCGAAAAGGAAGGGCCCTCGAGATGGGAAGCGAATAATCACGCACCCCTTTCCACCAAAACAACCCGATTGACGTAAGAGTTCCACGAAGAGACTCTTATGGGAAGCGAAGGAGGGGAGAATGGATTTCACCCGAGAAGAATGTGGATTCAAATTCAGACTAATCTGCCGCAGGACCTCCCTCCCAAACCAGAACTTCACGCGAAATTTTGCGTGTCCTTAAGTGGTCAATCGTCAGCTCTTTGGAATGAGAAAATCCGCATTAATTTCGAACCCCGCCTCTCATTCATTCCCTCACTAATAGGCAAGGGTGACAATCGAAACGAAACGAAAGTTGAAACCAGTACATTTTCAATTGTATCATTGTTGGGAGCGAAAAGTAGCAGCGAAACTAAATGGAATGAAACCCGGGGACCTAAACTCAGGACGAAACGAAATCGGAGTCGAAACTACTCCGGGTCGGAATGCCCCGAAACGAAACCAAACACGAATTAAGTTTCACGCTGTTGGGAACATGTGTTTCATCTTCGCACGGTTTAGTTTCGCACCACACGTGGAATGTTGATTATTGACTTAACTGACGCGTGTATTCACTTGCCAGTGCAGTTATCGTGCTTTAGTTAAACTTCGTGGACTGGAATATGGAAGCATCGTTAATGATCCAACATGTCACAATAATTTATCATTGCTTATTTTTCAAATCAGGGTAGCATAAATGTAGAATAATATAAATCTAGGAACGTTAAGCAGTCCCATGCATCTATGAAACTGAATTATTTTTCGTTAGAAAGTTGGTGCCCCTAAGCAAATAGGGAAAGAACAAGCATACGAAACGAGATTTTAAATAATGTAAAAGACGAGGCGGAAAAAGAAATAAATAGCACATTCAGCTATCTTAAACAGAAATATATCTTTGAAATTTGCATTTCATTTGAAAACATGGACAAAGTGACATTAAGTGGGTACACTTATTAGTTGGAGATACAAACGAAAACCATTTTAAAGCTGAGTTAGCAACAGTAATAATAAATCCCACCCCTGGTCGGAATGAAGTAAAAATATGAGTAATTTTTCTTTGTACACGTTATTAAAATTATACTAGCTTTTTTTGCATTGACCAGGGTTGCTACAGACCTGGAGAACCTGGAAAAGTAAGGGAAATCGAAAATGGCTCTGGAAAACCTGGAAAAGTCAGGGGAAATGAGAACTAACATGGAAATTTGCTTTCCCAAATCAAAATCTGTTTGTTTTCAGTAAGCGAGCAGTACCATTTTAGGCACTTCCTGCGTGTGTGTTGGCTTAGTGTTTTTAGCACCTTATATAAGTGAGGCAGTGGAGATCTTATTTGGTCTTTATCAATTAATTATATGCACCTGAAATTCAATTTCTGGTATAAGTCACATTTCCAGGCATAAAGTTGTGGAAATGCGAAACATAAAATAATTTCTCGCATTGTACTTTCCATACTTTTTTTTATTTTAATCATTAGGTAAAAAATAAAAATGTGTGGAATGTACAAAGCAAGAAATTATTTCATTAAATTTCAGGACCTATTTTATGCAATCATTCTGAGGATCATGGAGTATTTGTTCTCCTCAGATTGTGTAGGTACAGGTAATTCCTTGGTAGCCACTCCCAAGTCATAATAACCTCCAGCTTAAGTCAGTAACATCAAAAGGAATGAACAACAAAATCTCTGGTCCATTAAATGCCCTTATTTCCCTTTTTGTGGGAGTATTAGGTCTCGAATGTCTGAGTAAACATGATTTTACCTTAAAAGGTCTTAATTCACACTGTGGAGAATTTTTTTTTCATTGAGAGGCCAAGGCACACAGGAAGTGCAGGAATTGTTAATGATTAAAATGGAAGGGAATTCGTTACTTCCTGAAAAACTTAAAATTAATATAGGAATTAGGAGTAGAGTTATTTTTGTACATGCCTCAGAACTTGTTTCAGTCTTTGTGAAATGTCTGTTCTGAATGTGCTCTTTTACGAACTGACCTACTTCCTGTTGAATTACAATCATGCCTTTGTCATCATCATTATTGCTGATAATCAACCCTATGGTTGGTTTGACACGACTTTCCACTCTATGCTTCTATCAGCTAGGTTCTTCACCTCTACATATTTCTTTGTTTCCTCATTTCCATTGGACTGCAACCTTGTCGTGGTGAAAAGGCTTGCGTGCTCCAATGACCCCTAGAGCTGAACTGGCGGGAGCAATGCTCCTGGTAGGGCCACCCATTCCAGACAGGTCGTGTTGAAATGTACCATATTACTTGATAATATGAGAGGTTGGTAGCGCTGGAGTGCGCTATCACAGTCACTTGTTTTGTGTACGATACGTGTGCTTGGTGCAATAAAACTCACTCTCGTGTACTTTCTCATGGAGACTAGTCGTTTTCTTCCTCTCCTATCCACGACCTCAATAGGTCGAAGGTTAGGAGACAGACAAATGGTAGTCCGCGCAGCATCTGTACCTCAGTGAAACGGCTGAAAAGGCATCTGACCCCAGTGGAGCGGCCTCTCAAGTGATGGTGTCTCGTTAAAAACACTATTGAGTAAGGCCACGGAATACTATCTCAATTTAAAAAATCCTTGAAATTATGGACAGTTCTCAAATGAAAATGAATCCTGGCAACTACGGGATTCGGCCCAGTGGGCTGGGTATCGTGCCCGGCAGCGGAGGGAGAAAGGCCCCTGCGGTCGTCATCACACAAAACCCTTGCTCAGAAGTAGAGGCAAATACAGCAGCAGAGGAATAGAAGATACAGAAGAGGAATGCAACAATCAGGATATGCACGGAAATGTTAGGCTATGCTGAGGGCGAGGAAGCTAGGGAATATAAAGCAAGAAATGGAGGGGGTGGGTGTAGACATCTTGTTTCTGGGTGAAGTAAGATGGAAAGATAGCGGGGACTAATGGAGCGATTGCTATAGAATGATATATAGCGGAGGGATTGAAAGCCAGCGCGAGGTTGCATTCGTAATAAACAGGAAACCTGATAGAAAAGTAGTGTATGCAGAACAAGTGAGTGATAGGATAATAGTCGTTGACATAAAGGCAGATCCAACGAATTTAGTTATAATCCAGGTTTATATGCCTACCTTTAGTCATAGAAAGGAGGAGTTAGATGGTGTGTACGGTCAGCTAGAGGTAATATAATTGGTTGTATACCTGGGAGTAAGCACTTAGTAGTACATAATGGGGGATTGGAATGCGGTGGTGGGTGAAGGTAGAGATGGGCGCGAGGTGGGCGATTACGGGCTAGAAAGGAGAAATGACTGCGGCGAGAAAGTGGTGGAGTTTTGCCGGAGAAATAACCTAATGATTACAAATAAATGGTTCAGACATCATCCTCAACGTAAGTACAGTTGGAAGAAGCCGGGAGACGCGGATAGGTTTCAGATAGATTATATAATGGTTGGTCACAGATACAGGGATAGTATTAAATACTCGCAAACTTACCCAGGAGCTGATGCAGACTCAGGTCACTACTTATTAGTCATGAAATGCCTGGTAAAACTGAAAAAGATAAGAATGAGAAGAAGGGTACGAAAGTGGAATACGGAGGCAATAACTGGGGAAATGAAGAAGAAGTATCGAGAGAAGGTTGATGAAATCATGGTTTCGGATCATGGAGTTAGATCAGTGGAAGATGAATGGGGAATGTAGGATTTAAGTCTACCGGCGAATGCTTAGGATGAATAGTTCTCGGGTTACCAGCCGGGTAATGGAGTTAAACTGCACCGGCGCTTCAATGGCGTAGTCTGCCATCGTCTTCAACCCTGAAGACGATGGCAGACTACGCCATTGAAGCGCCGGTGCAGTTTAACACCATTACCCGGCTGGAAACCCGAGAACTATTCATCCTATGAATGGAGAAGTTTATAAACTGGAATTATAGAAGCGGCGAAAGCAATGGTAGGCGTAGTCAATGCGACCAAAATTAGAAACCTGGGGATCACGAAGGAGATGATAATGGAGATGCAGGAGAGAAGGAAATGGAAGAGTGTTAACTCAGAGCTAGGTAAGAGTTAATAGCGGGAATTAAACAGCAGGCTTAGAAGAGAAACAAAGAAAGCAAGAGAGGCGTGGTGAAAAGAACAGATAGACTTGCTAGAGAAATTCCAAAAAGAGGGAAGAGCAGATGTATTATACAGGAAAGTTAAGGAACTGACGGGCAGTAAAAAGGGAAGTGGAATTACAGTGATAACAGACATGATAAGAAATGTGATCGTAGAACCAGAAGAGATCCAGGAGAGGAGGAAAGAGTATGTTGAAGAGCTGTTTGGTAAGGAAATAAGGTCCAATACGTTATAATTAGAAAGGGAAGACGACGTAGACACAGAGATGGTATCAGACCAGGCATCCTAGATAGTGGAATTGAAAGAGATCTACAAGACATGAAAAGGAATAAGGCAGTTGGAATAGATAACATACCTGCAGAGTCTCTAAGGAGCATAAGGAAGAATGGAAGAGGAAAAATTTTTAAGCTTATTCGTAGGATTTATGAGGATGGAGTGTTACTGGTAGACTTTACAAAGGCAGTACTTATTCCGATCCCGAAGAAGAGCAAGGCAAAAACATGTGAAGACTATGGGAAAATAAGCTTAATATCCCACGCGGCCAAAGTAGTTTTGAGAATTATAAATAGAAGGCTAGAGAATAAGGTTAATGAATACCTGGGTGACGACCAGTTCGCGTTTAGGAGAGGGATGGGAACGCGAGATGCTATAGCGATGATGAGGGCGCAAGTAGAAAGAACCCTAGAGTGTGGCGTTTGATAGGGTGGACTGGAGGAAGTTGATGGGAGT
The DNA here is from genome assembly GCA_963573305.1 of Pyrrhosoma nymphula. Taxonomy (NCBI): domain Eukaryota; kingdom Metazoa; phylum Arthropoda; class Insecta; order Odonata; family Coenagrionidae; genus Pyrrhosoma; species Pyrrhosoma nymphula. Next base: position 28,572,519 of record OY754328.1, read on the forward strand.
GTTGAAGAAATTAGGGGCGATTGGAGGGACAGGCATCTCATTCAGAATTTGTATATGAATCAGACGGCGCAGGCTAGGGTGGCCAATGGAAAATCGGGATGGGCCATGATAGGACGGGGAGTGCGGCAAGGGTTCCCACTATCACTGATGCTGTTGGTGAGTTGCATCGATGTTTCGACGGCATAGTCTGCCTTCGTCCTCAGGAAATCTCGAGAAAAGTTCCGAGAAATCTACATCACAAGTATTCACCGGAAAGCTTGAAATCTTACATCACTGAGCAATGATGCACTACTTTTACTACTAAAGTAGCACTACTTTTTAACATGTATTCAGAAGAAGTGGTAAGGAGGCATTGGGGGATAAGGAGGAAGAAATAAAAATAGGAGGGGAGCTGATAAAACCAGCGAGATTTGCAGATGATCAAGCATTGGTTTGTCAATCTGCCAAGAGGTTAGAGTCAATGATGAATGCGTTAGAGGTGCAGTGCTAAAGGTTAGGGATGAAGATAAACCACAAGAAATCGAAAGTGATAAGATTTTCTAGAAGTAAGAAGGCGGGGCTGAAAATAAGGGTGGGAGGGCAGAAGATAGAGCAGGTGGAGCGATTTACGTATATGGGTAGCATTTTGGAGGAGAATGGGTTTAGTGGTAGGGACATCAGATGCAAAATTGCCGTGGATAAAGAAAAATTTTCGAAGAGAAGGGAATTGGTGAGGGGGTCTGAGAAAAGATGTAAAGAAAAGGCTGGTGAAGACTAATATGGAGTGTGACGCTATATGGATCGGAAACTTGTTTTTTGAGAAGGGAGGATATGTGTAGACATGAGGCTTTTGAGATGTGGGTTTGGAGGATGGATAGGGTGAGCTGGGTGGCTAGGAAGACGAACGAGGAGGTATTGGATATGGTTGGAGAGGAGAGGAAGCTAGTGGCGGAGGTTCGGAGAAGGCAGAAGAGATGGATAGAGGAGGTATTGAGAGGAGAGAGTATGTTGAAGAGGGTGATAGAGGGGGAGAACACTGGGGAAGCGTGGAAGAGGAAGGAAGAGGGTAGGAATTCTGGATGGAAGAAGAGGAGAGTGAAGATATGAGCAAATTAAGAGGGATCTAATGGTGGGGCATCCTTAGGAGGGAAAGCAAAACGTCTTAAAAACTGGGATGCAGGATGGGGAGTGTCCAAGAACCTACCAATCAGCTGGTAGATTACTTGAATGAATTCCTCATCATTCATTATTTGCTCCATGTATCTCAGACAAGGTCTTACTCTGTAATTATTATTAGATACTTGTATCTTAAAATATGCCAAATTAGGTTGTCCCTCCTTTTTTGAGTTCTTCTGTGATTTCAATCATGTCCTACTCTTCTCAGTGCATCTTCCTTAATTGATTGATCAATCCAATTGAAAGTCCAATTGTATATGAGGAAAAATCCTCCTTTCCAAGCATGCACCAGTGGTACAGTAGCCGATACGATTGTAGGTTTCCCGCATTTTAGGTTAGAAGCATTTCTACATAATCTTCACATATCTACCGTTCATTTGGTACATAAAAATTGCATGAAATTCCGATAAGAAACATAAACTTTAACGATTTATGTGTAAACGGGTTCACGGGGTTCAGGATGGGGGAGGAGGAAAGGTATAAGTATCCCAGCTAGTGTCTTTCTGGAAGATCTTTCTGTATGGGTCTCTGGAACACTACTCACTTCTTCAAGGTTCGAACGCTTTGAATATAAGGCATGGTTCCCGAACGTATCCAAAGAAAACTAACTTAACTTCGAGTACACGTGGACTTCCCTCGACTGGAAATCCTCCCGTTTCTTCATTATAGACTCCTTGTGGATCGGTGCCCACAAGTACAGCTTAAAAAACGGTGAATACTGAGCGTTAAAAGCCATACCACTTCAATAAGCGTCGCGGCATATCCTGCTCCCAGCGCGCGGAGCCGAACCCCGACGCGCGATCGAAAAATCAAATTTATTTCCGGCGTCGCAAACTTTTTCAAAGTTAACTGAATATAAACCTTAAGAGGTCTTCAAATAACGCTCTGGTGTAAGTCACTTCGCGTGACTTTTCCAAAATCTCATTTGAATCTCCTACATAATGTAAAATTTGGTCTAAAAACAGCGTCCGCCATTTTGCAACGGCACAGTAAGATTATATCAAAACTATTCTTTAAAACTACGGAGTTGTAAAGAAAAAATACCATGCTAACAGAAAATATCTTTTGTTATTCCATAAAAATCCTCCTTAAACTTCACCATCAACTTAAGTTGGAAGATTTTCCGAGAAAACAGAAGACGGGCATTTTTCTGGAAATTTGCTCATGTTTGAGCCTCTGTATCTCAGAAACGGGTAAGAATTATGCCAAATGAAGTGCTATTTCAGATACATGAATTGTTTTTGAGTTTTTATGCGAAGTTTCAAGTTCATATCTCAAAAAAAGCCATTTTGGGGTTTTTGCCAGCTTTTTCCGATTTCCGACCACTGTGCGTAGTTTGTGTGTAAAGGAATCTCCGAACTAAGTTTTTTTTTAGTTATTTAGTTGGTTAGGGAGAGATTTTTTCTACGGTTTGAGGTTAGTAATGGAGTTATTATGTTTTTAGGTAAAAAACTGAGTGTTATTCTTTTATATGAGTGGACGACCATATTTTTAGTGATGTAGGATTTAAGTCTTTCCCGGCGAATGCTTAGGATGAATATTTCTCGGATTTCCAGCCGGGTAATGGTGCTAAACTGCACCGACGTTTCAATGGCGTAGTCTGCCATCGTCTTCAGGGTTAATGATTTTTGCCAGAGTTGTCATATGTTTATAGTGTCACATTTTGATTAGGTTTTTCCTGATTCGTCAGTTTTTTCCCGCCTTTGTTTTAGCATTCTCTGAGTAGGTTTCCAAGCACTGCTGAGTTGGAAACCTTTGTCTCGGTTCAAGGTTTTACTTTCCAGCCTAATCTCCACAGCTTCTTTCACAATGCGATCCCAATAGTCCTTTGTTTTGCAAAGCACTTTGGTGTTGGCAAAGTCGATCCTATGGCCATTTTCCAGGCTATGTTCCGCCACCGCCGATTTTTCCGGATGGAAGAGTCTGATGCACCTCGTGCTCCTTCAGGCGTGTTTCTACGGTGTACCTTGGTGTACATTGGTGAGACTGGTGGTGAAAGGGGATTGGAGGGAAAGGTGTACATTGGTGAGACTGGACGCACCGTAGAAACACGTAATAAATAATAAACTAATAGTATGTACAGTCACTTGATAAACTATGGTGACAAACTACACTGGTGTTGCATACTGGTCGGCGTACTAAGCTCGAAAAACGTTAGCTACCTCGTGTCGTCTCTGGTGACTACGAGATATATCGTGTGCAGTGTGCACTTTAGCATATTCAGTCAGTATTGCAAACGTTTGAGTGGGACCACGATTAAGGATAAGCCACCTTACATGAGGTGATGATGAAGACTCGCTGATAGACGCGGCCACGAGCCATATTTAGGTGTGAAAAGAAATGATTAAGGAATGTAAGTTTCGGAGGACGAGAAATATGCCGAAAGAGAAGAGTAAAGAAACGAAACTATTCGAGGGAGTTAGTAGTTTGTTGCTCGCTTTGAATACAGTGAAAAGAACGTATTTGGTAAACCAGCGGCCGTTCTTCCATTACTGCATCGTAAGATGAAACGCGGAACAGCCAAGGAAATGACTCCAATATCCGCAAACAATTACCTTTATGGAAGAAAGAGTTAAACTAACCCTTTCTTCCAGAAATTCTTTAAAGGTAATTGTTTAACGATATTTGAGTCATTATCTTAACTTTAAAAGCTAGCCGAAAGAGCTTTCTACTTAACTATTATGAAGAACAGCTTAATGAACGAGAAGATGACCATAATACCAATTTATGAATGACGGCTGAATGTTATATTTTAAATTATAAAAACCTTGGCGTTATTACACTTCATTGGCTGGAGTTTTTCTGTCATCTTCCACAAGTCAATATCTTTGATGACTGGTTGAAGAGCCTTTTGCAGCTGTGATCCGTCGTTGCACTTCGAGTGCGAAAAAGCTCAAACGAATCGTTCATTTGAGTATGATCCTCAGCAAAACGAGCTATTTCGAAAGTGAATTCACAAATTAGCCTCCGAAGGCATGGCATACTTCCAGCATACTCGTTATTTAATAATTATGAACACTACTCGTGAGAATTCAGGTACTGTCATTGGTACTGACGAAGCATTTATTCATTTTTCAGGAAATGTATTCTTACTGCTCTTTCAACGCACCAATATCCCATCACTAAGGACAAAAGCAGTAAAATGTATCTAATTGCTTATACCTATCTTAGGTATCACACCCAGATTACTAAGTAAATAGGACGCAATTACGTTTCCGCATTTTGACCAGTTGATAGTTGAAATCCGCACAAAATTAACAACCACCGGTTTTACTATGGCAACTTTCCATCCAATGTGTTGAAGTTAGCGCAGATAGGGCCACTAGATGGCATTTTGTAGGTTCACAATAATCACGGCTCAATGTTTTGCGCATGGGTACTACATCGGATTCATTCAATACACGTATTTTAAAAAAACTTAAGATTTTATTTACCTCAGAGAAAATAATAACTACACATTATCAATGTTTGACGCCTTTATTGTGTGCCGGTCCCACCTCGCGACTAGGTTCTTCCCCCCCTCAACCTCCAAATGCACGTACACGAGCGTGGTCAGCTGGTGAGGTCACACACACGTAATAATTTTTCTAACTGACTTGGAGGCACTACACATACCTGATTCCACCAACCCCCAAGACCAGATGTGGGACTGTGAGATTTCAAGGCGACCAGCTCCTTTTAATTCGCGCAAGGGACTGAAAAAAAACTACGGGGAAGAATCGCGGAAAAAAAGATGATGAACACACATTTAATCAATCAAAATGACAATCACATCTATTAAACCCTGACAAATATAATAATGCCCTAACAGTTACAAGAATATGAAGAAAAAACAATAATGAACACTTGAAATGGTGATATCTACATCTACATCTACATACTACCCCGCAAGCCGCCTCAATAGGCGTGTGGCGGGGGGTGTTAGGACACTAGCCGTTTACATATAAAAAGGAAACGCTCTATGAAATTACGCCTTGCATTTATTAAAGTCCCTTATTGTTCGGGGGAAAAACGAATTCCCATACCTATCCGTTCGGCAAAATATCTCTCTTAATTTATCGTTTCTGTCGGACCTGGAAATATAGTGGGGTTCTAATATGATGTTCTCCGTGTCGCTCTGAAAGATATCTATTCTCAATTGCTCAAGTAATCTAAGCCTAGCACGCAGCCTCCGAGTCTCTAGCGGCTCCCAGCCTAATTCGTTTAACATCTGCGTAACGCTGTCTGTACGCCCGTAGCAGTTTTTGACGAATCGCGCAGCTTTCCTTTGTATTTTATTAAGTTCCCGAATTAATTCTTTCTGCACCGGATCCCATATGCTTGCTGCATATTCAAGGTGTGGCCGGACGAGTGCGAAATAGCACCTCTCTTTTACTTTTTCATCTGAGAATCTTCCCACAATACGCTTGACGAATCCTAGCTTCTTCAGAGCTCTGCCACAAATATTTCTTATATGTGTTCCCCACGATAGGTTTGAGGTTATCGTAACTCCCAGATACTTAACTTCATCTGTCGCCTTTATCTTAACGCCATCCACAGCATATACACGGGGATAGTTGGACGATCTCCGCAAGAAATGTACCGCCGCACATTTGCTCAGATTAAGTTCGAGTCCCCACTCTTGGCTCCACACATGAACGTTGTTTAAATCCGATGATAGAATTTCAAAATCAGAGTGATCATTAATTTCGCGATAGATGACAGCGTCGTCAGCAAATAAACGTATTTTACTGCTAATTCGAGAGCATAGATCATTTATGTATATAATGAACAAAAGGGGGCCGATTACGCTTCCTTGTGGGACACCTGATGTCACTTTAACTGCATCAGAGCTAATTCCGTCAAGAACTACTTTTTGCTTACGATCACTCAGAAAGTCGCGTATCCAGTTTACTACTGTTTCGTTTAGGCCGCATGACTGTAATTTGTATAAAAGTTTGTTGTGAGGTACCGTGTCGAAAGCTTTCTTAAAATCTAGGAATAATGCGTCCACTTGTGTTTTCGATTCACCAGATTTGAGAACGTCATGAAGAAAGAGCGCGAGCTGTGTTTCACATGATCTACCTTTCCGAAAGCCGTGCTGACAGCCATGAAGGAAGTTACGACTGTCCAGGAACGTCATGATATTGCTAACGACGATATGTTCGAGTATCTTGCCTATAATAGACGTTAATGAAATTGGTCGATAGTTCCCTGGGTCATGTCTGTTTCCCTTTTTGAATATCGGTGTAACGTTTGCAATTTTCCAGTCTATTGGTATCTTTCCTTCAGACAATGACTTCTTGAATATTATGTCTAAGAACGGTGCGATCTGTGGCGCTAATTCCTTGAGGACACGCGCGGGTATTCCCTCCGGACCCGGAGATTTACTATTTTTGATCGACTGTAGCTGTTTAGTTATCCCATCACATTGAATAGTGAGTGATTTCTTTCATCGGTTCCTCAGTGAATGAAATGTCGAAATAACATGGAGTATCGTCTGTAGTGTATACACTTTCGAAGTGGGAATTTAACGTGTTAGCTTTGTCAATATTATCGGTGACAAGTTTGCCATCTTTATCAAATAACGAATCTACGGTTGAAGATTTTCCCTGAAGCTCTCTCGCATATGACCAAAAAGATTTCGGATTTTCTTCGAGTAATTCACCAAGTACTTTTTTCTTGAAATTTCGCAATGCAGTACGCATTGATTTCTTGGTTTTTGAGCGTTGTGCAGCGTAACTTTCTTTTGCTTCTAGTTCCTTCGATTTGTCACCTAACGTAATGGACTTTTTGAATAAGTTGTACAGTTTTCTCTGTCTCTTAAGGTCCCTCCTAACATCATTGTTATACCAGCGAGGTTCTTTACTATCACATTTCAATTTTCGCGGAATATATTCGTTGATTCCCTGGCGTAGAATTTCTAAGAAATATTTCCATGATGCATCAGTGCTTTTGTCCTCTGTTTTTAGCTACGAAGTCAGTGTACGAATCATTAAGCATCTCGCCAAATTTTATGAAGTTGCATTTATCAAATAAATAAATATTGCGTTTCGGTTTTACAGCTGACTCTACTTCAAGTTTTAAGGCTGCAAAAATTACTCTGTGATCACTTATGCCATCAATAATATCGAGTTGTTTTATCAACCTAGGATGGCTTACTGCAAAAAGGTCTAATATTTTATTTCCTCTCGTAGGCTTGTCAACTACTTGGGCGAGTGAGTGCTTAGTAAGTGTGTTGAGTAAGATCTCGCTGATTTCCCTATTCCTTGAATTTGGCTTTACAGTGTAAGAATCCCAATTTATAGATGGCAGATTAAAATCTCCCCCAATAATGATTACACTTTTACTGTCTCTCAAAGTAAATGCGGATATTTGATTTTCTAATTGGTAAATAATATCAGCTTCGGAGTTTGGAGGTCTATAAAAAGAGCAAACATGTATACTCCTTTTGTTTCGTTGTTTAATTGTACACCATACGCTTTCTATTTCATTATCAGTTATTTCATGGGCGGTGCTGTGTAAATGTGATTTAACTGCTATAAAAACTCCGCCTCCTGTCCTATCGCTTCGATCGCATCTGTAGATTTTATATCCTGGAGGAAAAACTTCGCTGTCACTTATATCCTCTGTAAGCCAGCTCTCCGTTCCTATGACCACGTCTGCGTCCTGAAATATATGCTCGATTTCAGCGCGCTTGTTTTTAACGCTACGGCAATTAACTACTACAAAGTTAATGTCATATTTTGTAGATTGAGTGTCGGTTGGTTCTTTTCCACGCTTATGGGTATTAGGTGGGCGAATTTCACTGGAAGTGCTTATTACATTTGATATAATTTCTTTCGCTGGAGTACGCGTTTTGGGAATATTGTCGCTATTTACCGGCTTTAGTCCTTCTAAGTTTACTTGGATGTGAACATTTTCGCAATGCGGACTTCCTCGGAGGCTACGTTCGGTTAAATCTTTACAAATCCCACTAGATGACCTACCCTCTAGTCTAAAAAATATCTACAGTGCTCAAAAATCCTACGAGCCACCCGTTCAGACGCCTCGTTGGAATAATGCACCCCAGACGAGTTGAGGGGAGCCCGGCACGATCTAAGCACCGGCCGAAGATCCACGAACTCTGCCCCAATGCTCACACAGAATTTCCACAGCCTCTTGTTGATCCAGGCAATCCTGTCCCAAACTCGAGGGCCGCAGTCAGTCCGTGGAACAATGCTGCAGATGGATAGTCGCAGATCGACACCAGTGCCCCTCCGAACGCGTTCCACCTCCGAGTTTAGATCCCTAAAGGAATCCAAGATCTCATCGGCTCTACGCTCGGAAGCATCATTGGTGCCGACATGGGCCACCACCCGCAGTCTAGAGCAGCCCGAAACGAAACAATACATTTAATCCCTGGCAATAATCAATCTTAATCACCTTCATTAATACAATACATTTAATCCCTAGCAATAATCAATCCTAATCACCTTCATTAATACAATACATTTAATCCCTAAGAATAATCAATCCTAATCACCTTCATTAATAATTTACAGTGGAGATTTACATAGATTTGTTCCCCCCTGACTAATGAAAAATGGAAATATTGGTTTTTATAATCAGATAAAAATTAGACAAATAATTACTAATTCTAAAGACGTTTATTGCTGGTTAGAAAAATGGAGAATACGAGTTTAGTTGTAACACACAGGACTGCAATTTTTTTATTTTAAACAGACAAGAAAAAGTTTAAGAGCAAGAAAATAAGAACAATTTACATTTTTTATAGATAGTGGCAATAATGCAGTCCTTGTTAATCATTTACCTGCTTTTAAACTCAAACACGATTTTTTATGTGATTTTTATACATGTTACTGACTAAGGTGCAAAGCTGGATTTTCTAAAAAAAATTGAAATGTCCTATCCTAAGGTTCTTGGAACGAATATCTTGAATGACTTGATACCAAAACGTTTACCCTCCTCTATGTACCAGTCCCTCCACCTTGAGCAATTTTAAGTTAATTTGATATTTAGCCAATTTTACCCTCTTCCATTTAAACATTCCCTTGCAAGAATGATGCTAGAGCGTTGAAATCGATCGTGGTTGCGAATAATACAAGTGTGGAATGAACAAAGTTTGATTATTTAAGAACGTGAGTTTGTGAAATATTTAATTTTGGGGCCGGATGCTATAAGATGACCACCGAACAATCCGCAGAAAATCCCTGCCTGGAGAAATGGGCACGAAGACTTAGGCGTAGCTATTAAATAAAATAATATCAGTCTCCATCACTTCCTTATAATTAACGTGGTAAGGCGTGGCCATTATCGCGTGATACAGACCTCCGGCTAACTCCTTCCAGCAACAAGTGAGATGAAATAACTTCAGTCACGAGACAAAATAAAATTGGTTCCTCGTGTCATTTCGAAGATTTCGTGTCAGAAGACGCCACGGCATTCGAAAATATAAAAGGGGCTGCAAAATTTGCGAATCGGATTTTTTTCGACACGTCTCAGGTCCTCTGAGGTATAAAAGAAATTTTCGGTTCCTTCCGAGCCATTTCTCTGACGGGTGTTCATCAACAGGTAAGTCAGAGATTTTATTAGCCATATTTTATCCATGGTCATATTATAAATGCTGCCGAGGAGGGCTTAGAACATTAATATTTCATTTTGATTCCGTTGTATGACATTTCAATTGTTGTGGGAGCCCTTGTACGTCACCATGGGAGATGGTAGAAATGCTATGTTAAAGAACGGTAGATTTGGTGACATGGGAAGAAATGTTAAATACCTTAAGATGGATACTCGTAAAGTTTTGTACAGTATCATCAAACACTGAAAATTTGTAATTTTTTGTGGTACCGAGTTTATAGATATAGACCTGTAAAGTGAAACCTTTCGGCAACGCTAGATCATGTAAAAATATTAGGAACCCTGATTGTTGATCCCGTTAATTTTCAATTAAAATAACAGTTTTCGCAAATTTAAAAAGTCGACTTGTACTGTGATGTTAAAAAGTATTATGTCGATAAACGAGGTCAGGTAGTTTAATGCTTGTCATCTTGGCCCTATGTTCGAAAGCGTGGGGCTGACCGATGCATGGTCAACCTCTCGCAGAGATGAATCCGCTGGGTTTAGGTAGCGGGGGAAAATTGGTATGCTCGAAAAAGTGAAAGGGGGCTTCGTCTCAGGACCTCGCTCAAACACAATGTGGCAACGCCACTGTGGAGTGCTACGCGGGGAGAATCAACCAATCACAGACACCCGGAGCCGAAATTCAAGTAATGCCGCGAATCCGAAAATGGTGAATACATCACTAATGACCGCTTTGTAAGTAGTTGTGCGATAGTCTTGAATAGTAACAGTGCACAAAGGTGGATAAAACTAACCATAGACAGAAGAGCGTGCTTTTTGAGTTTGTGGAAGGTGCATACGCATTTAAAATATATAAATTTCGCTGTCCGCAACAAATTTGTTTGGAGCGCTATTCAGATAACAATTTAGTACTAATTGGCTAATCCGAATGGCTGCTGTAGATCAGTTCCTAGAAATATTCATCGAGTCTTGGCAAGTTTCGGTGTCTTTGAGTACTTTGAATATAAGCATCAAATCATGGCGCATACTAAAATATACCGAAGAAAATATAAATCTAAATTCACGCCAGCGTTAGGGAGTTTTGCCGCTACACTGCAGTTTTGCGGGGTGAAATTACTATGAAGCTGAATTTATTTACGCTACTAAAAATATCTGTCGAATGAGAAGCGGTTATTTTTTTAAATTTTGGCAAAAGAATCTTCGCCTTATGTTGAAGCGCATTTGGAATCATTTTCACAACACTAAAGCTTATGTTATTAAGTGACTCTGGCATTATACTGAAGTTTAATGGACTTTATTCACTTAAAAGTGATTGTTTCCGTGGTAAACAATGAAATGTATAATACGTATGTAAGTTATAAAAATGCTACATCAATGCAGAATTGGCAGTGATGTGTGTTTGTAGTGATTATTTTCAAGAAATGAAATTAGTATTGAAGATTCAAGTGTTCATTAGTGATTAACTTTCAGTGACATTCTCTCTCTATGGTCGGTCATACTTATTTGGAACTCACAATAATTAATGTATTTTTTGCATTGAATTTTAAATTCCCTTACACTAAAGGTATTCAATAGTAAATCATAATTTAATATTCCTATTTAGCTTTGATTGACGCCTTAAAAACAGCAACACTAATATGACCACATAAAACTAGAAACCCGCGCCACTTATATGAAGAAATTTTAAATTAAATGAAGAAGAATATATCCTATGCTTAATGTTTACAAATCTAATGGTACCTGTCTGCATCTTTCGTACTCAATCACGGAAAAACGGCTGATCCGATTACTTTGAAAGTTTACACGTGGGTAACTAAGTATACTGGGACGAAAATAGGCTATATTTAATAGGCTAGATTATTTCTTCAGAGCCGCAAGCGCCACCAAACGGGGCACTTAGATTTTACTCCCATAAAGCCTGTTTTACACGGGGCACGTAATTGCAGAATCTGATGTACAAACGTGCATTTAAAATTGCATCGTGTAAAGCCGTGAATTGCAAGAACGCATGCACGAATGCATGAACGCGAGATGGCAAAATAGCCCCTGCTCTAATTCGAAAATGATTGCACGCCCGATTGAGAAAAACTTGCAGTTTGAAGTTGTGCAATTTCGTGCCCCGTGTAAAACGGCCTTAAGAAAAGCATTGGAATCAGTGCAGAGGTTAATTTTTTGCTCTTTTAAATCATGATACAAGGGTTGTAATTTTCACTAACGGATGGCTGAAAGAAAGAACGAAGTATTCAATTCTTGCTCTCGATTATGTTTTACGTTTCGCCTTTGCTTAAAAAGTTTGTATTCGATTCCAAAATTTCAATTTTTCTCCTATTTCAACAATGGCATATTTCCTTGTCAACCTGATGAATGACTATAAACGGGAAATTTCGCTTGGGCCTTTTATGTATTACATTATTTTTGCTTAAATAATAATTAACGCAAATTTTAGTGAGATTTCAGTTTCGGTATTTTTTACTCCAACCTCTCAGGGTCCATTTAACGGCTTTTACATATCATCTGCATTTAGCACATGACATTGATTCTTATAATTGGGGCCAATCTGTATGGGTAGTATATCAATTACCACGTAGAAGTTTGCACACTTCTAGAGACTTACGTATTACACCTATTAAAACTTAATAAATTCCTAGAGCTCAAGAGGAATGATTGGGGTTCCAATCGGCTCTAAGTCCCCAAATCACTGCTTTCTATTTCGCCTCGGAATGAATGACGTAATGAGGCATTTATCTTGAAATGTTAAGCGTAGGTAGGTACATGATTCTTACCTTAAATAAAAGTTCAAACGTGGGGCTTCTTACTTCTGGAAAAAATCTTGCTCAAACTCACTCAAGGAAATATTTGCTCAAAGTTTACGGCGATCTTCCCTACGCCCCCCAATGCGAAACTGGAATACTTTTGTAGTTTCACTGTTTTACCATAAACAATTTCAGTAAAATAGCTTAATACTACGCATCATTAAGCGAAATTACGGGAAACTAAAACTTAGTAAAAATACTAAGATAATAAATGAGAAGTCAGCTTCCCTTCTGTTTGAATAGAACTACTATCTTATTTTTTACTTTTATCTCTGCCGTTGTGAATCAATGGGCATTTATGCAGTTATCCATTCAAATATGGAGGAAAAATGTGGTGATTGGGAAATTGATACCTTATTTTTTTAATTGTGGAAAACTCTGCAATGTTCATTATTTTCGGGTTTTAGAAAATTTAAGAAATACCGCAGCCTATATAAACGAAAATATTGTTGCTTTTTCTATTCAATAGGGATTTTCGATTGATCTTCATTCCGCGGTCCGGTGTCCCGTGAGCAAGAGTACAACAAATTCAGGTACTATTTTACAGTTTTCAACATAGTTATAATTACTAATCGCTTATTTCAACAAATGTAATTTAAGGCGAATTAATTCACAAAAACCTAAAACATTTTCAACATTCTATGTTTTCATTTTGTTGAATTACATGCATATGAACGATAGAAAATGATGTTGAAATTTTATATGTTTATCTGATAGAGAAATAGTGTGTTTCACTCAAAGACATATACAACGGTCAACCGCGGGCGAAGCAAATAGCCCGTACACTATGTCGCTTTTGGGGCTGTTGGTCGCGCGTCGGAGGGTATAATACCGTCACAGAGTAGATATATATCTTTACTCTGTGGTACCGTTAGGCAGGTCGAGCATAGCAATGCCGGGTCTATTGCGCACTTGTACCTTAAGTGAGAACTTAGGTGACAAGTTCCTTTAAGGTGGTAGTGTAGGTGTCAGCAGCTTCGCTTAAGGACACCTCCACTTAAGTTACTTTAGAACCGTACTTAAGTCAACCATTTCCACACGGTTGGCGTTCTTCAAGTGTTATGCGTAATGTATTTTGAAATGTATAGGTTTTTATTATTGTAATTTGGGAGGTTTCATGCAGGAATAACTTTGTAACTGGTAACTTTGTGCGTAAGGGGAAGCAGTTATATTTTGCACGTGTGGGGGATAATGTAATATTCATAGATTGCGGTGTATTGGTAAATGTAGGAAGTTTTACAAAGTACCCGGTGTAATGTTAAAAGTTATATTGCTTGGTGATGTTGAAGTAGTTAGATTAAAGTGGGTAAAATTAGCCATAATGCATGATTTCAGTTTGTAGGAATTTTTGCTTATGATATGTTTTAATGCTCATGTTAAGTGAAGGGGTATGAAGTCACAGGCCTTATCAACCCCCATAAATAAAATTTCATGTGGAACCTAACATTATGCCTTTCAATCATATGGATTTGTTCAAATTGCAGTAATTGAAGCCCGAGGTAACTGAGTTTCTTTGGTATGTTTCCCATTAATGTTTTTTTAAGGTAATTTTTTTAGCCGTACCTAAAATTAGAAGACAAAAAACAGGAATTAGATAATTGACTTCATAGCATTTTTAGCCGTACCTTAAATTAATAGACAAAACAGGAATTATAATTTAATTCTAATAGCTATTTTTTATTGCCAAACATCAACTATTTCACTGAAGCTGTCCAGAATAAAATATTAGGTCAAAAACGCGTTCTTTTCGTATGCTGCCGGTATGGTGGAGTTCTTTCGGACGGTCTACCTATCAAATAACCCCAATGCTCCTCTCCTTCGTACAGGTTTAACTTCCAGAGATTTGTTCGTGATATTTGTTAAAAAGGAACACTTTAAAAGTAAGACGTCTGTGATGTAGATGTATCCAAAGAGGACAATCTAATTCCCGCAAAGGACATTGTTCTTAGGTTTTCTTTTCTTAAAATTTGTACTCATTCCCATTTGGCCTGTTTATATGACAAGTTTTTCGAATCAGTCATCTGAAAATCTATTGTGATAATAAAATTAATTAATCCTTATTGAGCTGTGACATCAGTTTAGTGGCCTCAACTATTTTCGCGCCTTATTCCTCAACTGTTAAGATTCACTGTTTCTCTAATTCCCGAAATTGACGATCACGATGCTTCAGCCGACTTAAAGTTCAAGTGTAGCTATCGGACCACACTTAATGTAAATCTTTAGTGAAGTCACTTAAGTTAAGTCTTTAGTGTAGACAAGGCACAAGAGACCCATCCGCGCGGCTTGTGGTCACGTTAGTCGCACGAAAATCCTTCCCCGTATACGGTGCAAACTTCGAGCATAGAGCCCCTGGACTGTCCCGGTTATAATGGTACATACCTATGTCCCAGTGTCCCGCCCGGTTGGAAAATCAGGCCCCGCTAACACCGAAACGCCCCTGGATGTCTCCGTTTAGGTCCATAGTCCAATACATGGAGAAATGCGCAGTGGAAAATGTATGGTGAGAAATGTGCAAATCGAAAACATTGTATAGTATTAAACCTTGAAGGCCCTGGGCTGATTTATTTGAAGGAAAGATCCCCAGTTATAGAAAGTGAACTAGGCAACGTTAATTTTCAACTTTTCCTGAGGGGTGCTGAAGTATTACTCGGGAGGGGCAAAGATGGGTTCAGCCAACTAGATTAGAGCTTGGTACTCCAGGGCTTCATACAAAATAAAATTAGCCATTGCAGCTCCAAGAAAGTGTTTCAAAATTGATAGGCAAGTTGAAAGTTATTGTTGGATAGGCAAACTTCAGCCACTTCAGCTATTCTTTTCTGCACATTGATAGTTCTGTCGTAATTCTTTATTATCTCTCCCTTTTTTCCGCTTACTTATCCCATTGCCAATTTCTACTTTTTGCTGGCTGAATCTTTTTGAAGGCGACCGAAATTTGTGTTCATTAGCGCCCTTGAGGACAGGTGGGTTGAACCGCAGGGTGGGAAACCTGGCTTCGGCATTAGCCTCTTCTTAACGAAAGGTGCCAAATGGTCCACAGTTTTACGTCGTATCTGACGATTGGAGTGATATACCGTTAATCTTCGCGCGTAAGTCGATATATGTTTAAGACTTAATCTTCTTTTCACCCTCTAAATCAACTATAAAATCGAGATTTTTCCCTATAGACATAATATAGACCATAATTAAATTATATTGTTCAACTTCAGCAGCTGTAGCAAATGCGTAAATACTGAAGAAGTAAATACTGTAATATTGATGGTGCAAAATTATTGTTTTTTATCACTGAAATTATCAACATTTTCCTAAATATATAAAAAAGTGCTTTAATCTTACTCATTAAGACTCGTTTTTCACGCCGTGCGCTACAATTATAATCTCAACGGAAGATTTTATTGCAATTTTGCAAAAAGTATCACAGTAGGAAGAAATGGTTGCAAACTATTTCCGAGCGTCTGAGTGCAGTAATGGTAAAAATTAAACGATTTCCCTATAAATGGAGTTGATGGAGGTCTTCCGGATTTCCATTCAGGTCACGAGTGGACTGCAGTCAGCTTATCTCTGCCGTCATCCTCAGGGATTTTGAGCATTTACACAATAATGATTTCACATTATGAATTCTAGGTTTAGAATTTTGTAGACTATGCAAATTATTAATGTAGGGTTTTGTTGCATGGAATGATTTTCAATAATAAATGCGGTTCATTTTCAACTATGAATAAATATGCCAAATATCATCACATAGATTGGTAGATCAGTTATTAGAGCTGAAGCTAAATGTTCCCCGTGTTTTACGCTGCACGACGTCGTTTTTGGTCATATCCCTTTCATTGCATTTTGTTGGTTACACACAAGAATCCCAGTAATTAATCATGGAAATGTTGCATAACAGGCATGGTTACGGTTCAGTTACATACGCTTTCAACTTCCATCCTACGTCTGATTAGTATTCACGCTCGGAGTTCTCTCAGTTCGAGGTTATATGAATTTCATGACGGACGGAAAAAAATATATGGACTTAATATGAGATAAAAAGCCTCTTATGATGAATTTAACCGCGATAGAGCGTCATCCAGGTTCGAATCCCGGTCAAGGCAGATGGTTTTACCTTTTGAAATATTTTTGCTTCTGTGTATTTTGCGGATTAGGTCGTAAAGATAATGTCGTTGCTAGCTCGCGGTTCCCGGAAAAGAAATTCAACACTTGATATTGGGAGACTTACCAGATGTTAGTTTGTCTGTTAGACCATCCATGGATACATAAAATTCATCGCGGTGTGGCTGATGAAAAAAGCGAATATTCTTCAAGGATATTAATCAAGAAGAACTTCTTGGACATGGCAATAAGTAGCCATTGATTTTGGTCACAATTTCCAAAACTCCAATGCTAAAATGGTATAATTCCTCCTTTGTATCACACATTTCTGTGAATAGAATATATTCTAAATAAATGTTTTGTAACAATATGGTAAAATGGATTGGATAATCACCATTTATTTTTGAAACGAGAAAACAGAACAACTGGGAAAGAATGGAGTGTCAGTAATACTCTCGATTTTTTAACAAGTCTCGCCGGTGGCCTAATATAGCGCATTCAAAATCCTTTCTAGTTTTTACACCTACTCCTACGTTATGTGGCGCATCCATCATAACAGTAATACACCAGCACTTGTAATCACTAACACCTAATGAAAAAGCACACGTTGTATGTATGATCATTCGAAGAGGCCGAGAAATATCATTACTCCAAGTTAGCGAGCAAGTTTAGTAGTCTGTAGCTCGAATGATGAAGCTGATGCTACTGCTGACTCTTCAATTCCGCCTGCTTTGCAGCCATAATAGGCTCGTGCAGTGTAAGGGAGGGACATAATTGCATTTGCTCGCTCGTTTTCACGTCCCGCATTCCCACTACAATGCGGTCCCTAATCAAATCGTCCTTCAAAGCCCCATATTCACACGTTTCGGCGAGGTTATGCAGCACGGTGATATATTCGTCAATTGTTTCACCAGGGTTTTGAACCCTTGAATTAAACTTAAATCGCTCGAAAATTACATTCTTTCGAGGAATCATATGATCTTCAAAAGCTCTCAGAGCCTGTTCATATGACACTGGCTTAGGCTGAAACTGCGCCCAGATTTCCTCCGCCTTACTGCCCAGGACATATAACAGAATATCTACTTCCTCTTGCTCTGATGTAAAACTTAACCCAGACACCGCCATATATCTCAGAAACCTGCGTTTCCACAGTTCCCATGCTGACGGGTTAGAGAGGTCCGAATTCTCCGGCGGTTGTATATTAACTATTGGCTCCGTCGCAACCTTAATGTTAGTTGGAGATGTCATTTTTAATCGTGATAACTATATATCAGCAATAACGTTGATTCTCCCGAAGCACGTGGCTATAAACTTTTTAACCGCTGCCACCATGTATGATCATTCAAAGAGGCCGAAAAATGATCATTACTCCAAGTTAGCGAGCAACTAACTGACTGGTTGGGTGATATCCCATCAGCTGATCCTTTTCTAGCAATAGAAATTCTAGAAATTTCTAGAAATAGAATTTCTAGAAATATTAAACAGCAATGAGCCTTCTAGCTTGTGGGTTTAACATGTTTGAATGATCCATAAATTATGTAATTTAGCTGAGAAGACATTACAATTTGATTTTAACTTCATGGCTAAGAATAATATTACATGAACGATCATTTTCAGGGAACTCTCCGTCCGTGGATTACTACATTATTGACCATCTAGCAGATACATACAATCTGCTGTATTCCTGTAAAAATATTGCATTCGGTAAAAGAGGTAAGTAAGATTTGACTACAAATATACGAAACACATGTATGGAAAATATATTAGCACTGTAACGTGGAAGTGAAATGGATAAATGTTTTATATTATTTCACTCATTCGAGCGACTTCTCCGTGGCATTCTTTGGGCCGTTCCGTATTATGTTGTTTTTATTCTCCTGTTTCCGGTTTTCAAATTTGGGACTCGAGAAATATACGAGGAATTACAATCTCAATGTAATTATTGATTTCATTTCTACGACAACATCAAGAGGTAGGAATAATGGCTCAAAATATCAAATTTACTCCAACTCATAGAGAAAGAAAACAAGCAATCTCAAGAGAAAAATAGGTCTCACACAACCGACTATGCCACGCCTTGAAAAATGGCTTGGAAGTTAAAATATAATTGATGTTAAATATCAATTATTATTCGTAAATTTTTAGCAACTTTTATAATTGAGAAAAACGTAATTTTTGGTTTTGACTTATAATATACCTAACTAATTATAAATTTATTGTACTTTTATAGAAAAAGTTGTAAAAAAAACTTATAATGAGCTATTTATCAAATTGATTGATTAATTATTAACTGTTTAAAAAACGAAAAAATGGTTTTTATACAAAAACTCTAATTTACAAGTTGTGGCCTAGGACCTCCACGAAATGGTATAAAAAGACATGCTGATTACGTTGGAAAAAATGGGAGCTTCCGGATAAGTAGTTGATACAGATTTGATTTTAGTAGTTTTATGCTAAATTTGCAAGATGCGTACTTGCTCGAGAAATGGTCCAATTGAAATTTTCAAAATTATTTCGAAAGCCTCATTAGATGAATGCAATTTTTATTTATAAAGAGCTCTTCACTTATGTATTCAAGTGCCTCTATAGTCGCCGAAAGAATGTACAAACTATCTCATATACTCAGCTAGCATCTATCTAAAGCACCAACCAATTTTTTGAGTCATCTAATGTTTGACACCTCTCTTTGCAGCATTCTGTATTGTTGTACTCGTACTCTGTAAAGTTGTATCTGGCCTCTTATCATTGCTTATTTCATCTCAACTTAATAATTCCCTCTCTAAATTTAGACCATAAAAATATATAAACATCAGAAGAGGTCTACGGTCTACTACTGCTAGATAGCCTATGCGTCCTGGCTCTCTCTGTCGTAATAAAAATATCCTCTTTTCTTCCAACTTGATTGCTTGTAGAGCCCCGGGATGTGCAATATCAAATAGGTTGTACATATTTAGTATCATTTAAAAGATTATCACACTTAATGACGTCCTTTTTTAATTTTCTCCATCTAAAATGCTAGTCAATTACTTTCCGTGAACAATTCTGAATTCCTCTGGTCAGTGTTCTTAATTTTTCCCAAAATTTCATGCACTCACAAATCTCAAGATTATCACTTTCTCTGAAAGTTTTAACTCCGTATGTAATAAAATAAAACTGCCAGCACCTTTCTGTTTGATGGAATTTTATGTCAAGTTATTTAATGTATTACTTCTCCTATAAAAACACATGTTATATAGGCTCTGCGTAATTCATGCCATAGAAGCGACCCGGAAATACATGTGCACATGATTCTCCGTAGAACGATTGAGAACCAGTGAAGACCTGAGAGATCTGAAGTCTGCACGTACCGGACAGGGACTAGAGCGCGACGAGACTGGGCATGTTTTTCGCACGAGTTCGCCTAAAATTCGGAAGTGGTTGTAATGCTTTGAATGACCTCCAGATGATATATGACTACCAAGTAATTTATAGCGTTGGATGGGAATTATCAACCGCATTCAATTTCTGCAATAAAACTGTGAGATTCTATAAAATATATGAGTTATTTGAAAAAGTTGTTTTTTTTAATCCACTGGAAATTTCAGACGCCAAATTTTGTCTTCCATTATGAATTTTTAAAATTGCCAAATGGCTTTTGAAAATAGATGTCAATAACTGCTATTTAAGTCATCTCGGATCAAATTTGGATAAAACTGCTCCGATCAAAAAGGGGGGGGGATCCGCTCCGTAGCCTGGGCGATTATTCAATAATATTAGCTGATGTTACTGAAATTCAGTGGAGACACATATTTTACATTGAGAAGATTAATATATGGCATTTGAACCATCATACCATCGGAAGAAAACGTTTCTTCATTTTTCCAATACCTACTGCAATATAAATATTTATTTATTTATTTGAAAAGTTGATCACATACAGAATTTCTGCCAATTTACAGTGACATAGTAACAAGATAAAAAATGGGTATCCGTTAGAGGTGTAACAAAAAAAAACAAGCCTAACATCAGAGACAAGATTACAAAATACAAATAAAAAAAAACAACAAAATATGAAAAGGGAGTCTTAGTCAATTAACAGATATGTGGGACATCGCAAGGTTAATGAAAGAGTCAGATGATATCAGGAAAGGATCGACATTATCAGGTAGGGAGTTAAGAAGTGAGGAGAGGCGGTAGTATAGTGAACGTTTGATAAGAGAAAGTCTGGGGATAGGCAAGTGGAGAAAAGAATGGGAACGAGTGGATCGGCAAGGGACTCGGAAATTTACGAAGGAAAGTAATTTAGGAGAATCGATATTCAAGTTAAGAATGTTGTAAATTAATTTTAAATCATTTTTTGCTCTTTGATCGGAGAGGTTCGGTATGCCAAGGGAAGATACGATGGAATCAGTCGGCATGTCGCGGAAATGGGGAACTCTGTATTTTACAATCCTGGCAAAGAAACTAGTTAGTAACTAGTAGACTGTTAAGGGTAACGTTAGAAACTAGTAGACTGTTAAGGGTAGCAAGGTTAGTTGTGGCAGAGATGGTCCAAATGGGAGAGCAATATGAAGTGATTGGAAGAATAAATGTTGAAAAGAACGATCGTAGTGCTATGGGGTGAGAGATTTCCGTGAAGCGGTAAAGTAGACTTAAAGTGACACTGCTTTGTTTTTAATCGAATGGATATGTTTGGAAAAGTTTAGTTTGTTGTCAGAATTCCTAGATCCTTCACCGACAGGACACGATTGAGTGGTTGAGAATTTATTGAGTAATTAAATTTTAGTGGATGTTTTTTGAGGGAAATTGAAATCGTACTGCATTTGGAAGAATTTAGATTAAGTCTCCAGGTATTGCACCATTTGGTGGTCTTGTCTAGGGCATTTTGAAGGTCTTGGCAGTCAGAGGAACCTTGAATTGGTTTAAAGATTTTACAATCATCAGCATAAAGAAGGGTGTGAGCTTGGGAGGGAGACACTAGGGAGGCAAGGTCATCAAGGAAGAGATTGAATAAATATGGCCCTAAGACACTACCCTGAGGAACACCTGACGTTACCCTAGACCAGTGGGAAGAGGTGCCTGAAAATATAACCCGTTGCGTTCTATTACTGAGAAAGGATTTCAGGAGGTCAAGAAAATTACCGTGTATGTTGAACCGCTGACTAAGCTTGTGAAATAGCAGGGCATGGTCGAGAGTATCAAAAGCTTTTGAAAAATCAAGGAAGATGGAATCAAGTTGCATATTATTAGCTATCGATGTAACAGCATGGTTTTTGAAAAACTGCTAAGTTAGTCAGACATGATCGACTGGGAAGGAAGCCATGCTGGTTACTGGACAGGTGAGGAGAGGTAAAGTAATATAGTCTGTTGAGGATAATCCTCTCGGCAGCAGAGGATAGGATGGGAAGTAATGAAATAGGTCGGTAGTTAGAAACATCGAATTTTGGGCCTGATTTATGAATAGGAGTAATGTTAGCCATTTTCCATTGAAGAGGAAATACTCCGAGCAAGAAGCAGCGATTCAGAAGGAGGCTTAGGGGTATCGCGAGGGAGGAGGCGCAGTTTCGAACAAAGATGGGACTAAGGCCATCATGACCAGGAGAACGGCGGGGCGAGATTTTGGAAAGGTATTGAAAAACCTCATGGGGATCAGTCTCAATTCGTGAGAGGCAGTGATTGGTGCAAGGAGTGAGGGAGAGGTCATGATTATTAGGGAGGTTGGATACAGGCGTTAAACAATCAGTAAAAAATTTAAGGAATAAGTCCGATCTAGCAGTGCCCACTGCACTCGCATCTGCGTAAGAGATGGTATCAGGAATTCGGGAACGGTTACGGCGGAGATTCATAAAAGACCAGAATTTTTTACGGGCGGAGGTAATGGAAGAGCACACACCCTATATGGATTCTCTTCAAAAAAAGCAACTCGACGCTGAAATTACCATAGAATCACTCATAAAGTCAACCTTAAGGTCACCATGAGATATTCCGTTTGATTTCCAACAACGAAATTATTCAATATTTTTCTAAATAACGATTAGTTCCTGCGTAAAAGGCTCTTCTGTATACCATTTCACCGAAAAATTAAAAATGACCTCATAATGACCTTTAGATGATACTTGAACACCAAAATATGTATACCGTTGGATGCGGCATTTTTACCACTTCCCATTCCTGCAGTAAAACTGTGATATGCAATAAACAATTGATGCATAATTTAAAAAAACTGTATCTTTTTCAATTCACTGGGAAGTTCAGACGCCATATTGGATCCACCATTATTAATTTTGAAAATGGTCAGACGGCTTTCAAAAGTTTTCCCCCTCACCGATATGGAATACTGCAAAGAGATATCCATTATCAAATCCATAGCCGTAGCAAACGGTTTCCTGGAGGCAATAATTAACAAAATAGAAGCTAAAAAGGAAAAAGAAACAACCATCAGACAAATTTATTCAGTCGGACCAGAGAAGGCCCAGCGCTGGCGGAAAATAAATTACATTGGGAATACTTCACTTAGATTAGGCAAATATCTGAAAAACCTTGGCATCAAACCAGCCTTTCACAACGCAACAAACCTCAAATACCAACTCCCGAAAGTGAAAACTCCATAACCACAATGGACCAAAGTCGCATTTACAGGCTAGAGTGCGCCGATTGCAAGGCATCATATTTCGGGCAGACTGGGAGAAACCTGAGGACCCGAGCAGCCAAGCACAAGAAGGACTACGAGAAGAAGGAGGGGAAGTCACAGTTCGCGGCTCACCTCCTCGCTGATAGACATCAGGCTGACTTCATCCCGGAAATGACAAATAAGGAGAGCAAGGGGACCAGAATGGATATTTTAGAACAATTAAACATAAAATCGGCCGTGAGGAGAAAGGAACGCATCACTAATGACCACGTTTTCCCCTTCCATTCCGCACTCCTCGACCTCCCGCAGTTAATCCCAAGCAAACCCT
This sequence comes from Pyrrhosoma nymphula, assembly GCA_963573305.1. Lineage (NCBI taxonomy): Eukaryota > Metazoa > Arthropoda > Insecta > Odonata > Coenagrionidae > Pyrrhosoma > Pyrrhosoma nymphula. Next base: position 28,596,082 of record OY754328.1, read on the forward strand.
CCCATCACCTTCGGTCAGTCATCCTCTCCCCCACCCCCTCCTCTCCTCAGACCCACGCTCAGCCCAAAACCCCCATCCCATCCCTCACCCCCTCCTCCAACTATCTCCTTTCCACTTGAACAGCCAAGTTTCATACAACGCTATCTTCCTCCTCCCCCACCCTCCTTACCATTCCTTCCTCCCTCCCCATGTGACTATATATTCAGAATTAACTATCTTGTATTCAGTCCTGATGATGCTGCAGTGAAGTGAAACATGTCGACTCAATAAATCATATTTCTCCAGTGGAATAGTGCAAAGTAATTTATCCTCTTCCTATAATGGAATTCCACAAAGTATCGGCCGCCACCAATAACTTCATATTTTAATTTCCTTGGCAACCGAAGCATATGCCTTAAATGGGAGCATATGACTGACGCCTTTAAGTCTTCGGTTGTGATCTGTGTATTTGTAGAATGCATGTATATTGACGGTCCCTCTCCATTGTGATGGCATCTGTAGTGTAGTAGTGCATGCTTGTGAGGATTCGCCTCCTGACAAGCATTAGCGATTCATGCTAATGCATAATTAGTCGTAGTAACACTAACTCTAGGGTATAATGTAATGCATGTTGGTGATTACTCACCCCCTGCCACACACCCCTGAGGTGGCTTGCAGGGTATTTTGTAGATGTAGATGAATATGAAAATCAGTGAGATTATAGTTGGGGTATTTTTCACCCCATATTCTCCATGGGTGGTAAGTGACTCCTATATAATACCAAGATAGCACCTGATTCTTTACCATTATCTTTACCTCGCAGGAATTCTATCAGCTCTTTTCTACAAATTTAATTTTTTCTTCCTCTTGTGAGTGTTAACTAGTATCCTATCATATAATTATATTTTGCCATTGCAACAATTTAGAAGGTGCGAATCCCAGTTATAATATTTGAAAGATGTTTAAGATGCGATATTTAAGAGGTTGACTTGCTGTTTGGTGTGAAAAATTATCATAGATACGATCATATTTCCTTCCAGTTGATTCTACTTCGGAGCCGTTGTACTTCCAGCAGCTCCTTATACAATTCTGAATTGGCTATGCAATGGGACCTTTCGAAAAATAAGGGAAATGTTTTGATAAATAAATTGAAATGTAATGGAGAAATTTTAACAATGTACGGAGGATCTCGTTAAGCATTAACTGAGTCCTTAAAAAGAGATGATCATAGCCGGTGGACCTTAACCTTGAATGATAAAATAAATAAGCTTTATGGATTTGAATATAATTTTTACTCGTTACGAGAAGGTATGGATGAGAAATTTTCACAGATCCTCACGTGATACTAGTGTTTTGTATTGGAATTTTCTGAGTTTTTCGGCAATGCAGCATTGCTCTTGGCACACCGAAAAAGAAAATAGTTAGCCTTTTCAATTCTTTGGAAAAAGTTTTGTGGTTATCTTAAGAGGAGGCTTGAATGCTGCACCAAATATCATTCAGGCTTATAAAAGTTAAAGCCACTTTTAAAAACTTCTTTAAATTGTAGGTATTTCAAGGGAGTGATTGATTGTGTGCAAGTGAAAAAATATCTAAAATAATACATGCCAATTTAACCTGAAGGTGGATTGAATGAAGGGAATTTCAAATTGAAATATATCCTGTACACACAGCAACATTTATTGCGTCAGAATTTGCGTAAAATGCTGTGCCTAGTCTCGTGGGGTGGGCTGGTGGCAGCCGTTGGCGAGTGACCCACCACCGCTGTGTACACACGAAGCCACAGGCAGTGCCAGTCGTGGAAACAGTTGAGCGCGAGTGGCCGTATATCTGGGGCCTGTTTCTCAACGCTACAAGTCTGCAAGTTAAAAGTCTACTCACTTGTAACTTGTGAAATTCTGTTTCTCAAACGTACAAGTCTACTAATTACAAGTCCATTTCACATGTTGCAAGTGTTTACTCACAAGTGTTTTCATGGTTACGACACATTCTGTTTCTCAAACAGTCTTGTAAATTATAAGTACTTTTAAGGAAATTTATAATAGTCCTTCGAGGTGAGAAAATCGCAGTAAATCGGAAAGAATTTCTGGGAAAAGAAATGAAAAGCGACTTGCGATCTCCTTTTTGGGTAAGATTACAGCCTTGATATTCAATACCAGCAAAGAAGTGTGAGTCGGCGAAGGCGATAACGCAATGCAACCTTCCTGCTGCCTCAGAGGGGTTTGAGACAACCCAAAAAGAGACCCATGATAAGGCAACACAGGTATACTCAACCGCCTAACCGCTGCCGAGGAAATAGCAGACACTTGACTTCCAGGGTCAACTATTATTCGAAGAGGAACGGTTAGCCCATGAACTACTGCCGTCCGAGAATGGTCAAGTGCGTCGGTTGGCAGCTAACACAAGACGCAAGAGCAGAGGAGGGGATCCGCGTCTGTGATGGCGGGAGAAGCTCGGCCGTTTGACTCGGCGAGGACGACGACGGAATTTTGTTCTGAGTGCAATGTTGTATTGTAATATCTGTTGCAAATAGTACAACACATGTTCCTCTGCTGAATATCTTGGAGCCCAATGACCTGGCTTCAAACAATTAAGACAAAGTTTTCTCGATCGTACAAAAGACGCACGATTAGCAATGGTCATCTCGAGATATTTCGGACATTTAACAAGCGAATGATTAGATGAGCATAGAGAACAGCGTTGAATAACTCGTTTGCCTTTCTTCTGCACGGTGTGCGTCTTGCCAACAGAGGTCGGCATTAGAACTCTTGCCGTTGGCGGAGACTTGTGCGAAACAGAGGCTTTCGGATTAGGGCCACACGGCGTTTGTAAAACCTTGATCCTTTTCTTAACGAAACTCAAAAGTTGAGTAACATAGGGATAAGGTTCATCACTCAATGTCTCTTCAAAGAGGGCAAGAGTTTCTGCGTCAACCACACGAGCAGCTAATCGAAATAATATAAATTCCCCTAAATCTGGAATATTTAAATTTCTCAGAGCAGCATGAATTTCAGAAAAAGTATTAACAAATTGTTGCATTACCGACAATGACCCCGAAGAAAAAACGGGAAATTCCATAACCTTTTCTAGATAATCGAATCCCAGAAATCGAGGATTGTCATAATGCTCGCACAACTCATTCCATGCTGAACAATAATGGGCCTCGCTAAAATGGACTGAAGCGATAAGCGCCGAGGCCTTTCCTGGTCCCGGGTTCGGCACCAGAAAATATAGGCACACGTGGTCAGTTAGACCGTGACGTGCGACAAACGAAACAAAAAAAAATATTCAATAAAATAAAATAAAAAGGGGCAGAAAGAGAAAGTTATATAAATGGGAGATGGGAAAAGGAATTTAAGGGATTGGCGCTTACCAGAGGATGCGTAGAACGGAAGATCCTTCCAAAATGTAGGAGACGAAAATCTCCCGACTTTCCTTCCTTCGAAGGTCGAAGCACTCGATGTTTTCTTGATGAGCACTGAAAACCGACTGTATACGCCGGGTTTTTCTCCCCCTGCTCCTCCTCGCGAGCTTACCTCACTAGCGCCACAAGGGAAGGTAAGGGGAGTTGGGAAGGAAATACAAACAAATAAAACACCTAATGCGCTTACGCGCGAACAGTGCCTATATTAAAAAGTAAAAAAAGTATACAAAATACACAAATAAAGGAAATCGGAGAAGACGTACAAGGCAATTAAAATATTAGTCATCAATATTTAGGAATCCTTCAAGGCACTTTCTTATAAAGGAAACAAAAGTATCATTATGTACATAAATATATGTACTAATGGAGTAGTGTAGTCTTAGCATTCGGACAACAGACCCATTGATAGAATAATTTCTGCGACAGTATTTAACAAAGAATAACTCAGATCTCCTGGTAAATGTAGCATTAAAATGTAACAATATAAGTAAAGGGGAATACTTAGCAATGTCATTACATGCATTGTACAGAAATAATAATGCATCAAATTGTCTTCTTACTGAAAGGGTAGGTATTTTAATTCAAGATCACTAAAGTTTCACTGTATGGTATGTTTATGGTACTGAAACCTGCATAATAGTTAGTAATTCTTAGGAACTTTCTTTTCACACTTTCCATTGCATCAATATGGCATATATAATAAAGAGACCCAGATGACTGATAATGAGTTGTACTTACTTATCTGGTGTAAGTGATGCCAGTAAGATAACTATAAAACCAATCGAGTCCACTTTCACTGACACCAAGAGATTTCAATTTATGTAGGAGAATAATACGAATTACCTTATCGAACGCTTGTGCCAGTCAGTCGCAGAAAAGTCAGTGTAGACAACATCAATTTGGCAACCTCCCTCAAGCCCTTGAATTTAATAGTTAGTAAAAACCAATATACTAGGCACCGTTGACATACCCTGTCTGGATCCGTTGCTCAGATGCTATCACATTTCTAAGTAAGGGTTCAAGCTTGTCAACAACTATGCTTTTTACAACTTTGGCTATGACAGACTGAAATAACCGATAATATCACATTTATCGTTATCCATATGGATTGGAATTAAATTACTAGTTTTTAGAAGATCAGGAAAAGAACCACTGCTAAGGGATAAATTAAAAAGTATGAAGAGAGGGTAAGAAAGAGTTGAAAAAAAAAGGATTTAAGAATAATAGGGTGAATTCTATCAGGACCACAACTCTTGCTGGCATCCAATCTTTTTAGTTTGCTAACAATTTCGTTCTTTACTTGTTATAATTATACTTGTATACATCAGCTATTTAATGAACCATTGCTCTACTATTATTCCTTTATTCGTCGCTTACAATCCCTGATTTATTTTATACATGAAACTGATTGAAGTAATGTATCAATTTCTGCGCTGATATTTGAGGATAGGGGTAAATATAAAAAAAAATACTTGAAACATTTATTTTAGCCACTTTCTGATACAAATATGGCAACGATAAATTAAAAAGTGTCAAATACCAATCCCAATGAATACCATGGAGGAGCACATCAATAACATAATATGAATTATATGTTTCTGTTTAGAACTTCATCCACATGTATCAGTTGATGCATCAACACATTTTTACCGAATAGCTAACGCAATAACCTTACACTAACAAATTATGACTCACTACGTCTATATAACAAAGACAATGGGCATTAATTATAGAGCCAACGAACTTATCGACAGAATCATGAGTTCATTCGAAAGCAAACAACACAATCTCCCAAACCGCAAAACCATTGATTAGTAATGGTAACCAAAATGAAGTGCGCTAACCATAAAGAATAGCAAACTAAATACCATACATGCATTATTCAAGCCATTTTCATCACAGTTCAAGCACAATAAAGCTTCCAATAACTATTACATCTTCACCATAAAACATTATTATTAATCCAAATCACAACCGAAAGATAACGCAACATCACAATGATTTTAAATCAAACAATGAATTTACACATTCACAATATTCACTCCAGGTAATTATCACGAAGTCTCACTGGTTTCACGAATAACTGATCAAACACATCGATGGATATAGCGGCGAAATGAATACAATAGAACACATTAGGCATTACACACTACACTCGCGTAGTCAGAACACACTTGAAAAGAGCAGGATAACAATGAACTCAGAGAAATTTATTACCTAGGAATCAACTCAGCTTCACCGGAAATGCGTCCTTTTTAAAGTATAACACAGACAATCTACGGACGGAAGACATCTTAGGGCGGTTCTTTCGCAAACGTAAACATCGCTGCTGGGAGCCGGTGATTGGATGTTCGTATGACATCTATCGAAATTTGAAATTTTTGTCTTGAAGTATCTGTTTACGATGCGCAAAGCACTCATTATGCTCATTAGAGCGGAAAGCTTATACAATAATGAATCAAATGGAGAATATTCATATTCGGTTTAATATGGGGAGGCCGAAATTCCATAAAAAAATGATTATTTACTCGTAGCTTATACTTTCGATGCATGATGAGCTACAAAATAAGCTTCTTCGGTCAGTTTGATGAGAAACACACCCGAAGCAGGGAGTTAATTAATTTATTTCGTCCAAAACAACGCAGGATAATTAAAGCTGTTATAATGTGAAAAATGTTCTAATGATTATTATTTTAACTCAAACATACAACTTTAACCGCATAATTAGACATTAAAACGGATTGGACACTGATCGGATGTCCGTTGGATGTGAGATGACGATGGACGTCCTCTGACTGTCCTGAAAATCCGCGGACATCATTCGGACAAGTAGGACACGCAGCGGACGTCCGCCGGCCACTCTGTGCTGTGTGAGTAGTCTTCGCTTGTCTGACAATAAAATGCCATTATTTGCTATATCTATAAAAGATAAACACTGCATAATATGATGTCTTGAAATGCAAGAATTGTGAGTCAAGTTCATTTCGAGTATATATTTCACTTCATACGATGGAATAAACGACTTTACCTTATGATGTTCAAGTTTTGCAGACGATTCGTCCTCGCTTGGGATATTTTAGGGCAGACTGTGAACCAAAAATACCGTTTATCTTGTATAATTAATAATAATTAATTCAGTCTCCGAAATTACACAAATTAATTCAGCAAAATACAAATAAAAAAGTTTATGTGTTAGAAGTTTATTGATTCTATGTATTGTTGCCATGAACTTACATAAAGTGTGTAATTTCTGAGACTGTATTTTATATCTAAATACAAAATATTTAATATAAATCCATCCACAAAAAGTTAAAAAAATATAAAACACCTAGAGCCTTTCCCATTCCTTGTCCAATCAGCGCTGGACAGAGGGTCTCTCTAGAGGGGTCTTGGCAATGAGATTTGAGTCACGCGCGGCCAGGATTAGCACCATTGCCAACTGAGCAAAATGGTAGTGAGCATTGCCTCGGGGCCATTTTCTTCTTTGTCGTTTATTTTAAGTAAGGGGAAGAATATAAAAATTTCCTTAGATGAAAAGTTTTGTAATATTTTTTTCCGTAAACCATACGTAATTTCGATATTCATATACTTTTCCACACCTCGGAAATTGAAATCTAGCTTTCGGTCATTTAAAAAATCAAAGAATGGGTAAAATAAAATTTTAAAAGAATATTTGTAATTCCGAGATGACGTCCTCTTAGTAAAAAAATAATGAATTGAACCAATTAAATATTTTGGTCGTGACGAGATGAAGAAGACGACCGTTTCGCCGTTCTCCTAGTTTTTCGCGTGTTTTTCTTCACTCTTTCGACCGTAGGAGCTAACTTTTTACACTTACACACTATTCAGTGAATGCGTTTTGTAGTCAAATAAACAAGGAGTAAAACGATATATTACACGGCTCTTTGGAGCCCCGGCGGAATTTTGTACGAATGCTTAAAGTTCAGCGTTCTACCTTTTTTGCGGCGATGGTAGTCACATTACTAGTAGTCACATTAATCACAGTCATGTATACAGATGATTATACTTCATTGTAGTATTCTTTTGTGAATTTTTATCAGGAGAGTTTGTTGAACTTTAATTTATTGGGTGTTTACTTTGTAAAATTCTCCCTATTGACGCAAACTGCCGCAATTCTCATAAATTAGCGGCCATTCGCTCTCTTCCACGTCATTTCATATCCATAACAGTTGAAGTGGTAGAATTGTATCGAGAATAATATGCATTTTACTCATTGCCACCGGATGCGTACCAAGTCCACAATTAATTCCACATCCACGAACTTTCACCATTTAATTTCTCCCAAATCAAATGGGCTATAGGTGCTAAGCTTGTCACAGAAAATTGCAAGAATATTGCAATATCGGAATTTTGGTTATTTTTAACAGATAATATTTGAAAAGTCAAACTATAATTACAAAGAATTTTTAAATGTTGGTGACACAAGAGGAGAGTACGAGTTTAGGTCTAACGCATAATGCTGGAGTTGCTTGTATTTGTTCGGATAAATAGTTTTAGTTCAAGAACAAATATTTTAGAGAACAGAAAATTTTACATCTTTAATTTCTGGTGACTACACTTCAAAATGTACTAGTCATTTTTCTGTTACAAACCACATTACTGATGTTTATTTTGTCGTTATACATGTTACTAATTAATGTGTAAAGCTGGACTTTCTAAAACATTTTTTAAATAAAGCCTTATTCTAAAGTTATTGGAACGAAATTCTTGAATGGTTTCATACCAAGAATTTCCTCAACCTTTACGTCACGTACCTTTTCATTCACCCTAAGTAACTTTTTATCAATTTGATATTTAGCCTGTTTTTTCCTATTGCACTTAAACATTTCCTTTTTCCAACATATTTGTTTTTTACCCAAACCACTAATTCATTAACGTCACATCTTTCTTACGTTCAAACGAGTATAAACGCGAAGTCGTCACTGGAAAAAATGTAACCCCATGAAGAATGATGCGAGAGCTTTGAAATCGGTCGCGGTTGTGAATAATAAAAGTGATGGATGTTCAAAATTTGATTATATAAGCATGTGAGTCAGGGAAATATTTCAATTCGGGGACGGAGGCTATAAGATGACCGGCAAGCATTCCATAGACAACCCCTTTCAGGAGGAATGGGCACTTCGGTGAAGTAATTTAAAAAATAATGCTACACGAATCTTTCGCTTCCTTGTAATGAACGTGGTAAGGCGTGGGCAAATCCGTTACACTGATCTCCGGCCAATTCCTTCCACTTTAAATTAGCATAAGATACCTTCAGGCCTAAATCTTAAAAAAGTTTCCGTGCGTCATTGATGTGATTACTCGTCAGCAGACGCCACGACCTTTGAAAATATAGGGGATGATGTAAAATTTGCGAATCGGCATTTTTTTCGTGAATTCTCAGGATCTTAGAGGAACAAAAGAACATTTCGGTTCCTTCTGAGCCATTTCACTGTGAGGGGCGTTCATCAACAAGTATGTGAGAGATTTTATTAGCAGTAGCATATTTTATGCATGGTCATACTACCATTGTTTCCGAAGACGCATTAAAGTATTCATATTATTTTTCATTCCGTTGTATTTCATTGCAATTGTTATGGGAGCCATTACACGTCACGATGGGAGGTAGTGGCAATGATATTTTATAGAACCGTTTGTTATGTTATTTAATTACATTTATAACTAGGTAACCCGTGCGAAAATGTCGCACTTTCACGCTATCAGGGAATAAGTATGTTAAGGAAACGGTGTAATTGGGTTTTAAATAGAGAAGAAGGTGTATCATGAAGTACTTTCTTTATACTTGTTTTCTTGCAAAAATATACAAAACATATGAATACAATACAGGCAAGAGAGTTTATCGAAATTTTATGTCAAATTAATTGGTAAATAGTGAAATTGGAGATTGAGATTGTTTTTTCGTCAGAAGCCGGTGATTCAACGTTTAAAATGATATCTCATTTATCACTGTAGGTGTAGTATTAACGGAGCCTATACGGAATCACAGAAAAAATCCTTTCTATAATAATATACATGATACTCTTTTATTCCGTTGTATGACATCGAAATTGCTATCGTAGCCATTATACGTCGCGATGAGAGGTAGTGGAAGTGATACATTAAAAAAGGTAGATTTAAGGTGTCATAGGGAGAGATTGCTGAACATGTTTAGAAAGATATGATAAAGATAAATATAAAGAAATATTTGTTGTTCTTGGACCCTTGGTCCACTAAGAACATACAAATGTATACATTAGTATCAGGGCTCGAGTACACAGTAAAATTGGATACATACAATAAATGATATAATAATGGTTACAAAAAAACAAAGCATATTGGTAAATAATTTTTTTTCCTGTAATAGCATTTTATTGAACAGTATGTTTTTGAAAGCAATCAGTGATTTGGAGTTTTTGATTAGTTCAGGAGTACTACTCCATATCCCTGTCCCAACAACAGAAAAGGATTTATTAAATGTAGAGGTTCGGTGTAGTGGGACAATTAAAGAATCTGGTGACATTCGAGTTGCAACATTTCGATTTTTCTCTTTAGACTGAAAAAATTGCATGATATATTCAGTATGTTGATAACTGAAAAGTTTATATAAAAAGGAGGCAAGCATGTATTCCCTCCTTGTTTTAGCTTTAAGCCATTCTAACTTAGGAAAATAATGGGATATATGATCATCTTTTTTAAGATCATAAATGAACCTGACACACATATTTAACTGTCGTTGAATCATGGTTTTAATCTCTTCAGTTAGGTCATGATAAAAAAGACAGCAGTAATCAATATGGGGGAATATTAGCGAGGATACCAGTTGCTTGTGGGTATGAGAGGGCAAAAGGTTTTTATGAATTTTTAGCTGAAACCGGATCATGTTAATCTTATTGCTGATGGCTTGAACATGGTTTTGCCAAGACAAATTGGGCATCAATATGACCCCAAGATTTTTAACGGAGTTTGAATATGATATTTCCGCATCACCAACAATAATCTTTGGCTAAACATCAAAGTCAACATGTTTGAGTAGTTTTGAGGTACCGAGTAACATAGACTTTGTTTTTCTGGGGTCAAGCTCAAAGTTGTTGTCTACAGCCCATGAATTGATGGCTTAAACATCCTCATTGACTTTGAAAATTGCATCATTCAGCTCATGCAAATGGCAGCGATGATAAATCTGTAAGTCGTCAGCATATGAAAGGTGTTTACAATTTATAATACACTTGGGCAGATCAAGGACATACAAGGAAAATAGGAGAGGACCAAGAACTGACCCTTGCGGGACCCCACAATGGACAGTGGTCCATTGCGATGTATTCCCATTCGCGTCCCTGACTGCCTGTTGGCGATATTTTAGATAGGAGTAAAACCAGTTAAGGGTGGAACAGGAAAACTTAAGGTTTTTCAACTTGTGGAGACGTTTGGCGTGATTAACAAGACCAAAAGCATTGGTAAAATCAAATAAAACCAGAATTGTGACCATCTGTTTATCAATTCCTCGACGTACATCATCCGTTAATTTGAGTAGCGCTGTTTGCGTAGAGAATTTTTTTCGAAATCCAGATTGATATGGATCATTCAAGTTGTTTTGGTTCAGATAATTCGTAACCTGCTGAAAAACAATCCTTCCTAAGCATTTAGAAAGAGAGAACAAAATAGAGATTGGCCGATAATCACAGGGAGAAGTTGGTTTTTTAACCTTTCGAATTGGAGTAATAAGTGATGATTTCCATATAATCGGAAATTCAGATGACGTTAAGGAAAAATTAAAAATATCAAGTATTACAGGTAGCAGTACAGTTGATGAGGCCTTGATAAATTTAACTGAGATTCCATCGACCCCAATTGAGTTGGATTTAGAGAAAGATAACGTTTTACGTAGTTTATGAGGAGTTACGTGTTGGAAGAAGAAATTACTCTCGTTATAGGGTACGAGTGAATCAAGGTTAGAGAGACCAAATATGCCTGCTATGCTATTTCCCTCAGAGGCAAAGGTGGGAGTGAAATGCTTGTTTAGATCGTTAATAGAGAATTCATGCATGGGCTGCTTGTTTCGCCGCTGCACGAGTCCAAGACTTCTAAGTTCCCTCCAGACCTGGTTTGGTTTTGTCAAATTGGAGAAGGTGGTTACATAATATTTTTTCTTGGCCTCCATGATACATTAAAGGTTTGGTACAGAATCATCAAATATTGAAATTTGTAATTTTTCGTGCTTCCTAGTATATAGATTTCAACCTCTAAACTGAAACTTTTCTGTAACGCTAGACCATTTAAATAATATTGGGAACCCTGCCTACCTATTCGGATAATTTTTAGTAAAAATTAAAATAACGGTTATTGTAAATTTAAATAGTCGACTTATACTGTGATATTAAAAAGTATTAAAATGATAAACGAGGTCAGGTTTTATGCAAAATTAGTAGTCAGGTATCCTAGATATTATGTGTTCTTGTTATATCGTGAAACAAAATGAATAAAAAAATCCATCACATTTCATATATTAATAGCATTACTGCTTGCCTGGAGATTTTCTTTTTAATCTCCTTTTCTTCGTATTTCCCCCTTGACAAAGAGTCTCAGGGACATAATATATGGGCTTATCTCACGTCCCGGTGTTAAAAGTACGTCCCAGTATCCCGCCCGGTTGGCAAATTGGCCCCTGCTAACACCGAAACGACCCTGATGGCTCCGCGGAGCTCCGTTTGGATCCACAGTCCATCCATTTCACGGAGAAATTGCGCGGTTGCGTTAATTTTCAACTTTTCTTGAAGGGCATTGAGGTATTACTCGGTGTGGGCAAAGATGAGCTCGGTTCTCCAGGGTTTAAAACACCATTATATTATCCACTGCATTTGAATATAATTTTAAATAGTATTTAAAATTAAAGAATGAATGACTGTACACAATTAGCTATGCTATTAAAAAGTATGTTCCAATTTTTCCGGTTTTACGCTATTCAAAACTGGGTATTTACCGGTTTTGAGGTATGGTAACATTGGTGAAACAGACAGTCACTCAATCCGAGTGGGAACTAGGGTTTCCAACTGTAAGACTTTCTTCACTATTTTTTTTGCAAATTTTTAATGCATTATGAAAGTCATTTCACCTCAATTCAACAAATGACGGTCCATTATGGCTTTCAATTTCGCTTAAAATGGGCTTTCGGGAAGAAGGTCACTACACTCGATATACTTTGGAACCGAGATACGGTTGGAGAGTTTAAACTACCTGAAATTAACGTTAATAGCATCGAAATCTAGCTCGTAATAAAGTTTTTTTAAACTTTAAATTGTGGAACATGGCTTTAAACTCTCCTACCGTATCATATATGAATTCCACGCCTTATCGCCAAAATCTTCAGAAACAATTTACTCTGGAATCGTTATGCGAAAACACTTTCTATGTGTTTTATACGTATTTAATATTTTTTCACACTTTTGGCAAAAACTCTCCGTATTGTATTTATTTCTTTGCTTCTAATTATCGTAGTTAAACGTATGGCTTACATTGAAGCTGTCATTTCAGAAGAAAATTTTATTAATTTAGAGAATTTTTTTCCACTTTTTTTGTTGTTAAATTTTTAAGTTAAAAATTCTTAAAAACCTTTCAACATCTTTATTGTTATCGGTATATTGTGTCTTTGCCAACATGAAACTCTTCCGAAACGTCACATTTACCTGGAGTTGTTCGATGAATAGCGTGAGGATATGTTGTTTAGATTTGCAAGAAGCAGACTTGTCGAGAAAATATTGCTTTTTATTTGATTTTAATATTATGAAATAAATCAAATTCAAGAAATAGTTCTTGGGGTATCTCATAAGAATCATTAGCACTGTGGGTTCAAAGCATGTAAAGGCCGTTTTACACGGGGCTCTCTACTTCGCAGGCTGAAGCAGCTTCAGATCTTGCAGTAGAAGGCGCCAAAGTACACTTCAAGAATGAGAGCTAATCACAATATGTCAGCTTTTCACGACATATGAGTCTGCGCAATTCTTCGTGTAATTCCTCCGTAAATAACATTTGACGAGTGTTTTGTTTTGCCCGTGAAAATGATTTTTTGCGCATTATTGTTGACATTGGTTTTCCAGGGAATAGAATTCTATTCCGTTTATTCCTTGGGTTTGCTATCTGTTCAATTAGCAAGGGACGGCATGGATATAGAGGATGCAAGGTTATATTAGCGCGTCGCCATTTAAAGTTTTACTTCAAAGTAATCTCGGTAATAAGGGATAGATTTAATTTTTTTGGTAGACATTTCACTTTAATAATATTTCTAATCTTTGTGTTTAAAAATTATACGTACAATAATAAATCATGACATAACAAATCTAGAGAGGTTTGAACCGGTTCACTACCTATGTCATCAAGTTCGTGGTTGAATGTAAAATGAATTTAATGAGTGACAAATAAATATATTTGGTGAAATGTGTGTTATTTTGCCCCACTGAGGATAGGCGGCTAAGAGTTCAGTAATGATAGTAGAGTGGAGGGAAACCTGAACTCAGCGTTAGCCTCTTATTAACGAAAGGCGCCAAGTGGTTTTACGTGTTATCCAACGGTTAGAGTAACATACCGTAAATCTTCAAGTATAAGTCGATTCGTTTAGCTTATACTCCCAGTCCCCGAAAGACGCTCATAATTCGTTCCAGAAATTTTGAGCACTAATTGAAACAGCGCTTTTTAAGCTTATAACTGCATAAGGAATAATTGTATAGTAAATAATACGTTCCCAAGTTTTGTTGAACGATTTGAAACTGTAAGAGTACTGTTATTAAGAGCGATTCCGCGGAAACTAAGTTGTGGCCGCGTTGAAATCTCCTTAGATTCTTACGATTTTTGGTACAATGACATTTCCCAAAATATTAGCCCTAAATATTGATAAATATTAGAGATGGAGCGCTTCGATGATCTAAGTAAGCGCAAAATGGCGCTCCGCGGCTCCGAACTGTGACCCAATCTTATGCCAATCTAATGGCCAGGTTTCGAATAGAATGGCAGTTTCACAATTATGAGATTTTGATCTAAGTTTAATATTAATTTTTGGTGACATCGACATCACCTCTGATCTCTAGCTCGAGTTTAATTTTATCAGTATTTTCAATTTTGCTTCGTTTATGGCCAAATAACATATCTATTAATTCTTAGAAAAGACCAGCGATTATTTTGCTGAACAATCATAATGCAGAACTATACTTTAAGAATGCATAAACTTTTAATGGCGCTATACCACGGCACGATGGTTTAACAACATCGGAAAGGTGACAATTATGCAACTTTCACGGCGTGAAAAAGGCGATGTTCGACAAGCTGTTATAGGTTGATATGAATATTTTCCAACAGTAAAGCGCTTCGTCTTTCAAAAACAAGATTTATGAGTTTTTTTTCAAAACACACGAAAAAGGGTAAACGTAATGTACCTACTGTAATGTGCGTGAAACTTGAAACATAGAAAATGGCGCGTTGGGAGGTTAAGAGCGCGGTCTGCGCATGCGCTTCTCGCTGATACTACCCGTCTAAACGATGACGAATCGTGAACTATGGACAGGAATAAGAGAACATGTATTTCTGTAACAAGATCATCTGTCGTTATTAGTTACTTGTTGCGGAGTAAATACTTCACTTTTTCCGACCATAGTAATTCGTCCCGAAATTAGAACATCCATGGAATTTTCGGCACCTGATGTTCGGCAGAATTCCCTCAAATCCTTCGGCTATAAATAAAACTAATGCATCCATAGGCAATCAAAGAAGAAGTTTGGAATTTCGACTGTTGAGACGTCTTTTAGAAATAATTTCGGCATTTATGGCTACTGCAGTTACTAATACATTCCGTATCGGGTGCAGCGATCGATTTGAACTTTTACAAAATGCCATGAAAGTTTTGGAGAGCGCTACTTTGAAGCACCAGCCTTAATGAGAACAATATCGTACTAATTTTTGTACAGCGTTGTGGCAAAACAGCACTTATCGAGTCATCACTATTCGATAACAGTATGTATAATATATTATAACTATTAATTCATCGTCTATTATATCTTATACTATCGTGATAAGTCTCTTTTCATCCAATAAATCGATTATAATTCTTGTCTTCAGTGGATATTTAAATAAAATGTGCTTTATCTTCTTAAATACTGATAACAAAATTAAACCATAAAAGGCGCAAGATTGAATGTTGAGGCAAAGAGGGACTAACTTTGAAAACAAGGACGTATTATTTCCTTGTTGTTCAACGAAGAGGTCTTTTGCTACAATATAATCCATTTTAGATAAAAAAACTTTGTACTATTCCACACTTTACTTACAAACTCTGACCGGTTTCATATGGCATCTTCTGACTTAGGATTTGGCTAGGTCAGAAGATGCCATATTATGGTGAAACCGGTCGCAGTTTTTAAATAAAGTGAGGAAAAGTACAAAGTTTTTAAAATTTAAAATAAATATCTGTCACTTACACGAAGTCAAACCTGAAACAATTAAATTTATGCAATATAATCAACTATTTAGAGTTATATTGCCATCGTCGACGCAATTGTCAGCGTTATTGTGTGATTAGGCAGCTCCATCTCCATCGTCCTATGGATTTGTGTGACATTGTACGTTACCTTAAGTTACTTGCAGTAACGGCGTGTAAAAAATACACAACATTTTAATCCGTACACACAAGGATTTACAGCTCCAGAATTGCCAGTAGAAAATTGGAAAATCCTACAATTTCGGGGTAGTTATGCGATATTTGAGCAGCACAATTATTCTTGTAGAATGGAATTATATTGCCAAGAGGGATTATTTATTTGGCGGTGGTAGGTTCTCTTACTAAACTACTAAAATAAAAAAAATTCTGGTGAATACTCTGCGTAGCTTGTGAGAAATAGAGATTGGAGTTTTTCATCTAATGCGCGGGAATATTGACCTAGAAAAAATGACCAAATTTAGTGACTCAACTATGATTCGACGGTATGTTTTCATTTTCCGAAGAGTGGTGGAAATTTACGGACCTACCCTCGAATATTTACGGCAGTTTAAGGCTCTCCACATAACACTCGTATCGGGTTGCTACTGAAGAATTTCCTTACTTGCCGAGTTGAAGCTCTAGGAATTCAAGAAAATTAATAAACCATCCACAACAATTCCATCAACCATTTTAATTATTGTTTATTAGAATAATTTAATTTAATCTAGTATAAAAATAAAACAGTAATTCTCCATAGTTAATCATACCATAAAACTGTTGTCTTCTTCCCGACGAATTCCATGGTATATTATGCAAGTAATTATTAAGGCAGGGCAAAGCTCCTCATATTTTGGTTGTGTTGACGATCGTTAGAGTAACTGGTCATAATTATTGCTGATTCTTCACTCCCAGCATCCCCCGCTAGTTTTTGTTTGTCTCTTATGGCATTTTTTCATTGAAATACCTTACGTTTCAACTTCTGGGTCAAAATGGCATAAATTATTTTAGATATTGTTTCCCTACCGAACAACTGATTACACCCTCACGAGAGCTACTATCTAAAGAAGTTTTAAAAACTAGTTTTCACGTTTAGGAGACTCAATTCCATTTGGCGCAGCATTCAAGCCTCTTCCTAAGCACACCGCAAAACATTTGCCAAAGAATGTGAAAGGCTAATTATTTCATTTTTCGC
The DNA here is from genome assembly GCA_963573305.1 of Pyrrhosoma nymphula. NCBI lineage: Eukaryota > Metazoa > Arthropoda > Insecta > Odonata > Coenagrionidae > Pyrrhosoma > Pyrrhosoma nymphula. Next base: position 28,613,131 of record OY754328.1, read on the forward strand.
TGTACTTGGTCAATGCTTTATTGCCGAGCAACCCAGAAAATTTCATTATAAAGCACCTGTATTTCGGAAAGTTCCGTGAAGATTTCTCATACATGCATCTCTTAACGAGTAAAAACTATGTTCAAATTAATAAAACATTTCTTTTATTTTGAAAGGTAAGGGCCTACAATATTCTCCGTCTAAGCAAATATTTTTCATTAAATTTCAATTTATCTATCAAAAAATGTCCCATTTGCTCTAAAGTTCCTATTGCATTCCTATCCATCATTTGATGAGGTGTTTCTGGGTGTACTACTTACGGCTCCGTGACGACATTCAGAAGAAAATTTGAATTAGCTGAGACTGTGCAGTCTAAAAAGATAAGTAAAAATAATACGATGTAGACAGTTGATCAAACTTTAATCATGACTTTGATAGCTATTTCCTACGACATTAGATAAATATCCTTAAATTCGGACGTACCGTACTAATTCCATATTACGCAAAGAGCTTTGAAACCTCAAGGAAGATGCGAAATTACAGGCTTGGGAGCCTGAACAAGAGACGTCTACATCTACATATTACCCTGCGAGCCACCTCTAGGGTGTTTGGCAGGGGGTGACAAGTCACCAAAATGCAGCATGCAAGCGGACCGCCACATGCACACCGCACGGTCATGAATATTAAGGATACTAACCAATTCCATCATTAACTAAACACCATCATGCAGCATGCAAGAGAATCCCCACATGCACGCCACACATGTACGATGAGACCCACTCGTAGCTGGTATTGCACGGCTATCGGGCGCGACCCCTATGGTGATGGGGTTGACAGTTCAAGTACTTGAATTGGTAGTGACAATGTCACTATGGACAAACGCAACATAACATCGATGTGTCAATTTAAACCTGTTAAATAACAGGCACGAACTCCGAAGTGACAGAACTGCCTGTTGATCTTTTAGCCGTTTCCAGTGGCGACGACTTCTAAATTACATTCTTTCGGCGAGATTGCAAAAACTAGCTCTCGTAGGATAGCTATCCATCTCACCTCACGCGTGTAGTTATAGGATTTCGTCGTTGTGTGGAGCTGATGAAGGCTTATGGTATTTCACCCACGAACCTCCTTGCCACGCCATTATGAGTCCGCGTTAGCTAATTAAATTCAATCTTCTAGAGGCTTAAAAATATGCTCTATCTGATGAGATAGGGTTAACGGCATTTGTAGAAGTTATTTTTTGCAGAAACGGGTTGAAAACACCCTATTTTTAAAACTCTTTAATATGAAAATATTGTAAAAGGTATTTGATATACATTGAATAACTCTTGTAAGAGACAGAGCACGCTAGTTTGAAATTTTTTTGGAGAACTAATTTCTGAGGCCGATTTGCTGCATTTTATCTACTCAATACGCTTTGAGAAAATGCTATGATAATTTTCATTTAACAGAGTATTAAAATTTGTACAATGATAGGTACTTATCATATGTTTGGACAAAAAGGCTACAGAGATATCATGTCTCAAAGTTGCGAAAATTTCGCATTCATGTGGTAGGTCTTCATGTCATGGTTCACACAAGCGGCTATATCTCCAAACGTATTTCACAAACGGACCTAAAAATTAACAAATTTTAATTAAAAGTATGTACAACTATCCACACAAAATTAAATTAAAATCCGAGATGGTCGAGCGTAGTACTTCTCTAAAACTAGACCACTTGACGTGGAATGACCTCTTAGCATAATACCGGCATGTATAATAATTGTCGGGAAACGTAATTTGTTGCATAGATCTAATTGTCAGAGAAAAAATTCAGCGATGCAACCCTCAACAACCCGTATATTTACCTAATTTTCGAAATCACTCTTGGAAACGCTTCATACAACTGGCCATGAAGAAAATCCAGGGCTTCAAAAATATATTCGAAGACTTGTTTATAAGCCCAAGATTAAAAATGCTTTTATAAATTCGATAATGTTAATTATAACGGAGATTTGTTTAATAAAACTGTTTTTTTTTCTCCATACTCGGGTAGCTAACGTGAATTCATTTCATTCTCATCAGAGAAAGTAAGCAATTAGTATGAAGTAGCATTAAGTATTAGAATTATAATTTAATTAGAATGCTCTTTATCATAAGGATTTGCAATAATAATGAACCCATTGAAAGATCGCTTATGATAAATAACCACCAATTCGGCCATATTGAATTTCAAGCCACTGCCGACCGTTCCGAAATTCATGCTGCTGCAGCAGCCGAAGTACAGCTTCATTTTCCGTTTCACGGCAGCACAGGCAGTAAATTTCGATCGATCGACAGATGTATACAGATGATTATATTTTATTGTAGAATACTTTTTTTATTTTATCAGGTGAGTTTGGTGAACTTTAATTGATTGGGTTTTTACTTTGTACAATTCTCCCTATTGACGCAAACTGCCACAATTCTCATAAATTAGCGGCCATTCGCTCTCTTCCACGTCATTTCATATCCATAACAGTTGAAGTGGTAGAATTGTATCGAGAATAATATGCATTTTACTCATTGCCACCGGATGCGTACCAAGTCCACAATTAATTCCACATCCACGAACTTTCACCATTTAATTTCTCCCAAATCAAATGGGCTATAGGTGCTAAGCTTGTCACAGAAAATTGCAAGAATATTGCAATATCGGAATTTTGGTTATTTTTAACAGATAATATTTGAAATGTCAAACTATAATTACAAAGAATTTTTAAATGTTGGTGACACAAGAGGAGAGTACGAGTTTAGGTCTAACGCATAATACTGCAATTGCTTGTATTTGTTCGGACATATAGTTATAGTTCGAGAACAAAAAAAGATTTTACATCTTTAATTTCTGGTGACTGCTCTTCAAAATTTATTAGTCATTTTTCTGTTATAAACCACATTTCTGTTTTTATTTTGTCGTTATACATGTTACTAATTAATGTGTAAAGCTGGACTTTCTAAATATTTTTTTAAAAATGCCTTATTCTAAAGTTTTTGGAACGCAATTCTTGAATGGTTTCATACTAACAATTTCACCAAACTCTACGTCACGTATCTATCCATTCACCCTGAGTAACTTTTGGTTAATTTGATATTAAGCCTGTTTTTTCCTATTGCACTTAAACATTTTCTTTTTCCAGCACATTTGTTTTTCACCCAAACCACTAATTCATTAACATCCCATCTTTCTTGCGTTCTAACGAGTGTAAATACGAAGTCACCAGTGGAAAAAGTGTAACCCCTTAAAGAATGATGCGAGAGCTTTGATATCGGGCGCGGTTACGAATAATAAAAGTGACATATTTACAAAGTTTTATTATATAAGCATGTGTGTCAGGGAAATATTTCAATTCGGGGACGGAGGCTAAAAGATAACCGGCAAGCATTCCACAGACAACCCCTTTCAGGAGGAATGGGCACTTCGGTGAAGCACCTGGTAAGCGGGTTCTCAGCGCAGGGCATCGCCCCTACCCTGGCCAGCGAGCGTTTGGTCATCGCCTGGGTATGGAAGGGCTGCGGGAAAAGTTAGGAAACAAGGATAGGTGAGAAGGGTAGAGAAAGGGGAAGATTTAGACCCCAGAGCCATGAATAGGCTAAGGGACAAAAACGAAACGCGAAACAACATTTCTTCTAGGATGTTCGCAACATCGAGTCCTATTAATGAGGAAACGACGGAGTCGCTACAGGGTCCGGTCCACCAGGACCTCGGTGAAGTAATTAAAAAAATAATGCTACACGAATGCATCGCTTCCTTATAATGAACGTGGTAAGGCGTGGCCAAATCCGTTGCTGAACTCCGGCCAATTCCTTCCACTTTAAATTAGAATAAGATACCTTCAGGCCTAAATCCTAAAAAGGTTTCCGTGCGTCATTGATGTGATTACTAGTCAGCAGACGCCACGGCCTTTGAAAATATAGGGGATGATCTAAAATTGGGGAATCGGCATTTTTTTCGAGACTACTCAGGTTCTCAGAGGTATAAAAGAACATTTCAGTTCCTTCCGAGGCATTTCACTGTGACGGGCGTTCATCAACAGGTAAGTGAGAGATTTTATTAGCAGTTGCATTTTTTATTAGTGATCATACTATAATTGTTTCCGAAGAGGCCTTAAAGTATTCATATTATTTTTCATTCCGTTGTATTTCATTACAATTTTTATGGGAGCCATTATACGTCGCGATGGGAGGTAGTGGCTATAATATTTTATAGAACCGTTGATTTTATATATCATAAGGAAATATTGCAGATCATTTTAATCATGATACACTAAAAGTTATTTGTAGAATGATAAAACACTGATAATTTTTATTTTTGTGGTACCGAATGTATAGATTTCAATCTGTGAAGTGAAGTCTTTGTTATCGATTTCGATCGAAGTAATCTACCAGGCTGAAACTTTGCTGAACATGTATAAAGTACCTATATTCCAATTTTATTCCGGTTTTACGCTCTTCAAAACTGGGCATTTTCCGGTTATGAGGTGTGGTAACATTGGTGATACAGACAATTACTCAATCCGAGTGAGAACTAGGGTTTCCAACTGTAAAACTTTCTTGACTTTTTTTTTTGCATATTTTTAATGTATTATGAAGGTCATTCCACCGTATTTCAACAATTGATGGTCCATTATGGTTTTTCATTTTCGCTTAAAATGGGCTTTGGGAAGAATGTCACCGCACTCGAAATACTCTGGAATCGTGATACGGATGGAGAGTTTAAACTCCCTCAATATGACGTTAATAGCATTGAAATCTAGGTCGTAAAAAAGTATTTAAAAACTTTTAATGGTGCATCATGGCTTTGAACTTTCCTACCGGATCATGTATAAATTCCACGCCTTATCGCCCAAATATCTGGAGATAATTTGCTCTGGGAACGTTATGCGAAAACACTATTTTTGTGTTTTATGCGTATTTAATATTTTTTCACACTTTTCGTAAAAACTCACCATATTTATTTATTTATTTGCTTCTAATTATCGTAGTTTAACGTATGGCTCATTTTTAAGCTGTCATTTCATAAGACAGTTTTATTAGTTTAGAGCGATTTTAAAAAAATTGTTGTTTCGTTAAATTTTTAAGTTTAAAAATTCTTAAATAACCTTTCAACAAAGATATTGTTTTTTCTATATTGTCTTTGCCTGCATGCAACTCTTCCAAAACGTCGCATCTACCTGTAGCTGTTCGATGACTAGCGTGAGGATATGCTGTTTAATTTTGCAAGAAGCAAACTTGTCGAGAAAATATTGCTTTTTTATTATTGTAATATTATGAAATAAATCAAATTGAAGAAACAGTTCTTGGGGTATCTCATAAGAATCGTTAGCGCTGCTGGTTTGATGCATGTGAAGGCCGTTTTACATGGGGCTCTCTACTGCGCAGGCTGAAGCGTTTCAGCTCTCGAAGTAGAAGGCGCCATAGTATACTGCGAGAACGAGAGCTTTTCACAATATGCCAGCTTTACACGGCACATGCGTCTGCGCAAGTATTTGGGAAATTTCTTCGTAAATAATGTTCGCATTTGACGAGTGTTTTGTTTTGCCAGTGAAAAGGGTTCGTGCGCATTATTGTTTGCATTGGTTTGACAAGGAATAGAACTCTATTCCATGCATTCCGTGGGTTTGCTATCTGTTCAATTTGCAAGTGAAGGCATGGATATAGAGGATGCAAGGTTATATTAATGCGTCGCCAATAAAAGTTTTACTTTAAATTAAACTCAATAATTTGGGATAGATTTGAGTTTTTGGGTAGACACTTCTCTTTAAAAATATTTCTAATCTTAGTGTTTCAAAATTGTACATACTATGATAAATCATGACATGACAAATCCCGGTTTGACCCGGTGCACTTCATGATACTTATCTCCTGCGTTAGCGATTACCTATATTATCAAGTTCCTGGTTGAATTTAAATCGTATTTAACGAGTGACTAATAAATAAATATGGTGAAAGAAATTTAAGTTCATTGGAGAAATAAGTAAATTTGCTTTTAACACTCTTAGTTATTGCACGTGTACCTACTAGGGATTGTCCACAATATTTTTTCAGCATTATTTGATGATCAATCTGAATTTTATTAGGATAGAGTGATAATTGACAGTTCAATGCAAAAGATTATTTAAAAAAATACATCTGCTCAGCGACAAAATTAGAGGCAGAAAGCAAACAAGCATCAGTAAAAATACGAAATTTCGTTACCCTGGCCCAAAATCGGTGGCTTGCATAACGAAACCAAAATACGATGCTCAAAAATGTGCATAATCTCACATTTTCTTAAATCATAAGATACCTTAGTATGTAATCTAGTTAAGTGAGTGAGTGCATAAACGAACTTTGATTATAATTTAAAACTTTCAACGGGAATCATCCATTTAAGAGTAATTATTATGAATCATATTCCAGTTATCGAGTGCAATTTTCGTTCACATTTGCATAATCTAGGTGCTTTTTTGCATTAATTTTTTATTGTGCGAGCAATTACCGCTTAATAAATGTCATGCATGATTTCAGTAATTGACGAGAATGCATAAATCATCATTGTGCGCCTAAATACCCCATTGATAGTTATTTAAAAAAGACGATGTGACGGGAAGCGAAGTTCCTTTCATCGGTAGAAATATTTAATTATTAAAGTATGCCATATTATGCCACTAACAGATATCCAACAAATATCTCTCTACTTAACGCACAATAGCAAGAGCATGTCTACATGTGTATTTGGAGCAACGAACTAGTAATGTTTAATTAAATAACAGTATAACATACGAGGAGCTTCACGGACTGCGAGAATGCGGGGACCAAATTAGAGCTGGGGCTAATTTCCTCGCAGTCATTCATTCATTCGCGCTGGCGTTCGCGTAGTGCACCGCTTTACACGACGCAATTTTCATTGCGAATGCATCCACACATCAGCCTGCGCAGTAGAGAACCCCGTGTAAAACTGCCTTAACGCAATGGACGCTCGAGAAGCACACGGCGCTGATTCTGTTCACGTTTGACTGGAAGGCAGTACAGTGCAATTGAACCCCATGCGTGAAATTTCAATTCCTCTGTTTCCCTGCGATGCCAAATATTTCCCTCTGGATGTCTGTTACAGGTTCCGCGGTTTATTATGATTAGAGGTGGCCTTCTTATACCTACGAAATTTACATTAAGTGTTTAAAAATTGAATGGCAAGTTAATAGATATTATTGTTGAATTCCCGATGAAGACCATGGTATATTATGCAAGTATTTTTTAAGACAATGCAAGGCTCTTCATATTTTGGTAGTGTTGACAGAGTTATTGGTCAGAATTATTGTTGATACTATACTCCCAGCTTCCGCCGCTAGTTTTTGTTTGTAGCTTATGGCATATTTTCATTGAAATAACTTAAGTTTCAACTTCTGGGTCAAAATAGCATACATTATTTTAGATATTTTTTCACTGCCGCACAATTGATTACACCCTCAAGAGAGCTTCTACCTAAAGAAATTTTAAAAACTAGTTTTCACGTTCAGAAGCCTCAATTCCATTTGGCGCAGCATTCAAGCCTCTTCCTAAGCACACCGCAAAGCATTTGACAGAAAATGTGAAAGGCTAATTATTTCATTTTTTTCTGTACAAGGAGCAATGATTTATTGCCGAGTAAAACAGAAAATTTCATTATAAAACACCTGTATATCATAAAGATCCGTTAAAATTTCTCATACATGCATCTCGTTACGAGTAAAAGTTATATTCAAGTTAATAAAACATTTCTTTTATTTTGAAAAGTAAGGGCCTACAAGATTCTCCGTACAAGGAAATATTTTCTATTACATTTCAATTAATCTATCAAAAAATGTACCAAAAGTTCCTATTGCATTCCTATCCAGCATTTTACGAGTTGTTTCTTGATGTACTACTTACGGCTCCGAAGTAGAATCAAATAGAAGGAAATATGTTAGTAATCTTAAATTAAAATACTGCAATACTAACTCCAAAACATATCCTGCAATTTAAATGGGATGAACAACGAAACTTTGATTGTTTTTATGATAACTTTTCGACTAAACAGCAAGTTGACCTGCTAATTGTCGCATATTTATACGACGAACACCAATACTGGTTGGAAGGGCTGTATCCCTTGAAAATAAGAGGAGTTTACAAGAAAACCTTTGCAATTAGCTGTTTGCCTTTTGTATTACAACGAGTTTCCCAGCTCTATTTGCGCATATTGACGGCGCTTGGTAAAGCCCTCATTCTGACACAAGTGCCATACGCTCAAAACTATCTGACTGTAAAAAGCTTCCAGTGGCGTCATTTAAACCAAAAAAATATGACTTACATTATCTTAGTCGAGAAGAGCTCACAAAACTCAGTTAGGACCTAATCTACTTGTCCCAGATATTTCAGGCCATTGGCTTCGGAGAATGCCCGGATGGGCTTGCCTCCATGATCCCTGGCAAACGGAACAAAGCTCGCTGTTTGACTTCTGCGAGCAGAATTCTTAGATTATACATTGCAGCTCAGAAGCCTACCAATTAATTCATCTAAATAGTGAAATTCATTGATAATAAAACGGCGCTTTGTACATTCTACACACAAATTTTATTGACGGCTCGATTAAAAGATCATTTACCAAAACCTCGCTCAGACGTATATTACATCTTGGCATATAACTTAAGACATAAATTTATAAGAATATTTATTGATTCTTAAATACTATCCTCGAGCTAGTCCCTAGCATCAACGTACTAACAAGCCTTCATTACTATTCAAACACTAACGTTTCCCCAAAACATCGAATAAAAATACCTAAATAACTCACTTTTGCAAGTCCATTAACTCACTGCCAAGGGAGTAAATGGACTTGCAAAAGTATTCATAGTATTTCTTGTAGCATATAAGATTAACTATCGTGAGATATTCAAAGAACTGCGGAACTGGCCGCGCAGTAACTTTAACGGAGGCACACAATTGTGTGAAATTCACAGTGAAAAAATCATTCGCCTGGACTGGGATTCGAACCCAGACCCCCCGATTTCGCGCCGCGAAATCGGGGGGTCTGAGTTCGAATCCCAGTCCAGGCGAATGATTTTTTCACTGTGAATTTCACACAATCGTGAGATATATGAGACCCATTTAAATCATTTACTCTATTTCTCAGGTAGACACAGCGATATTCAAAGAAAGGAATAATCCTAGTTAATTAAAATAAGTGGAATAAATGGAAATACAATTTTTGAGGTAGCGATAATTATTGAATGAAGCATAATGAAACAACATAAATAGTATAAATAGACAAGAAAATCATCACACTTTTACCTGGACGTAAACAAAAACACTCTCAATTTTAGAGACACTCAAATAATACAATAATCCCTGCCAAGGACAAATCCAAATGCGTAATGCCAATTAGTTATTACCTGCCTTAAACGTAGATGGATATATTATTTCATCAAAATACCATAACACACAAAAATGCAGTGAAACAAAAAGATGACACTTGAGGTGACAAAACTTACTGAATGAAGAATAATTAAACACTACAAAGTTTATCCTTTCACTGGGACACAAAAACCAAGTAAATAAACATAATCACCAACTTCATTTTAATTTACATAGATTCCATATCCTAATTTAGAAAATAGTAGAAACCATGAAATGATTGCTGCTATGTATTCTCTATCACTTGCAACGTATTTGTAGTACTTAAAATAAAATGCCTGACATTACACGTCACAAGTGATGACGTCCAGCTGATATAAACCTTTGTACGTAACATTATCACTACTTACATGCACACAATCCAACGCAGCACATAAATGACACTTGTAATCTCTGGCATGCCATAATTTACACAGTCAAAACACTCGATAAACCTTCATTTAAACATTATCACAAAAAATCTACATCTACATCTACATCTACATATTACCTTGCAAGCCGCCTCAATAGGCGTGTGGCGGGGGGTGTTAGGACACCAGCCGCTTAAAGATAAAAAGGAAACGCTCTAATGTAATCGCGCCTAGCATTTATTGAAGTCCCTTATTGTTCGGGGGAAAAACGAATTCCCATACCTATCCGTTCGGCAAAATATCTCTCTTAATTTATCGTTTCTATCGGACCTGGAAATATAGTGGGGTTCTAATATGATGTTCTTCGTGTCGCTCTGAAAGATATCTATTCTCAATTGTTCAAGCAATCTAAGCCTAGCGCGCAGCCTCCGAGTCTCTAGCGGTTCCCAGCCTAATTCGTTTAACATCTGTGTAACGCTGTCAGTACGCCCGTAGCTGTTTTTGACGAATCGCGCAGCTTTCCTTTGTATTTTATTAAGTTCCCGGACTAAGTCTTTCTGCACCGGATCCCATATGCTCGCTGCATATTCAAGGTGTGGCCGGACGAGTGCGAAATAGCACCTCTCTTTTACTTTTTCATCCGAAAATCTTCCCACAATACGCTTGACGAATCCTAGCTTCTTCAGAGCTCTGCCACAAATATTTCTTATATGTGCTCCCCACGATAGGTCCGAAGTTATCGTAACTCCTAGATACTTCACTTCATCTGTCGCCTTTATGTTAACGCCATCCACAGCATATACACGGGAATAGTTGACACCGAGTCTTCCAGCACACCGAGACTTAGTGATGCCAACTCTAAGTAAAACTTCAAATTAAATGTTCCCGTCGGATAATTTGCTTTGAATCGTCACAGAAAACCAAAACAAGTTGTGCGATTGAAACTTTCTTAAAATATAATGCTGCACAGAATTCTAGACTACAATTCACATTTCAAGTTCAAGAAAAGTATGTTATCAATAATTTGTAATTCATAAAATATGCCACACTGCAAACATAATTCAAAATTCAAAAGTAACACTAACTGTTCATTGATCGGTAATGACCGCTTCGGCATGTTCTTAGATGCCGAAGCCGAGAAGTCAAGCGCAAGGAAAAAAACATTCGAACGTGAAGTTGCAAAATCGCGATCGGCGATTGTTATCGAAATATTTATCACTCACAAAATCAGCGGGAATGGCTCTGTCACGCTCGAACGTAAAATTATAAAATCCTGGCCCTCTGATTGGCCGCTGACCCACTCCCCTCCTCCCGCTCCCCCCGCAACCCCTTTGACCCGTACGAATGGGGAAAATGAGTCACCTTTTTGTCCTACGCTATGCTGTTTAACTGCTGTAATTACAGTTCTAATCATCTGATCGTGGCGAGTGAGAGCTTTAACTAAAGAGGACGAATTCAAGAGATTCAATTAACTAGTTGACTGTTTAAACCAAGAACAAAGAAGCCAGCGAAACAAATTGTTTTGACATTTCTATGGTGAAATTATTTATTCTGTCGCTTTTTTCTGAGAAATGTGGCAGCATGTAATTTTTATTTTACAGTTTAGATCTCTGCATAAGCAGTTATAATGTAGCCTTGTCCCTTTGTGGAAATAGGGTATATAAAACATATTTTGATACTTGTTTTTACTTAGTGTAACCGTTGCCAATGAACTGGAATAAGGCTAACGTAAGTATAATACAGTACTGACTGGTGTTTGAACGATATAATGCGAATATATCATTTTCAAACAAGTTTCAGTGACTTATTTCATGAAAAATTGCAAAAGATACCGCAGATTACATCAGCTGGTACCTGAAGATATTTAGCTTGTTGTGCTCACACTAATATCACTGTGTCATAGTGATTTGTTCGTCCTCAGTGATAATTTCTATGTAGGTATGCCCTGAGACTTAGTAGGTTGCCTTATATGAGAGATGCTGGTTAAACTTCCACTCATTTCACAGCACTATATGCACAAATTTATCGTTAACGAGCGTAGGAAATAAATCTAAAATCGATTTGCATGCTAATAAAAATTTTTCATATACCTACTATAATGAAAGAGGGCTGTGGCTGATAAATATCAATAGTGCCATCCTCTCATATAATAAGGTTGACCAGTTATAAGCAATTTTCCACAGTTGAAAATATTTAAAGATTTTATAACTACCTAGGTTTCAATGTTTTGCACAGCATCTTCAGCTGAAGATGTGTAAACATTGAAACCTAGTTCGTAATACAGTCTTTTAAAATATGCGGAAAAACGCTTTTAACTTTTGTTTAGGAAGTTCACTTTTATTTTGTATTTGGCGCCCATCTGTATCGATTCCAACGATTGTCGATGCTGTCGAGTATGCATATCGATTCAACTGTGGAGTCGACTTGGTTTAGCCAGTGTTGCTCCGACGCCAGTAATCCGCTAAAGTTTGTGATGGTAGTTTCGCATGCAGTTCCGCTAACCAGTTTGATTGTTATATCAGCATCAGGGAGATATTATATCAACTTTGTTTAATAACTCAAAGTTCTTATTTATCGTAATCTATATTTTTTTGCTACAACGTTTTTATCTTATTTTGTGGAAATACCACGCTATATCGCCTGAGTCTTCGGAATTCATCCATTCCCTCAGATTCTCTTAGAGTTAACAGTAATTGTGGTTGGAATTGAAGATATGCTGATGGAAACACCCATTAGGGGTAGAAAGAATATTCTCCCGTCATGCATGGGAGACACCATACAGGGAATGGCATCGTGGCAGAAGCCTTAAAGGCCACAGGAGTTCCACAGATAAGGTTAAAAGTTCAATACAATCTATTCCCAATTTCAGTGCCACGGGATGAGATAGGTTTTGAAAAATAATGAAAGGTTGTGGAATTGTTCTATACAGTGATACATGTAGATTTTACAATTCCTCGCATTGTTCTTTCCACCAGTTTTTCTTCACCCTATTGGTTATTCGAGTTTATTATTTTGTTTCTTATACATCCTCATACCAAGTTCAGAGTCTTCGTTTTCCACTTAACTCCTCCATATTTTTATTCATATCTTCCGCAACGAATTGCTTCTTTATCTTCTTTTCTTCTTTAAATTAATGGATTGTTTAGATTTGTCCAACGCTCTTACTATGCCTGTTTTTATTATCTTCCATCTTCCCGTGATTTTTCCCATCTCCTTAGATTCACCAATGTTTCTTTCCAATAGCTCATCCCATCTCTTCTTTGTTTTCCCTATCAATGCATACACGTTTACCTTCTTAATTGACTTACTTTTACAAAGCCTTTTGAAACTATCATCGCATTTCGTCATAACTAAATTATTATCCGAGTCCGCATCCTCCCCCGGATATCTTTGCGAGTTAGAGCGCTGTGCCTGAACCTCTGCCTTTCCATATTCTTATATTCTATCTATCAATCAATTTGATATCTCCCTGGGTCCCAAGACATTTTTCATGTGTATCATCGCCTTAGGTGATGTTTAAACCAAGAGTTTGTTACCACTAATGTAAAAAAAACTTTTAAAAACTCTTCTGTGCTCTTCCCACGGTCATTTCTCGTTCCTAACCCATACCTTCCCACTTCATTTTGAGTTTTCTCTTTCCCCATCACAGCAATTTTATTGCGCAATATTATTAGACTTTTAGTGACCGAGACTTCTCGAATTATCATCTCTAGCTGGTCATATTGTACAGTGTACACCTAGACCAATAGGAAATTCGTCCAGCGAGGTTTTATTTCTACCGCAAGTACCCTGTCGCTCATTTGTTCAATGTCTGATACCATCATCCCCAATTTTGCAGTCAGCACCATAGCTGTTAGATTCTTGGTTATTCCTTGTTATTACTTGTCTTATTCTTCATTAATTTACTGGTTTTATCGTGAGAGAGAATAAATATGACATCATGTTGAATGCGTAAACAACGGAACAATAACCCTTTTTATTTATCTTTCCACTACCAATGTAACATATGTAACCAAGTAAATGTTTACATGTCAACCTTATAAGTACATACGTAAAACTGACTGAGTTTAGCCAACTTCTCTCAACTCTCCCCCGTAAACGCAGGGCAGTTTATATAGGGTGGCCGATAAAAATATACACACGGAAAAAAGAACACTTGCAAATAAAAACTTCCGATATTTCGGTGAAGATATTAGCTCCACCTTTCTCTTTTATCGGCCACCCTCTTGGCATATTGTATATTTATCACCCGAGTGATTCTCCTGGAAGTTTTATATATATATATATATATATATATATATATATATATATATATATATATATATATATATATATATATATATTGTGACATACCGGTCGTATGTCCTTTATTTATTCTTTTTGTTCACCCACATTTTTCTTGCGAGTTTGTTGGAGAGACGGTTCACGTCATGTTTTTTGAGTTACCGCCATTGTATTTCGATGTGAAAATGTTTGTATTTGGTGTGTGAAAAAGGTGGCGTTGGTGGTCGTCTGTAAACCACATAAATACCTTGAACGAGGTATGTGTCTGGGCATTTTGTCACGGTGAAGGGCATTGAGAGGAGAAGCTGCTTAAGGGCATTGGAAAGGCGAGGTGTTGGAGAAAGTGCAACGCTGCGTGAGCTGGAGAGCGCGATCGTGAGCAAGCGGTCCGGCAAAACGTCGTGGAAGCCGTGCTGAGGAAACTGTCGAATTACCCCTTTGGAAACGAATATCCATGCCGGGTGTCGACCTACAGCACGTCTCATTCGTTGGAAGCCACTACGTGCCGCTGCAGATACGCTGCTTATCCAAAGATTAAGTATCACGGGCACGTTCCTACTCTTTTCCCCCATTCAGAAGAGATTGAGTGTTGCCTGCATTCACTTCTCCCACCCGCTAGCTCCGTCCAATTGACTCCATCAAAAGGGTGTGGTGATTTTGTTATTCATATTTGATTATGAAAATCGTCACCTGGTGTCGAGCAGGGCGATGAGCGTCAAGTTTTTCAATGCTAAATTCACCGGTCAAATCTGTCCCAAGGGAATAAAACCACCCTTGGTGTAAAAGGTTTTTCTCATTTCTCATTTTTTCGCGGAGCATAGACTTCGTTTTTTGTATCACATATCTCCCGTCAATAATCTTCCTAAAGACTAAATTTGAAAGACGTGGAGCTTGTAAATTTTGTACATACAGGGTAAATTTGTCATTTGTTTCACCATTATTTTGTCGGAAGGTTGTCTTTCCGTGTTTGTTTTTTTGCTTTGACTTCTCATTCATGTTTCATAATTCATCAGTTCATTCATCCGTCATTAGTTAGTAAGAGGGTAATTTTTTTAGTGATTTTGTGTATGTCTACTGCTATGTTACTAGTTGTTAAATAAATGCCTTTCGGTTCTCCAATCGAACTTCGAGTCGTCTCTCAACGCATGACCTCAATTATTCATATAGCTTAGTTCTCTTTTGAAACCATCGCCGCGAACGCAGATGTTCGGAAAGGCCCCACTCTCCTTCGAGGATACGATCTCACAGGAAGGGAGGCACCGCCACTCCACCACATGTCCTCCCTTCATTGATCCCATTCCTAAACATACCGCTTCCCATCGTAAGACCTTCAATAAATGTTTCTCTCTCTATATATTAGAAGCCCTCCCCGAATCAGCAACTAATATTGAACTGAGGACTCGCGAGATGGCTTTCATCTGGTTCTTAAGAGCATTTGAATCGCCCGGGCTTAACTTGGCCCACTGACCAATAGCAACCCCTTGCTCCCGCTCCCCACCAGTCCCCTTCCCTTCTCCTGTTCCGCTTCCCCCCCCCTCCCGAGGTAAAAGACCACTAGTTAGTCTCTTGTCGTTGACGATGGCGGCTTGGCCGTCGAAACGTCCGCATATTATTCTGTGAGTGTCCTTTTAATTTTCGTGTGCCTGTGTTTTAAAAGTATATTTATATTTATATATATATATATTCAAGCTACTGACTTCTATATATGACAGATGATATTATACTCTGGCATCAACTTCGCCCATATCAACATGACATATGTTGATCAATTCCCTGAATAAAAAAACATTTGATGCGTACAAATCAAGCTGGGTCCATGTATTGAATGTTAAACTTACCCGAACTACAAGGTAGGGTGTTTCGAAAAAAATAAATTATTTTATTTCGGAATTCTAGAGCGTGCAAAATTTGCCATTGGTATTGGAAGAGAAATAATAATATTTTAAATTTTTTTTTATTCATCCGATCGCACAATGCCGTTTATGTTCGATAAAAATCGTTAAAAACCATAATTTTTCAAAGTTTTTTCTAGGTATGTTAGGGTGGAATGACTACAGTCCAATATCGCGTAAATGATTTACAAGTACTTGAAAATGACGTAAAATTATATAAATTACATTTTTATCATATACTTTGGTCACTCATCGCTATGGAATACGTGATAAATTTGCAATTTAGTAAGGTGTCAATAATTTAAATTTTATAACGATATTATAACAAATCTAGTTGAGACGCTATAGTTACATTCCAGTTATTTGAGGTCCTTAGAAAAAAAGTACAGTAAAGTTATCCTCATATTTTAATACTAACCGGTCGCGCAGCAGCAACAAAAGTGACTAATCCCGGTATAACGAGACGCAAGCGTTCGTTCAAACATTTTCTGCGGCTGCGCGCGCGTCTGTCCGTCTTTCGCCATTTTGTGTTTTATTGTCAACTGTCAGTCTGCTGTAGGCCTCAGTCAGTACTGGACGTGGCGTTGTTCAAGTGTTAGTACATGACTGTTCCCTTGTCTATTAAGATAGGAACGTGTGCTTTTTCATTAGGTGTTAGTGATTACAAGTGCTAGTGTATTACTCCGATGATGGATGCGCCACATAACGTATGAGTAGTTGTAATATGTAGAAAATATTTTGAATGCCCTATATTTGGCCACCGGTGAGACTTATTGAATAACAAGCTACCAACACATGATGATGTTCTTCGTTGCTGCTTTCAAGAGACATTTAACTTGGCTGTTGAAACAAACAACAAGAGTGTCTCCTTTTTAAAAGTAGCCGCGACAGTTGCATAGAAAATGAAGTGTTTGTATGACAAGGCTTCTATCCCAAATGTGACGGAATAAAGAGTGCAAAAATAAAAGCTAACCCTATTCCCTAACTCACATCATTGGTGGAAAATATGTAATAAGGATATTATTCTCTGGAAGTTCTCTTAGGAAAATTTAGTGGCCAAAAATCCGGTAAAATGTGTATTTTTTTAAAATTACAATATATATTTGCATTTTAAAAATCTTGCCTATACCTGTATTAAGATCTTCAACAAAATAATAATTTGCATGATAATAGACAAACGGTTAGTTTATCTTAGAACTATAAGACATCTTCTTGCGCCAGT
Organism: Pyrrhosoma nymphula; assembly: GCA_963573305.1. Lineage (NCBI taxonomy): Eukaryota > Metazoa > Arthropoda > Insecta > Odonata > Coenagrionidae > Pyrrhosoma > Pyrrhosoma nymphula. The sequence goes on from OY754328.1 coordinate 28,630,286, forward strand.
CATTGAACTCCTTCAAGTAGATTCGACGTTTTGGAATAGTTAGCAATATGTTGAGAACAATAACCCTAAGTCAAGGGGCCTTTATTAGGGTTCCTACTGAATCATTTTGAATGAAAAATAAATTTTTTCAGGGTAGCTAGTTGAATACGTACATAACGTGGAGCAAAGATTTCGGCCAACTATGAGATGGAGTATTAGAGAAACATTATTTTAAAACTTTTTGAACTAAAAAGAGTAACAATAAAAAAATAAATTGAATAAATCATGTTAAAATTAAATTTAACGCATTTTCTAAATAAAATTTAGCTTTAATATGAGCAAGACGTAAGTGCTCTACGATTATCAGGAGTAGAGATACATGGAAATTACGGCTCAGTATTAAAAAAATAAATTTATAGGGGGTTGTTTTTACCCAATGCTAAATAACACCAAATATGGAAGCTAAGACTCCTCTAAGAAATGCATTGAATTCAGTGAGTAGTTTATTTATTTAATTGTCATTAATTTTACTTTTACCATAAATTAAGGATGAAATTTTCTCCGTTTTATGGCTGAAAGTATGAGGTTTTTTATTCTTACAATCAATATCCCATACACCTTTTATCACCATATTACGTTTTAGCTCCAAATTCCGTCATTTTCCATCATTAGATATTTTCATTTCCTTGGCTAGGGAACAATGTGCTTCAAATGGGAGCACATGGCTGACGCTTAAGGCTTCGTTTTTGATCAATATGAGAATCAGTGAGATTACAGTAGGGGTATTTTTCATCCCATATTCTCTATAGGTGGTAAGTGACTCCAATATAATACCTATGCAGCTGATTTTTTACCTTTAGGTTAACCCAGCAAGAGTTAGTTCTATTTACTCTTTTCCACAATTTTAATATTTTCTTCCACTTGTTGAATGTTAAAAGTCATCCTTTCCTATTATTATATACGGTATTGCCATAGAAAATATTTAGATGATGTGAATCCCAATTATAATACTTTAAAGAGGTTTAAGATGCGACATTTATTATTCAATATTACTTGACTTGATGTTTGGAGCGAAAAATTATCATAACAACAAACGAAATTACGATGTTCATTCCATTTTAATTGCGGTATAGGTTTTGCACAGCGTTCATATTGGAGTATTTTAATTGTAGATTAGCATCATATTGCCTTCCAGTTGATTCTACTGCGAAGCCGTAGTACTTCTAGCAGCTCCTCATAAAATGCTAAATTAGGAAATACACTCGGAACTTTCGAAGAAATGGGATATTTTTTTATAAATAAATTTAATTTTAATGGAAAATATTTGCTTGGATGGATATACTCGCCATGCATTAACTGAGTCCTTAAAAGGAGGCGATCACAGCTGGTAGGCACTTGCCTTAGAAGATAAAATAAATAAGTTTTTTTAATATGAATAAAATTTTTACTTGTAACGTGATGCATGGATGATACATTTTCACGGTTCTTCACGTATTATTTATGTTTTCCAATGGAATTTTCTGTGTTGTTCGGTAAAACAGCAATGCTCCTTGTACACAAAAATAGGAAATAATTAGCCTTTCTCATTCATTAGAAAACGTTTTGTGGTGCACTTAAGAAGAGGCTTGAATGCTGCGTCAAATGGAATTGAGACTTTTACTAAAAACCACTTTTTAAAACTTCTTTTGGTTGTCGCTATGTTAAGGGTGGAATCAGTTGTGTGGCATAAATAATATGGTTGAATAAAATTAAACCATTAAGGTTCTGAGCTGATTTCTTTGAAGGAAAGGACCTCTGTTTTAGTCAATGAGGCAGGCAACGTTAATTTCCTGAAGGGTTCAGCCAACTAGATAAAAGCTCGGTTCTCCAGTGCTTGGTACAACATAAAATTACGCACTGAATTTGCAAGTAATTTTATTGTGCAATTAAAGTTAATGAATGGAGGACTTTACACATCTAGCTTAACTTTAATGGACTACGTTCCAACTTTTCACGGTTTTAAAACTAGGCATGCCACGGTTTTGTGATATGGTAACACTAAGTTACTATGACGTTAGAAATATCTTTTTTTAAATTCGCAAACACTTTGTTTATAACATTTGAAGAAACGAATTTAACGGCATTAGATAGTAAAAGACTTCTATTTTTGAAGGATATAATTTTATTTTCAATAAAGAGTATTCTAGTTTCCTTAAATAGCGTATAAAATAGAGCGTACTCAGCGACCGTAGCGGGAGTGGTGGTGGGGATAGCCGAGGAGAACCTAGCGCCTGGGACAAAAGCTGAAAACGAAACCAAATCTGCGGCGCGCGGAAAAATTCACCATATCTCCGTGAAAACTCAACGGTTTTCGTCGTTTTTTAAAGCTGGGGTAGCTTGAACAGTTTTTAATTAGCACATTAGTGGTTTTTAATAATAATGCGTATTTATCCGGTTTTTATACGCATTTTAAAGTATTTCAGTTTTGCTTATACCAAATAAGTACTAACTTTAAAAAATAATAATATTTACTGCGTGAATCGATTTTTTCATATTTAGATTAGTCTTGTGTTATTTACAATGAAGCACGTAAGAATTTTTAATGTCAAGAGATATGCCATGTTGCTAAATAGAAAAAATTACAAAAAATATTAAATTAATAAAATAAAATTAAAATTCTAAGAGATTTTATTTTATTCCTATCCTTTTTTAAAATAACTTTCCTCATATATATTTTTAACAAAACTGAATGTGAAAAAATCGATGCACGCAGTAAATATTATAAATGTTGTTAAAGTTAGTTCATATTTTGTGTAATAAAAACTGAATAACTTGAAAATGCTTATAAAAACAGCAAAACTACGCATTGTTATTAAAAACCACTTTAATAATCGTCGTTGAGCGACCCACGACCAATCGAAGCCCCTGCTATTCACAGAAGTATCTTTGTATTTTCAAAATCTAAACATATTAGGTCTGTTAGCTTGTGTAGTCTCTTTTCGACAGAACAAGAATCCCGAAATAAGCTTCGAAAGTCACCCAAGGGGATTGTTTGAAAATACAGCATAAAGGCTTAAAATTTAAAAACATTTGTTGCTACTGCCGTAAATGTTTGGGAGTGGGTAATTTACAGTAATTCCGTAAAATATTCGAAAGAAATAAAAAGTGCCACCACCTGGGATCGAACTCCAACCATCATTTAAGGATGATCGGTTTAGCGCCTCAACCCACTGGGGTACGATGTCTGTTGAGAGAGATGTGCACTTGCAAAGGATTTGTACGGAGTAAGATTCTTTAATAACGTTTTTCTCTCAAACCCGGGCCTATGTGGAAGAAAGCCGTGACACTTTTCCCGCATTCTCTCTATAGTTTCAGAAAATAATTGCCTCGTTTGGATCCCGAATATCAGTCACGCGATGTCTCCTTGTAAGTATACGTTTGCATGCCCCCATGTTAACCAAATGACGTTCACAAATGATTTTCAGGATGCTTTTCGTGGTAGCCTGCCGAAGTGGATAAAATTTGATGAATTTCATAAAACCATCGAGCGCCGTTAAGATATATTGATATCTGTACTAACCCCGTGGTAAAGGCCCAACCAGGTCGAGAGACAATAGGTTCGGTGACACAATAGGTAATTTTTTCCGTCCGGGATTACCATCTGCATGTCCGTCCATGTGGCGATGTTCGGGATTTTTAACGTTTGACATTTTTCACATGTGGCTAGCAGCTTACGGACCTCTCTATGGAATTTCGGGAAAGTGAATTGCTCTGCAAGCATTTTATGCAGCTTATCCGCTCCGAGATGACCATAAATATGAGGCGTTTCCCAGACTAGCGGTCTTAACAAATCATTTGGTATACAGAGTTTTCGCCTCCCTCTCTCCTTTCGCATTATTCCTTCGTCCGTTATTTCGTAGATGTCTGGTGATCCTTCCCCCTTTTCCAAATTATTAATCATTAGCCCATGGCTGTGATCATTCCTTTGTTGGTTTTTCAAGTTCTTCAAACACTCTTCCAAGTATCTGGACGGTTTATTCGCTAAAATCATCGCTATCACAGGTTCCTCCGATGGTAATTGTCTGCCATCTTCGATCTCGTACGGATGTCGGCTCAGCACATCTGCCACTGTATTCTTTCTTCCCTCGCAATACTTAAGTTCCATCGGGATAAAGTTGAGTTTAATAACTTACATTGTCGTATGAACGTCAGGGATTTATGATCACTGATTAAGACATGTATAGTCTTCGATCCCAAAATTAAACTTCTGTTCTTGCTGAGAGCATGTATAATGGCTATTAGTTCTTTCAATGTCGTGCTATATGTTAATTCCGCACCTCGTAAACATCGGCTAGCAAAATATATTACTTTTTCTTCTCCCTCCTTGATTTTTTGGAACAGTCTGCTGGTGATAGTGTAGCCGCTTGCGTCCGTCTGTATATAATAAGGTGACTTGGGGTCCGGATGGTGAAGCATCACTGATTTACACATTTCCCTTTTTATTTCCTCAAAGACCTATTGATGTTTCCGCGACCATTTCCATCTTTTACCCTTCCGCGTAAGACTGTTTAGAATAGCTGTCATTTCCACATGCTTGGGGTGGAACTTCGCATAATAGTTGACCAGCCCTAAGAATGACTTCACTTGTTTGCGACTTACTGGCCGCGGGAATTACTTAATGGGCGTAAAATTCCCCTCTGCGATGGTTATTCCTTCCGTGGTTATTAGATGTCCGGGGAATTCTATTTCTTTCCGGCAGAATACCGATTTTTTTAAATTCATGGTGATTCCGACGCTTATAAATTTGCCATAACAGTAGCTAAGTGTGTACAATGCTCTTCGAAACTTTCGGACACTATTAGGAGGTCATCGACAAAATTCAGGCAATATTCAGTCACCTCGTCTCCAGGGTCATGGTCCGTGGCTCTCACCAGCGCGCGACTGCTTATGCGGCATCCGAAGGGCACACTAGTAAATTGGTATATTCTCCCTTCAAACATGAACGCACAGTATTTTATTGATTCTGGATGCAGTTGTACTTGATAGAAACTCTTTATTAAATCAAGAGAATACATAAACATCGCGTTCGCACTATCTTGGAATAGTTATTGGGTTCTTCTCGAAGTGGCGTGATCCGGCTTTATCAATTTGTTGACGGCGCGTGCATCTATGCATAGTCGGATAGCGTTGTCCCGTTTTATAATACATACTAATGGTGAGGTGAATCTAGAGGTACTCCTTTCTATTATTCCGCTGGCTAATATCTCCCCAATTGCTTCCCTTGCCGGGTGTCGAAAATCTAGCGGTATATTATATCCTTTCTGGTGAAATTCTTCATCACCTCTAACTTCTATTTTATATTGATATCCCTTTATCTTCCCGGGTATATCACTGAATATATTTCTTCTTTTATTTATTATTTCCGCTAATTTTTACCTTTCAACCATGGTCATGTCTATCAATTCATTCGTTTTCTCCATTATATCTTGGGATGTTACGTTGGCCCCTGCGTACTCCATGTGTGGTCCTCCAGTCTCCTCTCACCTAGTTTCCATGTGTATTATTTATTTTCGGGATTTTAATGCCCGCCTCCGCGAATGCTTGGTTGGCCCGTTGTTTTCCTAGTGACAGCGTTATTGTGCGGTCGTTATAATTGATTTTTGCCGCCTTAATTTTTTATGTATCAGAATCCAAGATGACTGATCTTATTAGACCCGGTACAACCGTGCAATTAATTTCCAGACTTAATTCTCCTACTTTCAATGTGGGAAACAACTGTCTCGATATTTATTTTCTCCTCGTGCCTGTAGCTCCTTCCTTTAAGCCTTATACCACTCAGGGTTAATTCTGGTACTTCCTTGAAATTTTCTCCATTTTCCCTGAAGAATGTATCACTTATGCAGGTGATTTCAGACCCTGTGTCAATTGGTGCTGTTGTCTGGATTCCTGCTAATTTCACTCCCATCTCGGGACATTTTATTTCCCTTTCGGTTTCTTCCTTCTCCTCCTCCAATAATTCAGACGGTGTTTGGAAAATATTCGATACTTTTCTATCTCCCTTCCGTCTTCTTCTCTCTCTCCTCCTGTTCGTCCCATTCTTTACGGCAACCAACATAATGGGACTTCCTTCGCGTGGCGCCGCACAGTGGGGTACGGAGGTAGCGCTCACTTTCAAAATCGTAGAACTTTTGAATGAATTGAGATATTAACGTAAATCCTTTTTTATTTGAAAGCTAAAATCCTAAGGTATAGAGGAAAAATATTTTTCAAATAAAAAATAACAATGAAAGTCTGCAGAATGTGTGCGGATGCCGTAATTTTTTCCAATTTTTTTATAGACTTAAATATATCAGCGAAAAATAAATGTTTAATAAAAAAATGACATTACTATTTTTTATCATATTCATTGATAACAAGATTTAACCAAGTCGAAATATTATTTTTATTTTTTTTTGTTATAAACAATTTTTATTAATAAATTAAATAATTGTGGTAGTATTCACGTTAGAAAAATTTTAAAAGCAGATTTGTAATCTTGAAGAGAAATATAGCAAAAAAGCATTCATATATTTTTTACATGCAGTGAATAGTTTAGCCACAAATCGATTTCAATGTATCGGGTCGCGCGACGTGCTAATAGTTGACCCAGCGCGCGCTGCACAATGCCAACAACAAGATGAAATGAATTACGTTGTATAACCTTCATAATCGTTAATCTCCGTCCAGTTTCAAGATATCTTTGAAAATCATGTGTCGATACAAAGCTAAGAAGTGTATCTATTGATAAAAAATGTTTCTGCCAGCCTTATTGCAAAAACATTATGAAAATTAAATTTTTCCGATCGAATTATATATGACGAGAAATCGGAATTGTGTATAATGTCCATCAAAATCGTGAATCGCGGCCACGATTAATAATATCTTTAAAAATATTATGTCGTTACAAAGCTGAGAAGTGTATGCATTAATAAAAAATGTTTTTGCCATCCTTATTGCAAAATTAAGCTGAAAATTTAATTTTTTGCCACCGAATTATATATGACGAAGAATCTGAATCATGTGTAATGTCCATCAAAATCGTGAATCGCGGCCACGATTAAAGATATCTTCATAAATGAGAGATATATGAAGATATCTTGAAATATTAGATAATATATCAGAATCAGAGAGTGAAAAGGAAATCATTGTCCTTGGAAGCAAGGGCATTTATGAAAGAAGGGTGAGACTTAATTTTCAGCAATAAACTTAACAAAAATAATAATCCTATTATACACCATATTATGACTAGAATTATTATTTACAGAGAGAATGCAGACATCGACAGCGATTTCTCCGATTATTAATCTATTACTTAAATTGATATTCTATCATGATTGTTAATGTTTCAATTATTACTTTGGATTGTTACTGTCTATGGATTGTTACTGTACGTTTCTCGTTAGTAGATGAATTATTATTGTTGAATTGTTATATTTGAATTGTTATTAATAGACTGACCTTAATAAAGTTAATACTTAATCAGCCACATCATGAGGCATGATGGCCTAATGAATATATTCGTCGAGGGAAAAGTGGACGGAAAGAATGGCAAAGGGAGGCCTCGTGCGAGATATATGGAGATACATATATAATTCGGTGGCAAAAAATTAAATTTTCAGCTTAATTTTGCAATAAGGATGGCAAAAACATTTTTTATTAATGCATACACTTCTCAGCTTTGTAACGACATAATATTTTTAAAGATATTATTAATCGTGGCCGCGATTCACGATTTTGATGGACATTATACACAATTCCGATTTCTCGTCATATATAATTCGATCGGAAAAATTTAATTTTCATAATGTTTTTGCAATAAGGCTGGCAGAAACATTTTTTATCAATAGATACACTTCTTAGCTTTGTATCGACACATGATTTTCAAAGATATCTTGAAACTGGACGGAGATTAACGATTATGAAGGTTATACAACGTAATTCATTTCATCTTGTTGTTGGCATTGTGCAGCGCGCGCTGGGTCAACTATTAGCACGTCGCGCGACCCGATACATTGAAATCGATTTGTGGCTAAACTATTCACTGCATGTAAAAAATATATGAATGCTTTTTTGCTATATTTCTCTTCAAGATTACAAATCTGCTTTTAAAATTTTTCTAACGTGAATACTACCACAATTATTTAATTTATTAATAAAAATTGTTTATAACAAAAAAAAATAAAAATAATATTTCGACTTGGTTAAATCTTGTTATCAATGAATATGATAAAAAATAGTAATGTCATTTTTTTATTAAACATTTATTTTTCGCTGATATATTTAAGTCTATAAAAAAATTGGAAAAAATTACGGCATCCGCACACATTCTGCAGACTTTCATTGTTATTTTTTATTTGAAAAATATTTTTCCTCTATACCTTAGGATTTTAGCTTTCAAATAAAAAAGGATTTACGTTAATATCTCAATTCATTCAAAAGTTCTACGATTTTGAAAGTGAGCGCTACCTCCGTACCCCACTGTGCGCCGTGATTAGTTTTTTGTTATTGTTTCGTCGTGCTCTTCTGTGTTACTTTACTGGAATACGACGGTGTTTATCTGATCAGCCGGGTGACTATTGACTACGGACCGTATCCTGCTCGTTTCTTCGGCGTTCCGGGCGGTAGCTTGAGAATTCCTCTCTTTGTCCTCTCTGCAGTTCCCCGCGGCTGTATTGGAATTCATTCCCACTTCTTTCTTGGTGCTCGTACGGTCCCTGTCATCGCGGCGTATTCCCAGCGGTGCCGTTGTTCGGTAAATCCCTGCTTGGTTCTCGCTTGCTCTCGTACACGGGCTCCTGTAGTTACGTAGATAGTTATAATCCCCGCATTCACCCCTGGACCAAAGTGTTGTTCCTGCCTGAAGATAATTTCTTCGTCTTCCATCTGAGGTCGTATTTCTTTCGCTAAACTTATTTTTGATGGAAGTAGCATACTCTACCCTTCTTAAATTTCCCAAGGCATTGTATCTTCCCGTGTCTAACGTCCGCCTCACCTCCATCTGCTGTTCTCGACCCCAAAATTGTGCCTGGAAGATCTGCGCGAACGTCTCAAAATCTTCGTACAGGTGTGATGCTGCGTTTAGCCACTCCGACACATGTCCCGTCATTCCTTGCCGTGCAATCCTCAGCATGTCGTCCCTATATAGCTGATACATTTGCATGTATTCTTCAAGCTCAATCAAGTATCTCATGGGTCTCGCTCCTCGCCTTCCCTCTAACGATGGTATTTTAAGTGATACTAAGGTAGCTTGCGATGAGGTCGTTGCCCTCACCCCGTTTTCCCTTATCTTCTTCACCACATGATCTTCTGCGATCTTCTTTATTCGTTGTTCTATTTGCGCCTCATCTTGCGTAAGCTTCGTCGTCAGCTGTGTTATTGTACTCTCATTCTGGACGACGCGTTCTTGTATGTTTGATACCTCCCTCCATGTGTCCTCCTCCGCTTCCATTTTCGCCTCCTCCCGTATTCTGTTTATTTCTTCTCGCATCTGACCTTGCTCCTGTTCGCGGGCTGCAGCATACGCGCTAAACTTCGTATCCCACTCCGTCGCTACTGCTTCCATACTCTCCTTCACGTGATGCACGATCCCTGCTAGTAAATCTCCTTGCATTTTCCTTTCTCGCTCTATCTGTTCTATTCTCTCTTGACTTCTCTCCTTTTCTTGTTCTAATTTTTCTCGCCTCCTTTCTTCTTCCTGTTCTAACTTTTCTCGCCTTCTTTCATTTTCCTGTTTCTTTATTTCTTTTAAAAATATTCCTACGCTTGTTATGGCCGGCGCATCTTCTTCCACCTTAAAGTCGTGAGTATCTACGTCTATCCCTGTGTATCCAAACGCTTTCCGTAATCTGTCTTTTAATTCTGCTTTAACACCGGGCATTACCAGTCATAAGTCCCTCAATTGTTCTTCAGTTCGTCGAATTTATTGAGTGTGGTCGCCATCTTGTAGTCACTTCTGGCTCTCAGTAGACACTTATCTATTTGTCGTATTTTATGTGTCGGGTGTGTGTTTATCACTTTTATTGTGGTGATTGTTTCGGAACACTATCCTATTTGCTTAGGTATATCACTTTGACACGAGTACACTCCTCCGGGTAACTGTGGGTATTTGAGAGCTAAATCAGTCTCCTTTATGACCTAATCGTCACCTAATCGGGACATAATCGAGCCCTACACCTTGGTCGAAAAATATAAAATAACCAATTTACATATCGTATATCTCCACGATGGGAACCAAAATGTAACAACCTGTTTCCTATCATTTAAGAATGATTATTCTACCAATTAAATAAATAACACTTTTTCTGTTCCTTTTAACTAATGAACTCCATTTATTTAAAAAATTGTATTTCCATCCACACCAAATGTTAGCTAATTGCCCGTTCCAACTTATTTGAAATACAACACGTCACACAAAAACAACCATATTATACATGAATCACAGTTTCTTAGTGTATTTGTAACCTTTGTTAGTGTATCACTTGGGTTTCTTCGCCCTTTGGGCCACAGCGGTTATTCCAATTGGGAATTTCTATTTTGCCTTCACAGCACGCTTCACTTTTACACACAAGTATATTCACTGAACAAATAAATACCCTTTACCTATTAATTATGATTACATACATACAGTGACTTCTTTCAAGGATGTCGTCATAACACATGCTTTGCGCTGATGCCTGGCCTGGCTAAGAAATCACGAAGTTAACGTCCACCGCTGTCTCGCTACAGGTACTCGGCCGCAAGGATGACTGCTCCCAGCTTTGTCGCGGGTAGTCCCAGCTGACCTCGGTTTACTTGCTCTTACAATACGGGTAATACTCCCTCGTATCGGAAACCACTACTTTATAAATACTTCTTCAGTTTGGCGTATGGTCTCTATGGCGTAAATTCACCGCAGCGAGTGGCGTGTATTTGACCTCTGTCTGGGTTGATTGTTAAAACTGCCAGCCTCGTGTAGAGTAGCTCGCCCGTGTATAAAGCTACTATAGCTATAGCTACTTTCCCTCGTTTCCTTTCGTGTGCCGGTGTTCTTGACTTTAAAAAATAGTGTTTTTGCTACTATTGGCTATTGTTTCGTTTATTTTCGATCACGCACTCAAGTCCTGGTCGCTGTAACGTAATTGTTTCTTCATAATACATTTAATAGTCACGGTGGCGTAAATATTGCTTCCTAAAATATTTAATGGTCGCTGGGATTCAAATATATTAATTTAACGGTTGCTGGGATTCAAATATATTAACATGGCTGGGATTCAAACATGTTACAATGAATTATGCAGAAATTGCTATTGCCGTTAAAAAAAAACTTTTCTACAGCATTGATTGCGTTTAAGTAAGGAGCAATTGGCATTGTGATTCTTTAGTATATATACACCAATTGTTAAGCAAAGAAAAATTCAGAAAGCTCAAAAAATCAAAGAAGATTTGAGAAGCTTCAGTCAATACGTTTGGGTGATGAGTATAAAATATGTACATTGAAGTCTTAAACAGCGGATTGTGATCCTCCCGGAAGGCATCCTACAATATCCTATAGGAAGGAATGCAAAAGGAATTACCAAGAGATCACTTAGATTTTACGGTTGCCTGTGCTAAATAATAAAGCAAAACACAGATTCAAAATTAAACAGGTTTTATGATACGGTTTCCTGTAGTAAATAATAAAATAAACAGATTTAAAATAAAAAAAGACCTATAGGTCTTAGATAGATTTAATTTAAGTTTCATTCACGTCTTTAGTTGCAATGATTTCTTCATTATTGCTGTATAATCAAGTGGCATTATCTTTGTCCCGAATCCTTTCTTGGTCGGCGCTAACGTTTGCTGTCCGTAATCATTCGTAATGATTGCAGTTGCTGTAACGTTTCTCCTTGCAACGCTATATCTTGTTACAAGGTTCATATTTCTCTTAGAGCAGCAAAATAAAAGTAATAATTTTTGCATTTCTTCATAATGAATTTTACCGCTTTGGTGAATGAGAAATAATATCAGTCTAGTAATACACACATTTACAGAAATTGTCTTCTAGGTAAGTATTGTTTATTTAGCCATTTCTGTCATTACATTAAGATGGATCCTAAAACGGATAAGCGATAGTGAAAATGTGTCTCAAAAATACATCATGACTTCTCGAGGCTGTATAAAATAATTTTGCTACATCATTTAATTAGCAAGTTCGTATCCCATTGATGCAGTGTCCGAAGCCCAAATTTTTGGCTATTTTATTGCGTTATTCCCGGCAATTTTGGTTTGAAAAAAGTAAAACCTACTGCATAATTGTTTAAGATTTAAAGTTTTATCCAATGCCGCAACCGAATACAAAATATCATCCAAATTTGAAAGGCTACTTAACCCAGGGCTATGTTATGAAACCTGAACTTCAATTCAACAAAAACTGCATAAAACCAATGAAATATTTACTATTTACTGCTAAAGAGGATAACGATATTTTAATATTTCCTGTTATTTTTTTTCAGAGCCTGCGAGGACTTCTGAATTGAGATTATAATCCGGAACTCTACCATGATGGAAATACACCAGAAGAAAATACTGTTGCTCTTCCTGGTTCTAATGCCTCAGAGTTGGGGTCAAAAGTTTACCTTCGGAAGTTGTCCAACGGTGACAGGCATTGCCGTAACTATGACAGTAAGTAGTTTCAGTTCAGTAGTTGTCTTTTGCTAAGTAGAATTATTGTATATAGTATTTAGGCTTTTGGTTCTGCGATTAATTATTTAGCTAATTAATTAATTAATTACTAAATAATTTTTCGCAGAACCAATAGCCTAAATGCCACAAACCTTGAGCTGCGAAAATCTACAATAAAGTTCATTAGAATTATTGTATATCATCGAAAAAAGACCGAGTAGCTCCGATTAATGCATCACGCTCATAAATTAAATTCCCGAATATAACAAAAGAACATTATCTTATTACCAACTATTAGGACGTTGGAGTATGGACCTATCTCCGTGTTTAATTAACAGATATTTTGCGTAACGGAATTGAGCAACAGATATTACCTGGTGACATGGGTGAGGTTAATGCCAGAGTACAATATAATCAATTATACACATGTCAGTGGCTTAAACATATGCTACTTTCCCATTCAGAGACAAAAAGAAAAAAAACTTGAATAAATTGATTCATGACGGTACTAATTCATGTGATGCTAGAACCATAATAAAGTCCAACATGTTAGAAATTCAGCAGAGAAGTTCAATTGTGGGAAATATTTTATCTATAGATTGAATAAATTGGATATTGACTTATTTTAAAATTTAAGGGTTAAAATAATTAAAAAAAACATGGATTAAGTCTGTTTGGTGGAGCCACTTCACCTGCTCTCAAAGCCCCGTGGAGGGGTCGACCCTCGTTCCATGGTATCAGGCTCAACTGTGTGGAAGTTGATTTTCACAAATGAAAGAGTAACTTTGTTTTTTTCCACAGTTTTATTCTCTTGGTACAATATGTTTCGACACAATAGTGATGATGATACCGTTGTGTCGAAACGTATTGTACCAAGGGAATAAATCTGTGGAAGAAAACAAAGTGACTTTTTCATTTTTGGGTTGACCCTTATTTAGCTGGACCCGCCCAGACCCGCAGTCTGGGCGGGTCTTTTTCATCGCAGTTATACAATATATATTAACCATTTCACGGGCATTAGTAAATAGCCGGTTAAACGTACGAAACCACGTGAGATAACTCATAATCCACTTTTTCTTCTGGCAAGTACACTCGCCTATAACTTCTAAAAGTTAACTTCCATGTTTTATATCGGAGTTCTGCAATAGATGTCAACAACTTCACGTGTAAATAAATTTAATTGTTAACTTCTAAGTTTTTCATCGGAGTTTAGCGATAAGTGTACGCCATTTTACGTGTATTCGCTCACTCGTCAAGCCATGCAGGGCTTCAGACGTAGGTATACTGTGGAAAAAGGGTAATTATGCATAGAATGGGCATTTACTGGGATGTGTATGGTGATTTCCTAACCATTCTTTTTACAATCACATAATTCTGCTTAATGTTTTACAAGTGCATCTCGTCTTCGAAGGAGAAACACAATGGTGATTATAAATTAAGAAAATAAAATAATTACACATTAGATAACACTCTATCTTCAGTAACTCTGTGGTAATTCCTAGTCAGTAAATGTATTTGTAGACAAACTTTCAGAAATACACCATAGTAAATGAAAAATGTCACGACCCGAGTTTCAGCGTACATCGTCATCGCCTGACGATAAGTCGTTGAAACCCGGCTCAAGTAATTTTTTATTTGGTATTTGTAAAATTTTTTCTACAAATAAAATATGTTAAGTACTCAATTTTGCAACCATCCGCTACTACATGTGTAGTACCTACCAATGTTAGAGAGACGTTTTGTTGAGGTGCGTATAACAGATATTTAGCATCTAAGTTTTTTACCGGAGATGAGCATCATCTTACGTTTTTTTAAGAATCGTGTCGTGTTCTTTAAAATAAAGTGTGGAATAATGACCAAGTAATTTTTTATTATTAAAATGAAATGAGGTTCCACCGAGTTACGCCGGAGACAGTGTATTATATTACTTTTTTTATTTGTACATCAAGCCATACAGGGCTGCAAACGTAGGTATGAACACATTTATTTTTAAATTTATTTCTAGCTGACTCATATCGCACCACTTTTGGATAGCCTCAAGGTCCTTCGTTAGCGCTTGCTTATCTTAATAGCTACAGATTTCCCTATAAACTACAGCGTCGTCTGCAAATAATTGAAGCTTAGTGTCAACTACTGTTTTGTGGTTGGGCCCTTTGGTTACCCTCGAATGAATAAAAATGGCGGAAACGTGGGTAGTGTGTGCGTGGAAAAAGAATTGTTTGTTTCGAGTATACAGGGTGCTTACAAAAGAATGCGTCGGTTTCAAAGATCTGTATTTTTCAAATTGTAAGAGCTACAGAACTGCGTGAACTCTTAAAATAACCGATACGTTCTCTATTTTTGTTGAAAAAAATAACATTGCAAATGTTCATTATGTCCTCCTTGGGTAACCCGACTAATATAAAGTCGATATTTAAATTCCTCCCACACTCTGTGAGGCATGTCTGCAGTTACTCTCATCACAGCCAAAGTTATGCGTACTTTCAATTCCTCGCGGTTAGTAGGCATTGATTAAGATTGGCTTTTTCCTCTACTGGAAGCAGATTCCAATGATTTTTGTTTTCAGCAAGACGGGGTTCCCCCCCACCCCATTGGCACCTCTTAGTTCGTGCTCATCTTAATGAGACCTACTCACAAAGATGGATTGGTCGATCTGCAAGGCAAGACTTCGCCCTTCATCTGTGGCCTCCGAGGTCACCTGATCTCACACTATGTGCTTTTTTATGTGGAGAATATGTCAAAGGTCAAGTCTTTGTGCCGGCATTACCTTCTAACAGCGAGAAATTGAAAGCACGCATAACTTTGGCTGTGAAGACAGTAACTGCTGACATACTGCACAGCGTGTGGGAGAAATTTGAATATCGACTTGATTTCTGTTAGGGTTACTCAAGGACTACATATTGAACGTTTGTAATGTTATTTTTTCAAGAAAAATAGAGAATGTTTCGGTCATTTTAAGAGTTCGCGCAGCTCTGTAGCTCGTACCATTTGAAAAATACAGATCTTTGAAACCGACGCATTCTTTTGTAATCACCCTGTATATTTAAAACATACGAAGATTCATAAGTAACCATCGCAACGGGGCAACTATGAGAGCATGAATGATTTCATTTTGTATGTTGAAAGATTCATAGAATTTGTGACAGATAGAAGGGTGGTGAGAGGAAGCAAATGTGGAACAAACCACTTTTAGGTGGTCTCTGGAGTGACTTTTGGTGAAAAGTGGGTTGTTATAAAGAGATGAAGACGAAGAAAAGTACTTAGAAAGCTTTGAAATGTGGCTTTGGCGAAGAGTGGAGAAGATTGGATGGAAAGATAAGATCATGAATGAAGAAGTGCTAAGGAGGATTGGAGAAGAAAGAAGTATACTGAGAGAAATTGAAAAGAGAAAGGCAAAATGGATAGGAAATATTTTAAGGAATAATTGCCTACAGAAAATAATAATAGAAGGGAAAATAGAAGGGAAGAGAGAAAGAGGAAGGAGGAGGTACGGAATGCTGAGGGATATAAAAGAAGGAAGGAGTTATGCGGAGATGAAGAGAGAGGCCCAGGACAGAATGCTGTGGAGACAACGCTACCGTTGAAACCTGTCTACGGACAGATTCACCAATGATGATGATAAAGAGAAGTACTCGTAAGCAAATGAGAGTAGAAGTGGATAGTTTGTTAGTCAATGAGGTAAGGGTACATCTTAGGATGTTACGTCAACGTCTATCTCGTAAGATTTTAAATTTTTAAGCAACTTTCAATGGTATACTTTATCAAATTCCTTTTTAAGGTCAAGAAAAATAGCGTAAACTGGAACGTTATCTTCACCCGAGACTAAAACATAGTGGGCAAAACGTGCTAATTGAGTTTCACAAGAGCTCCCCTCTCCAAATCCGTGTTGTGATTTTATGTGATCTACTTATCACCACATTTACATATTGGGGTGAGATTTACAAATTTTCAGTCCTTAGGTACTATCCAACTAAATATTTTCTGGCAGTAATGAGCTCATTCTGAAGGCTCACTCCATACTAGTGGGCAGGAATTTCTTCAGGACCTGAAGATTTATTTGGACAGAGCAATTTGATAAATATTCTCTTCCATGACAACGAATATCAATAGGCCGCATCGCTCACCGGCAACGATCATCTACCATGTCAGGTGAATTCTGTGATGAGAGAACGGTAAAGATGCATGCATGCATTTGATTATCGAGATCGGGAGTTGGAATCCTCCGAAGCCATTTGCCTTACATTGGTTCTTCTTCAGTGAGAGGCTCAAAGACACTTATATTACAGTCAGATACATTAGACATTGTCTTTATTATTGTAATTTAGTTTAAAATGCCACTCTATTAGAAATGAAATATAAACTCCTTCGGACACTTGTTTTCTTCAATTTTCACGGATCGTACACTTTGGTCTTCTGATTGATAAAGGTGAGTTTATGTCTCGTCATTGAAAACTTTGTTGACAAAAACCTACGTATATGGTGAAATTTACTATGGTACTAATAGGCAGAAGAAGAAGGCTCATTTGTATAAATGTAAGAGTCACATCCGTGAGACTAGTAGTTTTAGAGATGTTAGTGTTTGAAAAGGAGCAATTTCTCGATTTTTCATGAGATTTCGACGCCATATTTGGAGGTTTAACGAACAACCGGTAGAGGGATAATGACTAATTTCACGTCTAAAAATGCCCTTAACCGCAACTACCCCCAACAAGATTGCGGGTAGTTGCGGGCCTGTGGAGTGTATCAGGGGTACTGGGGTGGGACGGTACGCGGCCCCTAATTGGCTCTTTTCAGTAGTGAGAAAGGCATTTCTGTGAGTTGAAAAAGCGGAAAACACATTTTTCGCGGGAAATATAAAGTGAAAATGGCCATTAATGAGAGTGGAGGAAGGTTCAGAATGGAGATTTCAACAATGAATGTGAAATTGGAACGCGGTATTTAAGGAAGAATTCTGGGTGTAGTTTTTTAGTCGTGAGGCGCTTTCAGGGACGTGCTTAATCAAGGCAGCCATAAGGTGCAGAGCTGGAGAGGCGAGTCTGCGGAGAAGTCATCGCTTGGTAGGAAAGACATCCCCAGAGTCCTCTGGATGGCCGTTCTCAACACTACTCCCTCATAGGGTTGGGTTGGGTTGGGTATGTAGATTGGGAGACGAACGACCCCGCGGCGGAAGAATAATTTCCCCGTTTGCTATAAGAGGACGACGAAGTTTCGGCCGAGAACCGGCGCCAATATCTTCTCACCTCAGGGCCGGGAGACCCACGCGTCTCCGGACATGCTCCATGCACCTCTACAAAGCCTAAGTACTGATCATATCCACCCCTGACCAAGACCGGTCAACAGTCAAGTGAATACCTACCCCGCCGTCGACCCGCAGTGAACCGTGGCGAAGACAAATTTGCCAACGCCCGTGTCAACTCCACCGTCTCGCCCACGTGAATTTTTTAAACGCCGAAAAGGGCTCAACTCACTTTTGATAATCAGTTTGATCTGATTAGTTTTGTATAACTCTTCTCCCGTCCAAAAAAGGTCCAAGATCATATTTCAAACGAAAGGACGAGGAGCCTGTAAATATTCTTTGAAGGGTTTCATTCAATTTTATGTCCAATTGTTCATTTTTTGTCTCATACATCATTAGTTTATAGTTAAGTCTGTCATTGTTGGGTATTTTTCATTAATATTCCGCAAATCACCAGTGCATTCATCCCTAATTAGGATTTAAGAGTGTATTTTCCTATTTGTGTACGAATAAAGTTTTCCTGTCTTCTTTTGGAGTGTTTGTTTGTGTTTTTCCTGTCAGCGCGAGTCTTCATTTACCCCCGACGCGGTGATCCGCATCCACTTAGGTTTCAGGTCCGCCCACCGACACGGTCGGAGGGTACGGCTTCAGTTCCGCCAAGGCCCTACCCTAAGAAAACACTCAATGATATCTATCTGCTGATTAGCTTGACACCGGTTTTTTGCGTGGCACCCCTTGTCGCTCCTCGCTAGGAGCGAAGCTTTCTTTTTTTCTCCGGTTTGGCGTTGTTCTCTGCGTCTCTGTTCCCTTGGGGAGGAAAGGGCAGAGAGGGGGGTAAGTGCGAATGGGTAGTGGTGAGGAGAGAGAGGTGGCTATTGGGCTCTTATTTTCAGTGGGCTAGGTTTAGCCCGGGCTTTTCGAATGCCCTTGTTACCCAAATATGAGCGTACTCACGAATTTTCACATCAAGATTACCGGTGGATTCGGGAAAGGGCTTCTATGACAGTGAGAAACAATCGTCAAATGTATAGGAGTGGGAGGCGGTATGTTTGGGGATGGGATCAAGAAATGGTGGAGTGTTGGTGGCATGGTGGTGATTGTTCATGCGAATATTGAGAGGGGTGGTACATTTCCCCACGTAGAAGGGAGGGCAGAAATTGCAGGAAAGGCGGTAGATGATGTTGCTGGTGGTACAATCGGCCGTAGAGGAAGATCTTTTGAGGGAGGGGGAGGCGTAATGGCGGAGGAGAGAGCAGCATTTGCACCTAGGGCGTTCGCAGGTTGAGGAAAGTGGCAGAGGTGGGTTGGAAGGAGGGTCTAGTGGATTTTAGAATGTCTCGCCGATTTTAGGGACGCTTATAGGAAACTTGGGAACATGAGGAAAGGAGGAGGGAAGTAGAGTTGTTGTTTTTTGATCGGATGCACGTCTTTCAATATGTTTTTGATTGTGTGTGCTTCAGGGAAGAAATTGATGACAAGGTTAAGTTGGTCAGTTTGGTGGGTCTTGGTCCGAGGGGTACAATTTGCAGTAGGAGGCAGGATTTTATTTAAAAGCAAATTTTCGGGGTACTCGTGTTCTCTGAGGGAGTGATGAAGAGTGTCGATACATTCTTTTAGAGAGGGGGCTCGCTGCAGATCCGATGGCCGCGGATAGAAAGGGAATAAGGGATTGAGCGTTTGGTGTGAGAAGGATGACAGCGGTTAAAATGGAGGTATTGGTCGTGGTTAGTGTTTTTTTTTGTGGACGGAGGTGATGAATATATTGTCCTTAATTTTGATATTGATATCCAGGAACGTAATTAAGGAGTCGGAAATGGAAAATGTGAAGGAAACTGAGAATGAAGAGTTCAATGTGGAAATGAAAGAAGATAAAGAATCACGGTCGTGAGGCCAGAGGACGAATATGTCGTCAATGTAGTGGGCCCAGAAGAGAGGTTTAAGTGTTTGGTTTTTTAAGAAATTTGTTTTCAGATGGCCCATAAACAGGTTGGCATCAGATGGTGCCATGCGAGTATCCATGGCGGCGCCTTTAGTTTGAAGAAAAATTTGATTATTAAAGGAGAAGGCATTTTTTTAAAACAATTTCGTCCTGGCGGATGATGAAGTTTGTGGAGGGAAGGTGTGGTTTTGGGCGTTGGGATAAATAAAACTTTAAAGAATTAATGCGTTCATCGTGAGGAATGGACGTATAAAGAGAGGTAACTCCTATAGTGGCCGTGAGTAAAGTGGCAATAGAGACGGCGTGGAGAAGGTCGAGGAAGTGGTAAGAATTTTTGATGAAGAAGAATGTAGAAATGCAAAATCTCGGTCAAATTCGTCATTGAAAAACATCGGACCGAAGGGGTAAAAATGAGGAGGCTTTTTTTAAAATCAGAAAAACCTCCATGTATCCCATATGAATTTTTTAGGGGTAATATAATTTCTATGAATATTTAAAATTATTTTTGTTTCAAACATTTTTTATTACACCATCAATTAGCTCAACGGGTGGAAAAATAGGGTTTGAAGGAGAAAAAAAATACTAACTACCTTATTATTTACATTACAAAATCCGTTTAAAGTTATCTGAAATTGTCAATACCATATATCTACAACTTTTGTTCCAAACATTATTTTGTACAACCAGCCGTTATTGCAAGGGTTGGCAATATTACCTTTTTGTATTTAAGGGCTTGAAGGAGAAAAAAATCATTACTTCCTTTTTATTAACTCTAAAAAATCCGTTTAAAGTTATCTGAAATTGTCGAAACAAAATCTTTTGTTTCAAACATTTTGTTATACGTCCAAACGTTATTGCAAGGGGCGTCAATATTACCAATTTGTACTTTTAAATAGGTATTATAAAATATTTAACTGTTGCACTATAGTCTTTTAGCGCTGCCTTAAATACGACAAATTTCCGAGTAGATCAATTTTCTTTTTCTCATTAAAATATGAAATAATTAAGCTACGAGTTTGCTTTTTGAACTAAAATGAAGCTAAAGTCTATTTATTTAACCGATTTGTCTCAATCGACCGATACACTAAAAAGTTTGACCTTTTCGTGTAGTTAATGGTGTAGCTTTTGTCATTTTCGTTGTACGCATTTATTTCATTGTTACTTAGCCTTGAAATACGCATTTCAGGCTAATAAACTTATGTTTCAGTACAAATAAAATTCCAAACATCTAAAATATATCGTAAAAATAATAAGTGTCGATGAAATGGAGCCTACACGAACAAATAACGTCTCGCTAGTCACCGAGGGAGGTTTCAGTTTTGAAAGGAAGCGGCCGCCCCTGGAACTTTCAGTCGGGGTGAATATTTTGCGGTGATTCAGCGCTAGTCAGCGGCAGAGAGCGTCCTGACGTCATTATTTCCAAAGACATGTACTCATTGGCTGATTTCCACCGCCATCTAAAGCTCATGCATGTACTACAGTGCTTATTTGCCTCCAATGCAGCATGTTACAGAATCAAACGATTTTACCATCCAGGTGGCGCGCGGCAATACATATCGGCCATGATATCGGCCAAAATCTAGTGATTGCGCTGAAACTAGCGCGCATACTTCATCCGAGTGCAATTTAGCTAATTGCGTTGTTCGATAGTATTTAATAAAAATAAGAACATTAAAATCTACGTGCGCCTGTAGGCTAATTCCAAAAGGGAATTTTTTAATTATAATATTATTCTAAACTAAAAAGCGAGCCAGAAAATCTTTCTTAATGCAAGATATTTGTGTCGTGATGTAAATTGTTTGACTGTTATATCAGTAACTCTGCGTCTTTTTTGCGCAACTGAGCGGATCATCGATGAGAAATCACGAATAAAAAATAATTCGTGATTGGTTTCAGGCGACTTAACTGCCTACATCTCACGAACGATCAAGTAACTTACGCATCTCACGTAAGACAAATCCATCAAGATTTATTTGGCCGGTCTCACATCTCATGATCGATACTTGATGTCATAGGGTGCTTTTGATTTGCGGTGGTCGCCACAAATCGAGCTCGCTTTTGCGAAGAGATTCAAGCTTATTTCTTCACAGCTATTCGTGTGTACGCGATACGGACTGCGCATGCGTGAATATACGCTTTGAGCTATTTATTTCATTTGGTCTCCAGGCGATCGACAATCACTACCGTCAATAGCCGGCTATCGCATTACTCTATCGGAAGTACCCATACATTCATTATTATCGTGATCGGTAAAGATGAACTCCTCGGTCATTCGAGAGATCCAGTTCATCAATCAATCTTTTAAAAGAATTTTTGATTCTATCAATCACGACCGACCCATCACTAGCCCAAAAACTCACAGCCAGTCAGCAACTAACAAACTCAATAAATGCCGTGTTAACCCGCGCCAACTACCAGGGGAATAAGCTCTTACTTTTTTAAGGGATTAGGGGAGGGTGTTTAGGATTAGTGGAAGTGACCGACACACTCCAGAGATCCTTCACTATTTAGGCGATTGGGGAAGCAGCTTGCAAGAGGCGTAGGATAAGACAAACGTTGGATAAAGGAAGCCTCATCTGTGACTCATCTCTTCCCCGTCGGATTCCGGTCTTCCGCTGTCCAACTTGAAATGCCCGAAACAATTTGTTTCCGAAAAACACAGATCTTGCTCGATGGAGAGAGACATGCTTTTTTCTAGCATATAAATGCTATGCAATCCAATACTGGTACAATGAAGTTTAAAATCAAATTCTTTGTTTTATCTTTTGCTCTAGAGGGAGGGGAGATTTCCCCCTCCCCCCACCCCCCGTGCATCCACGCCGCTGATAAAGGGATCCCATTATTAAGTAATGAACTACTTATGATAACTAAACGTAAAATGATCTGAAATACATTTATCTTTCATGAGAAGTTAAGCATTGTATATAGGCAAACTCAATAAAAGAAGAGGGAGCGAAGCTATAGAGGAATTTTTTGAAGAAGGTGCTCTGAAATTAAGACATTCATTATTTTATTAAATCCTGAGAAAAAGCAACAAATGCTCTCGTGTTCACCATTCACCATGTTACCTATCTTTAATATGGAATGTATCTATGTCTTTTTCAGGACTTTGCCACAGGGTGGAACGTGTACGCTATGAGCACATCGCTCTATTTTCACAGCTGGAACTGCATCACCTATTCTGGAACTGCGATAACTGCTAATTTGCAGTACAGCATTACATTCTCTGGAACCAACAAATTGTAAGTGTATTTTTAAGCATGATTATAAAAATAAAAATACGAAAAAATGCTTGACTTGTACAGAAATTTCCTTCAATGCTCAGATCTATTTTAAATCCCTTAAAGGTGACGGAAATTTCACACAGATATTCTTGGTGTGGCTTAAATTGAATTATGAAGACAATTTTACTGCCGTTTGGATATTTATCATGTCTGAAGGAAAGATTGACATCAGTGAAGGACAGCGTAAATGTCACTCCTAAACCATAGGCGAGCCATAATTCTCGCTAATTGACTACCATTACAACAAACATGTAGCAATTCCTATATATCCTTCTGTCGGTCCCAGTGGCGGTGGGCTAAAATCCTTGCAGGGTTCGAGTCCGGCTTGGATGGATATTTCATCACCCAGGACAAAGTTATTTGTTTGACCTTAAAATGAGTGATAATGTAAATGAAGACCTAATATCGCTTAATAAAGACACTTAATTTTGCAGCAACCAGCGGCGCGGTCATGTAACTGTGATAAGGGTGATAGTGACTTTGTTGCCCTAATAACGATGACGCTCGAAACTGATGGTGATAATCGTGATAAGGTATCGGACATGTGCGAATACGTTGAATAAAATTTAAATTACAAATGTCCATGCCCAATTAGCTACCTTTTCGTCAATGAAAGACCTTCATGAAGACCTCAACTAATTATGCAGAATAAGAAAATGTTTTAGAGTGCTATTCTGAATGACATTACGTCCGGGGACAATAAATGGGAACAACTCACTTAACCGGCTTGAAACATAACAAATTCAAGAGAAATAGGTTAATTCGCAATGTAAAAAGCTTTTAAAAATAGATGTGAGAACTATCGTCTATATTACATTCAGTCGCGGATTATTTCCCATAATGGATTGAGCATAATATGTAATTGCTACTGACAACAAGATAACATTATAATATACGAAAGAATAATTTCATACTCCGTAATGCAATTTTCCAGCACAAAGGCATATTTACCATTGCTTATTCTTCAGGGAAGACGGACACTTCCTTAGAATATCCCAAGCATATTTACGCACAAGAATACAAGGGTTGAATTAAAAAGAGCACAACATTGTCGTGTATCGTAATGGTAAAATTAAGTAAAAATTAGCTCAAACAAGTTCAATGTTGCCCCGTGAAAATTATAAAACCACGTAAACGGGTTCTTCTACAGGGAAAATAATTCATAACTTTTTTCATTACCCACAAAAATCTCAGGTGTTTATTTAATAGCTAATCTTCAACAGTTATAAAAGCAGTCAAATTGTATCTGTATCATTTTAATTGAAACCAATATTAACATTTTTCTACGCCCAACTCAACTCTCGCTTACATTTATCTTAAGCGGTCATACCACTAAGAGCTTTACAACAGTCAATGAGAACTCCCAGCCAATTACTGCCAGTTGAATATAAAATCACTGAGTAGAATAACGTGGTTTACAATTTAATGTTAGTTCTCGACCGAAGGACTATTTGTAGTACCTGCTTGTCAAACTGTTGGTCACAAATGTGCATATGTCAACACGAGATATATGACTCGTTGATAGCTTATAAGGTTCAGTACTATCACAACATTGATACGGAGAAAGAGGAAACTCTATACATTATTTAATACTTGGGAATGCAGAAATTTTTAACTTGGATAACTATAAATATGTAATGCTCAAATCTTATTACAGCAGAAGATTCACCGCTCCGCCATAATAAAATCTAAGTCATTTTAATGAATATGTGGAATATATTGATTAGAGCATGTAAGCTACCTGTTTCAGCTTATTATTCATAAGAAACATATATAAAATATATAATAATATATTAAATTAAAAAAATAAAGATTAAATGTAATTTATTTGTAATTGTACCTATTTATGAATGCGTTTCCGATTTTCATTGGTTCTTCATATTCTCTGTTGATACCAACCCACTAAAAGTAAGTTTTAAAACACGATTCAGATCTGAGAACGTGACGTTAGCCAATGACCGTCGTACGTTCTATGACGATGACTTGCATGATCGCTCGATGACGCCGACCGTCGTTGCAGGCCGTGATAAATATCACCCCCCGTCATTGCTATCAGATTTACATAATCGGGCCTCAGGGAATAAGACCGCATAAACATATCAAGCAATGATTTTTATTGAGCAGCGTATTATGACTCATAATGTGTAATTTTTACAGAATACTTTGAATGACAGTGTCAATTGCTCACCAAAAACCAATGCCTGAAGAACTTTATGTATGCAGACAAACTTTGAGCGACAAACTTTTGTTGCTAAGCAGTTTTTCTTAGGACTTATTCAAGCTCATAAAAATGATGCCGCAAGTGTCGTAGGCATAATATTGTAACAACTGGTGGGCTATTCTGAATATCGTTTCTACGGAGCCAACTGCTAAAAATAGACTAATTTAGCTCTTTTCTCCCGATGTTATTCTGAATTTCGGAGAAAGAGCTAGCCGCAAGCGCCAGGAGACTATTTAGCACCTATTTTCCAATCCGTATTCAGTAATCGCCATGGAGCACCTTCCGGCTCTAAAATAGTCTCCGATAGGAGCCTCGCGAAGGATGGGAGGCCGAGGTCGCGTTAAAAGTTTTCTCCAGGGGAATCCATGCGCATTCCCGCATTGTTTCGTAGATTTTTCGTGAAATATGCATGTTGTTGTGAATCCAATGATATTATTTTCTCTTATTTGGTAGTTTTTCGTGAGGTGATGTCATTGTCTACCACGGTGGAAAAATCAAGATACCCGTAAAGGATTCATTTTTAACCAATAAATCCCATCTCTGTTAACATAATGGAAAAATAATTTCTATGTTAATCTTGCTGCCTTAAGGCCGTTTTACAACGACCGTATGACGTAAATCTTAAGCCGTAAGACGCTGACCGTAATCATTTTCTATTTTGCTAATCTCCAATGGAATCCATAAGTTGTAAACTCTCGCACGAGATATCGAAAACAAGGTTAATTTTTTAACCTACTTGCAACAGGGAATTTTTAACCACATTATGTTCACCTTTTCTGGACACTATGTGCATTGTTAATAAACTTTAGAATGTGCAATTACGCCAATATTAAGGGAATAGTAAAGTGAAAAACATGAGAAGTACGTTTTTGTGCTCTCTACCATCTTGAAAAAAGAGAATTTTTAATTTCACCCCAACAGAAGGTGTATCGGTTGGCCTAATGCTCTTCTACTCTATTAATATTGAAATCACCAATATTCTTTTTTTACTTACTTACAACATATATTTTTCAACCACATTTAGTACACCTTTTGTACACACTATGCGAATTGTTACAAATCTTTTAAATTGGCAATTACGCCAATATTTAGGGAATAGTAAATTGTCAAACTTGAGAGGTGAATTTTGGTGCTCTCCACCATCCTGAAAAAAATCGAGTTTTCATGTTTCCCAAACAGATGGTGCAGATGTCAGCGTAATGATTTTCTACTCTATAACCACAGTCTATACAGTCGCGACCATTGAGTTGACTGGAGGTGATAACTTCCCAAGGTGAAGCCAGTCCGTTTTTCCCGCTTGCGCATTTATCCATGCTGCTCTACCTAGCTATCCAAGTTTTGCATTAAAATATGTATATGGCTTGACGCGACTGAATAGACTGTTTTATAACTGTTTAATCACCCCTGACGGCGCGCTCTGATTGATTGGTGATCAGGCTTGCCGAAAGCCTGTTGCCGTAAACATGGGAAATGGCCTTCTTCATTACGGCTGGCCGTAAGAGCGTACGACAGGCCATTGCGGCTCGAGTACGACTTAAGACTTACGTTATATGGTCATTGTAGAACGGCCTTTACTTGTCTTTCGGAGATCAATTGGTGGACATTCATCGATAAAACCGTGTTCTGCATGTTTACTATGTTATTCCATTGAATTTTCTTTGTCATGCTGACTGTTCAAAATCCTTTTTAAAATTAATGAAACTGTAGGCATTGATCATAGGTAGGGATGGGCAAGTATAAAAAATATATCGATAGATATCGTATCAATATTTAAAACATGTATCGATAGTTATCGAGCCAAAATAATCGATATTTTGATATGTCGATAATTTTTCCAAAACAAGTGGTTCCTTACATTTTCACCAAAATATATAAAAAATGATAAAGTAAAGTTTGGAAAATTATGGACATGTAGAAGTAATAAAAAAATCTTTTACTTTTTTATTTTTACAATCAATTTTAATCAATCAAACCAGTATTTGTCTGATATTGACATCAGAAGAACTCTCTGTTTTACATGTTCCCCCGTTAATCTACTTATGTTGTCCGGTACCACCAAGTTAACTGCAGAAGCCACTCTTTCGGATGGAACAGATGAGGCATGGCATATTAAGTACTTCAGCGCGATTTCCGAAAGAACCGGTGTGAAGTGTCGGGAGTTCACCCAAAACTTTATTGGAATTGATTTCCTCTCCAGTAGTGGTTGATCCAGATACTAATTCAGCTCATTAGGGACAGAGCCAGAGCTAGGAACCTCTTGCGTAGTAGTGCTAAGAGATAATAGGTGCTCATTTCTGGACCAAATTGAACTTCTATCAGCGTTTTCTCGTTCTGTTTGTGCAGATCGTACTTCTGGAGAACGTTGTCCCATTCGCTTATGTTCTAAGCGAATGTCATCACTTATTTTCGTTATAGCACTAGACACCGCAGCTGGAGAAACAACTTTACAACGGTGACGTGCTAAACAAATATATCGAATTTGATACTAGGAAAAAAAATCAATTTTTGATATATCGACACGAAAAATATCGACGATAATTATCGATAGATTAAAAAAAATATATCGAGTTTTTGATATATCGATATTTTTGCCCAAGCCTAATCATAGGAGCACTTCCTGTGTCATAAAACATATGCTGTGATGTTTTCACGCATGAACTTACTTTGATGTTGTTAACCCGCAAGTGTATGATCGTCAATTCCATTTTTATCAACTAATAATCAACTATTTGATTATTGTTAAGCAAGCTCTTAATGTGTAGTACAATACGATTATTGCACTTACCTATTAATAACATTCTTTCCACTGCAGTTCAGGGTACTAATCTTTAAATTTACATTGCTGCGTGGAGAGAAGGAAAATACACGATAGAATGAATAAAGGTACGTTGTGGAAGTTCAAACGATGAAAAAACCTATGCATATAATTAATGCATGTAGGTATATACGTGTATATGTTGGAGTGATTATACGCTTTAACTAGCAGAATGACTGCTCATATGCGCATAAACTTAAATAAAAAAATGATTTAAATAAATTACTATGCAGCTAGTACGTTTCTTATGAAAATGTGAGCGTATATGAAATACAGATTCGTTAAGTACACGCGCCCTAACGTAGAACCTTAAGTTACTTAAAAGTATTCCTCTTTGAGTGTAGTTCCGTAGGACTTTGCTTTGGAAATTAACTCGATAATTTAATAGAAATATAACAATAACAAAGATATCACCAGTGAATGGCCGATCTGTTGCATCTATCATCATACACTACATCGCACTAACGATCATCGTATACATGATCGATTGCTGATCTACTGATTATAACGACTGCTGCAGGTTTAATGAATTATTTTACCTTACGTGTACATAAGTTAACCATCAAGAATTTGAAAATAAAGGAAATCGTATTATTTTTAATTCGCCGTTCACATTCTACAGAAAAAGCTGTTGAAAATGACTGTCGTTAGGGTCAGACTGCCTAAGAGAACGCACTTTGTATTTGTAATAACATTTCTTCAACTTTAGTCCAAATTGCAGTTGCGGAAATTATCTTAATCTCTTCCTTGTTAACTTAGTGAAACAATTTAAGGTAGGCTCGTGCGTTAAACGATTTTGGTCATCGATTTTCGAAGAAAAAAATTTCATCAAAATGTTTCGATGACGATGGCTGTCATCGATCATCGTATAGAGTGTACACGATGATCAATGACTATCGATGAATATCGATGATCGATATATGTCGATGATCGATGAATTCCTATGATCGATGAATTACGATGACTCACGATGAACTGTGCTGTAGGGATGAGCGATATATCGCTGTGATTGAATCACCGATACTGAAAAGTAACAATCACAGCCTGTGACTAAATAATCGAAATCACTGTGACTGTGAATTCGGTGAATTTAGCCGATTTAGCTCAGGCTGCTACCGCTGCTACCAACTACACCAGTGCAACCAACGAATACAATTCTACCTCTGCTACTGCGTATTAACTGTGATTGAATGGATAGCTACTTCTGTATCGTCCACCACAAACTTGAGGAAAAACATGAATTCCAAACATCCCACTGTGGCCCTGCCATCGTCCTCAAGGCGCAATAGCTGGGGTGCTTATACTACATACATACGTTTTTAGATCTAAGGCGTTCAAATGAATGGAAAAAAGAAGAAAAATTAGTGATATAAGGATAACGATCATTCTCATCGACATCTATGATTCGCATCAACTCAACGGGATCGATGATTCTCATCGACATCGATGATTCGCATCGACTCATCGGCATCGATGATTCTTATCGACTCATCGACATCGATGGTCGATGATATTCATCGTCATCGATTTCAGTCATCGCAACCGCGATGACCACAATCATCGCCGATGACTTCGATTAATCGACTCATCTCACGAGCCTAATTTAAAGTGTTAACTCAATGAAAATACCTATTTAAATACTAGGCTGCCTTTAGTATGCAAATGCTTACTCTTAGGCATACTACGTCCCAAGAGCACGCATTTAATGAGCACAAGAGTGCGCACTAAATAAAAACAATAAAAACGAAGTTCTATAAGGAAGAAAATGATTTATTATTGAAACCAAAAACTTTTGCATACACAATTCACATTTGTACATTTTTGTTCGACGTACAAAAACCGGGTATATGATTGATTGATGTTCCAGCTGGTGATCTGTTCAAGTTGCCTACGATCAATGATCTCTCATGAAAGTCGTTATTGATACAAAATCGTTACGAACGCTGCTCTCGCTAGCCAGTCGTGATTCCTAATACTATACAGCCGCACGTGTGACTCACTCACTCACGTATACAAATTCCCGACCACTTCCAGACAAGCTAGGAGTCTGAAATTTTTCACGGATCTTCCTTGAAAGAATTTATCAGAGAAAAAATCCCGAAATCATATAATTTTTACCCGGAAGTGACCCAAAATAATTAAAATTGCGGATTTTTTAACTTTTCGACAAGTAGACTTGCAGTTCTCGCTTCATATCTTTTGGACGGTGGGTTGGATCTGAAATCTGACGAAATTTTCATAACCGGGAATTGTATTTTTTTAAACATGCAAAAACGTTGGTTTTCTACGCTTTGTAGTTTTCTCACCAGGCACAACACTTAGTGGAAGGTTTCCATTTTTTGTGTTTTTTTTCTATAGCTCCTTAACCAAGATTCCGATTTGAAATCTAATTTCATCTGGGATTTATATCTCATCGTGATCTACAACTTCATGCTTTTGTTTTTTTCTAACTCTTATAGTACTCTGGTAGCATGGTGCCAAAGTCGAATTTTGGTAAAACTCTCAAATGTTTCTGAAGCTTGACATGGGAATGCGCCTTGACATGCCCTTTGCAAGTAATTAGTAAAATGCTGGATTTTTTCAATAGATGGCAGGTAACATGGCGCCAAAATAGTATGATTGTGAAACTTGCTGCTTTTAGACTAAAACTCCTAAACTAGAAGTCAGATCTCGAATCTATTGGGCGATTTAAAAAAATCTCATTTTGGCCTACAAATTTATTCTATTCGTTTATTTCCATTCCTTTTAGTTATCTGGTAACATGGTGTCAAAGTCGACTTTTCGTGAAACTCTTGGTTTTTCGACTATAGCTTCTAACGTAGAATTCGGATCTCGAATCTGTTGGGCTATCCCATTCGATTCCCATCGCTCACTGATGTCCATTACGTTAATTTGAAAAGCAACACCCGATAAAAACTTACTCTACTTAAAAGAAAGGGAAAATTTGAGGGGGACCGCTGCGTTGTTGCCATATTTCCCGCTGTTCAATACCACGTTTGTAGCAATGTTCGCAAAATTGTTAATGTTCATCTTAGGAGGACGATTAAAAGATGTACTTACTCGTACAATTTTCGGGAGTACGATGAAAATATGAATTTTTTTTTATATCACGTAGTTGTTAAAGTTTAAATTGTAGTGAGCACGGTTGGTTTTGGTGAGGGAGCCTCCCGCTGTGTGGGTCGCGGAGAGATACCGGCGTTGGGTCTCCGAGCTCGGGAAAGGGTTGCGGATTAGGACCCTCGCGAGATTGGGCCCCACCCATCTTGCGAGTACCTGAACTCGGCCCCACATGATCGAGTTTAACCGTGACCACCGAGATACTCAAGGCCTCTCTACTCTGCCGTGACGTCACGAGGTCTGGGCGGAGTCGCCGAGGCAGGTTGCAGCACACAGATAACGCTCTAACACTACGCCGTGCCACCCAGTCCGCGAAACAACGCTGTTCGATTAAACTACGAAGAGCATACGAGAAATAGACTTAAGTGGATTGCAAACATTCTTGTTTAAGTCATTAAATAAACCGCTGCCTATTTTAAAAATCGTTAATAAGCGGATTCTCCTGCGCGTCAAAGTAAACTTGAAATAATATTCTGGCATGTAGGGATTAAGGACAAGAAAATATATACCATCAAAATAGTTTTTATATTGTGTCTTTAAGAATGACGGGGATTTTCATTCCAACACCAAATAATTTCAGGCATGTGCCACCCTTGAAGAAAAGATTTTCACCTGCCTAATTAACAACTACTCTTAAACACCATATTAGGATGAGGAAAGACATGAGAATAGGCCATTTCCAGCTCTTTTCTAAGGAAAGATTACGTAAAAGTATTCAGTGCTAATCCTCATCGGAGAGGAAGAAATTTAGGTACAACTGATAGGATATGACTACTTTCCACCACTGCATGTCAAGGACATTCTCCACACCAAATCATTGTAAAAGACACAGCTAATTAAATGGTGTCTTTAGGAATGACGGGGATTTTCATTCCAACACCAAATAATATCAGGCATGTGCCACCCCGAAGAAAAGATTACACAAAGTTTTAGGCACCACAATGAACCTACTTCTGTAGATTATCAACTTCATAGCATACTCACCAAACCCTCTTGTGTTTCACAGGAGCTGAGAATACACATTACGTGACTACCTCTCTGTACCCTTTTGCCCCCTTCTTCCCAGAAAATTTATTTATGCCATTCTTTATACCATTTATGCCATTTATTTATACCATAGCCATACTTCAATAGCTTACCAGCCTCAAGGTTATACAATTTCCTTAGCGTGTCGAACGATGCTAAATGCTTTATGGTGGAGTTGTCAAAATCAGGAAAGTGCATGCAGACTCCATCATTTTTTTCATTTACCCAGTTATATCTAGAGAATTTCTAGCGTGGGGAGAGATAAGGAAAAACATGGAAGCGAAGACAATCATGTCTGAGTTATACCTTGGACCTTGTTTCTTCTTTTGAAGAAATTGGATTTGGTCAGAAAAGAAGAAAAATTTTCATTTTCACTGTCAATTATTTTTATTTGATCAATGGCTTTGGATATATGAGAAAAGTTATTGCTAATATTGACCTGGCAGGTGGTTTCTATTATATCTAATAATTCATATATTTCATACATAAATGATGCTTTGAATGGTAGGTTAAATTTTCCAGCAGCAGTGATTTCAACATTGTCTTTAAATATGTTCACAGTTAAATCTTGGTCAATAGTCATGGCATGAGTCAACACTGGGCCGCCTTCATTATTAATATCAAGGAAAAGAATATAATCCACCTTAACAATTAAATTCCAAAAGTAGGACACTTGGGGAATATATGTGGAACAGCTGACTCCTTCAATTTAGGGCGGTACAGTGGTGCAGTCACACTCTTCCCAGACCTCTCGTCGAAGTATGTAGTTTCCCACAAAACCTCCTCTGGACTGAAGTGCAGCTGACATACCTTGAAAAAAGTTGTGTAATTAGATGAGGATAATAATTTATAATCTACCAGATTACTTCAAATTACATAATCAGGAAATAACTATATGAAAAGTAAGATTAAACACTACTCATCTAATGTGAACTGGTAAGAGAATAATGATATTAAAGTAAATTCAATGCCTGAGAATTTTTCATTAATTAAGGATTGACTTTCTATTATGCTGTTCCTTTATGTGCTATCATTCAACGTAAGCAAATCTACAAAATACCGTGCAAGCCACCTCAAGAGTGTGTGGCAGGAGATGAGTAGTCACCAACATCCATTACACTATACCCTATTAAAGTTAGTGTACCTACGACTATTGATGCATTAGCATAAATCGCTAATACCAGCCGCATGACTGATTATTAAATCTCACAAACATATTCTCGCAATGATTTTGTAGGGTTGAGCTCTTGCTTAATATATTTTTCTTAAATATCAATCTGAAAAAAAAACCGATCAACTAGACCGAGAAACCTTTCAGCTCAAATCTTCGAGCGAATTGTCGCGGCAACGCGCAATAAATGTTCAAGCAGCGATAACACTATGGTCAAACTTAACAGAGAGGAATGTGCTCCAAATTCTTATTGATGAGCAATGAACACCCAGCAAATGTAAAGCCATTGCAAAAAGTCTACCGCATCGACCTTAATTATAAAACAATATACTTAAGTATCTTCTGATCATTTCCCCATTGAAGTGAGAACCTTTCTCATAATTACAACGTAAAATTTACATTTATACATTCTATTGCTTCAGTACACATATTCAGACCTTTGCAAACATAAGCAGCCATTCCGCATGATATTGTAGGAGTTAAAATTCCCTCTCCTTAAATAACCAACATGACCAATGGTTCCCATCGAGGTCTCAACGACTGCAGGAATTATTGCAGTTTTAAAATTTCCGCTATCACCACGTTTTAATATTATAACATACTAACTAAAAACAATAATTCTTAATAATGCGAAATTAAGTCAGAAAAAAAATAATGAAGCGTATCATCCTTCATCTCCTCATTGCCCTTTTAGCCACTCTCTATGATGATTTGGCTCAGAGATAGCGTTAAAAAATCAATAGTATTAAGCTACGCATTGTACAACTTCATGATAGATATTGTAAGTAAAAACCTTATGTGCTCCATTAAATTTCTATTTTGAGCGACAGGTTTCGTCGATTATTCAAGATCAAGAACCGATGATGTCGAACAAACGACCAAATCGGTCGTTCTGTGAAACTAAGTAAGTTTTACTTGTGTTAAAAACTTAAACGATGATATGTATGCATAATAATAATATAATGCACAAAAGATAATATGCACGCTTACAAAATACTTACTTTAGAGTGCTGGGTAGGTTGAAAATTCTTTCTCGGAATGGCGTTCGTCCATTTCTTCCTCAGTGCTTCATCGCTGGGAAACTGGAACACACAAACCTTCGTATCCTTGTCGTAATTCCCTCTGCACAATGGAACACAACACTTATACACCATGATGGTACACTATTGATTCTGTGTAAATAAAAATATACACTGTAAACTCCACTCTAATCACAATATCTCGCTCTTCACTCACTCGCTCAACACCCTCAACACCGACAACTTTCGTTCATGCAGTATGACTGAACCAGGGTTAGGGTCATTAGGGTATAACAGGCACGTTGAAACCTGTCCGTGAGTCGCCCAGTTCCTGTGACGTCACGAGAAAAGAAAGGCAGAGTAGGAAGGCCTTGAGTATCTCGGTGGTCACGGTTTAACCCGGACAGATTTAAAATGTCATTTTTCCCACGAACAATAAGAGGACCATAACAGCTGACAATGAGACTTTTATCTACGTATGTCGATAGGTAGTGTAGCTCTTAGTAGTAGCAGTACTCCCTAATACTTGAATCCTTGTCTGTTACCAAGTAATAACAGCACGCCGTGCATGTTTTCAACATAGGTCTTGAGTATTTGTCCACTTGTTTAGTTGCAAAATACATATATATTAACGATCCCTCTCCATTGTGAGCATATCTGTAGTGTAGTGCATGCTAGTGAAGCTCGCCTCGTGACAAGCATTAGCGATTTATGCTAATGCATAATTAGTCGTAGTTACACTAAATTTAGGGTATTCTATGCTAAAACCGAATTGAATGAATTGTTGTGTATGAATTTTCATCCTAATCATTAGCAATATTTTCCAATAGTTCTACAAGGTGTTTCAGTTTATCATGTTTCGGTTGAACAGCTTATACTCTGACACTTCAACGAGTTTCTGACTCAGACTCCAATGATATTCCAAAAACGCTCAGTCTTCAGTCTCTTCCATCGAAGAGTTGACCGCGGAAAAGAAGCATATCATTTTCAAACACACTAACACCTGCTACCTCATGACTTACTGTACGAGTCCCCCAAAATAAATTGTGTTTATCACGGTTAACAAATGTAGCTTTTGAGTAAAATGAATCAAGTTTTTCTTGTACTCCGTAGCCAGACATTACAGATACATTTACATAACTCTGTCATCGAATATCTTCGATTGGTAAATTATCCTTTTCAAAGTGGCCAATTCTTAAAATTGTTTCTCCGGAGCTAGGCGCTACGGTTTTCTCCCAGAGTTTTCTTCCGATCCTATTCTGAAAATCGGTGGAGCTAACTCAAGCTCTGCATCGGGGTGGAGAAAAGTCAGTAGACGAAGTGGTTCCGGCTAGCGAACGATCCGCCAATTACAACTGCTGTTTCATTTTTGTGATGTTTTCCGGCTTGTACTTCCGTAAAAGAGTAGACATACCCTGCCGAGTTAATCGTGTTTGCAGTTGGGAAGCTGGGAATACCTCAACTTAATTCATCCAATTACATAATTTTTTGTAGATTATCATCGACAGTTAGCTCCACCGATTTTCAGAATAGGATCGGACTAGCGAAATCGGACTAGGAAACTATTTCTGAGTCATGGAGAATTTCAGGTGAGAATCGCGCAAAAATCTGAACAAAACTTGTTAAAATATTTTTACATGATTTCTGATCATCTTCACGCCTTACACGGCTGAATATGGTCCTATACTTCCGCATCAAGTACGAATAAATGATATTGGCTGGCTGTCGTTGACTAGATTTTCATGTATGGATTAATATGTGCCCAAAATTTCGTGATTGAATAGAAAAAACTTTGTTCGTTCCACATAAGTACTTTTAATGCCGACCTAGGTTTCGTCGCTTCGAAACCTAGATGGGCATTAAAATTATTTATGTGGAACGAACAAAGTGTTTTGTTTTCAATCATGAAGGAGTTCCATAAAGTTACGCCTCAAACCATTAAGTCCCACAATTCGTAAAAAATGATAAAAACAGCCTTATACATACAACTGGGCTGTTTTTTTCGCATAATACATGTACCTAGTCCTTCATCACATGCATCAACATATCTTTAATATTACTGCTGAACTGATCTTTTCTTTTAACTTTCCGTATACCAGTATCAAGCCGAAATCCGAAGCCGAAGCCACTAGGTGCTAGGTGGTTTTTCTTTCCGAAGTTCCCACTAGTATTACAAATATTTATATGAAATGTATTACTTTGTGCGCTAATGAAGGGGCCTGGGATCTCATGTCCCCTAGGTTCAAGTGGTTGCTGTAGTATAAAAAACAAAGTTGCTGATTTTCACCATCTCATTGAGAGCACGGACGCTGATGTAGTAAAAGGAACAGAAATTTGGTTATCGAATGAAATTTCGGATACCGAGATAGTGGTATTAGTGAAAACCGTTGTACTGACTATACATGGAATACTTTTCGTAGCATCACACGACCAGCCAGTACCAATACCAGGTAAATTCGTAGCATCACACGACCAGCCAGACCAATACCAGGTAAATTTAAAAAGGTGAATACTGAACCTTGGTGGTATAATGCGGACGTCCGGAAATCTCTCAAGCGACAACGAATGTGGCACGCAAAAATGAAGAACGCACGTCAGGATCTCCCCGAAGAAGAGTATAAAAAGTTATACGAAAAATACAAGAAAGCGAAAACTGCAGCCAAGGCGGCCTTTCACAAAGCATTAACGGAATCCAAATATAAAATATTGGGCGAATATTTAGAGGATAACTCAAAGGAATTTTGGTCGTGCGTGACGTTCAAGGCTGCAAATCAACAGTAGCGTCACTAAAGAACAATCTAGGAGAAAGAGCGAACAACAAATTAGATAAAGCAAATATCTTCAACACGTTTTTTCAAAGCGTCTAAACAACATGCTCTCTAAATAACATCGCTACAATGCCTAGGCTATATAAGCGCTCAATGAAGTCTATTAATATCACTAGTCGTGAAATAGAAAGTCATCTAAAATCCATTATTTCCAAAAAATAACCCGGTCCCTATCAAACTCCCGCCCGAGTTTATAAAGAATAAAGGGTATTTTGTAGATGTAGATAAAGCTGTAAGACTATGGAATTCCCTACCTCAACATACTCCTTAAGCATCGTCCATAAATTCATTCCAGTCAAAATAATTTCAATATCTCTACTCATGCTCAAATTGATAGCTCTGATATTGTTACATGTGTTATATTTATTGTCATATTTTGTTGATTGATATGTAACGTGTTCATTTAATGTTCATTTAATCCAACTATTTATTTTTGTTTTTATTTTGTTGGTGATATCATTTATTTTATATCAAAGCCGAATCAATAGATTAACAAATGCAATGTTATTTAATAATTTTCTCACTTTTTTGTATTGTTCCACATGAACCTAGGGGACATGAGATCCCAGGCCCCTTCATTAGCGCACAAAGTAATACATTTCATATAAATCTTAGTAATACCAGTGGGAACTTTGGAAAGAAAAACCAGCGAGCACCTAATGGTTTCGGCTTTGGATTTCGGCTTGATACTGGCATACGGAGAGTTAAAGGAAGACATAAGTTTAAGGGTAAAATTAAAAATATTTTCTTGCATGTGATGAAGGACTAGGTGCATGTCTTATGCGAAAAAAACAGGCCAGTGGTATTTATAAGGTAGTTTCTTAAAATTCATTCTACGAAGTTGTGGGTACATATACATCCACATACGAAAATCTAGTTAACGACATCCAGCCAATATCATTTATTCGTACTTGATGCGGAAGTATATGAACATCTTCAGCCGAATAAGGCCTGAAGATGCTCATAAATCATGTAAATATATTGTAACAGGTTTTGTTGAGATTTTTGCGCGATTCTAACCTGAACTTCTCCATGACTCTGCAATAGTTTATCGCTTGGTGTTTCAATAGTTGAGCCTCGAATTGTGATGTGAATTCAATCGATATGCAGTGCAGTTTTTTACACAGCTTTGTGGCCTGCGTTCTATCTGAATTAGAAAGCGACACAGGCTAACGTAAATAGTTTATTTCTTTTCTGAGCACATTCACAGAACAGTGTCTTAAAACTAGATTAATACTACGAATAACGGTAATTGTAAAAGCTACACCATTTGAAAACCTCTGCAAGCTTACTCAACTTAAAGGAAAGGGAGCATTTGAGGGGAACCGCTGCGTTGTTGCTATATTTCCCGCTGCTCATGACCACGTTTTTAGTCATGTTCGCAAAATTGTTGATTTTCATCGTCGAACGGCGATAAAAAGATGTACATACTCGTACAATTATCAGGAGTACGATGAAAATATAAATTTTTGTTATATGTCGTAGTTGTTAAAGTTTAAATTGTAGTGAGCACGGTTGGTTTTGGTGAGGGAGCCTCCCGCTGCGTAGGTCGAGGAGAGAGGCAGGCGTTGGGTCTCCGAGCTCGGGAAAGGGTTGCGGATTACGACCCTCGTGAGCTTGAGCCCCACACATCTCGAGAATACCTGAACTCGGCCCCACTTAATCGTGTTTAACGTCTGTCCGTTCTGCAGTCTAGTTCCCTTATTTTATTCTCATGATCAGATCTACCGTAGTATGCTGGATTTCATAATATATTTTCAATGTGATCAGAGAATAGATCGGTTTGGAACTTAGATATCACATTGAGTCTAAATATTTAACGACGGTTTGAAAACGTTACCCATCCCAGTTGCTGCAAAATGTCAGTTACACTAACGAGATTATCATAACGGCATTTAAAGTATCTTGCCGATTTTTACTGCAGGCGTTCTAACTCAGGTTCCAAGCCTATCTCATAAGGATCCCAAATACTGGAAGTATATTCCAAATGGGGTCTAACGAGGGAGAAGTAGCTGATTTCCCTAACCGATTCGCCTCATGACAAGCATTAGCGATTTATGCTAATGCATAATTAGTCGTAGTTACACTAACTTTAGGGTATAGTGTAATGCATGTTGGTGATTACTCACCCCCTGCCACACACCCCTGAGGTGGCTTGCAGGGTATTTTGTAGATGTAGATGTAGATGCCTCGTGCAAGATATTGTATTGATAGATGTTCGTGCAAGATATTGGAACATATAATCGTCAGTTCGATTATGGGGTACTTGGAGAGTTAGAACTTGTTAACGCCAAATCAGCACGGATTCCGGAAAGGCAGGTCTTGCGAAACCCAGTTGGCCCTCTTCCTTCATGACATTCTTTCCTCGGGAGAAAAGCTTGTCCAAGTAGACGCAATATTTCTAGATTTTAAAAAAGCTTTCGATAAGGTTCCTCATTCAAAGTTACTCGTTAAGTTGAAAGCATACGGAATTCACCACGACGTATTATGTTGGATAAAAGAGTTCTACATCTACATCTACAAAATACCCTGCAAGCCACCTCAGGGGTGTGTGGCAGGGGGTGAGTAATCACCAACATAAATCACATTATATCCTAAAGTTAGTGTAACTACGACTAATTATGCATCAGCACAAATCGCTAATGCTTGTCACGAGGCGAAGCCTCACAAGCATGCAACACTACACTACAGATGTCATCAAAATGGAGAGTGACCTCAATATACATGCATTCTACAACTACACAGATGGACAGGGACTCAAGACCCATGTAGAAAACATGCTAGGCGTGCTGTTAGTATGTACTAGGTAACAGTAAAGGATTCAAGTATTAGGAGTACTACAACTACTAAGAGCTACACTACCTAACGACAAACCTAGATAAAAGTCTCATGGCAGCTATTATGGTCCCTTATCGTTCGTGGGAAAAATGACATCTTAAATCTATCCGTTCTGCAGTCTAGTTCCCTAATTTTACTCTCATGATCTGATCTACCGTAGTATGTCGGATTTCGTAAAATATTATCAACGTCGTCAGAGAATAGACCGGTTTGGAACTTACATAATAGATTTAAACGATTTAAAAGATTTAAACGATAAATTAGATTTTCTTAGCCGACCGCGAACAGACAGTAGTTCTAGATGGCGTTAGCTCAAATGTAGTGAAAGTTACATAAGGTGTACCTCAGGGAAGTGTCATTGGTCCGTTATTGTTCCTTTAATACATTAATGACATCACTATCGTTGTTACTAGCAAAATTCGCCTCTTCGCAGATGACGCAGTGTTGTACAGGGATCTTGACAATGAATCCTACAAGATTGCGTTACAAAAAGACCTAGATGCTATAAATGAATGGTGCAATACTTGGCAGTTAGAATAAAATTTTAAAAAGTGCGTTGTTATGAAATTTTGGAAAAAGAATAACTCGGTTAATGATACGTACACAATTAATCAAACAGACTTATCAAATGTAGAGTCAGTTAAATACTTGGAGGCGTGACCCTTACTCAGGATCTGTCTTGGGGGAAACACGTTCGGGAAATCTACGGACAGGCTAGTCGAAAATTGGGATTTGTCAAAAGAATATTAGGAAAATGCGACGAGAAAGTTAAAGAGCGATGTTATTTTTCACTCGTGAGACCTCACTTGGAGTACGCCGCTAGCATATGGGACCCTTACGAAGTAGGACTAATCTCTGAAATAGATAGAATACAACGGAGAGCAGCAAGATTTGTGAAAAGTTGTTACGATAAACTTAGCAGTGTTACCGAATTGTTGAAGGAATTAGGGTGGGAATCTTTAACTGATCGAAGGGAGAAATACAGGTTAAATCTTTTGCGTAAACTCGGAGCAGACAGTTT
Source organism: Pyrrhosoma nymphula (assembly GCA_963573305.1). Taxonomy (NCBI): domain Eukaryota; kingdom Metazoa; phylum Arthropoda; class Insecta; order Odonata; family Coenagrionidae; genus Pyrrhosoma; species Pyrrhosoma nymphula. Next base: position 28,671,437 of record OY754328.1, read on the forward strand.
TTTGTTGGACGTTCAACATATACTGCTAGAGCCAACGTACTATAGTAGAAGTGATCACAGGAATAAAATAAAGGAAATTGATTGCCGAACCGATAGATTCAAAATGTCATTTTTCCCACGCACAATAAGGGATAATAATAGTTGCGATAGATCAATCACATGAAACTCCCACCCTCAATAGGTAGAGTAGAATTTTCATATGTGCTTATTAACACTACATCGTTACTCTTCACGCCGGTCGATTACTCCGGCATTATTTTATTTTGTTCTTTGCATGTTTGCATGTTCATTTACGTATCACTCTCCCAGTTTCTGGTTTGACTGCGCACTGTGCTCCTGACAGCTTTTTGGCCTGCGCCTAGCGCCAGGGGGAGCGTGCGAGGTTCTGATTTGTTCTGGGACGAGTGCTGCATGCCTGGTGTGGAATCACCCCGTGCCACACACCCTAGTGGTGGCTTGCACGGTACATCGTAGATGGAGATGTAGATGTACTGTCTCTAATTTGCTGTTGCTCATGCAATAGCTGTTAGCAATAGCAAGAGTTTTCCGTTTCCAAAAATTTATAACGCATTTTTCAGGTTTCATACTAGCTGCCACGCATCGCACCACTCCTGTGTTGCCTCGAGGTCCTTAGTGCTAGCTTATCATTAAGGCTACGGACATCTCTATTCACCACTACGTCGCCTGCAAATAATCTAAGCTTACTGTAAACTATTTCACTAATATCGTTAATGTACAAAAGAACAGAAGTGGGCCTATGACACTTCCCTAAGGTTCACCCGATGTGACTTTTACTTCATTAGAGATAGCACCGTGCAATACAACCCTTTGCACGAGATTGCTTAAGAATTATGTAGTCCAGGAAATTGCGTCGTCGTCTAACCCGTAGGATTTTTATTTCATGAGTAGATTTCCGTGGGACACTTTATCAAATGCCTTTTTAAAGTCAAGAAAATTGTATCAACTGGAACGTTATGTTCACCCGAGACTAAAATATCGTGGGCAAAAAGTGCTCATAGACTTTCGCAAGATCTTCCCTTTCTGAATCCATTTTGCGTTTTTGTTAAAAGTTCTGAATATCGAGGTGTTTCATAGCTGAACTTACAATTATATGTTTAAGGACTTTGCAAGCTATAGATGTGAGAAATATCGGTATGTAGTTGGATGACTGTTCCTAAATCACCGCTTTTGAATATGGGAGTGACATTTGCAATTTTCCAGTCCATGGTACTTTGTCTTTGTTTATGGATTTACTAAATATAGTCTGAAATAAGGGTGCAATTTCACATGCTAAGTCTCTATACACGCGGTCAGGAATTTCTTCGGGACCTGGGGAATTACTTGGAGTTTTTGAATTTTAATAATTTTTCTATTTTGTGAGTGTAAATATCATTAGGAGGTACCTTTTGCTGGAAGTGATCATTTACTTTTATGGATGTAATATGCGATGTCTTGGTGAACAAAATTTGAAAGTAGAAGTTTAATAAATTGGCTTTGTCTTAACAGCTTGTAAATGATTTGCCCTTTTCGTTTCGTACTGGAATAACTGTTGATATATTGCCTTGAACGTCCCTTACGTATAACCAAAATGCTTTTGGTTTATCCTGTAACTGTTCTACTAATGTTTTTATTTTAAAATCCATGATTTTATTCCAAAACGCTTCTTCTGTAGCGGCTATTGACAATTTGTATTTTTAAATTATTAAATTTTGATCACCAGTGGACAAATCTCTTCGGTGTTTTTTCATCTTGGCGTGGCATATTCTCTGTCGTCCTTACGATTTTATCACTTCTGCATTGTACCATCTTGGTATGCTGCCCTCTTTTTATTCCCTTAATATAAGCTCACACTGTCTGTCTGCTTGCCTGTGCACGTACAAACCCATTGGAGCGGAAGGTGTGGTGTGCGATTCCCTGCTGGGGAAATTATTTTTCTACTTTTTTTCATAGCCATTCTCACTTATATATTTAGAAATTTTGTTTTCATCAGAGCATTACCCTATTTTTGGCAATATTTGATCGCTAATTATTTATTAATGTCGGCGATCATAGCCAGCTCTTAGCCCTTAGACGTTGTGTGAGATGGATCGTGGTGAGCCAACAACTGTGATTATCGCCATTGAATGTTCAACAATGAATGTAAACGCCATCTCTATATATGTATATTAATTTTGTAGCGTGTCAGTCAGTCAGTAAAACTGCTAAACAATGATGAATTTATTTAGGTTAGCAACGGTGAAGTAAACAAACAGTACTCATTAAATTACATTCAGTTACAAACCGTATGGGCATATAAACGTTGTTGATTTATCTATTTCAGGTAAATGTTAAAAATGTCCTCCAATCTACACAGGGCTTATTGAAATTTCCACCTATGATTAAATTTATCTCTGTGTTTCTGGATGTGATGTTCTTTATTTGTGTTTCGAGTTTCAGGTGACGTCGGCCTTAGGTGGCCTGTAGTATGTGCACACGAATATTTTTTTTATTTATGGAATCTAATTTAGCACCATATAGATACTAGGCTGGTATCTGGGACGATTTCTGTTTGATTGACAATGTTATTCTTTACAGCTATAAATACTCCGCCTCCAGTTCGGTTGGACCTATCTTTTCTGTGAACGTTGAATGATTTTGGAAAAATTTCACTATCAGAAATTTCGTCCGTTATCCAACTTAATGTGCCAATAATGACGTTACACTCTGTGCTATGAATAAGGTGGTGAAATTCAGAAATCTTATTTTTTAAACTACGGCAGTTAACTACTGCAACGAATACTGCTTCATGATTCTTGTTTATATGTTTTGGGGACATTTCAAGATTGCTGTCTTCCATTAAGCTATTCTCGGGCCATATACTCGGAGTACTCTTAGCTAAATTACTAACTGGCAACACGTAATTATTGACATCCACTAATTGACCTTCCCTGTTGCCTACCGTCTATGTTAAACTCGACGAATATGCTTAAGTATCCTGCGAGCTACCTCCTGCAATACCTCGTACGTATAGTTGACACCCGAGCGATTTATAGGCTCACGACACGATTCCAGCACCGGCCTGAAGTCCAAGAACTCCACTCCCTCGCTGTCACAGACTTCACTGAGTCTCTGGTGAGTCCCTTCCACTCGGCTCCAAACCATCGAACCCCGATCCGTCCTAGTTACCAAGCTGCATATGGTAAGCCTCAAATTGGTACCAGATCCTCCGCGAATACGGTGAAACTCGGAGTATAGATCTCTCACAGAGTCTAAAATCTCCTCTGATCCCCTATTCACGGCATTATTGGTCCCAACAACGGCAACTACATGTAACTTGGAGCAGTTTTCCCCCCTGACCACCGACTTCATAGCCTTTGTCACCTTTCCTCCCGGTATACACCAGGAGGTGATCCGTGGTTCGCCTCCTTCCCGTGGGGCATTTCCACGCAGCAGGGACACTACACGCCAGACATTAGAACTACCTATAGCTAAAATGCCCTCCATTCCCTCTCGACTCCCACTCGGCGACCCACCTCCCAGCTCTAGTTCCGATGGCTCAGCCTCCTCCAGCACATCGAACTTTTTGCTGACGGGGATTGACTCAGCTTCCGCCGCTGCCAACCCTTGTTTTCGAAGGATGACTTCGGAGGAACTGAAGTCCGAGAAATGTCCTTCACCCTCCATTCCGTGACAGAGCCTGGGCTACCCCTGGCTTTGACGTGTTCGGAGCGTTTAGGGCCCTCCCCATTCCTCCGCGACCTTCCAGGACCTGCCGCCAATTGCTCCACTAGGGCACGGAGGTTGTCCACCGGCTTCATAAGCCCAGCGATCCGGACTCCTAAGGACTCGCAATCGGGTGAGCTCCTGAAGTAGTTAAGAGAAGTCCTAATGGGAGTATTCCTAATCTCGTGGTCCTTTTATTCTTATGTCGTGTCCCGGGGTCTAGGCGTGCTCAGATATGGCAGACAGCTGAAATTGACGATTTTTTGTGGCTCTTCGATAAAATTTGACGAAGCCAAGGTGATAGTGAGAGAGGGCAGATATTATCCTAGATTAATTAGAGAATCTATTGAGATAGCCCGGACTGACAATTTTAACAGAGACGAGGGATACCACCTGCACTACACTTGGAGGAGAGTTCTGAAACGAACCAATGGGAGGGCAGCAGCAAGAATTGGCGGGAAAGAAGCGCGATATAATGAGGCCCAAAATTGTGAACCGGCATCTTCGACCTGAAGACGCTGGCAGTAGTGCCAGCGAAACTGTTGTCATCAACACAGCAACCTACGCCGCAGAACCCGAAAATATGAAGAAGTTCATAATTGATTAATTTATTTATTAATGCAATATATTTAACCGTAAAATGTAATTTCCCTCTATAAAATTTCCTTGCAAAAATTTGAATGTTAAGTTTTTGTTTACCTTTGCAAACATTGAGATTAAATGCCTCAATTGTATAACTATTCTGTGCCATGAGAATATAAAATAACTTAAATATGGTAAAAAATGTAATCAACTGAAAGTAAGACACTTTGAATGTTAATAATTATTGAAAAGTGAAAATTTGGCTTGATAATAATACATATATGTTAAAAGTTATTCCTGCGAAACCTTTAAAATATTAATTTAATATTTGTAGTTTTATTAGTAATTAGAATATAATGAAGTTTTATTTGTATAAAATGAGTAGTTGATATTGTAGCATTTTATAAATTAGGATTCAAAGAGTGTCATTTGAAAATTTGTGGACATGACACTAACATTTAACTTGAGCGAACATTAGCAACTAAATTTCTATGTCCTCACCATTATATTGATTAATTTTATATTTATATAGCATGCGCACATTGATTACGAAAGTTCAGAGAATGCCTCATGAACATCAAGTGGAATAAATGATTGTATCTATTACAACTTTTTGCAATTTAAACTTCATGCATATTGACCCAGTTTTACAAAACTCGATTGCGCAGGTTTTTAAATATTTATTATGTTATTATTACAGTTCAATGCCTGTTTCAAAATTAAATGAAAAGCTAACAATGTAAAACAAAGCCCAAGGATGGTTTAGGTGGAGGGGACCTTCATATAATTAAAAAAATGTTTAGTGTAATTATGTGACAGAATTATAGAGATTAATTATGCTTGTGTAAATTTTCTTAGTGATTAAATTATGAATCAATTACTTCCCAATAAACAGAAGGAATGAAAGCTATGGAGTTAACATATTCAGATAACTTCTTTTGAGTTATCTTTATTTTTGTAAAATTATATATGCGTAAATACTGCGGGCGTTCAGTTAGAATGATAACAATTTAGGTACCTTTCTATCATAATCGTTTATTTGCTAATGAATTTCTACAGTAATTGGAAACATTATCAGTTAGTTTAATGGAAGTGGCTTTACAGTCGGCTCCTATTGCTGGCTGGAGAGTGTGTTCATAAAAATTATACTTGTCGACTATTTTACATATTTTGTAGCTTTACTCTCTTAAAAAAATATACATTTCCTGAGCAAAATAAGTATCAATAAAAAAATGAATGAAACGAAAAAGGAAATTAAGAATTATAATTAGTAAAATATTCTCGGGTTGCCACCGGGTAAGGCTTTTAAAGAATTATAATCCTTCATGCGCACCCACCTCTACAACTACTCCACCTTCCTGCTGGCTCATCTTCCAAATCCTCGTTGGCATAGTAACCGCAAGAAGAGGATGGGGGCACGAAGCCTCGGGTGGTTATTTAGAAGTCAGCTTCCTCCGCCCACAACCCTTGCTGGGACAATTGCGACACAATACCATGTGCATTGGAGTTCGATATTAACTGTACTTCGTTTGACTTACACATTCGCTGAGGAATCTCCATTGTAAGTCAATAATGTGGTGAAGTTGTGTCGTCGCCTTTTTTAATCACGAGTTTTAATTCATTTTTCACACTATTTGAACTAAAAGTACTTTGCCGTATTTACATCATGTTGGATCGCATATTGCTTGGTTTTTATTTACCATTAAAGGCCAACAGAGAAGGATTATTTATCTTGGCCGTATATTTACATCAGTAGATAATGAACTTCAACAAAGGAAATACCGGTACCAAATTGATCACGGTATCTCATTATTAAAACGAGTAGCATTTTTGAGGCAATAGTTCATATTGTCTCAGTCTACGGCTCCTAACCCGTGGCACGCCCACCTCAACGGGTACGAACTATATGGCTTAGGGATGCGGGAAAAACTTCAATAATGGCAGATTTAAGTTTATATGGCAATAAACATGGACATAATTTGAGTAATTTTATGTCACCCCACCCAGTGATTCAACCCGAAGGTTGGTTTGGGTAGTTGATGATAGAGCTAAAGCCGGACTAAGCCACAGGCGAGTGAATTTCACACATTCAGGGTAAGGGGGCCAGTTACTTTCCCTGGGCAGCCTCGCACTCCGAGGATTTTTGTTCGGGGGTGTTCAAAGGCTTCACCTGGATTTGAACCCTGGACCATTCGATCATTAGCCAAGCGCTCTACCCACTAGGCCACCACGCTCCCTTCATTAAATATAACGGGTACAATTTATGGAAATGGGTTACTAAGGGTGATGCAAGGTAAAAGAGGGAGGGAACAGCTGATTAGGTTGATAAAAAAGCCACTTTTACGAGATTCGATCCGTATCTACAAGTGTATCAAGTGAGGCTGCCACTACATCGCCACTGTGGTCTGCCGGTGGTTCGAAATGTGGCTGGCCGGAGCTCAATGACGTCATGCGAGTAAAATTTGTCTCGTATCACCAAAAGACAATGTGTATTACGTCCGTGATGAAAATTATAGTAAAAATTTGTCAGCTTATGGCATTTAATGGTCGTTAAACTAACTAGTAAAATTTATGATGAAATGGCATTGTGAATGTGAAAGCAAAATTATTAATGCAAAACGCCTCTCTTTCAGAACTGGAGCGCTGCAGTCCAGTACTGCGTTGTTATATGTGAATGGACCTGCGATAGGCACTGCGGGCACTGCATCTGCCGCAACAAATTATTTCACCATCTCAATTCCAAATGATTGTAAGTAGAATGATCCAGGAGCTATGTCAAATTCCAAATCACATAAAGAATGGAAACCCATTCCTTTAATCTGGCCAAATGAGAAAAAGAAATATTATACAGCAATCGGCCTTCTAACGTTTGGGTTTAGCGGTGTCTGAATGATCCATAAATGATGTTATTTAACATTTAAGACATTATAATGTGATACTAACCTTATGGCAAATTATAACATTATATCAACGATTATTTTCAGGGAAATATATGACCGCGAATTACTATGCTATTGCCTATGTAACAGCCCAATACTTGGTGTTATATGCCTGTGAAAACGTTGCATTCGGTAAAGTACGTAAGTAAGATTTGACTACATATTTATGAAACATTTATTTGGAAAATATATACTAACTCCGTGACATGTAATTGAAATGGGTTAAGTTTTTATATTATTTCATTCATGGGTATCCTCATTGCCGTTCCGTAGTGTGTATTGTTTTTATTCCCTTGTTCCTGGTTTTCAAATTCGGGACTCGAGAGGCGACAAGAGGAAATGGTTGGAAGGGGATCCAATGTTAACGGACCGATTCCTGAAATATCACCTCCAAAATATGTAAAAATCTTCATCCTATCTCCCTTTTCTACAGCGACCCCTTGTTCTAATGATGACACTGGCCTTGGCACAATATCCACCGTGGTGTGCGTTCTACAACGTCCCACATTCTACATGAGCATCCGGACTCAATATTGATGACGGTTTTACAGTCTACTGATTCTAGGAGTTAAATTATATTTATAGCACTGCAATTTCCGCTGCGTATTTTATTGATCATGGTCATGATTCGTTGAAAAGTCACATCACATGGTTGGTTATACTGCAAGGTAAACAGTTTATTAATTCAATGTGGTGGGAGTGGAAGGAGGGAAGAAAGGATGTGATGAGGTTGGGGAAGGGAAAAGGACTGAGGAATGTTAACCTTCTTTGATTCTTACCGAACCTATAAGGTCCTTCCACTACCTCCATATTGAATACATAAAATACATTTTTGCTTAACTCACCTGGGGGATTATTTTGTAATATCACTTAATTGAGAATACGTCATAAAGTGTGGAGAACTACGTTATTTTTCGTAGTTCAACTCCGCCACCCTTGCGGCGTGACCATCTTCGGCTACCAAGTAGTGAACTTCCGGTCTATTCATTTGATTCATCCGCTCTTTCAACTCTTGATCCGTATCTTTCGACTCTTGATACGTTTAATTTGGATCCGCATTTCACTGGGGCCTGTTTCTCAAAGCTACAAGTCCACAAGTTACAAGTCGGATCTTTCAAGTGTGACTTACAACTGCTTCTTAAACGAAAACAGAGGATTTGTATATTATCCACAAGTAGACAATGATATTACAAGTTAGGAAAGATAAAAAATTATGCGAATTTCACAAAAGTTGGTTTATTCACGACCCGGGTTTCAACACATTATGTCATCTTCAGGTTGATGATACCTGAAGATGACATAATGTGTTGAAACCCGGGTCGTGAATAAACCAACTTTTGTGAAATTCGCATAATTTTTTATCTTTCCTAACATGGAAAAATTTCACATAATTCTCCCTGAAACCGCAAATTTTCTTGATATTACAAGTGAAAATGGTGGACGCCCAGTCCATATTTAGCTTTAATTTAATATATTTCGCGATATATTTCAATATATTTCACGAGTCCCTCTAGCCATCTTCAATAACTTAGATTCAGTGTTATGTTACTCGGTGTCTATAAATGCGTGAAAACAAGATAAACCGTATTTTTAGTTCTAAATTTACCTTAAAATATCCCAAGCGAGGACGAATCATCTGTAAAACTTGAATGTCATCAGGAAAAGTCGTTCCATTCCATCGTCTAAGGATATTCACAATTATTACATATCAACATCTTGTGTAGTTTATCTTTCATAAATACGAGATAATAGCGTTTTATTGTCTGACAAACGAACACTACGTGCGTTGACCAGCCATTTTGAAGGTTGAATAATACCCATGGGGAACACTGATACTTCAAATTGTAAGTTGGCATAGTGGTAACGTGTAGTAAATCGAAGTTAAATGTTGCGAGGTCAATTCTCTCAGGTGATAGTTTTTTATCTCATTTTGGTAGGTTAAGAAGAGGATTTCACCACCGAACTATACAACTTCGTATTAGGACTTAGCAGAATTTCTTTCATTTAACTTGTCCCGTGCCATACTCCAGTTTGGATAGCTGGACGGCAGACAGCTTCGCATAAAAGGCGATGGATCGCTTATTTTATAGTCTGTCATTCCTGTATACTCTCTAGTCTAACACACAACTACACCAGCTTCTTTATTTACGTACATTTTCGTAGTTCTGAATAGGTTAGTAAATAACAGACGGACCGGGCGGGACTTGATTTTATCCTTCCACTAACCTCAGTACTAATATATTTACAAAATGGCAAACCAATATTTTTGACAAAAATCAACATTTACTCGTTTATTTCCTGCTGTCGCAGGAAGTGGAGTGCTGCCTTTGGGGTGGTTATCGTAATAAAAATGGTAGAAACAGAGAAAAGTGTTGCACCAAGGAAATTGGACATTTGACTAGGGTGCTTAGGAATACCTGAAGCAAATTAGCGTAGCATTTGCATCTACTGCATCACATAAAAATGACGGCTTTAAAAAAGGCTTATCAACGTAAACAGTTTCTCATTGAAACTTCAAGGCTGAATATTTCATAGCGATTTGTCATTTTAGTGCGGGAACTTATGCTCTGAATATTTACCTCTCTATGCATAAAGTAATAACGTGATATGAAAAGTATATTGTGTAATAGTAATAAATAATACTAACAAACTAGTGTGAAACTTTCGCATATTCAACCTTTCCACCTCCTTAAAATGATTTATTCTTTATAAAATGAGATCATTTGTAAATTGAAGGAAAGCCATGTATCCTGTCCGAAAGAAATCTGTCGTCATCATTGTTTTTTCATCAAGTCTCCGTGGGGCTGTTCTTGTCTCATTACGCTTTAGCCTAAAAGATATTTCTTTTAACTTTAAATTTTAAGCAAACAATGTGTTTTCACGTAAACTGAGCAAGTTATGACAAAAGTTGGTAACAAATCCTTTCTATTGATAACTTATTCGTCGCTATCGCTTTCGTATCAGTTAAGAAGATGGCAAATCGCTTTTCATTTCTTTTCTCAGTTATTCTTTTCGGGGGGTTACTTCGTAATCTCACTTTTTTAATGACTCTTTGCCGGAAGGCGGGAGACCCAATTCGCCCTCTTAATGATCGGCTCACGATCGGCTAAGTTCCGATGGTGGCTCTATTTCAACGTCGTAACGACATGAAACTAATGAAATTCGGAGCCAAATGAAACGAATCAAGAGTCGAAAGATACGGATCAAGAGTTGAAAGACCGGATGATTAAAACAAAATAGACCGAAAGTTCACCACTTGAGAGCCGAAGATGGTCACGCCGCCTTGGTGGCAGAGTTGAACCACGAAAAAGGACGTAATTTTCCACATTTTATGACGTACTCTCACTTAAGTGAGATTACAAAATAACCCCCCTCCCAGATTTACTGCGATTAACTCACCTCGGAGGACTAGTAGAAATTTCCTCACAAGTTACTAGTACTTGCAATTTACAAGTCTGTTCAAAGCCCTGGTTACACGTTTCATTAACATGGGCCCGATTCTGATCTTCCACCAGTGAATGACTGGTGGAAAGTTCCACCATTTGTTCATTGAATGACTCTTGATCCGTTAAATGAACGGCTCAATGACCCCCTCTGGAGAGCCGAACATCACAAACTTATGCCGATTTCCAACTTACCGCGAAACCGCGAACAAAAAAAATGTCTACCTTCCGTACGCTTACTTCCGTCGTAAAGTTTTCAACACGACACTAGCGCTGTTCCACCAAGTAGATGACGAGTGGAAGGGAAGCTTGACTTTCCACCAGTCATTGAACGATGTAGTGAACGGTTTTTATGGTGGAAGGTGGAACATGATGACGTAGTGTCGGAAAGTCATGACGTTTTGGTGGAAAATAATGACGTTTTGTTGGAAAAGTTGAACATCGGGAAAGCATCAGAATCAGGCCCCATGTACAAGTTAATGTGTGAATGTATGAACGCGATAATGAACGAGAAAATTCACCGTGTAAACACACCAAAATGTACGAATGCACGAACGCGTGATCAGCAAATAGAACCTGCTAATTTGATTCATGCATTCGTACAAATTGCGTTCGTGCTTCAGCGACACCTGGTGGTAGAAAAGGGAATTAATTTTTTCTGCTCGTATGGTGTTTGTATACTTCTAAATTTTGGTTTGTTTGCGTTTGATTCAGCTATTAGTATTTATTCTGACCTCTGATCCAATAGGACCTCGCTCTACTATTTGAACTTGGCACCTTGAGCACTTCCTGGAATACCTGTGGGCTACGTTTATTGACCTCTCGCTATCGTTGGATCTCTCCTGTTATTACCCACGCTTGGACTACCCTCCTACACATTCCGTCGGATTAGTAGAATAAAGATTCAAATACATTAATTATAAGAGCAATCCTTGTTATTCGCGTACTTATCTATTTATTTTCAGAGCTAAACGCTTTCTTAACAAGGTCATGAATGTCGAGAGGGCTAGTCCAGTACTAGAACAGTGAATTACAAAATGTATTGTTTGTGCAGTGAATATTTGAGAAGCTCGCGCCACGAATGTGTGATTGGCCGTTAATTACTTAAATTTTACTTTAACAACAATTTATGCTTGCATGACTCTCACATAGTTATATTTTATCGGATACTTAGTTCACTGGCGGAGCATCCAAGAAACAGCTTCGTGCTCGAAACTGGAACAGCCGTTTTTATATACGTCCAATTCTACATGACAAACTTAAGCAAGTAGGAACCGGAGAGATAATTAAAGATTACCGCCGTGTACATGAGGAAATGATATCCATTTAAGAGCAAGTTTTTACATTTGTTTCTAATACTACTACCGACTTCCTTTCCAAAACGTGCCCAGAATAACTTAATCTATGTTTTAACGATCCATTATGTTACTACCCATGATAGTTTGAGTTTATTCATGAATTTCATTCAATACATATATATTCACAGGCGTTCTTATCGATCCTGTATAAATAGGGTTTTTATCGCACTTTTTTTCAACAGGAAATACCTCACGTATCATACATTTAACATTTAAATAAGATTTTGATCAAATATATTCGTTCTACTGCAATAATTTGATTTTTGAGGTAACAAATATACCTCACCATAACTGCAATATAATTCCTAAAGCGTATAAAAAGAGACTTAGCACGTCCATTCGAGTATCTTTCATCCGAAGAACTACCACTCGAGAAAACAAATGCGGAATTTGCGATAGTTACTGCTGAAAATCTGAATTTGAATTAATAAGTATATATAATTCTAATATGCTATATAGTAAGTAGTCTATAGGTAAGTTGATTTTATGAACGCTTGCATGGTTTGAATGTTGCGCATAGTAAAGAACAACAACAATCGCAAATGCGTACCCTGAAAATTGTGCGAATGCATGTGCGGTTTCATGTACCGTGTAACCACAAATTCATCCATTCGTTCACGCCAAATGTACATGAATCCATTCACGCAAATGTACATGAAACCATTCACGCGAATGTACATGAACTCGTACGTGTTAATGTATCGTGTAACCAGGGCTTTAGAAGAGAACTGTGTCCTAACCACGAAAAAACTTGTGTGTAAACACTTGTAAATTGAGAAATGGACTTATAACTTGTGAACTCGTAATTAGTAGACTTGTATTTTTGAGAAACAGAATTTCACAATTTATAAGTGAATATACGTGTAACTTGTAGACGTGTAGCTTTGAGAAACATGTCCCTGATAATGTTGCCTCGCAACGAAACCATGATCGTGATATATGATATGCATTGTAAAAATTGCAGTGTTATCAATTCACCTTATGTATGTCCTACGGTGAAAGATTTCCATATAGTTAAACCCGAGACCGCGAAGTAATACTAATCAAGATTTCTCTGACCCTTCCTACCCTTCCGAAGAGCCCCATCAATTATTAGCCACAAGTGGGAGTTAGCAACCACTTGTGCCCTTAAACATTTACCAGCGGGAAATAACTTTTCTTGGTTGAATACCGGAGTTATTATAAAAAATGTAAGTTTCACTGCCACCTTTGCGTGCCTGCTAGTCCCTGTATACCATTTTTATAGCCCATCCTTCTCAGCTTCGAAATATCAGTATTTCCTATTATCATTCCTATTGAGTTGATCAGAAAATAGCAAGGAAATCAAACTTTTAGTGCATCATTATTAGTAATCCACGAAATTGGTTGCCTGCTGCCACTATTTTGCCTTGTCTCCTGCTATTTTTTGTAATTTTTCAATATATCTGCTGATTGACAGTATGGAGGGAGGCTGGTTTAAGATTTTTTTTTGCTCTTCCCGTGGGTCTTCCTCTTCTATTACGTATATTCTCTACCAATTCCATGGGTCTCAAAGTTTCACTTAAATCATCTGGATTTTCCTTCCTGATTCTGCACCATTTGCTTTTATACTCTTCTATTCAAGTGCACATTATCAATTCTGAAACTGTTCTTCCATTTGATATACTGTAACTGCCTTCTGCACAAAGGTTCGAAAGTCACTTCATACCTTATTTTCCATCTTTCTATTGGTCCATTTCTCTGGGATAAATTGCACAACATTCCACACGAATGTTTTCAGGCACGAATCACTTAACAATGGTTATTTCTGATTAAATTGCTTTCTTATCTTTAATATTTCCTCATTTGATGACCGTTTCACTTTTTTTTATCCAATGTCAAGTGAATTCCCTGGTAGGTGAAGGATTCCACTTACTCACACACTTCCCTTTAACCAGTTTTGCCTTCCTTCAGACTCACGATTCCCTGCTCTGATTGCGATCTCATTAGGACGTTGATTCATCCATTCTTACCCTCGTACCATAATTTCTTTTTATTCCAAACTAGCTGTGCCTGGCATGCGTTGCAATGCCTCTTCTTCATTCTAAGTAGGCACACATATGTATACAAAACAGACACATTTATATGTACAAAATAGATGAAAGAATGATTTTTTGTGTATTAAATTATTTTTAAAATATTTATTCTATTGCTTTGGGATATCAAATATTTTTTGTCTTACCACCAACTCTGCGAAAACAAATAAATTATCGGCTGTTTCACTCGTGAGCATGAGACATATAATTGACCAAGTGAAAAATATGGATTTGCCTGATTTAATCCACACACTTGAAGCGATTGACATTGTGTCTTGTTGATGGTCATTGAGAAGGCAAGGTGAACGGAGAACTGTAGTCGTTTGACTACAACTACCAAATTAGTCACTGAAACGGGCCTTTAAATGCTGCAGGCGTGAATAGTCATTCATTAAATCGCTATTAAATGAATATTCACGCCTGGTTGCCAAGGAAATTTCTATTGTTGAAGAGGAAGACATATTTATGAATTTAGATATATAAACGCAATTATTGGACAAAAAAGCGTAAAAAATAGAATAAAAGAATTAAATACTGCATTCGTTTATGCGTTCTATGTTATCTATTTCCATCCAATATCCTGAGTGCAAGTAATTTAAATAAGCAAATATATAACCACCTGCAACGAATTCAATGCTTTTCAAATGGAAATTAAAGAGTTAACCATAATGGGGTAAACACAACCCAAAAAAATTCATTTTACTAAATAAGCACGCGAGTAGTCGAATGCAGTGTTTTTTTATTTCAAAGTACCTAATCGGTGAAGAACTTTCGGAGATTTAAGGTTTCGAACAAACGGACATTAACATTTTTATTTATATAGATTCTTAAGCTTTTTGACTGCTTCTTCCAGTAACTCTTTAATAAATGCCGATGAATGTTAAAATCCTTGTCATACTCAGTGGTTTTTTTACCTTATTTTTTTCTTCCACTTGAGTGATATTCCCCAATATGAGAATGCAGATCTGCATTCTGATACTGTGGAACGTGTGATTCGTGATACTGTGGATACTGTGGATACTGAGTCGTTGAATCATTGTTTAGTCATTGTAATTAATAATATGTCTTTCATGCGAACTTATTCCATATATGGTTCTCTTCAGCCTCGGGAATTGAGAAACGTCACAGGGGGTCATGTACGGCGAATACGGTAGCTGAGGGTTTGTTTTTTACCAAACGGTTTGTTTTTCATAAAAAAATCACGAATTAGCAGGGAGGTGTGAGCGGTAGCATTATCGTGGTGCAATTTCCAGGAGTTGTTTTGTCACAACTCTGGGCGTTTGGATCGCACAAACGGCGCATAACTTCCAGGATGTATTCCTTAATGACCGTACGACTATATGGAAGGAAGTTATGATGCACTACACCACAGCAATCGAAGAAAACAGTGAGAAGAACCTTCACATTTGATCGAACTTGTCGAATGATTTTCGGTATTGGCTCTTTAAACAGCTTCAATTGGGATCAATCATCCCAATTGAAGCTGCTTGAAGAGAAATACCGAGACGGATTACAATCTCGTGAATTGAGACTTTGCGGGGAGAAAGAAATAGCCCATAATTATCAGAAATGAATATGTTTTGTTTAAATTAGCTTTCGCTTATGATATTAATAGGTTGACGATAACAGAGAAATAAAGCTGTCATAGAAAGAGGATAAAGACAAAATATGAACGGAATACATTGAAAATCTAGATGAAGGACCGGACACGTTGGAAGATGGACTGATGGAATGTAATTTAAAATGAGAACGAAGATCATAAATGCCTTAGTATCCTTCAAAGTGATTTTGAAAGTTCAGTAACAGAGTTGAAAAACAAGGAACCCAGAGCAGAGAACTCACACTGAGAAATCATCCAAGTACTAAATGGTTCTGGTATAGAAATCATGAATAGGATAATCCATCACAGCTAAAGCAGCGAAAAGATACCGAAGAATAAAAGAAAATGTTGTAGGCTTAACTTTATGGAAGTTATCCTTTACGGAAGAATTAAAATGTATTAAATTATTTAAAATATATAATATAATATATAATTAATATATTTTATTATTTATTTAATAATATTATATAATTTATTCTTCCATAAACAAATAGACGTTATCGACGTGATACGGAATTTGATGTAAATTTTGAAATAAAGTTTAGCCTGTTCTGCCTCACGACTACTTTTCATAATTGAAATGGTTGTAGGCTTTACTTTGTGGTAAAATTAAGATGTCAATTTTTTTCTAGTAAAATTTCAATGTATTTCAAAAGTTTCAAAAAAATTTCAATATATTTTTACCTGAAGATGGCTCAACCCGGGTTATGACAATAAATCATACAAGTGGAATTAACTAAGGTATTTTAATACCGAAGGATATTGAGATGGATATAATAATATGCAAAGTTTCAGCTGCCTGGCTTGAAAAAATCACCTTTTGAATTTTGGCCAGCTTTTTTTCGATTTCAGCCCATGGTGCATCGTTCCAAATTACCCATGATGATCCCTTTCCCCCCAAATTGAAGACTTTTTCTCGCTGTTAACATCTTATATTTCTCCTTCTCTATGGTTGTAACTTGGTGTTTAGATATTTTCTTCTCTTGCATCCGTACAATTTCATTTAAGCCTCGCCATCAGCTCTTCTCCAATTCTCTTCTCTCCCTGTCTTTCTTCAGTAAGACGACCACTTCTGCTGTCATCCAGTCGTCCATTGTGTACTCTTCTCTGGAAGATCATTTTCCCCAGCCTAATTACGCTGACGCCGAGTATGCCCATTCTAGACCTGACCATCTCCATCATCGCGTTATCTATCTCTTCACTCATTCCTAAGGAACAAACATCCCACGCTCCAACCCTGCTTTTGTGTACCCTCACGGATGTTGTACTCACCCCAAGATCCGTGTGGGGGAATAATATACACCAGAAATATTTCATTCACGTCTTTGAATTCAAGACTACATCGTCTGGGGAGAATATTGTGGAGGTGATTTCCTGTTGCTTTCCAATGCGCAGTCTTTTGTCCGTTTCCGTGACTTCACTCTCGCTCGCAAGTGTGGCAGCTGATAACGGAACAATCATTTTTATTTGTGCCATTAATTCATTCTGGTGTACGTGATAACATGCTCCAGTGGTGCAGCATAGTAGTGCGTAGGGAGTTATCTCTTTGCTGTCTCGTCTAGGAAAATTTGGATTAAGGAAATTGTAATATAGAAATTTCTTGTTTAATAATTCTATTAAATGCCATTGAATTTCTATCACGGCTGATAAATGACCGCGACCCTCATCCCGCGGAAAGATTCGTTTCTGATCTGGTGCAATGTGTGCTACTCCCTGGTCAGCTTAGGAAGGTGGAACTAATCCTACATAAGAATGGTGAAAAAAACACAGCCATTGCTGGATGGTTAAGGCATTTACCCCCCGAGGATTAAATAAATCAACTAAGGCTCCTTTTAAAACATCCCTCGCATAAAAAAAATCAGACCTTGAATTCTCAGCATCTCGTATGAGAATTTCCAACTCACTTTTGCGCTTTCGCTACTATTCATTCTCATTTCAGTTAAAGATGGATCGACCCCCCGATTATGGGTGACGCGAAAGCGAGGTTAACGAACAGCATCAACCTGATCTTCAACTCCAATTGCAAGCTCAATTCATCGGTGCGTACGTAGACGTTTTCGATCTCGTGATAGCGTCAGATGGGAACGTCAACGGTGTAAAATGTCAGGGTTCCTGCCCTGTTTAGATCCTGGATTTAAACGATGAAATCGTGTAGGCGAAGATGAATTCGTCATATCCTTAAGGAACTCGGAAAACTGTTAATTATACGCCGGGAAACTCAGCGACTCAAAAGTAGAAATTACCACTCGACGCGACGACCGCAAACAATTAGACTAATAGAGGCACAAAATCTAGTAAGCGCGAGAATAGAAACACATCCAGGCAATCTCGTAATGAGTAGACACGTGGAGGGTCTCATGCTAAGAAGTGTAGGCATGGGGTAATGAAAACGCGCAGAAACGCAATTTTGACCGGCGACAACTGACGACGACGAGTAACGGTATCCGCAAACGAAAGGTTTGCAACACGATTAAAAAGTAGCATGTTACGACCACCAACAGCATTTCAAACACCCCAGCATTTGACGTTCACGATTGATGCCAGCGCATGTGCGGCTCGTTTTTTTAGTATAATAATTTGAAATTGGGAGTATCACACGTTTTCGTGGCTCGTATGCCATTAAAATGCTGCTAATGTTACTAGTATTTAAATAAAATCTGCGCAACTATTTCCATTCACTCTCTGCGTATCTAAATAACGCATTTTTATGGTATTCATGCTTACATTCACAGTTGTGGTATGTTTACGTCTAAAGGTTAAGCTGAAGGTTGCTGGAAATGGACGACGATTGACGATTCAAGTTGAGATTAATCGTAAACCAGGCTTAGGCTTTCTCGCGTCTTATTTGATTTTTTTCTTGTGCCAGTCGGTTCATCTCCTATCATCATATTTTATGTATCACCCAATGGCTGCGATGTATTCATGCTATCCCGCACTCCTCATGCCCACATACTACCCAGAATCCACAATACCATTTAAATCGGAAGACCCTGTAGGCTGATCCTTAACCTCTCCAATGGAATGCATCTCCACTGTAGCCGTAACTCAAATACATTCTAAGATAACTTTTACAAAACATTATAAAAGTTAAAATAAATATTCTTGCTATGGAATATCACAAAGCTCTCAAAGAAATTGTTTTATTCGTCAATTAAATTCATAACCTAGTCCTTTCACTTTACTTCTTATAGCAAATATATATGTCATGTTCTGTCTCTACAAAGGTCTTCACTCCACTCCCCTTCCCAAAGAGAAGGACATCAAAATGCCTTTCATTGATGTCACCTTACAGGGTCAATTATACACGCATAATGCCTTTCTTCTCTTCGCCAATGCCAAATAAACTCCCTGTTGCAATAATTCTAGGTTATGGTTTTATAATTGTGTTGCCTAATTCTCCTTATCCTTATAACAAAACTCTAAAGTACATCTTTAACTCTTTCCCTACTAACGCCTAATATATTCGGCTTTAAGTTTCTTGACCAGGGAGACGAAGGCCGAATATATTCGTCGGAGATTTTTCTGGCCAAGGGAACGAATGCCGAATATATTAGGCTTCTTTATCCCCCCCTTTTATGACAGTCGCGGGTACGCGAAGGCTTAGTTTCGGGACCCAACGCAGCTGGGGTTAGGCCTCACCTACGAAATCCGGGAGCAGGTACCCCTCGTCCTGTACCCTGTACCCCTCGTCGTATATTACCCCTCTTTGTGGAAAGGGACCGCGGTCATACAATTGTTTATTCAGTCATTTTGCAAAATTTATGTTTTTTTTATTTCAGAAATTATAAACTAAGAATTTAATTCTCTGTCTTTTGAAGAGCGTTTATAATTTTTAAACGAAATTCTACGATAAATATTAACTGAAATCTCAATTACAGTATGATACCAACATTTGATAATGCATACCCGAAATCGTTT
Source organism: Pyrrhosoma nymphula (assembly GCA_963573305.1). NCBI lineage: Eukaryota > Metazoa > Arthropoda > Insecta > Odonata > Coenagrionidae > Pyrrhosoma > Pyrrhosoma nymphula. Next base: position 28,691,033 of record OY754328.1, read on the forward strand.
AATTGAATATTTTGTTGTTAAATGAGTTAACATCCATTAAAATTTATTTTCGGATTGGAAATGATTGTTGCATTAAATCCGTTAATATTGACCGTAGAGCTTCGTTTAAAATTTGACAATGCACAGAAAAAAACTAGAAATTCAGTCTAAAGTCTGCAATTTAAGAGCAAGCAAGCATTATGCATGTAGCTAATACATATAAACAAATCATAAGTTGACTGCGAAACAATGCCGCAGGGAGGGTTTTAAACCCGGAAAGGAGGTAGCCCAACTACCCTCAGAGTTCGAGATAATGCGGAGTCCCTGCTGAGACGGGTCGAAAAAGGTTGGGGTCTGGGGGTGTGTGATTACCTGCGAGACCCTTCTTAACGGATGCCCCGCAAAAATGCTCCGTACAGAGGGTACGAAAAAGTCTCTTGGAGCTCAGTGTAGCAGTCATGCTAAAGAGAGAATTCCACTGTCTCGAAAGGGTTAATACACTCACTCCGTGGAATTACCTCGTCTTAAATACTTCAACAACTTCATCTTTGCAATCCTGCAGCAAACGTCTCAAAACTGAATTACTCTGATATCGTCAGGATAAGTAATAATAATAAATACTGTATTCCTCAAAAACCTTTAAAATGATCAACAACATAAAATTGTCTACTCAGCTAAAAATATAGGTAACCGTTAGAAGAAACTCCGTTACAGGGCATTGAAAGAAATGGAGTAAGAATGAGCATCAACTCCATTTGGAGACTAGGCACGCCAAAAATGGAGGTTGCTGATAACGTACAAATTTTAAATGTCTCAGGCCTCAACAAAATGCCGCGTAGTGTACGAAAACGAGTCGAACATACATACATTCTTGGCAAAGGAAGGGCTACTTAGCATTGGAAGGTTTATGAAGATATTTTCAATTCAGCCTTAAAGAGCGAGGAATAATCTTGCATAGTAATTGCCTCGTGAAAAAATCCACCGTGACCGGGATTCAAACCACGACCCCTTGTCTTGTCGGGCCAATGCGCAGACCAAATGCAACCAAGGTTTCTTAATTATTAATGCAATTTTGGAAGGAGTTAATAAGTGCTCAGCCATATGGCATTTCCATTGCTTATTGAGGCAGAGCTGAAAATATCTTCATACGTAGCGAATCACGGCATAAGTGATGAAAAAGAATTAGTCGTTGAAAAGCGGTGTTGGGGAGGAGTTCTGGGAAATATGGGGGAACTGGCGATCTCAGGACATCGTCATTGAAAGCAAAATCAAAGCGGGGGAATCAGGGAATAACCAAGCAAGATATATTATTGCTAATTAGTATATTATAAGTGAGATCAATGAATTTTTAGAGATTAATATAAGTAAAATTAACTAAAACCTTTCCCTCAAGCACGGCATACTTCCCAGCCACCTGTTCTTCAAACGCACCCCGAAGAGTATTTTCTATGCGAAAACCTTAACGCTACCAACATACTTCCCTGAAAATTCCTTCCTCACATTTCGAAATTCTTCAAACCTCCGTTGAATCCTCTAAACCACCAAAATCCCTATTCAAAAACACCACTCACATTAAACGACAAGCTGCGACACCCAATAGAGAGGATAATATTCTTGATTTATTGGCAACAAATATACCACAACAAGTGATTAAGGTTGACACTGCTGAGGGCATTAGTGACCATCGAATATTCACCGCTTGGTTTTACATAAATATCGATAGAGATTTTAAACAAAGAAAATAATTCTTTTCTTTAAAACTGGCTGATTTCATTGGGTTTAAGAGCCAGCTAAAAATTGTTTTCCAGACTTCTAAGACTCAAGCGTAAACCTAAACCCGGAGGGTAATTGGAAAGATTTTCTTTCGATGGCATATTTGGGGATCAGAGAAAATATCCAAATCCAAGTCAAAGTAGATGAAAAATATTTTGCGATCAATTTACGGAAAAGGAAAAACGCTCCTCATTGAACCTATTCTGTACAGCATACCCAATGAGAAACTGAGGAATCTGTCAAAACCCTCGGAATTTGCCTGACTAATGATCTCTCGTGGAGTAAACATATTCGGGAAATAACAGCTCAATTTTCTAATCATACATTGGGATTTGTTTTAAGAGTACTAGGCTAATGCGACGTTCAAATTAAGGAAAATAGCTACTTATCCCTTGTTTTAGGAAACCGGGACTAGCCACGGTAGTAACCTTTACGGAGTCACCCGCAAGTGCACAGAAGTGCGATATTCCACAGGAGAAAATTCATTTGCCTTGACCGGGATTCGAACCGGGATCCCTCGATTTCGCACCAAGTGCTTTAACCAGTTTCGCTACCGAGGCGTCCTTCTCCCCTGTGGATTATTTGGTGGCTTTATAGGAGCATGGTGGTCAGGACTTCGGTCAGGACAGGAAATTAGTCAAGAGCGAACACCTCCCTGTGTTTTATGTATGGCTTTATCCTCGCGGACTATGGCGCTTAGCGCACAACTTGGACTGCTAATGACATCATATGTCTAGCAGTCATGACCACTGTGGCGAGTTCACGTGAAGGAACATTCACAAGCTCCAAAACATTCGCGAAGACCCTGGAGGCAGTCGGCGAGCGATGATGTACGAAAGCAATTGAGTAGCGCCAAGTTCGCCGGATTGGACGGGTGACTCCTATATAAGTCGGAGACCAGCTTGGAAGAAACTAGCATGCATATCATCTTTGGCCGTGTGTGTATCGAATTCACATTGTATTGACGCTGCACTCACGCAGTCGTGCTTGCCGAAATAAATAACCTCTCCCGGAAAAGTCGCGCGTATTAATTATGACAACCTCGACACAACCACCATGCTCCTATAAAGCCACCAAATAATCCACAGGGGAGAAGGACGCTTCGGTAGCTCGTGGTGGTCGAACGTGTTTGTTGATCGCCCCCGAGTGCAAGAACTGACGTAAATCCTTGCGGCAAGGGAAGCCTCCCTTGCCGGCGAACGTGCGCGAGACCGGACGGTCTCTCGCCCACCCCGTTTGACAGAGAGTGTTAACTTCGAGAGTTTTTCTCATTTGTTATGTGAGCGTCTGCTACTTCTTTTTTGTTAATAGTGACAGATCTTCGAAATAAATAGTGCCTTTTTTTTAGTTATTGTGTTACACACCGAGTGGTTTTCAGTTTTCTTTAGTTAGTTTTGGCACCCCATCCGCCTGTCACATGTCGTGTTAGGAGAGGGAAGTACCCTCAGTGGAGTGCTTTGTGCTCTCAGTGGAGTGATTTGTGTCACCCCCTACTTTTTTCTTTTTTTATCACGATCCCCTTGTTTGTTCACCATGATGGTTCTCCGGGTGAACACGCTATTGGTCCATACGGGCGATAAGGAGAGAGTTCCGACACCGCTGGAGGTCCACCTCTTCGTCAGGGAGACGTTGGGCCTCGCGGATGCAGAAGTAATTGCGATCCAATTCGGATATAACATACGACACATCTTCGTGAAGATGACCAGCTAAGATATCCTAAATAGAATTTTTTTCTACGAAAACTCAACGGCTCCCGTTTCCCACGGAGGCCAAGAAGTTCATGACATGCACCATAGACCACATGAATGGCAGCCCAGCCTATGTGAGGGTACTTTACCTTCCCGTTGAAACAACAAGAGAAGACATCGAAACGGAGCTCGGCCGATTCGGTAAAATTATTAGGAGTTGGGACGCTAGATGGGAGGGAAATGGACTCGTTATCTCTTGCGCCGGTACGCGGCATGTACGAATGGTGGTCGACGGCAACATTCCCTCTTATGTCACCATAGGGGGAAACCACGTACTAATTATTTACGATGGCCAAAGGCGGACATGTGCCCGATGCAATGAGAGGGCCACGAGCGCAGAAATTGCCCCCGAAATGACGTGGGATGGGGTTATGCAGACGTCATGGCGACACCCGCGGAGGGGGCGGCAGTTGACGACGAGGAGACAATAGAGCAGCGGGCGAGAGATCTAACAACGATAGAGGTGTACCCGGGGTCGTCTGGGGCCACTGCCATTGCCACGAGGGTAAACGAGGGGGCCGTCAAACGGAGCCCTTCCCCCTCCAGCACAAGGGGAATCTAGAGATGAAGACACAACGAAGTGCCTGAGGACTAAGTCCCCTCCTCAGGCCACTTCCCGATCATGTGGAGGTGGAGATCCATGTCCCACAGCTACAGGTACAACGCTGCCAGCCCTCCCTCCCCACCCACCGTGAGCCAGACATTCCACAGACGCCACAGCATTGCGCCGTGCGCCGAGTCCTGCGTGGCGAGCGAGGAGATGCTGGAGTAGCCGATTGAGGAGGAGAGCGGAGGGGAGCTCGGGGGCGACGGGCGGCGATATGAAGTGGACGGGGAGCGGGGCGGGGGGGGGGGGGGGCGGGTAGGGTGGTGTGTGTGATGACTCATCCCAGGCCACTTATGCATCAGATGAAGAAGAAAACATAACGGTTGAAAGTCCAACCTACCCCTACTCCCATTCACACTTATCCCCCACCCAGGAGATTGGTGTTCCTCTCCCCTCCCTCCCCAACCCACCCCCTGAAACCCCGTCCCTTTCCTTCCTCATCCCCTACCTATTCCGATACCTGATGGAAGACGTCGCACGAGAGAATGAGTCAAACACAGAGTCTTCCGGAAAAAAGCAACGTCCCGGGAAGAGACGCAACACGCGACGGAGAACCAAAAACTCCGACCAAAATGGTAAAGTAAAAGTTAGACCTCTCCCAATGCCGATTATCATGAGAGTCCTAACGTTATACATTGCGGGGGCGACTAGCGCCCTCAAGTTCAACCTAATTTCGGCCTTTACAAAATCTCTTGATCCGGACATCATAATGCTCCAAAAGACGGTGGAGGGGATCACTTGGCCTGACCCACACTATCGGCCTTCTGTGAATTGTAGTTGCTCACGCTGCCGGACCACCACCCAAGTGAAAAACTGTCTTACCGTCAGTACGGTATGCCTCCATGCCTCGGAGAGGATAACCTCCCTCCAGACACAAGGCATCACTTAGGTTAACATCTATGCCACGTCAGAGGAAAAGAAGAGACTAGAGAGAGAAGTTTCTTAACGAAACTTTAGTCCCGTACCTGACTCCCTTCATGGGGAAAGCCTTCTTAGCGGGTGATTTCAATTCTGTTTATAGTCGGGAGGACACCGAGTCCAATCGCGTCAAAATCTTAAACCAACCGAGCCTGGCCCTTAAAAATCTAATCGATTCCGCCTGTGTAACTGACGCGGTCTTAGCCAGATCCGCGGGCCCCGCCCCTTTTTCGCGTGTTGGACACAACTCTCGCACGCGAATCGACCTCCTCCTATTTCCCCGCAGCCTAAAGACCCTGCCGTACGCTACCAACACCATCCCCGTTACTTTTTCAGATCATTGGGCCCTATTCCTCGACCTTAACGTTCCTTTGACCTCCCCCTCCCCCAGAGACCGAGTCCCGCCCACATGTGGCGTTTGGACATGCGGCCGCTTGAGGACGAGGGTTTTCGCGAAGCCGTCCGGGCACAGGTTGGAGACCTTGTCTTCGCTCTCCGTCCGGACGTAGATATTTTAAATTGGTGGGAGAGTGTTTTTAAACGAAAAACTAAATCATTTTTGAAACTTCAAACAACAGAGTGGAGGAGGGAGCGAAACGGTACCATTCACTTTTACCGGTCCGTCTTAAGCGAGTTCTTAAACTCAGACCCTCGTCCGCCGAACATTAAAGTTCAAGTGTCTTCGTTAAAAGACACAATTCTCATGCACGAACTGAAGCGGCAAGCTCCCAGCCGGTGGTAGAGGGAGGTAAACCCAGATACCTAGGGCCCGCACACCCTCTCTGAACTGCGGAGGGTTATTCGACTCCGCGGGGATGCAACACCTGCGTCGCCATCGGCAGAGTGCCCAGGCGGTGGTCTCCTGGAGGACGCCGTACGGCACTTTGCGAGCGTATTTCACCGATATAAGCCCTGGAGGGAGGGTGACGCCCCTCCCCTTCCAACCCCCCCTGCCCACCCTATCCAGGGAGGAGACTGACTTGCTTTCGGGCGAGATTACGGGGGAGGAAGTGCAAACTTTTATCCGCTACCTCCTCAAAGGAAAGGGCCCCGGCTCAGACGGCCTCCCATATAAATTTTATGCTGCGTGTTGGGACGTTCTAACGCCAGTTTTAACCATGGTTTTTAATGCCATTACTAGTGCCTCCGGCGCGCTTACTCTAAGTGATCGCACTGCAATCATAACTTTGATACCAAAGCGAAGTCTGCCAAAATCCTGTGGTGACTTTCGGCTGATTCCGCTTTTAAATTTAGATTATAAAATGTTTACTCGCGTTCTAAAGGCTCGTATCTCGGCCATTGCCGATTCGGTTTTACACCCATCCCAACGCGCAGTGTCAATTAAAAGAAATATCTTAGACTCCACAGTTTTGATACGTGACCTTTTTTATCCGTGTCCCCTCTCCTATGAAGATTTTAATGCAATTCTAGCCGTAGATCTGTGTAAAGCTTTCGATTGTATCCGGATTGAATGTATTTTATTTGTTTTAAGAAAGACAGCTTTCCCTGAATCCTTTATTTATTCCATTGAACTATTGTACACTGATGCTAGAGCACACCTGGAAATTAATAGGGACATCTCAAAATTCGGTTAGGCAGGGATGTCCTTTATCTATGATATTGTTTGCGTTCGCAATGGACTCCGTTATCCGCTCTCTGCAGATTGCCGGACCGGGTGTACAAAGATGCGGATCCAAATACATGGGTGCCGTTTATGGCGATGACATAACCCACTTTACCGGAAACTACCGGCAATTAAAACAGGCCGAGAACATTATTAAATTATACTCTCCCGTGGATAGTTATTGTACTAGATATAAATACACAGAAATCGAAGGCAGTAAAAATAAAAGGGAAGAAAACAGCCTTGGAGATAACTTGCAGGAGGGAAGGCCCCATTTAAAATTCTTGGGTTCTGGTGGGACAAATCGGTAGACGAAACAATAGAGAGAAATAGGAATGGGGTGGGTCGGGCCGTGCGTTGGAGTTCGGGGCGTTACACTCTGCCTTATCTCCCCCTCACCGCCCGCGTTCGACTCCTCACACAAGTAGTACTTCCCAGAATATTTTTTCTAGCTCATGTTTGGCCCATTACGCCGCAGGTAAACGCGCAAATAATAAACGCCACAAATTCTATGCTATGGCACGGATATACAAGGAAGGTCGTGCTCGAACAACTGCATGGCCCGCCGGAGCAGGGAGGTTTAAACTCCCCCAACATTGAATTAAAAACAGATATTGTATTCGCAAAGTTAAATACCAAAGTGTTGGAGGGCGCGGACGTAGAGAGAAGACCGCTAATTCGCTCGGCGTGGGACAAGGCGAACGCGTCATCGACAACCTTCACGAGGGGGATTAAAGGCACCAGGGATGTCGTAGAAAATCTTAGGCAAGGAGAATCATTTATAGTTAAAAACTTATACGAAAGATTGAATGCGGGAAGGAGATCTCCCACTGCATCCATTAATAACAGTTGGAGGAATTGGGCTTCTTGCGGGAAGGGGGACGTTAGGACTGTAAGTGCCATTTTTGACGTTATTGCGGGCCTCTTTCCCACACGAGAAATTAGGCATAAGATGGGGCTAGAGGACTCTCCTCAGTGCCCAACATGTAAAAAGCTGGATGATGTCACACATCACGTACTGGGATGTGAGGACAAGCTAATGGCATGGGAGGCGATTAAAAAAATGTATAAGACTTGGGACATCTGTGATGGTCTCGTAAATAATGAAAAACCACTGAATCTGAATTTTTTACTATTTCCAAATTTTAATAATAAAATCCATTTGGCCACAATCGTAAAATTTGTAGAACTACAAATATACCACAAGGAATTGGGCAAGGGTCTACTGCGCTTCGTCCAGGAGACCCCATTCCATGACGCACCTCCTACCATGCGCCCGTGGCTGTGTATGCTGTTTGGGCGGGTGGTGGACGCTTATCAGCGACGCGAGGCGCCGTTGTCGCAGAAGTTGGAAGACATGATCAACTAAGGGGCAACCTGCGGGCTCAGCTCGCGCCATTAGCGAGAGGAGCCACCGCTCATGTGGCAACACGTCATCCCTTGGGGTGGCATGTGCCCAGTGCCCAGTGGGTTAATTAGAACTGTCGGTGGCAGTGAGAATGGAGTGCACGAGTTGACGGCAAAGGATATCGTCAGATGCGGCCGCTTCGAGTCCGAGATGGAGACAAACTCTATCGACTATTTTTTTTATTTTCCATTCTTTTTCTTCTCGAATATATAAATTCAACTGAAATCATAAAAGCTGTATCTGAGAATACTCTTGGAAAATAAATATATTTCGACCATAGCTTTACTGGTTAAAGCACTCGGAGTGAAATCATGTGATCTCGGTTCGAATCCCAGTCAAGGCGAATTATTTTTCTCTTGTGGAATATCGCCTTTTTTTCCCTTGTTAGACCCCACTTGGAACAGGCTGCCACAATGTTTGATCCTTATAAGGTAAGTTTGAAAATCGAGTTAAAGCGCGTGCAGCGAAGTTTGGCAAGGTACCTTAAAGGCCGTTATTATAACTTCGTTATGTGTTACTAACTTTATGAAAACTGCGATGGAAATCGGTTTCAGACCGTCGCGACTGATATCGAAAAAAGCTGGCCATAATTCAAAATGTGATTTTTTCAAGCCAGGAAGCTGAAACTTTGCTAAAAAATTTTCAAAAGACCTGTGGATGCGATGAAGCAAAGTATTATCCTCAGTACTCTACAATTGACAATTTGCATGAGGTCAAATTTGTACAAATTTCGCAAAAATGGTCTACACTCAATGTTCTCACATCGTTAAAATCAAGACCTTGTTAATCATTTATGGGGAAAGAATTGGAATGATAAGTGACGCAGTAACATTAAACTGTTTTTCATATTAGTTTTAATGTAGTATACTTACTTTTTTTCATTATTTACCACAGATATTAGAAAAATATCGGTCCTTCATTTTTGGTCATTTTAAAAATATATATAGAGAAATAGTTATTTGCATCGCCGAGCTTCGCGAAGTAACTCATATGGGAAACTGTACAAAGCTTCTACAGTGCGAATACGATGAGTTATGCTGCGACTGTTTGCGACGCCGAATTTCACATAAGTTTTTCGATCGCGCGGTCGAGTCTGGTCCAACCCGCCTGAAACGGGGAGTAAGGTGGCGTTGCAAGTGTGTGGAATGGATTGTAGCCGCATACACTCCGCTATAGAGTATTTCGAGATACAAACATTGAAAAGAGCCTCCATGTATTATATTCTGGAGAAATCGTGGAAAAAAATCGCATATTGTGACATAGGGTAAAGGTTTAGGAGGTACTGAAATACGGTTTTCTTTGGGTGCACCGCGGGCGTTTCTCTTTTTAGCAACTTGACATCGCCTATTGACGAATACGTACACTTTCAACGGAGAAAGAATGCACACCACACAGGATTATTGTCTCTTCGACGCCATCAACCCACAGCTGGTGTCGCACGCCTGCAACCCCCCTCCCCCTGCACTGCGGTTGGGGTCATTCGTTTAATGGCACCCTCGCGGAGTCCTTTTCTCGGTTATTTGTTGACATATTTGGAAGAACGTTTTCTAGCCTCCAAATAAACGCACTTAAGCATTCAGTTTCATTTTTCAGTGGTGTGAAGCAGTAGTTTTTTGAAACTTAAGCTCGGGTTTCACTCGTATTGGTGTCAATATTGAATCTCTTGAAATGCCCTCTACAACTCGTAGTGGTGTGGATGCTTTGCTAACCACTGCAAGGATCCACACTTTTTCAAGTTAAATACTCTATTAGGACAACCATATGTCTATTTTTAATGGTAAAATTGTAATAACGTTTATGACGTTATTTTTATATTCAGTTGCTTCGATCTGCAATACGTAATAATAGTGACGTACGTCACTATTATTGCAGAATCCTAAATATTATGCCAATTCGCTTTACGAATATCTTTTTCTTTCGGAATGTGTATAAAGTTGTACTCGCCTATTTCCTTTTATAATTATAGTTTTGGCTCTCTTTTAGGGGTTGATGGTGTTAATGAACAAAAAACCCCTCAAATGGTTCACACGTTTACAAATACATAAAATAATAATGGGTGTGAAAAATTCGTTTCGTACGAAGACAAAGTACTTGTTACACTAACTCGTTGAAAGTTTGCATATAGGAAAAATTAATGAATTTAAAAGGATTTAAGTGATTACGTTAAGAGGTTCTTTCTAAATGGATATGCGTGATAGGTCCCCCGCATGTGGGGTGGCTTGTAGGTTATTAGATAGATGTAAATTAAACCCTACCCACCCCGTGCATTCACGCGAAATGCAACACGCGTCCTATCCTCATCTTTCCACATCTACCTCCATATATTTCCGCATTTTTCCTTCCTGTTCGTCCTTTCGCCTGCTCTCCTATTTTCTCCTTCACTGCCGATAATGTATTCCATCACCTCCGTTAACAATGCGCCATTATTGACATCGTTTATTGCACTACTGTCCGATACATCCCCTATGAATGGTCGTCGATCCGCTAGCAATCCTTCCTTTCAATCGGTCTACCTTTCTGTCTCCACCAATTTTTCTTAAAATCCACCAATGCTTACAAGTTAGCATACTTCCCCCCCACTGCCTCTCTGCTTTAAGTCTTAACCCTATTCATTAATAGTACCATGGATTTTGGGCTAAATATATATGCTATCGTTGGTTTATCTCAGAGCATTTTATGGAACATAAGTAATCCATATCACCGTTGGAGAATCCCCTAAGTTTAACAAATTTTTATTTTAGTCTGTGATTACAACTTCAAAAATTAAATTTTTGTTATCTCAAACCAAGGTGGGAATTGCAGAAAGTGAATAATGCATGAAATCAAAGGTTTATATGTTTTTATGACAATCCCATTGCTATCAATGTGGTGAGGTTAACAATATTTCCAATTTCAGAGAACGTGATAGTGCTGACTAATACCGCCGCCACCACAGCACAGATCAACACAGCTCTGACAGCTTTAGCGGCTACGGGTTATCCTACTCATGGCCTGCGAAGAACCTACGTCGGATGCATATAAATTCAATGTATTCAATGAATATACAGTTAGTTTCATAAAATGGATCACATTAATAATTCTTAAAAAAAGAGCACATCTTCAGAGTAAAAGCATGGAGTATTTATCACATAGTTTATACAAATACGTTTATCGCTTCGGAGTATCCTGAATCGTTAACCTATCTTCTCAAACGATCCCGCACACTCTTCTCCTCTGCACAACATCTATAGGACTACCGAAACATATTGAACATCAATTCAGGTCGGAAGAATATTCAGGATAAATTTAACATTCTTTGACATAGTATATTTTTAATTCACCACTAATAAATGCGTGCATTCTAAAAAGAAAAAGAAGAAAAACACAGGAAATGAATTATGAATATAGTAATGCTTATGCATTAGCATTTCCATAAACATGATTGGTCAAGTGTCATTTTTTTCTTTTGATTTTAAGAATTTACGCATTATTTACCGGTGGTATTAAATTATTCAATTTCAAGAACATTGAATTGTTTCCGAATATTCTTCCTTGAACTTCTTGCCTTGAACTGATTTTCAATATTTTCCCGTAGTTTTGCAGGTGCTGTGCGGGGAAGAAGAATGTGCTGGATCGTTCGGAGGATGGAGGTTAACGATTCCGGATACTCCAAAGCTATATTTATATTTGTAGTATTTGTGAGTGCATGCTTTTGGTCTAAACAGATGATCCTTTTATATGAAAGATAATAGTAATTCATTTTATGGAACTAATTTTTTATTCATATCTGAGATATTTGTGAAATTTAGCATATTAAAAAGTTATTCCAAATCCTCGAGTTATCATTCCCTATCTTCCCTCCTATCTTCGCCCTGCTATACGCAATCCTTTCTACGCAATATTTGTAAATGGGAGCTTGCAGTTTTCAAGAAGGAGGTTTAATCTTTATTATAATACATTTTAAATCATGAAAAGTGTGGGAAATATGTTTAAATACTTGTGATATTTCTTAAGTATGAGGGAAATTGCCATACAAATATAATAACTATGGGATTGTGTCTATGAATGCTTGGGTCCATGAGGGGTCCATGTTTTTGTCATCATCAATTCAACATCGTGATATTTTTCCTCCACCGCAAATGCCATTTTAGCATCATTGGCCGCTTATATGTATGTTTAAAAAGTATACGAGAAAAACGTTATAATAAATAGACAAATTGAACGAATATATGCAGTTCAATTTGTATTTACTTAATTCTTTGATCATACCTATTAGTAGCGCAATATTTGGCATTAAAAGAAAACTTTGTACCACTTTAAATTCCGTATCTAATAGTGAAGAGGCATGAGTACTTTTTTAGAACTCCGTTTTCACATTACTACGTTAGGTTAACAAAATTTATCATAATTCTTTCTATTGACAAATAGCATCTTAATCCATCTTTTCGGTAGTCGTGAAATTATATTTTCTTTTTCAATGTATTTCCTCAACGTCTACTATGCCCTTCGTGCCTTTTTGTTTTAGCCTATAAATAACTAATTAGAGATTTATTTCTTTCAAAATCGAAAAAAAGTTGAAGCCTCTATGGTAAGCTTTAAACGATCTAAAAAAAGATTACTTAAAATTCAACGGATTATTTAATATTACGATTGAATTTAAAAACTGAGGAGTGCATGTATCAGTCGTAATTTAGAAAGTCCAAATGATTGTTGTAATGGTTAGTAATGAATGTATTGGTCTTGAATCAACCAGTCATGTAACGAAGTAATAGTTAATGCTTTTTCGTAAAAAAATGGAAAATGCTTGAAAACATGATAGCACATTTCATCTAATAGTCGTTTATTTTAAAATTTCACTTTTTATATGTAACTTAAATTTATGATTTCTAAACACGACCTAAAACCAAAGGCACATAATATCAAGACACCATGAAGGAGACATTTACTTGCACTCGCATACCTACGTTCAAAAACTTGGCTAATAATTCGTAAGGCTTCAAAAACATTTTAGTCTCTTTAAGAATTTCTTCGAATGAATTCTCCTTCACATATTGTGGCGTCCACCAGAACCGTAGAAGTATATTTATTTTATGCCGTGTATGTGTTGCTTACAAGTGAAATCTATATGCTTCCACAATGATGTTTTTCAAAAAGAATTATTATGCGATTTACTTACACATCCACTCGTTTTCCTTTCGGACAAGTGGCATATTGAACTCCTTTCACATCCTAATATTCTGGCCTCTTATATATATTATGACACATTAATATAATTTTGGAACCCAGTCAGGTTTGCGACCTATACCTTTCTTTCATTCTAACGTCCGGCATTGTTGCCAAATTTCGTATCTGTGAAAATGATTTACTACTTACCGTTCCTATGATTAGAGGAAACGTAACCTGCTCTGAATGGTCGAAGAAATAAGTATTTCTTGTGGTTTTATCCTAAAATACTTACCGGAACCTCACTAGAAACACGGATTTCGTTTTTTAGATAAAACAATTATGGTCATTATATGTATGCACCAATGACATTGTTCCTAATATTAGGCACTATAGCAAATAAATCAGTTAAACTTAGAGCTTTTGATCAGAGAAAAATATTGCTGAGTAGATGACCTTTTCCAAATTGAACAAGAAAACCATGTTCTGGTAATTACAAAATACTATACTCAATAAATTCAAAACTGTATATATAATGCCTCCTGATAAGCTACATACGTCACAAAAACATCAAAAGATGGCAAAAAATACAGCTACTAATTTTTTTATTCAAAGTTATTATACAGCAGTAATTATAAAGTATTACCTTATTTTATTGCTTAAGGAAACTCTGGAGTCAGCATTCATCTGTAAATATTATTATATTTTAGTGATCGTTTTGAATTTACGCATAGATTTTTCTTAAGTGTTAGCAACCAAATTGATTGTTAACGACCAAAATGTTACTTTGTAAAGATATCAAAATATTCCCTTAATGATTACAATAAAATGGTAGATAATAAGGTAGCCGAGCATTAAAACTTCCGATAAATACGGTACTGTCTTGCAAAGACAGTTCGGTTAGGCAGATATGACGTATTCGCGACGCCATCGTGGATGAGTAGAATTTGACGCAATTTTCAATTAACTAAATGTGAGGTGATGCTATTTGATGTTAAACGCTGATTACTACATGATTAAGCAAAGCGTCGTAGCTAGGGCCATGAGCGCTCCTGGCTAGATTCGAATTTTGCGCCCCCAAAGACTTATTTTCTAGGAAGAGAAACAACACAATGACTTTGAAAGTGTAATATAATATATGTATACATTTTATCATAAAATTAGTTCTTACTTACTATTATGTACGAAGGGAAACGATATGGTACGAGTTCGATCATTTAGACATTATAAAATCTCTTAAAAAGTTTACTTCTCTGGAATTTTCTGCGGCCAATTTGTCAATAATATGGTTATAGGGGAATAAACCTACTGCAATGCTAAAAACAAAAAGGTGATTTTAGACTCCTGATTTATTGGATCGTAAGTACAGAAGGTTGTGGTCATCAGTGACAAATATGGCAGCCTTCGTATTCCTGGCGATGTTCTCGTGGTCGTCTCTCCTGACTGCGGTCTGTCGAGTGCGGTAGGCGAGTTCTCTCCGACTGCCTTGTGAGATCTGTCGACAGCGTCGACAGGAGGCGAAGCTCGCCCTCCCCGCGCCACCAGTGACAACTGCCGGAACTATCAGCTCGCGCGGCGCATGAAGCGCGGACATACCGCCCACCTTGAAAGGATTGCCTTTCAAAAATAAGAAACAAAAATGAGAAAAAGAAAACAGGGAAATATTTTACTCAATCAATAAATTGGAAGCACGCCCAATTTCGTTATTGGACGCTTAAAAGATCCTCTAGGGGTTTTGATAGTGGCGACTCGGCAGAGTCCATCTCTGCCGGGGTGCAGTTCGGTGATTCTTCCTGTTTCCCAGAATAGTGGGGGGCGTAGGTCCTCCTGTAAGACCACTAGCATCCCTTCTTGCAGGCTCCGGTTCCGGGCTGTCCACTTTGTCCTTTGCTGAAGGGTCGTCAGGTACTCCGCAGACCAGCGCTTCCAAAAGTTACGGGCGATTAGCTGAACATGCTGCCAACGGGAAAGTCGATTGGAAGCAAGTGAAGTCAAGTCTGGCTCGGGTACGGCCGTGAGAGGCTGGCCAATAAGGAAGTGTCCAGGAGTGAGGGGGTTCAAATCATTGGGATCATTGGATAAGGGAGTGAGTGGACGGGAATTAACGCAGGCTTCAATTTGGGCTAAAACGGTACCTAACTCCTCCGGTGTTAGAATAGCCTTTCCCACTACTCTCCGTAAATGAAATTTTATGGATTTTACTGCGGCTTCCCACAGCCCTCCAAAGTTTGGTGAACGAGGTGGAATGAAGTGCCAGGTAATGTTGTCTTCGGCCAGGGCATGCGAGAACTCATCTTGATTAGTCTGGGACGCGAATAATCTCTTGAGTTCTCTCAGCTCTCGATTGGCTCCTACAAATGTGGTAGCATTGTCGCTATAAATATTTGCGCATTTTCCACCGCGAGACATGAAGCGTCGGAGTGCGGCTAGAAAGGATGATGTCGTTAAATCCATCACCAGCTCTAGATGGACTGCCTTTGTTGAAAAACATACAAACAAGGCAACATAGACCTTAATGATGATGTCACGCCTCTGCAGTCCACGGCGACAAGACAATGGACCAAAAAAGTCGACTCCTGTGTTTAAGAATGCTCTATTAGGAGTGATCCTGGTTGATGGTAAATCTCCCATTAGCTGATTTGATAATTTAGGCTTGACCTTAAAACAAGTGACACATTTTCTGACTGCTCTTGTGACCAATTTCCTCCCGTGTATAGGCCAGTATGTGAGCCTAATACTTGCTAAGAGTGCCAAGGGACCCGAGTGAAGGCTTGTTACATGAAAATAATAGATGATTAATTCGGTCAATTTGTGGTTGGCTGGAAGTAGGATGGGATGCTTTTGATCAGCACTTATGGCGGAATTAATCAATCTTCCTCCCACCCTTATTACTCCGTTGTCGTCAAGAAACGGATTTAATGCCTTAAGCTTGCTACTGTTGGGAAGACTCCCCAAGGATTGCAGCGCCTTCAAGTCGCTATCAAAGCACTGTGATTGTGATAATTTTACTAAACAGAGCTCAGCATACCTTATTTCCTTCAATTGAAGACGCCCGGTTAGTCTATTCTCCCTAGACGACCTTAAATTCTTGATGAAACGTAAGCAGTACGCTGTCACTCGCTTAAGCTTTGAGAACGAAGAGAATTTCTCGAATAGATCAAACTTGGACTCCACGGCTACAAGAGAGAAGGTTGGATTCTTCCTTCTTTCAGCGCCAATTGACAAGTTTTCTGCTATGTAGATTTTCGGCCAGTGTAGCTCATTTTTTCTGCAACCATGCCGGACCTGACCACCAAATATTTGATGCGTAAAGTTGAGATGGTGAGGCACCACGGGAAAGAATATCTGCTGGGTTGTCGGTTGATGGAACATGTCTCCAAATCATGTTCTCAGTTGCTTGTTGGATTTCTGAGACTCGGTTTGCGACGAAAGTGTTCCAGCTTCCAGGAGATGCTGATAACCATGCCAATACGATGGATGAATCTGTCCATAGGTAGCGCTCCTTGAAACTGATGCCGAGGTTAACTAATTTCCGAACAAGTCGAGATAGTAGTAAGGCACCACAAAGTTCTAGCCTAGGTAGTGTAATCTTCTTGAGAGGAGCAACGCGAGATTTTGCACATAGTAAACGACAGCAGGCCTTTCCTTCGTCGTTGAAACTTCGAATGTATAAGCATGCTCCATAAGCAGCCTCCGATGCGTCAGAAAACCCATGGAGTTCCATTTCTCCATTGTGGCTTAAAGTAACTCTTCTTTGCGGGCGGATAAGGTTGAGATCCCTTAGCTGGGACTTAAATTCCCGCCACCTTGTATTGATTTCAGCTGGAACGGACTCATCCCAGGTGCCCTTGAGCTGCCAAATATCTTGCATAATGATCTTCGCCCTGACTAGTACGGGAGCTATGAGTCCCAGTGGATCGAACAAACGTGATATCTCGGATAATATGAACCTTCTTGAGATGCGGTGATATCCCTCAGTTTGGGAAGCGTTAAATTTAAATTGATCAGCAGAAGGTTCCCATCGCAATCCTAATGTTTTTATGGTGGGTTGGAAACCTGTGTGAGGAACGTAGCTTAGCTCTTGGTGCTCTGGTTTTATTGAGTCTAGCAACGAAGGATGATTCGCGCACCATTTTCGTAGCTGGAAACCTCCCTGCGAGAGTAGAGTGATGAGCTGCTCTTGAATCAGCCTGGCGCTTTCAATGGTATCTGCCCCTGTTAGAATGTCATCCACATAGAAGTCCTCCTCCAGGCATCTTCTTGCGAAGGTAAATGCCTGTCCATCTGTTCTTGCTAGTTGAAGGAGACATCTTGTTGCTAGGAATGCAGATGACGACAACCCGTAAGTGACGGTAGTCAATCGGTAGGTTTTCACTTGTTCCCTTGGTGAACTTCTCCAAAGAATGCGCTGAAAATCAGTGTCTGGAGCATCTAATCGAATCTGTCGATACATCTGCTTGATGTCTGCAGTAAAGACGAATTTATGGAAGCGAAAGGACAACAGAATTGAAAACAAATCTCGTTGAGTAGTAGGCCCTACCATTAGTAAGTCGTTCAAGGAGGTTCCTGTTGACGACTTTGCTGAACCATCGAAAACCACCCTTACTTTTGTAGTGGAGCTATCAGCCTTGATAACAGGATGATGAGGCAAATAGAAATGAGAAGTGGACCCCTCCGGGGATCCCTCCGCAACATATTCCATATGATCGAGTTCCAGGTATTCGTTCATGAAGTTTCGGTACTCTTCCCCAAGCTTCGGCTGTTTGGACAATTGTACTTCTAATTTCTTAAACCGATGCTTGGCATTATCTCTTGTATGGCCTAGCATTACTGGATCATGCCGGAAGGGTAATTTAACAATGAATCTGCCGCCAGAATCTCTCTGTAAATGAGAAACGAAATGCCTTTCACAATCCTGCTCTTCCTCGGTGAGTATTGAATTAGATTCTGATCGAACTTCTTCTATTTGCCAGAAGTTTGCTACCATTTGGGTTAGATCAGGAATTGTGCTGACGTTACACGATAAGGTTCGTTGGGATGAAGTTCCTCTTGTAAAGGCTGGGATGGTACCTGAAATCACCCAACCCAATGTAGTCTTTTGCAAAACTGGGAGCTTGCTGGAAGTCTTGATTTGCCGAGTGCATAATAACTCCCAGAATATTTCTGCTCCGATTAAGGCGTCTATCTTGCGGCGTCGGCCATATTGAGGATCTGCTAACTGAATACCCGGTGGTACCGTAAATGAAGATTTGATAATGTCGATTTGTGGCAGCTCTCCCGTTATCTTCGGCAGGATGATGAAGTTGAGCTTGGCATTGAAGGCATTAAATCTGGACCTGATTTCTGCTCTAACAATGTGCGAAGTATTGATGATCTCTTGATTGATGCCTAGTATTGGTGTCCGTGTTTTTGTCTGAGGCAAACCCAACGACTGGGCTAATGACGAAGTTATGAAATTAGATTGAGAACCTGAGTCGAGCAATACTCTACACGGAAACAATTCTCCTCTCGAGTCAGAAATGAGTACTACCGCTGTTGCGAGCATTACTTGCTGAAGGTCATTTGTGTTATGAAGACAACTATTTAAAGCTGATTCCGCGGGCTCTTGTGAAGAATCAACTTGTTGACCCACAGAAGAACTATTGCCTATGAGATGCAGCATGGTGTTGTGTCTTTTGTTACACATTTTACATGAGCTAGACTTGCACTGGATTGTGATGTGTCCAGGACGTAAACAATTCATGCAATATCTAAGTTCCTTAACCTTGTTAACTCTTTCAGGAACGGATAATGCCGTGAATACTTCACATTGATAAATGCGATGACGATCCTTACACAACGGACAATTCCCCCAAGAGTCGTGATGTAGGAGAAAGCCTCTTGTTTGTGCTTGTGTGCGTATTTTGACCTTGAATCCTTTGGGTTTCTGAATGTCGTCCTAGTTTTATGTGGTGCAGCTGCTCCCGAATTTGGTGACGTTGAGGAGTTGGCTTCACAGGCATCAAGTACTCTGCAGCGCTGCTGCAAGAAGGAAACGAATTCAGCGAAACTTGGAAGCTCATCTGACGGAGAATGTGTCTCCCAAGCGCGTCTAGTTCCCTGATCTAACCTTTGTGTGACCAGGTAAATTAGCATACAGTCCCATTGGTCGGTTGGTTGACCAAGTGTTTGAAGTGCTCTGATATGTTTTAATGAATCATCAAGAAGTCGTCTTAAAGCTGAGACTGACTCCCGCTCAACGTGAGAGAGATTGAATAAAGCTTGGATGTGTTTTCCTACGATGATTCTCTTGTTTTCGTAACGATTCTTCAGTAACGCCCACGCGACGTCATAATTAATTGCTGAGATTTCTAACGATTGGATAAGCTGAGAAGGTTCACCCTTTAATGATGACCTTAAGTAGTGAAATTTCTGTATCGGCGTCAATGAGGAATTTGCGTTAATAAGTGATTGAAACGTATCATGAAAGGGCAGCCATTCTTCGTAGGCGCCAGTGAAAGTAGGCAAGTTAAGTATTGGCAGTTGAATTGATACGTTTTTAGTGATGGTTGAATTCAATTCATCGCTACTCCGGCCATGTCGGAGTAGCGATGAATTGAATTCGACACATTTGTCGGAGACGAAGCATGAAGTAACTCTTCGAAGCGCGATTCCACATCGAAGTAATTTTCTTCAAAAGTCTCCCTTTCATTCGTGCCCTCTTCCGATAACTTACATTCCTGCTCTATTGATTCTATTTCTGATTGAACAGTTTCAAATTCGGACCAGCAATCCCTAAGCCGAGATAACCTGGATGAAAGTTGGGCATCTGACTTGATTTGTTCAGCGTCGTCCAGATACACGCGAAACCTTGTCACACGAGATTTGATCTGGCCCCTCTTGCTAACCAATTTTTTCAATTCGTTCTCGGACATTCTTAATGGAATAGCCAAACTTTAACACACATGAGGAGCAAACACCAAATTAGCCCGTTATACACGCAGTTGTAGGCTCGGGATCGGCTTCAGGAAGTGGAAGTGTTGTGAAGGATAGGCAAGGCAGGAAGGATAAATCAATTTGTGGATCAAGTAATGGAAAGGCAAGACACGGGAACGGCAATAGGTTAGCCAGTGCGACTTGACTTCACTCACCCGTTACTCCTGCGTCAACTCGTCCCGCCTCGGAAGTAGTCCTAGTTGACCGCTCGCGGACGGATGCAACGGTGAAGTACAGGCAGTCGGTGATTGAAGTTCACAGCCGTAGTATTGATTGAAGATGTAATGAAGATCAGCGTAGTGAAGACCGCATGAGGCGATAAGCTCAGGCTGCGATTGCACGAGTAGTTCTCCGATGAAGTCTCCAATCACGTCGGGGTCACCAACAAATATAGGGGAATAAACCTACTGCAATGCTAAAAACAAAAAGGTGATTTTAGACTCCTGATTTATTGGATCGTAAGTACAGAAGGTTGTGGTCATCAGTGACAAATATGGCAGCCTTCGTATTCCTGGCGATGTTCTCGTGGTCGTCTCTCCTGACTGCGGTCTGTCGAGTGCGGTAGGCGAGTTCTCTCCGACTGCCTTGTGAGATCTGTCGACAGCGTCGACAGGAGGCGAAGCTCGCCCTCCCCGCGCCACCAGTGACAACTGCCGGAACTATCAGCTCGCGCGGCGCATGAAGCGCGGACAATGGTCTACACTAACACTTTTTGCAATGGCATACTAAATCGATAGTATAGCAAGATTACTCAAACGTTCTTGACCAATCTGCGATCATAATTAATTTTTTCTTAATTTTAATTTGCTGAAAGATCTGAATAAATAGATAATAATAATAATAAGATCTGACAAGATAATAGACAATAATAAGATCTGAATCTTACAAAGCTGGCAGAAATCATAGGTAGCGACAATTATAGGCGAAGTGCAATCCCAATATTGGGAAAACTGGTCACTAAGTCATATTCTTAATGGCAGTGAAGAAGTGCAATGAAATATACGTCTTTTAAATCATGCAATAATGATTTTATTTGTGTTTGTAGCTTTCAATATCTAAACACAACTCGTTGGCATTTAAATCATCTTTGTATTTTAATGCGAGGTAGGATGCGGATTTCCTTGGTTCTTCAGTGGCGGTTTCGTGCAACGAAAGTCCTGTTAGGTAAACAAAATCAGAAGCTACGGCAACTAAACTTACAATCTCCGTCCCATTTGCAGAATAGGTGTGTAAAATGTACAGTAAAGCTGAATTTTAAACTTTTGTGGAGTCATTGTGGCGGCATCATTCTTGACCCTTTCGTCAAATATTGTTTAAACCTTTCGTTTACGCCTCTTACAAAATTCCGTTTCTATCGATAGCTCGTTAACTAGATTGTTTGCTGAATCAATACACAGCTCGTTTTGACTTTTTCAGAAATCATTCTAAAAATCCACAAGGCCCTGCAAGTGTTTTGATGCAACCTCAATGGAAATTCCGATTTTGATTAGAGCAAATTTTGTGTTCACTTCGCAAATAATTAAATTAACATAAGTATTAACTAAAATTATAACTTACTTTTATCGCACTATATTGACTTTAACTCGAGGCATCTAAAAATCAGAACGAATAAATTGTGGGGATTCCCCACACAGTGTTTCGCTACACTCGCTGTTCGTTCTCACAGAGTATGGTCAGCTGACTCGGCCGGTTTGGCACCGGCACGCCACCCGGCCGCTTTTTATGTACATTTTATTATTTATTTATTTTTTTGAAAATTTTACCTCGCGTTTATTTTTAACTTCCGAGACAGGTCAAGAGGTAGCTGGAGCACACTCCACGCTGGAGCTGGAGCTCGTAGTAATTAATTGTTAATGTAAGCTGTGTAGCAACACAGATTCTGCGCAGAAAAGGTTATTACAATTTTTTATGTAAGATCAACTGTTTTCTCATAAAAAGTAATTTTTTATTTTTCAAAAATAAAAATGAATGTCTCAGTATGAGGGTTTTGCAAGCGCATATTTATATGCTTGACATTATTTGCGTGGCCAATGGATAATTCTAATAATAATCAATACATTAGGCACTGAGAAATTAAAAAAAATATCCCCTTTTCCTTATGTTGTGCCGTAGAAAATTGAAAGATAAAATGTACCACTATAGTTTTAAACTTTAATAAAAATGCTGTGGAATAAATACAACTTTTACAGTTCATACAGAATGAGTGGAGACAATAATACTTGTCACGCCTACAATTACATTTTTAATTACAATCATCGTCACTTACAATGCAAATCTCATTTAGACATAAATCTTCATCGTCGTCCAGCTCGCACTCTCTCATACTGTCACAATGGTCGGGATTACCTTCGCACTTGCACATTTCAATACACCAGAGTCCATTTGGTTAACATATAAATAGGGGAGAGCAACGCCTTTTGGAGCAAGTGCATGCGACAATGATCCAAGATAAGCTCTGGCGCACAAGGGTTGGTACACGGGTTGGCTCGTATGCACTCCCTACTTTCTTCCATCCAAAATCTGAGGGTGGTAGGTTATTGGGATGCTGAATTAGATCCTGATTCAACTCAAAACACTGAAGGCGAGTTTTTAGCAATGCCGGATCCAGTGCAGATCTTACTGGAGGAAGGTTCTCATCTTGACATTGTTTCTGTGAAAACAACAACCATCGCACAGCTCCTATGTCGGTCAGTGTTGTTTTTGGGATAAAAAGCTGACAAATGAACGCTTTCAAATTTGTCCTGAAATCTTCAGTGAGTGACAGTGTAGTCCCCCATTTAGTCAATACTTCTAGCAGCGTATCACTTGCGGAATTAAAAACTTTCCACCACTTTATTTTACCTTTCCCAGCAAATGATCCTGTTAAATCAGCTCCTGAAAGTGCGTGTAATCTAGGGAGTGCAGAGGAGTCCAGTTTTACAAAAGATTGACACGCCTAATGATGGCTTGGACATCTTCAGGTGATGGATGGAGACAGAATTGCCAAAAGACGATGGGAAAGGACACCACATAGTAGCAGACCAAGAGGAAGAGATGGAGTGAAGCTGTTGAAGCGACCTTGGGGAGGGACAACATACCGAGATAGGACGTTTTCCGATGGGATCTGATACTGCTAGACAGAAAAGATTGGAGGAAGAGGTTATTCCGACTGACAGGGAAGAATCTCTAACAGGGAGCAGATGCAGATTCAAATTTAATTGATCACGGTCATAAATCGTTGATAAATTACATCATCAGGTGAGTCAGAGAGTAGGGTCGACAGTTTATCAATTCCATGTGGTGAAAGTGGAAGGGGAGAAGATGGTGATGGGAAGATTGACCTTCTTTTATTCTTACTTAACCTTAAAGGCGTTTCTTTCTTCTTCTTTCCACTCGCACCACAATATATACGCTAAACGTTGACCTCACTGTCTAACTCAGCTAATAATGCTGCTTTGTTAGGAAACCATGGTCGTGGTAAATAATATACGCTGCGAAAACTGCAGTGTTATAAATGAACCTTTTTCATCTCCGCCACACCGTTAATCCCGAGACTGCAAACTACTGCTAATTACGCTTTCTCTGCCTCGATCTTCCGAAAAGCTCCATCAATTTAAGCTAATCTGGAGATTAGCAAGCATTTGGGCCCTTAACGCTTTATCTGCGGTAAATAGGTTTCCTAGGTCGAATACCGGAGAAAACGTAAAATAATGTATGTTTCGCTGCCACCTTTGTCCTAAATATCTTCTAGTCCATTAAGCTACATTTTATTACCTGTTACTCTCAGCTTTGAAAGTCACAGGCATTCAAAGATGATAAGACGAAGGACGAACTGACAGAGTTGTAAATGGTGATCTCTTTATGTAAATGTAAATGATGATAAAGTAAAATGGTGATCTCTTTAAATTAAGAAATTTTGAATATTAATAATTGTTGAACAGAAAGTATTTCACTCAAATATATTCCTGTAGTACGAGCATTATATTAATTTCATTTTCTGTAGTTTTTCTTAGCAAGTAGAATATGATCTTTTTTTAATAATAATAAACACTTGGTTGTTATTCCACACTTTATTGGAAACAAAAAACGACCCAGGTTTCAGCATGTCATGCCATCATCAGGTACAAACAGTTGGGTGGCTTACACTTATATAGGTGTCCGTGGGTGGAGGGGGGGATTTGAAAACAGGGGAGGAGGGTGGGGAGCACTGTTAACGGACAAGGCTGTTTTTTGAAGGAGGGTGGGGTGGGGGTGGCCTTGGGATTGCTTCCATAAGAAAACAACAAAGGACGGAAGGGTGGACGGAGGGATGAAGAAATAGATTCCCAAAAAAGGTTTAAAAGCATGAGCAAATTAAGG
Source organism: Pyrrhosoma nymphula (assembly GCA_963573305.1). Taxonomy (NCBI): domain Eukaryota; kingdom Metazoa; phylum Arthropoda; class Insecta; order Odonata; family Coenagrionidae; genus Pyrrhosoma; species Pyrrhosoma nymphula. The sequence continues at coordinate 28,715,545 of OY754328.1, forward strand.
TTGAGAGTTGTGAAGGGATGGTAGTGTGACGTAAAGCAAAGGTGACTGGGAGGGGAACATATGGTCATTACAAAGTTTAGTGGGGCAATTCACAATTTCAAACTGTTCTAAGAAGTCCATTTTACGCCCCTTGTCAATACAATGTAAAATCCGAGGTCCAAAATTACACCAATGGTTTTCGTCACATAAATGTTTGGCTATTCCAGAGGATTCGTCATTATTTAAAAAACATCGTCTATGTTCTTTTATTCTAATGTTAAAATTTCTCCCAGTTTGTCCAATATATTTAATATTACAGTTATCACATTTCAACTGATAAACACCACTTTTTTGTAAATTGTCATACTTGTCCTTTGTATTAAAAAGCATTTTACCCACTGACACATGATTGTAAAATGACACTTTGGCACTATGGATTATATTATATAGCTTATATGAGACCTGAGGTATGAAAGGTAGCTTTCGGGGTATGAAAGGTAGCTTATGAAAGGTAGCTTAAGGGGCGTAAAATGGACTTCTTAGAATATTTTGAAATTGTGAATTGCCCCACTAAACTTTGTAATGACCATATGTTCCCCTCCCAGTCACCTTTGCTTCACGTCACACTACCATCCCTTCACAACTCTCAACCTTAATTTGCTCATGCTTTTAAACCTTTTTTGGGAATCTATTTCTTCATCCCTCCGTCCACCCTTCCGTCCTTTGTTGTTTTCTTATGGAAGCAATCCCAAGGCCACCCCCACCCCACCCTCCTTCAAAAAACGGCCTTGTCCGTTAACAGTGCTCCCCACCCTCCTCCCCTGTTTTCAAATCTCCCACTCCACCCACGGACACCTATATAAGTGTAAGCCACCCAACTGTTTGTACCTGATGATGGCATGACATGCTGAAACCCGGGTCGTTTTTTGTTTCCAATAAAGTGTGGAATAACAACCAAGTGTTTATTATTATTAAAAATGAAGTAGTTCCACAAAGTAACGCCGGAGACAGTGTCTTATATTAAAGAATATGATCTAACTTTATTTGTATCAAATGAGTAGTTAATGTTGTAACATTTTATAAGTTGGCATTAAAACGTTAATTAGATAATTTGTGAACATAGACACTAATAAGATTTAGTTTTATACCTGCGAATTATATTCAGGAAGTCTTCTAGGGTCCTCCACCGGGATAAGCTTTTTACTGCCGACGTTTCGGAGTCCGACTCGTACTCCATTTTTGAGGCGAATGATGATATTTACGAAAGCTTTAACCGTCACATGTTGTGCGTTGTCAACGGCTGGCTGTTACGGCTTGAATATGTCAATAGTTTTAATAACGGCTTCCATGCACGGCTAAGGGAAAAGCCATGGTCTCGGTTGAAATTCCTTCATTCTAATCAAATTTAAATGGCTTCCCAAATAATTCTATCCCCATAACCTTGGGAGCGGGTGAGCACTTAGTGTCATGGAAATAGTGGTCCATGGTTATGCTGTGTTCAGCAATGGCGGATTTTTCAAATTGTGCCAGGTGTCGATGTTATTTACCCTTGTGTCATTGGTCCTACTCGCTTCTCTGATGTACAACTTGCCGCTTTTACAAGGCACTTGGTAGACGCCTGGTGTCTTTAGGCCGATAGGGTCTTCTGCTTGGACGATGAAATCCCTGATTGTTTGGGGTGGCATGTGAATCATCTCGATCTTGTGCCTGACGAGTATAGTACTAGATATTTTTCCAGAAACCGTGGCCACATTAGGTAAGCAGACTCTTGCAAAAGGTTTATTTTTCTCTTCCTGAGTATTTGGTGACCGATGGTAAAAAGACTTTTTAAGTTCCAACGATATTTCATGTCCGCTATATCCATTTTCGAGGAAGGTCCTGCGGAGGTGGTCAAACTCCTGAGTTACGCTATCCTTGTCGGCAATAGACCTGGTGCGATAAATTAATGTGATTAACACTGCCCGTCTCTGAGAAGGATGATGATGACTACGGCCGTTCAAATACAGGTTGGTATGTGTTGGTTTTTGATAAACACTATGCCGGAGTGAGCCATCCATCTCCTGTTGAATCAAAGTGTCGTGGAATGGGAGCCAGCCGTTGCATTCCAATTCCACTGTGAAGGAGATATTTGAATGTTGGTTGTTCATGTGTATTAGGAATTGGTTGAGAGGAGTATTCCCGTGTGGCCAGACCACAGGCTTCGACATAGCGAAAGAAGTACTTAGGGCGTAGTGGGGCAGAGTTAAGTGCCTTCTCCTCAAAATCTTCCATGAAGAATTTCGCTATAGCAGGGGATAGCGGGGACCCCATTGGAACTCCATCTGCTTGCTCGAAGAAATACCCATCGAACATAAAATAGGTGAACGTTAGCACATGATGAGAAACTTCACCGTTTTGTGGTCAAATGTGGCACTTAAAATGAGTTAGGTATCTCCCAAAGGTATCCGAGTAAAAAGTGAAACGACGTCAAGTCTCACTAAAATATCCTTCTCATCTAGGCAAATATGTTTTAACACCTCTACAAAATCCTTTAAAATTTTAATGTGATACTCACATGACCCTACAAATGGCTCCAGGGTTCCAATTAGATGTTTCGCCAAATTGTAGGCTGGAGATGCAATGGTGCTCACAATGGGCCTTTGATGAATGCCCTAATGTATTTTGGGTAGGCCGTAAAGCCTCGAAGGAGTGTGCTCGTAAAGTCTCGGTCTATGGCCGCAGTGTGGTAGATGACTCGGCGGGTAGACCCGTACCTACAATGAGAGCTTTGGTGTTCCTTGCGATTGATGCGGGGGGGTCCCGGGCTATGGGCACGTAGGCAGCATCCTGAAGAATACTTTGAATCTTCCGATGGTATTCCTCCCTATACATAAGGACAGTGGCGTTCCCTTTGTCAGCCGGAAGTACGTGGATGGCAGTGGTTTTCCGAAGATCGTGGAGGGCGTCCCGTTCGTCCTTGGTGGTGTTGGTTTTAGGTGGCAAAGCCCTTTTTAGGATTAAGGTGACATCGTTCCTTACCTCCTCTGCTGTTTACTCCCGGAAAGTTTCTGAATATCTTCTCCTATCCCTGCGATGAAATCACCGTACGGATCTTACAGGGAGTCAGGGCAAAGTTTAGTCCTTTAATAAGAACTGAGATGGTTGGTTGATTGAGTTCCACGTCTGTTAGATTGATTACCAATCGGTTGTGGTCGAGGCAAGGTATTGGAAGTCTCGGCACTAGGTAATCGTAAGAACTTCTTTTTCTGCCTCTCTGTAATGTTAATAGGGAGCATTTCTTCCGTTACCGTTGTAGCTCGATCAACATGGTCCCAATCCAATGGAGAGAGTATTGCAGCCAATCGAAGGTGCCTCTGTGAGTTTATGTCCAAATTTCTTCGAGAGTGGGGAATGCGTTCACGGACCAATGCGTGTCCACATCGTTTCATGATGTGTTCCGCCGCAGACGACTTCCAGGGTGATCGAATAATTGCAAATGCAAGGATAGCCTTTTGGTGAGGGTAATTCAATTGAAGGGTCAGAGAACTTAAAAGTTTTACCTTCTGCTTCCGTAAGTGTTCGAAAGTTTGTATGCTTCGGTGTATTTCCTCCCCGTAGAGGTATGTGAAGTAAGATTTACTTTTTTCTCGTGAGCTGAAAAGCTAATCGTGAGCTATAAAAGCTAATCGTGGTGGAAGACCCGAGAAGACTTCCTGAATATAGACTAATGTTTAATTTGAGTAAATGTTAGCCATGTGAAACATTTAGGACTTCACCAACGTATTGATTAATTAAATATTTTTCCTTATAACGTGCGCACATTGATCACGAATGTTCAGAGAATCCCTCATGAAAATCCAGTGGAATAGGTATGTACTTGATTCTATATAAGCTTTTTGTACTTTAGGCTTCAAGCACTTTGTTCCGGTTTTTCAAAACTGGATTGCGTCGGTTTTATAACATTTACCTATGTCAAATATCACAGTTCAATATCTGTTTTAAAATTAAAGGAAAAGGCTATGTATATAATAAAAAAGCCTAATGATGGTTTAGGTGGAGAGAACCGTCATACAATATATAAAATGCTTAGTTATATTGAGTGACGTAAAAATAGAAATACATTATGGTTGTAAAAGTTTTCTTAGTAAATACATTATGAAATAATGAATGCTGAAAAAATAGTAGGAACAAAAAATAGGAAATTAGCATTCAGAGAACTTCATCTAAATCATGTTTTTTGTTTGTTTAATAATATATGCGCCAAAATGTTCGGATTCAGCTTGTAAAATTAAATTTTATGGAACTATACATCATAATGTTTTAGCTATTATTGTAATTATACTGTAACGGTTGCCCCCGCTAAATTAGGTCGCCCCCTCCAATATCTTAACTATTGAAGGACGCGGGTAAGCCGGACAGTGCCGCATCACTGCCCTGCGACCGCCAGGCCAACCCCGAAAGGCAATCGCACATACAACAGGACAGGAAAACACGAAATAACAAATATTCAGGTCCCGATAAAGAATTGGCGATCAGCTCCCACCTCGTTGGGAATAAAATGCGGCGATGCGCCGCGTCCAAGTTCCCCGTCTGGCCCGACAACTAAATGTGCGCCTTTTTACCTCCCCTGGCGAAAATATAGCGTGAAGCGAGCGTCAATGAAGCTCCTATCGGAGAGTGAGGGAAGAGCTGACCAAGCCACAAGGGAGGGTGAACGGAGAGTCTGGGGAGCGTAATGTGGAACACCGGAGAGTAAACAAAGCGTCGTCTTGGAGTGTTAACGGAGCGTAGACGGGGTACAAGTCTACTACCGCCTCTATTTACATTCTAAAAATTGCCTAAAAATAGTTTTCATTGAAGTAGCGATGTAAAGAACACGATATATAAAAATTAAAACAATAAAAACTTAGGAAAACAGAGCAAAAAAAATATACCGTGCCTTGGAATCGATCTCATTACCATTCCTCTCATAGTCGCTCACCTTAACCACTGGGCTATCACCGCTGCATTAGTTAATAGCGTTTCACAGGGTCCAAGTCTTATTACATACCGTGACTGTTTTTTTAAAGATTTTTAGATGCTTGGATTTCACGAGTTTTTGCTTTTCAATGGCCAGTTAATCTAATTTTCTAGGAATAACTGGGGATAATGTTGAGGAATAGTTCCTCTATGTTTCTTATAGTACCATTTTCCTTGTTAATGTCGATGTTGTTCTACATTTTACTTTTCATGATTACTATTCCTCATGACCTTGCTCATCCTCCAAGCATTTTATTCCACAACTGGAGTGATGTGAAGAGTATCAATGAGTGGAAGATGAACAATATATGTCATTATGTCATCACCACTATAATTATGGATAGGTATGCCATTTATTCGAATTGATTACCTAAGTAACTATGCCTTGTGTACGACTGCCTTGATTATGTTAGATGATTAACAAGTTAGGTATTAAATAGATAGCTATGGTATCTTATTTTTTATTTTCTATGCATAATTGCAAGTAAGCAAACGTCCATGTCAAACATGCCATCAACCTTAATGAATCTTCATTTTAATACATGAAATATACGCAGTTGGCACATCATGTACATGTTTTTCAATACGATGTAGACAAAATAACGCATTTCCGAGGGGAAATGTACGAACTGGCTAGCTACCAATTAATTAGTTACACCGAATGTTAATATTCAATTCCTATCTAATATTACGAAGCGATCATTACCGTAGGTATGTTATTTAAGTTTAAGTTGTCCGTCAACGAAGGTACATCATGATATTAACTAAAAGTATTGCATATTATTAGGACGTTTGAACAACCAGCTGTTATTTACACAAGCCTATTCTTAGAACAAAAATTACAACTTTTTCGTAGTAGTAGCAGTGAAATCGAAGAGTAAAGAAACTCATCAGACAACTCTTCGTTTCCTTCCCCGGAAGCGTTTTAGAAGTGTTGACGGGGAGACAAAAAACAAAGCGTCAATGAAACTATGAGGCACTCTCCGTTCGCTCTTGCGGAAGAGTTCGGGGAACGTGTTTGGAGTTAAAAATCTTGGAGAGTTATTGGGGAGTAAAGGAAGTTCCTCCAAGAGTATAGAACTCCCCGTTGACGCTGCCTCTACGCTAGGGCAAGCGTTCCATTTTTACCAGGGTCAGGACCAAGGAACTTCAATTCTCAATGAAAACATGTTCGTATCCATTCGATGACACAATTTAATGAACAACGACATGTATAAAAAATACGTACCCTGATGAGGTGAAGGATGAAATGGAGTGAAATGAAATGAACAATTATATGACCACAATGATGAATAATGGCGAAATAATACCCTCGAGAAAACACAAAATTTACAAATATTAACACTTGGGGTGCGCAAATTGCACAAAAAAAATATGTTGATTTTGTGATTTGTGATCACTGATACAATGTTTTACACTGCGTACTTTGCGCCAACTGATTATCGGACAGATTCCGGAGACGTACGAGAGGGAAAGTTTCAAACTTAACACGGCAAGACGATGACACGAGACATTCGGCGAACGAGAGGAGGCTCACCGGATCTGGGGTTTTTCACCGACGCACAGTGGTCCGAAATCGGAAAAAGACGGACAAAAGTCCAAAATGGCTTTTTTTGAGCTAGAGACTTGAAACTTAGCGTAAATACTCATAAATGATTACCAATTATAGATTTGTATGCCATTTTACATAAATACGTCCTGCTGCTGAGATACAGTAGCCCAAACATGACCAATTTTTCAAAAACACGCGCGATCTCGTTTTTCTTCGAAAATCTTTGAATGTAAGCAGGTGGTGTTGCGTTGGTATGATTTTTATGGAATAAAAAACGCAATATTCCTTTGACCTATTGCTTTGCCTATAGTTTTCATGACTTTTGAAGATTTTGGCTCTCAGCTGTCTGGTTTTGCAACGCAAAATGGCGTTCCCGTTTTTCACGCGAAATTTGACATAAAGTAGACATTATCTTTTTTTTAAGAAATATATAACTCGGGAAATTTACATCGCAGTGTAAAGTAGAGATTTAGTAAGAATACTAAGCTGAAATCTTGCAAAAAGGTTTGCGACGAAGGAAATGAGAGCGATTTTTCGATCGCGCGTCAAGGCAGAGCTACACGACGCAGGACCCTGCGGCTCGGTAACTGCGGTCGATTTTTCAAGTTTTTTGAAAATTTATTCTTGAAAATCGTCATTAAAAGCACGGCACGTAGTCAGTGTTGGCCTAAAACACAATACTGAGGATATTACCAGGATTATAGATCGATCGACTAACCATTTAACGCATTACTCTAGTGAAGATGCTAGGGATTGGATGTTTGTCGGAACTATCCCACGTATAAGAAATATGCTTCGGGTATGAAGTAGCGTTAAGAGATTAAGTCGGCATGCTAAAGAGAGAGAAATAAGTTGTTTCCGGGAAAGGCAACAACCGATACTCTTTTTCCCTTTCCACCCTCGCCGAGGTGGGTCACGCGGAAAGGGGCGTTTTATGACGACGCACAGCCTTTGACCGTATTAAACGGGTTCTTCCACAAGGGTTTTCCCTTTTCAATTTGACCAAGATTCATGCAGTGGGGGAATTTCTTAGGGAAAAGGAAACAAAAGTTACTATATCTTTGACTTCATTATTTATATATTATTATAAAAAAGGTAAATTAAGAGTTAACTTGACTAGGGCAAATTTCACTTTCGGCCGTCCATCGTAAAGAAAATGTACGAGGAAAAATGTCTGATAAATGAAAATTCAAAATCAAATCGAACAAATGCATTGACAAAAAGTTTGAAAACTGTTTGCTAAATCCGTAAAGGAATATTTCAATTAAAAACAAAATAGCATCAATGATATACCTAGCATCGGCTGAAACTTACAAATGAAATCAATGCGGAACCATAAATTAGAATATAAAAGGAATACACGTTTTGGAAGTTATCTAATACTGTGCTTTTTTTAAGTTCTTAAATTGCATTTTTTTCATTTGCATAATTTCAACCTTCAATCCTCCGATGAGCTCATTTCGTCACTAGTGCCTGATTCCTCTTCTGCACTATCATCTAAAAGCAGCAGTTCTCTCAAATCTTTTGGCATTTCTCTTGCTTTCCTCGGAGTTGATGTCAGGGTGGAGGAAAGAAATGGATCAGACGTTAACAACAGTCTTTTAAAAAGGTCGTCATTCGTGGCCTCTCTGGAGTGCTTCCTACTGAATCTCTGGCGGAATTCACGTGTGTCCTTATTCCGAGCTTCCATTGCCTCTTCCGAAAGTTGTCCCAAGGGAAGAATCGCCTCTTTTGCAATGTCGCTTCCATGCTGAAGTACCTTATGTACCGTGGTTGGCATATAATACCAGGGATACAGCTTGACGTATAATTCCGCAGTTCTCTGGCAGTAGTCCGAGAAAGCTGTATAATTAAGAGTTATGCCACTGGATATTGCCCTCAGAATGATGGAAAATCTTTTTATGAGATCAACATTGATACCTGTAATTAAAACATGATAAATTAATTTACTGCTGTTGGTACATTATACTTTCCTATGAGAACTAATAATTTATATGAAATATTTAACCAGTTTATATGCAAACACATGCGTAAATTTTACATATTCTTTGCTATTACAGTGCACGTTTACTCAATTACCTGTCAAATCAGCGGCCAAGTCTGGGGAATCAAAGAAACGCCTTGCCGTGTTACCGTCATTCGTGTTACCTGATCCAGGCCTTGGAACATCAACAATCAACCCCATCCTTTCTCTAAAAGCCTTCTGAATTCCTATTTTTCTCTGTATAAGCAGTTGTTTGAGATTTCCTCGGGCCTGTAAAGAATTTTGATCGTAATTCAAAGGCATTTTCACTATTGAACCAGATTCCAGCTTGTTTGTATTCTTTCTTACCTGCCACTTTTTGAACTCTAGTCTGTACGATATGTGTAGCACACATTCAAAAAACCGGATGCAGCAATGCAAGGTTGACAATCCAAAAGAATATTTAGTCACATCTGCAGGTCGATTCCTCATTGCATTCAAATCATTCATCTCCGTAGCTGTAGCTCCGCAGATGTAGCACCTCATACTCGGATTGTCAGTTAATGCGTTGCATGCCTAAAATAATCGTAATTTAATTTTTTAAATCCATAAGCACTACCATATTCTTGTCTATCACAATAGAAATATGAATTTGTCTTACTTTTCCATTTATCATGGTTAGCAGCAAGCTGAAATTGACAGAGTAATTTCCATTGCTCCAATTTTTCAGCCCGTCAATCTGCCTTTGACTATAAATATTTTCCTCAATAGCAACTTCCTTGGTTTCCTTCAGCCACCGGAGGCGAATAGACCGGCAAAATCTGGTTGATGATGGGCGAGGATTTTTCCAGATTATTTCACCTAAAACAGCAGACATGGAATTAAGTACTCAATTTTACTACAGTCAGATTAATTCGTAATAAGCAAGATATGCAATTTGAAACGCCTCAAACTCTTACCATTTTCGTCATTCAGCAAACGAAGTGGCACCAGGGAGCTCATAAATAAATATTCATCGGAAGAATCCGCCTGTTCCCAACACTGTTTATATTGTGAATGGCCCGAACTCCCGTCAAAGCCATATTTGCATATTAAGGTGCAGTTCACCTCATTGCTGGCCGTTAGAGCAATGGATTCGCATGCCAGTATCCTCAATGCAGTGTGGTTTAATAGAGCTTGTAGACTCACTTCGCATACGTTTTCTGTGATGCGTATTGCTTCTGGGTATGCAGCACTTTTTGTTGTTAACACTCGTGCATAGCTGGGATACAAGGAATGTCCGTAAGTACGAGCGGAGCGTCTTAATACATTGTACTGATTTTTAGTCAGCCCAATGGTGATGATCAAAGATAAAGCCTCCTCTGGAGACATATCTTTCTGCACCTCATCACTCTTCCTCCACTTAGTAAGTACTCTCTTAGCTCTAGTGGGAGTATTTGTCGTTACTTCCGTAATTAACTGTGCGGCTGCAATATCTCCTTCCTCCCTTAAACCTAGAGAGGTTGCTAATGCCAGCTCAGCTACTGAGGAACAACTTTTAATATTTTGAACTTTCTTTCTTTTATATCGGTCACACGAAGAAGTAAAATTTTTCTCGGGCCGCCCCAATGAACCTAATAAAGCAATAATTGTAAGATATAGAATAGTGTATACAATGTTTAAGATATAGAATAAGTATAGATATTCAGAAATATAATTTTCTTTAAAAGTTCAAAACATACTTAAATATAATACATACCAGTTGCCTTTGAAGTACCAGGAAAGTATTGACGGACAACTTCAGGAAAAATAATTGGCTCTGCGAGCCATGCCTCACATCGCACTAAAAATATTTCATTACTCCGGCAACATTGTTTCCACATTTTTTCGTAATAAGGTCAGAATCCCAACCGAAGTAATTCACGGAGACCATCAAGAGCATCCTCATAGCTCTCTACATTTAATCTCCGCGACAAAAAATCCAGCAAGTGTATTTTTTTCTCGCCTGATGTCTTTCCCTTCATTTCTAATATTACATTATGTAACTCAAAACGAGTAATTTGGTTTGAATCCATTCCTACGTTATAAGCCGCCCAAAACCCTGTGCGGTGATTTGAAAATTATAAATATGAAAAGAGAAGACGCATGAAAATCATAATTGCCAAGATTTATGAGAGGCGAAAACAACAGTAAAAATCGATAAGTAATTTAACACTTTCAATGAAGTAGTACGCAAGCACACGCATCTTTGAAATTGAAATATTAAAAAACACTCACCTTGCAAAAATTCAAGCAGGAAAATCACTGCGCTGTCCAACTCCGGGAATAGCTAGTGGGAATTCAATAAAGCCCGCAGCAAATCACTGGGTAACACGAACTTGAGAATTACACACGACACTAGGACGACAAGCACGACACTTCTTCACCGATTCCAAAATACAACTGCAAGATGACATGCATTTCTGCCGGGGAAAGGAAAAAACCCTTGTGGAAGAACCCGTTTAATACCGTCAAAGGCTGTGCGTCGTCATAAAACGCCCCTTTCCGCGCGACCCACCACGGCGAGGGTGGAAAGGGAAAAAGAGTATCGGTTGTTGCCTTTCCCGGAAACAACTTATTTCTCTCTCTTTAGCATGCCGACTTAATCTCTTAACGCTACTTCATACCCGAAGCATATTTCTTATACGTGGGATAGTTCCGACAAATATCCAATCCCTAGCATCTTCACTAGAGTAATGCGTTAAATGGTTAGTCGATCGATCTATAATCCTGGTAATATCCTCAGTATTGTGTTTTAGGCCAACACTGACTACGTGCCGTGCTTTAAATGACGATTTTCAAGAATAAATTTTCAAAAAACTTGAAAAATCGACCGCAGTTACCGAGCCGCAGGGTCCTGCGTCGTGTAGCTCTGCCTTGACGCGCGATCGAAAAATCGCTCTCATTTCCTTCGTCGCAAACCTTTTTGCAAGATTTCAGCTTAGTATTCTTACTAAATCTCTACTTTACACTGCGATGTAAATTTCCCGAGTTATATATTTCGTAAAAAAAAGATAATGTCTACTTTATGTCAAATTTCGCGTGAAAAACGGGAACGCCATTTTGCGTTGCAAAACCAGACAGATGAGAGCCAAAATCTTCAAAAGTCATGAAAACTATAGGCAAAGCAATAGGTCAAAGGAATATTGCGTTTTTTATTCCATAAAAATCATACCAACGCAACACCACCTGCTTACATTCAAAGATTTTCGAAGAAAAACGAGATCGCGCGTGTTTTTGAAAAATTGGTCATGTTTGGGCTACTGTATTTCAGCAGCGGGTCGTATTTATGTAAAATGGCATACAAATCTATAATTAGTAATCATTTATGAGTATTTACGCTAAGTTTCAAGTCTCTAGCTCAAAAAAAGCCATTTTGGACTTTTGTCCGGCTTTTTCCGATTTCGGACCACTGTGCGTCGCGTCGCACAGTGGGCTCAAATCGAAAATCGCCGGACAAAAGTCCAAAATTGCTTTTTTTGAGATAACGTTTCGAAACTTTGCGCATATACACACACACGATTAGTGGTTATGGAACAGTAAGCCATTTCTCATAGGTCTGACCCGTTACTTGGATACATAGACTCAAACACGACCAAATTTCCTAAAAAGCGCCCGCTCTCATTTTTCTTCAAAATTCTTAAACGTTGAGCAGATATAGGAGTAATGGAAGGATTTATGTGAAATAAAAAACATTACCATTTGTAAACAGGGTACTTTACCTATACTATGCATAACTCTCAGACATATTTGCTTATATTTGAGTTCTATTATGTCACAAAATGGCGGACCCTTTTTTTAGACAAAATTGTACATAAAGTAGACAATATAATCCTAATTCGGAAAATGGTCTCTGAGATACTTCATCAGAGTATAAACTAAATATATTTATAGATTATTCCGTAAAAATATTTGAAAAAAGTTTGCGACGCCGAGAATAAACTCGATTTTTCGATCGCGCGTCGTGGCCCGGCTCCGCGCGGCCGGACCTGGAAATACAGTGATTCCGTTAGATTGGACATTAAATCCTCAAATTCAGCTTTTTCAGGCTATACATGTTGTCACTGATTTGTAAAGATTCTAAACTGAAGATTTTGCGAGGCTATTGAATCGAGAGAATGGATTAGTGCACGCGTAACTGCGGTACGTTTGTTTTTCTTTGGATAATTTTCGGAATCATACTGCAAATTATGAACGTATTTCAACTCTTGAGAAAGAATGCAGGTTCTCGGGGTACCATTTATTTTTTTCATAAAAAAGGCAACATTTGGGTTCCCTTCTTTTCCTTCACCCTCTCCACCCCCACTCCGAATAACACCCTCCGCCTTTACTCCCCGAGGAGGGTGGCGCGAAAAGGAACGTTTTACGACACCGGGCTGACGTTGACGGTATTAAGCGGATATTTCCAGTGGCGCCCTTCCTTTAAGAAATGCATATTGACAGGCAGTTGTAGTTTGTTTTTGGTGAAGTAAAGTTGTGCCTGTGCTCTCGTGAGTTTGGAAAATCCATAGTATCTGGTTATTTGGCTGGTGAAATACTGACATATTTCCTGCTCCAGTTCCCTGTGGTGACAGTAGTATTGTTTAATTTCTTAAAAGTATACCTCTTTCTTAAGGTAAGCAATTTTTTTTAATTTCTTCTTTCTAACCAATGACGTTTTTGACCCACATTATGCGTCGTAGTTTTCTCATCTATGTTCATAAATATTTTGCTATATTCTCTTGGTTTTTCTTTTACAACGCGATCTTACTCTTTACTTTAATTTCTAAGTTTCATCATTTTTTTCTTTTATCCTTCTTATATTATATTTTCTTAAATTTTTGGACCATTACACATGTTTTCCCTCACACGTTAGGTGATAAGCATTCACACCAGATCACGTGTCTTGAGCTCCATAAAAAAGTAACGGATTTGAAAGGAAAATAATTAATAATAATAATAATTAAATGACAAAAAAGAATATTTGATTTATTATTCGTCATGAATATTAGATTTAGGGTCACATGAAGACGCTCTAAATAGTCTTCGTGAATTCATTTGAATAAGGGTTTTGGTGCCCTACATGAAGAAGTGGGAAAAGTTTTCCCGAAATAACGAGCGATTTTTGCTGCATCATAATGATTGGCTCAATGATTCAATCATTCTGCCTGAAAACGTGCGTTATTATTTACCAAGTACTTCTACGGCGACTGGTATGTATTTTTATGCAAATCTCTAATGTATTAATTAAAATACATTATTTTTACTCTTTTGCCTTTATTATTGAAAATTTACTTTATCAGGCACATTGGGAAGGCCAGAAAAAGAATTTAGGTGTTACATCTGCATAGCAAAAACCTCCGATATGAATAACATAACAGCCATGAAAAATCGACCGGCAGATGTAGAAAAATATGCTTATGGTTTATCGACGCTGCATTGCTACATTGGTTTTTTAGTGTCTTTTGCATATTTCGTATCGACTGGGTTTTAAGTAATGGCAGGTGAGAAACATCAAAGCTCAAGGTGGAACATTTAATTGCTTAAATCCAAATTATTCTGAAAAATAAATCGCTAAATTATAATTAAATTCCTTTCTAGTCTCGTGGTTATCTTAAAATACAGCTGTGCAAAGGAAAGACTAACAATACAGAAGACTTTCAGATAAAGGATGGGTTTAATCGTAGATGTGCTTAGGCCTGGAACAGAAAATACGAATGACGGAAATACAGCTAGAACGTTTTTTTGATTCTCCGAAACTAGCAGCTGATGTAACAGGTAATGGTGTAAATCCGCTTATATGCTCAGAGATAGCTGCTACATATGGTCAATGCCACGTATTACACTCAACAAATCAACAGTGAGGTTGCTTGATGAGTATTATACTTCTGCTATCGAGGTTAATTCATATTTTTTATATTTTCATTTAATGAGTAGAGTATGAGCTTATAATAATATTTTCAATTATTCTGTAGGAAATTTCAAGTGGCCTACCACTAAACGACCAGGCATTTTCACTGTACTGCATGAGGACGGCCGAATTATACATTGAGCTCTATCCCTGGTACTTGCCGACTACGGTCCATAAAATGCTCATACATGGCGCGGAAATTTCGAAATGGGCAATTCTTCCATTAGGCCAGCTATCCGAAGAGGCGATGGAGGCTCGCAATAAGGACGCCAGGATATTCCGACAAAGATTCACGCGGAAACACTCCATGATGGCTACCAATGAGGACCTATTCAAAAAAATTTTGATCACGTCCGATCCATTGTTTTCCTCCACCAAATATTTGACTGTCAAGGCTAATAGGAGACTTCCGAAGGAATTACGGCAACTATAACTAATAGAAAACAAAGATGAAGCAATAGAATCAAACAACGAGTATGAGTTGTAATTACGATTCGTCCGAGGACTAAGAATTTAGCTTGAAATGAACAATCAGCAATGGAAGTTGGGTCAACGGTGTTGTAGTGACGGATTCGTGGGGATGGTGAGTGGTTAACGTGGTTAAGGATAGGATAGTGAAAAAGCGATCGCATAGTCAGGAGTCCGCTACCCACCACCCTTGCTAATCCCTCACTAGAACACCGCCGACCCAACTTCCTCTCCTTCCATTTTCTCCGGGTATTCCCTGCTTGAGTTTTTTCCCTTCATTGCCTCAAACAGACCTCTCACTACATCTATCTCTCTCATGGAGCGCGTCGGTACACGTGCGACCAACCCATCTTCTCTAGCTGTTTCTTAACCTTATTACCCATTCCTAAATATACACATGGTGTGTGCTTTCAGAAATTTGTCAATTACCTGAAGATGACTCGGTGAATTAAAACCAAGGCTGCTCTGAGAGTGAAAATCATTTCGAAAAATGATATTTGACTTCTTTTCAGTATCTTACAAGTTATGGTATTCATATTTCATTTATGTTATTGAATGAATCAGTACCGGTACTAACAACATCAAAACAAATTCAAGCCATTCTCGTTTATTGCCATCCTATTTTCAAAATACTTTTTCTCTTTTACCATATTACGCGTAAGGTTTGTCGCAGCAAATTCTATGCACAACAACATCAGTTTTCCAGTTTTGTTTAATATATTGTCGATGAATCTAATTGTGTTTTCATCTATGTATATTCCTTTTCTATTCGTCGAGAGCATTTTAATTACAGTTTGTGCTCAGTATTGCGAAATAAAAATGAACAACCACTGGAGACTTAAGTTTTTTAATTAATCCATCCCTAAAACATAATGATCCAGTTTGTCACTCAATACAAAGATATGTGCGCATAACAGAGCTTTTTTAAAAAAAAACTCATGAAATCAGGCAGATTTTAAACTCAAGCTTGAATTTCATTGTAAGAAGCTATAAAGAATGATAATATGAAAATGATTCCCTTTAGGTAATTTCTTAAAATTAAATATTAATTTACATAGATTATCAGTTCCAAGTTATTTGTAGGAGTGTAGCTACTATTATTATTTCTGGTGCATCAAAGAGTCAGATAACAGAAAAGTGACAAAGAGTGACATCAAGTTGTAATTTGCCAAGCAGGCATGTTTTTTTTTAGGTTACACATTGTCATAAATCGTTCCTTTTCGCGCCACACACCTAGGGAAGTTAAGGCGGAGGATGATGTTCGTGGTGGGGGTGGAGAGGGTGAAGGAAAATAAGGGAATCCCAAATGCTCCCTTTTTTATGGAAAACATGCATGGTACCCCGAGAACCCTAATTCTTTCTCAAGAGTTGAAAGACGTTCATAATTTGCAGTATGATTCCGAAAATTATCCAAAGAAAAACAAATATACCGCAGTTACGCGTGCACTGATCCATTCTCTCGATCCAATATCCTCACAAAATCTTCAGTTTAGAATCTTTACAAATCAGTGACAACAGGCATATCCTGAAAAATCTGAATTTGTGGAGTTAATGTCCAATCTAACGGAATCACTGTATTTCCAGGTCCCGCCGCGCGGAGCCGGGCCGCGACGCGCGATCGAAAAATCGAGTTTATTCTCGGCGCCGCAAACGTTTTTCAAATATTTTTACGGAATAATCTATAAATATATTTAGTTTATACTCTGATGAAGTATCTCAGAGACTATTTTCCGAATTAGGATTATATTGTCTACTTTATGTACAATTTTGTCTAAAAAAAGGGTCCGCCATTTTGTGACATAATAGAACTCAAATATAAGCAAATATGTCTGAGAGTTATGCATAGTATAGGTAAAGTACCCTGTTTACAAATGGTAATGTTTTTTATTTCATATAAATCCTTCCATTACTCCTATATCTGCTCAACGTTTAAGATTTTTGAAGAAAAATGAGAGCGGGCGCTTTTTAGGAAATTTGGTCGTGTTTGAGCCTATGTATCCAAGTAACGGGTCAGACCTATGAGAAATGGCTTACCATTCCATGACCACTAATCGTGTGTGTGTATATGCTTAAAGTTTCAAGACGTTATCTCAAAAAAAGCAATTTTGGACTTTTGTCTGGCGATTTTCGATTTGAGCTCACTGTGCGTCGGTTTAAATTTAGGCTTGATCTTTTATGTAAATTTCAAGTTCATCTATTTTCCAATGACGTCAATAGAATATTATGAAGTCCGACATAATACTGTAGATTAGCCCCTGAGAATTAAATTAGGGAAATAGACTGCAGAACGGACAGGTTTAAAATGTATTTTTTTCGTGATCGTTTAAGACAATAATAGCTGTCAATGAAACTTTAAATTAGGTAAGTCGATAGGTATCTTAGAAAATTAGTTTATTATTTCCCCAATGCTTGTTCCTTAAGCTTTAATATAGCACTAGCACCACCTTTCGATTGTTTTATATGTGCCCCTTGTATGTCTGTTTGCTTATGTAGTTGTAAGTCTGCATGTTTTATTGCAGTAATATGCATTAATAGAAATATTTTCTGTTGCATTGGTGGCATTCATACAGTATTTTCAGGTATTTTTCCAATTTTATTAATAGTCGTAGTGTTTTTAACTTTATTAGGGTAGTGGGAAAAGAACAAACTATGCAAATTTCACTCGTTTTTATTCCCCACCCGGGTTTCGACGGTATATGTCATCTTCAGGTACAAATTACAAAGACTTACAAGTGAAATTCGCATAGTTTGTTCTTTTTCCATCATGGTAAAATTTCACAAAGTTACCCCTGACATCTTTTGTTTTGTTTACTATGGTGCATTGAAGTGCATGTGGGTCCCACACCAATGAGATAGCTTGTAGGGAATTATATTGATGAGTAATTGAATCCTACTCACCCCGAGTATTCACGCGAAATGCAAGACGAGTCCTATCCTCATCACTCAACATCTACCTCAATATATTTCAATAGTTTTTCTTTCCATTCGTTACTACCTTCTCCTGCACTGCCGATAATGTATTCCATCACCTCTGTTAAAAATGCGGCGTTATTGACATCGACCACACCACTAGTGTCCGAAACATCCCCTATTATAGGTAATCGATCGTCTTGCAATCTTTCTTTCCAATCGGTATCCCTCGTTGTTCCAACCAATTTTTCTTACAATTCTTACAAGTTAGTGTACTTGCCTTCCACTTTCTCCCTGCTCGAAGCATAGACCCTGTGCAGTGGTACCTTGAATTTTGGGTTACATATACGCTATCGTGGGTTTATCTCTGAACCTTTTATGAAACATGATTAATCAATACCCCTCCATTTCCGTAGTTTATCATTTTTTTATTTTACTCCGTGAATATCACTTCTACTTTTTATATCTAGTAATCTCAAACGATGTTTGATATTTAAAAAAATGACGAACGCATCAAATAAAAGGTTTATATTTTTTTATGACAATCTCACCGCCATCATATTGGTAAAGTTTACAAAATTTCCAATTTCAGAGAACGCGATTATACTGATTTCCTCCACCGCAACCTCAACACAGATCAACACAGCTCTAGCAGCTCTAAAGAGTTATGGTTTTCCTCTACATGCACTGCGAAGGAGCTACGTCTCGTGCCCTGTAATTGCATAAAAACAGCGAATTAACAATTAGTTATTGCGTAATACAGTGTAATTACAAGAAATGAACCGCTTCACTCATTCTTAAAAAAATAACGTATGTTTAGAGGAAAATCATGCAGTAAAATTAAAAAAAAATATGCAAATATGTTTATCGCTCCGGAGTTTCCTGAATCGTTAACCTCTCTCCTCAAACGATGCAACACAACATTTTCCCTGCACAACATCTACAGGACTGCCGAAACATGTGGAACATCAGTTCATGGCGGAAGAATATTCAGCAATAATTCAACATTATTTTATATGGAATTATATTAATGCAACGGAAATAAATGCGTTCAATATTAAAAGTAATAGGAAAAAAGACACGATCTAGAATGCATATAGGAATGGTTATGAATATTTAAAATCATCATCGATGAAGTTGTCATTTTTTCTTTTGCGTTTAAGAATTCATGCATTTACTACCAGTGAATATCCAGTATTCCACATCAAAGAATGTTGACTTTTCTCTGAATATTTTATCACCTTAACTGATGTTCATAACCTTTTCTCTTGATGTTGTTCGAGGAAGAAGAATGTGCTAGATCGATCTGAGGAGAGAGTTTAACGATTCAGTAGACTCCGAAGCGATTAACATATTTGTATAATATTTGTGATTTGTAATTCATGCTTTTACTCCACTACATTTTTTAAGAATAAGT
This sequence comes from Pyrrhosoma nymphula, assembly GCA_963573305.1. Lineage (NCBI taxonomy): Eukaryota > Metazoa > Arthropoda > Insecta > Odonata > Coenagrionidae > Pyrrhosoma > Pyrrhosoma nymphula. The sequence goes on from OY754328.1 coordinate 28,734,740, forward strand.
AAAGTGATTCATTTAATGAAACTAGTTGTCTATTCACTGCTGAGAAGTATGTAAAATATGGCAAAATAAAATGTAATTTCAAAAACCTCGAGTTATTTTTGCCTATCTCCTCTCCTATCCTTTCACTGCTATATCTTAATTTCTACGAAATATTATAATCCATTGCCTTTTATTAATAGTGAAGACAATATATTTATAATTCCCATGAAATTTGTTAAATGTGAAGACAATGATCAAGCAAAGGTGATAATTAAAGGATTGTAGCCTCGAATGTTTGGGTTCATGAGGGATTTATATGTTTTTGTCATTGTAAAATCATGCTGATGATATTTTTCCTCCAAAGCAAATGCCTTTTTGGCAGCATTGGCCGCTTGATTATATGACGAAATAATATGTAAGACTACGATGCTCTATCGGTATTTCTTTTGGATTTTGATCATATCTAAGAATAGCATAATGATATAATTAAAGCATATGTTGAGGCAGTTAAATTTTTTATCGAATAGTAAAGAGGCATAAACATTTTAAAAAAATCAGTTTTCACATTACTCCGATAGGTAGACAAAATTAAAATTATATTTGGGTCATTCCACGCCACTTCGGACAGGAGTTGAACATTGGTTGAACCTCTCAGATTTTGATGAAAATTGGTGAAATTGTTTACCTAACCAAATAAGAAATACTGTTTTCATTGTTTTGCGAAAATAAAAAAAACAGATGGATTACGGACATTTTTCAAAATGGCTTTTTTCGATTTAACGAAATTTTCGTTATCATATATCACGGGGAAGACACTAGGTAAAAAAGCACTTGATGGCTCATTTCCTATTAAAACTTTTTGAAAAGACATAATCAAATGAGTATTTGTTTAAATAATGTGATGCTAAACAATTAGAAGATTATACTTTTGAATTTCTTCACATTTTATTGTTCTAATTTTTTAACTACTGTACCTTGTAATATTATTAATATTATATAAAACTTTGAGAGCGTCTTTTTCCATTTAAGAGAGAAAAAAGCTTTTAATTTTCCCCTGCAACGCCCATTTGATGTAAAATTACGAAAACTCCACATTTGCCTAGTTTTTATCACTTATACATTGAATTAATATTTCCGCTTGACAACCAATGGCATATGAACTTAGATAAAAAATATATGGTGGGAATATGACACCAAGAACTTAAAAAAAATGAAATAAAATAGTTTTGTGAATCTCGTTACGGAAGACTTCAAGTTATACAGACTTTAAGAAATTGAATTGACATGATTATCTACATCGTCATAATTACGTATCGCAAATAAGGAATAAAAAGTCTTATATCCAAAGCTTTGCTGACGGCATTAAATTTAAATCTTTCATTATTGATTTTACCTAAAATGCGAAAATTCATTACTTTGTTGTGGACACAGCTTATAATTACTGCCCGTAGCTAATAAAAGTAGCTTGAAACATTAGGAAAGATATTTAGCGAATAGAAGAAATTTCATTTTACGTGATTAATAGGCTATTTTATTAGAACTCTACCTCGTCTGAACTCTAACTGGTTTCTCAATATACCCTCTACGGGGATGGGTTTTAGTTGTCCCCTTCATTCATACCAAACGCTCATCGGTACCTCATAATAGTGCCTTTGAAATGAAAAATCCATCACTCGCTGGTATTGCTTCGTGGTACGAATGGATTCCCTTGACAACAGGAGCTTGGCGATACCTTCTTATTGTACATTTTTTCTTATCCTCCTCTTCCACATTAGGCACGTATGCAAAAGTCATACCCTTAGTATTTTCTGCAGACCACTTATGCATCTTACAAGCTCAGACCGCTGGGTATCAGGCCACTGTTACAGCCCTTCACTAAGTCTGAGAAGTCAACCCAGTCCTCCTCGTGGCGTAAGATGGGTGCCGTTTACGGTAGCTAAATGGGCTCTGGCGAAAGGGAAATAAAATACATCCTTCGGACCAACATGCTAGAGGAAGAAAACCGTGAAAAAAAATTACCTGGCCCTCCAGGTTGGGGGTTGGTGCAGTGGGTTAGCTCCTCATTAACCGAAGAAAAAAAGAGTGAAAAATCGCTCCTCATTTTTTAAACTACGGAGCGTGAACACGGTGTTTTGAAAACTTTTCCTAGTGAGCCTCCATCGCCGCCCATTTCACGCCACAAAATACAACACAATTCGTAATAACACTTCACCATATATCAAAGCACAGGACCTTGGCTAAAGATAAGTCAGCAAAACTCAAGACTAAAAGGTAGACTGAATAGAGGAATAGTTGCGGGAAGCAATCGCCCGTACAGCCGGTATACAATTTCTGTTATCAATTTGTATCCACATATTTTAATACCTAAAACCTGTAGCATATTATGTGTTTAATAAGTATGCAATATCATTGTACGATAGAACACCGCCAGAAAGGAATAACTGAGAAGTCCATATGACATGAAGTCATCGGTTACGAGATCTTTTTTCACAGGATAAAATTATTCCATTTTTGCAAAAAAACATACCTTAAGAAGTTCTTGGTGTCAAATTCTCACCATATCTAATTTCATCTACCATTGGTCTGTCTCTCGGAAATGTGATTTCAATAGATAAGTCAAAAACTAGGCATATATGGAGTTATCTCCATAAGTTTAGATCAAATGGGCGTTGCAGGGTTTTATAATTTTTTTTCCTCTCGTAAATGGAAAAACACCCTCACAAAATATTTGCATAGTATTCATAATACAAATAGGTACGATAGTTCAAAAATTAGACCAATAAAATATGAATAACTTCAAATTTTTATCTTTTAATTGTTTAACCCTTTGAGTGCCAGCCGAAATTCCATGAAGGTGTCTTAAAAGTGCGAAGGGATTTTCATGAAAATTGCAGACTTTCAATAAAATGTCATTTAAAAGAATAATTTTTATGATAAACAAGTCAAATTTGGACAGTTTATAGATAACATATCCCTATATGATATTGTTGACCGTTTTTAAAATTTATTACAAATTATAATTACAAAGACTTTTTAAATGTTGGTGACACAAGAGGAGAGTACGAGTCTATGTCTAACGCATAATACTGTAATTGCTTGTATTTCGTCGTACGAATAGTTTTAGTTCAAGAACAAAATAAGATTTTACATCTTTAATTTATGGTGACTACACTTCAAAATTTAGTAGTCATTTTTCTTTTACAAACCACATTTATGGTTTTTATTTTGTCGTTATACATGTTACTGATTAAGGTGTAAAGCTGGACTTTCTAAAACATTTTTTAAATAATGCCTTATTCTAAAGTTATTGGAACGAAATTCTTGAATGGTTTCATACCAACAATTGCACCAACCTTCACGTCACGTACCTTTCCATTAACCCTGAGTAATTTTTAGTTAATTTGACATTTAGCCTGTTTTTTCCTATTGCACTTAAACATTTCTTTTTTTCAACACATTTGTTTTTCACCCAAACCACTAATTCATTAACGTCCTATTTTTCTTACGTTCGAATGAGTATAAATACGAAATCGCCACTGGAAAAAATGTAACCCCATGAAGAATGATGCGAGAGCTTTGAAATCGGTCGCGGTTGCGAATAATAAAAGTGACGGATGTACAATGTTTGATTATTTAAACATTTGTGTCAGGGAAAAATTTCAATTCGGGGACGGAGGCTATAAGATGACCGGCAAGCATTCCACAGAACACCCCGTTCAGGAGGAATGGGCAATTCGGTGAAGTACCTAATTAAAAAAATTATGCTACCCGAATCCTTCTCTTCCTTATAATGAACGTGGTAAGGCGTGGCCAAATCCGTAATACTAAACTCCTCCCAACTCCTTCCACCTAAAATTAGCATGAGATACCGTCAGTCCTGAAGCTTAGAAAAGTTTGCTTGCGTCATTTCTATGATTACTAGTCAACAGACGCCACAACCTTTGAAAATATAGGGGATGATGTAAAATTTGTGAATCGGCATTTTTTTCGAGAGATCTCAGGTTCTTTGAGGTATTAAAGAACATTTCAGTTCCTTCCGAGCCATTTCACTGTGAGGGGCGTTCTTCAACAGGTAAGTGAGAGATTTCGTTAGCAGTTGCATATTTTACGCATGGTCCTTCTAACAATTTTTTCGAAGATGCCTTAAAGTATTCATATTATTTTTCATTCCGTTGTATTTCATTGCAATTGTTATGGGAGCCATTATACGTCACGACGGGAGGTAGTGGCAATGATATTTTATAGAACTGTTGATATAAAGTATCATGGGGAAGTATTGCAGACAATTTTAAACATGATACATTAAAATTTATGCGCAGAATCCTAAAACACTGATAATTTTTAATTTTTGTGGTACCGAGTGTATACATTTCAATCTGTGAAGTGAAGCCTTTGGTATCGATTTTCTTTCATTGAAGTAATCTACCGGTTAAAGATAGGCTTTATTGAAAGGTCAAAAAAAAACTTCCCAATGTTTACACGTGCAGGGTTCATCTACCTCTAGTATTCAATTCTTCATCTCGATAAAACCAGTTGTCGGCTTTACCCTTCCCCGTTTAGCCCAACATCTTTCTTTCTATCACGGCCTTAAGCAACCGCTTGCCCCTCATAACCTCTTCTAACCACCTAATATTTATAATCTCAATCTCATTCAGAACCTTCCTTTTCTAACCAACCAGACCAAGCAGTTCCACGTTTGTATTCCTCTCAATTCAACTCTCCATTCTCCATCCTACTCCTCACCCACATCTCGAATGCCTTCAGACTATTCTACTAGTTCTCTCTCAGAGCCAACGTTTTTCCCCTTAACACGCTACACACCGCATCAAGCTCTTCATCAGCCTCTTCTTTATATCCTTATCTCGAACTCCCTCTCATCAGCATCCTCCTACTGCGGAACGCTTCTGTCACTTCTATCCTCCTAATGTCTTTGCAAATTTTTCCATTTTATTTTTCCGCACAACCCGAGTAATTTAATTGTTACTGCTCTTATTGCCTTAACTCTTTGGTCACTCCGGGGGTATCTTATCTATTCCCATCGGTTTTCTTGCCTTTATCTCTCGTAATGTCTTCTCTATTTTGCTGTCGCGCATCTCTGGTCCGAGATTTTCATAATCTCTACTTCTCTCATCCTTTATATCCAGGTTCACAGGTCTATTACCACTGTTATATAGCTTATACATTTTCTCCATCTTTCTTAATAATTCCATCTTTTTCGAGTGATATCCTACCTGTTTTGTCCTCAACCTTTAGTATAGTTTGCCCTCTCTCTCCGCTCGATAACATTTTCACTCTAGCGTAAAGCGCACCCTTTCTTTCTGAATCTTCTCCAATTCCTCGCATTGTCCTGTCCACCAGATTTTCCTTAGCCGATTGGTTACTCGCCGGAGTTATTTAGTTCCTTATACCTCCTCCTGCCAAGCTCGTTGTCGGCTATTTTCTACTTTCTTCCCTTCCCCCATTTTCCTTATCAATTTTCGCTGCCCCTTCACCCTTAGGATTTTTAGTCACTTTGACATTTAGCCCTTTTTATTGCATTGCACATAAATGTTTCATTATTTTCAACACCTTTGTCCATCACCCAAACCACTACCGTATTCCATACTAACCTAATTCAATAGCGTTCGATGTTTCTTACGTTCGACGGAGTATAAATTAAAACTCGCCTCTGGGAAAACTATAACCCCCATTAAGAATGATGTGAGAACGTTGAAATCGGTTGTGTTTTCGAATAATGAGAGTGTGGAGTGTACGTAATTCAATTATATACGAATGTGAGTTTGGGAAACATCTCAATTTGTCGGAGGCTATAAGATGACCGTCGAACAGTCCACAGACGACTCCTGCCGGGAGGAATGAGACTTAGGTGGCACATTATCACCTACTCTCTCGCTTCATTATGATGAACCTAGTAGACGTGGCCAATATCGCGATATACAAACCATCGACGTATTCCTTCCTCTTACAATCGGCATAAAATAACTTCAGCCACATGGCATAAAAAAGTCGTCCTTACGTCATTTCGAAGATTTCCTGCGAGAAGACGCCATGACCCTCCAAAATACAGGGGTGCTGTAAAATTTGCGAATCGGTATTTTTTACGAGAGATCTCCGGTCCTCCGATTATAACATTTAATTTTTGGCTCCACTCGAGCCATTTCTCTGAGGGGCATTAATCAACACGTGAGATATTTTATTAACACTAGCATATAATTTATCCATGTTCATATTATGTTTCCGAGGTAGCCATAGAATATTTATAATACTCTTTTATTCCGTTGTATGACATCGCAATTGCTATATAAGCCATTACACGTCACGATGGGAGGTATTGGAAGTGATACGTTAAAAAGGTAGATTTAAGATGTCAAATGTAGGAATTGCTGAACATGTTTAGAAAGATACATGAAAAGTTTGGTACAGAATCATCAAACACTGAAATTTGTATTTTTTTGTGGTTCCTAGTGCATAGATTTCAACCTGTAAAGTGAAACCTTTCGGTAACGCTAGACCATTTAAATAATATTGGGAACCCTGCCTACGGATTAGGATAATTTTCAATAAAAATTAAAATAACGGTTATCGTAAATTTAAATTGTCGACTTTTACTGTGATGTTAAAAAGTATTAAAATGATAAACGAGGTCAGGTCGTATATAAAATTAGTAGTCAGGTAGCCTAGATATTATGTCATCTTGTTATATCGTGAAACAAAACGAATTAAAAAATCCATCAAATTTTATATATTAATTGCATTACTGCTTACCTAGAGATTTTCTTTTTAATCTCCTATCCTTCCTGATAGAAAGTCTCAGGGCCATAATATATAGGCTTATCTCAATTCCCGGTGTTAAGGATATATCCTAGTATCCCGCCCGGTTGGCAAGTTAGCCCCTGCTAACACCGAAATGACCCTGATGGCTCCGTTTGGAACCGCAGTCCATCCATTGCGCGGAGAAATTGCGCTGTTACGTTAATTTTCAACTTTTCTTGAAGGGTATTGAGGTATTACTCGGCGTGGGCAAAGAAGAGCTAGGTTCTCCAGGACTTAAACCAGCATTAGATTATCCACTGCACTTGCATATAATTTTGTTTAGGAATTACTTTTAAAGAATGAATGACTGGACACAATTAGCTAAACTTTTATAAAGTATGTTCCAAAATTTTCCGGTATTACGCTCTTCCAAACTTGGTATTTATCCGATTTTGAGGTATGGTAACAAAGGTGATACAGAAAATCACTCAACCCGAGTGAAAACTAGAGCTTCCAACTGAAAGGCCTTCTCGACTCGGAGATTTTTTCTGCATATTTTTAATGTATTATGAAGGTCATCTCACCTCAATTCAACAACTGATGGTCCAATAGGGCCTCCGATTTCGCTTAAAATAAGCTTTGGGAAGGATGTCTCCACACTCGAAATACTCTGGAACCGTGATACAGTTGGAGAATTTAAACAACCAGAAGATGATGTTGATAGCATTGAAATCTAGGTCGTAATAAAGTCTTTTAACAACTTTTAACTGTGGAACATTTCTTTGAACTCCCCAAACGTAACATGTACAAATTCCACGCCTTACGCCTAATTCTTCGGAAATAATTGACTCTGGAACCGTTATGCGAAAACACTTTTGATGTATTTTATGCGTATTTAATATTTTTTCACACTTTTGGCAACAACTCACCGTATTTTATTAATTTTTCTGCTTCTAACTATCGCAGTTTAAAAAATATACATGCTTCTTAATATCGTATGCTCACATTGAAGCTGAGATTTTAGAAGACAATTTTATTCAGTTTTTAAATTAAAAAGTTCATAAATAACCTTTCAACATTTGTCGTGTTATTTGTGTATTGCCTCTCTGCCTGCATGCAACTCTTCCAAAACGTCGCATCTACATGGTGTTGTTCGATGTCTAGCATACGGAAATGCTGTTTAGTTTTGCAAGAAGCAAACTTCTGGAGAAAATATTCCTTTTTTATTATTGTATTAAATGAAATAAATGAAATTGAAGAAATAGTTCTTGGGGTATCTCATCAGAATCATTAGCGCTGCGGGTTCAAAGCATGTAAAGGCAGTTTTACACGGGGATTTCTACTGCGCAGGCTGAAGCAACTTCAGCTCTCGCAGTAGAAGGCACCAAACTACACTGCGAGAAGAGAGCTTTTCACAATATGAAAGCTTTACACGACACATGCGTCTGCGCAAGTCTTCGTGAAATTTCTTCGTAAATAACGTTCGCATTTGACGAGTGTTTTGTTTTGACAGTGAAAAGGGTTTGTGCGCATTATTGTTTATATTGGTTTGCTAGTAAATTGAATTCTATTCCGTGAATTCCGTGGGTTTGATATCTGTTCAGTTTGCAAGGGAAGACATGGATATGGAGGATGCAAGGTTATATTAATGCGTCGCCAATAAAAGTTGTAATTTAATTTAAACTCAGTAATTAGGGATAGATTTAATGTTTTGGGCAGACACTTCTCTTTAAAAATGTTTCTAATCTTTGCGTTTAAAAGTTATACGCACGACAATAAATCATGACATAACAAATCTAGTGAGCATTGACCCGGTGTACTTCATGATACTAATCTCCTGCGTTAGTGACTACCTAAATGATCAAGTTCCTCTTTGTATTTAAACTGAATTAAATGAGTGACAAATAAATAAATATGGTGAAATAAATTTAATTTGAGTGGAGAAAGAAGTAAATTTGCAATTATCACTCTTGGTTATTGTACGTGTACCTACTTGGTGTTGTCCAACACATTGTTTCAGCATTATTTGATGATCAATCTGAATTTTATTAGGGTAGAGTAATGATTGACAGTTCCATGCAAAATATTCTTAAAAAAACATAACTGCTTAACTACGAAAATAGAGGCAGAAAGCAACAATCATTAGTTAAAATACGAACTTTCGTTACCCTGGCCCAAAATCTGGGGCTAACATAAAGCAACCAAATTACGATGCTCACAAATGTGCGACTTCTCCTATTTTCTGAAATCATAAGCTACTTTAGTATGTAATCTTGCTAAGTGAGTGACTGCATAAACGAAATTTGATTTTAATTGATAAATTTCAAGGGGAATCATCCATTTAAGAGCAATTATTATGAAACATTTTCCGGTTATCGAGTGCAATTTTCGTTCACGCTTGCGGAATGTAGTTGCTTTTGAACATTACATTTTTATTGTGCGAGCAATTACAGCTTAATAAATGTCATCCATGATTTCAGTAATATACTAAAATGCATAAATCATCATTGTACGCCTAAATAACCCATTGATAGTTATTTAGAAAAGGCGATGTGACGGTAAGCGAACCCCCATTTCATCGGTAGAAATATTTAATTATTAAATTCTGCCATATTATGCCACTAACAGCCTGCAAAAATCTCTGTCTTCTTAACGCACAATGGCAAGAGCATGTCTACATGTGTATTTGTAGCATCAAACAAGTAATGTTTTTTTTAAATTATCAGTATAACATACGAGGAGCTTCACGGACTGCGAGAATGCGGGGACCAAATTAAAGCTGGGGCTAATTTCCTCGCAGTCATTCATACATTCGCGCAGGCGTTCGCGTAGTGCACCGCTTTAAACGACGCAATTTTCATTGCGAATGCATCCATACATCAGCCTGCGCAGTAGAGAATCCCGTGTAAAACTGCCTTAACGCAAGGGACGCTCGAGAAGCACACGGCGCTGATTCTGTTCACGTTTGACTGGAAGGCAGTACAGTGCAATTGAACCCCATGCGTGAAATTTCAATTCCTGTGTTGCCCTGCGATGCCAAATATTTCCCTCTGGATGTCTGGATGGATGGATGGCGCCTGTTACCGGCGCGGCGTTTTTTTATGATTAGAGGTGGGCTGCTCTTATGCCTACGAAACTCACAACAAGTGTTTCAAAATTGAATGTTAAGTTGATATATGTTATTATTGAATTCCCGATAAATTCCATGGTATATTATGCAAGTATTTTGGAAGGACGGGCAATGTTCCTCATCTTTTGGTAGTGTTGACGATCGTTAGAGTTAGTGGTCAGAATTATTGTTGGTGCTTGACTCTCAGCTTCCGCCGCTAGTTTTTGTTTGTCTTTTTGGCATATTTTCATAGAAATACCTCAAGTTTCAACTTCTGGGTCAAAATGGCATAAATTATTTTAGATATTTTTTCACTGCCGCACAATTGATTACACCCTCAAGAGAGCTACTATCTAAAGACGTTTAAAAAACTCGTTTTCACGTTAAGAAGCCTCAATTCCATTTGGCACAGCATTCAAGCCTCTTCCTAAGCACAACGCTAACCATTTCCCAAAGAATGTGAAAGGCTAATTATTTCATTTTTCGCTGTACAAGGAGAAATGCTTTATTGCCGAGCAACCCAGAAAATTTCATTATAAAACACTTGTATTTCATAAAGATCCTTGAAGATTCTCATACATGCACCTCGTAACGAGTTAAAAGCTATATTAAAACTAATAAAACGTTTCTTTTATTTTAAAAGGTCTACAAGACCCTCCATCCCAGAAAATGTTTTCCATTAAATTTTAATTTATTTATCAAAAAATGTCCCATTTTCTCAGAAGTTTCTATTGCATTCCTTTCCAGCATTTTATGACAGTTTTCTTGATGTACTAGTTACGGCTCCGAAGTAGAATCAACTAGAAGGAAATTTAATGGTAATTTAAAATTAAAATACTCCAATATGATCTCCAAAACATATCTTGCAATTTAAATAGGATAAACAACGTAACTTTGATTGTTTTTATAATAACTTTTCGCACCAAACAGCAAGTTGACGTGCTAAATGTCGCATATTTATACGACGAACGCCAATACTGGTTGGAAGGGCGGTATCCCTCGAAAATAAGAGGAGTTTACAAGGAAACCTATGTAATTGGCTGTTTGCCTTATGTATTACAACAAGTTTCCCAGCTCTATTCGCGCATATTGACGGCTCTTGTTAAAGCCCTCATTCTGACACAAGTGCCATACGTTTAAAACTATCTGACTGTAAAAAGCTTCCAGGGGTGTCATTTAACCCGGCGTTACTCGCGCGCGTTTTCCGATCAAGGTTACTCGCGCGGGGTGCTCCTGACACCCCAATGAACATTTTTGTTTCAGAATGGGTTACTCAATATTTTCTTTATAAAAACCATTAATGTTATTTAAATATATGTTTTTACTTGTAGTTTTTATGCTGAGGAGGAGTAGTTGTTCATTCTACCTCGTCATCTCTAACCAATGGTGGATTCAAGTGGGGGAGTGGAGAAATTCCCACTTCCAAATCCACGAGAAAATATTTTTACTGAGGCTAAGTTCCGAGGCTCATTACGGGTCTCAACAAAGTCTATCTTGCTGACAATGAGTGTATGAGGAGCTTCTTGGGTGGTACACCAGGTTACAATATTAGTTGTACCCGACGTTTCATTACTAATCGAGCGGCGTTCTCAGGGCATATGAAAGTCACCTCTGCTCTGAGGACGATTCTCGATTAGTGTTGAAACGTCTGCTTCATTGAACACTGCGACCCGGTGTACCACCCTAGAAACTCGTTGTTTTCTACATCCACCGGGAAACTTAGAATGTACGTAAGTTGTTGATTTCTAATTTGGGGGGGGGATCCCCCCCAAAATTTATGTCCGGATCCGCCTCTGTCTCTTACGTAAATTACTTTATCAGAGTTTTAACTATGAAATACTGATAATACATTATTATGGCATAGGCACCGTAGTCCGTTATCATCTCGTACTCACAAATTTTCCCATAACGTATCAAAAATACATCGTCCAGATTTAAAAAAAAAAATAAATCACAAATTGTACTTTTGGCACTTTATGTTTAGCTTCAATGATCCTTAGATGATCAATTACCTTTTTTGATTGCAATCACCCATATCTATTCATCATATGTTTCGCTCACATCCACTTACCACACGAGAAACAGAAAATTTATGTTTTATTGTCTTTATTCCTCGGACATACAAAACATCTACCACTTTTTCCCTTTCTCTTTTTCGTTGAACTTTCACACGTTGATGAATCACTGAAATAATCCGTCTTTCTTTTCAGCTCCTTTGGGATAATTTATTTACGATCTTCTTCTTATAAATGATTTTTTCATTTCCCTCGCAATTTCTCGTAGGAAAGTTGATCTATACATCTTGCTTCTTGGATTTACGTTATTATTGTTGCCAAAAAGTTATATTTTTACCTTTTTTGGGAATATAAGATAAGATAGTCATGCTCTTTCTAATTTCAAAGACACTTCTATTCTCGTCCCTGTTTTGTGCAAACCATCTGACGTAGCATTTCCTTTTTTTTCATAGTTCCTATCGGTGTCAATTTACTTTGTAACAAATTCTCTGCAAGGGGAACACTAGCAACCAATTTTCAGTAGTGACACATCTCCACGTCCCAAAAATTGGTTCCACTAAGCGCTTCACCACCTCTTTAGGAGTATTGTCTACTTTGTAGCGTCCTTCGCGTTGACTCCCTGCCTTTACCTCCAAATTGAAAGTATAGAATACATTATCGTCAACCAATGCCAATATTTTGAAGCCATATCTTACAGGCTAATTTGACTGAATGAAGATCTTCCCCTAAAGCAGACTAATTAACCACTAAGACAGACAGACAGTGGTGTACTCTGAAATGGCAATGTTATTTTGAAACTTTCTCATCAGCATTCCAAAACATTGACAAAGCGGAGCTAATTTGTGTATAATTTTTCTTTCTACCCTACTTTTTATGTCATCAAATCTGAGAATCTGCAAAAGAAAACAGAATCTTTGATAATTCTTTGACGCGTAAAATATACCAGCACCCAAGACATCTCGATCCCATCAATTCTTTATATTTGGTCACCCATATCTATTTGTTCCCTCGAAGAGCAGATGCCCTATGAAGCATTCAATTTCTCCCTCGTCAGTTGGCCTGAAATCTCTCGCACGCGAATTATTCACACCTACGAGTTGAATTTGAATATTTGTGCATACAGTAATTGTATTTACCACTTGCCTATCAAAAGATAATTGAAAGCAATCAATAGTGCTCTTGATATTTTCTTTCCTAAATTCTTTCTAACATGAAATTATACCGTGCAAAGTGGTAACCTATAAATACCGTGTTTCTGAATTATATTTTAGTAGTAGGTAAATGTAAAAAAATTAAACTTTCAACATTAGGTAATGGCCTCTTACTGGGTGACCTACTACATTCGATATGAAGTTATATATGGTAATATGGAGTTGAATAAAATAATATTTTCGAAAAAGTTGTAGGTAGTCATCTCGAGCAGAAAATTTGAAATTTAGATTAGATATTATGACCAATAAACCATAAATATATTTACTATTTCATCAATATTGTTCAATGGTAGGATAATATCAAGAAACATCTACCTCACAAAAAGCACATGCCGAGGATTCTACGGCGCGGAGACAACTGGGGTGTTCAGGACACCCCGCGCGAGTAACGCCGGAAGCGAGAACATAGCGAATGGTTTGAGAGGCGTTCTCCAGCAGATAAAAGTAAAATACTAGAATGCATGTTATAATGTAACAAACATTTCACAGTTACACAGTTGCAACAAAAAAGAGTGAAGTTTGGAGTAATCATTGGCCGTAGGAAATTGAGTAAAACGAACATTGTCCTCTTTTGAGGCTACTACGCGGGTTGTTTACAATGTATGCCTGAAAAATCTGGTGTCATTAGAAAGAAAACATATCACATTCCAGCTACTGAAGAAGATAGGTTCATGAAATAAATAGTAAAAAAATGATACAATGAAAAAAAGGGTGGGGTGTTCAGGGCACCCCGCGCGAGTAACGCCGGGTTAAACCAAAACAAAATATAACTTACCTTATCTTAGTCCAGAAAAGCTCACAAAACTCATTAAGAACCTGAGCTACTTGTCCCAGGTATTTCAGGCCATTGGCTTCGGAGCATGCCCAGAAGAGCTGGTCGCCATGATCCCTGGAAAACGGAACAAAGCTCGCTGTTTCACTATTGCAAGCAGAATTCTAAGATTATACATTGCAACTAAGAAGCCTACTAATAAATTCATCTAAATAGTGAAATTCATTGGAAATAAAACGTCACTTTGTGCATTCCACACACAAACTTTATTGAAGGGCCACACACACTTTATTTCTAGCATGGTTTCGAAAAATTATTGTCATTATCAAGGTCAATAATTTCGACAATTATTTGTAGAAACCATGGTCGAAATAAAGTTTGTTTGTGGAATGTTCAATGAGACGTTTTATTTCCAATATCTTTGTTCCACAAAGTGAAGCCTCAAACATTAAACCGAGTGAACTTCATACTTACAGTTTATGTGGTTAGCTTATTAAAAGCACACACATTTTTTTTGGAATAGAAGTATAGTTGGGAGGAGAGAATATCAGAATTAGCATTAGAAATTGGCAAATTAACGACATTGCCCCCCTTCACGTACCTACCACATGCGTATGTATAAATCGTGACTTGACTTTAATTACAATTAATATTTTGTAGCAAAGAAATCCATTGGCCAAGAAAGCCCCTGTTTTTAAACATTTGAAAAATCTCCGTATTTTGCAAGCAATGAAATCACACGCACAACAGCTAATTTTAAGCTATTCAGAACCGTTGCGTAAGAAGAGAAATATCCTTTACTTAAGTGCCATGGCATAGCGGCATGCTCCAAGTGAGGTCTCACGAGTGAAAAATAACATCGCTCTTTAACATTCTTGTCACATTTTCCAATTATTCTTTTAATAAATTCCAATTTTTGACTAGCCTGTGAGCATATTTCTCGTACGTGTTTCCCCCGACACAGGTCTTGAGTAAGGGTCTTTACTCAGGATTTAACTGACTCTACTTTTAATAATTAGGTATCATTAACAGTGTATGTTTCTTATAAGGTATGAAAAAATCTCCAATGGCCGTAATAAATTGGCACCACTCGTCAAAAATACGCCACAATTGCTGTGTTGGTTTGCGGGAAAAAATGGGGGGAAAAATCCACGCCAGTGACCAACCACAACCTCTCGACCAGAAAAACCCCTGTGGTGGTTTACGGGAATGTTACTTCCTCGCCAGGGACAACCACAGACACACACATTCAACCCGAATAGGGATACTTCGCTGGGCTTATGAGACCCTGCTAAGGATGCCTGGGTTACACACACACACTCAACCCAATGAGGGATTCTTAGCCGGGTTAATGAGACCCAACTAAGAAAGCCTGGGTTATGAACACAAACACACTCACAAGCACTCAAGAACTCACTCACACATTCAACGGGCCCAACTTCTGGGAGAATCTAGCTCAACAGAGCGTTGTCAAGAAACGGCACAAAAACAAGAACAGACGAGGGTGTGCGTCGGATACGCGTATTTCGGCCACAAGGTGGCCCTCTTCAGCGAACTGAAGGGATAAATCACTTGCAACGCAAGGTTGTAAGTGGATAGGAAGGAGGACAGCCTAGAATAAATAGGAAAATGAAGAAAAGGGAGAGAGGGATGGGGAACCAAAATGACGTTGGGTTGTGGGAGAGGGAAGAAAGGTATTGGTGGGGAAGGAATGGGGGGGAGTTGAAGTCCGCGACCGTTGAAGCGAGTACGGGGCGAAGGGGAGGGGTGGGGGAGGTGAGAAGGGAAAGGAAACGAAGTCCGTGACAGTTGAGTAAGGGGGGAGGAAGGGGGGGGGGGAGGGAAGTGAAGTCCGTGACCGTTGGTGGAGAGCGGTCAACGTTAAATATTTTGAAAAATTATAATTTCAAAAAAAGGAAGGAGCATCTACTGTAAAATAGAGAAAAGTGAGGAGTAAGAAATAGGTCCTTTATCGCTATTCACAATGTTTCTCCTGAATTTGTGTATGTATAGACTTTCATAAGCGTCAAGCAAATGATTAGGTGTTTGTTTGATGAGTTGAAGGTTGTTTTCTGAGGTTTCGTGTCCCGTGTTGAGTAAGTGTTGTGCGATACTGGATTTTTCGGGTCTGTTATATTTGAAATGGGCCATGTGTTCCTTGAATCTAGTTTTTATATTTCTGCGTGTTTGTCCCACGTAGGAAACATCACACGAGGAACAAGATATTTGATATATGCCGGACTTATTGGATGTGTCGATCTTGTCTTTCGTGTTTCCCAATAAGTGTTTCAGTTTGTTGTTACTACTAAATGAGATCTTTGTGTTCACTGTTTTGAATATCTTTTCAAGGCCTTTAGTTATTTGTGGGTGGTAAGGAAGTTTAATGAAGCGGACGGACTCGTCATTCGTGAGTGTGGTGGAATTCTTTAAGAGTCTTTTAAATTTGTGTTTCTTCACTATATTGTCAATCATAGACTCCTTAAAGCCGTTAAGTTTAGCAATTCGTTTGATATTATTTAATTCTTTTGAATAATTACTTTTTTCAAGTGGAATATTAACAAGCCTGTGGACCAGAGCATGAAAAGAAGCGAGTTTATTGCTGTTATGTACAAAGGAATCACGGTGAATGTAATTATTGGTGTGTGTAGGCTTGCGGTACACGTCATAAGAGAGTTTGTTACCATTTCTGGTCAGAAGCAGATCTAGAAAAGGGAGTTGGTTGTTATCTTCTATCTCGTGTGTGAACTTAATGGAAGGAAATAAACTGTTTAAATCACAAACAAACTGTTCAATTCCATATTTGTGAGTGTCGAAAATGGCAAATATGTCATCAACGTATCTTAAATAAACAGTTGGGAAGTAATTAAATTTGCTTTTGAAAGTATTTTCAAAATGAGTCATGAAAACATTGGCCATTGGTTGTCCCTGGCGAGGAAGTAACATTCCCGTAAACCACCACAGGGGTTTTTCTGGTCGAGAGGTTGTGGTTGGTCACTGGCGTGGATTTTTCCCCCCATTTTTTCCCGCAAACCAACACAGCAATTGTGGCGTATTTTTGACGAGTGGTGCCAATTTATTACGGCCATTGGAGATTTTTTCATACCTTATAACTTTAAGAGGCCGTAGAGCTCATGTTCCCTAGTTTTAGTGTATGTTTCGTTGACCGGGCTATCCTTTTTCCATAAATTCATATCAATGCACTTTTTAAAACTTAATTCTAACTGCCTAGTATTACACGAACCATTTATAGCATCTAGGACTTTTCGCAACGCAATCCTGCAAGTCTCATTTCTTAGATCCCTATACAACATTGCGTCTTCGAATGTATGAACTTTACTTGTAAAAACGGTATTCGTTTGATCAATATACTAATACTTTAGGAGTCCTTCACAAGAAAATTAATTTTAGGATTAGGCTTCTACTCTGTTCGCCACCGTCAGAACTGAAAACCGGGTCCTCAGGATGAAAAACGAATACTCTTCCCTAATTACTCGATATTGTGTATTAAGCTTAGAGAACTGTTTGTGAACCTGGCATCTAAGACAAAGGGTTGAATCTCATTGAGAGGAGAGCAGTAGATACGCTCAGCTGAAATTGTCAGCGCAAATAATGAAAAAACTAAGTTTTTTAATTGACGTGCTTTCCAAATTTTGCGCAAGTAGAAATTAATAATTCATTGATGAATATCCACCACTTTAGGGATTCGAAAATAAGGGCCCCGAGGATAGGAAGCCGCCAAAGAAGATGTAATCCGTCCAGTAAAAAAAAACCCGAAAGACCTTGGAGTTCCAACAAGAGATTCGGGGGGGAAGCGAAGGAGGGGGGAGGGTGGATTTCGGCCGAGGAGCAATAGAGAGTCAAATTCTAACCAATCTATCGAAGGCAGGAACTCCCTCCCAAACAAGAAAACCTCGCCAGATGATTCAGGTCATTAAGTGTTTGACCGCCAGCTCGTTGGAATGAGGACATCCGTCTAACTATCGAGCCCTCGCCTCTCGTTCATTATTTCGGGGTATTGACCTTTAAAAAGTGGTTTTTGATGGAATGAGTCTTAAAATCGGTCGAGGGAGGGGGGTCGTCGGCAGAAACTTGTGCGTCACGAAAAATGTTGATATCTCAAAGCCCAATAACACCAGGGGAAAGAAGCCTCTTATGACAATTTACCTTCCGCCGTGTGGAGGAAGCCTCGTCGACGGAGGCTATGCTCGAAACTATACGAATCCCATTAATATGCGGTCGGCGTTTCGTAGGGTTGAATCCGTGGGGGTCCCGTACGAAGAGTACTTAGGTACTTCGTATGCTCCAATTACACCGCCTAGATAATGAAGGCCTGAATGCTTGAGGTTGAAAAACGTGTGACGTCAGAAGCTGGCGGCCGAGGTTTGTAGCATCCGAGGTGCTGTTTTCAGCGAGAATAACGGTTGGTAAAATGTGTTGATGCGTGACACTCCTTGTTGAGGAGTAATTTTAAAGACATAAGGTTATCATGCAAGTGATAATTATAATATAACTTTGGACTACTTTGCATCATTTATTCTCATAATAACTTACAAGTGTTGTGTACCGAATTTTCGGGGTAACTAAGCAGGAAGTGAAAATTTTACCGCAATTAGTTTCCCCTAAGGATGCAGAATTGGAGAAGAAATGAATTCGGAGCAAACCAAGAAAACATTTGATTCCAACATCAAATTCGCGGAGCCGACCTTATAAACAAGTGCTTTAGTTGCTTTATTATTGTACACGGCTTCAAGAAGTGTAACTGAATGTTGGTCATCAGTGTTAACATTTGCGTAGATGCAAGATTGAGCACGCAGGCTAGAATGTGGCGAGATGATTAAACTATTCTTTAATTTTAAGTGTTTCATTCGATCTAAATTTCTTTAACAATGCACCGTATTTTTTTTACTTTCCCTAAAACCACAGTGTTAACTACCTTAGAAAATGTTAACACCTATTTTGCCCCCCCCCAAATACATTGGTAATATTCTTTTGCGATGTTAATGTTGATATGCTCGTTCACGCCGAAACGTTGTACCAATGGTTTTATTTCTATAAAGTATAGATCTTTGCAAAGCATTTTAATCATAAAGATATTTGTATGAGAGATAATGTATGGGAGAATTAGGGTGGAGTGAAAAAAGTCAATATTTTTTTCGGAAACGGGTACCCTTCAATGACTGTGTATGAGACCTAGTAGCAATTCTGTAAAATATTTAATTTTTACGACGTCATCTTGAGTCTGCTCATTTGGCTTTGTTGAAGTTTGAAAATTTTTGAATTTTTTTTACATTTTTACAAAATTGTTTTAAGTACTTGAAGCAAAAAAAACCCTGACGGGTAATCATTAAATAGTTGAACAAGGCCTTAAATATATACAGGATTTTTAAAAACATTTTTAAGGTGGTGGTTTCAGTCTGCACATTAGGCCTAAAGTTCGCCAAACTGTCCGAAATTTCCGATATTTACAATTATTTATATAATCAGTAATATTTTAAAATAGCATGTATGTATCATCGAGTCACGTTCTTATAATCAGTATCCAAGCTTATAGTAAGGTTTTCATAAAACTAGAGAGGCATGTAAACTATAATGTGTACGTGTAGTAACGAAAGTGACGGGCCTGGTGTGAATCATTTTGCATTGCAGCGCTTCATCCGGGAGCGTTGACCTTGGTAAGACAGGCACGTGGCGATTTGATTCTCCCTTCCCCTCGCCTCTCTGACTGCATTAGTCGTTTTTTGACAGCGAGAGTGATAGGTGGTGTATTATATCTAGTCGTCGAGTTTTATACGTTCTACTGTTCTAGTTCAGTTTTATAGTACTGTGTGTTACTGTGCTTTGTGTGTTTATCACTGCGTTATGGCGTTCCCTAGGACTCGTGACAAGGATTTACCTCATCCTATCATAGGTAATGGTCAAGATATGGGCAAGTCTTTGCTTCCTATCCGTAGAGATGTGTTAAAATACTACATTTATGTTTGGAACAAAGTAAAAATTTAACAAAATGGCAAAAACCCTAGTTTTTAGAAGTGTCCAAGATTGTTGTTGACAAGTGAAACTAAATGTGGGGAAAAGCTTCCATCTAATGCATAACCTCTGAAACTATTACAATTTTATAAAAAAAGTTGATTTAGTTCAAAGACTCAACAAAACATACAAACGTTACAAAGATAAGGACAGTTAAAAAAACTAGCCGACTTTAACAATAGAGTTGAGGTATTGTTCGATGTTAGTGCATGTAAATGTAAAGATTTTCAACTTTGTAAATGTGATCCCGCTAAGAAGGTTCCAATACATGAACGCAAATTCTTGACCGATCAAAGAACTGTTCGGAAAATGTCAATTGGACGTATTGATATTAAAGTGACATCAGCAAATAAAAAGAAAAAATCAAGGAAAATGATAGAAGAAGAAAGATTGTGTAAAAAACGTAGTGAAGGATAGGAAATTGGCTTGTATAGCGACAATGAGGACGCTATGGACTTAACTGTGCCACTTCAAGAAATGGGCTGTGTTCCAGAAGATTAGGAGGTTGTTTTAGAGGGACCAGTTCCTGGCCCTTCCTCAGCTACTACCATTCATACTCAAACTAGGCTAAAAATACCATCGTTTTCCCGAGTATGTGATAGATATGGCGTACCTGATCGCGCAGCAGCAGCTTTAGCCTCTGCTCTTTTACACGATGTACAGTTCACTTATTCCTTAGATAATGTTATAAATGACGCTGTGGTGGACGGGAGTAAAGTAAGACGCGAGCGAATCAAATCTCGGCATGAAGTTCTAAATAAGGAAACAAAGGTAGAAATACAAGCCTTATACTTTGACGGTAGAATTGACGACACTCTTCGTATTCACAAGACAGACGATGGGAAAATGCACAGAACAACTGTTAAAGAAGAGCACATTTCACTCATAGAGGAGCCTAAATTGAGATTCATGGGTTACACAGTTCCATTGTCTGGGAAAACCATTGACATTGCTAATTCTATCGTCGATTACTTTTCTGAGCACAATCTTACAATATCGGAAATAGTTTGCTTTGGTTTTGATGGATGCCCTACAAACACAGGAAAATACAATGATGTAATTCGCTCGCTAGAAGAGAAACTTGGTAGACCTCTGCAGTGGGTTATTTGCCAATTGCATACAAATGGACTTCCATTACGGCATTAGGTGGTAAAGCTGGATGGACCTACTAGCGGACCAAAAGGGTTTGTTGGACCTGTCGGTCAAAGTTTTGCAAGATGTCATGCATTGAAAATAGTTCAGTTTTAGCCCATAGAGTTTATTACTGACATAATCGATCGTGGTGATGAAAAGGGTTTGTGTACTGACCAACAATACCTTTATGATATTTGTAAAGCTGTTTCGAGTGGGAAACTATCTCAAGAATTAGAAAACAGAAGTCCAGGAAAGCTCTCCCATGCGAGATGGTTTACTACAGATAATATAATTTTAGGATTATACGCAGCTACAAAAACTCCATCGCAAACATTAAAAGAGTTGGCAACCTTCATCGTGAAAGTTTATGCACCTATCTGGTTCAGTATCAAGTGTAATCCATAAGCTTATAATGGAGCTCAAAACTTGTGGGAAACCTTAAAGAGTTGCACTTACCTATCTGAGGAAAATCGGAAAATTGTACACAAATTTATCCAAGACAATGGATACTTTGCTCACCAAGAAAACATGTTCATAGCTATGTTGTTTGATAAGAGAGATCATATAAAGAAACTGGCTTTAAGACGTATCATCAAGGCTGGATCTAGAGAATAAGCCAGTAAACCACTAACACGGTTTGAAATCCCAGAAATAAATTTTGGAGCATCAGAGTATGTCAATATGATTGTTTGGAATGATGTGGAAGTGACAGAACCTCCTCTCAAAAGTCATTTGACAAATCAGGATTTGCAAAGTTTACTGTAAACCAAGAGTGTAAACATAGCTTCTGAGTGCACTCTTTTTGAAATCCCATCACACCCTCAAGCGGTAGAAAGAGCCGTCAAAGAAGTCACTGCTTCCTCAAAATTGGTCTGTGATCAAAAGAAAAGAGAAAGCTTAATCAAAACTAGAATGTTTGATAGAAATATCCGTCCAATATATGACACAAAGAAACAATTTACTGTCGAATATTTTTCTTAAAGATGTAAATACATGCTTTCATGGTTGGGTGGTTGGGAGGGCATGGGTGGGACTCGAAGTGCAACTACTTCCCCGTGGTGAGTCCTTGGTAGTTTAAACCACCGCCTAAAAATATTTTTTTAAATCCTGTCTTTATTTAAGGCCTTGTTCAGCTATTTAGTGACTACCCGTCAGGGTTTTTTTTGTTTCAAGAACTTTAAAAAAATTGTAAAAATGTAAAAAATTTAAAAAAATTTCAAACTTTTAGCCAAATGTGCAGACTCAAGACGACGTCGTAAAAATGAAATGTTTTACAGAAATTTTACTAGGTCTCATACACAGTCATTGAAGAGTACCCATTTCCGAAAAAAATACTGACTTTTTTTTACTCCACCCTACGAGTCCTCATGATGATGAGCAGGCTGACAAGCGGTTTGCAAGTGACAAATTACCTTCACCCAAACTGAGGCCTGGTGCTATACCATGGTCGATGCTCCCTTGGATGGTATGCGGTGGTCGCTCAACATATTTTTATATGAAAACTACTATTGGAAGGTACCCGTTGAAATTCAACGGGTGTAAAAAACATATAACTAATTTTATAAGAAAACCACAGAGGCTGAAGAATACTGTTAGCGTGGTCATTTGAGGAGTTCGCAACCTATCTTGTACGTTGTGTTTGTTGAAGTAGACACGCTGACCGTTTTCCAAGATCACGGGAAGTGAGTGATTGTTGGTCCACATTCACGCATGGGAAACCCAAAAATGAGTGGATGTAAGTTAACTGCACTTTAACACTTTTAAACATATATAAATAATTCGTAACGTTTGTGAAGTGGAAATCAGTTTAAAAAACTGTTTGCAATAGTAATGAGAGGCAGACGGTTCCATTACCTGTCATTCATCTGAGTGTTAAACGATAATTAACAACGCTGTATTTGTTGTAAAAATAGACGCATGATTAACATTACTGTTCGCTGCACGTAAGTATTCTTTCGCATTTAAGAATAGACATTGAAGAGTATACTTGTTTTCAATATTCATTGAATTTATCCATTATCGCAATCTATCATAAGGACCTTGAGACTCTGGGGCCTTCTTATACAGATATTTATTCTACGTGCTATCATGGGACTGCAGAAAAACTTTTAAGTGCTAGAGTCGTCAATATCCTTTGAAAATAAAATCTCTGATTGCCAAGGAAATATACTATTGTTGATTTCAGAGAAAAATTTGAGATTTTTTAGCTAAAAACATGATTTTCAGACAAATACTAAGCGTATAACAAACTCGATTGAAGTAATTAGAAACTGAATTCATTCAGCTATCCGATATTTAAGAAATCCCAACCCTCTATCTTTAGGGAAAATATTTTTAAAAAGCAAAATATGAAACCACAGCACTGAACCAAATGCTTAATATGGACCACCAGGGCGGGCCTTCGGGGGCGCTGAGGGCTTCTTAATATAGCATATGTTTCTTTCTATCTACATGCCATATTTCAGCTCAATCGGTCCAGTAGTGTTTGCGTGATGGAGTTACAGACAGACAGAGACCATTACATAACATATATTAGTAAGGATCTACTTTATATTGAAAAATAGTACTCGTTATGATAGAGCATTCACATTTACTCAATATATTGTGTAGTTTATTATCAATACTTGCGGTACGTGCACCCTACGCATTAACAAGCTTCTTCTTCACACACATTATTGTCAACACATAATCAGCTAGGCTTAGGTATGAAGGTTCAAAATATTTGATATTATCTACCGAAATCTTGATGAAATGAAGATGAAAACCCGATTAAACTAGATAAAATGCATGGCTGGTCCTATGGAGGCTAGTAATTTCCCATAATCTCTCGCGCATTTTCATTTATCTGATATTATCTGGACGTAGAAACTAGAGGGGATCAAATTGCTGGAAGATGAAAATCTTTTTTTCTGCCTTCTATTTATGGTCTTTAAAGTATTTACTGTTCTTACGTATTTTTCCACAAGTGATGTGAATAAAGAATGTTTTGAATTTTGCGCGGGAATATTCAGCGAAACAAATTACTCGCAAACGTACGAAGTGAACTTTTAAAAAGATGATGTTTCCTCGTTTATCTACATAGTAATTGCTTTCGCATCGAGTTGTCAAGACAAAATCGAACGTTGATGAAAAATAAGCTATAATTCGTTTCCGAAAGGGCCGTTAAAGGGCACATCGGCGGTGGAAGCCGTCTTGCTAAGGTTTTCCAAAACAATAGGGCCACGTGAAGGGCCATTTGGAAAAAATCGGAGCAGTAGGTGCAAGCGATTCACAATTTCGAATTGCTCTTGCGCTCAAAGCCATCTTGAGGCTGGAAATCATGAGGCATATTTTGTAATTGGTGCCTTTTGTAACTGAGCTTCAAAGTGCGGTGAGATAGCTTTGATCGTGCTTTTTGCTATGGTGATAACTTGAGCTCAAACTTCGACATGGCTTACAGTTGTCAATGCCATAATCAGACAGTATTAAGCATGTTATGAATTATTGTCTTCAGTGTTTCTTAATTTGAAATTTATCAAACATATAAAACGATGCATTATGCATAAAATATTTCTACCAATGTCTTACATTGAATGAATATCACTCAAAATCTACTCTAATCTGTAACATTTATGTACATAATGAGGACAGAAATAGCAATTTCCGAAAGGCAGACCAGTCGATGTTTACTTGTGGAATATTGCAATTTCTGTCTGTATAATGTTAAAATTCTAAACAATATCTCGTCCGATACTTCTCGTTATGTATATAACACAAACTTGAGTTCTTAGGCTTAATTAAAATATCATTTATCAAAACCTCGCTCAGACATGTATAACATCTTAGCATACAACATCAGACATAAAGTTATAAGAATATTTATTGATACTTAAATACTATCCTCGAGCTATACCCCAGCATAAACGTACTAATAAGCCTTCACTACTATTTAAACGCAACCTTTTCCCAAAAATCGAATAAAAATACCTAAATAACTCACTTTTGCAAATCCATTTACTCCCTGTCAAGGGCTTTCACGGTATTTTTTGTAGCATATAAGGTTAACTATAGTGAGATATATCAGGCACATTTAAATAATTTCCACTATTTATCCAGGTAGACAGTGATATTCAGATAAAGGAGCAATCCTAGCAAATAAAAATACATGGAATAAATGGAAAGACAACTTTTGAGGTAGCAATATTTATTGAATGAAGCATAATGAAACAACATAAATAGCATAAGAAGACAGAAAATCATCACACTTTTATCTGGACGTAAAAAATAACACAAGCAATTTTAGAGACTCTCAAATAATATACAATAATCCTTGCCAAGGAAAATCCAAATCAGTAATGCTATTTAGTCATTACCTGCCTTAAACGTAGACGGATATATTATTTCATCAAAATCCCAGAGCACAAAAAAATGCAGTGAAAGAAAAAGATGACACTTGAGGTGGAAAAACTTACTTAATGAAGAATAATTAAACACTACAAAGTTTATACTTTACCTGGGACGTAAACAACCAAGTAAATAAGCATAATCACCAACTTCATTTCAATTTACATAGATTCCATATACTAATTTAGAAAATAGTATAAACCATGAAATGACTGCTGTTATGTCTTCTCTATCACTTTACGCGTTTTTTTAATACTTAAAATAAAATGCCTGACATTACACGTCACAAGAGATGACGTACAGCTGATATAAACCTTTGTACGTAACATTATCACTACTTACATGCACACAATCCAGCGCAGCACATATATGAAACTTGTAATCTCTGGCATGCCACAATATACACATTGAAAACACACGATTAAACTTCATTTAAACATTATCACAAAAAATGACACCAGGTCTTCCTGCACACCGAGACTTAGTGATGCCAACTCTAAGTAAAACTTCAAATTAAATGCTCCAGATGGATAATTTGCTTTGAATCGTCACAGAAAACCAAAACAAGTCGCGCGAATGAATCTTTCTTAAAATATAATGCTGCACAGCATTGTAGACCACAATTCACATTTGAAGTTAAAGAAAAGTATTTTATCAATAATTTGTAATTCATAAAATATGCCACGCTGCGATCTTCAAATATAATTCAAATGAAAAACTAATACTAACTGTTCTTCGATCGATAATGACCGCTTAGGCATATTCTTAGATGCCGAAACCGAGGAGTCAAGCGCAAGGCAAAAAACATTCGAACGTGAAGTTGCAGAATCGCGATCGGCGATTGTTATCGAAATATGTATCACTCACAAAATCAGTGGGAATGGCTCTATCACGCTTGAACGTAGAATTATAAAAAATCCTTGCCCCCTGCCTGGCCGCTTACCCACTCCCCTCCTCCCCCTCCCCCCGCAACCCCATCCCCTTTCACCCGCTCGGATTGGGGACATGAGTCACATTTTGTCCCTACGCTACGCTGGTTAACAGCTCTAATTATAGTTCTAATCATCTGATCGTTGCGAGTGAGATTTAATTGAAGAAGACGAATTCAAGAGTTTCAATTAACTAGTTGACTGTTTAAACCAAGAACAAAGAAGTCAGCGGAACAAATTGTTTTGACGTTTATATGATGAGATTATTTATTTCTGTTGCTTTTTTCTGAAAAATGTGTTAGCATGTAATTATTATTTTACGGTTTAGATCTCTGCATAAGCAGTTGTAATGTAGCCTCGTTCCTTTTGTGGAAATAGGGTATCACAAACATACTTCGATACTTGTTTTTACTAAGTGTAACCGTTGTGAGTAACCTGGAAAAAGGCTATAGTAAGGACAATACAGTAATGACTGGTGTTTGAACGATATTATACAAATATATCATTTTCAAACAAGTATCAGTGACTTATTACATGAAAAATTACAAAAGACCCCGCAGATTACATCGGCTGTTACCTGAAGATATTTGGCTTGTTTTGCTCACACTAATATCACTGTGTAATTGTGATTTGTTCGTGCTCAGTGATAACTCTTATGGAGGCATGCCCTGTAACGTAGTAGATTGCCTTATATGAGAGAAGCTGGTTAAACTTTCACTCATTGACAATAACTATATGCACAAACAGCGTAGGAAATAAATTTCAAATCGGTTTGCATGCTGATAAAATTCTTTCATATACCTACTATAATGAACGAGGGATGTGGCTGATAAATATCAATAGTGCCATCCTCTCATATAATAAGGTTGACCAGTTAAAAGCAATTTTCCACAGGCAAAAATATTTAAAGACTTTATAATTACCTAGGTTTCGATGTTTTGCACAGCGTTTTTAGCTGAAGATGATGTGTAAAGCATTGAAACCTAGTTCGTAATAAAGTCTTAAAATCTGAGTAAAAACGCTTTTAACTTCTTTATCTTATTTTGTGGAAATTCCACGCCATATCGCCTGAGTCTTTGGAATTCATCCATTCCCTCAGATTCTCTTAGAAATAACAGTTATCGTGGTTGGAGTTGAAGACATGCTGATGGAAACACCCATTAGGAGTAGAGGTAAAGAGACCTTGAATAAACTTACTTAAATATGTTTGGAGCAAGAAATCTCATGAACTGGAAGAAAATTCACCCGTCATGCTTGGGAGACACCATATAGGGAATGGCATCGGGGCAGAAGCCTTAAAGGCCACAGGAGTTCCACAGAGAAGGTTTAAATTTCAATATCTTATATACCCACTTTCGGTGCCACTGGATGAGATAGGTTGTGAAAAATATAAAAGGTTGTGGAATTGCTCTATACAGTGATCAGTGACTTGTAGATTTTACAATTCCTCGCATTTTTTTCCACCGGTTTTTCTTCACCCGATTGGTTATTCGATTTTATTATTTTGTTTCTTATACCTCCTCATACCAAGTTCAGAGTCAACGTTTTCCTCTTCACTCCTCCATTTTTCTAATCTAATCTTACGCAACGAATTTCTTCTTTATCTTCTTTTCTTCTTTATATTCAAGGATTGTTTAGATGTCTCCAACGCTCTTACTTTACCCGTTTTTATAATCTTCAATCTTCCCGTGATTGATCCCATCTGCTTAGTGTTCCTTTCCAATAGCTCATCCTATCCCCTCTTTGTTTTCCCTATCAATGCAACCACGTTGAACTTCTTAATTCACTTACTTTTAAAAAGCCTTTTGAAACTATCATCGCATTTAATCATAGCTTCATTGTTATCTGAGTCCGCATCCTGCCCCAGATATCTTTGCGAGTTTTAGGCGCTGTGCCTGAACCTCTGCATTCCCATAATCTAATTTTCTATCTATATATCAATTTGATATCTCCCTGGGTCCCTCGTCTATTTAATGTGTATCTGCGTTAGTTGATATTTAAACCACGTTTTTGTAACCACTAATTAATTTAAAAAACTTTTAAAATCTCTACTGGGTTCTTCCCTCGGTCATTTCTCGTTCCTAACCCATACATTCCCACTTCATTTTGAGTTTTCTTTTTCCACATCATTACATTCAAATTGCCCAATATTATGAGACTTTTAGTGCCCGAAACTTCTCTAATTATTATCTGCAGCTGGTCATACACCACATACACATCTTCCTCGCTATGGATACTTGTAGACATACGACCTGGACCAATACGAAATTCGTCTAGCGAGGTTTTATTTCTACCGCAAGTACCCTGTCACTCATTTGCTCATCATTGTTCTAACTTTAAAGGTTCCAATTTCAAAGTAATTTCTTCAAAGTACTTTCTACATTTTTTAAGTGATGTCCTCCTCATCTTATTTTTCATCTTCTGACTTGTAGCCCCTGTAAAGGATTCTGAAGACAATGTTGCGCTAGGATTTCGTGTGATGACGACCGCGGAGGCCTTGACTTCCCCGCTGCCAGACACGATACCAGCCCTAGTAAATGGCATCCCGTTGTTGCCAATAATCAATTCTCTTTGAACGATTTCCTTTCCAGATAAGAACACAGGCTTTGTCATGTCCAACAGTATTTTTGAGGTGACACCATCACGTGAACTACTTTTCATCTGGCTCCTACTCTTCCACATATCTTGCATGAATGGCCCTAACAGGAGCAATCGCAATTGCTCCTGCCAGTCCAGCTCTAGGGGTCATTGAAATGCGCAACCACTTCCACCACGTCAAGGTTGTAGTCTAAGGGAAGGGGGTAATGCTGTAGCACTTTAAAATATTAAGAATCTCGATTGTTGATTCCATCAAATTTCACAGAAAATATAAATAACTGCTTTTCAAAATTTAAATTTTCGGCTTGTACTGTGATGTTTTAAATTGTTATAATGATTTGAAATTAAAATGAGTAACTTGAAGGGCTTTACCTATAGGGAAGGGAGTTTACCTATAAGGAATTTTCCCCCATTACTCAATCTGCCTTGATTTGCGTAAATTAGGAGCCATTCCATCGCTTCTCCGTCATTAGATATGCATCTCATTTTCGGAGGTAGAACTTGATCGCAAATTGTAAGAAAAATTAACTCATCGCCACCGGAAATGGCAACCATAATAAACAAAGTAGTAACTCGGAAACGGAAAAACAAGCAATTGAAAACATCCGCAACTCTTTCACCGTTTATTCTCTTCCTAAGCAAATCCACTAATTTGTCTTGCGTGAAAATTTTGTCGCAGAAATTGCGAGAATAATGAAAAATTTAAATTTTAGTTCTTACAATCATATAAAAAGTGAACGGTTAATTTTTAATTCTTAAGACTGTTTTAATTTTCATGACTGAAGTGGAAAAAACGAGTTTAGGTGTAACACACAGGACTGCAATTTTTTGCATTTGCAACTGGCATAAAAACGATTTTGTACAATAATCAAAGATCATTTTAACATTTTATTGATTGTGGATGCATTTCAGTATTTGTTAATAATTCAACTGCTTTTAAACATATATTTGATTTCTTTCTGTGTTTGTACATATTACTGTCAAAGATGCAAAGCTGGATTTTCTAAAGATCATTTTGAAATACTTTTTTTACTCTAAGGTTGTTGGAATAAAATTCTTGGATGGCTTCGTTCCCACCCACCTCTATGTACGTTTCTGTCCCTCCAACCTGAGCAAGTTTTAGTTAACTTGACCTTAAGCCCCTTCCATCTTCTTCCAATGAAACATGCCCTTATCTACAACACTTTTATCCTTCACCCAAAATCACTTATTCTATAACGTCCCATATTTTTTATATTCGACCGAGTATTTATTTGAATTCACTAGCGATAAAAATATAACCCCCATGAAGAATTATGTGAGAGCATTCAAATCAGTTGTATTTGCGAGAACTAAAAGTGCGTAGGTAGGAAAAAGGAATGTACGAATATCGATTATAAAAGAACGGCAGTTTGGAATTTTTTTTCAATTTGGTGCCGGAGGCCATTAGATGACCACCGAACAGTCTTCAGACGACCCCTACCAGAAGGAACTGGCACGGAGTCTTAGGCAAAGCAATTACATTATTTATCATTATTTTCTTCTTCGCTTTCTCATGATGAACCTATTATACATGGCCAAAATTGCTTAACACTAACCTCCACCTTACTCCTTCCATCTAAAATGAGCATAAATTATCTTAAGCCACATGGCATAAAAAGTCGTTCTCTACGTCATTTCGAAGATTTTTTGTGTGAAGACGTCTGGTCAAAATTTAGGGGTGTTGTAAAATTTGTAAACTGGTATTTTTTTCGTCAGATCTCAGGTCCTCCGAGGTATAAAAGAATATTTCGGTTCCTTTCGAGCCGTTTCTCTTAGGGAAGTTCATCAAAAGGTAAGTGAGAGATTTATTAGCACTAGCATATTCCATCCATGGTTATATTATAAATTTGTTTCCCTGGAGGAATTAGACTTAATTTTATTTTGTATTACGTTGCATGACATCTCGATTGTTAAGGGAGCCATTATACGTCACGATGGAAGGAGGTGGAAATGTTATTTTAAAGAATTGTAGAATGAAGATGACATAGGAAAGGATTTCAGGCGGTGATAAGAACTACACTTGAAAATGTAGGTACAGAAACATCAAACTCTGATAACTTGAAATTTTTGTTGTACCTAGTATACAAATTTCGATCAGTAGAAAAAAGCCTTTCGGTTACGCTAGAGCACGTCAAAAATATTGAGATTCCTGCTTGTTGATCCCGTTATTTTTCACTTAATAGTACAATAACGGATTTAACGAGTTTAAATGTTCAATTTGTACTGTAATATTAAAAGTATTCTAGTGATATGTGAAGTTAGGTAGTTTATTTCATACATTAAATAACATTACTGCGCACCTGGATTTATTGGTTTATATCACCTATTTCCCTTACCCCTTGCCAGTGCCTCAGGGACTCAGGGCCATAATGCATATGCTTATGAAACGACCCCTTTTTAAGGGTTCCATTGTCCCGCCCAATTACGTTTGTAGCCCTGAATGACATTAACATGTTCCCAAATGTCTCCACTTTTGGTCCACTGCCCATTTCATGGAGAAATGCGCGGCGACAAATGTATGGCCAGAAATGTGCAAATCAAGAACATTGCATAAAATTATAACTTAACGGCTCTCAGCTGATTTTTTTGAAGTTAACGAAGTTAATGTTAATTTTAATGAAGTTGAACGAATAAACGTTAATATTAAACTTTTCCCGAGAGGCCATAAGGTATTAGTTGGCTGGGGCAAAGAAGGGTTCAGCCAATTACATTAGAGCTCGGTACTCCAGAATATGGTACTACATAAAACTATAGCAATTGCAGCTGTAAGTAATTTTATTTTGTTTTAATTTATTTTAAATGAACAACTATACAAACGTAGCTTAAATTTTATGAAAAAAGTCCCGATGT
The DNA here is from genome assembly GCA_963573305.1 of Pyrrhosoma nymphula. NCBI lineage: Eukaryota > Metazoa > Arthropoda > Insecta > Odonata > Coenagrionidae > Pyrrhosoma > Pyrrhosoma nymphula. The sequence continues at coordinate 28,766,521 of OY754328.1, forward strand.
TTTCACGTTTTTAGAATCTTCAAAACTAAATATATCCCGGTATTAGGACATCACAATGTGGTAGCCAAATTAATACAGAAAACCACTCATTCCGATTGGGCACGAGGGTCACCAACTGCAAGACCTACTAGCATGGGTGTATGAGTAAAATATTACCTCAAACGAAAAACTCTGAAATCGTTATGCAAAAAAGCTTTTTATGTGATATATGTGTAATTACATTTTTGCAAAAAAATCGTACCCTGATTCGTATTTTCCTCATATATATGCGGCTATTTACCGTAGTGCAATGACGTATGGATTGTATTGTTTCGTTTAAAAAATTCATTTATTTTAACCGATTTTATTAAATTTATTTTTGTTGCATTATAAAGTTCAAAAATTGTTAAATAATATTTTACAAATACCCAATCTCAGAATCTGCCAAAATTAAAGAAAAACAAATTTGTACGCATTCAACTAACTACATCTTCGTAAAGCATTTATCAAAGGCTACCAATAAATGCGTCTGTAAGTAATGCGTCTAAGTATTTCAACATTTATATTTTTCTCCACCATTGGCTCCACCCTGAAGTACACACGCCACAGGCATGACTTTTCATATTGACGCTTATTATAGGCAATATAACCAGCTCATTGTATTCAGAGTGAAAGACTGCATAAAAAGCTACAGATAGTATCTATTTTTTTGTTATTAATAATTTAACTAAATGAATTTTGTGGAATTTACGTGACAGTTCATTGAAAGGTTCGATCTTATAATTGGCAACTTATCGCTGGAGTGTAACGAGTTCTAAAGACGTATACTTTTGTTAAGTTTTAATAAATTCCAATTCAATTTTATCAGGCAATGAAAATAAATTTATGTTTGAGTGTAAAAACTGGATTTATTATAAAATAATTATGCGATAGATATGTGTAACAGTTGCGTAAGTGAAATATTTATAGTATGCATCGCACACGACACTGGCTACGAGAAATTGATTTGAAACCCTGATCCCGGAGACACATTGCTTTAGTCGGAGTCTCTGGGTTAAAATGCTCCAGTCGGAACCCTAAAGCCCGTTTTACACAGGGCACGTAATTGCACAATCTGATGTATATACGAACGTGCATTTCAAATTGCATCGTGTAAAGCCGTGAGTTGCAAGAACGCATGCGGTAATGCATGAACGCGAGATGGCAAAATGGCCCCTGCTCTAATTCGAAAACTATTGCACTCCCGATTGAGAAAAAAGTGCAATTTGAAGTGGTGCAATTTCGTACCCCATTTAAAATGGCATTAATAATGGCCCCAGCCTATTCGTAACTTTTCCGAAACGTTCCATTGACTTAAATGTGTTCGAGGACTAGAACGAGGAGATATCCTTTAGTTCTGTGAGAAAAAAACTAGCCGAGAATATTTTGCAATTTTCATGAGTGGAATATTATAAAATTCATCAAAGTGAAAAAGGCTCGTTGGGTACCCCGTACGAATCTTCAACGCTGCGGAGTTCAAATTATGGCGGGGCGGAGCTCGAAAAGTACTTGGCGCTGATTCTGTAAACGTTTGACTGGAAGGCAGTGAAGTGCAATTAAATAAAATGTGCGTGTGCTTAGTGCGTGAAATATCAATTCCTGCGATGTCCTGCGATGTCCTGCGATACCAGATATTTTACTCCTTCATGCAAATTCTTGGCTTAATTTGTGGCCATCCACTCAGGGTCAGACGACGTTTGCAACTTCCCAATCTAGGTTCAGACGTTGTAGTTGTGCTAGTTTTGATCCAGTTCGGGTGTTTTATTTCTCCTGTACCCGCAATCCGGTGAGCATTTTCGTACCCGAGGCGCCTGAAGGGACATAAAAACTCCACAAGTAATTCACACACTCCATTGGATATCCTTAAAATTCGTGGATTCAGTTTGCATTTCCAGATTCATGCCGACGTCTTCCGGACAGCTTTTGTATGCTGAGTGAGATATTTGTATATTACGTTTCTTGTGGACCTTTCCGCCATGGAACCAATATTATGCCATTAACCAGCCGTCACTAAGGTATTTTAGGTTCTAAAAGAAACGCTTTACCATAAACATTTACGTTTTGTATACAATATTTAATACAAATTGGAAGAAAAATTATAAAATTCGAAATTAACAAGTCTAGTGAATAGTTTCTAAACATAGAACTAAATATATACATTTTTAATGCATTTAAAACATTCATTAGATGATGGTGTCTTTGTGGGATCTTTTTTTCTTTCCTTGTCTTCGCCTTGTCCCACTCATATGGGGTCAGCGTTCTCTTCTTTGATTCTTTTTCTCAACCACTCCCTGGCAAATGCCTCCTCCTTTTCCCATCCTCTCTCTCTCGGATCCCTCCGTAACTTGTCCATCCATTTCATCTTTGGTCGTCCTCTCTTCCTTTTCCCCCTCCCCTGCAGCTGCATTAATCTCTTCCCCACATATTCTTCGTTCCTGCGCTGAACGTGCCCAAACCATTTAATTAACATTCTCGCATCTTCTTTGCTAACGGTCCCATTTTAACAAATCCTCTTATATAATATTTTTTGACTTTATCCTTCCTTGTCACCCCACACATTAACCGCAGCATCCTCATCTCTGCGACCTTCAACTTCTTTTCCTAAGCCCTTGTGATTAGCCAGGTCTCTGCACCATAGAGTAACGCAGGCCTCACCGCAGACTTATAAACTTTTACCTTCAACCTGTAAATTACCTCCGCATCACAAGTCACTACACTCATTCTTCTCCAATTTATCCATCCACCATTCACTCTGTGCTGATCTAATCCTAAATAGCTCTGAAGAATTGGCCCTTAATACTTTAACTTCTTAACCGTTGCTTAACTGATACTCTTGAAGCTTTAATATGAGACCTTCAGCCTCTGATGTAGTCAAGAACTCCGTTTTGATCCTGCAAATTTTCATTCCCCTCTCCTTCGGTACCTTTCTCCAAGCTTCCAGCTTCTCCCGGGTTAACTCGCAAATTACGATATCGTCTTTGTCGGATATATAATGAACAATGAAGCGCATGTATCGCTCAGAAGCCTTGCTATGAAGTGTTTCCTTCCATTCATGACCATGGCCTCAGGAAGTAAAAAGCATTATATGGCCAAAGACACAGGTGTGACACAGGGGCGGATTAAGAAGGGGGCGGCCGCCTCCCCGTAATTCCTGGGAAAATAGAAAACATGGTACTCATTAAGATGGTTCTCCAATGCAAGTTTTTATTTCACCAGCTCAATATACAGTGTTCAGATTATTGAAGATTATTGAAGACCATCTCGAAGAGAAAGCATAGTGATTGAATCCAATCCAGTGAATTTAATCAGCAGAAACATTTCCATTTGTTAGATATGATTTTCACGAACATCTATAAATTCATTTCTACAGCTCTATAACAAATTACACCACACAATTAGTACGGAAAATTTACTTACTTAAGCGAAACCCTTACAAGATGTATTAAGTTTTATTTATATCACAGTAAAATCCAAATTCCAATGTTAACTAATGTGAGGGAGAAAAATGAACAAAATTGAGCTTCTCATGATATGTATTAGAGTTTATAATACATGCTGTACTACATATACAAGAAGCATACTCATGTCAGAGACGAAAGTGAGTCTCTTTATTAAAGCATGTTAAATTTTTGTCTCTAACAAACACCGTTTGACCGTGAAAACAAACATACAATGACGTATCCAGGCGGAAATTCTCACACCTAAGGAAGGTCAGAGCTAAATTGAGATCTGAATTCAAAATGAGTTTTATCTATTTCAGTAACCCTATAATCTCTGGGAAATAGCAGCTTCCCAGACTTCTCATCCCCTTCACCATCCACGATTACCGCCAACGGTATATCTTAGGTCACGATGCTCCCGAGATATAAAAATCCATTCCAGTTTCTTCCGGCGTCAGTTCTTTTGAGGACGCCAGGGAGAAGGTACGTGAGAGTTATCTGTTTCATCATATTGCATAAACCCTTACATAATTTTAAACCTTTATCTTCCTAAATTAAATAAACATCACTAATTTTATTTTATTCTTCAGCAAGTATAACTTTATTTAAATGGTTTAGTCGCGCGTCAAAATGTGATGGAGGGAGATTACTTTTAGTGAACACTCGATTTCAAGTGCTATAATGAAGGATGTTTAAATGTCGTTAAGTGAACTTAAAATGTGAGGTGGGAAAGTGTCATCAAGTTCATTATCTGTTTTCCACAACCGATAAATTATCATAAATTCTTATAGCGATGTATCTGTTTTTCATCCAAATGAATGCCATCGTCAGCATGGAAGTTTAAAAACAAAGTTTTAGAAAGTTCATTAATTCGTTAATTTTATGAGGTATTCATATACGATAATAAAGTTTAGAAGCATTTAATGTAACTTGCAGCTCACAGAACGGCATCGACATTCGAAATGTTCTACTTACTGTCAATTGTAAATATACGCTAGGATTACCGACACCATGAAAACTTTCTCGACCCAGATAATTTGAATAGGTAGAAATTTGCCCGTTGTTACGAAGTGTCTGCTGCTTTATGTACTGAGTAACAGGTTGAATAAGGTTTATTTAGGACTTATTCGTCTGCGTTTTTGTTACATTCTTTCAGTATTCAGAATATTACATTCTTTATCATTTAAAAATATAGATTTTACATTAAGAAATGAAATGTATTTATTACTTATCAAACTAAAGGTTACTTTGTTCCTCAGACAGCACAGTGAATGAGGTATCACGCAATCACAAAGAAATGGAATATTTTGAAGAAGATGTCATTTTAATAAGCGCCAGCGGAAGGTATCCGTTAAAATTCAACGGGTGTGAAAAACGTTTAACTTATTTTATATGAAAACCGCAAAGCCTGAAGAAAAACTGCATGCATGGTCTTTCGAGGAGTTCGTTACCTATCTTGTATATTGTGTTCGTTGTAGTAGACACGATGGCCGTTTACCAGGTGCACGAAGATTTGAGTGACTATTGGTACTTTTTTATGCACGGGTAACACCAAAATGGGCCACGCAGACTCATTGCTACTTAAATAGCACCCAGGTTGATAGATGGTCACCTCGTCCCTCCGGTTTCCTTGAGCCGTCATCTGAGTGAATAAGAATTTCATCGCTGCCCTTGTGTACATAAATACATTTGCATTCAATCTCTTAATTGAGTTGCGCAATTCAACGTTGATATGTGCGTTGAGTATCTTAATCAGGATTAAAGAGTCGGGTACAACCCAGCGGTTAGCAACGTCAAAAGGAGCATTTGTAGCAGTAGCTATGTTTATTTAACCTATGAATCCTCCATCACCCGTCTTGCGCCTTCGGCATAAAGGGTAGTCATAATCATTGGTGTCGGTAGCTAAAAAAATAATCTTTGGTGATTCTTAGTGTACTTGTCGATTTTCATGCACGGATGTCATTCATTGCGCAGAATTTCCATTCTTCTTTCGGGTAAGAACATGTAGTGACGTCATTATAATTTCTGCCATCTTAAAATGGAATTAGAGTTTGGAAACAGATGGTTTTAGAGGTCTATTTATGAACCAGAGTTATAGTTGGTTACCCGTCCGTAGGTTGGGTAATAAATGAAATATGTGCGGTTCTTAACGTAACACGAGAAACACCACGGGGAGATGTTCATGAGATCGCTGGTGGGAATGTCTTTGAGCATCCAAATCTAACCATTACCGTTTTTCTGCAAAGACTCAATTTATTGCAAATAAGACATTCCTTTTTCTTCAGAAGATGTTCTCGAAAGGTTATTCTTTTTTCTATTAGGCATGTTGATGGATACATTTTTAAGTCCAAGGAGTAGAAACACAGCGGCGAATGAGAGTCTTGAATAGACAATGCTATGATTGAGTTAACTGCATATTAATACTTTTAAATATATATAAATAACCCGTGACGATTAAGATGTGGAAGTTGGTCTAAAAAACATTTTCAAATCGTTATGAGAGGCAGATGGTTCCACAACGTGAAATACATCTCAGTATTGAGCAATATTAAACACCGCCGCATTTGCTATCGTAACAGAATTTTTTTCCAATAGGAGAAGGGCTAATTCCGATTCTTTTGTTAATAATTCAAAGCGAGCATCAAGGATGAAAATGGTGCAAAAATAGATATTGATTTAGAAAACCTGGTATCACAAGAAGTTCTGCATAAAATTGAGTTTGCATTCTTTATTCAATCATAGCCTTTAAGGGCCTCCTTCAAATGTTTCATAATTTTGTTATTTTGTAAGTTTTGAAAAACTCTACCATGTTTACTTTTGCGTTAATTTACTACGCCGCGAAATGCCACCAGGGAAGGTGGAACTGGTAGTTCGGATACCAGTCATTTGAAGGAATAATTAAATTGTAATTTTTTTCTAGTCGATGTAGTGCCATGATATACTATTGCTAAAAGATTAAATAATGTGTTATAATAAATAAATACGTTCTGAATTACATTAAATATATCCTAAATTATCACATTTGCCGTTCCTAGAGCGGCGGTGCAAAACAATCCACCATTTCGGCATAATACTCTCAAGCTAAGAATTTTCATGTTAATCTTATCCTTACATGGACCCTTCGAGTCTCCCTCGTTATAAAATGTCATAATAGTTTTTTCATATTTTCTGTTTACATGCGGTGTTTTTTCCTTATAGATTGCATTGAGCTGCTGATTATATCTCTCAGTATTTTATTATTGCGTTGTAATAATTAGGGTGCCTGAATAAAAGAATTGTGGTGTTCAAAATTACTATGATAATGTACGATGTCACTCGATCGAGACGGTTTAAATTTTGAGAATAAACATATGCCTACACCTGTAAATTTGATGCTGCGTAATTATGCATTCATATATAGTACCATGAGGTTGATTTCAATTCGTTCCTGAAATTATTCCAACTCTTCTTCATCAAATGTTATGTACAGAATGTAAATCGGTCGGTGTAGAAATATAGAAAAATTGGATGTTTACCTTTAGCGGGAAATAAGTGGTATGTAAACGAAACCGATGATTTGGAATTTACTTCTCTAATTCGAACATTCTGGAAAGTGGATTGGTATTTATCTATGGATTTGTTTATTTGGAATGAATGAATAAGGAAGCAATTTTCCGTGCAGAGAACATTTCTTCCCATGATAACAGCGGTGAAGTATTATAATACGTCTCTGAGGTTCAGATTTGCAGAGTTCCTCTTAGAGAAGTGAAATAAAATAAACGTTTTTTTTTATTTTTCATAATGAACAGTATCAGAGGTAGAAGAGGAATAATATCAGCCTAATAATACACACACCTTCTGCAATGGTCCACTGGGTAAGCTTTGTTCAATTAGCCATTGTTGACATAACGATGAAATGGATCCTTACCTATGGTGGAAATGGGTCTCAAAAATATATATTGACTTCTCGAGGCATAGTAAAATAATTTCTTTATGTCAGTTATTAGGCAGGTCATTGAAAGTTCGTCTCATTCATGTCATTCGCCCCTACTTTTTGCTATTTTTTGCATTACTGTAGGCAATTTTGGTCCAAGAATTTAAACCAAATGTATCCTTGTAGTTAATAGTTTAAACCTATCTCGCAGCCGAATACCAAAAAATATTCAAATTTGATTCCCCAATAAACATAGGAATATGTTATAAATCCTGAACTCCCATTCAACGTGAAATATGTTCACGGCCAATGAAATCTTTACAATTGACTGCCAAAGGGATAAATATACAATAAGTTTTCCTTTTTATTTTTTTCAAGGTACATCTTGGACTTTTGAAGAGAGGTTATAATCCGTTACTCCACCATAAAGGGGATTTTCAAGAAGAAAATAGTGTTAATTTTCCTGATTATAATTACTCAGAGTTGAGGTCAAAACTTAACCTTCGGAACTTGTCCATCGCTGTCTTCCGGGACCACTTTTATTCCAACCGTAAGTAGAATTGCTGAAAAATCATCGTATTTATTATTGGCACATTCATACATATTTCGAAGGAAGACCTTGTAGTAGGGTGGCTTGAAAAAAATAAATGATTTTATTTCGGAATGCTATAGCGTGTAAAAGTTGCCATTGGTATAGACAAGAAAAAATAATATTAAAATAAATTTTTGTTGATATATCTTCCGGTCGCGCAAAGCCGTTTAAGTTAAAAAAAATCGTTAAAAACCATAAATTTTCAATATTTTTTAAAAGTATTTAACGGTGGTATGACTACAGTCCTATTTTGCGTAAACGATTAACAAGTATTTTAATATGACTAAAAGTTATATATATTATATTTATTTAATATATTTTGGTCACGCATCGCTATGTAATATGTGATAAATTTGTGATTTTAGTAAAATTTCAATGTTTTACATTTCATAACAAATCTATCTGAGACGCTTTAGTTACATTCCAGTACTTAAAAGAGGTTAGAAAAAAGTACAGTAAAATTATTATCATATTTTTATATTAACCGGTCGAGCAGCCGCATTAAAAAGTGAGTAATGGTGCATTGCCTTATAATTGTCTAGTTCTTTCGCGCGAATATTCTGTATGATTTTAAAATAAGATAAACGTGCTATATTTGAATACAAAAATAAGACTGCTTCAGTAACTCTATTATTTGAATTATTTTTTGGCTTAGCAGCTGAATGATATAGAGTTCCAATCATAAATTTGGCGGTATTTTTCAAATTATATTGTGTGCGCAGTTCTTCGCTCATTTTGCTTTAAAAAACGACAAAAACTCATTACGGGCAGGTGGCTGCATTTCGCGTTCCTCCCACACCCTACCCAACCAACCATTTATAGATTAGGGTGTGTTATATACAATATTTACAAGTTTAAAACATATACAAATTTATATTGTTTTCCTATGTACTTCTCCATGGTTTAAAACGTTTCTCATTTTTGTCCGTCACTACGAATATATATTCATATTTGTGCGAAAAGATAGACATGGCTAATCTTGACAATAATCTAACTCAGATGAAACCATCTCTATCACTGAGCCCGCATACTTCACAGGAAGCTTCTGTAACAAGCCTGACGCACATGTCGACAGCTTGCGTATGGCATGGTAATATTTTTAAATCCATAAGAATATTAAGGTCTCTGCTTACATACTGTTTTACCTCGTCATTAGTCAGTGCTCGTAACAAACGAGGTTTAGTCAGATTACAAGTGCCCCATTGTATAATTTCGGTGTAGTCTGTAGCTTTAAAGTTTAGGTTTGGCGGCATAAAAGTTGTAATATGATCATCGTCAGAAGTTGCTTGCCTTGCCTTCTAGATTCATTTGTACTCAAGCACTCGAATGAGGTTTCTATCAACAATGACCATCGCCCAAATTTAATTTTCAGGATGGGCAAAGTAAGCATTCCGTTGTATAACAGAGTCAATAATTTGAAGCAGCTCTTGTGGTTGATACTGTGTTGTTTGAATGTTCTTATAAATATGTTTAGGTGCGTCAGTGAAATTCTTGTTTACCTTAATTGTAAACCACATAGGCATATTAGACTTTTAAAAAAGTGACTATTTGCCTCATATTTTCAGGACTCTTTACACTACTATATAGGCGCAAAACCCTGTTAGTGAACCATCTTGAGTGTGACGTAGAGCTATGGTCACGGATTGAAAAATCTTCTGAACAGAGCCCTGGCTGGATGACTTTTGACATGTCTAGTAAAATTAATTGATCTTTGCTGAGTATCTACCTATCTACTTCAGGAATCACACAATCAATAGGTTCAAATTCAATTACCGTTATCTTTTCAAACCCAGATAGATCTTTTCCAATTGGCCCTGTTGGGACTTTTTTCATGCCATCTAAGTGCTTGAAAAGGTGGCGGAATGGAAGTTCATTGAAATGAAGAAGACAAATATTCCATTCCAAAGGTCTTCCAAAAAAACTCATAACAGTGCCATCACTACCGATCACTTCTAATTTGTTAAGTGATTAGTCATTTTATGATTTGAAGTCGTAAATATATACATAGCTCGTATATACATGATAGATACATAAGTCGTAGCTCCAGGGCAGGGATTTATTTTTCTTTTTCACACTTGCAGTTAATAAATTGGACACACTCACAGTCATCTGGAGTTCTCTTGCAAGTGTAGTCATAAACAACAATCTGACATTTGCATGCAGCAATGTCAAAAAATAGGAACCCTTTTAATTCGTTTAGTCTCAGTGTGAATGTTGCTATGTTTTTGTCACGATTGTATGATTTTCTGGACTTACAATATGATTCATTGTAAGCATTAATAAGTTGGACCACTATGTATTCCGTCACATTTGGGATAGAAGCCTTGCCATACAAAAACTTAATTTTCTATGCAACTGCCGTGGCTACGTTTAAAAAGGAGACACTCTTGTTGTTTGTTTCAACAGCCAAGTTAAATATCTCTTGAAAGCAGCAACGAAGAACATCATCATGTGTTGGTAGCTTGTTATTCAATAAGTCTCGCCGGTGGCCAAATATAGGGCATTCAAAATATTTTATACTTATTACAACTACTCATACGTTATATGGCGCATCCATCATCGCAGTAATACACTAGCACTTGTAATCACTAACACCTAATGAAAAAGCACACGTTGCTAAATAAATAGACAAGAACAGTCATGTACTAACAAAGGAGCAACACCACGTCCATTAGGTACTAAATGAGGCCTACAGCAGACTAACAGTTGACAATAAAACACAAAATGGCGAAAGGCGGACAGACGCGCGCGCAGCCGCAGAGAAGGTTTGAGCGCACGCCTGCGTCTCGTCATACCGGGATTAGTCACTTTTGATGCGGCAACGCGAACAGTTAGTATTGAAATATGAGGAATATTTTCCTTAACTTTTTTTCTAATCACCTCTAAGTACTGGAATGTAACTATAGCGTCTCAACTAGATTTGTTACAAAATAGTTATAAAATGTAAAGCTTTGAAATTTTACTAAAATTGCATATTTATCTCGTATTCCATAGCGTGGCGTGACCAAAACGCATGATATAAATATAATTTAAATAACTTTAAGTCATTTTTAATTACTTTTAAAATCGTTAACGCGATATAGGACTGTTATAATACCACCTTTACATGCTTAGACAAAATATTGAACAATTATTGTTCTTAACGACTTTTAGCGAAATTTAACAGCATTGCGCGACCGGAAGATATAAAAATAATTTTTTTCATATGATTTATTCTTGTCTATACCAATGGCAACTTTTGCGCGCTATAGGATTCCCAAATAAAATAATTAATTTTTTTCGAAACACGCTACCTTGTAGTTCCGGTAAGTTCAACATTCAATACATGGACCGAGCTTGGTTTGTACGCATCAAATGTTTTTTTATTCAGGGAATTGATCAACAGATGTCATGTTGACATGGGCGAGGTTGATGCCAGTGTATAGTATAAATCTGTTATATATAGAAGTCAGTAGCTTGAATATATATGCTGATTTTCCACGCAGAGACTACAAGTAAAACTTTAGTAAATAGTTCCCTGGCTGAACTTATTCATTATGTGATGCTAGAAACCAAAATTCCTAAATTTATTTGAGCTTCTTCACACAATTTCACTTCAGGATAGAATTTTATTTTGAGGAAACCAGGACTAGCCACGGTAGTAACCTTTACGGAGTCACCCGCAAGTGCACATTAGTGCGATATTCCACAGGAGAAAAATCATTCGCCTTTACCGGGATTCGAACCCGGATCCCTCGATTTCGCGCCGACTGCTTTAACCAGTTAAGCTACCGTGGCGTCCTTCTCCCGTGTGGATTATTTGGTGGCTTTATAGGATCATGGTGGTCAGGACTGCTAGACATATGATGTCATTAGCAGTCCAAGTCGTGCGCTAAGCGCCACAGTCCGCGAGGATAAAGCCGTACATAGAACACAAGGAGGTGTTCGCTCTTGACCAATTGGTCAATTTTTACGCTGAAGTGTTCAGGTATGTTTATTGCCTATAACACTTCATTTGAAATTTCTCTAATGATATGAGTAGTATAGTTTTAACTACAGCGGTAATTTGCCAGTTTTATGATTAGACCTTTTAATGAACTCTCGCGTAAATTTCGCTGTTAGCATTTTGTTAAAATCAACTATAATAATCGCCGATGTGTATATATACTTGTCAGTAACTTTCACACAAGAAATATACGTGAAGATTACTCTTCATTACGTGGCAGACCTTTTTTATTACCAAAATAAAATATGAAATAGCGGTTTTCTGATATTGGGAAATGTACCGATAGAAATAAAATAAAAAGAAGATTTCTTCAATAAAACTGTGTATTCCGGTCATATTTCCGAAATGTTTCCTAAAACGTATCGATTTTTCGCACTAATTTAGCATTTTTGAGTCATCGTCCCCATGACGACCATACTTATTGTTTAAAAGTTGAGATTTCGTGTATATTCATTAACTCCATGATTATTTGCACAAAGTAAGATATGAATGGCTTGTTACAATCAATGTAAACTTTTATATTTTAAATGGTAAATCAACATTTTATTTTTGCTATTTAATGATAAAACTTTAATAAATTTCATCAAAAAATTTGACGCAGCCACGCGCAGTGTTGATTTTTTTCTTTCCCGTTGATATTCAACGGGCACCTTCACTAGTTATTCATAAAACATAAAAACCATTGGTAGTTTTGATATAGTTCATAACGACTAATACAATGATCTGGAGCTATGAGTATATGGTTTGGCCCGTACATGTCTTCTCAATGCATGCTGCAGAGCGGACCCCGAGACAGATAGAAATTTCAAAGCTGAAATTTTTTTATAGACCTATTAATGACTATCTATGGATAAATGTTTTTAGATGAGCTATTTAAATACATACAGAATGTTAAACAAAGATTTCCCCCAATTCTTATGTGGTATTTTAGAGAAACATAATTTAACATCTTTTTGAACTAAAAAGTTTAACAATAAAAAATAAATTGACGAAAATCGGTTAAAACAAATTCAAAGGTTTTGATAAATAAAATTTAGCTTCAATATGAACAATACGTCATTGTTCTGCGATTATCAGGAGTAGTGATATACTGAACTCAATACTCAATAAAAAATCCGTAAAATCAATTTATAGAGGGTTTTTTTTACACTATGCTTTATAATTTAAAATATTTTAGCTATGCCCCCCTACCCTTCTCTTGGACTACAACCTTGTCGTGGTTGAAGGGCTTGCGTGCTCCAATGACCTCTAGAGCTGCACTGGCGGGAGCATTGCTCCTGGTAGGGTCACCCATGCCAGATTGGTCGAAGGTTAGGAGACAGACGAATGGTAGTCCGCGCAGCGTCTGTACCTCAGTGAGGCGGATGCAAAAGGCGTCTGACCCCAGTGGGGCGGCCTCTGTAGTGATGGTGTCACGTAAAAAACCCTATTGAGTAAGGCCACTATCTGCTTTATCTGCTGCTTTATCTCAAATAAAACAAAAACCTTGAAATTATGGACAGTTCTCAATTGATAATGAATCCTGGCAACTACGGGACTCGGCCAAGAGGGCCGGGTGTCGTGCCCGGCAGCGGTGGGAGCAAGGCCCCTGCGGTCGTCATCACACGAAATCCTTGCTCAGACGTAGCAGAGGAAAAGAAGATAAAGAAGAGCAACGAAACTATCAGAATAGGTACGTGGAATGTTAGGACTATGCTGAGAGCGGGGAAGCTAGAGAATATAAAGCAAGAAATGGAGAGGGTGGGTGTAGACATCATGGATCTGGGTGAAGTAAGATGGAAGGATGACGGGGATTACTGGAGCGGCGACTATAGAGTAATTTATGGTGGAGGGAATGAAAGTCAGCATGGGGTTGCATTCATAATGAATAGGAAACTCGGTGGAAAAGTAGTGTGTTCAGAACAGGTGAGTGATAGGATAATAGTCGTGGAACTAAAAGCAGAACCAACGAATTTAGTTATTATTATATGCCTACCTCTAATCATAAAGAGGAGGAGGTAGATGGGGTGTACGATCAGCTAGAGGAAATAATTGGTAGGATACCAGGTAGTAAGCACCTGGTAGTAATGGGGGATTAGAACGCTGTAGTGGGTGAAGGAAGAGATGGGCGGGAGGTGGGCGATTACGGGCTAGGAAGGAGAAACGACCGGGGCGAGAAAGCTGTGGAGTTTTGCCGCAGAAATAACCTAGTAATTACAAATACATGGTTCAGACATCATCCTCGACGTAGGTACACTTGGAAGAAGCCGAGAGACACAGATAGGTTCCAGATAGATTATATAATGGTATGTCACAGATACAGGAATAGTGTTAAAAACTCGCATACTTATCCAGGAGCTGATGCAGACACAGACCACAACTTATTAGTCATAAAATGTCGGGTAAACTGAAAAAGATAAGAATGGGAAGTAGGGTACGAAAGTGGAATACGGAGGCATTAACTGGGGCAATGTAGAAGAAGTATCGGGAGAAGGTGGATGAGAGCATGGGTGAGGAGCATGGAGTTAGATCAGTGGAAGATGAATGGGGAAGTTTGAAAAATGGAATTATAGAAGCGGCGAAAGCAACGGTAGGCGTAGTGAGTGCAACTAAAATTAGAAAACCGTGGATCACAAAGGAGATGATCAGGGAGATGGAGGAGAGAAGGAAATGGAAGAGCGTAAACTCAGAGCTAGGTAAGAGAAAATACCGAGAATTTAATAACAGGCTTAGAAGAGAAACAAATAAATCAAGAGAGGCGTGGTGGAGAGAACAGATCGACGCGTTAGAGAAATACCAAGAAGATTTTTTCTTAATGGATTCTAACTCCCGACCATCCACTCCACATCCCACAACCTTACCCCTAAGCCACCGGCTACTTGGGATAAGTTGTGGAAAATTTGGCTTATACTATGCATTTCTTATATCTGCCTATCATAATTTTCTATTTCAGATTATTGTTTTATAGTTATTGTTAGGTCTATGAAGAAGCGAAAGGTATAAATCTTTAGGACATTGTAATGGCTACACAATGAAGTAGTCGAAAAAGGAAAGCTACTAACCGTTTAGGAGTAATTGACGACTAACCGCAGGCTTGCGCGTCCCAGCGGACGAAAAATCCGAACTTGGTGATTGCGAGGTACCTTCGAGGTAAACTTGCGAGGTAACTCTTCGGGCAAGCAAAACAAAAAGTCATCAAAATTTACGCTATTTCAATGGCTACTAGAGGAATTCGTAATATTGGAAATACGTTTCATACTTTAATAACTACAGACTGATAGCCAAAATCTACAATACAGCAAATATACTGCTTTGCCATGGACTTCCCTAACCCACATAGCAAAGCAAACTTGCTGCAAGCCTACAGCAAGCTTGTCATTGCAAGATAGCAAGCTTGTATGAGCAAAATGTAAGCTTGCAGCAAGCTTGCTGCAATATTGCACTGCAAGTTTCAGGCAAGCCCTGTGCAAGCTTCATGCAAGACTGAAACCTGCCGATACCTTGCAGCACCTTGTCATGACAAGACCCAAACCTGCTGTAACCTTGCAGTACCTTGTTATGACAAGACTGAAACCTGCCGTAACCTTGCAGCACTTCGCCATGTCAAGCTTGGGTGAACCTTACTGAATCTTGTTACGACAAGACAACTCAGGTAGAAATATCTCATCTTAACTGTTTTTAATTCTTTATCTTCACTCATTTGGAATTCATTTGTAACTGCTTTGTACATTGAAACACGGGAAAATTAATTCCTGAAACAGTTGAAAATTACTTCTAAAAATGCTGAAAAAGTTAATACTTGGGCCAAATAATGTTTAATTGAAGCACACGTTTCATTAACACCAGCAAAAATAGGTATCACTAACACCAGCAAAAGTTGACGTGGAAGTCAGCTATTACTACAATTAACTAACTTGACAATATTTCCAGTCGGCCGCCATATTTTCCGATTTATCAAAAAGCAAAATCGGCTGCTCAGGCATTGCCTACGTTGAGAATGCAGACTGCATTGTTGGACTTAAAATAATTGTAAACTTTAATTAAAAATTTACAACTATTACTTTTCTTATCGCTGGAATAGCATACATAAAAATCACAAATGTAAAATATTTAACAAATTAAATAAAATTTGAATCATATAATGCTTTCCTTCAACTGCTGCACACAACAAAAACAAACACCGTGCGAATGAGAACAATTCATTTTGCTAATTTCACAGCAAGGGTAATTTGTTTTCATTATTACCTCTTGAAATGAAGTAGTAATAGGTTTTTATGGCACTGCGAATTCTCTCCCAAATTATAAAAAGGGTTCCTGCTGCGGTTTCATCCTTATAGCCGTGAGCCTCGCTTCAACACTTATTCTGAAAAGTAGGAATGATGATGTTACGATTTCATACGCAAAGAATCCCGCATGAATTTTCTTTACCAAACAAAGCTTACAAGTTAAATTAACGATTCTTAAAAGAACAGGAGAGGATTGATGTTTTGTCTTACCAGAAATCGGTGACGTCCGTCTTTCAATACTTCGCTCACACTTTTTGTAGGTTACACCCTTGTTCCACTGATTACACGGTAGGCTTCCCATGAAATTTCCGATGGAAATAGCTCATAGTATGATGGAAAAACATCGACCTTTGGCTCCAAAAAGTATTCCAGAACTTCAATGGAGTACCACAAAGTCCATGGACAGAAAGGTGATACGAAATATTTAATGTGGTACAAAGGATGTTTTAGAACTTAGATTCTTAATGAACCACGATTGTTAAATCATACCTGTGAATTTCTTTCCTTCCATTCATTCTTCTTGCAGACAATGCAAACAAATTTGCGTAATATACCGCAATCCTACTACTAAGTAGTTGTAGGTAAATATCACAAATAAACAAACGTCACAAAACACACCAACGGCTCCTACTAACTTCGCTAACAACAAAAAATGAGCATCTAAATGCACGCGCCTCTATCCCTCTATCGTCAAAATTCAATTTTGGGAAAATTTTTCAAGTTCATCAATTGAAAATGAAATTTTAATCAGTTGCAAACGCTGCAAATCTGTCTAAGTAAAAATGTGTTGAAAATAGTTTTTACATGGGACGCAAAAATGAGTGAAAATCATTTCCAAAAGAGTGCATAAAAAAAATGAGGAAGAAAATCAGTAGAAATGAGTTAAAAATCAGATGCAAATGAGAAAATCCTTGTAAAATTAGTTGCAAAACTATAACTAAAAAAGGCACCATATAACATAAATAAATAAAAAATAATTTTCAACTTGGCACTTGCTTGGGCATTG
The DNA here is from genome assembly GCA_963573305.1 of Pyrrhosoma nymphula. NCBI lineage: Eukaryota > Metazoa > Arthropoda > Insecta > Odonata > Coenagrionidae > Pyrrhosoma > Pyrrhosoma nymphula. The sequence continues at coordinate 28,783,740 of OY754328.1, forward strand.
CACCGTTGCTACCAATATTGCCAAGTTGCCAGAGTCCTGCGGCAAGGTTGGCACACTCCATGCAGGTTGAGTGAAACTTCTCCTTCTCCTTTCACCAAACGTGATAATATTGGCAAGTTTGCAGCAGGCTTGCATCAATATTGCCAATCTTGGCAAGCCGTAGGCAAAACTCAAGCAAGCTTGCCGCAACCTTGCATGTTATGTGGAAATATAGTCTACAATAAAAATGTAGGTAATACGAATGAAGATTTATATCTATTCAATAGAGGGGGAAACATTACGACTGCATGGGTTAAGTTTCGGTAATAAGGAAGTTTGAAAATCAATAGATTCAGAATATGAGACACATTGAGTTTGCTACATATTAATGCAAAACTTTACATGCCGACTCGTATTTTTGGCGACTGAAGCCGTTGCGATAATTTAGAACTATTTCGACATTAATCATACTTGAAAGCTGTTTGTACATCAGTTTATTTTTTCCATAGTTGTATTTTAACAACAAAGCAGCTGATATAAGAGAACCGCATAATGTGTCGCATGAAAAGTTAGGTATTAATAAAATTATGGGCTGATGATAATTTACCGCAGTCGGTGGATAGGTTATTATATCCTAAAAATAAACATTTATAAATTTATATGTTTATATATTAAAACTTAAAGTTTTTCTTATGCATATAATAGTTTGCTTCCTGCTCGCTTTTACTCCACGAATCTCTACAGCGACGAAACAATCGCTGTTTTTCAGGAAGGCGGCCACCATAAGTGAGTCAATCATCGGTAAATTATCCGACTGTGCCTTCTTGAATCACACTTCAGTCATTTCTTCTATCGAGAAATTACCAGAATAATTTTAATAGCATATTTGCTCCGATAACTTCAACAAGGCGCCTATCTCAGCAGCTGAGAGGACTTCATTCCGTTCGGTGACGTCAAGCCAATGAGAAAGCGTTTCGAGCCACGTGACTTTCGTCGATTTTTGCTAACTTTTAATTAGTATTTTACAGCAGTTGTAATTGACGGAGACAGCTTTGGCTTACATTTTCGGATTCGAGAGAAAATTCTCTATATTGTGGGCTACAGTAACGGAGGAACAAATTCCATGCATGTTCCCCATTACATATCCCAAAACCTTAGTACTGTAAGCGCTTAGCTTAAATAAAAGGATTTGGTCCGGAGAAGACGCGGTAAGGGAACAAGTCGGAAGTTCTGTTTTTACAATTTATTCACGCACACACACTACATGTTTTATCGGTCACCCGCGCGAGACTCTCCGAGTCTCTCTTGCCACCACGCAGCGCCCAGCACTGCGTCACCGCGTGACCCCCCTCGAGGTCTCCCTATTGGCCGGCAATTGTAGTAGCTTTTCACCTTACCCGTGCATCTTCCCACGGAGCAAGATCCCACGGCAAGGCGCCGCCGTAGAGGAGCCACACCTAAATGTGATTCCACATCCGGCGGCTACCATTTCAGCTGAGACCAACACCGGGGTGACGCTAGCGCTGACCGCTGCGCGCACGCTTACACCACTTCCCCCAAAAGTGAATCGCTGAATAATAATGAATAACATGTTGTATTCAGCGATTCATTCAACAACCAATCAATCAACCAATGTTCTAAAAATAACAATCAGATTTTAGATTAATTATTTAAATGCAACCCAGAAAATAACACTGCCCCTGAAAAATAGTTTTCACTCAACAATATAAAATCTCACCACAATCGTTTTGCTTATGACCTACATAGGTAAACAAAATAAATGGAATGGGAATGACAAAGGGAAACAAATACATACACATGACTACACACATACAGTCCCAATTCATAGTCTATGCAAACTAACACCCTCTACAATTCACTACTATTCATGCACTGGTTGTTATCTTTAGAGATTTGTTCTAGAAATTCTTCTTCTATTGCACATTGACTGTTTATAACACTTTTATCATATAGTCCATTTAAACCTGTTATTTTGACATTTACCAATATTCATTTAATTATAAAATGTTCAAGTCTAAGTGAAATCCCTTATCAACATCACTATCAAAACTTATACACCAACTTATTCATCTCAATAATGTGTTTTTTTCTTGAAATTAGCGGAATGATATGTTCCGTTCATGAAAATAAAATAACCCCTGTAAGACATTGCATCTACCCCAACCTCAGGCTTAATTCCTAATTATTTCATCGAGCTCTGCTAAGACTATTATAAACGCTGTTTGCTAGCGACATCCTTAGCCCTTCAAGCCCTCAATTCTAACATTTACAAGAACGTGCCCAATTCTGCCTCAACGCCTCCTCGGTCGCTCTCAGTTGCCTCAACTCCCGGTCGGCCTCTGCTAATCCCTGAATTAATTTTCGGCTATTGTTCGCTTCGCTAATCAATTCCGAAACTAAATTTCGTAGGAATCGGGTATTGTTTGTCACTCTCTCCTCTAATCCTGCCATTATTATAATTTGATTGTCCAAATCTCCCCGAATCCCCAAACCGTTCTGCTCTAATTTATTGATCTTTTCCTCAATCCGGTAGAGATCCTGTTCATCCAGCGTTCCGAAACTGTTTTCAATACTTGGCCCCAAAATTGATCCAGCCCCGTCTGTTTCGTCGTTTCTCGACCAAATCCACAAATGTTTCTATTTCCTCCTTGACCTGTTGGTATTCCCTATTCATTCTTTCTAACGCCAAGAGATACCCCCGACTAAAACTCTGCCTAACTTCCCCTTCCATTCTACCCCTTACGTCATCGAAAATTTGTCTCACCTTTTTATACTCGTCTTTCACGGCACCCAGATCAAAATTTATTACTACCTTCCACGAATGTTCAGTAAAAATACATCTGTCTTTCAAATAATATACCACTTTTTAATGGTGTCACTTCTTGACCCCTAGTAGGGTCCAAACCACACCCCACCTTCCACAACAACCAAACCCAACACTTTAAAGGTCCTCCAGATCCTCTTATTCCTCCTCCCATCGTGTCAGCTCCTCCCGCGGGCGTAGATAATAGCGATGAGAGGATGCAGGCGGGGGGATCACGTAAGGTGGGGATAACTCACCACGTCCATTTCTCGGCCGCAAACGATATGGACAACGTCGGGGGAGGGGAGGGGGATGAGGGGCGGCGACTCCTTCTACCTCGAGCGGAGAGGCGGGAGGGGGATGAGGGGTGACGACTCCTTCCACCTCGAGCGGAGAGGCAGTGTCTTCTTGATGAGGGACAGGGGTTGGAGGGGAATGGCCAACACAGGGAGAAGCGGGGAGGAACTTTTCCTCGTCTATGGCAACGGTGTCCTACCTCTTCGCTCTGACGTCTCCTCCTGTGCTTCGAGTCACCAGGGATTCCCCTCGACCTTCCACCCACTCGTCCTCCCACTCAGGGGGGGTCGGATCAGCTGGCTCCGGAACTCGCGCGGTGATTCGGTTTCTTCTTGGCCGCCCACGGGGGCGATCACCAATATTCACTGCATCAGGGGGGAGAACAGGACCGTGATAAGGCTTAACACGACTTATGTGCACAATAAGGGTTCGAAATGGAAGCTCCAACAGTAGATTGCACTTCGAAGTTACCTTCCACACGCAATACGGGCCCTTCCACGGTCTATGAAACTTTTTCACTTGCCCTATTTTTAAACAAGGGTCACCTAAAAATACGTAGTCGCCTTCTCTATATTCCCTCACCTTACCCTTTCCTCTCACCGTTTCCCTCCTTTTCCTCACTGCTAAACGATCATTACGGGCGCATTGTTTCCACATTCCTTTCAACCTCTCTCGTAGTCCTGTCACACCAGGGTGTTCCTTTCCTGAGCTACTCATTCCGAGACAATTGAAAGGTGATGCCATCTGTTGTCCAAAAACCAACTCGTGTGAAGTGAACCCAGTGCTCCTGTATTTACTCGTGTTATACGCAGTCACGGCAAATGCGAGGTGCTTTTCCCAGTCGTCGTTTCGTACGTTCACGTAATGGCTAAGAATATTTGCGATTGTCCGATGAACTCTCTCAACTCGGCCATTGCATTGTGGGTGGAACGAGGAGGTCCTTAGCTGTTTTACCTTCAATACCCCACAAATCTGTCGGAACAGATCGCACATAAAGTTAGTCCCCTGATCCTTAAGCAATAACTCCGGCACCCCGAATTTCAATATCCATTGTTATACCAGTGCGACGGAAATGGTTTCGGCCGTTTGGTCGGGTGCACCATTACCAAGTATCTTGTAAAATGGTCTAGGATAGACAAAATATATCGATTCCCAACATCGGCCTTTGGAAGAGGGCCCACTACGTCAATGGCAATGACCTCGAAGGGTCTTTCTGCCGCTGGTAGAGCCTGTAGAGGGGCCCTGCACTTAGGTACCGTAAGGGCTTCGCTGGCTACAAGCTATACAACGCTTCACATACTCCTTGACATCTCCCAAAATCGTTGGCCACCAGTAGTCCCTTCTGACCCTACTCGCGGTGGTGTGTACTCCTAGATGTCCCGAAAGTATGTGATCATGACACTGGCGCAAGACTCTCTCTCTGCAATTGCGTGGTACCACTATTTTATCTCCTCCCTTGTGTCTTTTACAAATAACGTCCCCTACGACAGCGAAATTATTTTCCCTTCCCCACTTTACACATTCAGGGTCTCGTTTCTGCTCATCTCCAAAATTAATTATTTCTTCGGCAGATACATGGCAAACCTTCCTGCTCAAGGCAGCATTTGCATGGGTTTCTCCTGGCCTGTGGACCACCCGGTAATCGTATTCACCCAGTCTTAATGTCCACCTCATTAATCGGCCGTTGGGGTCCTTTAAATTGAATAGCCACGTGAGGGCTGCGTGGTTCGTCACAATGGTAAATTTTCTTCCACCCTGCCGGGAAGGCCACTTAGGAAGGCGTCCAAAGCCCTCTCGTTCGCCTCCGACCGGCGAGCGGCAGCCACGGCAGCATCACCCTCCTCCTTCCATGTATGGCTATTTATATCGCGGATGTGATCTGCAAACTCCTCTATTAGCTCCCCTGGGCCCATTTGCACGTTTGCTAGCATCTCCCTGTAAAATCTCCTATTCTTCACCCCCTGATATCTCTCCAACAGCACCTTCTTTGCTTCGGGGTAGTTCAAGGCCCCCCCCCGCCCTCGTCTTCGCCCTCAGGAGATCCGCGGCTCCTCCGCGTGTGCGAAGTGTGACCACGCTTAGCCTGTTCTCATCATCCCAGCCACCCAACCTTCCCACTTGTTCTAATTGCGAGAAAAATGCTTCAACGTTTTCCCCTGTGGATCCCGAAAAGCTTTCAATCGCCGATATCATTGAATAGGACTTACTCGAGTTCTCCCCTGCTCCGGCCACATCTACCGTACGGGCCCTAAAAATCGCGTTTTCTTCTTTAAGATGCGTGCTGCGTAGCTGCGTGCAAAGTTCATCCACCGCCTGTTGGAGCTCCATTTCACGACCCGATAAACTAACGCGACTCGCCATTGTCACTCACTTTTTCACAACTTGGTATTACCGCACTTCCCAACGCCTTGAGACTATCCCACTTCTGACACCAATTGTAAGCGCTTAGCTTAAATAAAAGGATTTGGTCCGGAGAAGACGCGGTAAGGGAACAAGTCGGAAGTTCTGGTATTACAATTTATTCACGCACACACACTACATGTTTTATCGGTGACCCGCGCGAGACTCTCCGAGTCTCTCTTCCCACCACGCAGCGCCCAGCACCGCGTCACCGCGTGACCCCCCTCGAGGTCTCTGCTGTGGAAGTCCTATCCCGGCAAACCAACACAGCAAAATTCGTGATCTCCGACGAGTGGTTCCAAATGTTTACGGCTATTGGAGACTCCCATTAATTTTTGTAGAACCAATCTTGTTTAAGATTCAATGTTTAAACTTATGGCACAACCGAATACTAAAAATTATCCCAATTTGTATCCCCACTTATCCCAAGGCTATGTTGTAAAACCTGAACTCGGAATCAACACAAAAACTGTTTGTAACCAATGAAATCCTTAATGCTGACAGCTAAAAGTAATGAATATACCTTCATTTTTTCTGCTCATTTCTTTTCAGATACCGCAAGAATTTTTGAGTTTAGATTGGAAGCCGGAACTCCACCATGAAGGAAATTTTCCAGAAGAAAATACTATTGCTCTTCTTGATTCTAACTCCACAGAGTTGGGGTCAAAAAGTTACCTTTGGAAGTTGTCCAACGCTATCATCCCAAGCCATTGGCACTGCAGTAAGTTGGTTCAGTACAGTACAAGTATTTTTTTAATTATAATAATATGTAAGATCATCAAAGAAAGACCCTGTAGTTCAGATTAATATATCAGTCATTTAACAATAATTCCCGAATATGACAAAAGAATGTAGTCTTATTTTCATCTACTATGATTCTTAAATATGTCTTCAGCTAGATTTGTTCTTATCAAACTTTTGCATAACGGAATTGAGCAACAGATAAGAAATGGTGACGTGGGTGAGGTCGATGTCAGAGTAAAATGTCATTGGTTAAACATAGATGACAGTGGCTTAAATTCATGTTAATTCCCCATTCAGAGACAAAGAGAAGAAACTTAAATAAATAAATTCCTGGTAGTAGGTACTTATTCATAATGTGATGCTTCAAACCATTAAAATGTCAAAAATGTTCGGAATTCAGGAAAGAGAACTTCAGTTAGGTGAAAAAATTCATCGGCATAAAGAATTGTATATTAACTTCCATTTAATGTTAGAGGGTTTAAAATTAATATAGAAAAAAATGGTCTAATTCCGTTTGATGAGATCATTTCAAGTTTTTACCTGCTTTTGAAGCCCCGTAAACTTTTACAAATACCACACATTTCATTCATTCATTAGAGTAATCCACCAGTTAGCGGTAGGTCATGATGAAAGTTGGAGAATATCGAACAGACTCTTACACGTGCCGAACCCTATCCATTTCTTAGTATTTCCTTTTTCATCTCTGCGTAGGTTCTACCTTTCTTTATCCCGTCCATAAAACCTAATCTCTTTCTTCCCCTTTCCCACTTACCCAACATCCTTCCATCCATCACGGCCTTCAGCAAACCATCGCCCCACATTACCGCTTCCAGCCACCTACCCTGCATTCACTTAAAGCCATCACTCAAGGAAGTGATAGTTGAGAGGTATTCCCACACCACTCAACGGTATTTTTAATGTGACACCATCACGGAACTACCTATAGTCTGACTCCTACCCTTTGACCTATCTGTCATGGGCGGCCCTACCAGGAGCTATAGTACAGTTCTGTTAAAAAAATCGTACCGCCGAAGATTTTTAAGTCTCGAGTTTATAGCGATGCGGAAACGTGGCCGAAACACGTCCCCCTGAGAGAGCAATAACCTCACCAAGTGGCCCTTCCTCCCAGTAGCTGGGCGAGTTGAACCACCCACGGGAGGAAAATTTTGACTTGCAAAAAGGATTATTTCCGAGGGGAGGGGTTGGGTTTATTTTCTTGTGATGTGTGAGTAGGAAGAAAAGGGAGATCTGCGAAGTTCAGACGCGCCCTCCCTCGCACAAGACAGATGCAAGCAGCCACGGAAAACAAAAACCTATCTTTGGTCTCAATCCCTGGAGTTCCTTTTGTTTCGTATGAGGATTTTAATATATACGCGTAATAATTAATGTATATTTTTTTCAAATGATTGACACATTTTTGTTATCTGTAAGTTCTTGTGATATCGCCATCTAAATTATATTTAAAATGGTGTAAAATGTTCTGGATCGAAACTAGATCACTCAATTTCGCTCTGGAGTAACCGATAATGTCAGGCTCGAATTTGAGCGCACAACTGTCCATGAAAAGCATTATGGGAAAAAATTTCTACGGGAGATATATTTTGCGCAAACAATTGTTTAATTTAGAAATGATGAGCTTTGAATTTCACATTCTTTTAGCAAATAATTTCGTGATAATTCGAGGCTCAGAAAGAAGGACGTGCGGATTGAAAAATGCACCTTTCACACTCAGCTCACCCTTCTTGTGAATGCGGTCGTTCTTTTTTCCAATGCAGAACTTCAAATACGTGTATGTTATGTGATCTCCAATGACATTATACGGTATATGAATGACATGAGCTGGCTGATCAAAGATTAATTGTTGTATCAGGTTCAAGTGGTCACCCTGCTCCTTCACCGTCTTTCCTGCGTTATCCATTCGTCATAGGTCCGATTTTTTTCATGCGAGATCTAAAGAAAAAAAATTCATAATAGCACTTTATACAATGCGTTTTGTGGCTTGTTTTCCAAACTTAATTACCTAAGCAGCAAATATTTTATGGCTAAGTAAAGAAAAATTAATTAATTTCATGTAAAAAGTGCAGAATTAATTATGACGTTTTGAAAGAAATAGGAATTTTGATACCGCAAGGACTGCCAGACAAATAAAATTTAAATGCTATATATTTAGGATCAACCTATTGTAAGCATCTATCGCAAATTAATACGAGTAGGATTCGCATATTCTTGTAGCTAACCTAGTATTGTAATTCCACCTACACCAGATTTATCCACGCACCTAATTAGATTAAAGAAAACGTTATAAGTGCACTTCTGAAAGATGCGTTTCCTGGCTTACTTTCGGAACAAATTATTAACTAAGTACAAGTCTACGTATAAGGGCAACAACATTTATGCATTTTCGAGGGAAGCACCTTAAATCTTGGCTGTTTAAACTGAGTTTAGTCGATATCCATGATTGGCTGAGTTTTTTCTCCTAGCTCATATTAATTCAAAACGCCTCTACCCTACAGTGATCGTATAAGGCCTCCTTCGTACAGGGTATTCTATTTGAAATACCGCGAATTGTTCTTAGCCATTTAGTTAGTTTTAGACATCCATTTAACTTCTTCATATGGCTGCTTACTTTTTCTGAAAGTAATTTATTAAAGTAAACCAGGAAACGCAATTTAGGAAGTGCGCTCACAAGGTTTTCTTCGATCTAATTAGGTGTGTAGATATATCTGGTGTAGTTGGAATTACAATACACAATTAGCTACAAGAATGTGCGATATTGACAATAAAAAACAATACTTTGGATGGGATTTAAAACTGGATCACTCTGTTTCGCTCTGTAGTAACCAATAATTTGCTCAGTCAGGCTCAAATTTGAGCGCACACCTATGCTCCTGCAAGTCCAGCTCTAGGGGTCATTGGAACGCAAAAGCCCTTCCATCACGTCAAGATCGTAGTTCAAGGAAGAGTGAATATAATTATGCCTTTAAAAAATACTAAATATCACCAACCCATAAAAAGAAACATCACTTTGAATTGTACGATTCTTACTTTGTCAAGAGATCTCATAATTGAGTAGTGAACTACTCAATTATGAGATAAATTATGAGATCTATATTTAAATAATGATTAATTAAAATAAAATCATCTGAAATGCAAATCTATATGTCCTGTGAAGTTAAGCACTTTTTCTTTGCTTAATCAATAAAATAACTGGGAGAGAAATTATAAGAGTTCTCTGAAATTATTACCATAATTGTTTTATTTGAACCTGAGAAAAAGTAATGTCCTTGTGTTCACCATTCGCCATATTAACTATCATTATATGGAATGTATGTCTATTTCAGCAATTTGCCCGAATATGGGGGGTGTATGCCCAGACCCCATCGCTCTACTATCACAACTGGAACTGCGTCACCTATGCTGGTACGCAGGTTACTGCTGATATGCAGTACTCCTTAACAATCGATGGAGTTGACAAAATGTGAGTAAATTTTTAAGAATAATTATTAAAATAAAAATACCAAAAAAATGCTTGAAATACACAAAAATTAACTTCAATACTGAGGCCTATTTCACATCGCTTGAAGGTGACGTAAACTTCACACAGATATTGCTTGGTGTTGTTTGAGTTGAACTCTGAAGATGATTTTACTGCCAGCTGGATATTTTCATGCCAGAAGGAAACTGTCTTCTGGGAGGGAGAGCGAAAATGTGACCCCTAAACCATAAACTAGCCATAAGTCTTGCTAATGGAGTATCAAAACCAGAAACATGTAGCAATTCCCATGTATCCTTATGTCGGCCACAGTGGCGGCGGGGTAAAGTCCTTGCCTCATAACACATTGTTTGAGTCCTACTTGGGTGGATTTTTCACCACCCAGGACATTGTTATTTCTTTGAAGTAAAATAAGTGAAATTTAAGCGAGGCCTCTGGAGGTCTAATATCGCTCAATAAAGACATATTTTGCAACATCCAGGGAATAAGAATGCATTAGCATATGAAGTAATGATTTCAATTGAGCAGCGTATTATAACTCATAGTGTGTAGACATAAACCTTGAGTAAAAAACTGTTGCTGTGGAGAGGTTTTTCGTGGGACTTATTGAATCCCACTAAAACGATGCCGCGAGTATCGTGGACATAATATTGTACCCACTGGAGTAAGATAATTTACCATTCTGACTGTCATTGACAGAGTTATAAAAATGAATCTGTAATGTCTGGCTACAAGTCAGGAGCGCAAAAAAGACATGGTAACTTCAATCAAAAGTTACACTTGTAAACTGTGACAAACATACAATTTAGCCTAGGGGCTCGTACCGGTAGTCATGAGGTAGCAGGTGTGTCATTTTTTAGCATAAGGCAAGCCAATTTCTTTTCAAGGCATAGCAAGACTATGTTTTTTTTTCGCAATCAACTCTTCGGTGGGAGAGGCTGAAAACCGAGAGGTTTTGGTGTATCATTGAAGTCTGAGTCTGAAACCTGTTGGAGTTCCAGAGTAGAAGCTGTTACCTGATACATTATCAACTAAAACACTTGATACTTCAACTATTGGAAAATATTTTAGATGATTTGGATGAAAATTCAGTTACAGCAATCCACTCTATGCAGTTTTTTATTGAATTTAAATATTTGAGCTTTTGGTTCCTCTTTGGTTCTGGAGTAATGTACTTGCCAAGATATACCAGATGCAGAAAAGGCTTAAGGACCGCACCATAGATTTAAATAATGCTGCTCAAGGCATTCAGGCTTTTCAAGGGAGTATCCTTTAAAACAGTGAAAGCATATGCAGGAACTCTCTTGAAGAAGCAAAGGAACTCTGCAGTACTTGTGATATCCAAGTTATGAGACGGGAGAGGTTGAAGAAGAACATGCCTAGAGAAGCAGCAGAGACTGTAGGGCTTACACCACAAAATGAAATGCAACGACTGATAAAAAGTATGGTAGACTAAAGCCGCGTCCGAATTTGTTAGTATTCAAGAAATCAAGGATAGGCGGTAAGGCAAGGTGTCAATGTGTTTCTCGAGTTCGGACGTCCTCGTGCATAGTTCTCCCATAAATGAGAGAAAAATATCAAAGAGAAAAAATTGAATACTACAAAACAACTGAATTACAGTTTATGCAGCATCCCGCTATACCTATATTCATCGTTATACATAGTTGATTTAACCAAACTAATTTTAAATTTGTTGAATTCAGAAGTTGTTTAGCTAAGATCAATTATAATTTAAGTTTATTCATTTCTCATAACAGAGTGTGTCAAGCATTTTGGTGCATAATTTCTTTTGTTATTATTTTTCAAAGTTATAGCTGCTGTATCTTTTTCTCAAGGTTTAGTTTGTTTATGATAAATAGGCTTGAATTCGTTGCATAATTAGCTTTTCAACCTAAAAATGTGTCCGATAACAGTTATTTAGGTATACTTTGTATTTTTCTCTGTATTTTCTTAGCATGTATATTCCGGTACGAGTTTGTATTTTAGTTTTAACAACAAGTAGGCACTTTAATTTACATACCACTTCAGAAAAATAAAACTCCCAAATAGAAAATACACCGGAGAAACTAACGCTTGAATTAAATAAAAGTAAAGGATAGCGTTACGTTGGCGAAGGTTAATTAAAAGCACCAAACTATAACAAAACACACCTATAATAGATATCTACCACATATTTAAGTTATATTGAAGCTCTTGATAGATATTTCGTAATTTACCCTCGTATTTGTTAAGCTTGTATTTAATTTTATCGAAATTAAACGTTTGTTTTTCCGGTTTAACTCTATTTGGGAATTTTAGTTTATCCATTTAGTTGTCCCATTCTTTAGGTCGTTACTTTTCGCTCACACACTCCAACGAGAAATTTCACAACGATATCTTAAATATTCATTCTGTAAAATCACCCTTTAAAACAATAATGTCACTAATCTTTTCTTTCCCTGGATATGCTCCACTACGGGAAATTTTAGGCAGTCCTACTAAATATAATTTTATCAATCCTGCTGGCAAAAAAAGATCTATTTCTTTTTATCGATTCATCTCGAATATTCTAAAAACTAGCGTGGTTCCGATTCTTACCTATAATAGGTAATAACAATAATTGTTGTAATTTTCAAGTGGTTGTTAAATCTCGCCACTTGGTGTTTAATATGGAGGAATGCGCAGTATTGTTACTCTTTAAATATGAATAAATAGATCTGAAATTGAAATATTGGCGTTCTAATTTTGCAAATTTAATGTAATAGAATAATCTTGGTCACCTTCTGTGCAATTTAGCAGCCGGGGTTTCAAAAGTATTTATGAAAGTTTTATACGTCCGATCTTGCTCATATATGAGTACGTTACATTTTCCCCACGAAATATAAGATGCAGTTAACAAATTATATCTTTTGAAGCCTTCAAAAAGAAATCTTCCTGCTACCAATCTAGAAAAATATTACTAAATGGCTTTTTAGCCCCAATGCAACTCCTCCAAAAGATTGGAGCCCCTATCTCTATTTAACTTCGCCGTAGACGACCACCTTTACGACACCTTACAAGTCAAAACATACAACATGTTATTACAATCTAAAAATTACACATTTAAAACTAGTCACACATAAAATAACATCAGTTCACTGAGTACTAACCCATCAAAGTATACCATAACATAAAATCAAAGTATTCAATTTGTCACTCCTGGAATCCTTGCTCCACATAACACTGAAATGCATTCAGACGATAGAAACAACACTTCCTTCGACAACGTGCCCTTATATTTGTGAATAATGCGCCTTTTGCGCGTTACTTTTTTGATTTATTACTCCACTCTTTTGTATACAACACTTCTTTGCTGTGTTGTAATTTTCACGTGGTCGTGAAAATTACAACACACCAAACCACAACACATCACACCAAAATTGGTTCTTCTGCCGCCACTCAATCAGTCATGCGACATCATTGTACGTAAAAACACTCACATAAATCAATGAAATCCGTATACACAAGGCACCTTACATTTTATTACCCTTAGGCTACATTGTAACATGTGCAGTCGCTCTTTCAATCGTTCCTCACATTACCTTTCGTGAACGCCTCGCGCTGCAGTCCCTACAATGTATTCGCTTGCAACCTAACTTCTCCCTACTCGTCTCCTTCCTGGTTAAACCTCTGTAATTTGAATACGTGGAAAACATCCTTCACGTTCCCTGTTCCTGTGGTTGTCTGAAACTACGTAAGTACGTACAAATAATTGCATAAATGTCCCTAAATTCACTACTATTTCCGGCCTTTGACATGCGGGAACCTTCATCATGCCTTTCCGCATTCATAATTCCATCTCCTTGGTGTTTTCACTGACGTCTATGACGATGGAATTCACGGGTCTGTCACGTCCTCGTTGTTACCTTCCGTCTATCGCTTCGCCTCAGTTATGCCGGCGGTCAGCTGCTCGCTCGCCCGGGCTCTTCCCGCGTTCATTGGCGCGGGAGTTATTGTACAAACCGTCGTATATATCGAGTAATGTCAAGAATTCCGGGAGCATATTAACGTTGTGCACTATCATTCCCATATTTACTTCCACGCCCGAAATTTTGCCTTAAGAGGTAAATCAGTTTTCTATCCTCGATTGGCGGTGTTAGTTCCTTGACTGTACTTATTCTAGCGGTTGTGTATTCCATACGAGTTTGATTTCCACTACTTTGGAATCTTCCGGTGTCCAGAGCTCTTCTTACCCCCTTCCGTCGCTCCTCCACCAATACTGCTTCTGGAATATCGTCTGAAATGTTGTGAGGTTTTCATACAAATTTTGCGTATCGGCAAACCATTCTGCAGTTTTCGCCTTTGGTCTGTTTATGGCATACGCCTGAACGAATATAGAGAATACGTCGATGCATACAAACACGTATTTGTTGCTCACCTTTGATTTCGGAAGCGGCCCGTATATTTCGACAGCGACAGGTCGGTTTGGAGCATCAGGGATTATTTTTGCCATAGGACCTTGAAAATGTTTTGAGGGATACTTCGTCCGTTGACAGATGTCGCATTTGGCTACCTGCTGCCCAATTTCTCGGTCCATATTGGACCAAAAATACCTTATTTTGTTTGCCGCGGTTGTTTTTGCACCGCCAAAATGAGCGAATTTGGAATTCGCGTAGTCTATGATACTCTGCCTGAGCTGAGCTGAGGGACTCACTCTCTGGTAGCCATACCCTATAGTTAACCCTTCCGTCCAGTGACGGTAGTCTCTTAAACAGAATTCCACCGCGTAGTAGAGCAGATTCTGCTAACTTCCTCACTCGCTCGCCTTGTGTCGGATCCATCAGCGTATGGATTCCCTGCAAGAAATCTATGACTGGCCGTAAGGATTGGTCGTCGTGTTGCCTTTGTCGGATGTTTCTGAATTCGTCCGTGGGGAACGGCGTAACCCTAAAATCGATTTCGGCCATGGAATAATGCCCCGGAATTGGCATTCTCAAAGAAACCTGCTCCGATGGGTATCTTACTCAACCAGTCTGCCCATGGGATTTCTTTTGCTGGACGAAATTCGACTCTACAATTATATTCCTGGATTAATAGAGACCAACGGTTTAATCGACAGTTATTAAAATGACATTTGGATAAAAATGAGAGTGCTTTATGGTCAGTTATTATTACTATTTCTCTTCCTAGTAACACACTTCTGAATTTCACTAACGCCCAGGCAATAGCGAGGGCTTCCTTTTCCGTTGTCGAATATGCCAATCCAAAACCTTTTTGATGATCTGATGATTAGACATCAACCGTGCTTAGCACTATCCCTCAATCTTGTGTTGATAATTGTAAGCTTTCCGCCGTGTTGATAATTGTAAGGCGGCAGTACCGATTTTACAGAATAAACTACCCAGTCATGTCTTGTCTTCAACTGAACTCATTCAGAAACTAATAAATAAAATTATCACAATTAGGAGGAAATTCCACTGTCATTACAGTTAGCAGGATTTAATTTGACTCAATGAGAAAAAGAAAAAAAATAAAAGCAACGAAGCAAGACTGTTGACACAATAATTTTATTGAGGCAGTATATCGAACGACCTAACACCAACCTCTAAACTTTTGGAATGTTAGCTCTTTTTTACTAAGATTCTATTACCAATTTCTGTAGGATTATTTTCATCGTTCTTATTACACCAATACTTTTTTATGCAGGTGAATGGTCATGAGTTTGCTTTACTTCCAAGATGTGCACTGAAGTACGTTTGTGTTCCTGCCACTTCTGTGCCATCAAAATGTATTTTAAGTAAATCTGGACTAATCATATCAAATAGAAGGTCCTAAATTAGAAAGAAAAACGTTTATATGTTATTTTTGGTAAGTTTCTTTTGGATTTCTGCGATTAAACTGAACTTTTTTAGCTATAAAAGTTTAGTTTAATCGTAGAAATTCAAAATAAACTTACTTAAATTAAAATGAACTGCGAAAATATGCGAAAAAAGTAAATATGTTATTGTTTCTTAATCTAAATAAGTGGCTTATACAATGTCTATAAGTAACTACATGAAGATTCATAGTTTTGTAATTTTATTTTTCAGTATGGTTATTTTTGTAATGTCTGTAGTTAAACAAATTTCCATAATATATATGACTTTAATATAAGCCATTCTCCCTCTTTCTTTACTGTTTTTAGCAAAATCCTCCAAAAACAAATTTTTTTTTTACAATTTTATAAACTAATTGGAAATTTTTTAAACTAACGGAAATTATCGATTCCTATCGATAGCTGGAAGACGAACTATCGATAACTATCGGCGGTTAGGACTATCGATATTTTTCCGCCTCTACTCTTAACTAACAGTGCAGCCACCCAGCTAAATAAAGTGTGTTTGTCAAAGATAACCAGTTTAGCTTTTGATTAAAGTGCAGTATGTCTTTGTTGCCCTCCTGATTTGTAGTCAGATATTACAGATATATTTTCAAACACTGTCATCGACAAACAGAATGGTATATTAGTTATCTTTCACTAGTTGTTACAATATTATGCCCACGATACTCACAGCATCTTTTTTGTGAGCTTGAATAAGTCCTAAGAAAAACTTCACAACAACAGTTTTTTACTCAAAGTTTATGTCTACTCATTATGAGTTACAATTACACGTCATGAATCAAAATCCGCTAGTAAAGTTTAAAAAATCGGTCTTCCGGGTGGCGGAGTGGAATTACGAAAAATGTCGTAATAATCCATACATTATGACGTATTCTCATTGGAGTGAGATTGAAAAATAACCCCTCAGGAGGGGAAGGTGTGAAAACTGACATTGTCCCCGTACGTAAATTTCCGGTGAAACATGATGGACCCCTTATTGCGCGCACATATTGTCACGAAGGGACCAGGAGGGGTCGTGAAAACTGGCACCGTCCCCGCGCGTTGATATCCCAAGGTACACCTCTGGGAATAGCAAATAAAGCAAGTTTACAACTTGCATTTTGTCTCACAATAAAAAATTAATGAAAATAGATGTAGAATGTGAATTTCAACCTAAAGAACCATGTGATTCTCTTGATTTTACTACACCAACCTTGTCGTGGACTATGTTGGACTTCTACTTTGTAGAAAGTCCCAGGAAAAATGTTTTTATATTCGTGCCTATTCAGTTTTGATCACGGGTGACATACATATTTCCAATAGGTTTAAGCGTATTCTACATTTTTTCAGAGTGCAATACTCTCTTCCTTCATTCATTTAAATAGCAAAATATGGATCGAATTCTCCTGTTTCTGTTCTAATAGACCGCCAAGTCTCTAATTTCGGTTATATTTGCGATGCTTTTGCGTTTTTCAGCAGACCTTTTCATTAATATGCTAAATCGTTCCAAGATAATCGAATATTTTTTGTATTACTAAACCTTCATATGGACACCGTTGTTTTTCCTCCGATACAGGGTTCTTAAATTTAACTTTGAAATAGGAGGATTTAGTATCATTATTAATTTTTTTCTTGTTTTATTTGCTATGATTTCAACCAGAATTTTGTTGAATGATTATTTAAAGTGCTTTTTCAGCTTTCATAAGCCTATATTCAGACAAATTCATATAAGAATAATCGAGTATTCAAGAATGTCTGACGAAATAATAATTGATGTATTTACATTCGCCATATATATTATTATGTAAAATAAATTACTATATTGTGCAATATCAATACTGCTATGTGTTCTTACTGAAGTGAACACGGAAGTATGAAGTTTAATATCACACTGTATTAATCCATGACCATCAAGGCACTAATTATATTGCTTTTTGCGAATGGACAAAGTTAAAGACTAAAGTGTGTAAATAATTCAAAGACAATGATTCGGCATGTTGAAATTGTTGCTTTTGAGGAAAATTTGAAAGATAGACAAATGAAAGTACTTATCCTTAAGGCTATAATGAAACATTATCATATACTTTGAAATACTAGCATAACATTATCATTATATGTCAAGATATTCCGCTGGTATTTTATTTATAAATTTGTAAATGCAATCTTGTCAACCATGAAAAATCCTTTCAAACTATGCTCCTCTATGAGAATATA
The DNA here is from genome assembly GCA_963573305.1 of Pyrrhosoma nymphula. Taxonomy (NCBI): domain Eukaryota; kingdom Metazoa; phylum Arthropoda; class Insecta; order Odonata; family Coenagrionidae; genus Pyrrhosoma; species Pyrrhosoma nymphula. Next base: position 28,801,509 of record OY754328.1, read on the forward strand.
AAATAACTTCAGCATAGTAAAAATGTGATTTGACGGAAATTAAGACAGTTTGTATGTTAATAATTGTTGAGGTTAATTATTTTGCTATAGTATTATGTGGATACGTTAAAAACACAGGTTTACAAATTTAATGACAAGGGATCCCACATTGACTCAAACATACATTTCCGCAGTAATTTGGTGCGCTGAATTCAAATCTGGCCTCATATTTGTTCCATCACGTCATTATTTTGAAATATTCTAACCTCAAACCTCTCTACCTTCCTGCTGGCTCCTCTTCCAAAACCTCGTTGGCGTGGTATCCGCTACAAGGAGATGGGAGGGTACAAAACCTCAGGTGGTTAATTTGCAGTCAGCTTCCACTGTCAACAACCCTTACTGAGATAATTGTGACAGAATGCTGTATGCATTGGAATTTTATAATTACAGTACTTCGTTTGACTTACACGTTCGCTGTGGAAGTCCCATTGTAAGTTGATGGTGCGGTGTAATTGTGTCTCTTTTTTAAAAATTATTAGTTTAAATTTAGTTCAACAAAGGAAACACCGGTACCCAATAGATCACGGTAGGTTTCATTATTATAATGAGTGGCATTCTTGGGTCAGTAACAGTTTACATTGTCTAAGTCATCGGCTCCTAATCCGTGGCCCACCCACTCAAACCGGTACAGACTTGATGAATTAAGGAGGCGGGAAAAGCTTACAAAACAATAAAAGCGAAGTTATGTTTACATGGCAATAAAAATGTAAATAATAAAGAGCAATTTTATATAACCGGTACAAGTTACGGAAATGGGTTATTAGGGGTGATCCAAGGTAAACAATGGCGGGAACAGCTGATGAACCTGATAAAAAACCACTTTGACCTGAATCGAACTTTATCTATAATGGTATCAAATGAGGCTACCACTACATCGACACTGTGGTCTGTCGGTGACTCGAAAGGTGGCTGGACGGATTTTAATGACGTTCAAGTGAGTGAAATTAGTTTCGTAATACCAAAAGCAGAGATAGACTACGTCCCTGATGAAAATAATTATGAACATTAGTCCGCCTCATAGATTTTGGTCGTTTAATTAACTGATAAAACTAATGATGCATTGGCATTATGAATGAGAATGTGAAAACTGAAGTACTAATGTGAAACGCTTCTCTTACAGAACTGGATCACTGCTGTCCACTACTGCGACATTAACTATAAACGGACCTACAGTAGACGGTACAACAAATGTACTTGCTTCAACAAATTATGTATCCATCACGTATACAAATGCTTGTAAGTAAAATGATCCAGGAACTACTTCAAAATGCAAATCACAAAATGATTGGAAATCCATTCCTTTAATCTGGACAAATGAGAAGAGAAATATTAAACAGCAATGGTCCTTTTAGCTTTTGGGTTCAACGGCGTTTTCACGATCCATAAATTATTTTATTTAACGTATAACTCATATTAATTTGATACTAACCTTAGGGCAAAAAATAATATTACATGAACGATTATTTTCAGTTGGCGCTCCGAACGTGGTGAATTACTACGTTCTCAGCTTTTCTGCAGGTGCCTACATGGTGTTATATTCCTGTGTAAACACTGGATTCATTAAAACAGGTAAGTAAGATTTGGCAACAGATAAACAAAAGACTTGTTTGGGAAGTTAATTAGCACTGTGGCATGAAAGTGAAGTGGGTTAATTTGGTATATTACTTCATTCCGCCGAGCGACCTCTCCTGGGTATTCTCCCTGCCGTTCTGTAGTATGCAATTTTTAATATCCTGTTCCAGTTTTTCAAATTTTGAGACTTGAGATGGGCGAAGGACTGGAAGAGGATACAATGTTATGGGACCGATTTCTGAAATATTACCTCCAAACGCGTAAAAATCTTCGTCCCATCTCATTTTTCTGTAGCCCCAATGTGGGGACCAATGAAGACACCGACTAGTGAGCAATGCCCACCGGAACGTGCATTCTACAACGTCCGGCATTCTACATGATCATCACTTAACCAGATATGAAGATTCACAATTTGTGATTAGCATGCAAGGATCAACCTACCAAGTTCACTCCTACGCACGTGAACACTGACTCAATATTGTTGACTGTTTTCTAGTACTGATTTTAGAAGTGAAATGTCAACTTATAGTACTACAATTCCCACGGTGTATTTTATTGATCACTGTCATAACTCGTTGAAAAGTCACATAATCAGATGAGTTAGGCAGTAAAGTAGACAGTTTATGTACTCAATATGGTGGGAGTAGAAGTAGGGAAATTATAGGATGTGAAGGGCTTGGGGAAGGTAAACGGACTGGGATGATTAACCTTCATTGATTATTACGAAACCTTTAAGGTCCTTCCCCTCCTACTCCATTGAATACAAAAAACGTACACCTTACAGCCTAACTTATCTGATGATGATGCATTCTCATGTTGGGAAATGTCTCTATCGACTAGGTCAGGGGTCGGCAACCTTTTGAGACGGAAGAACCAAATTTACAATTTACAAAATTTCGCAGTTTTAAAAGAGCCACTAACATTTTTATTTCAACATTATGGTATTTGATTAGAATTAAATATATAAATTTGATTTTTCATTTAAAATAATAGCTTTAAATATGAAATAATATTTATTCATGTAAAAACATACAAATGTTTCGCACAAAACATATTAAAGTATTTTAGCTTGCTCTGCTAGAATAATAAAATTAGTAATCAATTAATATAGGTAACTATAATTATTGAATAATATTTACAATGGTTACATCAATGGGAGCATTGGCCTTGCATGCCTTTTGAAAGTTCGGTTGAATCTGGCTCATAACTTGTTTTTTTTTTCAGTTTCAAGCACGCCTCTAGATATTTATTTGTTAGTTGGCTTTTTACTTTACTCTTTATTATATTCATGCAAGAGAACGCTTGCTCGCACGAATATGTTGAATCGAAGATCGTCAGCACTCCAAATGCCAACTTCTTCACCTCACTGTAGCATTCTGGAAGACCATTCCATGAGTCAAATATGAGTGCCTCAACTCGCGGCATTTCTTTTAGAGCTGTCCACTTGTGCAGCATAACTAACATGTCCAACTATTCTAACTTGCTCTTGAATTCTGTGAACTTACCACTCCACAAATGTTTGGTTTTCAAATCCAGCAATTGCATTTGAAGCGAACCAGCATCAATTTCAAATGGCTCAATGTTGATCTCATTTGTATTCGTGTTGAGACGATTTATTATGAACGCCAGAGTACTTGCGTTTGTTTTGAATTGCTCAAATCTCTCAGCGAATCCATCCTTTATTTTGTTTATAGTAATGCTGAAATAATTCGAGTCATTAGTTGCATTGGTTTAATCGCGATATTGCTTCAGATTTTCGAAATGAAGTAATTTACCGCTCTCCATGTCTTCAACAAAAAGAAGTAATTTATTTTCGAAACAAACCACTTCTTCAAGCAAGGCATAGGCTGGGTTTCCCTTTCCTTGCAGTTTTAAATTTAGTTTATTTGCGATATCCACCATGAAGTTGAATTTTTGCAGTCATGTCTTCTTTCGATTCGGGATGAACAATGCCTTTTGCATTGAAGAATGTTATTATTTCACTCAAGCAAGAAGCAAAACGTTTCAATACGTTACCCCTGGAAAGCCATCGCACTTTATTATGCAGAAGTAGGTCAGAATACTGCCTTTCTATTTCTTTAAGAAATTCCATAATCTGGCGATGGTAGTGATTTTTAAAATGCTGTTAATGATATTAATAACCAAGTTCATGACCTCTACCATTTCGGTCGGAAATTTTTGGGCACAAAGCGCCTCTTGATGAATTATGCAGTAAAACGTTTAAATTTCGTGGTTTAGTTTTTGCCGAAAAATCGTTGTTACCCCTTTATGTATTCCTGTCATACTTCTGGCTCCATCAGTTGCTATGGAAACGACAAACCTAGATAAAATTCTCATTGGCAGCTGTTATGGTCCCTTATCGTTCGTGGGTAAAATGACATTTTAAATCTGTCTGTCCTACAGTCTAGTTCCCTAATTTAATTCTCATGATCTGATCTACCGTAGTACTTATGTCGGATTTCGTAAAATATTATAAACGTCGTCAGAGAATAGACCGGTTTAGAACTTACATAATTGATTGAGTCTAAATTTTAATCGACGGTTTGAAAGCATTTCCCATCCCAGTTGCTGCAAATGGTCAGTAACACTAACGAGGGTTAAAGGTAGTTTTCTGGGACCATGTCGCAGGTATACGCTAGTTGGGTGTGGTACACCTCGCGAAGGGTCGAAATGCTAGACCCTTTCTCGAGCACTCGGCCCAACGCTGGCCTCTCTTCCCGACCCACGCGGTGGGGGCTACCGCAACAAAAACTGACCTTACCCAGTATTATTTAAACTTTTACAACTACGCCATATTGTAAGAAATGCTATTTTTCATCGTACTCCTGATAATCGTGCAAGGACGTACGACGTCTTTTAATCGTCGTTCTACGATGAAAATAAATATTTTTATATATTTTGGTAAATTTTTTAATGATTTTGTAGGAAAAATGGCACCGTCGCGTCGCAGTTAAACGGAGGTGGTTGCGCGAAGTTTGAATATGTCTCGGGTATTTTCTGACACTTTCATCATTTTGTGTACGTACGTGTGTTGAGAATAATTTTGTTTTTGGTGTTATTGACGTTGATGAATGATATTTAACATTGTCTTTACAGAGTTGTTACCGAGTGAATATTTCCAACATTATCTATCGCCCATTTTTATAGGTAAAACACCACTGTCCGCAATCGCATTACAATTCCCTGATCCAAGAACTGAAGTCTTTGTCTAATCCATAAAATAATGTTTTTAAATTACTTTTAGTTGGACAATTTATCAAACGTATTCTTCCACATCTGCAAAATCCCTGCAAGTTCCTCAAGGGTGTATGGCAGGGTGTGAGTAGTCGCCAACATGCATTCCACTAAACCCTAAAGTTAGTGTAACTACAACTAAAATTGATGCATTAGCATAAATCGGTAGTGCTTGTCACGAGGTATAGGCTCACAAGCATGCACTGCACTACAGATATGCTACCTATGGTAGAGGGACCGTTATTATTTATGCATTTTTTAACACATAAACGGACAAAGATTCAAGAATTATGCTGAAAACATGCACGGCGTACTGTAACTACTAGGTAGCAGATATAGATACAAGTATTAGATAGTACTACTACTACTAAGACCTGCACTACCTGCACTACCTATTGACAAACCTAGATAAAAGCCTCATTGACCGCTGTTCTGGTCTCTTTTCGTTCGCGGGAAAATGCCATTGTAAAACCGTCCGTTTTGCAGTCTGTTCAGAGGTAACTGATTTCCCTAACTCTATCGTCACAGTTATACATTTTTTTACCATTATTTACAAATATATGTTGAAGGACTTTGCAAGAGATAGGTAGATAGATGGAGCGATATCGGTCGGTGGTTCGATGGCTGTTCCTTATCATCGCTTTTGAATATGGGAGTGACAATTGCAACTTACCAGTCCATGGGTACTTTGTGTTCGTTGATGGATTTACTAAATATATTCTGCAAGTAGGGTGCTATTTCACTATCTAATTCTCTCTACACGCGGGAAGAAGTTTCTTTAGAACCTGGTGATTTGTTTGGACTTAATGATTTTGACATGTTTTCTAATACGTGAGATCAAATATCGATAGGCGGCAACTTTAACTGGAATTGATCATTTATTGTGACATACGTAATCTGTGATGACTTGGTGACTAATTTTTTTCTTTTAAATCCTGCAATGCATTCCTGAACGCTTCCTTTTTGGCTGCTGACAATTTGTATTTTCCAATTATTAAAATGTGATCATCAGTGAACACATCTGTACTGAGTTTTTTTTCATCTTGGTGTGGCATGCTCTCCGTCTTTCTCACGATTTTCTCGCTTCTGCCTTTCTCACACCTCCATTTTGGCACTGTCTCAACAATTTTTTGTGTGCATTCTATCTATTGAGGCTTTTTGTATTGCAAACATTATAAAGAGGTGTTTCGTTTTTTGTATGAAGGGCGCAGTCTTCATGTCGTCGGCTTCTCTAGCCTTTCAACCTCTTCTGCCTCTTCCATCGGTAAGTGCAGGGGATACTGCGCTAGTGGGAGTCTATAATTGGTCATTCTCCTTCTCGAGAGGGGCCTAGCATTGCAACTATCGATGTAATAAAATTAAATCTTGTCATATCTTTTTTGTCTTTCACAACCGCCGAAGCACAAAATAGTTGTCAGACAAAATATCCAATATCCTGAAAAACACTGCCATTGGCCACCTCGTTGTTCTTTGGCTGGATGAGTAGCTACAACACATTTTATCCTATGTATCTACGCCACCCTTAGTCACGTTAAAAATGCAATTATTTCTGGTTTTCCTGACTCGATGTCGTCGCTCTCCCTGTGGCCAATTGAGGATACCAAACAAGCAGCTCTGCTTCTCTTCGGAACATAGGAAACTAGAGTCATGTTGGCCAAGAATCCGTACAGTGAAGAGCCTACTATACGCCCTTTGGATGACCCAAAATCACTAGGTATTTCCCTGTTATTATTTTCTTATTGTGCCAACGTACGTCAGTCTTTTCGCTTTTAACTTTTCTACCAGCTCAAAAGATGTGAACCAATTATCCGCTGTAATGTTTCCATGAGACCCCATGATTGGCTCAGAAAGACGAAGAACTGATTGAGCTGGTTTCAACAACTTTTGGTCTTCCACTGACAGAACAACTTTCCCGACTTTCTGGGGAAATACATTTTGAAGCTGCATCGACCCCTGGAGGCTATTAACAGTTCATCAATACAAGTTGAGGTGCCCAATGGATAGCAGCGTTGAGAGTTTTTTATTACCCCTGTGGTGGCTTGCAGGGTATTTTGTAGAATTGTAGATTAAACAAAACAATACATCGGACATCGGGCTACCGGGTCAGTTTTGGATCGAGCCTTTCTGTCGGCATGGTTATCGAAACGGAGACTCGTGAGAAGTAGATTAAACCGTTTTCCTGACATTACTGATAGAAAAATTTCCCTGGCAGTGCCATCTGTGGCAAAATAAATACTGCATATGTCTTCATTGTTTGATTTTAAAACCGCAGATTAAGCTAAAAGGCCTAGAAAGGCTTTATCATTGGGTAGGTAGGTATCTTTGTAAAGGTAGATACATTACATCTTTGAGGATTACGAGCACTCCGTGGTGGGTTTTGAGCGAAGGAAGTCTCCCCCGTTTCGATTAGAGGGCTACGAAAACCCAAAAGGTGTGCAGGAGGGAACTAAGATTCGAAAAGATCTTTTCAAAGACAGAGAGATGAGTGACTCAACCCCACCTCGACGTTACCCTTTTCCCCACCATTCACCTCCCGCTGTCTCTAAAGCTCCTCGCACGCATGGTCATTAACTAGGATAACAAGTCCGCGTTTACTCCCCTAACCCCACCCTTTTCATTCACTCCACGCGGCAATGGCACCCACCCAGAGAAAGGAGACTTCTTATCGGTTCTTCCCATAGACCTTGAAAATAGCTAGATGGCGCTTTCCAATGCTGGGGCATAGGCGGCCGGTGAAGTAAACATGAGGTCACGTGCTATGTGGCAAAAAAGTGGCGGCGTTCAAATGCGTTGAACCACTTCGGAGCACAAACCAAGAAATTCCTGTACTACGACACCAGTATTTACTTTGAAATTGAAGTCGCTTTTTATACGATCATTCTCCCTACCCACTGATCCATGATAAACCATATATCATGCCGGTTTTTTCGCATAATTTAAATTTTCCTTTTACCTTAAAATTCCGATTTTTTCCTGATCTTAAAAATTGCATCCGTTTAGCTATAAACTCGTTTCATGATGCAGTATTATATTAAATAATGACAAGGATGGTTAGAAAAATAAGTTGGTGGCATAAAAATGAAGCTGACGGCTGTTCGAATAAAATAATTGTTTATAAACATGAAAGCTTATAACCTTGAGACTGCGAAAAATATCCGTAGCAAGTGTCAAAGGCAGTGTAATAAAAAATTAATAATATGATATAATTAAAACGAAACGGTACTTCAATATTAAATCAATTTTGCCACATGCAGGAGCTCACGGAAGAGTTTTTACAAACAAATGTAACGTGTAAAACGGCCTTCAGACCGCATGTAGGTATTCTGCCAGCAAGTGTTTGCAAATACTAATCACCTATCTTCCTTCATTCCAGTAGTTAAACAATTCAAAAATTAGGGATCCTCATGAGATATGCTTGAAAACCGAGTTGGAACGCATACAGAGAAGGTCGCTAAGTTAAAGGCCGCTGTGATAATCTCGTTAGTGTTACTGACCTAAGATATAGCCTCAAATTAGATACTGTAGAATCGGTTAAATACTTCGGAGTTAAACTGACTAATGACCTCATGTGGAGTAAACATATTCGAGAATTTACCGGTCAAGCTAATTGTAAACTGGGATTTGTTAAAAGAGTACTTGGCAAGTGCAACGACAAAGTTGGAGAAATCAGCTACTTCTCCCTCGTTAGACTTTACTTGGAATATGATGCTAATATTTGGGATCCTTATAAGATAGGCTTGGAAACTGAGTTAGAACACGTTGAAACAAACACGTTGACTACGGTAAAATAAATCTTAATATTTTATGGTGTTGCAGCCTTGCACCAGCAAGTTATTATTGGTAAATTTAAATGGCGACAACCCCAACACAGGTATTCTTTTACCTAAAGAGTGTCTCTTGTTCCAGTAATCAATTGAAAACATGTATTTTGTATGTATAAGTGGTGGAATAAATACCGATATCTATCTATTTATCTATAAGCAAGTGCTAACAAAGTACCTCTAGGCTTTCAAAAGTGGTGCAATGCGTGAAACTTAGAATTAAATTTGAAAAAATATTTTTAATGAATTTCTGGGATTATAAAACTCTCCTCATTACATACCTATTCCGGCCAGTATAGCCAATAAGAGACAGTGAAATCTCATATTCGGAATTTAACTGAGTAATGCGATCTCGAAGGGTAGACATATTCGGATGGTTGGCTGGTCAATTTCTAAACTAAAATTGGTATTTGTTAAAAGTGCAATTTGAAAATGCGAAAAAAAGTTGGGAAAATTAGCTACTTCTCCCTTGTTAGGCTTCAATAGAAACACGCTGTCAGAATTTTTGATCCATATGAGGTAGGCTTAAAAGAATAGGTAAGTCGATAGGTAGCGTAGAAAATTAGTTTATTAGTTCCCCAATGCTTGCTCTTTAAGCTTCAATATAGCACTAGCAACACTTTTCGATTGCTTTCTATGTGCCCCTTGTATGTTTGTACGCGTTTATGTAGTTGTAAGTCTGCATGTTTTATCGCAGTATATGTATTAATAGAAATATTTTCTGTAGCATTGGTGGCATTCATACAGTAATTTCAGGTATTTTCCAATTTTATTAATAGTGGTAGTTTTGTTAATTTTATTAGGGTAGAGGGATAAGAACAAACTATGCGAAATTCACTCCTAAGTTTTTTATTCACCACCCGGGTTTCGACCAATTATGTCATCTTCAGGTGAAAATTACAAAGTGAAATTCGCATAGTTAGTTCTTTTTCCATCGTGGTAAAATTTCAAAAAGTTATCCCTGACATCGTTTAATGCAAGACGAGTCCTATCCTCATCACTCTACATCAACCTCAATATATTTCCATAGTTTTTCTTTCCATTCGTTACTACCTTCTCCTGCACTGCCGATAATGTGTTCCATCACCTCTGTCAACAATTCGACATTTTTGACATCGACCACTTCACTACTGTCCGAAACATCCCCAATTATAGGTATTTGATCGTCTTGCAATCTTTCTTTCCAATCGGTCTCCTTTGTTGTCCCAACCAATTTTTCTTCCAATTGGGTTTATCTCTGAACCTTTTATGACACATGATTAATTCATACCCCACCATTGCCGTAGTTAATCATTTTTTTATTTTACTCCGTGAATAACACTTCTACTTTTCATATCTAGTAATCTCAAACGAAGTTGGATATTTAAAAAAATGACGAACGCATCAAATAAAAGGTTTATATTTTTATGACAATCTCACCGCTATCATATTGATAACGTTTACAAAATTTCCAATTTCAGAGAACGCGATTATACTGATTTCCTCCACCGCAACCTCAACACAGATCAACACAGCTCTAGCAGCTCTAAAGAGTCTTGGTTATCCTCTGCATGCCCTGCGAAGGAGCTACGTCTCGTGCCCTGTAATTTTATAAATACAGTGAATTTACAATTAGTTATTGCGTAATACAGCGTAATTACAAGAAATGGACCACTTAACACATTCTTAAAAAAATAACACATTTTTAGAGGATATGCATGCAGTCAAATTCACAAAGATGATGAAAATATGTTTATCGCTCCATAGTATCCTGAATCATTAACCTCTCTCCTCGAACGATGCAGCACAACATCTTCCCTGCACAACATCTACAGGACTGCCGAAACATGTTGAACATCAGTTCAAGGCGGAAGAATATTCAGCAATAATTCAACATTATTTGATATGGAATTATATTAATGCAACTGGAATAAATGCGTTCAATATTAAAAGTAATAGGGAAAAAGACAAGATCTAGAATGCATATAGGAATGATTATGAATATTTAAAATCATTATCGATGAAGTTGTCATTTTTTCTTTTGCTTTTAAGAATTCATGCATTTACTACCAGTGAATTTCCAATAATCCACATCAAAGAATTTTGACTTTTTTCTGAATATTATATCGCTTTAACTGATGTACAAAACCTTTTCCCTAGATTTTGCTCGGGGAAGACGAATGTGCTAGATCGCTTGAGGAGAATGTTTAACTATTCAGGAGACTCCGAAGCGATTAACATATTTGTGAATTGTAAGGCATGCTTTTACTGTACTATATTTTTTTAAGAATGAGTAAAGTGATTCATTTTATGAAACTAGTTGTCTATTTACTGCTGAGAAACATGTAAAATATGGCAAAATAAAAAGTAATTTCAAAAACCTCGAGTTATTATTGCCTATCTCCTCACCTATCCTTACACGGCAATCTCTTCAGTTCTACGAAATATCAATTAATGTGAGTTTGCGATTTGGAAACGGAAGATGAAGCGAGTATTATAATCCATTGCATATCATTAAAAGTGAGGGCAATTTATTTATTATTCCCACGAAAGACCTTAAACGTGAAGGCAATGATCAAGCAGTGGTATAATAATAGGTTTGTATCCTCGAATGATTGGGTTCATTGTGGATGTAAATGTTTTTTTCACTGTAAACTCACGTTTCTGATATTTCTCCTCCAAAGCAAATACCATTTTGGCAGCATTGGCTGCTTATTTACATGATGAAATAACATGTAAGACTACGCTGCTCTAGCGACATTTCTTTCGGTTCTTGATCATGTCTAAGAATAGCACAATAAGTGAAATTAAATGCATATGTTGAGCCACTTAAAATTCTTTATCGAATAGTAAAGAGGCATAAACATTTTTTTTAAACTCAGTTTTCACATTATTCCGAAATGTAGACAAAAATATCATTATATTTGGGTAATTCCACGCCACTTCGGATAGAGGTTGACCCTTGGACTTTTTATTTTGATGATAATTGGAGAAATTGTTTGCCTCATCAAATCAGAAATACTGTTTCAAGTGTTTTGCGAAAATAAAAAAAAACAGATGGATAACGGACATTTTTAAAAATGGCTGTTTTCAATTTCACGAAATATTTGTTATCATATATCACGGGGAAGATACTAGGCAAAAAAGCACATGATGACTCAATTCCAATTAAAGTTCTTCCAAAAAACTAAATTTTTCGTAAAAATAGTGATCAAATCATTATTTGTTTAAATAATGTAATGTTAAACAATAAAATATTAAGCTTTTTAATTTCTTCACACTTAATTGTTCTATTTTTTTAACTATCGTACCTTGTAATATTATTAATCTTTAAATATAGTGACTGTTCGAACTAGGGTTGATCGTAAAAGAAAAGACGGAGGGATTGTCTCCAGATTTGTTGGTAATGATTGTTGATTTGTATTGCGCGCGAGCGCCTGTCGCCGCTTCGCGCTCAGCTGTCCGGCGGGAGTGCGAGTCAGTAGCAGTTTAAGCTGGAGTAATCGAGCTCAGCGTCAGCTTCAGCACACGGACTCCTAATTCAGTGTCGCTTCATTGAAATAATGTTCTAATGATACTGTCGGTATCAGTATGTTTACTAATCGACACATAGCAACGCATTTCAAGCCCGTCGAGGCGTAGCCTCCGAGCGAAGGCTACGGTCAAGCCGTCTGTGCAAACATTTGAATTTTAATTTCGGAACAGATATAATCGTGAGGGTGAGACTAATGGAAACATGAAATCAATGTTGTTTTTAATTTGAACTCAGAAAAAAAATATTCAGACGATATTTAGAAGCTACAGAGATATGATCTTATTATATTTATTGTAACTTATTCACTGAATCGTAAATGAATTATAAAGAAATCTGGTGTAGTCATATTTCTGTAGTTTCTTACTAACTTCTATTTTCTAAATTTTGCATTAATACACTACCTATACGAGGTGTGATAAAAAATAACGGAAATTTTTGTTTTTCTTAAAGAATATTTATTTATTGGTCAATATTAATTTTGTTCCATTCAAAGTAATCCCCCTTATATATAATACACTTGTGCCAGCGGTTTTTCCAATATTTGAAGCACTGCTGGAACTCACTTTTCGGTATAGAGTTCAGCTCCTTCAGCGATTCTGTTTTTATCTCATCAATGGTGGTAAAAAGTCGTCCTTTCATGGTTCTCTTCAGTCTCGGGAATAGAAAAAAGTCACAGGGGACAATGCCCGGCGAATACGGTGGCTACTCCAAAATAACGCTTTGTTTTTTACCAAAAAATCACGTATAAGCAGTGAGGTGTGAGCGTGAGCATTATCGTAGTGTAATTTCCACGAGTTGTTTTTCCACAATTCTGGGCGTTTTCGTCGGATTGCTTCACGCAAACGATGCATAACTTCCAGGTAGTATTCCTTATTGGCCGAACGACCATGTGGCAGTAACTCGGAATTATTGAAAATCGGAATTATGAAGCCCACGAAATTTATAAAATCCCCGTTATTTTTTATCACACCTCGCATATTGCGATTTACTAATTCGAAACGGAAGTCGAAGAGTCGGATGACATTCCTACCATACACTATTGTGTTGCAGGGGAAAAACTGTCGTCTATTTTCCATCATGGTTAATTTTATTCTGGTGAAATTAGGCCGTAATATGTGCATAGTTTTTCGTCTCGCGAAAACGTACCTAACCATAAAATAACTTAATTGTCAGACTTAATCATTCATCAAGAAACAAATATTTTACGTCAAAATGGGGTAACATTTAGCCACCAAGATTAAAAGACACATTGGCTTTGTTAATTATTCACTTAATTTCATAAAACATATGGCATCGTATAAATAATAATTGACATCTATTAAAAATTCATTTTTGTGCGAAATACGTGTGACAGGGTAAAACATTGAACGTCATTAACGAAGCTAATGATTTTGTAATATTCTTAGCTTACTATTCTGTTTTGGTTGTCATCATCATTTTGTTTGATCATCTGTGGAACCATCCATTTGCAAAGCCTTTTTTGTCATGCACACAAATAACAACTTTACCGAGAATTGCAAATGGTTGAAGCAGGCTCCTTCTGTAATGCACTTAACATACTTGTGTAACTTGCGTTGGGCATTTTTCCATAATATGCTGATGATATTTCTGTTGTTCATATTTTCCTCAAAACACACTTCGAACACCCATCAGTGCATATTTTCCTATTTTTTTGAATTCTTCTGAAGGATAGAGTAATCCCGAATGACCATCCTTTAAATTTGGAAATGTTTTATTGAGAATAAGTAATTGAGTTTCATCATTTAAGGATCGCTTCCCAACAAATTTGTCCCTGCATTTGAAACACCAGGATTTCTCCCAGAGCCTCTTTACTAAATATCCTAGAAAATATGTTTCAGACCACTGCTGGAGACTCACTGTCTCAGGCTCCTTTGCCGTGAGGCTAAAAACTTCATCTTCAGATGATGAACCTAAATAGTCATCTTCTGTGCATTCATTGAAATTCGTAACGTAGAATTTGCCCTCACCATCATCTCTCAGGCAAAAAAATCTGTACTGTGGGTGAACTGCGACTAAGCTAAAACTGGACTAAACTGGGCATTTAGTTCAGTTCCAGTCCAGTAAAGTGTGCTGGACTGTACTGTGGGAGATTTAATCCCGGGTGAAAAACACTGTAACTGTACTGCAGCAACTGTACTGTGTATAGGGCTGCACTGTAACAGTGCTGCATCGCTGTGCTGTAACTGTACTATAGCATTAACTGTACTGAAACAGTGCTGTAACAAAGTGCTGGAAGTGCACTGTGGTGCCTACTGTACTGTAACAGAGCTCTCCTTAACAGGGCTTGAACTGTACTGTAGCACCAACTGTACCGTAACAGTGCTGTAACACAGTGCTGAAAGTGCACTGTGGTGCCTACTGTACTGTAACAGAGCTCTTCTTAACAAGACTTTAACTGTACTGTGGCATCAACTGTACTGTAACAGTGCTGTAACACAGTCCTGGAGGTGCACTGTGGTACCTTCTGTACTGTAACAGAGCTCTCCAGGCCGGCCGCACACTGAAGGAGCAAGCTGTCTGAAGCAAGTGTCATGAGTCATTTTGTTGGAAGCATTTTGACTGTTTGCTCCTCCAATGTGCGGTAGCTTGCGACAAAGAGACATTTTGACTCGAGTTAAGAAAAATAGCTAGTTGCCCGTTCACCCTGTTAAGAAGATGAGTGCAGAAAAAGATCTTAATGTTGCCATGTGCTTATGGCAGTTTGTCCAAATTTTGGATATGTCTCCAGAAAGGAAGCATTGGGTTCACCCCATTAACGAAATGAGAGATATAAAATCATTTATATCTGAACTGAAGTGTTTCTCAGACAAGTTTTACAATTACCGCAGGATGAGCGAAAGAATTTTTGAGGAACTGTTGAAGATAGTTGAGAACGAGATTACCAAGAAGAATACAAACTACCGTAAAAGCATAACAGCTGAAGAAAGGCTTCAGCTGTTATGGTCAGTATCTCGTTCTATTGACATTTTTAAGAAATACATGTCATAAAACAACACAAACAAACATACGCCGGCCGCACAATGCTCGAAATGAAGTTAGAAAAGCCGCCGTGCGCATGCGCGAACTCTTTAGCTTCCGACTGTTGTCGCGAGACATAAAATTTCCGCTAGGCGTCCGACACTGTTTCAAGCTAGAGGCCCTCTATTATCAGAGGTTGGCCAAGTGTCCGCTAATTTTTTACTGGCTGACGCTTTTTACCCAGAATGCACTCTGAGACTGGACGCCATAATTCGCAAAAGATTGACTTGGATTACATGGAAGTGAAGGGAAGGTGATTGTATTTTTGCAATTCTACGTCACTGTAAAGGTAAGTACGACATGTTTTTTGCTGATATCATTAGTGCTAAGACAGCTGTATCGATTGAACGGTTTAAAATGAGTTTTCACTGGATTTTCCGTAGTATTATACTATGTTAAATGCTGCGCTTGGAATACGATCCGTAACATCCTGGTAATTTTCGATTTTGTGGTGGAAAGCAATACATAACCCGAATATTTTCGATTGTTTTGTGTTTGTGGATCCCTTAGTTTGTTATTTGCCAATTAATATATGTGATTAGTGAGAACTGAGACGGCGTGGCCAGGACATCAGTGGTTGACGGTCACCGTGACTCAATCCGTTCTATTTTTCCCCATTTGCAATCGAAGAATAAGGGTAATTATTAATGCATTTCAGTTTAAACGTTTGTTATCATATTAATTTATTATTTTCCGAGTAATAAGCGTGAATACGGGAAATCATACCTCGTATTTAGAACGCCCAAGTACTTCACAGCCTCGAGAGAATCACCCCGTTATTTCCTTTCTATGATGATCGATGAGGAAATACAATCATGTAGGCATTTGATTATAATTGTTTCACGATACCGGAATTGATTTAATGGACGTGTACTTATTAAGGGATAAGGTAACGGCACGCATAAGGACGCAGGTCAGGACGCATAAGTATTTCACAACCACGGCGAATCTTCGTGTTTTCTTCCATTGATAATGTGTGTGGGAATGATGGAGTTTGTAATTTTCACATATGTAATTTTCAATAAAGGCACGTGCATATGCTTCACGAGGTCAGTAATCTACTTCAAAACCATTTTTTGTCCGTACCTACGTATTGTTCATTCCTCGTTTTGATAAACTGTCGTTGTGAATCAGCCATTATTTTACAATTCTGCCTTTTATATTGGTTTAGTGACTTTCATGAGAAGTGCTCAGTAGGCAGGTAAGTTGCCTATTGTAATGCATTTCTTAAATATGATCAGTGACGTGCTTGTTTTGTCTTCATTTTAAATGTTTCTATCCCCTCATTTTCTTAGCGACACTCTTCGTCACAATGCCAGGCTGCGCAGCATTTGGATGCTCAAACAAGTCTTCCGATGGGAAAATTATGAGGGTTTTTCCAAAAGACCCAGCCAGGAGGAAGGAATGGGAAGCTAAAGTGAACAGGAAACACTGGCGAGCAACGTACGCTTCCTACCTTTGTGAAGTAAGTGAAAGAAGGTAGTTGAGATAGTTCTGTTTGTGTGCATGTATGGAGTGTGGTTATAGTGATAGAAGTATGTGGTAGCATATAGCAAAAATGTCGTGTGTGCAAAAAACAATGACTGCTTTGAATATGTTGGCTTTCAGTTTGTTCAACGTAATGAATGTATCTGTATTGAGTTATTCTTAAATATATATTATCAAGAGAGACTGTGATATTTACAATACTTCAGCGGCTAGAAAAACAATATGAACTGCCCTTGAGAGCTTTTAATTAGCTCTAATGATTGGTAGTGTAACTATTTATTTAATTTGCTCTCTAGTATCTTCACCTGCTATGAACAATTAACAGAACTCCTTATACCTTTCCTGTGTAGCCCTCGTAGGTCTGCACATTTACTTTGCTCGAGGTGTTCCAATATCTATGGTCTCCACAACAGCAAGCGTGTCCATAGAGTAGCGCATGTCTGTGAAATGTCACCATCTGTCTTGTTTTCTCACCTTAACTAATGTAAATAGTGTTACTTCTATTAACTTCATTAGAATATATGGTAGTGTATGATGGTATCTGATGATGTTATTCTAAATACATAATAACGTGACTACAATTTTTACAGTACCTTGGTGACTTTGAACTTGAGTAGGTACAGATTAATTCTGTGGATTTATTACTTGTGTGCAGACCAGTAATCTCTGTTTCCAGCTGTTATTACGTCTTACGGTAACATTGACACACATGTGCTTCCCAATGTCAAACTTGAAATTTGTTGCAAGCCATAGGAGATTTAGTTGTTCAGTTATTAAAAAGCTGTGCCCTGACATCATCTTCCTTTCCTTCATAACATAGGCACTACACACTTGTTTATTGTAATTTAGAACTATGTGGTATGTTACTTCACAGGAAAACCATGCAGGCTGCCCTTGAAAACTTATTTATGGTATATTGCATGATGGTGAAAATGCCCCCACTGTTACATACCAGTTATTGTCTCACAGGGTATTAGGTATACAGATGGCAGAGTGGTTTCGTATGTCATTTTTCACATAATCCATATTCAAGATGCCCAAGGTGTATTCCCTGTTACTGTACATGCTCTGTGAGCATATCCTAGAAAATTATTAGTTTTGGACTTATTGGGGTCATGTATATTGAGTACTTAAATATTTCTTAATTTCAGGATTGAGAGAGAGAGAGAGTAGCTCAGTTGTCTGCAGAGGAAACCTAATGTGTGTTATATGCTGGATGGGGTTCCTCTCTGTCAAGATGATGCTCTTCGTGGACATTTTGATGCGGCTTTGGTTTGGATGATGGAAGCTTGGAATAACCTGATGCGGAACGATAACTTTGATGATACAAATATAATACTGGGACCTTTTTTGAATTTAAGATGGAGATTCTTATGGTAAATTAAGTTCCCTTCTTTATTACAGATTAGTTTTGGACTTATTGGGGTCATGTATATTGAGTACTAAAATATTTCTTAATTTCAAGATTGAGAGAGAGAGAGTAGCTCAGTTGTCAGCAGAGGAAACCTAATGTGTGTTATATGCTGGGTGGGGTTCCTCTCTGTCAAGATGATGCTCTTCGTGGACATTTTGATGCGGCTTTGGTTTGGATGATGGAATAACCTGATGCGGAAGGATAACTTTGATGATACACATATAATACTGGGACCGTTTTTGAAGTTATGATGAAGGTTTTGATAGATGTTTTTCTATATCTACATATGCTGATCTACATTGAAGCTGAGACCTTAATTTAATTCTAGTATTGTGAACTAGATAGACATTTAGCCATTTGGATTTGCTTAATTGCTATGACTTTTTTTGAATGATATGAAGTTCTCAACAATACTGAAATTTTTCTACTCTTTAATGCTACAAGGTTCAACAAATGTAGTGACATATGTATTCTGCAATTGATAATTAGCATATCCACAAATGTATAACATGCCCTGCATTCTTATACCTTAATAATATGATGATGTGATGTGAATTTATACGAATGTTTATTAAATTATCTTTTATCATATTTTTCAGGAAATGGACTTCATTTTTGGAACTTGTATTGGAATAAAAGTCTATAACTCTCTAAATAAATGCAGCAATATAGAAGTGTCAATGCATCACAGAAATGGTTTAAGCTAGTTGGTTTATATGTATAACCATCTCTATGACCAATATTGCATAACGTTATGACCATATTTAATGCTGTTTCGCTGACTTAGTATTTATAGGCATGTTTCCTTCGACATTAAGGTTAGCTAGAATCCCATTATTCATTTATTTTCTTTGTGCTAACTGTTCGATATTTCTTTTCAAATTCAGTTATTTCTGGACTCCTATTATGGTGCGGATGGAGCCATGTGTCCACCACCTTCTTCATAGCTGCCAAGAGTATTAATAAGCAATAGAGGAAGGATAATCCCTAGAAGAATTGCTATTGTATGTGTATTTTTATGTTGGTGTACCTACTTCCTTTTCCTGTACTCCCCACAGTTTCTTAAATCATGGTGTGCTCGAATGTGTGGTATTTTAGCTACCACGAGAAGTGATGTTTCTGCTTTGAGTCATTAAAGATGTCATTAGCCCAAGCCTGTTTTGTTATATTCATTGCCACTAAGTTATTGCAATTTGACCCTTTTGTTATCTATTGCTGTCATCGGGTTCTTCTTTAGGGATGAACGACTTTTTTTTTAGATAAAGACAAGTTATAAGATGAAGTTTTCGAGGTTTGTAGGAAGGTACTGCATAATCTTTAATTATTTTCTGTTCTTGTACCTCCTTTGACATATTATTTCGGGGTGGGGATTTTTAAAGTGAGGTCTACATAGCAAGTCGTAACGGCAATAATGGAAAAGTGAGGAAACTAGCATTGGACTGGCACATTGAGAGCTGCAGTCAACCAATCAAAGGATTGAATGAGCAGTGGTGGTGGAAGTCTGTCCCCCATATGTCAATGAGTGGTTTGTAAAGCATGATGATATGGGTTTTGCGATGTGCTTCCAATCGTAGGCAACCCTTTAGTTATATTCAATAACTTTTAATGGAAACGGGTTCATTAATTCGATATGTAACTCTTATTTGAAGGTATTTGTTTATTATTGATTATCGCTGCACTCGTACGCTGTCTTCAGCCCATTGTATCTATGATATGATGGCAGTGCACATTTTCAAAAGTCACAGTTCTTACAGCATTATTTCATTGCAGTGTAAAAGTTTACGATTATTTTTCATGTTGCCGGGAAATCCTTTATGCTATCCCCGGATACAATATCTATAAATGGGACTTATCCGACAATATAAGTAATAACAGCTTTTTGTTATTGTGCAGACCGGGCAGCGCCCATTTCGGGTCCGTATCCTTAACCAATATGTTATTACCATTGGCCGAGTTAATGTAGGACGGTCAATTATTTTATTTTCGAACTAATTTCATATATCTGTAGATGTTTTATAAGCCATTACAATGGAATGACATGGAGATAATTCGCTAATAATGCCCATATTACCCCGTACGCCTATAAGCGGTAACGTAGTGGGCGTGCCCCGTCAGATTATTATTGCCTATCGCGGCCGAGTTTAAGCAAAATTGTCATTTTTTTTATTTTCAAACTTATATCATATATCTGTAGATGTTTTATAAGCCATTACCATGGAATGACATGGAGATAATTCGCTAATATTGCCCATATTACCCCGTACGCCTATAAGCGGTAACGTAGTGGGCGTGCCCCGTCAGATTATTATTGCCTATCGCGGCCGAGTTTAAGCAAAATTGTCATTTTTTTATTTTCAAACTTATATCATATACCTGTAGATGTTTATAAGCCATTACAATGGAATGACATGGAGATAATTCGCTAATAATGCCCATATTACTCCGTACGCCTATAAGCGGTAACGTAGTGGGCGTGCCCCGTCAGATTATTATTGCCTATCGCGGCCGAGTTTATGCAAAATTGTAATTTTTTTTATTTTCAAACTTATATCATATATCTGTAGATGTTTTATAAGCCATTACAATGGAATGACATGGAGAAAATTCGCTAATATTGCCCATCTTACTCCGTACTCCCATAAGCGGCCATGTAAAATCCGTGGCCCGTCGTCCGAAATATGGCGCCTGCCTTTCACTTGGCCAACCTCTGATAATAGAGGGCCTCTATTTCAAGCGCCTCGAAACGTCACGAGGCGCCTCGTAACACGCGTTCCCTCAGTGTACGTCGGTCCGTTGAAATACATGCAGAAATAGGTGTCCGACAAAACTGTAGAAACAAAATGACTCGCGACACTTGATTCAGACAGTTTGCTCCTTCGGTGTTCGGCCAGCCTAACAGGGCTTGGACTGTGCTGCAACACAAATTGTACTGTAACAATGCTGAATCACAGGGTTAGAACTGTACTGCAGATCAAACTGAGCCATAGCACTGCTAGAAGTGTACTGTGGCACAAACTTCAATAAAACATCTCGAATATAGGATTGAATTGTAGCCTACCTAAAATATTTCTATGCATACTAATTGGTTCCTACACTGAACTTCAAATGGCCTTACACTTTGAGGATTAGCAATGTAATATAGCGTCTCTACATTTTTCTCATTGATGGTAGGAGGCATAATATTATGTCCTGTGGTATTAGGGATGATATTAATAATTGTTGTACAATTATGGCTTCCATATCTGCATGGCATCAAGTGAAGTAACTTATTTAATACATTTACTTTCAATATTCACTTATGCACATATTTTTTGAAAAAAATTCCATCCTTATCTATCAGTAACCCCATGGAATTGTTCCAAAGTCATGGAAAAACGGCCCACCAGGAGCAAAGGCACCCCTTTGAAACAGACCACCCTCAAAGTCCTATAGAGTAGTGAAGAACCACTTCCTAAAACATTTGGTATCACGTGATTTATACTACCATCACTCCGTGTTTTCAACCCGAAGGCTGATTATGATAGATGAGGGTAGAGTTAACCCCGGACTAAGCCACTGCCGTGTGAAATTTACGCATTCAAGGATTGGGGGCCCGTTCCTTTCCATGGGCCACCCATGATTTCTGATAGCCAGAAAATCGCACCATGAGGATTTTAGGTGGGGGTGCCCAGAGAGACTTTCCCATGATTTGAACCCGGGACCCTCCGGTGCATAGCCCAGTGCTATTGATGATTGAGGTCATGGTGGCCTAGTGGGTAGATTGCTGGCCTACGGACCGGAGGATCCCACGTTCAAACCCTGGGTAAGTCTCTCTGGACACCCCCACCTAAAATACTCACGGTGCAATTTCCTGATTGTCAGAACTTCGTGGAAAATTGCAGGTTGCCCAGGGAAAGGAACTGCCCCCCCTGCCCACAAAACATCACACAAGACAGGTATTGCCCAGTAAAGAAAAAAGTATTTGTAGTGAATATATTCTCTAGTTTTGTAAAACTTGTTGTTGTTTTCACTTGTCTTGTTTTTCTTCAGAGTTTATCCATGTCTTTGGATGAATTTTAGTCAACGTTCCAGTTGGCTTCTTCGGGTTCATTGAAGTGTCGAAGGAGATTCGACTGGACATAAATATCAGTCTGGCCAAATCTGCATCGCCACTTCAGTGGATCTGATGAAGCCAGCTGGAATGTTGGTGATTTTTCGTACAGAGCCATGGATACCCTGCTAAAAATGTCTACTGGTTTCAGTAGGATTTTCTACTAAGTCCTACTGAACTCTACTGCACTCTATTGGACTCTACTGGATCCCAACTGTTTTCTACTGTTATGGGTACAGTAGCCCACTGAAATGTAGTGGTTTCTATAAACTAACTGAACTCTACTGTTTTCTACTGTTCAGATAGGTAGGGACAGATAGGTACATGCAGAAATATCCCAGGTAGAGCCAATGCACATTAAATGTGCATTAAATTCACATTCATATAAGCATTTAATGCACATTTGAAATGTGCATTAAAAGCACATTTTTGTCCACACCTTTAATGTGCATTAAATACGCATTATCAATGCACATTTGAAATGTGCATTAAAAGCACATTTTTTTCCATGCCTTTAATGTGCATTAAATGCGCATTTTTCGTGCATATACAGTGCATTACAGATGCACCTTTATAAGGCACTAAGGGTATATTTTAACTGTGGGGCACCTCACAATTATTCACTAAGTAATACATAAACTAGAAAAGAAAGAGCACAAATATATATTACATATGTACACTTCTGCCGTGGATTACAACTAAAGGGAATGATTAAATATTCCGAAGAAGATAAAACTCTCTTTGCTCGAGTATGGTGACATTTATTAAAATTCATTTGGAACAATTTTTTTCAACCCAAGTAGAAACACATCAAATACCTAAATAAAAGGTGAGACTTCAATGCAATTTTGCCTTTTTCTCAATATTCGTCCCTCATCGTTTTACATAGCTCATTCACAAGAGTTATTTAAACACCGACAAGAACATTGGTTAAGGTGAGCTTTCGTCTTGCCAGCTGAAACGCACTTTTCACCCACGTGTAACAGATCGGGAACAATAAAATTTACTTCACTTATCATGCAAACCTTTATATGCATTTATGAAATACTTTTAGGGAAACACTTACTTTCATGAGCACAACAATAGCCACAAAAGCCATCACGTTTTCGAGATTTAATGGTACTTTATCCTTCTTACATCAGCGTTGAACAACTACTATGATATTTTCACCACCTAAAGCCAAATTTCTCGTTTATCACTGCACTCACAATGAATCAAAGCATAATAATCACTGAACACAATATAAGAACATTTGATTGACCCTAAATTACCAACAACTAATGTTTACATCGGTCTTTATCACGCTTTTGACATTTAATGGTACTTTATCCTTCGTACATTAGCGTTTATAACAACAACGTAAAGCCAAATTTCTCCTAAATCACTGCAGTCACAATATATATAAGCATAATAATCTCCAAACACAATTTAAGTAGAACATTTTCTTGACTCTTAAATCACCGACAACGCATGATTACATCGTCCATTGGTGGCAGCGGATTGGCGCTTGTGAAGTTAGCACAGCTAGCGAGGCATGGCAGGGAACCAATAATGCGCAGGATACAATAAAAGAGCATCTCCCTTCGCGTTTAAGACTTAAGAAACCAAATCAATACAAAACTCATGAATATGGATATCTATATTCATGACAAAACATTTTTACTGAAGTAAATTACGGCACAGATGCCAGAATAAAATTATAACATAATCCATTAACTAGTCTACCTCTATTTTTTCTCGGTAGGGCAGGAAAATATAATTGATCTGTCGCCAATATGTGGCAATCCAGAATCCAGGAATTATTTATGGAAATTTAACAATACCTTCATTGTTGATAATCAAGCCTTTGCAAGAGCCTGAAAATGAGCTTGACTATACTATTGAGCTATTAAATTTACTTGAATAACTACTAGATTTTTCCAACAATTTATGACGCAATGAATGAGTAAGAAAGGTTTTTTGATAGAGATAATCCAAGCTTCAAGTATGATGATTAACGCATGGTACCTGCGATAAGAATGATATATCTTTCGATATCTTCGAGAACACTTCCAGGTCGATATGGCAATCACATATGCTCACATACTTCTTCATCACAACATAACCCTCGCATTAATAATGCGCGTATTACGCGAGACTAATGCAGATTCCGGAACGAGGTGGTTTTATGTGCATTCAATGGACCTTGGCGCTTCTTGGGATATAGGTAGTTAATAAATGGCACTACAAAATTTAATCAATAGAAGAGCATTGTATTTTGGTGCATAAACAATCAAATAGGTACCTAATAACCTACGTATACAAGATTAAAAATTCAAAAAGACATACAAATTTACATATTTAAACAAAAGTGCTAAAATGGAACTGAGCTTACATACAATTATCAACCTGAATGTGAACTGCGACACATTTAAAAGTGGAAAATTGTGCACAAAACTTTCTTCCTCTACCAACTACAATTTTCAGGTTGTCTAGGCCACAGACATTTAATTTGCGAAGCGGCTTGAAAACAACATAAAGTTCCACATTTTCATCCCCCACAGCAACTATATGAACAATTTTACCGAATGATCCCTCAAAAAGTTCATCATAGGAGTCATTCTTCTGGCCCAAGTCTCTCCCTGGCGAAAATGTTCCGCTTCCTCGACCGGTCACGAAGGGTACACGGTGATTCGCTTAAGTAAGCGAATCAACGTTCGGTTTAGGTACGGTTCTTTGACTGTTGAAGAAACGTATGGAAGTGGTGTTCTACGCGCCCACTTCCTGCCGCTT